>JARGCV010000077.1:13435000-15835000 GCA_034064705.1 Bothrops alternatus | reverse complement strand
TTGAGGTTTGCATAAAGGAAACAATAGGAATCATCAGTACAGATCGTCACTAACTGTGCCTGATACAAGTACTCAAATATTTCAGTATATTCACCCAACACTTGCTGCCTAATCTTTTACCTGAGTATGCTAAGTGGATCCCAGATCTTCTCCCTATGAATCTTTTGACATCATGCAACCACCATCTTTCCAGAACTTCTACTGGAAACTTCCTTTGAAAATCTAGTTCAATTTTATTTAGAATTTCATTATGTTGCAAGCATTAAAGGCACCAATATATAACTGGATGTTTCTGAGAAGGGGATTTTAAGGGGATTTGACCATTGTTCTCCTAATCGATTCTGTGGATTATGCTGGTCTTTGATCATAATAAAGATTTGATTTGAGTTGATTCTCCAGCCTAATTATATTTAATAATAGTGCAAAAAATGTTTTTGTTTTATGTTTGGCTCAAAATGGGAATAATATTTTAGATCTGGTTATTAGTACCATAATAATGCCTTAAAAACCTTTGAGGGGAGGTAGAAAGAATAACATTGTCTAAAACCTATCTTAAAGGAATATAATTTACAATATTTTTAATTGATCTTTTCCCAAATTGGACCTAATGTTTTGGCAATTTTGGCAACACCTACAGTTCTGAATATAATTGAAGAAGTATTTGGGTCGCTAAACCAACAATCAACTGACAATTGAGGAATCTTACTTACAAAGATAAATTTTGACGAATTACAAAAAATATAGAATAAAGAATTGGAAACAGATAACTTATAAAATAATAAAATTTTAACGTCAGTCTTAGGTTATAAAGAATATTAAATATGTTTTTCATTGTCTTAAGATGAGACTAATTCATCAAAAAGATTTTGTATACAAAAGGGGGTAAATACAAGACGTATTTACCAGATACCTCACTAGATGTTCAGAAAGGGTTGCTTTTTTCCCCCCTCTTCATTCTGAGTAGCATGAGTTTTTGTTGTCTCTTCTAGGTTTATATTTTTTTAGCAATTTTTGTTGTACTTCAGTATTTTGTTGTTGTGAATATATGCAATAAAATCAATCTATACCGAATAATGAAACATCTATACAGGATACAATATCAGAATCTTTCTATTTAATTAAAGACATCTTCATTTGTAGGTGTGGTTTATATCCCAACCTGCTCTAAATGCAAACAGGCATATATGATGAAAGCAGCTACCAATTCCTGACCTGGCATTCCTCGTGTAATGTTAATATATATATGCATATTAAAGTGAGAGCATGGATGAGACATTTCATGTGTATAATTATTTAATACTTTTAGTCACGGAAACAAAATACTTGCAGGTGACTCTTCCTAACAGATTAGTTATGTCCATATACGCATGCCATACCTTAATTAGAAAATGGATCTTATGGCCTGAATCTGTAACGAGTTGATAGTGTTTGTTCAGTCGTTCTTGCTGATTATCTAAGTATAGCAGAGATTCTTTTTTCCCATCTTTTCTTTCAAAAACTGGAAAGACCCAAGATTTCATAATATTCTGAATTTCCTCAATGTTGTTTTTGGTTTTCTGGATCATTTGCTCAAGGTTTCGAACACTGTTAACCATGTGTGAAATACAATCCCAAAGGCCTTCCAATAAAAGCAACAATGGAGAACATTTTAAGAAGCTAACAATGACAAGTCATCCAATCTATAAAACTGAGGGGGAAAACCATTTCTTGCTGTGCTCTTACTGAAAGGACAGATGGCGTTCCCTTTGGAAACAAATGAATTGAGAGAAAATGTTACAGAACATGAGCTGTTTTCCTTCACAAATATAGCCTTTGCATGAGTACAGTATAATTTTGCCAAAGCAAAAATAATCTAACACAGAAGGCTTAAAACACAATTCTCATTATTATACAATCTTCAACATTTAATGTCAATTACCATTACTTTTTCTTTAATTTTGGGAAGAGAATCTCAGCCATCTATTCCATTCCAGCTACTCAGAATTGAATCAGCACCAGCATGACTTCCCATCTTCCAAATGTCTATGGAGATTCTCAGTCATCCAAGTCATAGTTATCCCAAAGATGCTTTTTCATGAGGCAACTGGACTTTCTTGTTTTTTCTTCGAAGACGTTTCACTTCTCATCCAAGAAGCACCATCCAGTCAGAGTTTCTCTTGGGTGAGAAACGTCTTCAAAAAAAACCAAGAAAATCCAGTTGCCTAATGAAAAAGCATCTTTGGGCCACCCTCCAGATATTTTTTCATTATTTCTTCTCTTTTTACGCTCATAGGTTCTTCTCAAATGCCAAAGAGCCATGTTCCCTGACTATTAAAAGTGAAAAATAAACGCCCCAACATTCAAGCTAAGTTCAACCTTTGTACTGGGTTGAAATGTACATAGCACTATAGACACCAGATGATTACAGTGCACAGAGGATACCAGGAATAAGAAAGAACACAATATTTTTTCACCCAATTTGGTAACGTCCACATTCATCTGCAAAGGAGAAAATGTGAGCAAGGAGAGCTTTCTGAAGAAGACCCAGCTTGGCTGAAAGATCAGAAATCACTTTATTTTTACTACATAGACTCTACAGCAGAGCTTACCTTTTGTTTTCCAATTTAATGTTTCTTCTGCTTCTTTCAGCTGAATATCAATTTCACGCAGTTGACTTTGTATGAGTGGATATTCCACCTCTAGGACGGTGCACAATATTTTGTTGTACCAAGTAACCAATAAATCCAAGTTAGCCACTAATTGTCTGAAGGATTCCCTAGAATAATATATTTCTGCTGCTGTTTCTGGGATATTCCCAATCTGATCTTCTCCAAGATAGCTCACTTCTCTTAGAACGGACACCAGCTAGAAAATTACAAAGTAAAATAAAGTTTTGAAACCTTTTCATTGGTATTCTTTTTTTCCTATAAAACAGTTGTGTTTCTTCTCTTCTCTCTCTGTAGATCTATTTAGAGATTCAGTTATAGAACTTCCTGAATAACCAAATAGGAATACAGGGAGAAAGTTTCCTTTTCAACTCAAAAATATTAATTAGAGGGTACCTTTTGGATTGTCATCTCACCAATATGAGATACTTCTAAAATTCAACGACAAGTATTTCTACATACAGCAACTCCAGTTTTAATCTCACTAATGTTTATATAAATTACTAGGAAATAGGGAGAGCATTGCTTTTATAATCAAATTCATAAAAGTTTATCAGTTAACCCTATAGCGGTTAACAGAAACTACATTGAAAAAGCAACATGCTTCTGAATATCAACTGGGCACAAGTGATGGATTTAAACAAAATTATCTTCTTTCTCTTTCTGCTTGGAGATTCTTATATGCATATGATTGATCTGTGACTATAGGCAGAAAATTATGTTGGGCTTTTGTTTTAATTCAGCATATTTTCTGTTGGATAAAATGTTTAATTTTGGATATATGAACTACATTCGAGCTCCACTGAATGGCACTGTGAAAATAATGATGTTGCTATTCTGTAGGATTTTTTTTTTTAGTCGTGTAAATCTCTACCTCCTTGAGCAGTAACAGAGATTGAGCCATTCTTGGCTCCAAGCATTAGAACATATCTCACTTTGTAAAACTGCACCTGTTTCTGCCAAAAAGAAGAGGGAGAAGTCTTAAGGAAGATCAACATTCTTTCACCTTACCTGAGGGTCAAAATTGACCGTAATCAGTTTACTCTCTGAATCTCGTTGGATAAGTGGTTGAGTGAGATTATACTGAGCTTTCACAGAGACAGTCTGGAACCACTCCTCATACAGCTTCTCTTGATATCTGCCAGAAGACCAAGCAATCATGTCAACATTTCCATGCACGGTCAACAGTGTTATTGGAAGAGATTTCCTGGCTATGTTGCAAGCAAATCTGAAGTGAAAAAATTGTAGGTGGAAGTTCTTGCCCCTCTGTCCCTACTGTCTGGGAAACTACTTGGTTTCTTCCTATAAAGTCATTTTTCCACATAACCACCGCTCTTAGAAGATTCCAAGGTTGCTGCTCAATCAACTTTCAGATATTTTTCACTTACAACATACAAACACAATCCAATTTGCAAAGTGAATCACAAGAAACCTGGCTTCAACACAGTAACTGTGAGAGAGGGACCTTGGAGTCCTAGTGGATGATCACTTAAACATGACCCAGCAGTGTGCGGCGGCAGCCAAAAATGCTAATACAATCCTTGGTTGTATAAACAAAGGCCATAGAATCAAAATCACATGAAGTATTTATACCACTTTATAAAACCTTAGTAAGACCACATCTGGAATACTGCACCCAGTTTTGGTCACTATACAACAAAAAAGATGTTGAGACTTTGGAGAAGGTGCAGAGAAAAGCAACTAAAATGATTAAAGGCGTGGAGACTAAAACATATGAAGAAAGGTTGCAGGATTTAGGTTTGGCTAGTCTAGAGAAAAGAAGGAGTAGGGGTGACATGATAGCAATATTCCAGTATTTGAGGGGCTGCCACAAAGAAGAGGGGGTCAACTTATTTTCCAAAGCACTAAAGGGCAGGACAAGAAACAAAACAATAGATAGAAACTAATAAGGGATAGAAGCAATTAAGGAGAAACTCCCTAACAGTGAGGAGAATTAACCAGTAGAACAGCTTGTCTTCAGAAGTTGCGGGTGCTTCATCACTGGTAGTTTTTAAGAAGAGACTAGACAGTCACTTGTCTAAAATGATATAGGGCTTCCTGTTTGAGCAGGGGGCTGGAGTAGAAGACCTCCAAGATCCCTTCCAGCTCTATTGTATTCTACATTCTATTCTAGATAAAGCAGTCATATGAGTTATGTTTATCTAAGATATGTAAATTAAAATCTGGAGATGTAACAGGGCTTCAAATATCTGTAAGCCCAAATTCTATTTAAAAAAGACAGGATCATATCTAAAAGAATCTGGGAAAGTGGCACTTGAGTCTGGAACAGAGAATGAAGCCCACTCAGAATGAAGTCTACTCAGTAGTGCAAACATAGTAGTGCAAAGTCAATGTTAGCCTATGAAGTGCCAGATAGGAAAGAACATGTCTTTAAGAGCAAAATATGTATCCATAAATGAACCTTACAAATATCTATTTTGAGACTAGAAAAGGTGGTATTGTGTAGAGCAGAAAAGTATTTAATTTGTAGTAAATTACATGCTGTAATAAATATTATACTGGCTGTTGTTTATATCCTATGACCATAAGTAATCCAGCTTCAACATGAACGGTGTAACTTAGCCTTGGTTATCTCCAGATGTTGCTCTAGGCTTTGATTTGGCCAATTCACTTTGCCTGCTGTTTAACAATTATATTGGGTATGCTTCCTGAGTCTTTATAATTAACTTTAAGTCTTCTGTGGGCTTCTTATAGCATCAACATTGTTGATTTCACCCATATTCTAAATTGTGCCTGTGTTTACTTACACTGCATTCAATCATGCTAATTTTGAGCACAAAATCCTCTAATAAGTTGGTAATATAGTTAGGTCTGGAGACTTGAAATGTGTGCTTAATATTTCACCAAAGTGGATTTGTCTAGATTTTATATCACAAGTGAAGTTCATAAAAAAATTAGGGGATTCATTATTCTAACTAAATTTAGCTTAGTCTCCTAAATACATTTACATATATACTACCAGTTATGTAACCACAACCCCAAGATAACACCCCAAATTGTATACAAAATGGGTTTGAATAATTCTTAATTCCTCATCCCCAAAATCGAAATTTTCAGTAACTGACATTATAAAGCACTCCCACATTTAAAGAAGAAAACCTCCATATTTTAGATTGTTGTAAAATAGTTTTAGGCATGAGGATCTCATTTTCATAATAGGCATCAAATATTTGCATATAAAAGTCTGCTTCTTGTGAGAAATACAATATAGGAAATAGCATTTAGGAATAACATCTTAAACTGTATTATTTACAATAGCTTAATGCTGAATGTGGTGAGAGAGTAATCATATAGGAGCTGCTCTAATAACATAGAAAGTGATCATGCTATGCACGACTGAATATAGCTATATAGCCCCCCTCAAAAAAAAAGTCTTGGTAGAAAATAGTTAAAATGGGGAAATTATGACAATTAAATGAACTGGAGAGAAAATAGTAATGTTATTTGTACTACGAGACAATATTTTGGACATTACCAAAATTTCCCCTCCCCTTCCCCTTTATTTGTTAATAAAGGAGAATATTTGTAGCTCGGGGTTAAAATGAGGGGTCCTAAGTGATCTCTGAGCTTGTTTTCTTGCAGACATTTCATTACCCAAACTGGGTAGCATCATCAGTGCTTTTATTTATTCCTCCCAGAGGACCTTTAGTAACATATAACCATGTTGATATCACATTGTATACAAAACATTTCTAAAACACTGAATTTTGTTAATTAAGCAACTAAGAAAAAATATTTGGATAAAATTAACCCCAAAGCCCCTATTAGTTACATATTGCATCAAACCAATAAAAATAATTTAGCAAAGGCAAATCTACCAGTATTCTTACAAGATGTTCTAATGAGGCACGTTTACCTTTCTAATAACTGGATCAAATCTTCATACTTCTGCACCATTTTTTTGCCTTCCGCAGAATCCAAGGAACTATAAATAAAATGCATCAAATACTGGTTAATTTGAGTGAAATTATATGATGGTCAATATTTTAAATAACTTTTAAAATATTCAGATTATGTTCCACAATCAGTGGAACAACTTGCCTCCAAAAATTTGGAATGGTCCATCCCTGGAAATTCTTAAGAACAGACTGAATAACCCTTTGTCTGAAATGGTATAGAGTTTCTTGCCTGAGCAGGGGGGTTGGACTAGAAGACCTCCAAAGTCCCTTCCAACTCTGTTACTCTCCTGTTACTTTTTAGATATTGTTTACATGTAGATGTGATCCACTTGAAATATATACTCTCACAGACACAACTTTCCTACGACGTATTTTTCTGCCTGAGAGCTGAGTTACACATTATATTAATCATGACTTACTCTTCCAAAGAATTTGGGGTTTTCTTTCCAAACTGTCCTCATAAGTCCATCCATATCAATGATTACAGAGATCTATATAATACTCTTCAATAGTCCTATCTTTTCTTTCTGGTACAATAAAATATGAACCCATCTGAAATAACCCTATTTATGTATCTATCCATTTCATAAAAATTGACTCCCAGTGTACAGTTATTTTTATATATAAATATATATATGCAGGTCTTAGCATATTCGGGTCTTTTCCGACTACCGAAAGGACCACTCTGATTAGATCTCGCGAGATCTAATCAGAGTGGTCCTTTCGGTAGTTGGAAAGTAGGCGAATTTGCCGCGTTTCTGTTTAATCAGAGGAGTTCGGAACTGCACCTGACAAGAAAAAAGGATGTCTATAAACAGTTACAATTTTATTGGGACCTCGTCTTACACGGGAAAAGACTCGAATATGCCAAGACCTGCATACCTATATCCTTGAAAATCTACGAAAGCAAACGTATATATATATATATATATATATATATATATATATATATATATATATATATATATATATGTGTGTGTGTGTGTGTGTGTGTGTGTGTGTGTGTGTGTGTGTGTGTGTGTGTGTGTGTGTGTGTGTGTGTGTGTGTGTGTGTGTGTGTATGTATGTATGTATATGTTTGTGTTTGTGTGTACACACATACACATACACATACATATGAATAAATTAAAATTAAAATGTATATATAATTAAAATTAAAACGTATATATATATGTATATGTATGTATATATATATATGTATATGTATGTGTGTGTGTGTGTGTATGTATGTATGTATGTATGTATGTATATATATAGGTCCTTGGTTCTTCGGGTTTTCTCCCACGTAGAATTTGAAGTGTCTTGGCGACGTTTCAACGAAGTCCTATTCGTCATCTTCAGGCTGGTGCTTTCGGCTTCGTGCTTCTAGGAGCAGTGTGTGATTGTAGCTGTTTCTTCCTTTTAACTGCCAGTGGGGGTTTAAACTGATTGGCTGGGAGCTCGGCTGTATTCTGATTGGGTGGAGGTGTGCTCTGATTGGTTAGGGGCTTGGCTGTGCTCTGATTGGATGGGGAGTTGGCTGTGCTCTGATTGGCTGGGGGAGTGTTCTGTTTGGGTGGGGGCTTTGTTGTGCTCAGGTTAGTCTGAGTTACAGGGGGATTAGAGATGGTGAGCTGCATAGCTGTTTGGCTTCGCGTTCGTGGTCGTGCCTCATCTTCATGGTGGGTGTCAGTTTGCTTCATGTATGGATTGGAGGGGTTTAAGGTGGCTAATGATGCAGCTGTGGTCTGGCTTCTGGTTTGTGGTCGTGCCTCATCATCGGTGTGGGTTTGGGTTTGCTTTTTGCCTGGATGTGCCGAGCTCCCAGCCAATCAGTTCAAACCCCCACTGGCAGTTAAAAGGAAGAAACAGCTACAATCACACACTGCTCCTAGAAGCACGAAGCCGAAAGCACCAGCCTGAAGATGACGAATAGGACTTCGTCGAAACGTCGCCAAGACACTTCAAACTCTACGTGATTTGTTATATCTTTCTTTCTTCAAAATACGTAACAAAAAGGGAGAGAAAAATGTTCTACACTCGAATATAGAGGTGGGGTCTTCATTAGCCATTTGATTTTCTCAACAATCCACCAGCCACGAAAGCCTGACAGAAACCTGTGATTCTGTTTTAACAACGTTTTGTTGCTATTATTTGTGTTGGCTTCTCCAGTTCACACCAACATTGTTCTTGTTCTGTTTTATTTGGAGGAGAGGAGTTATCCTACTAGAATAGGATCAAGTCTCAAGCCTTTTAGATAATCATTTTCCAAGGTTCCATCAAGTTGGAAAGAATAAAAAGTGTAGACTAGGCCAAAAGCCCTTTTTCAAACTTATTTTGTAATATCAGATAATATCATTCTTTCAGTTTTAACATTCATGCAGAACACTGATACAGAAAGCTTGATAAAATAAATCCTTTTCTTTAGAATAAGGATACTCACCAGTAACTGAGGTGCCTAAAATTACTAAATGGTTTTTGGATCCTCTGTTTTAATTCCTGAGCCCACTGAACTCCTCCAGCCACCAAAGGCATATTTTTATGCACTGGTGAATACCCTGAGAAACAAAATTCAGTCTGAAACTCAAAATACAGCAAGTTTATTCTAAGTAGGCTTAATATTAATAATACAATACTAATACTACTATCATACCGATTGCTAAAATACTAAAAAAAATCATAACTTCCAACAAAAAATTCAGAGTCAGGGAAAATGCTGTCCCTGATTAAATACATGATATAGACACATTCCCTGGCATCATCCAATTCATTACAGGGATCAGTTTTCCAAAAATGTGAATTGTCAATTGAAGTAATAAAAAAACCTGATAGTATAACACCTGAAAAGGTATTTTCCCCACCAAAAGTGAATTCCAACTGATCATACTAATATTTAACTCTATACTTCTCTAGGAATTTACATTTTTTTTTAAAAAGCAGCAGCCCTTACTCCTAAAACAAAATACAACTGGGAATCAGCATTAAATGAAGCCCAGTTGAATAACCGGATATTGGGATAATACATAGTGTACTGTTATTTTTACATCATCCTCACTTTGTGTAGCTGTTTGTTACATCTTTAATCTACTTATAATGACAATTATGTAAGATACTTGATCCTTATAGCAATTTTTAAAAAATGAAACTGCTTAGACCAATTTACACTAACACTTTCTGTTAATTGAGAATTAAGACTTTTTAAAGTTATCAACATATACCTATGTCTGTCTCCTCCTCAATACGTTTCAGGTAGATCAATTTAGCATCATCAAGGTCTTTGTCAAACATTGTGATGAGAACATTATATTTATCATAGGCTTCTGCTGCTATCATTGGTCGATCCAGGAGGCTTCCAAAAATGTCTATCAGCTATCACACAGGGGAAAAAAGGGGGGGGTTGTACAGCCCTGTAATCATCATTTACATTAGCAATCCTTGTCATTGCTCACATGTTTTCTTTAATGACCTAGCTATCAAAATGAATACAATTGTAATTATTTCAGTGCTGTAGTCCACACTGATATTGCAGTTGCATTTATTGAAATATAAACTAGTACTTTATCTGAGCATTTTTCATTATTTAAAAATAACTAGGGCACATTTGCTGTGTTCTGCGGTAGCTCAGTATAACAACTTGCAAACCTTGAATGCATGTTCCACACTGGCTGCATCATCAAAGGCTTGGCCAAAGAGAGACCCCAACCGTCGATCAATATCTTCTATTTTGCTCTTAAAGTCACACACATCATTCTCAAACTCCTAAAGGAACCAAATAAATATTTTTATGAATAAAAGCCATTTCTTTTTTTTATTTTATTTTATAACATTTTTTATTAATAGATATATATTTGTACATGCAAACCAGGAAAAAAATCAAGTTAACTGCTATTCAACTTAGTACAATCAATTTAAATTTGTAAACCTTTTTTACTCCGTATATCAAGATTTAACTATAAGCCAGATACATTTTCTTTGATTGGTGTTTCTCTTGTATGTAGTATATCCAATGTTTCCAATCCAACATATATTTTTCATTTGACCGATCCTTCAAATATGCCGATATTTTAACCATTTCTGCCAAATTTATAACTTTCAAAGTCCATTCTTCAATAGATGGTATTTCTGGCTTCTTCCAGTATTGTCCCACCAACAGTCTCGCTGCTGTGATCAAGTTCAGAATTAAGTTCGTCTCTGTGGTAGTACAGTCTTTTATGATCCCTAACAAAAACAACTGAGGTAGAAATTCAATACACTTTTTCAAAATGGTTTGGAGTGTCCACCATATTTTTCTCCAGAAGGCTTTAATTTTTTTACATGTTCACCATACATGAAAATATGTGGCCTCCATACTATCACATCTCCAACATTTAGGTTGGATGTCTGGGTAGATATATGATAATTTTTTCGGATCTAAATGCCACCTATAAAACATTTTATAAAAGTTCTCTCTTAAATGTTGTGCTTGCGTAAATTTTACATTTCTTACCCAAATTCTCTCCCACGTTTCCATCGTGATAGGTTGCCCAAAATTTTGTTCCCACTTTACCATACAATCCTTGACTAGTACAGTTTCAGAGTCAATTTCTATCAATACACTGTACACTCTTTTAATATGCATGGGCCCTTTTTCTCTAACCTGTTCAATTAAATTCTCATCTGTTAGGGATAAACCCTTCTTCAGGTCTTTTTGCCATCTAGACTGCAGTTGTAAATATGAAAGCCAGGTACACACTATTCCTTCATCTGCTAGCGTATTTGATGGCTTTAACGCTAACACACTTCCTTCTTCCATTACGAGTTTACTATAGGGCACCACATCTTGGCCTTGTGTTATGTTTATGTCCCCCATTGCGTGTCTGGGGATCGTCCAGATGGGAATCTTTTCGTGTAGTAAGTACTGATACTTCTTCCAGACCCGCAGCAGCGGGATTCTCAGTGGGTGAATAATAGCCATTTCTTATTGAGCAGACTTTTTAATACCAGATATTTTTTCTTTATATATGACCCCAAAGTCCTCTTTAGCAAAGGTACAGAGCTTCTACTCTCCTAGAGTCCAAAATCACCTACCATATTAGTCACATCCAGACAGTCATACGTCCGATCTGAAAATACTTTATACATTTCCTGGAATTCTTCATGCATACTCAAGACTTGCTGACTCAGAGATTTGCCTTTTATGCCACTAAATTCCAGTTTCTCCAGTTTCTCTATATCCAGAACTGTCATCAGAAGATCCTACAGAAATCAACAATTCACAATTTATATCCTTGACATTTAGGTTGGCTTTTGCACTTTAACAATATTACATACTTGTTATCCAGCTAAAAAAAGAAAAAGGAAAAAAAACCAAAACTTTTTTCAGATAATTTATTTCTCATCCCTAATGTATGACATGTTTTCTGAGGAAAATAATTTCTGTTTATCAATTTATAGACAGACTCATTGACAGAGCGAGGAAGACAGCATAAGCCACAAGTGCTATTTGCTGTCAGTGCTGATATACAACCATATTGATCAAGGACTTTTTAAAAAGTATTACTACTGGATCTTATTCTAAGGCTTATTCTAACCATGAGCCATTTCATGAACCAAAACAAAAATATATGGAACAGAAGTCCTCTAATTTTTTGCCTTTCTCTTTAATGGCTCTCCACCCTTTCCTGCAATTTCCATGGGATCCTGTTTCTACAGGAAACAAATACAATACAAAAATAAAAATTATAGTAAATAAATAAATGCCACGAATATTTTACAAGAACGTTAGAACACTGCTAATAAGGTCAAATTTTCTCAGAATCAAACAGGCAGGTCCAACTCTAAAATATGGGTTTTTATACATGTTCTATTGTTTGTTTCCTCTGCCTCTAATAGTTTGATATGATAGTAGATATGTTATTTCACTTTATTGGGCAGATTTTGCCAAGAGGTAGGAATTCATTATAAAAACTTCCTACAGGTACATCGTATTGGGACTCAATGACTAAACATGTCCTAAATATATAAAGTACTACATAAACATAAGTATTATAGACTAAAACTAAGTAGCAATAGCAATGTTGACTCTACAGGCTATAAAATCTATGCATTAAGTATATTTATTGTATGTGCTTGCAAAGTGTATTTGCACATAATGGAGCTTTTAATATGTTGATCTAAAAGGCACCAGTTGGGGGAAATATTATTCTCCTAAAATCCCACAGTGTTCTTTCTACCTCATCATCCCAAATTTTGAACAGCAAAATTTCTTCCCATCTGGATCAGAAAAGGTAATAGAAGTGCCTAGATTTGTAATGGACTACTAGACAAGGGCCAATAAGCCTAATTTCAGACAAGTAACCACTGCTTGTAAGAAGAGGAGTAGGGGGTGGACAACCAACTAAAAACAGACTTACATTCTAATAAATAAGAATATGGTGGAGACCTTACACTAAGCAGAAACCCTTATTGGACAACTATTGTGATATAATTTGCAGTAGTTTTTTTAATATTCTATTCAATTCTGTATACAAAGCTAAATAATCTAATTCCTATCAACACTGACATTTTAAATCAACATTAATACGGATATAATACCTTCTTTTTGTATTTTTAATGTTTTTTAAAAATATTTTTAATAATATTTTTAAGTATGATTCACAACAATATTGTAAGTCTATTAATTTTTTTTTAATGATGCTTGGGTTCTCCTTAGAGAATCAGGCTACCATTGCCACATTTTTTTTACCATCCGAACTATCAAATGCAGCTCCTCTAGGGCCAAAATTGCTCAGCCAAAATTACCTATAAGTTTTAAACACCCAAAGCAGATTAGCACAGCATACTCTCACCTCCTTCGCCATGTAAATCTTCCCAATCAAGTCTTAGTTGAGCTTATCCTTTTTTTAAAGCCATGTTTCTAAGTCAGATTTCAGCTTGGGGACAAGACAACTGTAAGGGGGAATTCTGATTTGAGCTTCCCTGCTGCTCAAACCACAATAGTCCTGCAGGCTATACCCATCACTGAACCACTCTAAACGACCAACAGACAGTTGGGGGTCACCAGAATTACCATCTATTGAAGAATGGACTTTGAAAGTCATAAATATGGCAGAAATGGCTAAAATATCTGCATATTTGAAGGATCATTCAAATGAAAAATATATGTTGGACTGGAAACAATGGATAGACTACATACAAGAGAAACATCAATCAAAGAAAATGTATCTTGCTTATAGTTAAATCTTGATATACCGAGTGAAGAATGTTTACAAGTTTAAAATGATTGTATTAAGTTGAATAGCATTCAACTTGAATTTTTTCTTTGTTTACATTTACAAATATATACTTAATAAACAATTAAAAAAAAAGATTGTTCCATAGTCAGATACAAGTGGGGAAAGGGTCTAAATCCACAGTTTAAACTATTAAAGCCAAGAATCAAGAAAAAATATGGAAAATGGGTTGCAGGAAAGGGTGACAATAAAATACACTGCTTCTATACATTATAGATTATTCATTGTTCTATTTTTCACAACAAAGAACTTACATGTACTACGTGAAGCCTCTCTAGGAAATTATTCAGTTTTGCAAAAATCATTACAGAAGGAAAATCCCATTGCTTTACTTCTTGACCTGGCTGAAAATAATTGCTAAGATTTTCTCTTCTTTCTTCAAAAATTTGTTTAAAGTAATCAAAAACATTAAAAGCTTTCTGAACTGTATTCAGACTTTCTTCTGCTTCTCCTTTAAGTATATCTTCTGGACTAAGGAAATTCTTGGCCTGGTTGGGCAGAACAAAGAAATAAATTAAACATTTGTAAGTTTCACATGGAACAATCATAGTAAAAGACGTATTGCTTTGCTTTGATTCTTAAATTAGCCACTCAGTAGTGAACTGACATTGATTTGATAATTAGCAAAATTGAAATTCAGTAGATTTGGACACAGATGTGTTAGGTGTATAACAACAAATGCATATGTAAGCTTCTTGTATACCAATCAAAAAGTATTGCATATATGTTCCATTTCTTCTCTTTTAATTGATTTTATGTTTGATAAGAAAAGAAATTAAAACAGCAGTGGAAAAAGAGAAGGAGGCTAAAATCTTACAACTCTTCTTGATGTGACAGGTGGCAAGAATCAACTATTTCAGATATGCTGGCAAAATAGGTTTATCCTGAAAAGATTCTGCAGACGGTCTCATGTCTCACAGACCTGGTATATAATATGTGTGGGGGTCCTCCGGGGCTCATGGTTCCTGCTCAAAACAGGTGGCTAGGAGGGCTTTTGCTCAACTTTGAGTTGTGCACTAACTATGCCCTTTCCTGGATAGGGAGGCTTTTCCCTTGGACATTCATGCCCTGACCATCTCCTGTCTGGACTACTGCAATATGCTTTACATGGGGCTACTCTTTTTTCTTTCTTTTTTTTTTTTTGGAGTTGGCACAAGGCATTTATTGGTTGAAGAAGAAAGGGTTTTCTGCAAAGGAAAGCTGACCAAGAAAGAAAAGAAAGGGAGGGGGGATCTTCAGGTGAAGACCCTAAGGCCAGCATTCCCAACTATGAGAATTGGGGACAGTTTGAATATTGAGCTTCAGCTGCCGTCATGCGCACTTCCACATTAAGGCCACAATATTCAGCTTAACAAGACCAGCTGGAGACAGAAGAGGCTTGGCCCTCTTTCCACAGGAGGCTCAGTTCCAGAAAGATACAGAGGGGCCTTGCAGCCACTGTAGATATGTGCTTGTATCCAGCAATGGCCACACTGAAGTGGCCGACATTTACTGAAGAGCACTATCCTGTGTCTCTACATTAGCCTCCATCCTCTCCACCTTCTCTTCTGGCTGTGAGCTCAAACTACATGGGTGATTTCTCAGGACAGAAAGATCCTAGAGAGGAACTGGGGCTGTACTCACATTTCATGAGCCAGAAGCTCAGGAAGCAGAAGCAGAAGCCCAAGAGCCTGGCTGCCACTGCCTCCTCTTCCAAGCCTATTCACAGGGCAAGAGAAAGCCAAGAAAAGAGAAAATATCAAATCAGGATCATTCCTAGAATGGAATGAAATCTGGTCATTCATTAGAGACTTCCTGAACTGGATCTCGGTGATGGCGCTGCAAAAGGGACTCCTGCTCCCTCCGCCAGTGTCAGTACGGTTCCTCCTCATCGGTGTCTCTTCAGAGACTTCAATGGAAGACTTCTTGTAACCAGGCTGTCTCCTAGCTTTCATCAGCCCAGATTTCTGATTCATCCGGACCAGCAGCAGAATCACCACAATGCCAGAGGGAAGAAAGACCAGGATGGAAAACAGTCCCGATGAGGTCAGCTGGAAGGAGGCACCTCTCTGAGTGACTGTGAGCAGGGTTTGGGGAATGTTGTGCTGCACATCAGGGGGGGTTCTTCACAGAACAGGTGAATGTCCCGTTATCCTCCAGGGTTGGGTTCCAAACCATAATTGAAGCATCCTGCTTGGCCACATCACCAGCCCAAGAAACTCTATCCTGGAAGCTGCCTCTCTTGGCTGGGTAGGCATTGGACTGGTAGTGGAAGACCGGCTCCAAGTTGCCCCCTGCAAGAGGCCGATAGGTCCAGTCGACGGTGAGCTTCTCTGTGACCGGAGCGGAGGATTTGAACCAGCACTTCAGGGTCACCGGCTCGCCCACAAACGCACGAACTTGGGCAGCGGCCTGGATCTCCAGCAGGTGGACTCTGGCAGCCGCCAAGAGGAGCAGAGGCAGCGCAGCCGCTCCGACGGGCTTCCTCCGCGCCAGCCCCATCTTTCCGGGACCGGTCGCACCTGCCTGTCCGGCGGGCCGGCCGGCCGGCGAAGCTGGAAGACATGGGGCTACTCTTGAAAGGTATCCAGAAGCTTCATCTGGTACATAAGGTGGCTGCATGAGCAATCTTGGGTGTCCCAAGGGCAACATATGTAACACCTCTGGTACATGAGTTGCATTGGGTATTGGTTAGTTTGTGGGTCCAACTCGAACTGTTGCTTATGACCTTTAAAGTCCTACATGGCATGAGGCCAGATTACCTGTGGAACCTTCTTTGCCCTATTATATCAGCCCATCCCAGGTCAGGCAGGGAAGGTATGTTGTAGACCCTGTGATTCCAGGAGAAGAGTTTTCTCTGCCATTGCCCCCACCCTCTGGAACGTCCAACTTCCAGAGGTGAGGTAGCCCCCCCTCCTGATCTTTCAAAAATATCTAAAAAATAGGCTCTGCCATTTTGTTTGAGGCATGAAGAGCAGCATGCAGTCATGGGGCTAGTTAGCACCTTGAAGGCCTGGCCCAGTCTTTTTAATTTTTAATTTAATTATTATATTTTTGTTTGAATTGCCTCCTAATGTAATATTTATATATAGCATTTATGTTTTTATGCCTTACTTGTGCACTGTCCAGAGTTGCCCTGTGAGGCAGATGGATGGTTTCCAAATGTGATAAACAAGCAAACAAAGAAACAGGCAGGATTAGAACTGCTTCAGGTCTTACCTGTTGAATAAGAAGATTGCAGATTTCTTGAAGAAGCACAATTATCCTAGCAGGTGCACAGTAATATTTTGAAGTGCCCCATATTAAGCACACTATATGAACCATGCGATTTAATAATGGTTTCACCTCATTAAATTCCACATTTTCTATTTCTTCCAGTGGGCCCTGGAGAGGCTTTAGGTGCATATTTATATCCTGGGCCTCAATCAAAGCTGCAATTTTTGAAAACAAAGAACATAGTTTTTAAAGAAGAAATACTTATCTTTGTGTGTTTCTTAGATGGCAATATAAAAATAAAATTCCTTGAAAATAAATCATTTTATATTCAAAGGGATTTATCCCCAAGTATCCATATTGTGAATTAGAGTGCCAACAAATTTATCTTGGCTTTATGTTGCATGCAGTCAGATAACATGAGATATTAAAATTAATGGGATCTCTTCTTAAAATTGCTGAGAAAAAGAAAGGCAAAGAAAATACATCACCAAAAAGTAACAGCCTATAACTCAATTTTCTGCAGATAAGATAAGTATGTTGTAGGATTCAGCAGTTCCTTAAAGAAGATTTTTTTAAAATCTTGAATGGTGAATGATACATAGGTAGTCCTCAATTTACGACCACAATTAAGCCCCAAACCTTTGTTGCTAAGCAAGACAATTGTTGAGTGCATTTTTCCCATTTTACTACCTTGTTTGCCACAGCTGTTAAGTCAATCACTGCCGTTATTAAGTTAGTAACACAGTTGTTAAGTGAATCTGGTTCCCCCATTGACTTTGCTTGCTGGAAGTTTCCAAAGGTGATCACATGACCTTGGACACTGCATAAATACATGACAGTTGCCAAGCGTATAAATTTTGATCATATGACCACGGGGATGCTGCAATGGTCATAACTGTGAAAAGCAGTCATAAGTCACTTTTTCAGTGCCCTTTTAACTTCAAACAATCACTAAACAAATGGTTGTAAGTCAAGGACTACTGTAGTAGATATAAGCAGTTTTAAATTCTAATATATTGAGCAAACCCTCCCCTCATATATTTTGCGAGGATTCTTTCCATATGTTAGCTACAAAAACAGGGATTACTTTCAAACAAAACTCAAATTATTTAACATGATTTCAGTGAACTGTATTTATAAGGATTTTTTTATGATTAGACTGTAGGGACGAGTAGGGAATACAGTACTTCTTGTGTTCTAAACTAGCCTGATGATACCTGTTCCTTTTATTATTATTTCATTTGCAAATTATATAAATGGGGAAGAATGAAATCAAGCATTTGCTTCCATCTATCTATTATCATTTTTATTCTACTGAATACTTCTAGGCTTAATGTAGGAGACCAGAGCTTTACTTTTAAGCATCTCAGCTGCTCAAATTATTTTTTTTTTAAGAAAGTTCTAAATCAGCCTTACTGATTTAGGGTTAAGGAACAATACACATAGCAAGGAGCAAAATGATGGGAATATAAACCAGGAAGTGGAAGAATTAAAAGTCAAAGTTCACATGGGTATAAATAGATTAGTTGTGTTCTTGGCATCAATATGATAAACATATCACTTATTCAGTATTTAGAGTATTATCATTACTCACCTATTAGAAAGGCAATTACACAAAAATCAGATACTTCATTAGATACTTCTATAGGCATAGGCATGACCAAAAAAAGATGAGTTTTCTCCACATTAGCAGCAAAGGGGTTATTAAGCCCCAGTGTCAAACGATATAAAATAGGCAATGCAATAAAAAAGCAGATTCAATATTCCCCCGTTACCATGGGCATAATTATGCATGTATTAGAATATTGTTAAATCTCCCTTCTACTAATTTAGATGACAAACTATTAAAACTCACCAGAGAGAAGGCGCATATAGGATGAATGAATGGTATTTCACTCAGCCCATTCCCAAAGTACTCTCTCAATTCTAGATCTTAAAAATTTAGGTTGCTTCCATAGTCCAAGGTATTTTTAAAGACAAGTCTGGGAATCGTAGGGGCTAATCATTTTGATTTTATCAGCAATTAGGGCAGTGGGCCTCTACTATCTATGAAATACAGAATTGTATTCACCAATCTTTAGCTTTTAATTATTTCCTCCAGGCAAAGAGGATTAAAAAGTAATTCCCAGATACTTAAATACTTTGATATATTACACAGCAATAATCATCAACCTTTCAGTGACCAGTTTTTCAGTATTTTTTACATTTGCAATGATTTTGCTGCCTACTTACTTATATATTGTTATTGTCATTAATTTTTTAAAATGTTAATACTATTAATGTTTTTTTACTTTTAAACTCAAATATAAATAGAACATCAAATTTCATTCAAATAAAATATATTTATTATTAATAAAAATATACCCATAAAATTATCTCATTTTATTAACATGTTACTTATTTTTGTTTCATTTTTAATGCAATATTTGCATATTTATAGCATCTTCTATCTAAGTTTCAGGATTTAATTGATATGGTCAGGTAAAAAGCTTTTTTTTCTATTATATCCCAACAATTTGCTTCTTTTGTGGGAAAATGATTTGTCTGCATTGAAACCTAATTCAGCTAGATAGAAAATTGGGGAAGCTACAGTATTAGTACTGATAAACATTTGCTCTACAATTATGAATATACTGAGGGCATCTTCTCTATTCTGCAACTTTCTGTGTTGTTTAACACTGATTTTACATTCATTATTAGGGTGGATGGTACAATCTACCGTTTCATCCTGACACAAAGTATCAACACTATACATATTTCTTTGAAAAGATTCATCATCCACACATCAGTATTGAGTTTGTTAACTCATTATGAAGTCAGTAACTCTCAGACTATATAAAGGTTCTTAAAATTTCTCCAAAATTTGCAGAATTCTTTTGGCAAGCTATCTTGTGCAAATAGAGCTAATTTCTCAATAAACATAGATATAACATTCTCAAAATCAATAAGGATCATTAGCTTACTCGAACTTTCAGACAGATCTAATTAAAGTTCCATTGAACAGTCACACAATTGTGAATAGAATAGAATAGAATAGAATAGAATAGAATAGAATAGAATAGAATAGAATAGAATAGAATAGAATAGAATGTGAATTGATTGAGTTTGTGTGTGGTATGAATGTGTTAATTTTAAAATTATTGTAGTATTTTTTTGTTGTGAGCCGCCCCGGGTCTTTGGAGAGTGGCGGCATATAAATGTGATTTAAATAAAATAAATAAATAGAATAGAATAGAATAGAATAGAATAGAATAGAATAGAATAGAATAGAATAGAATAGAATAGAATAGAATAGAATAGAATAGAATAGAATAGAATAGAAGGGATCTTGGAGGTCTTCTAGTCCAACCCTCTGATCAAGCAGGAGAACCTATACCATTTCAGACAAATGACTGTCTAGTCCAGGGGTAGGTAACCTTGGTTCTTTTATGACTCATGGACTTCAACTCCCAGAATTCCTGAGCCAGTATGGCTCAGCTTGGAAACCTTTCCCTTTCCCCTCAGCATGGCTGGCTCAGGAATTCTGGGAGTTGAAGTCCACGAGTCATAAAAGAGCCAAGGTTGCCTACCCTTGGTCTAGTCTCTTCTCTTTAGAAAGCCATTAAGCACCCAAATGTAAGAACAAACAAACAAACAAACCATTCATTGTTATGTCAATAAACATGTTGAAACAACTGCTCCTTCTTGGAATTGGTCATAATCTTACTTATTGTATTCTTTGTGAGGTTTAATGAATTGTGTAAACATGGACTTAAACTTTGACAAGATGTTCACTGAGAATTATACAATGAATATTATAAAAAATTCTAAAGGTTCCTTCTTCAAAAATCATATAAATACATCATATCTCCCTGCCATAAATGGAGCTCCACTGGATGTACAAACAATAATATTTGTCAGTAAAATACAGGGCTTTTCAAAATAGGTTTTTAATGCAGTAAAAATTGCTTCTCCTTTTGTACTAGCTATAAGATTTTTTGCAAATTTATTTTCTTGTGGATGACGTTTTCATCAATATATCATACATAGACAATTAATAAAATGCTGCTGTCCATACTTTGGCTGTACTGAGAATGTCTGGGTTTTCAGTAGCTTAGAATCTGATCTCAACATCCTTACCTATTTTATCAAAGCACCTTTGTACAGCTATATCATTAATTAGTATGGATCTCAGTGAAATAAAGCTCAACACCAAGATAAGAAGTTTTATAGTTTAAGGCGAAAATGTTTGTTGACACAGTAAATACGTAACAATACTTTTGTTAGTAGAGGACTAAATAAATCCTTAAAGGAAGACAATAGTCACAGATCTATGGGATTCAATGTCCCCAAATGACAGCATGTTCAAACATAAACATAAAAAAATATAATGAATTATAGCCTGTTATACCTAAGTTCTTATTTCCTTCATTTTTTTTAACATCCCCTGGTGGGTGGCATTGTTTAGATTGAAGTATTACTCTTACAATGATAATATTTATTTTCCAGCAATGAACAGCCTAGGACTCTTTTAATTTGCACTTAAGTGTTTTCAGAAGTTTTAGAATCAGAAATAAGAGTGTTTGCTTTATGGAGACTTGTGGTCTGATGCTTTGACAAGACAGGTGGAAGAAACTGGGGCTCCGGTTTCTTAGCCCGATTTCATTCGGTCCGGCAACCTGAAGGGGTCAGAAAGTTGCCCTGGAGGGGCAACGAAGGAGGGAAGCTTTGGGAATCTGGACCAGACAGCGGTCGATCCAGACAGACTGAAGAAACCTCCCAAAAGGATGGAAGAAAGGCTGCCTGGTAAGCACAGACAACCCAAGTCATCGTCAGCCGGAAAAAAAAGCAAAGAACCGCGGCTCCGCCAAACAGCTGATTGTCAACAGCGTGCTGAAACTGGGTGAGCCTGGTTTTTTTTACTCCTTTTCCTTTTGGACTTAGAAATGCTGATCCCCTGAATGGGAAGAAGCTACGAAGCAAAGACCCCAGAAGGACTAGGGTAATTACAGGAGGGGAAAGGATTTTAAGGAATATAAAAGAATTCTTAAAAATGGAATTTAGATTGACTTAAAGAAAGACTGCCTAACCTACAGGATATGGAAACATTTTTTAGATTAATTCCGAGAGTAAATAACCTACAAAGAACTTTAAAAGAAAACTTTGTAACAATCTTTTAAAACCAGATTTAGACAATATGGTGTATGAGGACATCTAGTGGTGAAAGGAGATACTACAGTATTACCAAATAATAAAAGAATTTGAAAAGTGTTTGACCTTGAAACAACACCTGGTGTAAACAAAGTGCCTTTATGTGATCTTGCATGAGAAAAGACTCTCTACAATTATATCTGTTGACTCTGGATATAACCAAAACAGGAATTATTTGGAGATAGCGGGCATTTTATATCTGTGATTTGACTGGAGGATTTGGATTTAGCCTAAAGTAGTTGGCTCAGTTTTATGGTTGGATTTTAGCCTAAGACAGCTGGCTTTTTTTCTTTTTGCTTTTTTTATCTTGTTTTCTCTCCTTGAGAATTTGGATTTAGCCTAAAATAGTTGGCTCTTTTCACGGTTTGGATTTTAGCCTAAGATAGTTGGCTTGAAAAATGAGTGCATCAAATCTCACCAGACTTATGAAAAAAACTTCCTCTGCACCCTCTGTTGGAACATCTAGCCCAACAAGCCAGGGATCTATTGAAACAATGTTGCAGCATGAGAAAATAAGCACTGCTCAAAATAAGATGCAAACTACATTAAAATTAATTCAAGAATCAATACAAAGAAACCATGAAGAGACAAAAACTAATTTTGATAAATTAAACAAACAAATGTTGGATATAAAGACACAATTTGAAGCCCACCAACAAATGATTGTTAAAAATGAACAAAGAATCCAGAAAATGGAAAATAAATCAGATGATATTGACAAAAAATGGAAGTACTAATATAAGAAAATGAAAAATTAGAACAAGCAAATCAAAACCTAGAAGGAGTGGTGGCGGTTTTAGAAATGGAAAAGCGGAACATTATTTAAGATTTCAAAATATTCCTGAAGACAGAGAAGAAAATATAGCAGTTGTGATTATTGATCTCCTGGCAGAGGCTTTGAAAGCAGACCGAGCAGAGATGCAAATGGAGATAGATGAAATATTTTGAATGAATTCAAGCTATGCAAGGAAATATAAACTACCCAGAGAAGTTCATGTCAGATTCATAAAGAAAACAACAAGAGATGAAATACTGAGAAAAGTTAGAGATGAGCCATTACAATACAAGAATAAAGAAATTGTGGTGTTAAAGCAGATCCCCAAGAGAGTAAGAGACACCCGAAGACAATACCACTTCTTAACTACAAAGCTAATTGCAAAAGGTATAAACTTCAGATGGTTAATGCCAGAAGGGATCTTAATCAACTGGAATAATACAAGATACTGACTGGACTCAGTTTGGATGGCACAAGACTTTGATGAAAGAAACCAAACATTCTTAAATGAAGGAGTACAAGAATGGATAATTCTTAGAAACAAAAGGTTGTTATATCTGGAGGGGCAAGATTTACAATTAGGGTGGCATGCTTTCTTATGGTAGGGGGAAATAAAATTAATAAATACTTCCAAAATCACTATATAAGAAATGCATTATTAACAACATGGGGAAAAATAAAATGTAAAATATATCTGAAAATTCCAGAGTGGTTGTCAACAATGGAAGCACTTGTACACCCAAATTTAGTTGACTTTGAAAAAAAATATGGACATATAGAGATATTCTAAACTCTGAAGGGAATTTAAAATGTAAACAAGAAATGGAAAATCAGGGTATCAATTTATCATGGTGGGCACATTTACAATGCAAGCTAGATATGATAAAGATGTTAAACTATGGATTTTATAAGGAAAAAATTGTTTGATAAGATATTGTTAATTTCTGATGAGAAACTAAGAAAATTTATAATTTTTTATTAACTTTGAAAATGGAAAGAGAACAAGTTAAAGAAACAATGATAAGATGGGCAAAAAAAAATTGGATATAATATAGAATTAGAAAAATTGCAAAATTTATGGGAAAGAAATTATAAACTGACAATGTCAACTTCCTACAAAAAAAATTATATAAAATGTTTTATAGATGGTACTTGCCACCAGCAAGACTAGCAAAAATGTTTAAAAACATGTCAGATAGATGTTGGAAATGCAAATATAAATCAGGCACTTATTGCGATGTTTGGTGGACATGTGCCAAAGCAAAGAGTTACTGGGAAAAGATACATGCCTGGCTAGAAAAGATGTTGGGAGAACACAGAGAATTTAAACCTGAACTTTTTTTATTAAGTATAATGCCAGAAAAGACTGGTAAACAAAGCATATATTTGACTTTACATGTAACAACAGCAGCAAGGATTATATTTGCACAGTATTGGAAGAATGAAGGAATACCATCAGATGAAGAAATAATTAAAAAAATATTAGAATGCACAGAGATAGACTGAGACTGAAAGAAAAAGAAGAAATGGAATATAATCAAACTTGGGACTTATTTTATCAATGGCTAGAGGAAAGAATAAAGGATTAGGAACTAAATATGTATTAGTGCATGTAAACTCAGACAGCACGTTTGTTGAATAAATACTATTGAATGTATGAAAAAAAATCAATAAAAACCTTTTTTTTTTTAAAAAAAAGAGTGTTTGCTTTATGGACAACCTGCTTTACTCAATTCTGGGAATTAACTCAAATGCAGTCTTTAAACTTATAAAAAGGTCATATGAAGTTCCTTTTCCACTGATTTTCCATTAATAACATTTAACTATAAAAAACAGTCTCCTGTATTCAATTTTTTTTTCAAAAATTAGTTATATTTTAGCCACACAAATTTGTCTCTGATATGTTTTGGGATTGACTATACTGTCCATTTTTATTACAACTAGTGGTCAAAACAGTAAATAAATTGATTGATTGCACCCATCAAGACAATTGTTTTCTTAAAGTATACCCAAGCAATAATTTTGTGATGAAGTGCATGACCTTTCTAAAAATTCCAAATGTGCCTTTGTCTAAAAAGTCACGATCTTCATTAATTGAAGATTAATCTTTGAAATTTAATGCCATGCATCATTATCTCTAGAAATCATGAAACAAAACTCTTGTGATAATGTTTTATACAAGAAAAGAAGTAAATCTTATAACTATTGTAGAGGTTGACTTTTATGTATAGAGGTTGACCAAATAATTACAATAAACTTTGCTTAATCACAATAATTCCAAAATTTAACAGCCTTACCTGCTTCGACATCACTGAAGATGGATCTGAATGCTGGAAAGTAAGTGCTTTGCACCTTATCTAGTAGGTCCAGCATAGTCAAAATTCTTCTGGCTTTTAGTTGGCTATAAATACACTGCAGATCCTCGTATCTGCAACATATAATGAAGATATGAGCAAATTTATTAACTAACTAATTAAATAACATGCTATCTTGGAGCAAACAGTCTTATAATCTTCCTAGTACAAATGAATTTAAGAGAGAAAGTTTATTCTTTGTGTCAACCAGAAAATTAGAAACCGTACAACTTAAGTTTTTCTTATGTAAATGGATGCTTCTACTTTTCAGCTTTTTCCTCCAGATCAGTTAGAAGCCAGGGCAAATGACCTGGTTTTGCAACTGACAACCACAAAGCTCTTAGCTCTTTCTACTTCATTTAGATGTCATTATAGAATGAGCTTAACAATATACAGTACCTATTTTTCCAAAAATCCAACTCCACATTTGGATGGGGATCTTTGCCTTGCAAAAGCAGTTCTGAAGACTGTCTCTTAAGAACAGTCTGGATCTGGTGGGTCCATTCAATAACAGAAGACTCAATTGCGTGAATTATAGACTTATCTACCAATTCAGTACTGCAAAAAACAAAAGTATCAGCAGATCAACTTTGTTTTTCATTGTAATATAGAAACCAAATATAAAGCAAAATATAAATTCCTACTTTCAACAAAATAACAGAAAACAAAATTATTATTACTGACTCACATTATTTGCACATGTTTACATTTCCATGCTTCTGTTCCTATTCATTCGACAATTTATAGATTAAAGTCAAAAATGCAGTTTCATGCATTTTCTTGAAAATGACCACTTAAATCAATAATTAAAGCATTACAACTTACTTTTTCTCATTGTCAGAGTTAATGTATCTGTCCCTCTCTGGCTCAATGGGAAGAGATAACAATGTTTTTCCTCTAATTTGGCCAACCATCACAAAAACACTCCTTTTCAGAGAGCAGACATGATTAATGACATCTTGGGATACTACGTTGGGCCAACTGTGATGGTTTCTCTGGTTCACCAAGAGAGGCATCATTACCTGGAAGCATTCAAATACACCCTGTTACGAAACTGATATAGGAGAAGCAACAAAAAATATTGTATCAGATCTTCTGGTTTCTGGATTTTCTAACAAAAGAACCAAATAACCATTTTGTAGTCTTTGAAAGTTTTCTGCACTAAGCCTTCCTGGGTTTCTAGTCAGAACAGACATATGGAAATAGCTACAAGCAAATAATCTCCACGAAACATTGCATTTAAAAGGCATTAATCTATTAAACCCAAGAAACTAGATATTCCTCTTTGACCACCTTGGATGAAAAATATGGAAATTCAAATCATATATGTCTAGGGGATCCTCAAGAAGTGAAGGATATGCAATAGACTAGACACAGTAGTTAGACCATATATAAGAGAAACACCAAACAAACAAAAGGTACTCGGAGTATACTTGAAGGGGGAAGGGAGGAGGAAAGAACGTTTACTAAAACAGATGTTTACAAAGATTAATACCTAATGTTGTATGCTATATCCTAGGATGATTGTTTAGCAATAGGATCTTTGGTTTAATGTTGATCACATTAATATGGAACCAGATAAGAGAAACACCAATCAAACAAAGTGTAACAGGAGTATAGTTGAGGCTAGACGCGAAGGGTGGAAAAAGGCTTACTAAATCAGACGTTTTCAATGACTAACACTTAGTATTGTATATCAGGTGCCATGATGATTGCTGCATAATATGTTTTTATGTCCAATGTTGATTGTTTTAATAAAAGAATTTTATATTAAAAAAAAAAGAAGTGAAGGGGAGAGGACGACGCCTGGGGAACCGTGCACCAAATCTCACAGGAGTTCAATCACTGTCCCTTTATGACTACCAATTGTAACCCCCCCCTTTCAAATAAGAGTAGCTCTGCTATAGAATATTACTCCCAGTTCCCAATTCTTGAAAGTGGTCCAGAAGGATAGCACTGTCAATTTTACTGAATGTTGCTAAGAAGTCTAGAACAAGAAAGAAGGATAGTTTTCCTATTTAGGTCAACATGCAAAGTGATGTTCAATAGCTGCCTTGCCATCACTTTCTCAATGTCCACCCATAAATCAGAAGATGGGACATTTAATAGAGACTTTTAAACATGACCAGTTATAGGGAAAGCTTTGTCAGGAGCAGCCACACTACTACTTCCTTCGAAGCTAATGGCTTAAAAGAGATCCTGGTGCAGGTACAGTACTGAAGCTGATCCAGCAAGATCTGGTAGAGCGTAAATGTAATTTAAAACAGATGTAAAAAAAAAAAGAATAGCTTACTATAAGGATTGATTGCCCATGAAACCAGTAAGCAAGCAGTCATATTTGGATAAATAAATTACTTAGTTATTGCATAGGAAAGGTTTACACATGACTGGCATTGATAACCCTTCAAGTCAATCAAACCTGGCTGAATTTATAGAAGATTTTGTTCAGAAAGCTCTTTTTTGGGGGAACGGATTTTGCAATCAAGATTGATCATGTGATTAAAAGCCCTTTATCGAGAAGGAAGGCTGGAACTAGTTCCAACATTATTATTGTGCAATTTCCTGTTGTTACCACAAGAGAAGAAATTTTATATATCTTTAACCAGAAATCAGTCAAATGTCCTTTGAAGTGGGGTTTAATCAAAGAAAGATATCAATTTACCCAATTTAATTAAGGAAATTTCAGAAAAAAGTAAAATGTTTTCAAAAGCTCCAAGTCTCACCAGATCATTACAACTTCAATGTTTCTCGTGTTTTCTAACCACATTCTGTGTTAATCACTAAGATTTGATTCACAGATTAACTGCAGAGGTCTTTATCCTTTCTTTCAAATCTCCTGATGGAAAATCCTGATTCTGTTTCATTCCCTGGAATCTATTGCGGGAGAATTTGAGTTTGCCTTCAGTTCTGTAGTAAAAATATCCTTTTAAAAAACTCTACATCTGAATTATTTTTTTCCTGCCTTCTTTTTTTGCTTGTATTTTGGTTACTTTCAAGGTATAGAGTCTGGGCCTACTGGCAACTCTATTGTTTATTTTTCATAACAATTCTATTGTTTATTTTTCATAACAATTCTATTGTTTATTTTTAATATATTTTTAACTAATAATGTCTTGTAATTTTGAGAAATTACAAAAAAGAGAAATAAAAAGAGAAATGAAATCACTGAGCCATCCCTTTGGGAAGTCTTCAAGTTTGATTATTCTTTCTTTCTTTCCTTCTTTCTTTCTTTTACTTATATATACTTTTTAGGGGATTTTTAAAAATTTCTTTAATTTGCTTGTTCTTTTATTTTTATGCACATAATTACCTTCTTTTTTCTTTTAAATATAGATTCTACATATACCTAGAGAGTGGTATTTGAATGCTAAATTTGATCTTTATGAAGACTTTACATCTATGAGCAATGCCAGAAAATATGCTAAATATTTAAATAGAAAAATGTATTATTACTTATTTCTCAAATGGTATATGCCATAAAATCAATTGGTACTGGTATTAATAAGTCGGCCAAAATAAAATGGATTAAGTTAGTCTTAATCTTAGTCTTAAAGTTAGTCTTAATGTAAAAAGGTTGTTTGAATCCCAAAAAACAAAGCATAAACTCATTATATTTAAAACTGATTTATTAATGAAGGATTGGATGGGACAGTTTATCTCACAGATATTTCAACCAAAGCTAAAGGCGTGGCCATTTTAATTCATAAAGGAGTTCCAATTGATGTACAAACTGATGTAAATGAGCATTATTTAATTTTGTGTGCTAAAATGGCAAATACCAAGAAAAATGGCTAGTGTTTATGGACCAAATTTAGATTCCCCTGTTATGTTTTATTAATGTTTTCAGCATTTGTATATGTGTATTTATGATAAAGTAATAATAGGAAAAGATTTCAGTGAAATATTGGATCATGAGCTTGATAGAATTACACTGGCAAAAAAACCATTAGTGAGAGAAACAATTCAAATTTGTACAGAAGAAGTGAATTTACTAGACCCCTAGCGTTTCATTATCCAGCCAAAAGAAAATACACATTCTATATAGGTGTGCATGAGAATTTTTTTAGGCTTGATCATTTTTAATACAATATTATAAACTTTGTATTACCAAATTCAAAAGTGTATTATTGATTTTTGTTGTATATCTGATAATGCAATTACTATGAATTGTGTGTTTCAGAAACTGGTTAATGTATTAAGAAATTAATAAGAATTAATTTTAATGTTGCCTTATTGAATGATAAATAATTTGTACAATAAAGGGAGGTAAAGAACATATTTTGGTTTGAATTCAGAAATGTGAACTTTTGAATAGAAAGCATATAAGGCATATGTTCATGGTAGAATTATTGCTTATGCAACATACAAAAATAAGATTAAAAATAAAAGGGAAAATAATTTAAAACATTAATTGAAATATTTATGGACACAGATGGTTAGATCGCCATCTACAGTCTGTACAAAGAAATACAGAAAAAAATGAATTAACTACTATGATATTACAGCTAAGAGAATTTATATTAACATTTTATGACAGAGATCCTGGGAAAATGGTGAAACATCTGGTAAGATCTAGACTAATCATTTAAAACAAAAGAAGAACAGCATAAAAATTCCATTATCATAGGTGAATAAGATAAAATATATAAAAGTTCAGTGCTATAAATTGTCAATTTTTAACATTTTATTCAGAATTATACAGTAAGCCAGAAAATGTAGCAAATGAAGATATAGAAGACTTTTCAAATAAAATTAATCAACCACATTTAGCAACTTTAGCAAGTTAAACATAAAATAATTTTTGAAATGGCAAGTGGTAAAACACCAGGATTAGATGGATTCCCTACTGAGTGTATAAAATATTTATAGATCTTTTGGTACCAATTCTTTGTCATGTGTATGAAGAGATATTTGATAAATGAATTTTATCATCAGTATTTAATCAGGCTTATATTATAGTTATACCAAAACCAGGTAAAGATCACATCAACTACACTAATTATCATCCAATCTCATTGATTAATGTTGATACAAATATTAGAACAACAGTGTTAGCAAATATATTACAGCAAGCTATAACGTTTGTTATTAAAAATGTTAGAAGTTAAGCATTGTTAGCAAATATTGTTTGTTATTAAAAAGGATCAAGCAGGGTTTATAAAAACTAGGTGAGCAGCAGATAACATCAGATTAGATATAGATCTAATAGAATTGAGTAAAAATAAAAAAATCTTCGATTCTGAGAATATCTTTACAGAAAAAGCAAATACCAATTAATGAGGGAAAATTCAGTTCTTTGAACTTGGAAGATTATCACCATTACCTATTGTCAAGTATTAAAGACTGAAGCCAAAAATTCACCTGCTCCCAAAATTAATATTAGGCCATGGTTTACGGTACTTTAATTTTGCTGTATTCAAATGAATATATGCAAATATTATAATTCCAATATCTGCTGTCCTCCATCCATACAGAAGACACAGTGAAGTGTAAACATAAAGCAGAGGAAATAAAATATATTGTAAAGATAACATATAGACATATGAGGTAAACAAAGTAATAATACGTGGAAAAGCAGGGGAAATGAAAGGACTTGTGCGGTGACGTCTATTCAGAAACAAGTACCATTGTTATTCCACAATGATAAATGCACATAGGTCTACAGCAGGGGTTCTCAACCTTGGCAACTTTAAGACTTGTGGACTTCAACTCCCAGAATTCCTCAGCCAGCTTTGCTGGCTGAGGAATTCTGGGAGTTGAAGTCCACAAGTCTTAAAGTTGCCAAGGTTGAGAACCCCTGGTCTACAGCAATGAAATGACAAACCATCAGACCAAGCAGAACTATGTTATGAGGCCATGACATACTTTGGAATGAGGGAGAGTACTTGGTAGCAGTTGGTCTGCAACTCATTAAAACAGCTGTGTTTTTCCCGGGATCACACAGCTCCTCACTGCAGCTCTAGTACAATCCTTTGAAAAGAAATGATTAATTTGGCAGGCATTTCTGTCTATATGTGAGCCATGCACATTCCAAACTATTTTTCTCATTCCAAATCTAAAGATTTCTAAAACAACTAAAACTAAACAGTGATCAGTGAGCTCTTAGCCTTCTTGTCCTCTGCTTCTCTAACCAATCTCTGTAATCCATCTGAGATGCAATCAGTTACTGGTAAAAGAACATTTAATAAGTTCCTTACATATGCATTTTATTAAAGGGATAAATAACCATATCATGTGAATGCATATTCTTGCTCCTTAATTATTTGATGTATCCCAAACAAAATTGTGATGCCTGCATTTCTTCGGCTAAGACATCAAATGTTAACATTAAACATTGAAAACGCTCACAACACAGTAACATTTGCTGTTATCATATTAGATATACAGCAGTTATTTACAGGAGGTCTAATAAAGTTAATTTGTCATTAGAAAATGAAATAGGGAGACCGTGAAACACATTGCCACCTTGCATTAAGGCAGATTGTAATTATTCATTTGAAGGAAATTACACATTACATCCATCACAGAGATGCCCATCAGTCAACGTCTTTCTTTCACAAATAATCAGCATTTGAACATACCAATTCCAAATGGGGAGAGGGATGTAAAAAAGAAAAAAGACAAGATGCAGCTATCATCATGCAATTGAAGTCCTGTCCCTTTTATATGGGCATTGACAGATGTAAAAAAGTCAATGTTTCAATTGCACTGTGATGGCCATCATCTTGGCTCTTTTCACACACACACACACATACACACAGAGAGAGAGAGAGAGAGAGAGAGAGAGAGAGAGAGAGAGAGAGAGAGAGAGAGAGAGAGAGAGAGAGAGAGAGAGAGAGAGAGAGAGAGAGAGAGAGGATGTCCCTAGATATCTACTATTATCTATTTTGACTAGCATGGTCAGTAGGCTGAGACAGAGACCTTTCGCATCAGCAGACTCAGGAATAGGCACCTGCTGATCTGAGTAAGTAGCCTAATTTCAAAAGCACTTTGCCAGCAAGCCAATCTTCCATGAAAAATAATCTGTCTCTTTCCTGGCAGTTAGAAATGGATTGTTTCACCACCTGGCATATCACATTGCCCCCAGCTGGATATACCTGTAGTAATTCAGCTCTTAATACAAAAAAAGTTTATGTTCTCCTATTCAACAGACAATTCTAGGAAATGCATAGGTACCTGGTCTCAGCCTTCATTTTCTTGCTTTGTGATCTAAAGTTGTATATTCTTATTCATCAGCATTTGCAGGAAAAAAAACCCAAATACCTATTCCCTCTTCCCTCTTCTAACTCTTTCTAATGTAGAAAACTCTGATCAGCTAACATTTACAGCCAGCAAATTAATAAAATATATTACTAACATCAATTTTTTCTTATACTGTCAAAATATAGAAGGTCAAGTTCAAATGGTACTTATCAGCATAAAAATGTTTTATTTTGTTGTTATTGTTTTCCATATTGTAGCTAAGAAGGTAAAACAAGATCTGAACTGTTTAGTAAGTCACTGAATTGATTGGAAAGCGTATGGATGCTCTGCTGATATGGAACAGGGAACACTCCTACTGAAACTGGCACCAATGTGAATTCAGGCATTAAAAGATCCTCTAGGAATAAAAATCAAGTTTTTTTCTATTCCAGCGTATGAAAAAATAATGGACATCAAACCAGACCAGGATTAGAAGCTTGTTATTGGCCATAATTAATTAGTCACGTGACAACCAATTTTATACATCCTCACGTGTCAAATGCGGGCATCTTCCATATAGGGAAAAATTAAGCAAATATATTGTCTTCAACAAATGTCTAAACATAGACAGAGTGGATTTTAGCTACATGATACCAGGTTTTATCAATATAATTAAAAAGTTAATCATTTTCAAATACATGTTCTATGGCAAGATATTTGTGTGTAATTATGTTGATCCTGGGTATAATTACCTGACAATAACTTCCACAAGAAAGAAAGAAAGAAAGAAAGAAAGAAAGAAAGAAAGAAAGAAAGAAAGAAAGAAAGAAAGAAAGAAAGAAAGAAAGAAAGAAAGAAAGAAAGAAAGAAGAAGAAAGAAAGAAAGAAAGAAAGAATCACAACACAAACATGAAACAATTGGGGAAAATACAGATAATTGCTATTCCGTCCACGTGCCCAGCACTTTTCTTGCCTTCCTCATCTTACCTCACCCCTTGCCAAATACTCAGTGTAGACAGAAGGCTGCCCAGCATTTTTTATAAGAAGATGCTGGCGGGAGGGATGGTGGGTGGTTAATGAGCTACAGGTCAAGGATGCCTCCAAAGAAGCAGCGGGTGTTAAGTTGCGCCTGTCACGCAATTGTTTGCCATCTCTACCAGGGGAAGAAAAAAAAAAAGTCCAGGCTTTTTCTGTATTTGCGCCATCTAGCGGCCCCTCGAAATTTTGCAGCTCAGATCTGAGAGTTGAATCTCCCAAAGCTGCGAGGACGCCCAGAGAGGAGCCCGTTGCGCTGCCTCCCGTACCTACCTTTTCCACCAGAGTGGCGAGGTGGTCAAGGGCGGCTACCGACAGTTCTCCATAAAGCAGTTGCCCGGGGGCGGGAGGCGAGCGCAGGGCTCCGGAGGCGAGGCGCAGCAGGAAGACTCCTTTCGAAGAGCGACCGGCGGTGGGCGCCAAAACCAACTCCTCGGCCAGCGTCAACTGGCCCGCTGTCCCTTGTGTGACAAACAGAAGCCGCCCGGCAGGCTCAGTATCGAGGAAGGCGCGCAGCAGCAGCCGCGCTTCGGGAGACTCCAGGCAACGCGCCCAGCGCTCCGGCTCCACTCGCAAGCTGCGCGCCACCCGCTCCCCAAGCAGCCGTGCGCGGGGATTCGATTCTGGGGCGCATTCCTGGTCCGGTTCCTGCTCCTCCTCTTTGACCCCCATGCCCGCCGGCTCTTCTTTCCCCGAAGTGTTTTGGTCGGCGCCGCTGTTGCTTGGGCGACGAGGACGCTCCGGAGCGGGAGTGGGAGGGACCGCTGCAAAAGTGAGCTCTGACAGGCTGCCACCTTTCCTTTCCTGGACAAGCAGTCCGAGAGGCGAGAAACCCCGCAGCTCAGCACGGGTGGATTCCCAGCTCTCTTCCCTAATACAGGCTAGGCAGAAATGACCGAAAGCAGCCAGGAACTCCTCGGAGAACTCAAGGCAAACGCCGTTTGTTCCTTCTCGCTTAGTACTTGGGGTCTACAAAATAATCAACTTTGCTTTAAGGCAGGGGTAGGCAACCTTGGCTCTTTTTATGACTCGTGGACTTCAACTCCAGAATTCTGAGCCAGCGTAGCTTTAAGGCAGGTGTTCTCAACCTTGGCAACTTTAAGACTCGTGGACTTCAACTCCCAGAATTCCTGAGCCAGCGTAGCTTTAAAGCAGGGTCCTCAACCTTGGCAACTTTAAGACTTGTGTGGACTCAACTCCCAGAATTCCTCAGCCAGCGTAGCTTTAAAGCAGGGTTCTCAACCTTGGCAACTTAAGACTTGTGGACTTCAACTCCCAGAATTCCTGAGCCAGCGTAGCTTTAAAGCAGGGGTTCTCAACCTTGGCAACTTTAAGACTTGTGGACTTCAACTCCCAGAATTCCTCAGCCAGCCTAGCTTTAAGGCAGGGTTCTCAACCTTGGCAACTTTGAAGTCCACAAGTCTTAAAGTTGCCAAGGTTGAGAACCCCTGCTTTAAGGCAACTAACTGGGGATCCTTCCGTATCTTGTGGCTAAACAGATCAGTTTGGTGCCTACCAACTAGGCTAGGTTCACGCAAATCAATCCAGTCGATCTCTGCCTGCCTACCAGTCACTGTTGACTCCTTGTGATTGCCTATGGGGGTATCATTGCCTACTTCTTAGCTTGGGGCACCCAGTTGGCTTTGTGTCTAAGGCAGGACTAGAACTCAAGGAGTCTTTCTGTTTCCAGCCCCGGTACCTTAACCACCACAGTACACCAAACTAGCTCTGGAGAAGCTAAAACTCAAATAAACACAAACCACACCCTTTTGTGCTGCCTACAGTGGAACAGCTTCTGCTTCAATTCCTCACTTTCAGCAGCAAGGATTTGTTTCTCGGCCTATGGGCCTATGCGTAGTGCAGTAGACTGGGCAAGGGGGGGAGGGTGTAGCACTCATCCAAGAGTCCGTTCATTATTCATGCCTAGCAATAGTCACATGATTGTTGCAAGAGAAGGGAAATATTTCAACAGCTTCACTAAACATTGGAATTTCTTTTAACCACTTTTTTCAGGCTTTTGCAACCACTAATATCTTAATATACAGGAAGGACGCTGATACTATTATTTGATGCTCTCTGAGCTTGGCTTTTTTTGCGTATGTATGTATTTATTTATTATATGTGGCCCATCTCAACTATAAAGTGACTCTGGGCAACATAAAATCATGCTGTTACCTAGTTTGGATAATGAAACGTCTGCAAGGAAACCACCAAGCTCGGGGAGCACCAAGGAATTCTACTTTCAACCTTGAGCTACAAATATTTTCCTCTTTAGGAAAGACACTTTTCACTCTGCTCATTTTAATTCCACTTAGATTCACTTTAGGAACTATCCAGACTACATTAGGGCAGATATCTGGAGATCACGTTCAGAAAGGAGAGCCAGCCGCTCCACCCCTATACATTATGAAGGCCACATGGCATTAAGTGAGGTAAGCATGAGTGCCTCATTTAACAAACTTCACAATTTGTTAGTGTAACAAGCAGGTTCCATTATGGTCAAAAGTGAAGGACCACCTGGAGGAGGATAGAGTACTGTATGTGCTTGAATTCTCAGATACGTGGGATATCAATTTAATGAACAGTACTATCTCTAATAATGTCTGATCCTTTTAAAGATGTAATAAGTGGTGAGAAACCTATAGCCACCCAGGTATTTCTTGCACCATAACTCTAATAATTTTGTTTTGTTTTTGGTAACCGACCTAATAGACAATTTGAGTTTCTCTGGGGAGAATAATACAATGAAAACAGTTTGTACTTATTTAGGTGGTTAATATATCCCTATGAAATGTCTAACTTCCAATAATATAGCTGAATACCGTTTAGGACAGTGCAAACAATGTATCCATCTGTACATTTTATTTACTGGGTCCTTGAATTTAAAAATATGAGTACTTACAATGTTACGCTATAAATAGCGTCATAGGAAGAAGGCTGCAAAATTAATTTTAGATAAGCAGTGACAACTCCAAAAGTGTATACAGTCACAACACTACAAGCTCATCCAGTCTAAAGGTCTGGTTTTAAAGAAATCCGCACTTGTCTCAATGACCATAATAAAATATTTCCAGCAGACAGGCAAATGAGCCATCGGACCACAGTGTCTCCAGATAATGCAGCTGGGAAGTACATTTTGTTAGCTAAGCTATTAACATGTCCAGCAGGAACTCTGCTTGTAGAGGCAACACAGGCAATTTATCCAGAGCCAACCAGCTGGCAAAATTCAATGTGTTGATACCTCCTAGAGTCTTCAGCTCTCACACATATCAGATGTCATATGCTTAAGTCACTCTTCTTGATAGAACAGCAGCTATTTTGCTGCTTTGCTTAATTGGTAGTTTTGAGTTTTTTATTTGGTGCTCCAACAGAATCCTCAGAGTGTTCCAATTTCATTTTGGCTGGTGATCTGTTCCCCGTGACAGTCTGGGAAGCTTTGAACGCCTCTTTCAAGTGGCGCAATTCTCGTCTCTCCCGGCGCTCCTCCATCTCTCCAATCTCATCTGCAAACAAGGCCTTCAGAGGCGGGATCAATTTTGGAATGGCATCAAAATCCTCAATACGAACCTGACAAAACCAATAATATATATAGCAAAAACCATACAGAATCTGTATGAATCTACAGCCTTTAAATTTTCATAAATAAAGGGTTATGTGTGTAGCATGTACCTCAATACTGAACTTTTTTGTGTCAACAGACAAAGAAAAACCGGATGGACAACTAATCTAGTGCCCAAACAATTTTTCAAGCTCACTTACACATTTAAAATGTTCTGATCTCTAGGAAAATCCATCTCAAGATTCTAAAAACAGAATTCTTCCACTCTAACATGCCATCATACCTGTCTTCTATTGGAAAAGCCAACTGGGAACATAACATGAATTGGCCAATAAGGTCACCTAAACTTCACCAGACTAATGTCATACCTACAAAAAAAGTGACTTATTTCCTATCTTTTGTTTGTTCATTTGAGGTTCCTCTCTCTTTTTGATCCTATAATCAGAAAGATGGTGGTGTGTGCTATAATAGTGTGTGTGTGTTTGTGTGTGTGTGTGTGTGTGTGTGTGTGTGTGGGTAAGGGGAACTCCTATAACCTCAAAGCATGATCTAGAAAGAGAGTGGCAGCAGGCAAAACATCCTAAGAAACTAAAACACAGAACCAGACCTACTTCGATACTGTAGCCTTGGAGACTGCAGAATATTCAATTACAAACAATTACAGCATAAAGAGATAAAATAAAAATCAACTAAAAATAACTATGATATTAAAAATAAAGGAAGACTAAAAAGCTATATAAAAATTAAGTTACCACAGGCACATTAGTTTCAAAAACAATAGAAGCACTGTTGAGTGGGCAGAGAGGCTGGGCTGGATTAGAAAAAGAGACAGGATAAGCATATAACGGTTCCATTGGAGAAATAGTAATAACAACCATTCAGATTAGAAAAATGATTTGGGAAAATAAGAATACCCAGGGATTTATCAAAATTTAAATCTTCCTATACAATATACTCTCTCAATCCCAAATGCACATTTGTATCGTTCTTTCCTTCGAAGTGCCTGAACATAGGCCAAAACTAAGGGTGTCCAATGAGACCCTCAAGTAAATATCCTAAAGAATATCGATCTGGTTTGCTAAAAAAAAAAAGCATATCATAGATTAAATTATCTGCTGAATCACTATCACTCCTACATAAACTAATTGTATTTGTGTTTGACATGTCTGCTCTAGGAGAAATACTAAAAAAAATTTGGGACCAAGCTACACAATGGATAGATGAAAATACATTCTGAAGAGGAACTGAGAGACTTAGACCAGTGACTTCCTATCAGACCTGATAATCCAACTCAGGGGTGTCAAACTGCCGACCCGCGGGCCAGATGCATTACAACAAAACCGCTCCCACCCCATTGCCGGCAATGGGGAAAAAGCTCCGATACATCACGTGACGTCGCGAGTTTGACATGTCTAGTCCAACTGGATAATGAAAAGACACTCCTCTCTGCTCACTAGATTAAGCACAGCCCAGTGAAATTCCAATCTATTGGAAGTTCTTTAAAAGGGACTGCTAGATTAAATTATTTCAAATCAGAGTCATTTTAGAAGTACAATCATTCTCTTGTGAATGGGAAAACAAAGGAAAGTATCGCCAAGTAATGTAGTTTGAGCTGCTTCAAAGAAAGAAATAAAAAATAATGCACAGAAGAATGAATAACTTGGAATCAAAAAGCAGTTGCAGACTAAGCAAGAAGGGAATGCTGACAAAAACAACAGAAACCATACATGTTTGTATAGTACTATAAAGTGTGAGTTGTGAATCCACTTCAGTAAGATAAGAGTCATCAATTTTGACAATTTGAGACACTGGGGCAGAGATGCCCCTGTATAATTTTATTTAATTTAATCTATGATACTATTTTTTTTAATAAACCAGATCAATATTTTAAGTTATTTAGAAAAAATATTCAATATCCAAAAGAAGCACATGAAAATGTAGAGCTCTCTTAGCCTAAGCTACAATTTTAACTGACCTGCATGTGATCAAATGCAATTCCAACTTTTTCAGTGAAATCTTCATCGAAAAGAGGAATTTTAGCATAGCGTTGACTGAAGTGATTGAGCATGATGAATTTTGCATTCATTCTCATTCCAACTTCAACAGCCTGTGAAGTAGTGCTATAGAAAGGAAACAAAAAGAAAACACAGTATGAAATAAAGACATCTTCCCAGAATCCTTCATAACAACTTATGTTAAAAGGAAAAGCAAATTGGAAGATTATGGCAGCAACATAAAAGTATTTATGGAGTATTCCAACTACTGTTCCTTGTCAAAACAAATCAGCAAAGAGGCTTGCTTCAAAATGCCAAGCAATATATTTGAGCCTAATAAAACTAGGTCATCTAGTCTTACCCCTATCAGAGTCCTGAAAATTATTAAAATTTTAAATTGCTGTCTCAATTTGTCTTTTTTTTCCTTGGAATATCAAAATTAAAAGTTTAAATATTGATAAAGGCAACATTTATTCCCTATATATAATTCAATGTTTCATGTCAAAACATAGATTCTTAGCAGTATTAATATAATGGGTGAAGATGTTTTTAAAATAACCTTACAACCTAAAAAGTGTTTAACCAAAATCAAGTCTAACTTAATTACAACAGGTAGTAAATATACAAACACCTAAAGTAGTTAACATTTGCTCCAATTTTACTTAATTATTCAAGGAACAAAAAGTATATCTCTATATGCTTTCTGTTACAATTTAGATTAAAAAAAACTTTTTAAAATTCACCTTTATTTCATTTCACTCTTACATGAAAAAATGACGATGTCACCTTTTGGTATAAATTTTTTACCTGTGTGTCTTCTCTATAGCTTCCTCTTCCATTCCATCCTCCAGGGTTGCTTCATGAATCAACAAAGAAGCATCTTTTCCTGTGAAGACCATATTTGTGACATTTGAAGAGCAGCATAAGAACATTTTCAAACACATAGTATGACCCAAACTATACCCAGTAATGTTGAAGTCAATGCATAGCTCACCCATGTCAACTAAAGCGGCACATGGCATAGTGTCACCAGAGTAGACCACTTTCCAACCAGATTTATGGACCATGGAACAACCAAAGGCATTCTTACAATGCCGGACTTCGCATGTCTGAAACTAAATGTCATAGCACATTAGCACTTGGAATCTGTTTGTGCTTTTTCCTATTCCGTCTATCCCATGCCTTTTTTACCTCTTTGAAGTCACATTTCTCCATAAGCAATTCAATATACACCTTTGCATTGGGTTTAAACACATCGGCATTTTCCTTTAAAAACTGGGCAGGAATCATTCTGAAAAGAAAAAAAAGAGACCCACAATTATGGTAAAAGCATGTATGGTTTTGTTTTATGAAAGAACAAGAATTTTTCATATCAGCAAAACTACCTGCTATCAAAGGGGGAAGCATTATCTTCGTAAGTGCACACCATCAGGACACTTGTTTCTCCTTTCAAATTCCTACATGTTACTAGGTGTCAAATGTAATATTATTTTCTGCTCACATCAACCAATTGCATTAGAAGAATCTAACGGCTCACACCATTATCTGCTTGTCCACATTCTCTCTGAATTTTATAAAGAATAAAATTAATCACAACATGGATGTAAAATTGCTCTAAACTGGCTGAATCTTTTGAATTTAAAAATTGGACAACCCATAATAAACCCCTGGTGGAACTGTTACCAACAAGGTTCTAATAAATATTTCATCATCCAGATCATTTTTCTGATCTAGATGAACAATGATATGCAATCAGTATCCTGCAGATGTTAAAAAATAACTGCCAAACTGAATCCAATCTATGTGAAATATATCTATACCTCCTCTTCAAAACAATTTAGGGTCTCAACAAAGAAATTCCTAGATGTTTACAAGATATTAAATTACTACATTAGGTGAATTCATTCAGCCTGACCTGTAATGTCTTCAAACTCTTAAGTAAACTGAGTATGAAAATGCTGATACAACTATTGCCAGATTTAAATTAAGGAGACAAAGTTCAAATCTCCATTCTGATCTGAAAATCACTGGTTCTGTTTTCACAACTGGGCCAACTGGACCCTGTGAGCTGATTCCCATGGGGCTAGATTCTGTCCAAAACAGAATCTATCTAAACCAGTGTTTCTCAACCTTGACAATTTTAAGGCATGTGGACTTCAACTCCCAGAATTCCACAGCCAGCAAAGCTGGCTGTGGAATTCTGGGAGTTGAAGTCCACATGCCTTAAAATTGTCAAGGTTGAGAAACACTGATCTAAACTAAGCTAATTCAATCCAGTAAACTGTGTCCTGGGAACATCAAATCTATTTAACTGCCTCATTTGTATACCTACCGGTATCTCCAAGAAAAAAGAAGCTGAAGAGACAGAACAGTTGGGGGGGGAAAAACCAAGCCTTTTCCATTACAGAATTCATTGTCAAGGCCTGACAGCACAAAAAACAGGCTGCAGCACATTTTAAGCCATAACTACTGCTGCTTGCTAGGTCAATGGGAGAAGAACTAGTGCTGTTATGAAATGGGTTCCAAAGTCATCAGCAGGGGGATCTAATTGGGTTAAAGGCCAATTGGATTAAGGGTATTGTAGGAACAGGGCCAGGAATGTTCTCGAATTAGAAAGACTCTCTTGGAGTAATTTATGATATAGGGTTACAACAAGAATAGAAGTAGTAAATCATGCACACTGCTCTGAGTTGCTTTGATGAAGGGTGGAATATAAACTGATATAAAAAAGACAAGGTCTGCATGTGATGAGTAATGCTCATAGCTGTAACTTTTGGAGCAACAGCAAGGTATGATCAGCGAAGTCTCGAGTAACTCATCTTTGGGTGTCATTTTAGTCAACAGTTAACTTACGATAAAGAAATATTACTGTAACATATTGCTCCAAATATACTTCAAAGTACTGCATCTACTTACTTGGTGTGACCCAGGATCTCTTGACAGTTATCATGGTATTGATGCAGCCATGTCATAAGTATTGTGGGTGCAACTAATAACAGTGGATTGTGAGACTCACCCTGGGACACCTGAGCGAAAGTAAATAAATAAATCATGAGAGATCTTGCAAGAACCAGTAAACCATGAGATAACAATACAAAACAAATCAAGAATTAATCCCTGTTTATTCTTCTGATACTTAAGCATTTTTAATGAAGGAGGTCCTTTCTCAATGTCTGGGAAATGTCAGCCTGAATTGTGTAGAACAGGCTTTGATTCAACTGACATCTTCAGCCCTGGCAAGACTGACATATTTTGAACAGGGGCTATGTAAGACTGGGCCCGTGGCCCTTGCTCAAAGAGTAAGTAATAGCTGTAACTAGGGGAACCTTTGCACAAGTTAATTTTGTGTACCAATGACACCATTCATGAACCACAGTCCTTGCTTATAATTTAGTAACCCCTCTTTGGATTACTGTAAAGCATTCTAAATGGGCTTGCCCTTGAAGAGCATTCAGAGGCTGTAACTGGTCCAGAACACCACAGCATAAGCGGTCATATAATATTACTGATCTGTGAATGCAGTGGCTCCCAGGAGGATTCCAGATCCAATTCAAGGTACTGGTTTCCACCTATAAAGTGCTACTTGGCATAGGACATCAGGTTATTTGCAGGACTGCCTGTCCTTCATTGTTTCTTTATCCCTTACTGTTTCTACTCATCCCACCAAGAATAATAGGCAGACCATGTTTCAAGTCCCCCCATCAAGCACTGCCATGTTGCTGGGCCTAGGAGTCGTGCCTTTTCTGTGGCTGTGGAAGACTACCCTCAGAGATTGAGTTAGCTCCTGTATTGTTAGCCTTCATAAAGTCTCTGAAGACCAGGCTGTTCCCTTGGGCATTTAGACCAGGCAGTTGGGACACCTCTATTGGTGATGTGGTTTTTGTTTTGTGAATTATTGTTTAACCTGGGCATCATGAATTATGACTGTTATAGGTAGTCCTTGACTTATGACTGGTCGCTTAACAGCTGTTCAAAGTTAACACGGACCCCTCAAAAAGCTTATAACTCAGTCTAAAAGTTACAGCCTCTATAGCGCCCCACATTTATTCACTCTTATGACCAAACACAGGGATGTTGGTCTTCCCCCTCCCCACCCATCCCCCCTATACCAGGTTCCCAAAGAGCATTTTCCTTCCCCAATAGGATTTTCCTGGCCTTAGCCTGATGCCCACCCTGTCAGGCCCCACACACTCTTCCTCACATAACTTTCTGAAGAGTTCCAAAGTCTTCCATAGCTCTGGAATGGATCGCTTTGCCCCTTGGCCACATGGCACGATTCCAAAACCATACCACAGAGCCCAATGACAAATCATTCCATTTGCAATGCTGTGCAACTTTGTTTGGAAGCAAAATGGAGTGTCTTGTCTCATGGCATAAGTGGGGGGAGCAAAATGATGGCCACTTCTGGGTCACCCATGCAACCCAGGGAGAAACCAATCACAAGATAAACCGCTCCCTGTGATTTGTCCCACAGCCACACAGCTTGAAGTAGCAATGATGCCGGAATACAATTCACCCATTGGAAACATGGCAGCTGCTTCTAGAATCCTGCCATGCATCCGAGGGACAAACCGACCTGTCCTGCTTCTTGAACAGTCCGCACACCCTTTCAGATACTTCGGGCCCTGGAGGTTTCCAAAATGCTTTGCAGACCACATTAGCAAAGCAGAACAGGTCGTTTTCTCCCTCGGCTGCAAGGTGCGATTCCAGAAGCTGAATTGCACTCTGTTAGCTATAAGTATCACTGCCACTTCCAGAATCACATGGCCACACAATGAGGCAATGCATCCCAGAGCTCTGGAAGGGTTTGGAGTTCTTCAAAAGTGAGGAGGAGGATGTTTGGCCTGCTGGGGTGGGAATCAGGCCTAAGGCTTGGGAGAACCCAATGGGAGTGGGAAAAGGTCTGTGGGGACCCAAGGGGCAGGAAGCAATCTTGGGAATGGGGAGGTCTTGGGAGGACTGGGGCAGGCGAGACTGGGCCAGGCCTCCAAGGCCTCCTTCACCCTGAGGCACTTGATGCTCTACTTAATGATCATTTAACAATGGCACTGGGGAGAGCAGGAATGGAGGGATCATTAAGCGAAACACTTAACGGCCATTGTGACATATGACATAATGGGCAGGCTTTATTATGGTCGTTATCTCGAGATTCACTGCTGTGAGATGAGAAGCTATATAAATTGTATAAGTTAATTATAAACTAATAAGTTATACTTATATATTTATTATATTTTATATTATATTTATAAATTAATTATAAATTAATACTTACAAGCGCACGATGTCTCTGCACTAAGATATTTAATAAACCCTAGAAGAAAGAAAATTGGTGAAAGATTATTTCTTATATACTCATCTTTAAATATTTCTTCTTGAAGCGAATTGATTGTAGAAAGGCAAAAACAATGCATATAGATGGCCTTTCAATACACAGAAGACAATATAGTTTTACTTAATGCTAGAAAAAAAAGCATTAACAGTCCGTTTTGAAATACTGTTTTAGTGATGTTAACAAATTTAGCTCATTGCTTAATTAATCAATATTAACGTCATTTCAAAGTTGTTTGCAAGTGAGAAAATTAGCAACATAAATGGATTTTCTACAATTTGATAGAAATACTTATAAGCAACAACCCACTGATTATATTCAATATACAGGTAGTCCTTCAATAACCATTCAAAGTTACGATGATGTTGAATGAGGGGTACTTACAATGGGGTCACCATAGTTATCGCCATCGCTGCATTCTCAGTGACATGATTGCAAGTTTAGCACTTGGCAACCAGATTGCAATTTAGTTATTTATTATTAAATTTGCTTGCCACCTATCTCACCTCAGGGCAACTCAGTTACAATGCTGCAGCATCCAGCAGTTACATGATCACTATTTTCCACGTTCAACACCAGTTTTCAGCAAACAAGATCAATTCCAGCAAGCTGACAGGTCATGTGACTGTGGGACACTGCAACCACTGGGATTTGCTTAACAATGGGAACTACGACTGCTGCAACTGCCACTGTAAGTCAGTTCAGTCACAGGATGTTGTGCTTTATGACCGTTGTCACTTAGCAGTGGAATTGCTTGTGCCAATTACCATCCTTAAGAGAGAACTACTGGTAACAAGAGAAGAATAAAATTACAGTGCAATTACAGTATATCATCATATACTCACTGTATGATGATCAGCATGTATATGCGAAATGAATACTGCTGCAATGTTGCGTAATATTTTGTCAATTTCATCTCCATAGTGGCGGCAAAGTTGGCCAAAGGTTCCTTCTCCACAATCCAGAAGCACAGATTGAGTAGGACTAGAACAGAGAATGTATATATTATCAATAGATATGAAAAAACCCTGCATTTACAGAAGCCACGATCCTGACATGCTACTCCTTCCCTCACAATGTTTCATGTAATAGTTTAAGATAGTTGTTCTGCTGCATGTCTTTTCACCATCTGCATATGGTTAATGCAAAAGTATATTTAAAAATCCTAGTTTGCATGGGTACTGTAGAACTGCATCCTAGGACAATCTAGACTCACCCCTGATTTTAATATTGAAGATTCTGACCTTTGCTTATTGCTTTAATCTTAGCTCTCAAATGTATGGTTAAAATAACAAGCATTTCAACTTGATAAAGAAATCAGGAGTTAGCAATTCAATAAAGAAGACAACATGTAGATTAACATCTACTGGTGAGATCAAGACAGAAATATTACAACGGACTCTTTCCTATATCCATTTCCTGTTGAATGTGACTGAAATCAGAATCAATAATGAAGGCAAATAATTCTGGAGAAGTTAGGTGAGCAGTTCTCAACCTGTGGGTCGCGACCCCATTTGGGGTCAAACGACCATTTCACGGGGGTCGCCAAACAACACAGTCCGCCATTTTTTCCTTTTCCCCTTGGCCGGCGCAGGGGACAGCACCGCGCATGTGTGATGCGGGCCGTCGAGCCGCGCATGCGCGGCACAGGTCGGGGTCACAGCCTGAAAAAGGTTGAGAACCGCTGAGTTAGGTATTCCACTTTTATCCACTCATCTTCGAGTAGCTGCCTATCTCTTTCCTCAAAACTTGTAACCTACCTAATATTTACCAGGGTAGAGCTAACATTCCGTATTTTCATTGGTACTGCAGAGCCAGTTCCTAAGAACACAACTTCTGGATAGCAATCTTGGGTTTCTAGAAAATAAGAAAAAGGCAGTTAAATAAATGCATGCAAACCAAAGATATGGATTGTTACTTAAAAACGAAATACTTGTGCTGAATAGGAAGCCCATAACATAAACATAAAAACTAAAGAGAAATTTCCTGAAAAATAATTAACCAGTGGAATGGCTTGCCTCCAAAACTGGAGATTTTTAAGAAGAGACTGGACAGCCATTTTTCCGGAATAGTATAAGTTCTCCTGACTAGAAGTCCTCTAAGGTCCCTTCTCACACTGTTATTCTGAATTCTGTATTCTACTACCGGTATAAGCATTTGAGCACATTCGCCAAGGCCAGCTTACAAATAAGCAGCTGTAAGTTTATAAGAAATTATTTTTTTATAAAGTTCTAAAAAAATTTTTTTTCCCCTCAGCTTGAAGTTACAAATAACCTGCATGCAAAAATGGGCAAAATGTGGGCCAAAAAGTCTCAAAAAATGATCTAGTATATAGACTGCATCCTTCACTGTTTGATGTCTCTGAAAGAACAGTCCTTCAGAAATACCATAAAAATTAGGCAGCTTTAACAAAACAAAAAACAAAAAACACCACCTTTGCATGGCCAGAACACAACACTCTATTTCAGAAGACAGCCACCTCACCAGTAAGGTGAGTAAGATCAACTTTTACAAATGATTAGAGAATGGGCACCTTCAACACTGACAACCTGTTTTTCAACCACTGACTTTTAGAGATTATCAAACTATCTTTTTTTGTAAAAGTTTACATCTATTAAATGAATTTCTCAAACTGTATCAGAAATAACAAATGTATGCTTTTTCCACAGTCAGCTGTTTGACCGGATACGTTGATGAATCCTGCAGATAGTTTATTGACCTGATGATGCTGGTTTCGCTGACAAACTCTCGTGGCATGTCTGCACCAAATCCTGGAAGTCAGGGAGTTGCAAGGCTTCAGCTACATATTCAGCAGGATTATAATTAAAAAGAGCATCCCTAAAAAAAACACAAGAGACAATGAGAAGCAATTAACAAGCATTTAATTTTCTAAGAACAAAAGTTATCTTATTATTCTTAACCATTCTGATACTTTTATCACAAAGAAAAACCTACCAACTTCGAGAAACATTTACTCAAGAGTGGCCAACCTACAGACTGCAAGAAATGCATACATTTTTGCTTTCCCACTTCCTTGCACATCACTGGCCAAATATTCCTGAGGTCAACTGGCTGGCCCGCCAGCCTATCTAGTTTCTTGCCTGTCTGTCTGTCTATCTGTCTATTGCATTTATATGGCCACCCAATTCAAACAATATGATCTCTAAACAAATCTCAACTACAAAAACAATGCATCGCCCCTAATTTATATATTTAATTCAAGATGCTGTAAAAGGGAACAACTATTTGAAATGCAGTTGTTTTTAAATTGTTTGCCCACTTGCTCATACTTCCAAGTTCTATGTAACTTTCTAGACACAGAAGCCTGTTCCCACTCCCACTAAAAAGCAACTAAGTAACTAAGTTAACAAGTACTACTATGAGCAGAAAAAGGTGCTTGGTGACTTCCATCTAAACCTACTACATGGTTTTATCATTCAAACTTAACAACAACATGACAACATGATTATCAATATCTAATTTTTCATTTTGATCAGCAAGTAAGAAAGAGACTTTTAAGCAATCTCAGATTTTCTGGAACTGTTTTTTATGCGATAAATTTCTGAGCATAGTTTCTTTTATACCATATTTGAATTGTTTAATAATGATAGTTATTTATTAAGCCTAAATGCCATCTGATTCTCAACAACTTTGGGTGGCTCCCTCTAACGTAGACTACGCATTTGCCACTCATATAATATTAAGTAAATTTGATACATTGGAGATTAAAATATATTAATATTTTGCAAAAAGGTATTTCATTTTTTAATATTAAAATAATGCCCAATTGATGAGGAAAAGGGTAGAAAGATAAAAAATCTGTAGAAATTCTATGCTCGGAGTCAAGGAGGTAAGTCTTTGGACAAGACTGAATTCGTAATATGAAGGCTACCAACTTCTGCCATTCTCTTTTGGGTCTCAGCTGGTATTTGAGGAGACATTCTCCTTGAGTCACAGGCACACTGAACTCAGCCTCTTCTTCCTGATGGGTAGACAGAAAAACATAAAAGCATATGCTACCAAACTGACTGAAACAGAGCATGTACCCTTCCAGCTGTTCCATATTTAACTACTATTATCTTCTTACCTTGCTTGGGTGATGGTTTTTGAGCAATGGAAAGATCTTTGGATATATGTAATTGAGCTGACTTTGAATTCTGTAGCTGTGAAGATGATGTATTGACTTGCAATTTTCGTTGAGTATCAAGTGTTGAGTATTTTCACCAAAGCTAGTGAATAAGAAAAATCAGGCATATTTTAAAACTTGATATTCTAAATAGGTTAAGGAAATTCTATTTTACGTTGGGTTTTACGTTGTCCATATAAACAAAATAGAAGCTATTTACAGCTTAATGCCTTGACTCCTCCTTTCTGTTCTTCTATGTGCTTCTCATGCTAGCTTTAGTACAATCAGAGGTCAGGTATATTATGAGAGTAATCTGGCTGCAATGTCTATCACCCCACTAAAGGTCAAACAGTTACCGTATATTGTCTGCACTCCCTTGTTGGATCTCTCCTTTTCGCCTGGACCCTATGTATACAAATGCAATATGCCTATCACTCATAACATGAAGATGGGACTTCCTCACCTTGTCTATCAATCTCCCATATAAAGAAGATTTTAAAAATAGAACACAAGGGTGTTCTACCACAGATGTTCAACCATAATGATAGAACATTATCAGTAAAAAAGAGCAACTGAGAAAAAGCATAAAATGTTCTCGTCTGAGAAGCACCCAGAAGCTTTTATCAGGGTTAATTCACTGGATTTCCAATCACAGATTTGCCTGTGAAATACATTAAAACAAATAAAGCCAAATGCTGATATATTGTCATGACAGTGAATAAGTCAGAAGCTCCCTATTTTACAGACAGATTCTCCTCTTTTAGATACAGACTTAACTTTTTCAGGACTCTGTCTATATTTGTAATATTATTTTAGTAATTAAGTATTATTGCGAATGTATGGGAAGTACTTCAAAAACTGTGCAAGTGCCAAGGAGTAAACAATGATAATTATCATTCTAATAGTAAACAATTGGTGAGAATGAGTTAAATGCAAGCATTATGTCAAAGTAAAGCGACAGGAAATCAGTTAATGCTAGTGAAGTTCAGCACGCCACTATTCCAACCTCATTTATGCTAGATAATCTGAGCAGCAACTGAAACTATGGATAGAGCTAGACACAAACCTTTCTAACCACTGCTTATATCGATTGTCCTTCAGAACAGAATCTGGAGTGATATGAACAACTAAAGCCACAGAATGTTCTGGATTCCCTTGCCGATACCTGCAACAAAAGATTTGATATAAAAGCAGAAATTCTCAGGGTGCAGATTATGTATCTAGCATATACCACAAATCAGGATAGTTACTATCCCAATTTCTACAGAATCCAAGCTCTAAGGCCTACCCTTGGCCTAGGCATATAAATTTCACTGACAAGTAACCAGAATTCGGCAAGAGATTGCTACCTTATACCACAACATGCCTGTATAACTTTGATAGAGGAGAGTTCAGCACTGAGCCAGGTGATCAAAAATTCAGTTCTGACCTTAAAATACTGAATACTATAAATGAAGCTATCAAATGTAGATAGTTTTGTGACTGCAAGAATACAAACTCATATTTGTACCGTATTTCTGCACTATTTTTTTACTCTACTGAATTTCAAACTACATGTACTCCTCGACGTACAACAACTGAGCTTCAAATTTCTGTTGTTGAGACAATTGAGTTTTGCCCCATTTTATGACCTTTCTTGCCACAGTTGTTAAGTGAATCCACACAGTTGTTAAGTGAATCTGGCTTCTCCATTGACTTTGCTTGTCAGGTCGCAAAAGGTGATCACATGACCCCGGGGACACTGTGCTACCCTCATAAATATTAACCTGTTATATTTGAATTTTCATTGACTGACCGTGGGGATGGTGCAATGGATGTAAGCACTGGTATTCAACCTTAGCTCTTTTATGACTCGTGAACTTCAGCTCCCAGAATTGAAGTCATAAAGAGTCATAAAAGAGCCAAGGTTAACTACCCCTGGATGTAAGTGTGAAAAAAAGTCATTAAATCACTTTTTTCAGTGCCGTTGTAACTTTGAATGGTCATTAAACAAATGGTCGTAAGTCGAGGACTACCTGTATTTATGCACCTACTGAAAGAAGCAATCCTATATGACAGAGGTCCCCAACCAATAGGCTGTGGCTCACTACCAGGCTGCGGCCTTTTGGCCACCGGGCCGCATGCATGGTTGGCCAGTGTGTGTGTGCGCATGCGCATGCGCGCGCTTAACTGCCCTTGTGCCAGCACTAACCTAAAGGTGCCTGCCCTTCCCTTTCCCACCAGGCTGCTAACCCAGAAAGGTTGGGGACCCCTGCTATATGCGATACATATAATTTTCTCGCCTAATATTTTGCCACATCTTACTGACCTAGGGTAAATAAGTTCTTTACATGGATTGATGAATACAAAAACAGACTCATATTTCCAAAAGACACGGTGACAAATAAAGACATGGCAAGAAAGTTGTTGTCCAGTGATTCCTTAATACAAAATACGAAGACAGTTGAGCTTTTGCTTAATCATACCTTAGCAGTGTACTGTTCTCACAGACTGCATCTATAAAACCTTCATGAGGGCACTCCAATACAATGAATGCTATACTTGGCTCTGGAGGTGTACAAAGTTCTTCAGCCAAGATCTATTAATAAGATACACAGGTCAATGCACACCACCAACACACATATTTTATTAAAGTCTATCACAGCCCACATTTCAACAGGGAGAAGAACACTACTGGGTAACATTTCCCATAACGGCCAAGAAGCAGGGATCACAAAACAGGAAGGGCGTTTTCTGTTTGTTTGGTTTTTTTTGCTTTGTCAAACTGTTCCATCACGTTATATGAACTTTTGAGCCCGGAAAGCTGTTCCCCTCAACCCACAATGACGAACGGATCCAACGTAAAAGTTTTCCTTTGAAGAAGTGAGGGAACTTCATGTGTTTTTTCACATTACACAAATCAATAGTTTGATGGACTCAATTCATTTAAATATTCCCACTGATTGAAGCAAAGGCCAAACAAGCCTTTTAGGTTGTAATCTCTCTGCCCTAAATAATAAACTAAAAAATAATAATAATAATCAATGGTTACATTCATAAGACAGGGATGCCCAGCTAATTTCATATGCAAAAGGTCCTAAATAAAAGGACCCTTCAGAAAAATTCTACCTCTTTTCCTTCAAACACGATATTCTCTCCATTCTTCACAGAGGTTATTATGGGCGCAATTGCTGCATTGCCACTAAAAAAAAAAAAGTTAACCAATCTCTGAAGACTGAAGACATTCTACATATAAACATACACTGGAATTCCATACTTACATAGGCAAGCCAAGTTCCTTTGCTTTTAAAACTAAGAAGGTTCCTTTCTTTGGATGGACCTACAGATAAATATACGTTATTTCACCATGTATTCCTAACAGGGTGTTCAGTCATCTCAAATGGTAACGTTCACATTATATCATAAAATTCACCTACTTACAACCCAACACTAACGTTAGAAATACTAAGAGAGGACAGAAAGGCATATTTGGCTTGGGATGAAATATCTTATTATATCTGGCAAATTAAGCAATGCACACCATTTCTTTTCCTTTTTACGACCCTTTAATTCTTTTATTTTGGGGTGGAGTCACAGCGACTAAGTGAAGCTGAGTGTTTACTGGCCAGATGCCCTTCCTGATGCCTACATGCAGTTTGCAGCAGGTATTTTCTCTTTGTGCTTTGTTGCTGCCTAGGATCAAACTCTCAACTTTCCAAGTGGGAGCCGAGCGCCTTCAGCTCTAGATCATCCCACCAAGCATTGCTTCTTGGCCTTTTGGCTAAGATCAAGTGTAAGCAATACACACATAAAAGTAATAAATTATTTCATGAGCAAGTCAGGTCTAAGATCCTCAAAAGCTGCAATTATAAATACATATATTGGGGGAAGTCTATAAACCTATGATATGCAATATGCACATTTAACTCCTACCATTTCTAAACAACTCTCAATTTATTTCCACAATCTATATGAGAAACATCCAAGCACATGCAACCCAGATATAGTGAAATTCTAAAAATGCATAAACATACTTTTGCCGGCAGGCCTGGGGCAGCTAACACCTTGCCCCTGGCCAGTGTATGTTTGTGCGTATGTTTGTGGAATGATTGGTTTTTCTTTTTTAACTTTATATTTATATTCGTGTATTTTATTGTGATTTCTATCATGTTGTGAGCCGCCCTGAGTTCTCCGGAATAGGGCGGCATAGAAGTTAAATAAATAAATAAATAAATAAATAAATAAATAAATAAATAAATAAATAAATAAATAAGTAGTAGTAGTAGTAGTAGTAGTAGTAGTAGGAATCTTAGCATTTCTTTCACCCAGCTTTTCTAATAAGCAAAGCATCTGGATCATATTTATTTCATATCAAGCGTTCCCTAGCTCAGAACTATTACAGCATGATATTGAATCTTACACCATGACAGGTTCCCAAATAGTGACTGAGGTACCCTCTGTCAAGCTTAAAGTTTGCTTTGCTGGTGCAACAATTATTGCTTCTCAACTTGCCAATGAGCTTGGGGGGAGGAGGGGAAATTGGAATGCAGACTTCGAAGATAAGAAAAGAAGACTGAGAAGCAAGGTCAATTGCCAGATGTCTGGCTCGACTAAGAGACAATTTCTCATAACAATATCATTGTTTCTAACTGTTTCCATGGGAGGGGAAGTGCTTTCCTTTTACTAAAGGAGGTTTGGCCTGAGGCTTGCCAGAGCTGGTTTCGCTTTCAACTGTGCAGAAATGATGTGCTCAATAAAGTTTTACATTAAGAGATTGGAAAGTGTTTGCTTGGTTGGGTTGTCAGTGGGAACCTTGACACTCTCAATGTGGAGAAAAGCTCTTACCTTACAAACATATGCAACAACAAGGGATGGGTCCCTTTCAAGTATGTGTCTCTTGCTGCCTTAAAACAAAATCCACAACAGACAGATAAGTCCTGTGTTTCAAAATCAAAATATACATAAAATTTAAAATGTCTGTTTTTACCAAAAGCAACAACCCAGCATCACTCTATAGAGACATACTTTATACATTTGAGCAGACATGGCAACTATATATACAGACTTAATAATTTTATTTCACCCCTGGGAAAATCTAAGGTTCCTGGCTTTCTATCCTATTTTTTTTAAAGCGTTGGGGAAGGGGAGAATGCTGGGGGGGAGGGGTGTTAATACGGTGGCCCCAGAAAAATACCATAGGCCAAAAGAGTAGAGACACCTTAAATAGTATTTAAGTATTTTATGTAAACCAGCTTGGGCATTACAGACCCCAAAACATCAAAATGAAAATTAACTTAAAAATATTAATGAGACAAAACATTAATAAAACTTAAAAATATCTTTAAAATATTAAATCATTGTTAAGACATACATTCCTAAATTATCCAGCTTCAGTAGTAATCTCTTTTGTGAAATATGGATGGACAGATTTTTAAACTTCATGCTGCAATTTAAATTATAATGGCTTATCTGGCAAATTCTCCCTCCCCCACCACGAAAACTTCCTGGTGGGTCCCATTTCATTAACAAAGATCAAGGCTTCCTCACCTATTTTATCAGGTGACTGTTTATTCCTGTCAGAGGGAGATTCTGGCCTTGCAATATGTTCTTGATCATCCTCCTCTATTGGTGATTTAGAGTCTGGGTGTATCCTTTGGTCACAATTGGCTTTTGCTTTTTTGAGGCAAACGGTGGAAAGAGAAAAGGGGCAAGGATAAGGTTAGAATATGTACAACTCTTTGTTTTGCAGACACTGAATACATTCATATATTGTACAGAACTGCACTTCGCTGATTTGGCCACAATTGCCTCTATTGACACAGCACATCCAAAAATGAGCCAAAAGCATACAGACTGCTTTATGGCTTTGTGTGATACAAATGAAAATAAGAAAACCTCAAACTTAACTATTTTCATAGCCTGTTAGGAATATTTTTACACAGAATTCTCAGTGAGCCTCTTAATAGTTACTGTAAAATATTATAAACAACCTTATTATTGTCAATGTATCGATAATTTGAAAATATTAGGGTTTTCATTTATCCCGATCACCACCCATTTATATGTGATTATAAAAAACTGGAAGTGATCGCAATGTAGTGAAGCAGCTCCATCTGACACACAGTACTTGGGACTCAAGAAAGTGAATATGCTATCTGTAAATTTTGAGTTCAGTTAATGAGGTATTACCCAGATATTCAACTGAACCCTGGCAAGACTAAATGGCTTTGGGTACTGGGATCTTCTGAATCCAGAGAGTTATGAACTTTGTGCTGGATGTGATTGAACCATCCCAAACAGATCGGGTGCACAATATGGGAGTTTTTCTGGACTCACAACTCCTGCTCAAAAAGAAGGTACCTGTTGTGGCCAGGAGGGCCTTTGCACAGTTTCACGTTGTGTGCCAGTTGCCCCCATTCCTGAATCAAAAGAATCTAACTTCAGTAATTCATACCCTAGACACCTTCCAAATGGATTACTGCTAACACACTACATGGGGCTACTCTTGAAGACCATCCAGAAGCTTCAGCTGGTGCAAAATGCTGTGGTGCGAATAGTTATGTGTGCTTCAAGAACTGTATATTTTACTCCTCTGCATGAAAGCAGCATTGGTTGCCAGGATGCTTTCGGGTCCAGCTCAAGATTTTGATTTTAAAGCCCTCCATGGCATGGGGCCAGATTACTTGAGGGACTACTTCTCCCCAATTACATGCACCTATCCCATCAGGTCTGGCAGAAGGGAAATGCTGCAGGTCCCATTGGCCCAGGAGCTTCATTTGGTAAGACCCAGAAAGACAGCTTTTCCTACAATGGCACCCATCCCCTGGAACAACATTCCCTTGAGGCGAGATTTGCCCCGTCCCTGCTGGTTTTCTGAAAGACACTTAAAACTTGGATGTGCCATTGGGCTTATCCCATGGAAGTGTGCAGCCCCTTAAATGGTTGCATTGTGTATAAGTTTAGACTGTATTTTCCTTTTTCCCCTCATTGTGGTGTTTTTAACTGTAGCGTTTAAGCATTTTAATTGATTTTAATGATTAAATGTTGTGATCTAATTGTGTACGCTGACCAGAGTCACATGTAAGTTGAGATGAGCATCCACTTAAGTTTAATCAATCAATATTGATTTTAGCGTATACTGTACTCCAGTATAAAAACCACCAGCCACCAGAAAAAGAAAGTTATGCGACAACAGAGCAAACTTATGGTGCAGCAAAATTTTCTACAACTAGGGCAGGCTCTCTGTCTCATAATCAACCACATGTTCCTCTATTGTTACATCCCAATATTTCAGAATCAGAAGTTACAGAATTGTTATGATGCTTAGATCTCTATAGCATAGATTTTACTGTGTTCTACCCACCCCCTATTTAAAATTAGGATACCTTACTCACCTACCAGAGGGACCTGCTGTACTATCATTGTTTCATCCTCATATTCTGGAGCCAAAAAAGACTGCACAACTAGTAACAACACAGATGGAAAATGAATGTTAAGTTATTTGAGCTACAGTTTAAAATTCTTATGCTTCAAACTTTAAGACAGCTTTGCTAGATGCATTTTAAAGAAAAGATGTAGCCAATAACCTTAAAAGCTGGCGGCACAGCATGGAATCAAGAAAAACAAGCAAAGATGTACAGCAATTCTCTTTCCTTGATCAGTCTGCCATAGAACCAGTATGCAAAACAGCACACCTCCGGCAACTGCAAACCTGAAATACAATTTGAAAGATAGCACTTACCTATCTCCATTCCTTTCATTGAACCAGAAAATACTCTGATTGCTTCTAAATATTTTTGCTGAAATACATACAATAAAAAGAACGACAACTATTATTTCCTAGCAAATTAGTAAAACACTGATTACTCTCACATATTATGAGGCTCACCTAATAGGATAAAACACTTTTTACATTTTATTCCATTTTTTAAGCATTCAAAATACTTCATACACATGATCTCATTATTATTCTTTCAACAATCCTATAATATGTTATTGCACACGAGGGTAGGGTAGAGAGAGGAGGAATAGGCTGTCTAACTCTAAAGCAATCTATTTAGTTCACTGTAGCTGAGACTCAAATCTAGGAAATCCCAATTCTTAACTTAACTATTACACTATATCAGGCCAGGACCTTATTTTGCCCCCCAAAATACCAATATGAAGCAGCCTTAGAAAGTAATAAAAAGTATTTTAAACGAAGTATGCTCATCAGATATAAGCTATAATTTTAAGGAAGAAAGTAATGTTTCTGAAAGTAAGGAATAACTATTATGTCCCCGAATCTGAATTTCTCTAACAATTTATATAGCACAGAATGCAACATTCTAATTCCCAGATTAAAAAAAAAACACTGAGATTATTCTGCAGGCTAGATTGTAATGAACTATAGGTGTGAACAGTTCAGAAGCTGAACATCAATCACAGAAATCTCAGTCCAGAATAAATAGCAGCTATATTAACTATGGCTATGATGAGTGATTTCAAAATAGACTTCAGACTTTAAGCGAGAGGACTATGTCTCCACTCTTAATTAAAGTATTTCATTAGAATTCTGTAGAAACTTGAAAAAATGTGAATGTCTTAAGAATCCAGTCAACGCACTGCCCTATATTACATACTTAATTCTATGCTATTATTCTTAAAAGATAACTGAGTAGGTAATCACTGCCAAAAAAAACAAAACTACAACACAACTCACCAGTTGTGGTGGTCCAGAAAGAATACATTTGGGAACTCTTGTTTCTTTTAAGGTAAGAAGCATTCCTAGAAGAAAGGATAAAGAGTGTGAATGTTACAATTGTCTTTAGATAAAATTGCAGAGAACTTTTGAAAAAAAAGATTACTGCTGCAGCAATACAGAAAGAAAAAGATTATGGTTGACTATATCATTTAGTGGCAACAAACCCTGCGGTTCCAACTGCCATCATTAACTGAATCCCATGGTTGTTAGATGAGCCAACTTTTGGTTGGCTTCACACAACCAAAGCCAGTGGAGAAGCCAGCAGGAAGTTTAAATCCCAGTCCTACAGAGTGGTAAGTGGCTGCTGCCAGGTAGGGGAGAAAGCAAGAGGAAGCACAGAGGAGGATGCACAAAAGTGAAGGTGAGGGGGTGCATGAGAGGCACTGTAGTTTGGAGAAGGTCAGAGAGGATGTACAAGGTACATTGATCAGGGAGAGTGTGTGCAGGGGTGCATAAGAGACTGGTAGAAAGTGCCCAGGCAGGAGAGACTTACCCCAGTGACTCGAAACCTTCCCCGCTGCTTCCCCATAGACTTTCTGGAAGCAGCCAGGGAAGGTTGAAAATAGCAATCACGCGATCACAAGGTGCTTGGCAACTGGTTGTAAGTGTGAATGGATTGCCAAGCACCCAAATCATGATCATATAATCTTTGGAGAGCCGAGAGGGTTGGAATTTCAAAGACTAGTCTAACCACCATTGGCTCACACCATCATAACTTTGAAGGGTTGCTGACCAAATGGCTGCAGGTTGAGGACTGCCAGTAGTTTACACTAGTTTATATTGATAAACTAGACGTATGGTTCATAGATATCAAAGTATCTATTATATTTAAATGTGATTCCCCTGGAGTTTAGATTGATCCCAACTTTAATGGCCTTCAGGAAGGTTCCTATATCTCCTTTTGAATTAACAAAAGCAAAAATCACCAATTTTTAATTATTTTCTGCCAAAATACCCATAAAGGATTTTCAATCTTTTATTAAAGTATTTATTATTTTACACCTGTTCAAACAAGTCTATTTTGTATTTTTTTCCTTATAGGCAACCCTCTGGTAGACATTTCTTCAGATAAAATTAACTGGTGTTGAAGTACTCTTGTATAACCTGATCTCTTCTCATCTACTTTTTCTCACTGATGCATTCTCCAAATCTATTGAGATTATAAATTCAACCTATTTATATATTTTTATTTAATTAGAACAGCCAAAGCAGCACCATTTGGAATACAGATTATATTCATTTGCTGAACTCACCAGACAAGCCACCAACATTTGCCCAATTCATTCTAGTGAGGAAGATATTGTCTAAATGAGCCACTTTTAACCTGCAATAAAGGCAAAACTTTTAATGGAATTTACTACATTAATATTTCTACATGCTTCTGCCCATCAGCACATCCATATCATCCTCAATGCCTCGTTCACTCACTGATTCACTCATTAATTCATCCCATTTATAAGCCTCTTCAACTATCCAAGCAACTTTAGGTGATACATTAAAACCAAATTCAGTAATAAGCAACTACAAAAACTCTGTGTTACTATTTTAGGAAATGAATAATCAAAGAACAAATTTTAGAATCAGCAAAGGATTTATTTTTTATTTTATTTGTTTCATTTATATGCCACCCATCTCATGTGACTCTGGACGGTATACAATAAAACTCATAGAAGCTACAATTACAAAATACTCTAAAATTAAAGCATAATTATTAATTTCATACTGTTTATTTTAAAAATTGCCCCATATCACGAAGGGCTTTAAAGTGTGTGTGTGTGTGTGTGTGTGTGTGTGTGTGTGTATGTATACACACACACACACACACACACATATATAACCTTAATGCAGCTGGTAGAACAAAAGTGTAAGTGTGCCCTTCTAGAGGCAATAGATCTGCCCAATCCACTGCATTTTGCATTAGCTCAACCTTCCAGATATTTTTCAAGGGCAGACCCATGTACAGCGCATTACAATAGTCCACCAGAGAGGAGACCAAGGCATGAATGATTGTGAGCAGAGTCTCCCGATCTAGGAATGAGCACCACCACCAATGCACAATTCAAAACTATGTAAAAGTCCTCCAAGGCACAATTGCCACAAGCTCTTTAATCAGGAGTCGCAAGTCTAGGACTCTCAAAATGTGTACCAGGCACAGTCTCAAGAGTACTTGCTTGGTTGGGCTCGTCAGTCGGAATCTTGACACCCATTCATATAAAAGATGGTATAGGCCCCAAACCCCGGAGCCATTCGTTCTTACCAGGGTTCAGTTGAATCCTACTGTTCCCAACCCATATCTCTACAGCTTCCGGGAACAAAGATAGGACATCAATAGCATGCTTGCCAGGGGTGGAGATGTATCATAATCATCAACGTACTGATGATATTTTACCCCATGGCAATGGATCAGCTTATCCAGCAGCTTCAGGTAGATATTGAATAGGAGCAGAAATAGCACCAAACTCTGCAGCATCCCAAAAAGTAGAGGACAAAGGCAGGATCCTTCCTCTACAATCACTACCAACTGGTATCAACTCTGGAGAAAAGTGGGGAACCAGCACAATACTGTGGGTCCACCCCCAATCCCTGGAGCTGCTCCAGAAGGATATTATGATTCATGGTATCAAAGGCCGCTGAGAACTCCACAACAAGGAAAGATGCCTAACCCACATTCCACTGCCACCAGAGATGATCCAAAAACTGGATCCTCGCTGAATGAAATCCAGATAATCCATAGATGGTCTCCTGAAGCTGCTGCATGACTACATTCTCCATAGCCATTCCCCAAAAGATGTAAGATACTGGGCAAAAATTGCTTTGTATTGTTTTACAAGTCTTGTAGAGATAGTCCTTGCTTAACAATCCTAACTGGCACCAGAATTTCTGTTGCAAAGTGAAGTGGTTATAAGGTGAAATTCCTTGTGACTGCACCACTTAACAATGGCAATTCCAGTAGATCCAGTTGTGGTCGTTAGGTGAGCACTGTCATTAGTTGAGGACCTCATGCTTCTCCTGCCCTGCTGCACTTGCCTGTGCTTCAATTCCTCCCACCTAGTATCTCTCCCCATCTCTGCCCTTTTGGTCACCCTGTACTCCACCGCCTTGCAAAAGCCTTACAAAGGATGAGATACGCCTTGCCAGCAGGACAGGAAGAAGACACAAATGTCAGCTGGGCAACAGGGGTAGGCAATGGCAGCATGGTAATAGTTGAAGTGCACACTGCAGTCATAAATTCAGTCAGGTGCCAAGTACCCAAATTTTGATCATGTGACAGAGGGGGCATTGCAATAGCTATAGTGTTAAGCACTAGTCATAAATACCATTTGTTTAGCACTGTGGTAACTTTGAACAGTTGCTGAAAGAGCGGTCATTACACAAGTACTACCTGTACTAGAAAATATATATATATATTCATGTAAGAGTTCCAGTATTATTAAGTGGCAAATTCTTTTTTGTAAGTTTGTGAAACCTTACTGCTGAGGTTCAATACTAGGTCATGATTGTGGGTTCAAAGTTGATTTGTAAATTAAGCAGATAACAGTTTTTTAAATGTTGCATGAATTTGCTCCCTGCCTATCAATGGCTACTCATGTACTGTATATAACGCAAAGGGCAAAACATCTGATGCATGATTATAAAGAATGAACTTTATATGCCCCTTTGCTCCCTGACAGCAAAAGTTAATCCTATGTGCTTTCTGAATTAAAGCATCAACTGGAGCACTTTTCTTTTCTTCCACACACTGAAACTGGCCAGCACAGCTTCTTTCTTCTCAGAGCACTGACTATAATTCACAACAGCATTACAGGGATTTAAAAACAAAAGCTGTAGGTAGTAGCTGAGACCATCTAATATTTCAAGGTGGCATTCCTATTTTCTCTCTTATTTTGATCCCAGTTAACCACCACACCTTTGAGGCACTCCACTTTGTTGCCCCTCGTTCTTTTCCCGATTCCACCCATGATTTAAAAATATTTAACACACCTCAATAGTTTTACTGTATTTTTGATTCACTTACTTGTGTTCTTGCATAAGACGCTGTATTCCTTCTCCACAATTAAAAAGATATCTGAAATGCAAGAATAATTCAAATTATGATAACCCTATCTCTAATAGCCCAATGACAGCTTCCGAAACTACCAAAACCCAGTTGGCACAGATTCAACAAAAATGGAAAGGAGCTGCTTTGTCTTATAAATCCATAGAAGAGAAAATTATTTTGTGCCATTTTGGGCTAGCGTAAATTTCTTCCTGTATTAGGGACATGTTCAGGGCTGTTAAAATGTTGAGAAGTCTCAACCATATACTAACTTCTACTGCTCTTGAACTGAGCAAACAATTAAAAATGTTAAAAAGAAAGTATACCGTAGGATAGTTGTTTGATTTTTCTCTGAAATATTCACTTTCTTAGAAGGTCTCTATCTAGTAATCATGTGATTATCATTCAAATGAACAAAGACTTAATTAGAAGTGACACTAAATACGTATTGGTGAAAAGATACTTAAAATTGCTCTACATTTAGGGAGGGGAAGTGCACTTGGTAAAGAAAAAATAAATAAAACGTAAATAGCTATCTCTTGTTTTGAATTCTTCTCTTCGAAACATGTTGGAGAAAAAAGAAGCAAGCACTGGCAGTTCTGTTAAAGTTGGCCAGTTCTGGAAGCAGATAAAAAGGAGAGTGAACAAGGAAGAATAATTAGGAGCTGCTCCTATCCATTCACCTCTTTACCAGTTCAGGAACCAAAGCAAGGAATACTGCCTACACTAGAAAGAAAACATCAGTGTATGGCTTCCTGGGGTATTTTCTTCTGTCTTTAAGCAGCACAGATATAAATCTAGTTACCAAAGAAGCAGCCATTTCATCCTCTCTGAATGACTATATGGTGACAACTGGAGCAAACTAGTCCAGTCATCAAATCATTCAAAGAAAAGATAAGCAATTATGTTTATCCTTCAAAAAATCAGCCAATCTGTACTCATTCTCTTTGGCTGGTTAAGGTCAAATCCTCCAATCGCATCATCCAATGGCAGATTTATATAGAGAGTACAACTACTTAAAGAAGCAACTACCCTCATTCAACTACTCCTATTATCAGATTAATATCTGCTTTTTATTTATTTTTTTTACAACTCACAGCAGTATACATAATGCTTCTGCTTCCCATTTCCCCCCACAACAAAAAAGACCCTAAGATTGGTGGCCCAAAGTCATTCAGCTGGCTTTTATGCATAAGTGAGAATCAGAATCCACAGCCTCCTACTTTCTAGTTCAGGAACTTTATCATTACATCAAACTGGCTCTACCTGAACAGAAAAATGAGAGCAATTAAGAGAAAACCCCAACAACTTCTGTAACAGCTTTAATTCTCTTCCACTAGGAAATATGGATGTCTGAGTGTTAGAAAGAGTGCTAAGTAAGGTGAGATGTCTTTTCTCTATGTACAGTCCTACATGCTAACTCACTTTTCGGGAGGCTTTCTGGGGGGGGAAGGGAAACTATGACTGCTCTTCACTAATTGATGGTATCTTCTTTCCCACAAGTTGCTTTTCCTTCAACATAAGATAGGAGACCTTGAGTTCAAGTCCCCTTTGGATGACCTTGGGCCAGTCACTTTCTCTCTGTTGTTGGGGAAATAGGATGAAGGTGTGTTGGATATGTTTGCCACCTTGAGTGATTTGTAAAAATAATAAAGGTAGGGTACAAATAAATAAATAAAATGGCATTATAAAGTAAGTTTTCAAAGATACATTTAATATCAACCACGTTTGACTGCTTGAGCTTTCTTTCATCATTTAAAGGAGGCTAGTCACACACATATACACAAGGATATGCTTCCTAGAAAGCATCCAGAGATGAGGTAATTAGTTCTGCAGATTACAGGTAATCCTTGATTTACGACAATTGAGCCCAAAATTTCTGTTGCTAAGTGAGACAGTTGTTAAGTATGCTTCGCTCTATTTTACGACCTTTCTTGCCAGTTGTTAAGTGAATCACTGCGGTTGTTAAGTGATTCTTGCTTCCCCATTGAGTTTGTTTGTCAGAAGGTTGCAAAAGTTGATCACATAACTCTGGGACACTGCAACTGTTATAAATATGAACCAGCAGCCAAACGTCTGAATTTTGATCACGTGACCATGGGGACGCTGGAACGGTTGTGAAAAACGGCCACACGTCACTTTTTTCACTGCCGTTGTATCTTCGAGCAGTCACTACATGAACTGTTGTCAAGTCGAGGACTTCCTGTACTACACCAACATAAGAGAATGGAGGCCGATGTAGTACTGCGGTGAACTGAACGAAGGAACGACTCATGCGACGCCTCTCGCACGTGTCTCACCGGAACTGGGAAGGAAGTGCAAACATCAGGCGGAGACTCACCGGTTGTACTCGGAGAAGACGTAGACCGCCGCCCCCATGTCTCGCGATCCTCCTGCCACCACTTGCACATAAACGGTGTTGGGGCCTTTGTCGATGGCCCCGTGGCGTTTCTCCCGCGCGCGCAGATGCCGCAGCGGGTCCTTCGGGGGACGCTGAAGACGGGCTCCCCCTCCAGACATGGCTCTGATCGTCACTCCCAGCAGATGCTTCCACATGTAGCTGAGAGAAGGGCGCCACATCCAGCCCAGACACCGGCACGCGCTTGCTCTCCCACTCCCCACGTGACTGAGCCCGGACCAATCCGACTTAGAGCGAAGCGTTCTCCGCCCCGGCCGCCAATCACCAGGCTGGTTCACAGGTCAGAAACTGATCATAGAGACTAAGGAGTTGAGGTGAGTTTTCCGGTTTCGTTTCTACGTTCCCGGTGTGTGTATGACCATAGAGACGCAAAGCATTTCAGAGCGGTGGTCTGTTTTCATGTGTCGCCTTAGCAAATGCATAGCATCCGAATTAGGATATGGTGGCTTCCAACTTGCAACACCGACTTACTAAATTGGGGAGGAAAAAATTGACTTGTCCTCGAGTTCAACTAATCAGTTATAGCCCTTGTTGCCTTCTACCCCTAGCAGTGCTTCAAACTGACATCCCTCCGCCCTGTAAAACCGTATTCATCTGTTGCAAACACATTGGAAATCCCAATACATGGCCGTTCGTCTCCAGAAGAAACGGAGAATAGGAGTGAGCCATTAGAGCAGTGGTTGTCAACCTTCCTAATGCTGCGACCCTTTAATACAGTTCCTCATGTTGTGGTGACCCCCCAACCCCCTCATCCAGCTGGCCGGGGAGGGGGGGCAGGAAGGCCGCTCCGCCGGCTCCGCCCAGCCTGGTTGGAGAAGCGCCATTCCTCTCTTTCTTTCTCTTTCCTCTCTCTCTTTCTTTCCTCCCTCTTTCTCTCTTTCCTCTCTCTTTTCCTGTTTCTCTTTCCTCTTTCCTTTCTCTTTCCTTTCTCTTTCCTCTCTTCTCTATCTCTTTCCTCTCTTCTCTCTCCCTCTTTCCTCTCTTTCCCTCTTTCCTCTCTCCGTTTCTTTCTCTCTCTCTTTTCTCTCTTTCTCTATTTTCTCCCTTTCTTTCTCTTTCCTGTTTCTCTTTCCTCTCTTCTTTCTCTTTCCTCTTCTCTCTCTCCCTTTCCTCTTTCCTTCTTTCCTCTTATTCTCTTTCCTCTCCCCATTTCTCTTTCCTCTTTCTCTTTCCTCTTTTTCTCTTTCCTCTCTTTCTCTATTTCCTCCCTTTCTCGTTCTCTTTTCTTCTGTTTCTCTCTTTCCTCTTTCTTTCCTCTTTCTCTTTCCTCTCCCCGTTTCTCTTTCCTCTCTCTCTCTCTGGTGGACCGCAGTGGGGGCTGGTGCCATGCGGCCCACCAGTCCCTCCGCCAGCCCGGCTGCTCCCCCCCAGGCACCCCTCTTCCTCCCAGCGCCCGCCCGAGCCGCCTTGGGGGCAGCAGGAGGAAGAAGGAGAGGAGAAGGGTGAGAAAACCGCCGCCACCCCTCCAGCCGGGACTCTGTGCTGCCCGGCCTCGCCCTCTGTCCATCTGATGGAGCCACGGTGGGGGCTAGTGCCGCGCAGCCCGCCAGCCCCTCCACCAGCCCGACTGCTCCCCCCCCCAGGCACCCCTTTTGCCCTGGCGCTTGCCCGAGCCGCCTTGGGGGCAGTAGGAGGAAGAAGGGGAGGAGGAAGAGGATGGCAAGAAAGCTGCCGCCAGCACTGGGCCCCAGGAGGCGGCTCTCCTACCTTTGCTGAATCTCCCTCTTCCTTCCTGGCAGCCTGGACTCCAGCACCTCTTCCTGGCCAGCGGGTCCAATGGTCCGGCTGGCTGGAGATCGCAGGGGCTGGTCTCCCTTGGGCCGCGGGTTGCTGGAGGACTGGCTGCACTTCTCCCAGGGGGTGGGGCACCCGGGCGCAGGGCCAATCAGGAGCGCTGCAGGAGGTAAGTCCGCCTGAGAGAGAGAGAGAAGGGAAGCGAAAGTGCCTCTCTGTCTCTCTCTCTCTCTGCAAATGGCAGAAGAGGCCATGCGGAGACGGATGCAGAGCGGTGTCTCGGTTCCTAAGACCATCGGAAGTATGTGTTTTCCGATGGTCTTAGGTGACCCCTGTGAAAGGGTCATTTGACCCCCAAAAGGGTCACGACCCACAGGTTGAGAACTGCTGCATTACAGCTTACGTTTCCAAGCGAAACCCTGGAAAGAAGTCTCCAGAAGAAACTATCCCAGTAGAGTGAATTGCATATGCTGAGAAAAGGAAACACCCATGACTTCTGCAGCAAAAGACCCATATAACTCTTTAAAGACTAATGTTGATTGAAACTAAAGCTTCGATGGAATAGTACATTTAAATCTGTGGGGTGCCACAAAACGAATTCATGGAATATAACTGCCTGGAAAGTCCAGACTCCAAAACTTTGACTAACATCTGCAAAGGGAATAATTACTGAGAGTCTTTAACAAACTTCACTTTAGAGTTAATTATATGATCAATGCAGCAAAAACGTCAAAAGAAAAAGTGGTTTGGCAACCTCAAGTTAAATTCAGTAAGGATGCTCATTTGGAGTGTAATTGAACTGAAATAAAATAAAGGAGGCAAAGTCAACTACTCCCCTGAGAAACATATCAAGGAAGAATACTGTATTTCACTGAATACCAGTGAAATGTGTGTTAAATGTGGGTTTAACAGTATGTTGCTGCATCTAAATCAAGTAGTTTATGGATAAGCACCAAAAGATGAATTAAAGGTAAGTCTATTATACCCCTGGGCTTTCAATATTGCAGAGCAAAATTATAGTCACAAAAAGCAGCTATTGGATATAGTTTGTGCTTTATAAAATTTCCATCACTGCATATTGGAAGAGCAGCAAGGGTACAGAAGGAGTGCAAATCATTGAAAGCAAACTTTAAAAAGCCATCTGGGTTAGTACATCCATTGGCTTTCTAAAAACATAAAGGTTTCCCCTGCTCAATTGATTACGACTCCAGGGGGCAGTGCTCATCTCCGTTTCTTAGTCGAAGGAGCCAGTGTTGTCCAAAGACATTTCTGTGGTCATGTGGCCCACATGACTATAGGCCAAGGCACACACAATCCTGTTACCTTCCCACCGAAGTGGTATCTACTCGCATTTACATGCTTTCAAACTGCTAGGTAGGCAGGAGCTGGGGCAAGTAACAGGAGCTCATCCTGATATGCAGCATTTGGGTCTCAAACCCAGGCTTTCTGCTGTCTAAAACAATACTGATACCCAATGAAAGCTTTTAAAATTACAGTTGGAGGTGAGATGCAGCAGATAAAATTGTGACTGTAAATCGTACATCAGATAAATTAAGTCTAGTCTAAGAGCAATGTGTGGTACCTCCAGGAGATGTAATGTTTAAAAATACTTGTGGGAAAGTATTGCAGTAGATGGATAACCTGGTTTAAAACCAGTGATGGCATAGTACTTGACCATTCTTTTGTAGTAAGTGCTAAGATGCTTGAATTGGAATATTCTGCTCCGTGAATGCATAATTGTGAATATTAGGATAGTATTTTGGGAGAGAGTAACATTTGCCACCTCAGTGAGATAAGACTGCTGGGTTGGTTGCATCATCAAGGACATGCGCTAAGACTTTGTAAACTGGCCAAATGTGCAATCAGATACTGAGCCTAGGGCAAAGGGGTGTTTTTTGCATTCTTTGCACTCATTAATCAAAAGATGTTATTACTATCATACGACTCCAAGCTGTGGCAGAGGTTGAATGATACAGAGCAAAGTACAAAAGTGAGGATTGTTTTATTCATATATATTGGGTGTCTCTATTTTTTGTTACAAAAGCAAAAAATGGGAAAGTAAAGCATTTATCTAAACTCCATCTACTGTATCATAATTCCTAACCTTATGTTTATTCTTGATATTCTTTTGTTACCAAAGAGTAGAAAATAGCTATGATTCCAACGTTATTTTTATCACAAAAACACGATTTTCAAAGTGTAGGAAGAAAATCTCCATGTCATCTTACCTGATTTTCCAATGAACCCTGAGCAGAATGCTTGCTTTAGGAGGATTTGTCTGGGCTTAGTCACGTGAGAAGGTGGATTCTTTTGAATATTCAGCATAATATCTTTTTCCATGCCATTCTTTTAGTCCAACATTTTAAAATATACTTTCGAATCATAACATAAGGATAGTCCTCAGCTTACAACCACAATTCAGCCCAAAATTTCTGTTGTTAAGCAAGACAGTTAAGTGAATTTTGCCACATTTTACAACTTTTTTTGCTACAGTTAAGTGAATCACTGTTACATAGTTGTTAAGTGAATCTGGTTTCCCCATTGACTTTGCTTATCAGATCACAAAAGTTGATCACATGACACTGCAACCTGATACACTGTCATAAATACATGTCAGATCACATAATCATGGAGATGCTGCAATGGTTGTAAGTGTGAAAAATGGTGAAAGTCACTTTTTCAATGCCACTATAACTTTGCACAATCACTAAATGAATGGTTTTAAGTAGAGGACTACTTGTATTTTAAAGACAGTCTATGTAGAGGCAGATACTATTAAAATTAACTTCTGGGCCATTGTTCAAAAATAATATGTCCAATGTTAAAATGTTTTGCTTCATTCTGTAATTGTAAATTTGATTGTCCTCTTTTAATTATACCGTAACTTAAATCCCTTCTAGTGTACATTTTTTAGAGTCTTATCTTACTATTTTTAAGAATTAAAAAGAAAACATTTTTCCACGGGGACTTCATAGAATCAAACTTTTTAATCACCTTTTGCTGTTTATTCTGAAAAAAAAAACCTTTCAAATCCTACATTGGTATTTAAAACTTCTTTCACTAAGAATTGAAGAAAACTCACTCAGTGCTATAACACTTGTCAATCCAAAGGTTCCTAAATGGCTGAAAAGCAGTTAATAAGCAACTTCTGAAACTGATTAGAAAAGGAAATATGTCAACTTAGTGTTGTTTCAAACATTACCAAGCACAGCTTGAACAAAGTGAGTATTCCCTCACCTCCAGGAACTGTCAATTTGCCAGGGACCACCATCTTGCAGTCCCCTCTTGAGGAGCAACTGTCTGGAGCACTTCATTCTGCCATGGTGCTTGGCTGTGTTTGTCATGAAGCTGATTTGCGTCCATCATTTCTTCAGAAGAACAATTTTGTAGCATATTTTTTTATCAGAAGATACTCTGAATTTCCATTATAATAGTTTGGAATAATCTTCAAGCATTTGCTTTTAACTTTTTACTAATTCTTTTTTTTTTTAAAGTTTACTCAAGTCAAAGTCTAACCATGTTAGACTTTTTTGGTAGATGTCCAACTATTTCCATATCAAAGATTACTCTTCTTTTACTGCTGAATTATTCCTTATTATAAAAAATTTCAAGGGAATATTAGTTTTCTTAAGCTAGAATTCTTCATCATAATTTCAAGAATTTCACAATATTGTAATTACAAATAAAAGATAAGAAGATTGAAAAGAATTGGAGAGATAAGCCAAGCTTCCTAATGCCTACCGTATACAAGTGAGTACAATTTGAATTATTCTAGGTTAATAATGTTTGTCCAAATATTTTAAGAAAATAGATCATGAAACAGGACAAAAATAAAAATAAACTAATAAATGAAATGCTCAGGAATATATTTTATTTGAACAATTACAAAAGATGACAAATAGCAACTTCTTGTTTAAACTCAGAACACCTAGTGATGTTGTTATGCAAAATGAGAAAGTGGAGAAACACAGACTATTGGAATTTTTAAAAATTAATATAACATTTTTTCCTGAATATAAATCCAAATAATGTGAATTCAAAGCCATCAAAAACATTCCAAGGTCTGTATGAGCATACATTCTAGTAATCATGCCTCTCTACCTACCTGGCAATTTAGAATGGACAGCTACCAAAAAACAACATCTGAAAGAGCAAAACCCATATTCTAATTGTTTGCCATAAACATATATATTCTGCAATACATTAAATGCAATATTTTGGTACGATTTCTAAAAATAATATATTTTCATATGTATCCTTTCACCCAGACCCACATATTTTGTTTTCAAATGTTTAAGGAGTTCTGGATCTATTTACTATTCTCTAGAAAACTCTTCATCAGCATTCACAATTGTTATAAATCATGTTGGGTATATCCAGTACACTTTTTCTAGTATTAGGTATATTGATTCAGCATTCCTGCTGCTGCAAACTAGAAACAAACAGTAGCAGATTCATGCAAATGCAAAAACTGAGGGGAATTAGTAATGTAGTAGTAAAACTTTTCCTTCTCTTTCTAATTTCCTCTGTTAAACGATCCACACAGAGGAAAGCGATGCTGGACACATAAAAATTATAGCTAAAATTAATTATCTAAATATGTGTCCGGGATAGTAAACCCTTGCCTGACTAAGGAAAAAGCAACATAAACACTTTTATTAAAAGATTCAAGAATTAATATGCTATCATAATCTGGATTAGAATTAATTTTGCTACTTTTTTAGTTAGACTTTATGCTGTAAATGACAGACTAATCAGTGATTTTTTTCTAGCAGGAATATTTTATATCAGGGGGATGGGAAATAATCATATTTTTCAGCTCAGCAGCAGTGAATCATAAACACCCTCTGGAAAAATAGTATTATGAGCCTAACTGGTTGCAGGATACTACAGCCAACCAAAGTATTAAAATGGAAGAAGATATGTGTATGTGTGGAAGGGGAGGATCAATCAGGTACTGATTCCTTCCTCGTAATCTAAGGTCTTACCCTTGCATATTAATTTTTAGTATTTAGTGTTTAGCATTTTATCAGCACAAAGATTGCTTCATTTTTATCAATACTCAAAGTAGTTCAGAACAAGCTGCAAAAATCAGCCTATTTTAACTTCAGCCTGGAATTTAATCCCAAAATTTATCAGCCAAAACTACAATGGCTGGCTAGTTTCTGGGAGCTGTAGTCCCAGCTCAGTTGAATGGCTTCAAAGAGAAATGATTCCAGGAACCAGCCCAAGAAATTAACTCAGAAATAGATACAGCTGCCTATAAATAAACTTAATCCATGAATATACACTGTACAACACAAGATTAGGTCCCTTTTTTTGGTACTTAGGAATATACACCAGCTGGAGCCTTACAGAAAGAAAACAAATCAGATCATCATGCAATTGTAGTGTGCTTGGAATTTTGACAACCACACTAACACTACTCACGGTAGAAACAACAAGTCACCTAGGCAGCATCCTATTTATTCTAATTTTAGCTTAGAACATGCATCTAATGTTAAAGCAGCTATAATGATAATACTGAAATATAAGTAATATTATAAATATTGAGAGTAATCTTAGTTTCATTGCACAGTAAGAAAATTCCCAATATATTCATATATACTGTACTATGAAAGAAAGGTCACTAACATCTCTGATTGTGTCTTTATCATTATTGTTGGTTTATTTTCCCCTTCTACCTTGCTGGCAAAACATGTATCTAAACCAGGGGTCCCCAACCCCCGGTCCGCGGACCAGTACCGGGCCACAGCATACCAGCAACCAGTCTGCAGAAACAAGCAAAGCCCCATCCGCAAGATGCAGGCAGCACACAAAACCTCTCTCCATGGAACCAGTCCCTGGTGCCAAAAGGTTGGGGACCTCTGATCTAAACTATTGTCTCAAGAGCAATTTTCTTTACTGCCACCTACTAAATCAATTCAATGGTGTCATCTTAACAGCAAAAAGGCCTTCATGTAAAGGCCTTCATGTAAATCTTGGATTATTTCCCCCTCAGCTCTTTAATAAACTGTTGTTACCAGAATACCAAGCTTGGGACATAGTGGGATTGATCTTCAATTATGGAAAAGGGATAATAATTTAAATTATAATTAGTGGAATATAGTAATTAAAATGTTGAGTGGGATGAGGAAATTTACCCATGGAAGCTCACTGGATGACTTCCAGGCGATCATTATTTTTCTCTCTGTTTCTCTCCTGGGTAAAAATTGGAAGCAGAGCTATGTGTCCCACCAGGGGCTCCTGGATGAAAGACTGGATATAACTCTCAATAAATTAAGTATCACAGATCACTGCAGCTGAAAACCAATGTATTTTTCCAAGCAGAGTTAATAAACATTTCACAAATCATTTCACTAGATTTTTCATAATATTTATAGATGACCCTCTGTAGCCTCCACCAAAGTGATTCCAATGGTTCATGTAGTGAAATAGTTGGTAAAGCTTGAGCCGTTTATCAAAACCCGGTGCTTTGGGGATTTTATCATGGTAAGCAGAATAAAATGAACCACTGAAGCCACCAAACATCCCAGCAATTGCCAACTCATACTCAGAGTGACCATAGAAAGAGGCAGGATCAAAGATAATAGGGCCAGAATCATCTTCAGCTACATTTCCTCCCCACAGATCCCCATGTAAGAGAGCAGGAATTATTTTCAGATCACCAAACAAACTGGGTATCTTCACCTAGACAAGAAAGAGAAACGAACAATAAGCTTGGCTGGAGAAATCATTTTTTAATCTTAGTAGTCATTTAACTGTACAATACCTTTAAGCAGAGAGAGGGGGGGCTCTAGGCACACTAATTGCAGTATTCCTAGTTGTACCATTAAAAGGGCACATTAGTTTTACTGATTTTATTGGGAGGTTTTTTACTAGAAAAAACAATGGATATAGCATTAAGAACAGATAAATGATGGTTTAAAATCAAAGGTGAAATGCCCTTAAAACCTAGTAAATAAGATAGAGAATTGCACACCAAAGTCCCACTCCAGAACCACTTAGTATACAATAGATTAAGATTGCATTCACATAGCATGCTATGATCTTTTAACCAGAGTTTATTAAATTTTGGTCAGCTAGGTTCACACAATCATGATTTGCAACCCAGACTATACGTTCACAAACATGCTAAGCTCCAAACAAGCAACCTGAGTTTCTGACTTTACATGTGGGTAACTCTTGTCTGTAAGTCACTTAAAATGGCAGAAGGACTTGAGCATTTAAACTTAATATTTATAAAAGACTTTTTAACATTGAAGACATAGCAAGAACACAGCAGGATCGAACACTTTCTTTCTTATTTATATAATATGAATGCAGTAGCAGCTGTTCACTGGTTTACTACAAATTTTTTGCTATATATGTTATGTACATATGTGCGTAGATACTACACAGACATATGATTTTAAACTGAAATAAATATATATGTATTATTTGTCCACTGGCTATAATAAAAAAACAGTATTACTAAACTTGAAAAAAGACAGAATTTCAAGCACATAAATGGAATATGGTAATTAATGGAGTAAGCAAGCAATAAGCAAGTACCCTTATAAAACATTTTCCTTTTGGGGTTAGCTATCATTCTATCAGTCTGACCACTTTGGTGCTGAAAGTAGTATTTATATTCTGCTAATGTAAAAGCAAAAAATAATCTCTGACTGGTCTTTCAAAAAATAAGAACACCCCACACAGAAACCCCTTAGAAAAGAGCATTATATGGATTCATAGAAAGTGAAAAAATATTAATTACAAACAAGGGCTACTAAGAAAGGAATATTAAGCTTCAAACCAAAATCTGCTTATCTCTAAATAATTCCACAGAAGTTGCTCTTAACTAGGTAGAATGTGTTATGAATGGGCTGTCCTGCAATAAACAGCTGTGTAAGAACCCACAAGTGAAATGTATAAGAAGTGGCATCTATACCAGTTTGACCCACTGAAATGGTTCATGATAGATTTGAGAGACTAAATCTTAAAAAGGAAATGGTTTTCATGTTTCACTTCTTATAATTTTTAAGAAAACTGATAGAAAGTATTACAAGGTAAAGGAATTCTCATTAACCAGCTTGTGTAGAGCAGGGCTTTTCAACCTTTTCAGAGATTGTACCACTTTTAGGATATGGAAATATTCAAGTACCACCAGTCGCCTAGCAGGTGGGCGTGGCTTGCTCGACGCCACTCACTGGACACAGCTGACTCGAGACAGCTGGATTGGAACGGAACAAGTCACACTGGCTAACTCGATGTGGGGACAACTCGGTGCCCCACAAACTCGCCTCCCTAAACTACTAGTGTCCAGGATAGTAAGCCCTTGCCTGACTAAGGAAAAAGCAACATAAACACTTTTATTAAAAGATTCAAGAATTAATATGCTATCGTAATCTGGATTAAATTAATTTTGCTACTTTTTCACATATTTTCTGGAAAAACCACCTTTATTGATGTTAGAAAGAGCAAACCTTATTAAGGAATTATTAACAGGAAGGGAATTGAAGACTCCAAAGGGTCTTGTTCTTTCTAATCTGCCTTCCCTTTGAGCCTTTAGTTCTCATTATTTTATTATTATGTATTTAAGAAGATCAAAGGCCTCCATAGCTCAGGATACTCACCTTACAATTAGAACCCAGAAAAATTTAGTTAATCCACAATACCGCCCTATGAAAAATAAAGATAATGGTGGCGGGCGAGAGCACCGGGGGAGCGCCGTTTTGCAGAACAAAGCGGATGTAGGTACTTGCAAGTCCCGCCCCAGCTAAGGCGAGGAGCAGCGACTGCATCTATGCACAGGGGGCAAGGAGAAGGAAACGGAGGGGTGCGGTGGCTGGGCTGCCTTCTGGCCCGCTGAATTTGGGGTTTTCCTTTGATTGGGGGCTGGGGTGAGATGGCCCCTTGCTGTCTCCAGGGCGGCCCAGGGCCAAATATAAACATCTTGTGGGCATGTCTATCCCCTCCCCGTCATCCTCTTGTCTTTGATTTAGCTGCAACTGACTCCTTTCCCCAGGCTTGGCGCAGCTTCCAGAACTGCCAGTCAGCTGGAGCCCAGTGCAGATCCTGGGCACTCAGCAGAGCCCCGGCAACTCCGTGGCTCCAGCTGGTTCTCCCACAGGCCTGTGCTGCATTGTTGCTGCTTCAGCTCATCCCCATGCTACACTTTTACACTTTTTTTACACTTTTTTTTTACAGTGCTTTTCAACCCATCGTAAGTGTACCACCTGCCAGGTGCTGGCATACCACCAATGGTATGTGTAACACCGGTTGAAAAGCCCTGGTCTAGAGGACCCACCATTTCACACCATTAAAGCAGTATAGAAACTGTATTGCTCTGAAAATATATGAGGATGCCATTTCAAAAATCCATAGAAATCACAACCTGGAGTTGAGCCCAAAGCTCTCTTGCTTCTCTGTCTCCTGAATTCTTCTCAATCAAATCCATCTGGGGCTGAATTCGTTGCCTAGTAAAGAAATTTACCCAGTCTTGTTGCCAGTCATTAACCTGCAAATAAAATTTTTTGTTGGTATCTTTGCTACCGGTATGTTTGTCTATCAAATGAACATAATCATTTCCATTACATTCTCTATTTTAATCACATTTTTGCAGCGTCTACATATTTGTAGCATTTATAATACTAATCAATGAATATGAATCTATCTCTTTGAGTACACTTTTGGGAATAAATTCCAAGAAGAAATCAGATAGAATATTTTGTTTATTTCTTCTCCTATATACCATCCCAGTAATTCCTAATATTTTAAATAATTATTTCCTAAGATTTTGGATTGTTGCCACTGAGCTACATTGGTAAAGTAACATCCTAAGTAACATCTAAAGCTTGGCTAATTTAAAGAAGATGGTCAGCTCTGTGCCAAAATACTGTTTTTAGAGAAAATCCTAGCATAGTAGCATCACATTTAAATCACATTTTGGACTCTACTGGATTAATTAGCTATTACTACTATCATCCCCTTAATTGCAAAGTATATCTATTTTTCAGGGAAGCAGCAGCAAGGACATTTTCCATTCTGTTACCACAAAATGGGGATCATGATACTAATATTGTATTGGACTCTTTATACCAAATCGTACTTCCCTAAGTTATCTCTTAAATTATTCATTCACACACAAAATAAGCACTGCTTCAAACTAAGTAGGGCACAGTAGCATACCTATCAGTGCATCTTTCAAAAAAATATCTGCACTTCTTTTCTGTGCTCACATAGCAGCCAATCATGTGGAGAAACCAACAGGATGTGAAAAAGTACTTTGGAGCAAGTGTGAATAAACGTCAGCACTCAAACACCTTTTCCTAGGATCACAGAACTTACCATGTGCACCCAAGAAAAGATAGCTTCTTTAAGGTTTCACTTACAGCAGGCATGTCAAACTGCCGGCCCGCGGGGCGGATGCATCACACCAAAACTGCACCCACCCCATTGCCAACAATGGGGAAAAAGTCATATGTCGCATGATGTCATGTGACGTCATGAGTTTGACATGCCTGACTTACAGGTATGCTGTGTGCACCCATACCTTTCAGAAGCACTTTTTCTTGTTTGGAATCAAAGTCCTGCACATCCCTAAAATGTGCATATATTAGTTCTATGCAGCACTTTAAATAGGTGTTCCAGTATAAGTGAGGGTGTGAACAGTGCACCTCTCTGCAACTCTTTGAACCAAATATTCCCTTTTCAGGTTTATGCAGCAGCTGCAGAAGTAGTCACACAATCCTTGGAAAAGGCAGGGCTGCTTTAAGGGTTTGCAAACAAGTATGTGTGTCTGAAGAGTAACAAAACAAGATTTTGCAAAGCAAAAGAAGACAATCAAGCCTACCTGTGGAAGGTAACCACAACAAGTGACAGAATGAAACCCAAACTCTTTCACAAACTGAATATCCGTCTGATTTTTACTTTTACCTTGAATGGAAAAAAGATATAGTTTACTACTTCAACAGATAAGTACTCTAAACACTAGATTATTTTGCTCTTCTCAATGAATCTAAATCTTTTAAATAGATGCAAAAATAACTGAGATTATGTATGTATCTAGGTGAGTTCAGGCTACATATTTTCATATTTCAAGAATTATATCAATATTGCTCTTCAGTTTCCCTCATTCATTTTAACAATGAAATAAGTTATCAATACTGAGGAATAATGAACATTTAAAAGATGGTTCTTATGAAAATCATAATGATAAAGAACAACGTTGTTGCTATTGTCCATCTTTCTATTCAAAAAAGAAATTTTCTAGGGTTCTACAACCAGGTTTTGTAGGAGATAAAGCAAAGCTGTTAGAAGCATTCACAATTCAACCTACAATACATTTCTGCGATTTAGAAATTCTCAAACAGCTAAACCATTTACCAATAGTGTTTGCATCTTTCTTCAACTTTTCCCCAAGCTTTTGATTATGAAGATGAAGATCAGCCAGCTGAATCCCAAGTTTTTCTGCCTGTCTAAAAAGTCAGAACAAATTATTCTTATCAGCTAGTGCCAAATTAACAGCCTGAACAAGAATTTGGTTTTTGTTCAAATGACAATCCTGGTACTTGCTGGATCTTCCACTGAGGATGTATATCTTAATCTGACTGAAGTGTTACTTCAAACTTTGATTATAGTACTGTTAGTAGTTTTCAATATTTTTAATAAAATGTTATGTTTTCATAATAACAGGGCACTCAAAAGTAATTCATTATTTTATTAACTTACTACTACTATTTTCTCTACTATATAAAAGCTTTAAAAATGCTGGCATAACTTGGGTACAGACCACCCCATATATTCTGGTTCCTTAATATTGCTGTCTTTTAGGTCAGATTTCACAAACTTCAATGGATCAACTGTAGCAATCAGCAATTCAGGCCTGCTGGACTTCCTGGCAGTGAACTGCCAAAGCTTAGGCCTTAGGCTATATGACTTCACAGCCACACCTCCCTGCCCCTTATTTATTCTTTATCCAAGTATGAAAACATCGTGAGAATCTAGAATATGTCCAATATTTGCTTACTTTTCAGTTAAATATTGAACTGAGAGTGCATACAGTACTCCCATGTTTAACTTAGTCTTGGTTTAATCAATTAACCCAATTTTCTTTGTTCCCACAATGAACTGTAAATTTACCATAAGAGATAGATCTGTCTCAAGGTAAACTAAATTGTAGCAGCCTAATCTGTGACTCATGAAATCATACAAGCACAGCCTAAAGCTGGTTTAGGTCCTTCTTATTTTTAAAATACCATACATTTTGTCCTCATAACTTTACCTATTGAGACTTCTCATGTCCAAGTGCTCCATCACAAATAAAGCACCACCTTCTGACAAATCAATAACTTTGATAGGTTTAGGAACTTTCACAGTCTGTGTTTGCAGAATAGCAGCTAAACTGGCCATTTCTCCATCAAACATTCTTCTGGCCTATCGAGTATAATAAGAAAAACCTATTAAAATATTTCTCCTGTATTGAATAGTAGCCCTTTTCAGTGATCTACATTTTAAAAAATAATACAGTAACTTCCTCACAAATTATTTATTTTATTCAGAATAAATATAAATGTCATACTGTACAGTTCACATTTCTTTATGACCCGCCTGCCAAATTACACTAAAGAGATGGACTAAGTTTTAAAACTGAATGTTTATTTATTAAATGGAACATTTCTGTACAACACAGAAGAAGACAACTTTGTGGAAACATAACCACTCAAAATAGGTAGTTTCTAACAAACAAAGAATATTCTACCATTCCTATTTATGAATCGTTATAACATACCAGGTTTTAAAACAACATCTCTACCTGTTTTATACAAGTTAGTTACCATAGTACAATATTATATCCTTGTTCAGTGTGTGAGACTTCAAATTGAAAAGATAATCCAAAAGCTACAAAATGGTACACAATCCTTTATATATATCTATATCTATATCTATATCTATCTATCTATATATATATATATAGATATAGATATAGATATATCTATTTACTAATAATGATCCTGCACGTTTTGGACATGCTCTCCTTCACATCTTCAAAGCTGAAATTTCTCATAATGTTATTTCATTCACGCAACCAGACCTTCTATTTTTTGCTATATTATTTCATTTTACATGCTAATCCACAAATATAGGAACTTCATTAAATTATTCCCCAATGAATCTCATTTATTAAAATCTTGATCAGATTTTACTCAATAGATGATACACAGTAGGGAAACCTACTGTATTCCCAATTCTTGAAGCTTACCATACAAGAATGTATTCTGCTCACATTCTATTCATTTCTCTATGAGCCAAAAGAAATATTATTTTAAATTTAAGATCCTTTATAAAAGCAAGAGTAGACAGAATAAAATAAACACAGACAAAAGTCATGTGTAAATGTCTTGAAAATTTTCGGAGGGCAACTTCAACAAAAAATACAGCTGGAGATTTCTCCCCATCTTATTAATGTGTACAAGAATCATACTTGTATATGTGCATGTGTATGTGTGTGCATGCATACGTATATACATCATGTCTAATGCTAGAAAGAACAAGTTTGGTATATGATTAAGGCACCAAGCTAGAAACCAGGAGACTGTGATTTCTAGTCCTGCCTCAGGCACAAAGCCAACGGAGTGACCTCAGGAAGAAGACAATGGCAAAGCACTTCTGCAAAACCTTGCCTGACTGCCTAGGGACTATAGTCAACAAGAGTCAAAGTACTGACTCAAAAGTTTGTATAAACAGATGCCAGAAGTTACACTCAAAAAATAAAGAAAAAATAAGTCGTTTTACAGGAATGGAATTAACTACTCATTAAAATTAATTGCTTATAAAATGAAGTATTCTGTTTATAAAATTAACTGATTCCCTTTGCACATGCAAACCACTTGCACAAAGATATATGCAAGCTACATACACATATTCCACTCTACTGATGAAGCACCTGCAACTTTTGAAGGCAAGCTGTTCCACTGGTTAATTGTCCTCATTGTTAGGAAGTTTCTCCTTAATTCCAGGTTGCTTCTCTCCTTGATTGGTTTCCGTCATTTCTTGTCTTGTCCTCTAGTGCTTTGGAACATAAGTTGACCCCCTCCTCCTGTTTAGCAACCTCTCAAATACTGGACTACTGCTACATTGTCCCCCCTAGTCCTTTTCTCTAGACTAGCCAAACCCAAATCCTGCAACCGTTCTTTATGTTTATGAAGTAAAAGGTTCTTTCAGGGTTCTGTCTGCTAGGAAAATTCAGAAATCTGTAGACTAGTAAACTGTGCAACATATACAATTTGTATTCTCAAAAACACCTGTCTCTGGAGACTTCCTGTTTCCGGCCGCGCGGATCGGACGCAGCCAGAGAAAGCTCCGAAACGGGGCTTTCTCTTTTGGGCCAAAAATCCGATCCGACGGGAGAGCTAGGCGCCTAGAAAGGAGGCGCAGGAGGAGAAGACAAGCGGACGGACCCGGCGAGGCGGAACTCGCCGCCAAGAGACCGGGTAAAGCCGCGGACGAGGCCGAAGAAGCCGGCGGCGGCCGGCTGGCCGGCCGACAGGCCCAAGGAAGGGGCCGCACGGCCGCCGCTGCGCTGCAGAACGGACCCGGCCGGAGCGGAGAGAAGAGGACAGAGGAAGGCATCGGCGACAGCAGCAGCGGCCACCGGGAGAGTCAGCTGACCGGGAGAAGACCCCCGGAGGAGCCAACGGGGGAGAAGAAAGCCGGAGAAGCTAAAGGGAAAAGAAAAAGTAAGAGCCAGACGCAGAGAACAAAGGGAGACGCGAGCTGAGCCAGCAGGAAGACAGAAAGCAGCTGAGGAGCAGACGGTGGGGGAAGGCTCAAACAGAGAGACTGGTGAGTGTTATCCCACACGCTGCGCCCCAGACCCAGCAGAACAGGACCCCCAGAGACCCAAAAGAGGGCAGGACCTGCCAGGGAAGAAGGTGGGAGGAAGAAGAAAGCTGGAAAGCACCCTGGAACGCAATAAGGGAAAGGCAGAGGGGATCTGTAAACACGGGAGGACAGAAGACAGGAGGAAGTGACCTGGGCAAGAAGGCAGAGAAAGAGGGGCAAGAAGGAGCCAGAAAAGAGCAAAGAGAAGAAACAGGCTGGCAGAGGGGAGTGAAGAGGAACCCAAGGCAAAGGTACTGAACTGGCTCCCTGAACGTAGAGCTGCCAGAATACAGGCTCCTACTCCTACTCCTACCCCTACACTGCCTAAATCCTGAAGGCACCCCCTCCCCCTTTTTGGAAGGACCAGATTTATGGATCTTCACCAGACCACAACCTAGTGTTGTACTGCATTGTGAGAAAAAGGCCATCATCAAAAATCCCAAGCCTCAGATCCTCCCATCTTGGTATCACCCCTGCCAGTACAGAAAAGCTTAATTGAAAACAAGCTACACCCCCTAGTGATCTACCACTTTGCTGTTAAAATACAAACTGGAAGACATGAACACTTGCTAACTTGTAACAGAAAAATTTGACTCAACCCACCCTAGCAACCTGACAATCTTACACAGGAACAACTCCCCCACAACTCATTGCATCAAGGGGTGGCTTTAAGGGTGGACAGGCCAACAGGAGGAGAAGCTAAAAATGGCTGCCAGATGGACAAAACAAATCAAACTGCGAGACCTGAAGGGAGCTGCACCCTCCCCGGCCCAGCCCTCCAATCTGATAGGGAACACCCCACCCAACCACACACACCCCCTCCCAACTGCATGCCCTCAGACCCACATGCCAACCCACGACTCCGCAACAGCACGCATGATCCAAGAACTAAAAGAGACGATTGAGACACTAAATGAGACGATTGCGACAATGGTGGTACGGATGGATGGCATGGATAGAAAATTGGCGGAAATGGGCGCGAAGACGGAGAAAGGACGCCTAGAAACAGAACGGAAGACGGAGGAAAGATACAAAGACATGAAGAGGATGCTGGCGGACCAAGGTGGAGACCTGGAGAAAAAGTGGGAAGAACAGCGCAAAGCGATGGCCACTGATTTGGAACAGATGAAGGAGGCACTGCAAACACATGACAAAAACCTCCAAGAAACAAGGGAGAATACGGAAAAGATGATGAAGGAAGTGGAAAACCGCGTAGAGGGTCAGCTTCCAGAGGTGAAAAGAGAAGTTCAAGACCAGTCCACCATGATACAATTCTGGCAAATGGCATTTGCAATCAGGATCAGAGGGTGGAACGAGACAACATACGAACCCCAGGGAAGACTGCGCAGGACCTTTGTAGAGGCCCTGGCAACATTCCTGGGCACGAGCGCCAATGCGATTGAGTGGCATGTCGAAAAAATCCAGAGAGTGGGCGCCTGGAGGGAAGTGAACAAACACCAACCAAGGGATGTGGTCATCCACTTCACAACACAGAAGTTCCGGAACCATGTCTCTGCCACTTCCTATAACAAGGCATTCTACATAGAGGAGCAGGAGGTGAAGGTTCTGAAAGAGATCCCACAGGCGATGCTGAGAGACAGAAAGAACTACAAATTCCTGACCACAGAACTGAGATCGCGTGCACTGCAATACCGGTGGGAAACCCCAACAGGAGTGTCACTTTCTTATAAGAACAAGAGACATTACTTAACCTCGGTCCAGAAAGCCAAAGACTTCCTCGAAAAGGAACTGAAGTCGGGAGGCCCTCAACCCACCGCGAGAGAAGAAGCAGATAGACCACTGGAAAGCGGGAGGGATAGAGGCCAACGAGCAAGCCGCGCAGAAGCACAGATCGGGGCAGAGGCAGAGGAAATGAATGGACCACCTCTAGGGGCGAAAGCGCAGAGAGCAGAGAGCAACAAAAACAAGGAGACAGGACAGTCTACAGAGGGCAGGCTACCAGGCTTCACTACCAAACGTACAGACCAGCAAGGCAAGACCTCACAAACCAAAATGAGCACCAATCCGGATATCGTGGGAACGAGACCAAAGGAGACAACAGGAGAAACAACAGAAATGGTCTCGCAAAAATATCCTGCAACATATGATGGCTACTAATTATTTGACTTGGAATGTGAACGGACTGAACTCCCCCCAGAAAAGAAGAAAAATTCTCCACTACTTAAACCAAAGTAAAAGCGATATAATCTGCCTACAAGAAACACACATCAGAGCAGCAGACCAGAAATATCTGATCAACTACAAACTAGGCGCGCACTTTGTGGCAGCGGCGCCAAGAAAAAAGAATGGGATTGTTATATACGTAAAGAAACATGTATTGGCTAAGCTAATAGAGTCCGACCCCCAAGGTAGATACCTGGCAATTGAAATAACACAAGAAGACAAGAAGATTCTAGTACTGGGCGTATATGCACCACATCAGCAACAAGGCAAATTCTACAAAAAGCTACACAAGAAAATAACACAACTTAACTACAGATCTCACATCATCATGGGCGACTGGAACGGGGTCATAGAGACTGCTCTAGACAAAAAAAGAACTGCACCGAACCCGCAAAAACACTCCAAGTTGCCTAAATCCTTCTTCGACATGAAGGAAGACCTCGAACTGACAGACGTATGGCGGAAAAGGCACGGCAAAGAACTAGAATTCACCTTCTTCTCCGGCAGACACCAATCATTCTCCAGAATCGACTTTATACTAACTTCTAGTGACTTGCTAACGTGTCTAAACGCGGTGAAAATCCTACCCAAGACACTGACAGACCACAACCCTGTGAGGATGGAATTAAGACATGGCCCGAAACAGAGGAGGTCCTGGAGAATCAATGAAAACTTGTTTAGACATGAAAACAATGTGGCGGAATGCAAAAAAGCTATGAAGGAATTCTTCGACACACATATGAACAACGGAACACCGATAGAACAGATCTGGGAAGGCAGCAAGGTGTACATGCGAGGGATCCTCATATCCATGAATAGCTGGCACCGTCGCCAACAAGAACAAAAAAGAAAAGAATTAGAAAATGAGATAAGCAAAATGGAGCGGCTACTAATAAAAAGACCAGAGGACAAAGTCACCAAAGAAGGACTCAAGATCTTAAGAAAGCAATTCGACATGTTGATGGCTGACCAAGTTGCAAGGAATATACAATATGCAAAACATAAGACATTCTGCAAGGCCAACAAACCGGGCCGCTGGCTAGCCTACACTATAAGAAAGAAACAGAAGTCCCGCATAATTGAAAAGATAGAATACAAAGGCAAGGAAGAATTCCGACAAAAAACCATCAAGAAAGCCTTCACGGAGTTCTACTCGAAACTATATACCGAGGATAAGATACAAGACAAAGAGATAGATGAGTTCCTACAAAACGAAAAGATACAGGCGATTACCGACACACAAAGAGAAGCCCTGAACGCCTTAATCACAAAGGAGGAAATACACTCAGCGATCACACAGCTGAAAGCAGGAAAATCGCCCGGGACGGATGGGATAACAGCGATCTACTACAAACACCTCCAAGAGGAGATGCTAGAACCCCTCAGAAAACTATTTGCCAACATTCAAGAAGGAGGTCAGGTCCCACCATCCTGGAGAACAGCCTACATCTCATTAATCCCAAAGGAGGGGAAAGACAACACACAGCCCGCAAACTACAGGCCCATCTCACTACTAAACACAGACTACAAAATCTTCACAAAAATTTTGGCCAATAGACTAATGACTGTACTACAAAAAACAATACACCCGGACCAAAGGGGATTTATACAAGGACGCCAGATGAAAACCAACGTGAGACAGCTGCTGAACATAATAGAATACCTGCAAAAGCACAACCAGATACCCGCCGCTCTTATGTTTGTGGATGCAGAAAAAGCTTTTGACAGACTGCACTGGCCGTTCCTGACGAACTTGGTCCGGAAGATGAAAATGGGAGTACAGTTTCTCAACTCCATAACGGCAATTTACCAGAAACAAACAGGACAGATCATTGTCAATGGAGACTTAACGGACTCATTTAATATAGAGAGAGGCACGAGACAGGGCTGCCCGCTGTCCCCCCTGCTATTTGTCCTAACACTGGAAATTTTACTGAACAGAATAAGAGCAGCAGAGGAGGTACAGGGCATACAGATTAAACAGCAAGAATACAAACTATGTGCCTTTGCGGATGACCTGCTGGTGACAATGTCGCAACCAGCACAATCAGCAAGGAAATTGATGGAGATAATGGAGGACTATGGTAGGGTGTCAGGCTTCAAAGTAAATATATCAAAAACAAAGATGCTAGTCAAAAACCTCGACAACAAAGCAAAACGGAACCTGGAAAGAATAACGGGGTGTGAAATAGTCAAGAAAGTCAAATACTTAGGAGTAGAGATAGAATCAACAAATGCGAAATTATACAAGAATAATTACGAGGTCCTGTGGAATAAGATACAAACAGACCTGGAAAGGTGGAAATCTCTACGTCTGTCCCTGCTCGGCAGGATAGCGACAGTAAAGATGAATGTATTACCCAGAATTTTATTTCTCTTCCAAATGCTACCCATACTCAAGAAGGAAGCGGACTTAGACAATTGGCAGAAAGGCATCAACAGATTTATTTGGGACGACAAGAGACCGAGGGTGAAACTAAAAATCATCCAAGACGCAAGGGAGAGAGGGGGACTCAAAATGCCTAATCTAAAGCTATATTACTATGCAGCAACGTTGGTGGCGGTTAGTGACTGGATCAACATGACAAATGATAGAATTCTGAATGTTGAGGGGCATGGTCTACGATTCGGCTGGCACGCATACCTAGTATACGACAAAAAGGCAGATAGGAACTTCAAGGAGAACCCATTACGAATCCCATTGCTATGGGTCTGGAAGAAATATAAGCACCTCCTACACGACAAGATTCCCATCTGGACGATCCCTGGACACGCAACAGGGGATATGAACACATCCCAAGGGCAAGAAGTGGTGCCCTACAGTGAACTTGTACTGGGAGAAGAAAACGGGTTCCTCTTGAAATCTCAAGCAACGCTAGCAAACAGAGGAATAGGAAGTAACTGGCTATCATATATACAACTACAATCAAGGTGGCGTAAAGACAAGAAGAAGGGCTTCTCCCAGACAGACGAGAATCTAATTAAACAGATTAGAGAACAGGGGATTAAGCACATCAAACGAGTGTACAGCATTCTGATAGAAATGGACTCTGAAACCGAGCTAGTCAAGAACTGTATGATAAAGTGGGCACAAGACTTCAGACACCCTATCACCATGGACACGTGGGAGAAAATCTGGGTGAGGAATGTAGAATTCACGAAATCGCAACACTTAAGGGAAAACTTCTACAAGATGTTCTATAGATGGCACCTAGACCCGAAAAAAATATCACTCATCTACCCGGGCTCCCAGCCCAAATGCTGGAGGTGCGGGGACGGAGAGGCTACTTACTTTCATATATGGTGGACATGCAGAAAAATCAAAGCATTCTGGAGGAAGATATGGTGGACACTCCAAACTATTTTCAAAAAGCGTATAGAATTTCTACCTCAGGCCTTTCTGTTAGGGATCACAAAGGATATCACTACCTCAGAGACAAATTTATTTTTGAACTTAATTACAGCAGCAAGATTGTTGGTGGGACAGTACTGGAAGAATCCGGAAATACCGCCTATTGAAGAATGGACTGTGAAAGTAACAAATTTGGCGGAAATGGCAAAAATATCAGCATACTTGAAAAACCGCTCCAATGAACAATTTGTGACTGACTGGAAACAGTGGATAGACTATATCCAAGAGAGACACCAATCAAACAGAATGCAGCTGGCGTTCAGCTAAGGATCGATGGGAGGAGGGATGAAGGGCTAACAAATCAGATGTTTACAAAAACTAACACCCAACGTTGAATGTATATGTTCTATAACTAATGCCTCTTAACATAACCTTATGACTAACGTTGTTTGCCTTAATATTGTTAAAGTAGACTGAATCTCTACCTCAGGATATGAAACTTTTACCTCAGGATCTCGGGTTGGGGACCGTGGAGGATTGCACTAGTAATGGGATGAAGTCAACTCAGAGGCGCAAACACACAGTGTGCGATAGACTAGATACAGTAGATAGACCATATATAGGAGAAATACCAATCAAACAAAATGTATTCGGAGTATACTTGAAGATGTAAGGGAGGAGGGAAGAACGTTTACTAAAACAGATGTTTACAAAGATTAATACCTAATGTTGTATGCTATGTTCTAGGATGATTGCTTAGCAATAGGATCTTATGTTTAATGTTGACCACATTAATATTGAAACGGATAGGGGAAACACCAATCAAAATAAAATGTAACAGGAGTATAGTTGAGGCTAGACACGGGGAGTGGGGGGAAAAAGGCTTACTAACTCAGACGTTTTCAAGGACTAATACTTAGTATTGTATACCAGGAGTCATGATGATTGCTGCATAATATGTTTTTATGTTCAATGTTAATGGTTTTAATAAAAGAATTTAAAAAAAAAAAAAACACACCTGTCTCTGAGCCATGGGTTACATGTAGTGTTACATGTAGTGGACAGTCCCCATGGCCATGTAAGCCACTCAGAGTTGTTCTGAACTAAGGTGGCCTTAAATCTAATAATATATATATTTAAAATGTTCATTGCCGAGTTGAAATGCTATCTATCCACCGTAAGCTGGCAAAACAGTATACCAGAATAAATCGTCTGTTGCTTCTCTTTCCGGTAATATATTTTGGAAGAGATGATATCTGAATAGGGTAGAAAACACTAATACTAACATACTTTTAGAATCTCCATAGACTAATACTAACATAACTAAGGACAACTTAAGCCTGCATTTTTAATGACTGGGAACTAGAAAAAGATAACCCTCAAAGAGACACAGCAGAAAGATATAGCCAGGACATGTTTATATGAGTTAGGTGTAGTCAACTTACAAGAGTTCATTTAGTGACCGTTCCAAGTTACAATGGCACTGACAAAAGTGACTTATGACCATTTTTCACACTTACAACCATTGCAACATCCCCTTGGTCATGTCATGAAAATTCAGAAGTTTGGCAACTGACTCATATTTATGACGGTTGCAGTGTCCAGAGATCAGATGATGACCTTTTGCGACTTTCTGATGAGCAAAGCCAATGGGGAAGCCGAATTCACTTAACAACCATGTCACTAACTTAATAACTGGAGTGATTCGTTTAACAGCTGTGGCAAGAAAGGTCGTAAAATGGGGCAAAACTCACTTAACAAATGTTTCACTTAGCCACAGAAATGTTGGACTCAATTGTGGTCGTAAGCGTACATGTATAGAATTATCATGGCTTATTCCAGTGATGGCGAACCTATGGCACGTGTGCCAGAGGCGGCACGCAGAGCCCTCTCTGTGGGCACGCACCATCGCCCCAGCACATGTGGTCTCTAAAAGTTCACCATCACTGACCTAAGGCCAGCCAGCCTGGAGCCACCATTGGGGAGCCCACCATCCCACCTGCCAGAGACCCCCAGGATCTTCCCCCAACCCTGCCCGGCTTCCACAGGTGTCCCTCCCCATAAGCAACATCAAGGTGGCCACGCCCACCCCAGCCATGCCCACCCAATCTGCCATGACTACTGCAGCCACAGTCATCCAGTGGCCACGCCCACTGTAGCTGCACCCGCTGAGGGGGCCACACCCACCCAGCACCTGATGATACATAAGTGGGTTTTGGGTTGCAGTTTAAGCACTTGGTCTCTAAGACAGGGGTTCTCAACCTTGGCAACTTTAAGACTTGTGGAGGCTGAGGAATTCTGGGAGTTGAAGTCCACAAGTCTTAAAGTTGCCAAGGTTGAGAACCCCTGCAAGAGGTTTGCCATCGCTGGCTTATTTTATTAATCCGGTTTCAACACAAAAAAACTAGGGCCCGGGAAAGTCTGCAAACCAAACAAAAAAATTCAGCCTATCAATACCTCCCTGCCCCCAACTTTTTTTCCCAGGGCAACCCAGGTCTCCCAACCTTCGCCCTGAGTGGAAGGCCTCTCTGTAGTGCTCTTCCCATGGCTTAAGTTTTCAAAAGCCGCACAAATCCCCTCGCGTTCTCCCCGTTACGAGGAAAAGCCTCGCTTGGCGAAGGAGCCTTAGTAGAAAACCTCAGTCCACCCATTAACCACCCGGACTAGGCGCTCCTGTTCCAGCCTAGGAATTCCCGCTCTACCCAGTCTGCATCCTCCCACCTCGGCCTTGTCGTTGCGCTTCACGTAGACCGTCCCGTGGTCAGTGTGGAAACTCTCGCCGTGACTGATGCAGCCTCCCCCCGAGTATCCCGCAGGCCGAAGCAGCGAGGTGCCAAGTTCTCGCCGCAAAGCCGCCTCCATCGCAGGAGGTTCTGAAAAGCGGGCCACGCACCGACCCCGCGGCCTCTCTAGCCACCGGGGAAGCCGTTAGCCAAGCCACCCGCCCCGCCAACTGAAGCACAACGGCGATGCTGAGCGGCCGGAAGAAGAACACCCGGCTCGGGGGAAAGGCAGCGCCTCCGAAGGATCCGGCGACTGCCTGCATCGCTGCAAAGAAAGGAAAGGTGGCTCCTTGGCTGAATTCGCACTAGGAACCCAGCTTATATAATTATAATTCGGAAGAAGCCAGAATCTTGAAGTAAACCAAGAAGCCACAGTTATATTTCATCGGTGAGCATCTTTTAGGACTTTAAGTGGTCGCACGCACACATAATGCTAACTCATGGTTGTTGAATCACCCATAATATTTCTTTGATTTTCACACTGCATGTGAATCAAGTCTGAACCAAAGCAAAGCAAGCTTCACTCGGACTTTTTAGTGTTATTGTGTGAACCAAGTCAGTTTCCCCTTGTAATTTGAGGTATCCCAGTATCCCCCCTTCTGTATTAAAAACAGATTTAAATTTATTTAAATTTTGGTTTTGCCCTACTAGTCTACATTATTTAAATGATTTACATAAGTGTGTCTTAAACGTAGTCTTAGGACCCCTAAGGATCCTCCAAGTATCTCTCAGGGTCTGCACTATCAAAATTATTTGCCAGCCTATGCAGAAAAATACAATATTAAAATTTCATCAAACAATCATGAGAAGCAGTAAAGGCAGCAAATGTATTGATTTTAATTCTGAATATGGTAAATATCAATAAATATAACCCATATAAACAAACACTTTCTTGGGACCAACCATAATTTTAAAAAGTAAGAAAGGGTCCTGAGAGGAAAAAACCTTAAGAAATACCGGTTTATACAAACCTACCTTTCTATACATTTGTTGCAAAAAATTAAATGCAGAAGGACCTTTGGATTTCTTTTAAAACTCTGAAAACATATATGCAAGGAATTTAATGCATTTAAGAATTGTTTTAAATGCTAAACTTATGTATTGACAATACTGCTTTCCAAAACAGTAACTGAGCCCTTAGTGTTCAATGTGCAAGAGTAAATACTGTAAATCGTTTTCTAAACGCTTTTACCTTAAAAAGAATCTTTTTCATGTCCTCTAGCTGTACATTTCCTTCTCTCTATGGATAAAAGTCCATCAGATATATATAGGCTCCAGCCTTCAGCTGTATTTAGACTCCCTACTCTGTAGCTCTTTCTATACAGAACACCAAAGAAACCAAAACACAATAACTTACAGTAACATGATGTGAATCCAGCTATGTTTGTTCAGTGAGCCATGCTCAATCCAACCATGACTTACTATGTGAATATAGAGCAAATTTTTACAAAAAATTAATATTTTTTTAAAAAATCTTACTGAAAAGGACAAAGAAACTTAAATTTGTAACAGTTCATTGACTATGATTGAATGACATTTTTCCATGGTTAACCCAATTTGCATGACACACCTAACCACAAAATAACACACAGGCTATGTTTATACAACATACCAGTGGAAATTGTTCTTGAGTAGTTTGTGGTTCAAGTTATGCTGAGAACACAACTAGTGCAATGATGATAACAGGCTTTATACCAGTGGTTCTCAACCTTTCTCAGGTTGAGACCCCACTTGCCCCGCCCATGCGCGCCGCGACCCGCGCACGCGCCAAAAAAATTTTTTAAAAAAAATTTTAAAAAACCCCAAAAAAGAAAAAACAAAATGGCGGTTGCGACGGGCGGATCCGCACATGCGCGGATCGGCCCGTCGCACGCGCCACGCATGCGCGCATCCGCCCGTCGCGGGTTGCCATTTTGTTTTTTTTATTTTTATTTAAATTTTTAAAAATCCAAAAAAAACCCAAAATGGCGGCCGCGACGGGCGGATCTGCGCATGCGCGGATCAGCCGTCGCACGCGCCACGCATGCGCGCATCCGCCCATTGCGGTCCGCCATTTTGTTTTTTTATTTTATTTTATTTTTAATTTTTTTTTAATTTTTTTAAATTTTTTTTTATTTTTTTTATTTTTTTTATTTTTTTTTCCGGCGCAACGGGCGGATCTGAGCGTGCGCGGTGCGCGCGCGCCCAAAAAAATAAAAAAAATTTTAAAAATTTTAAAAAAATAAAAAAAAATTTAAAAAAAATAAAAATAAAAAAAAACAAAATGGCGGCCGGCGGTGCCCGGCGACCCCCGCGAAATGGTCGCGCGACCCCAAATGGGGTCGCGACCCCAAAGTTGAGAACCACTTCTTTATACCATCTCAGCAATGGCTGAGATGTAGTGGCCAATATGAAATTGGATGTTCACATTGAAAACCCAGTCATGTCTCTGTTTCCTTTCTCTTGTCATTGAAGTCACCTACCTTCCTTCTTATCTAAAAAGGTATAACAGATTTTGTACAATATTGGAATAAGAAAAGGAAATAACTCCTCTAACACTAATATAGCTAAGGACAATTTAAGTTTGTTTCTCTCATGGTCTTGGACCAAGAGTAGAACAGTGTAGAAAGCCAATCTGCCAGGGTAAGGCTAGGTGCAAGTAAAGAAAGGCCCTTTGTGTGCTTATAACATTATATACTGGCAATATCTTTATAGTGTTGGTAATTGTCCAGAAGACATTGTCATGTGAAAATTAGTAAATGAACATAAATATGTAATTTAAGATTTAAAAAATCATTGGAAATTAATCTAAATGACATTGACAAGGGGAAATGCTAATTCTGGATAATTGGAAGCCAACTATCAACAACTCATTATATTGGCATATGTCTAAGTTAAGTAATTATGTCTTGTAAATAATGACTTTAAGCAGGAAGTTATAGTATTGAATCATATATAGCAATAGCACTTAGACTTATATACCGCTTCATAGTGCTTTACAGCCCTCTCTAAACAGTTTACAGAGTCAGCATATTGCCCCCCAACAATCTGGATCCACATTTTACCAACCCTTGAGCAGTTCAGAATTGAACTCCAGGAGTGAGCAGTGAGTTAGCCTGCAGTACTGCATTGTAACCATTGTGCCACCACGGCTCTATAATGTTTAATATGCAGGAACTTAATAGCAACTGCACATGACCCAGAACAGTCCACAAAGTATCAGGTAAATACAAATCACAATTCTCAGATTAGAGAATATAATAAGGAATAAGCATACCTGTGTGCTTTTATCAACAATTTATTGTATCTACATAATTCATGAAAAAAATAACTCAATATATTGAACTTCAGACTAATATTTGGAATATATTCCTACACTGCTTTCTCTTTTCCTAATAAGGATGCCTTTCTAGTGCACAGTAATGTTCCAAAGATATCCTAATTGGTCAACCTGCTGTTTAATTAGAGTTTATTTCTGTACAACAGCTGATTTCCTAGGCTGAAATTATTTGTGAGTCACTAGTTAATATATACATACCAGCTTCAGCAGCTGAGAATTGAAGAAAAGGTAATTGGTATCTGCTGGCTTTAATTTGCTGGTTTTAGATGATTAAACAGAAAAGTATCTCTTAAGATGCCTGTTGGTATATGTTTGTTCACAAATATTTTAGTATTTTCTTTGGTGTTTCTGTATCAAGTTGAAGGCTAGCTCGGAGGTACTTTTTGAAATATTATTTTTCTTCCATTTCTAATGGAAGTTTGTTCAAAAATAGATTTCATTGTATTGTTCCACTGTATAAAAACTTATTTTTATCATGTAGATTGTTACATGTTAACAATCACAATTGAACCCAAAATTTTCTTTGCTAAGCAAGACAAGTGAGTTTTGCCCCATTTTACTTTCTTGCCAAAGTTGTTATGAATCATTGCAGTTGTTGAGGGAATCTGGCTTCTCATTGACTTTGCTTGTCAGAAGCACAGAAAAGGTGATCGCATGACCCCAGGACCTCATGTGAGTTGCCAATTTTGATCATGTGACCATGGAGATGCTGCAATGGACGTAAGCGGACAGTTACTAAAGGAATGATTGTAAGTCGAGTGGTCAGTTAAAATAGTTCTGCTAATTTATATAAGTGAACTTTGTCATAAGTCCAAAATTCAAAGTGGTTATAGCTGCAATCTCTGTCTTCTGGTCTGATGTTTCATCTGGAAATTTTAATGCTATATCCAGGAGCACCTTTCCCTTTTGATCTCTTACCATATCTATGGACATTACTGTTCACCCTGCATATATGTAGCATAGATTTTGTGACATCTTTTATTGTTTCTCCTTGCTCCCCATCTTCAGTCAATTATAGTACATCTAGCTGCTGCTTTACTGTACTGAAAGTACTTCTGTCCTGTACCAGTTCTGGCTGCAGTACTGGATGTTGGATTGTTACCTTGTGTTACTACAATCTTTTCTCTGGCCCTCATATAATGCCCTGACTCATTATTAGAGTTGCTTTTATATCAGCTTAGTAGTCTATGGAGATTCTTAGTCATCCAGGTCATGATTGTCCCAGAGGTGCTTTTTCCAAAGGCAACTGGACTTTTTTTTTTCCTTGAAGACACTTCGCTTCTCATCCAAGAAGCTTCTTCAGTTCTGAACTGAACTTCTTCAGAACTGAAGAAGCTTCTTGGATGAGAAGTGAAAACTTCAAGGAAAAACCAAGAAAGTCCAATTGCCTTTGGAAAAAGCACTTTTGAGATATCAGCCTAGTTAGTATATTAATCCAAGCAATGAAATACCATCTATCATCATTCCCTGCTTTATTTTATGAAGAGCTTCCCTACTGCATACAATTCATTTTTAAAATCTATGTGTAAAGTAGCATACTGGAGAAAAACGTGTTCAATATATATATTATGGTATTGTAATATTTAAAAGAGTTATACTATGTAATTGTCCAGTTCAGTCCAAGGTCAAGAAGCTAGACATTTTCTTTGATCCAGTAACGATTAACACTGTTAAACGACATATGACCCCGGTCAGAACTGTCTTCACACAATGTAATCAAAATGTGGTTTTCCTTGTTTCTGGCTTCATGAAGTGTGCAAACCTCGGCGGTTATTAAAACAAGACTTAAGAGTTTGCTAATCTTAAATCCCGATAGCATCGTACATTTTAATCTTGATTCATCGTACTCTTTATTATGCTGAATCCGGATGCAGGACAATCCTATTAACAAGACCTTGCAGTTCGAATCGGACGGAGCCCCGAACCCCGTTCACGTACCTTTTTTTACAAAACACACGCCTCGTCCTCCGAAGTGTAAACCCACACGTTCCGCATCCCTCCCCCTATGACAGATAGGCCTGCCAGCCAATCCTGAGTAAGAAGTACCCCAGCAACTGAACTGTGGGGCCTCGAGGGGTGGGTCCGCGCTCACCAATAACAAGAGAACTTGAAATTCTGAGGTCCCACTGTACCAATAGCAGAACTGATGTGGGCGGCCACAAAATCGGTGCTCCAATGGGAGCAAGGGGTGCAAATTAGTTGGGACAGTGTGACAGAGCTGCGCTCAGGTTGTAGCAACAACAACAGCCACAGCTCCTGCGACAGCAGACGGTTGAGCCCGCTGCTGTCTTCGAAGAAGCCGACGGCGCCCCGCGCAAAGGTTTCTGAGTTTCCCTCGGTCGCGACTTGTCACAGCGCTGCTCGTTCGCTGTCATGAGAGATTTTTCCCGCTCTCTCCAATTTCGGTGCGTCTAGCAGCCGCGGCGGGTTCCGGCCACGACTCCCGTCGGTTTCTGCTCGCTGCGGGCAGTTCGAGTCAGTCCTGCGCAGCCAGTTTGGGCGCGCTATCCTCGATGGCGCCGCTGGAAATTCTCCCTTCCTTGTCGCGGTCCCGAGGACGCCCGTCGCTGTCCCCGTGAGAAGACGCCTCCGCCTCGTCTAATGCTTCTCCGTCGCCTTCTCTTATCCCAAGCTTGAGAGTCGTGGTATCGGCAGCCCATCGGGATTCCTCCGCAGGGTGGGCTCGAACATGCCTTTGCTCCCGTGCTGCTACTCACCTTCCTCGGTCCTCGGTGGCACAGTTGGTGGCTCGGTGCCCCTCGTGGGCGCTGGGAGCTGATTCTCCGCAGAGACGTGGGGGGCGGGGGGGGTTTGAGAAGATGAACCACGTGGGCAGCCCTGTGAAAGCTTATGACTTCTTGCTAAAATTCCTCCTGGTGGGGGACAGTGACGTGGGCAAAGGAGAGATACTAGCTAGCCTAGAGGATGGAGCCACTGAATCTCCATATGGATACAACATGGGTAAGTGAAAACGTGAATTGTACAGGTGTTCCACTGCCAGAGCCTGAATCTTGAGTGGGAACACCTTTTCTTTTACCTTTCTCCAACCCCACCCCAATCTACACCTGTAGATTACATAGGAAGGCAGTGCTTAGGACTGTCTTGATACCTGAGTCACCCATAGCTAGCTTCCACACCTTGACAGTCAGCTTAAGACTTGCATGGTAAAAACCTTTCTTCCCAATTGCCTTGATACCTTTGCTTTAGAAATAAAAATGCTAGCCCATCGATTTCTTGGTGGCTAATTATGCCAATTTACTTTTGTTTAAATGGCATTCTTATTACAAAGGCTTCACACATTTCCTTGGTATTGCCATTATCAGGACCAATAAACTGATAGTACTAAAACTGAATTGTTGTCTTTTCCTCCATCTTAAGCTTACTCTTTTCATGCTTTCTTTCCTCCCTGACTTGGCAACAGTAAAGGCAGTAGGGAACAATGTTTTTTTATAACACAGAAAATAATTTAAATTATTTGTAGAAACGTTTTTATCAAGGAGAAGCTCTGGAATTCAATGAAGAAAAAAATAGAGACTGTCAAACCATAAAATCATGTAATTGAAATGCACTATTTTGGCCACTAAATTAAATCCAAATGAAAACATTTCTGTATAGTCTTTACTTGCATATATCCACTGAAAAAGAATGCATTACCTTTCTGGGCAATTGGTTCCATTATTGAATTGTTTTTACTATCAAAAAGTTTTCCCCAAAAAATTCAGTTGTAGTCTGCCATCCTATAACTTAAATCCATTATTCTGTGTTCTGTATTCTGAAAATACACAGAATAAGTCTTGATCTTCCTTAGTGAGATCTTTTTTCAGCATACACTGGTTTCCTTTTGGATTATATAAATCTTTTGCTCCTTTTCCTTTTAGCTATTTGAAGATTGTTATCTACTTTGGTCTTGTTTTTTCAGAACTAACCAGTTCCAATTCCTTCAATCTCTCTTCCCATGATACAGTTTGTAATTAATTGCCTGATCTTCCTTGTTGCCCTTCTGTAAACCTGTTCCATTTCATCTGCATCCTTCTTAAACTATGCTTAGGATACCATACCTGATCAATTTATTTTAAATTGGAAGAATTGCTTCCTGGATTTGGAAATTGTACTTCAGCTGAAGCCATTTAAAATTGTATTTGCATTTTTGGGTAGCCACATCATTCTGTTGGCTCATAATTTAGTTTAAAATCAACTACCAGTCCAAGATCATTTTCACAAATACTGTAACCAAGCCCAGTAATTATTAATTAATTAAAATAAATTGGAATTTGCAGATCATTTTTAAATTAAGCTTAAATTCTGCTCCTTTCAATGTGTTCTTTACAATTTCCCACATAACCTGTTTTTGGAGAACTTTCTGCACTTTTTTTTTGTACCTGGTGCATTCTGCTGCATTCAAGGTATGTATTTCTGTGGCTGCCCATATCTTATGGAATACCCTTCTGCCAGGATGTAGGACTTGTAGCCTTTCTGCAGGCCATTGAGACCTGCTTTTTACTGAGATGTTCAGATTATATAGGTAGAAAGTATGGAAGGAGGACAGCTAAGCATGATGTAGAGCACCCCAAGGGAGGCAATTACAGCACAAGGTTTTTGTTTCATTTTTTCACTGCTTTTATTGTTTTATCATTTGGTTTTATTGTTGTAAGTTACCCAGTTGCTCAACGTGGATGGCCATATAAATCTTCTAAATAGATGAATAAATAAATCAGAATCCAGTTTTGTTTTTTTTTAAAGTTAAGTCTAGCTACATGTTTGCTCAACTTTGGTTTCCTTTAAAATTGGTAACTACAGTACCATATTGTCATTTCCCCCCCAACTTTTCCTCTAATTATTTAAAGGCTTTTCTAACTTTTTCCACTTTAAAGTGCTTTCCAACCATCCTTGAATTGGCAGAAAATTAGAAAAATATGAAAACTGCTGCCCCCACAGCCTATCTCTATCGCCTGACTCACTGGAAAATGTTGCCATCTTTATTGTGTATGCCATGTCGCATAAGCAAAGCAACTGAATTCTCTGATTTTAGTGTTCTCCCTCTTCTGCACGTAACCAGCTAGGAAGAAAATCATTCCCTAATCACGGCACTACGGCAGAGCTGGAAAAGGTTTGATTGCTAGATTCTGTCTGCTCATTTCTAGATTCCATCCTCTTGTCTTAATCTCCATCCTGTTGTAATCCCAGCTGAATAAATTTTAAACCGGTTGAATTTCAGGGAACTGAGTCCCATGCAATATTTCTCTCATCTCTCTTTCTTTGCATGGGCAACAAAAGCCATTTCCAAGTTCCTCTGTATTCTAGGCAGGAAATAACGGGGATGGGCCCATCTTCATTATTCTAGTTCAGTGTTACACTAACCTGGTGAAGCTGTAGAATCATTTACAGAACTGTTGGGTGGTTTGCTATTAGAACAGTTTTGATAGCCTCTGGCACAAAATTGCTATGTTTAGCACTTTGGAAAGACAAGAGCAAAATGACAGTAGATCAGGCTAACCAGGGCTTGAAGAAAAGGTGACATACTCGCATCAGTCTGAAATGGCTAGTACCGGTAAGCACCATTATTGGCCTGTGACTTTGCCTTGAGTGTTATGAGTGGAGAAGCTTAACAGATATCACACACCTTGTGGCTGTTATGAGATGCTGTCAATTCCAGAGGCAAACATTGCTTTTTAACCACTGTATAGCTAAGGATAACTTACGCCTGTCTCATTCATGGGCTGAGGTGACAGTAGTGTTGTTTAGGTCAGAGCAGAAAAAGACATCACAGTGCATTTTTGTGCCATGGCTAGCAGCAAATAAAGACATTGTGTAAGTCTTCCCAGTTTATTAAAAAAATGTGAGCAAGACAAATTAGGAATTTCCTTGAAGATCCATGCTTTTCAGAGTTTACCTATGTTAATCTAAGTATATATTATCGTTTTCTTTGCCAGGAAATCGAGTTTATTTCCCCTATGCTTATCCATGTGTTTAGACAATAAAGCCAATGAAGCCAATATTCTTTCTGCTTTTCTCTAAGAGGCTTAACAGACAACATTACAGCCACATTCCCTAATCCTTCTACAGTGTGAAAATCTATATGTGAAGCTCTTAGTTCAGGGATTTTATTTTCAGTCTCCTGGAATTCAATTTAAAGCTCTCCTGATCAAGTTCAGAACGTTTCTGCCAAAAACATTTTACCAATTCTGGTAAGGTGCTATTTACAATACTCAGTAGCAGATGATCCTGGGGGCAAAATCTCTCCCGACATCATTATTATAATACCCAGTCATTTTATTTGAAATGTATATACTGTTTTAGCTAAGTAAAAATAGCTATATTATTAGGGGTTCTGTGTCTGATGTATTTCTGATTAATTGTTAGAAATGTTATAATGCTTGCATCCTTGAAATAAATAAATTTTACATGCACACTAAATAGTAAAGAGGGGGAGATAAAACATCTTGCTCTACATTCAGTCCTGAAGAAATGAATTATTTATCTATTCTGGTTCTTGGTTCCCTAACAGCAAACCAAAGAACAATTTTAGAAAGTTGCTTTTATTAAACAAGGAATGAGTACAAAGATACTACCAAAATTTGAATACTTCTCCATTCAATAATGTGGTTTTGGCTTATTCACTAAACTTTACTGTGATATTTGAAACCAGACATTATAATATGTACAGTATGTTTATAATGGCAGGGACAGCCAACCATTTTGCAGCTGGGGAAATATTTTTTCATTATGTTTGATGTTGGGTGGGCGTAGAGAGTGAACTAATGCTATCGTGTAGAACATTTTTTTTAGATTGCATTTTTTAGGTTTCTGAATTAGCTATTTAAGGTACAATAAGTTTATCCAAACATTATTTGTTTGTTTTTATTTCCACTGAAAATTGTAGAGACATTATTACCAGTGTCTGGTGATTTGCTGTTAAATTTTGGTAGCTGAGCCCCAATGGCTCAGGAACTGCATGCAGTATATGTTAGTGCTGTGGGTGAACAAATCAGTATGGTTAGTTCGCCAAGGCACATTAAAACTGAATTTTGCATAATGTAGATCTTAAAGCTATCTATTTTGTTTTATTCAGAATGAGAATTTACCACACGCATGTTCTTTTGTCAGCTGACAGAGTAGTACAATACTTTTGTTCTGTACAATTAACCAAAAAGGATAAGAATCAGAATGCTTTTAAAGCAAGTGTAAGGATAAGTATAGTACAAGACTGTAAGAATTCTGTCGAGTGTTTCTGAAACACAGATATGCATTGGATGAATATTTTTGGCATTAGCATTGGAACATTTATTTTTAGTCCCTTCATTTAACCTGTTAAAGAGTGAGAGGTATAAATACATCAGATGCAGAAAACCAGAACATTTATAGATCTTGATTAAGAATAAAAATAAATTTGATTGCACTTCCAGGTTCTATTCAGCTGAATTGGTTACAACCATCAAAACTAGTCGGAGATAGTTTGGTAACTTCAGTTTTAACAGGATTGTACCTTTTTAATTCAACTGAAAGATACATGCTACCCGTGTTTCCCCGATAGTAAGACACCCCCGATTGTAAGACGTATCGGGGTTTTCAGGGGGTCGGCTAATATAAGCCGTACCCCGAAAGTAAGACATATTACCCCTGCCCACTTCCGCCTCCTGCTTAAAATACTTAAATACTTAAAATACTTAAATACTTAATATACTTAAAATAAAACTGACAATTGTTTTCCAATCAATATAAGCCGTCCCCGAAAGTAAGACATAGTGGGGCTTTTGGGGATAAAAAGAAAGTGTGACGCTGTCTTGCTTTCGGGGATACACGGGTATATATACCTTAAAGGACAAACCAGAGGGACACTTTCTTTTCTGACCAATTTCCCAGAACATTCTTATGTAGCTGTTTATTTGATTATAATCTGCCTTTCTGTCAGTAAATGCCACATAAAGTAGCTTCTTACAGACTTGGATTGATTTGTTGCCCACATAAATATATTGGTGCTAAAAGGGACTTTGGTTGACAGTACATCTGATGCACCTGGTTATGTTCCCTAAGGCATTACATGGGAAAGTAAAATACCAATCCAATACCCCGCATAGGATTCTGCAAACTGGTAACAGTTCTCAAGAAGGTATAGTGATAGCTACTAGCCTGGATGATTTTAAAACATGACCAGATAAATTTTGGAAGATAAGGTATTCTGAATTACAGTAATCATAGATCATTTTCAGTAACTGAACAGTCTACTTTGTAATACCAGTTGTAAAGAATGTAGTTATTAGAACATCCTGCCTCTGGGCTTCCTTTAAGTACCCTTAGCCACAGTAGAATTAGACTAGCATTTCCATCTTCTATGTTCTTGTGTTATTACATTCCAAGAAAAAAGATAGTGCAAGCAAACTTTAATTTGGCTGTTACTTTAATTTTGCTTCAAAGGAAAACTTTTCATTTACTTTGAACTTGGGGATAAAATACTTTCTGTATTAATAACGGGTAAACTGAATATTTAATGTTTTCTATTCAAGAGAAAGATATTATTTTATGCAATTTACCACACCCTACTACCTGCCAGAGGCCTTGAGCATATGGAATAATGGTAAAGGTGAAATGAAATGCTTAGAAAAGATGGCACTTCAAGAATTGCACTTCCCTTTTGTTGCATGAGGATAGCAAATGTAATACATCAAGGATGGACAAGTTGTAATTTGGAGGTTTTGAACTTCAGTCCCATAATCGCTAAACAGCTTGGCAAGGATCAAGGGAACTATAATTCAGAATATCGGGAAGACAGTACTTATGTACCTGATTTATACCTAGTACATTAAATAATTTCAATATGTATCTGGTTCACAACCGCTCAATTCAGTAGTATTTTAGTGACTCAGAAATGTATCACAAGATGAAAATTGTTAATATTTTAATTAAGGCACACTCTGGATTAAACCAATTAAAATCAAATACTGTTTGGTTTATGGTACTTCAATTTTATTTTATTTTCACAAACTTGCATAATTCTTTTTTAACTGATGGCTGTATATAATAAAATTTTAAGACAGATGAGAAATAGCAGTAAAATAATCTCTGCTTGTGGCTCACAATATTGTACCCTATAGGCACTGGAGAGACATTGCATAATTATACCATGAATGGTAAAATAAAGTTGGGCTTGCATTACAGTGGACCTTGGTATGAAGAGAGGGAAGAGGGAGGCACCATTTAAACTAAGGCTTTGCAATGCTTAGTATGGAAAAACTACTTGCCGCCTAGATACTTGATTGCTTTCTTAACCATCCCTTGCTTCTAAACCTATGTAACATGTGTAGTAATCTTTGACAGTTATCAGGATTTGTAGCTACAATGCACTGTCATCAAATGTTAGACTGCTTTACCAAGTTTTTCAGGTTTAACTTCTAAGTAATATGGCAGAGTTATGGGAAATTCATTGTTCCTAATAAGCACATTCCTCTCTTTATATGTAGTGAAAGCACACAAGATATTTTATAATTACACCAGTTGGGCAATTCTATACATGTCTACTCAAAAATACTTCACAGATTTTTATTTAGTGTTTGAATTTTAATTCCACATGGTATTTTTCAAACAGAACTAAAATATTATATATTCCATAAAGCAATGAGGGCTAAATAAATGGTTGAAGTAAAAAAAAAGCATGTTAAAATCATAGAACTAAAGAAAGAATTAAACACATTTAACAGCATCACAAAGCAAATAACAATACTATTGACAAAAAAATTGTAATAGAAGATCTTCCAATTTTAGACACAAGGACTTCTGATGATAATTTAGTGAGGTGGGGGGGAATTGTCTTTCAATTTAATTTTGATAGAAATGAACTAAACAAGAACTAAACTGTGTTATGTTTATTCAGGATCAAGATATAATTGTGCCTGCTAAATTTTATAACATACAAAATTTCCAGAATACTTTTTAGAATCTAATTTAAGTATTATTCTAGGGGGCCTTTTTAAAGATAAAAAGATACAGGAATGCAGCTTAAAAAAATCTGCATAGGTTAAATGAATGCACTTAACTATTATTTCAAAAGGACATACACAGAATGTCCTATTACCACTTTCCCAGCTTGGACTTGAGGGTGTCATAAAGGAATTTGAGATACATTTAAAAACATGTAAAAAAACAAGAAAAAAAGTTAAGGAAATGATTGGTCCACTAGTGGGAGAAAGTGGCAAGAAGGTGACAAGCAACAGGGAGAAAGCAGAACAACTCAACTCGTTTTTTGCATCCATATTTACACAAAGGGAAAAAACAGTCCAACGTATCAAAAATAGTACCATAAAAAACAGATTAGACACCCAAGTTAAGATAGGGAAGAAAATGGTAAGTGAGCACCTGTCCACCTTAATGAGTTCAAATCACCAGGACCAGATGGGTTACACCCCAAGGTTCTGAAGGAACTGGCAGATGTGATCTCAGAACCACTGAACTATATCTTTCAAAGATCCTGGAGCACTGGGGAACTACCACAGGACTGGAAAAGAACTGAAGTATCTCCCATCTTCAAAAAAGGAAGAAAAATGGATTCAGGAAACTACACACCTATCTTCACTACACAAGATCTTCAATACCTGGGAAGATCTTGGAAAAGATAATCAAGCAACAAATTAGTGAACACCTAGAGGCAAACAAAGTCATTACCAAAAGCCAACATGGGTTTGTCAAAAACAGATCATGCCAGACAAATCTTATTGCATTCATTGACCAGGTGTTGATATAATTTATTTGGACTTCAGTAAGGCATTTGATAAAGTAGACCACAACCTACTATTAGATAAGATAGAAAAATGTGGTTTAGACATCTTCATCAATGATTTGGATGAGGGGATAGATGGGGAACTCATCAAATTTGCAGACGATACCAAGCTGGCAGGAATAGCCAACACTCCAGAAGATAGGCTTAAGATACAGAAGGATCTTGACAGACTTGAACATTGGGCGCTATCTAACAAAATGAAATTCAATGGTGAAAAAAGTAAGGTTCTACATTTAGGCAAGAAAAACCAAATGCACAGGTATAGTATAGGTGGTACCTTGTTCAATAGTAGTAACTGTGAGAGGGATCTCGAAGTCCTAGTGGACAATCATTTAAATATGAGCCAGCAGTGTGCTGCAGCTGCCAAAAGAGCCAACACACTGCTAGGCTGCATTAACAGAGGGATAGAATCAAGATCACGTGAAGTATTAATACCACTTTACAATGTCTTGATAAGGCCACACTTGGAATACTGCATCCAGTTTTGGTCACCACGATGTAAAAAAGATGTTGAGACTGTAGAAAGAGTGCAGAGAAGAGCAACAAAGATGATCAGGGGACTGGAGGCTAAATCATATAAGGAACAGTTGCTGGAATTGGGTATGTCTAGTCTAATGAAGAGAAGGACGAGGAGAGACACGATAGCAGTGTTCCAATATCCCAGGGGTTGCCACAAAGAAGAGGGAGTCAAGCTATTCTCCAAAGTGCCTGAAGGCAGGACAAGAAGCAATGGATGGAAACTAACCAAGAAGAGAAGCAACCTTAAAACTGAGGAGAAATTTTCTGACAGAACAATTAATCAGTGGAACAACCTGCCTCCAGAAGCAGTGAATGCTCCAACACTGGAAGTTTTTAAGAAGAGACTGGACAGCTATTTGTCTGAAATGGTATAGGGTTTCCTGCCTGAGCAGGGGGTTGGACTACATGACCTCCAAGGTCCCTTCCAACTTTATTGTTGTTGTATCAGAATAATATCCACATTAGGGGCTGAGAAAAGTATATGACAAATAATCTTTTTAGACTCACAGCTGCTCTACAAGAAGACTGGTGTTAGCTGAGAGATAATGACTGATCGACCCAAAATCATTCAGAGGGAACCCAGGTTACTCATATAGTGATATTTAGTTGTGTTATTAAACATCAATATATTTCAGAAACTATAGAAAATAAATAATTAGAAGTGATTTTTAATGAATATCTCCCTTCATCTAATTGGGCATCCACAGAATTGCACTAGATTCAGACATTTGTCGCAACAGGGGGCTCCAAAAGACTTGTGTTCAGCCCATAGAAACCCTCCAATAATTGTGTATTCAGTCACTTTCAATTCTTTATAACCCAAAAGACATCCTTTTGCCAGGATTATCTCTCAATAATTACTTCCCCGAGTTCTTATAAATGTATACTTATCTCTTCAATGACAGTATTGAATGCTTTGTTTTCTGATGATTTAAGATTGCTATTCATTTTTCTAGGCGTCATAATTTCGTATCTAAACCTTTGCTTCCTTATTAGTACTTCAATAATCAGCCTGTTTTTACTTATTTAATGCTTGAATGATTGAGTTTCTGTACGGGCAATATATAACTTTAATAAATAAATAAATTCCAAATGAGGTTCTCAGTATCACAATCCAGAAGCATAAATTCCCCCTCAAATTTTACCAAGTTATAATTTTAAATACAGTATGGCATAAGAAGACAATTGTTAAATATATTACGGAAACCAATCGTACTAATTCTATTTCATTTTAATTCAATATGAATAAAATATTCATATTCAAGTAAATTATTTTCTCCCAGCTTATTACTCTATAGAGCACAACTCACAGCATGGAATTCAGAGGCCGCATTGAGCTCAGAAAAGTTGCACACTTTTCTATTTTTCTATTTAATGCAAAGATTTCATTGTCAATTCTAATTGGATAGTAGATACCAAAGCATAAAAATCAACAATGTATATTGTTATAAACAAAAACAGAATAATACAGTACCCCAGCAGTCAAATTAATGATGATGATTATCCTCCTAAATCAAAAGCATACTTGATTTTGATGGTTTTAAACCTTTGCAAAGCGCAGAAATAGTCAAAGCCAGATATACATCCTGAGACTACTAGAGAGATCTGCCTCCTGGCTGACATCTTGCGGACCTCTTGTAAAAGTGAGACCACCAGTAAGCTGTCCTTCAATGTTCAGATGGACAAATAAAATGGCAAACATGTTTCTGATACAATTATATTTCCATGTATTACTGTTTGTTTTTCTGTTATTTATGCTTTCTCCTAGCTGCAGCCATATGAAACCAGGAATATATGCATTTAAGGAGATACTAATGGATGCAGTATGCTTGCCAATGAGCTCTCTGAATCACCATTTTTCTCTGCATAACACTAGCTTTTCTTGTCACATTTGATGCGTAATTGAATCTAAGGGCTTGTGTAACAGAACGGACAGATACAGTAATGCCCCAGCTTTTTGATGAGATCCCTAAGATGCCCTTCAGGCAATCACTTATAGCAAAACCCCAATATTCAGTCAGTGACAATGGGCAAATTTATATATATATGCAGTAGTTTTACAACTGAGTAGGATTTTAACAATGCTCTCATTCCATGGCAGTCCCTGGTATTTTTCATACTTTTGACATTTAGAAACATTGCAATATTATCTTAACAAGGATGATGTCAAGCTTGAAACTCGCTTTACTGATGACTTGAAAGGAAGTCTAACACTGTTAACTGAATCAGGGTAAATGGCCAATGAATTGCAGTCTTAAAAAGTCTCTTTTACCATATATCACAGGTGGGCAATTTGTCATCTATAGGTTGCAAATATGCACACAGAGCCATTTTTACGAAACCATAGTGTGGATAAGCAATTTTTAATATCAAAATAGCCATTTTTGGCAATGTAAAATTTTTGGTCTCTTGACATATTTGTGTATCAGTTGAATGTTTTCTAAAAAGTGAAAAATAGGCCTTGTCAAATTAAAGTGACATCACCCTCAAACTTACTACAGTCTGGTAAAGAAAATTAAATGCATCCTGTAGCATAAAATGTTACATCTTCATTAATAGATACAAGTATGGCCATTCCCCATGTAGTAGTTCTTTGATAAAATTAGGGGTTATGTTGGCTAACCATATTTTTAATACAACTGTTTTAATACCGGTAGTTAATAGTGCAGAGAGTTTTTTGTCATGTTATCTTTTTAGAATCATGGTGGGTGGTACAGTACTACATCAGTGTTCCTACAACAGAGAAAGTGATGACATTTAAAAGGGAACTGTATGTGATCCCAGTGATTTTTGCTTGAACAAAAAAAAATTAAACTGCTTAAAGCATACTCCACAAATCATCTAATTTAGGTTGCAATTCTGTTTTTTTTGGTGGGAGTGTCTTACCTACAAATTGCTTAATGTTTCCTGTTCAACAACAGGTGCTTACATGCTGTTCTGTGGGCTACTTAATGGTAGGCTTGGTATTTAAAAACAAAATACAGTAGAATTTATCACATTATGTAAAGACAATCATCCTGGATTATAGAGCAGTTGCTTTGCCTGTGATCACAGCTATTATGATTTACATGGAAAATTTTGTACAGAATTCTGTGAGAGATTACCAACCACTTACAAAGAGTGATATAGGCTAAATATTGTATGAAATTCATAACTGATGAGCTATTTCGCCATTTAAAAATGTGTTTCTGGTAGCAAAACGCAGGTATGGGCATGCGGTTTTAAATGAAAAAAATAATTCTGCTAGTTACAGCATGAGTCAAACATCTACTGGCTCCTCATTTGTTATTACAGACAATTACAGATGCAAATTATCCCAAGTGTGGTATAATTGGTGAGTGCAGAATTCTGGAATGTGAGCAGTTCATCATATGTTAATGTAACCATGGCTAACAACTTATTTATCTAGAGAAATGAATACAGGTTGTTTTTGACTTATTCTTATGACATATTCTTATCAGTGTTGCTCTCCGTATCTTGTGCTATGCATTTGTGCGAAGGTGTGAAGAGAGATACATTTAAAAATGGATATATGAGTTCCATTCAAAACAGGCTACAGAAGCAAAAGCATTTGTTCTGGAAAGCAGAATATTTGGTTAATGCAGAACGTTGAAAAATACCAGAAGTCTTTTTAGAATGCTGTATATTAGATGGTTCTCAAAAAACAAAGCTGTAACTAAAACAAACATTTCTCAAGAAGCCTGAGAAAGACACTCAACTGCGACTGGCCAACTTTTGTCAGGATGGCAGTTGTAATTCTTCAGAGCGATCACATACTGTGAAGTACTCAATATGTGCAGGTGGTCCTCAACTTACGACCACAATTGGGCCCAAAATTTCTGTTGTTAACTGAGACATTTGTTAAGTGAGTTTTGCCCCATTTTACGACCTTTCTTGCCAGAGTTGCTAAGTGAATCAATACAGTTGATAATTTAGTAACCTGGCCGTTAAGTGAATCTGGCTTCCCCATTGACTTTGCTTGTCAGAAGGTTGCAAAAGGGGATCACTTGATCCTGGGACACAGCAACAGTCATAAGTATGAACCGGTTGCCAAGCATCTGAATTTTGATCACATGATCGTGGGGATGCTACAAAGGTCATAACTCTGAAACATGGTCATAAGTCATTTTTAGTGCCATTGTAACTTTGATTGGTCACTAAATGAACTGTTGTAAGGACGACCTGTAAAACAACTGAAACTATGAAGTCTGCACAGCATTTAAAGTAAACTGTGCAAAATTAAGTTTGCTTTAAATATTTAAATTATTTTTATTTATTTGACTGGATATGCATTCTGCTCCAATTATTTATCAACTTTAAGCAGGTTATAAATAATGCCATTTATTTGTTTGGAGAATTCTGGGAGTTGATACATATCCTAAAGTTTCAAAGGTTGAAAAACATTGGATTGGATGATCTTTATCCTCCTTTCTGAGTGCATGTTTCTATATTTGGAAATTGTTTATTCCAAAGTTACAATATTTCAACACTTTTTTTATAAACAATTTTTATTATTTTTATTTTATTATTTTACACCAACAGAGGCTTAAGAACCAGTATGAAGATATGGTGGTCAATTACAAAAAGAAAACAATAACATTATAAGTATACAATTCACACAATATTTCTTAAAACTTCCCTTTCTATCTATGTAGAATATTATAATCAATTAAATTCAAATAAATTCATTCATTAATATATCTAAATATAAGTTTCCTTAATAGAAACTGTCAATGTAATAATTAAATTAATACAATCCTATAACCAATTCATTCATTATTATCGCTATATAAAAATTAAATGCTTAAATCAAAACTAACGCTCTCTATGTTTAAATTATTGCAATCTCATTAATACATTTCTAACACAAGTTTTCATTAAATATATCGCTGAATATGAATTTCATTAATAAACATTTACAAAAGCTCCTTATCTATCCCAAAGATCCTGTTTTAAACTTTATTAATTTTTCAATTATTTAAATTTAAGCTAACCTATTTATTTTACTATTCAGGGACCCCAAATTTCTCTTATTTAAACATATTAGTTCCAAAACTAAGTTCTTACATTTCTCAGCTATATTTCTATTCTTTTTCAATAATTCTCCAATTATTAATTCTATCTCATTCCAAAAAGAAAACACAGTAAAAAAACAAACATACACAAAAAAAGAACATATATTCTTATTATACTTCAACATTAAGTTCTAAATCATTTCATAATAGCCTCCCTTTTAGCAAAAACCAAATCCAAGACAGTCCAAATCGCTATAAAACCTTTATTATCCATAATTATCATCTCAAATTTAATATTTATATCTTATTTTGGGGTTTTTTCTATTCCAAATCGGTTTCCATAGTCGAGTCTCTAGTTCCGCAAATAGCTCTCCCATTGTCACCTGCCACACTGTGCATAGGAGCAAGAGATCTCCCATTATCCATTTTCTTAGGCTAATATTCCAACATTATTTATAACTATTTACATACAGTAGTTAATACTTATATATTTTTGAATATGCAAAGTATGTTGTTATATGGTAAATATAAATATAGTTGGAACAGGTTCAGCAAAGGCTATATCTACAATAGATTTCTTTTAAGAGCTGTAACTATTAGAGGAGAAGGTTGTAATTCCCCTTAGCCAAGGCTTCTGGTGTTAATTGTTTGTTATTATATTTTTCTTGTGTTTTTTTTTGTTGCACTTGTATTTTGGTCTGTGACTGCAAAATAAAAATTATTATTATATCTACAATAGTGCGTAAATTTATTACAGTGTACAGAGGCTAAAAATTAGCATATATTCTAAACATATCTGAGACAATAAAGTGCTACATTGTTCAGTGGGTTGTTTAAACCTCTAGGACAGTGGTTCTCAACCTTTTTCAGGTTGAGACCCCACTTGCCCTACCCATGCAAAAACAAAATGGCGGACCACGACGGGCCGATCCGCGCATGCACGGCACGCGCGCGACGGCCCGAACCATGCATGCGCGGCGCACGCGCGACAAAAACAAAAACAAAATGGCGAACCGCGGTGTCCGGTGACCCCCGCAAAACGGTCGTTCGACCCCAAATGGGGTCGCGACCCATAGGTTGAGAACCGCTGCTCTAGGACTTCAGGTGATGTCAAATTATGCTGTATTTTAAGGTGTTTTGGTAATACTCTCTTATTTCGCTTTGTGTTTATTCATCTCCTTTATCCCAGAGAAACTGTCCATTTCAAAGAGTAGTTCTGAATCTGACCAACAGAACGTGTCTTTATGTGTACTTGGATACTAAAAACAACTCTGTGGACAGAAGTCTTAGAATTCCTGATTTGCAAAAGACTCATATGACCTAGCACTTTCTGCAAACATAAATATTTGTTCAGGTTCAAGGAAGCTGAATCTTTAGGCTAAGGGAGAAGATGTTAATGCTATACTATTTCTTAAATACAATTTGAAATAACCCAGGAGAGTTTACACTGGTTATATATATTTTTCTTCCATTCAGTTGTGTCCCATTCTTGGAGACTGTCTGGATAATTCTTTGCAGTTTTCTTAGCAAGATTTTTCAGAAGTGACTTGCCATTGCCTCCTGCTTAGGGCTGAGATAAAGTGACTGGCCCAAACTTCACACTCAAGGTGGGACTATAACTTACAGTCTGATGCCTTAATCACTATACCAGACTGGGTTTCTATTGATCACATACAAATCTTTTAAATACTGTAAATAAACAATATGGTTATTTAGTTTTTAGTTCACCCCCACTGTACTACAGCATAAGCAAAACAAAAACATGGAATATTGAAATATGTGTCCAGAAGACAGCCAGCATCAGCTTTCATCATATCCCAGCACAGTGTCTCTGGCACCTCTTTGCAATGTGTTATTGTTACAAATATATTTATAAAAATTAGCTCCTTCCATTGGCACCACTAACACATATTAAGAGCTATAATTAAATACATCTTATGTATTTCTGAAGATCCCAGAATCTTTTTCTTTCTTCTAATAGAGATTTGTTTACTTGCTTGGAGACAGATACAGTTCAAAACAGAGAAAAAAAGAGAATGACCAAGATATAGGATTTATCACACAGAAATTTGGAATTAGGGGATGCGGGACTAAAGGTGATTACATAAATTACCAGAATTTTTAATGTGGAAAATAGCTTTTAGTTGCCTCTAGTTGATATAGTGTAAAATTAATATAAACAATGCAAAAAAAATGGAATAGAGCTTTTTTGTCATTTTTGTCATCTCTTGTGTTTTCATTTTGCAGTGTTTTGATTGAGCTCTGAAAACTTGATATTGGGGTACTGAATTTATTTATTTATTTATTTATTTATTTATTTATTTATTTATTAAATTTGTATGCCGCCCCTCTCCCAGGACTCGGGGCGGCTCACAACAAGAACATAGACATAGATAAAATCAATAACAATAATTACATCCAATTAAAAAATCAACACATACAACAAGAAAACACAATCAAATAAACACTCAGCAATGGAAGGCGATTCCTCAGCCCGGGGCTCATCTGTAGCATAGAAGTGGATTTTTAAAATTAAAAATCCGATACTACTGTATAATAAAAATTTTCATGCAATGTTTGCACTATTTCAGCATAACACCTCACTCTTTCTCTTCAGGTATTGATTACAAAACAACAACAATACTTCTGGATGGCAGGCGAATAAAGTTGCAGCTCTGGTAACTGAATTTTGTTTGGATTATATTCTATATTTTGAAAACTGTTTATATAAGAAACACTTGCACAACTGAGTATTAGATCACATGAGTTATATAAAAACTCACTAGGTAGCTCTCATCCTAACCAAAGTATGGCCATTTCTAGAATCTGATAGGATTCATAAGGAGGGTGGGAGTATACTAAACCTTTAGTTAATGATAAGAGCATTTTGGCTACACTGATCTGTGGTCACAACAGGAGGGCACTTTTATCCTAGCTAAATATTACTGCAAATCAGACCAAATTATTTAATAAACCTAATCACAGATATCAATTTTATTTATTCTGAATATTTCCTAAACGAGTATATGAGTTTAGTGGGGCTTTATGCTGAGCATTAGACAGAGCAAGGACAGGATCACCCAGAGCTCTTTCAGATGATTGTCTTCAAGTGCTACTCACCAATCTTTCACCCAGCAGAAAACAAGCCAGGATAAATTGGGCTGCCTCCTTTAATTGATCTCTATTCTACCCCAACAAGGAACCTTCTAAATTGAGTTGACCTTAATTAATTAATGTCCTGTAATATAAGCAAGGTGATGGTAGATTTCCCGGGCTTTGATTCCCATTCACCCAGCATTACAGGAAAAACAACTACCAATCATTCCCTTTAATGTATAGCATGGTAGGGCAGGGTTCCATGACTGTTTAGAGAGCTTAGTCCTCTGATCAAGAGGTGGCAAGAGTTTCTGCAGTGTTCCTGCTTAGTGTAACCCACCCTCTAAACTAGTGACCTGTTGGATGGGCTTTCTCTGATAAAGTGAGAGGGAGTGATTGACAGTCAGTGAGCTCGGTCCTCAACTAGGGCTGCACACAGATATACACAGAATAATCTATCATGTGTGCACTGTATTCAAGTATCTTGTTTTCAGTTTTGGTAAATTGTTGAATATTAATAACAAATGTAAAATGATAAATGAAGATAAGAGCAAAATAAAAGCTGATTAAGGCAGCTTAATCAGACAACTGTTTATAGTACTTCACTTTTAGAATAGAAATGACTTTATTATTAACATGCACTGTATCATCTTCAGGGACACATCTGGACAAGGCAGATTCTGTACCATATTTCGTTCCTATTCCAGAGGTGCTCAGGTAAGCACACACTCTGAACTGTATCAGTGAGGCCGAGAGAAATGATAAGACTTGCCAGGGGAAGCAAAATGATAAATGTATTGTCCTACTTTTTAAAATATGTAGATATTTGTGCTGAATATAAGTAATGTTTTACAGAAAAGTTCAGATCTGTTCAACACAACTTCTTATAATGTCATCAAAAACCATTACACAAGATTGTACAATGCATATTTAAATTTACCCGTGTATCAGACTAATTTTAAATGGATTTCATTCACCCAGGGTGTGATACTGGTATATGATATAACAAATCGCTGGTCATTTGATGGCATTGATCGGTGGATAAAGGAGATAGATGAGGTAAGATATCAAATAATAAATATATTTACCTGAATTGAAAAGAGTTCTACATTGAAGATACCACCTAAATTACCATCCACAGGATGTAAAATGGAAAGACCTGGTGTAAACTCAGTCATTGTAGTTTATAAACAATGATTCATGGCTTTATTTTGCAAACTTGGGCAGTTGTAGCTTACTCAACAAAACATGCCTTTTAAATTGTTTTGTATTTGGTTGGATGGATAGATAACTTCCAAAATCACTATGGATGGACAAGAATAGAAACTTAGTAAGAAGAAAACTAAGAATGCTTAGGACAGTGCTACAATTCCTAGAAAGAATCCTAGGGATGTATGATGAAGCAGGACTTTCTTATTACTTCTAGAAGTGGTCTGTCTTCAAAGATTTTTTTCATACAGTGGCTTGATGGTCAAGCATTTTCATCAACCTTAAGTTCTTCCCCTTTCCTTCAAAGCTTTTGCTGATTTATGGATTACATACTCCAGGAACATTTATGGATTACATATTCTTTGTCAGTGTTTCAAAAGAAATGGTGTTAGTCTTCCTTTCAGGGAAGCAAAAGACAAAAAAAAATGGCATTCTTAGAGCAGGTGATAATTGGATCTGGATCCTAAATGCTTCTATTTCTTCAACATTCAGGGAATAGAAAGTGATAATTCCCTCCATCTTCTCTCTTGTGCAGCCCATTCACTTGATTGTAGCCTGGTCTATGTATTACATTAAGCCATGCTTTATTTTGTCATGATTTGTGGAATAAATCACAAATTGACCAGAATCATATAATACACAAAGGTATCAATCATGTTTTAAAACCAGACATCTGTCTTCATACAATATTTAAGATAATCCCAAATAACAACCTTATGATTTTGCATATTAGTGAACCCAGTCCACATACAATAGCTAGCCAAAAGTCAGAAAATTGAGCTAGCCTGAATAAATGATGTGCGGTTTGTCGTTTTGATGAAAATGGGTGTAGATTTTGAAATTAACATTGTTCTGTTTCTCTTTCTCAGCATGCTCCTGGTGTACCCAAAATCCTGGTTGGCAACCGCCTGCATCTAGCCTTCAAAAGGCAAGTGTCTACTGAGCAGGCACAGGCTTATGCTGAACGATTAGGCATGACATTCTTTGAAGTAAGCCCACTCTGTAATTTCAACATCACAGAGTCCTTTACAGAACTTGCAAGAATAGTGTTAATGAGACACGGAATGGACCGGCTGTGGAGGCCAAACAAGGGTAAGCGACAGAAATGTATTTACTTCTTTCCTATGTATGATAGTTATATATTTAGTCAGGATGAAAAAATTTATAAAAAATATTTTGATACGTACTTGTGATTTAATATCATAACCAGCACCTAATAAATGCTTCCCATTTTAAGATGAGCAATCAGAAATTAGCCCATGCATTCCCCCAATTAAGATTGATATACAGCAGTTCCTAGTAATCCTGATGAGCTCATCATGCCAGTAATTTTGCAGAAACACTACCAGAAGAGGCTCCAAATCCCTCATGCCTCATCCTACTCCTTGAAGATAAAAGGCAGACCAAAGGCAAAGCCAACAGGAGCATCAGCAAACTAGGCTCAGCCTTCATTTAAACTTCACCCTTTCCTTCAAAAGGAAAAGGCAAGAAAGATGTTGAACTGATCCTGCAGAACTCCTAGCAGTTTCATTGCAACCTCCCCTTAATGAGGAAGGATATGGTATAGATAAAAGAAGAAGCAAACCAGGTTTTCAGAAATGCAGTCATACTATTCTTATCATTTTAGCTTTGGGAGCATTTCTAGGGGGCTCCCCAAAAATGTGCAAGATTATTTGTATCAATGAAGGCAAGCCAAGGTAATGGAAGAATCAGTGAAGGATTAGGGTAGTACTTCAAAAATAGTGAAATAAAGATAGGGTTATTAAAACTTATACAACATTCTAGCTGTGTACTGATGCCATGTGGCTGTTAAGATCTTTTTAATATCTAATCTTACTTGTTTTATGTTTCAGTCTTGAGTCTACAAGATCTTTGTTGCCGTGCTATAGTTTCCTGCACGCCAGTGCACTTGGTTGACAAACTTCCACTCCCTGTTGCCTTAAGAAGCCATCTCAAGTCATTCTCCATGGCCAATGGCCTGAATGCTAGAATGATGCATGGTCGTTCTTACTCTCTCACCGCCAGCAACAATAACAAAAGGAACAGCCTGAAAAAAGCCAAAATCATCCGTCCGCTTCAGAGCCCTCCAAAGCCTTGTGCCAGAAATAGTTGTAAAATCTCCTAAGCTATCTTTGGAAATCTTTGCTCAGCATTGTTAACACAAGGACTAATTCAGTAGCCAAATCTATTGTATGTAGGTATTGCTTTGCAGGAACAGGACAAAAGAAAAAAAATATTTTAGATCATTTGTTTTTAATAATGCTGCTTCCAGATATATGATGCACTTTGTGCAAACAGAGGAATGTGAAACTTTAATGTTGGATTTTATATATATCAATTTTCTGATGTGCATGAAATCTTTGTGTATTTTATAAAGGGAATAATTTATCACAATACTGAGCTTTTGTGTCACTGAATCTCAAATGTGACTAATTTTTAATATTGCTCAATTATTACATTTTATTTGCAATTAGAATGAAAGTCAATCGTAGATTCATCTAGTTTTAAATAACAATGTATTGTATACATTGTAAAAGAATTTAAGTAGTGACATTCTAGTATTGTTTCAGTATAGCATCTGATTCTGGTTTTGTACAGTTTATTGAGTGATTCTGAAGCACGATTTTTGAGCTACTAATGTAATATGCACAAGAAATTGTCTCATCCATGTATAAAACATTTGATAAAGTTTTTTGCTATGTTTCAGAATTAAATTGTGGATTATATGCTTATTTTTCTGGTAAATCTACATTTTTGTATTAGATATTCTAGTGATCGTTATATAGTGAAAAAGCCAAAGACATCAAGACATATTTGCTATAGCCTAAGAAAAAATGTAATTTGAAAAGCTGCTTTATCAGGAAAGGACACTATTATTTAAAAATAAAAATAAATCCTGCAAAGTATATGTGTGTTTTTTCAACTGAAATATTTTACCCTCCTTTCCCAGCTTTTGAATGCTTTCTCAAATCTCTATTCCTCTATCAAGACAGATAATGTTTATTGCAATTTGTTTGCAATAAAGGCCAGTTTCTTTCCATTTTAACTTAAGTGATCAGAAAGACTTGAAATAAATAACCTGAATAATATCATAAAGCAAATTTATTCATGTTTTTTAAATAATGGTGTTTTCAGTCAGGCAGCTTATATTGCTATCAGTGAACAAATGCAACTATCATGTTTTCCCTCTATAATAAATTTTATGGTAAGTAAAATAGTCCTAAGAAAGTATAACCTACAAATGACATAGTTACAAATAAAATATGTTTGAATAGCTTTGAGTGGTTTACAAATTTATGGAAGGAAATGCAATGATCTTACTGCAGATAGGGAATTTTTTTCTGTTGATTTTTTTTATTTTAAATTCATTTGTTTTTCATATAGTTTTGCTTTGATTTTCACTTTGATTTCATTTGGGGTCTAATTATAATATACCTTTACTGCAGTTGCTATTATTACTTAGTTTATAATATCTTTACTGTGGAGAGGTTTCTGAAATCTATATGTGCTATATAAATTTCACTCTTCTGATATTACCATTTTTCATAAACACAATGAATTCTTACATGACATGTCAGTAGCAACTGCCGTTTTTGTCATAGCAAAATTATCTCATTATTATATTAAATGTTTTATTAGTTTTGAATCCTCTCAAGTCCTGCTGTGCTGCCTCATTGTAGTGATTGCCATTTGTGACTTTCCCTGTCAGCTTCCAATAAACCAAATCAATGGGAAGCTGACAGGAAAGGTTGCAAGTCATTCCATAAGTCACTTCTCCCAAGGATCCCCACTATGGTGTACAAGATTACAGGGATTTTGTACATGGTGGCACAGTGGCTAGAATGCAGTATTGCAGGCTGACTCTGCTCACTGCCAGAGTTCAATGCTTAAGATGCTCAAGGTTGACTCAACTCATGCCCTTATCACCTCGAGGCTCGACTACTGCAATGCTCTCTACATGGGGCTACCTTTGAAAAACATTCGGAGACTTCAGGTAATGCAGAATGCAGCCGCGCGAGCAGTGTTGGGCCTGCCTAGAAATGCCCACATTTCGACATCACTCCGCGAGCTGCATTGGCTGCCAATTGGTCTCCGAACGCAATTCAAAGTGTTGGTTATGACCTATAAAGCCCTACATGGCATTAGACCAGGTTACTTACAGGACCGTCTGCTGCCCCATGAAACCCAGCGACCGGTTAGAGCCCACAGAGTCGGCCTTCTCCAGGTCCCGTCAGCCAGACAGTGTTGCCTGGCGGGGCCTAGGGGAAGAGCCTTCTCTGTTGTGGCCCCGGCCCTCTGGAATCAACTCCCCCCAGAGATCCGTATTGCCCCCACCCTCTTCGCCTTTCGCAAATTGCTAAAGACACATCTTTCCCGACAGGCCTGGGGCAGTTAACATCTTGCCCCTAGCCAGTGTATGTCTGTGTGCATGTTTGGATGATTGATTTTTTAATTAAGGGGTTTTTCTTATAAAGTATTTTAATGTTAGATTTCTATCTATGTTGTGAGCCGCCCTGAGTTCCTGGAATAGGGCGGCATAGAAATCCAACTAATAAATAAATAAATAAATAAATAAATAAACTTCCACCCTTCTGAGGTCGGTAAAATGAGGACCCTGATTGTTGATTTCATAGCATCTGACCACTGTTTTGTAGTACATATGCCCAGGGTCCCAGCTGTGTCACCTGCACTCAGAAGTGCCTGCTGTAGCCTCTGCTAGCCCCATGAATAAAAATTATAATATCTCTTTATAAATTTACCCAAACTAGCAAAGTATGGTCACTTACTAGGGGAGCAGAATTTCCAGCCTCGTGCAAGTAGGCAATAGAAACCAATGTAGCTTCTATTATTGTATTTTATTTATTTATTTGTTCGTTTATTATTTACTCACTCTCCTCCACCCAGCTATCCTTTGAATGCGCGCGGGAAAGAGATCTGGGTGCGTTCAATAGTCCTAACTCCTAAGTTTTTATGGTACCGTACGTACGACTGATACATTAGGTGGTTTGGCGGGGATGGAGTAAAAAAATCAGTGTTTATCTATAAACAATTTTCCTACAAATTCTTGCCTATACCGAATCTAAATAAGCGTAAGCATATTTTAACACCCCCCCCAAATTTTATCTAATTAAGATTTTATCTAATTAAGAGTCTCGTGTATTCCTTCCCAAATCACCTCCGCTGATCGGCAGCGTCAGAATGCAACCGCGCTGAAGTGACGGGGGGGGAGTCTTATCGCCCACTCCTCACCCTCCAAAGTCGCTGCTTACCTATTTTGTAAGGACCAGGGGAATACAAAACCGATGTAAGGAAAGACAATTCGGTCTACTATGATCTTGGGTTTCCCCCGTATAACTCTAAGTAGCTTTACTCAGAAGTAGGAACGGTGTAACGAGCGGGGCTCCCACCGCGAAAGTCAAGTCCGCCGTAAACATCCGAAACACGAGAGCGCGCGGATTCAAGCATGAATCAGCTCGGCCCTCAGCCGCGGGTGGGTTTCCTTCATCGATGCGCTCTGCAATCAGGCAGCGACTGTAAATCGGCCGGAGACTACAAGTTCTGTAGTACTGACTGTACTGATTTGGGGGAAGCCGCCGCCGCTGCTGCTCAACAGCTTGGTATTCTTCCAGCAAAGCCAAGGGAAGCGGTTCGATGCGCTCTGCGCTCCGGGTGCTCCTGATCTAGTCCGGAAGGAATCGTATCGCCGCCGCCGCCGCCGCCGCCTCCCCTCGGCTGATGGTGTGAGCGACCCTCTTTCCCCAGGCCGCGGCCTTTCCCATCGTCCGGCGCCATGAACCTACTCCCCGTTAACCCGCACGGGAATGGGTTGCTCTTCGCCGGCTTCAACCAGGACCACGGTAGGGATCTCACGGGTGTGTGTGTGTGTGTGTGTGTGTGTGTGTGTGAGTGAGATCATCTGCTTGCGTGCCTGCCCGCCCGCTGCCCATTTCAGGCGTTTGCGGACAGGGAAACGCAGGCCTGCTTGTTCCCTTTTCCCCGGGTTCTTGGCTTCTGCTGTTTCAGTTGCTAGCCCAGTTTCCTAGGAGGACGTAGCGAGAGGCTGGAAGCGAAGTCAGAGAATTGGTGCAGCGTTTCCTTCTGGATCGGCTGCTGGGTCTTCGGCACATACTGCGCTCGCCCGGCCTTTTCAGTTGTTGGGAAGGATATTTTTGCCTTTTGCCCGCTGCTGCCGCTTTCTTTCTGTTTGGGGGCGGTTGTTGGCAGCGTTTGGATGGCACATGTGCTTAATTTAAACTCTGCTGTCCAGTTTTCAGTCCAGTTTTCTGGGCTCGCAAGACACGCCAGGCTGAAAAGCAATTGACCAGTCTGTGGTCCGGTGACAGAGAACAGACTGGGAGGTTTTACTGGGAACAAGAGGCCAGTTCCCCATCTGTCAGAGGCTAGTGCTAAGTAGAGGAGTCAGCAGGAAGAAAGCCAGAGGTTAGCGGAACTGTTCAGATTTATGGTGAAGAATCAATCGCACTCATCCCACCCTTTATGATACAGAAATTCTATGTACTTTTGTTCCCTCCCAAGATAAATAAGCATTTATGAGGCAGAAATAGTAGCATAGGCAGCGCCTGGCTTTTGCTATTTAAGACTATATATATATATATACACACACACACAGGAACTCCTTATTGTTACATGTTTGCTGGGCTTAACCCTCACTTTTTCTTTTCTATAACAGATCGGTAATTTTAACAGTTCTGTTTTGTAAATACAGTAGGTAGCAATCCTGACCTGCAGCTCTTCCTTGATAGAGCCCTACTCGCTTCCTCATGGCCAAGTTAAAGTAATATTCACTGATTCTTGAGCCAGCAAAAAAGTAAGATGGCCTAAAGTGTGTCACTTCTGTGGCCGATCCCTAGTCCGCCACGCTAACAGAGATAGTGAATGGTACTTAATTTACCGCAAGGCAAGTTTAAAAAGGATTGATGGATCCCTAGATTTAGTTTGTCCTCCCTCTGAGATTCACCTGCTGATGGAAAACAATCATAACTCCCCCTAATGTGAGTTAGATGAGTTTTAGACATGCTTTGAATGGCAGGTTTAGCCACCACTTATCAAGTTCAACTAATAGGCACTAAGGGTGTATCTGGGGTAAAGAAGGAGAGTGTTCTCTCAGTTTTGCTGCAGAATTTTCTGAACATTGATATAGTACTTTCTGAAAGAATATATTAAACCCTGTCCCAAAGAGCCTGGCTAGCAGATAACAAACTCAAGGGAAAGCGAAGGAGAAGTAGGAGAAAGCAACTGATTGATAAGGAATAAGCTCCTTCTTGACTAGGACTGCTGGGGAAGCAAAAAGAAGCAGAATGATCCAGGAGTTCAGTTTGCTTGTTTATTTTATTTGTATTGCTGCCTACTCAAAAACCATTCAAGGTGGCATAGAGGACAAATTTAAGAACACATTGTAACAGTAAAAGTAGAACTCAATAGCCAGCAGGCCCAAATGTCAAAAAACAACCATGGAGAACACATGTCTTACAGCTGATTTTGATTTGTTTACTGTGAAAATGACAATAATCACTAGGAATCTGCAAAGTATTATATGTACAAACCATTTCATTCACAGACGAGCTGATTTCAGGTTGTCTATACCTGACTGAAATATAAGAGTTTTGGATGGGTTTGGTCTGTATATGAAATCAAACAGGGCTATTTTTGTCCTGATATAGACCAAAGCATGATTGTTCTGGGCAGATTGATTTAGGAAGGTAAGGAAATCAAGAATGTGGTTGGGTAAAAGAAGCAGAGGAAGGAAGACACTAAGAAGATAGGCTGACCGGGAGTCTGGTGCAATATCTGTATTAGGAGATACTTCCTTGCAGCTGAGACTATTCCACTAAAGAACACAAACAGTTGTTGCAACAGCTGAGGGAAGGAAAGAAAAGTCCTGCAAAGATTGAAGGAGACGTGGGCCTGCCAGGTGTGAGAATCCGTGGCAGTGGGAATTAAATGAAGGGAGAAAAAGAAATGTGTTGATGTGTGTGTGTGTGTGTGTGTGTGTGTGTAGAGCTGCTAAGAAAGGGTGACATACATCAGCCTTGCCTTATAACCCCTTAAAGTCAAAGGCATCTTCCATATTTTCTGTCATATGTATATCAAAACAGCCAAACTGTTTTCGTTCTGCTAAATTGCAGTCAATCTGAAAGGATTTGCCTGTACCTCCAGAACCCAATGGTTTCTTCTGGGTTGCATATAAAACATATTTCTAATTTTGTGTATACCTATAATCACCATAATGTCTATGCAACAGGCAAAATGGTGCCTCTTCAATTAAAAGAGAGAATACATAACCATGGTGGTCCTACTTCCTGTTGTCAGTGCAGCACTGGACTAGAGCTCTTTCAGAAGAGTACAAGATCCATGTTTGAAATGCTCACCAGGGTATGGCTGGAGATCTTGCTTGCTAGCTGCTTTATTATGAAAATTGCAAGTATTAAACCAATATTTTTCTGCATGCAAAGTATGCTTTAGCATACCTTGTTCTTTGTCCATTGTTAACAGACAGCAATTATACCTACTTTGGCAATCCTTTTTTTTTTTTTTAGGATGCTTTGCATGTGGAATGGAAAATGGATTTAGAGTGTTTAATGCAGATCCACTCAAAGAGAAGGAGAAACAAGGTAAGATAGTTCCTCGGTATACATTGCTGCTTTTCAATTCTAAATAACCCACTGGCATTATGATTTTGAAGACAATCCAAATAAATGTATTGTATGTTGCTCCCAATTAACTTTCCGTAAGATTATAGCCTTAAAATATTTGATTGTTCTCATTAACTATTCATAGAAGTATTGCTTCTTGGCCGATAATAGTTATCCATAATGTATAATCAGAAAAAAAAACTCTGAGCACAGTAGAAGAGAGAGCAAACATTTTCTCAGAATGAGGCAAACAAAAATGTAGAGTACTGCATGTAAGTTTAAATGTAATGTTAAGTCTGAAGAGAAACTCCCTTTGTTCTACACATATATTCTGACATTAGAAAATTTTGCATTGAATGTTTTATTTTATACATGCTTCCTGCTGTTCCCCTTAGAATTCCTAGAAGGAGGTGTCGGCCATGTTGAAATGTTGTTTCGCTGCAATTATTTAGCTTTGGTTGGTGGAGGGAAAAAGCCAAAGTATCCTCCTAATAAAGGTATAGTATTGAATATTAAATAGTATTTTTACTCTTGGGTTTAGTCTCAAAAGTGCCACAATGCTCTAACTAAATTGTATTCCTCTCCTGAGTAGTTACAGTTTTAAAAAATGTGAGGGCAATTCTTACATTTTTAAAGGCTACAGTGAAAGCAGTTATTTGTTAGAGCAGACCCTGGTCTGTTGTGCTTCCAATTTATGACTGTTTATGATTTTTATTTATAAATAAATAATAAACAGATGCTATTTATTGCATCTTCTCTTAATAGTATAATACAATAACAAGTCATAATCTGGTTAGAGAGATGGATTGGACACAAGAGGAAAAATGGAAAAAGTAAGAATAGGATCTGTAAAACTGTAGGAATAGCTCAAATAAATTTATGGTATCAAGGCTGGGGAATTTTGAATTTTGTAAGAGTTATTATAAGTAATAGAAGTTGTAATTTGTTTCCATTCTGTTGGAAAGTTGGAGTCCAACAACATTTTTTGGAGATATCTCAGAATTAAAAAAACATCTGTCCCAATTTAGAATATGAATCTTTTGTTTTATCTATATAATGAGGTGATCTGGGATATAACTTCCTAATGGAGCTAGTTTGTCCGTGTTGAAGGTGCTTGTTTTAAAATTAATAAGATACTTCCTTCTCTGCAGTAATGATCTGGGATGACTTGAAAAAGAAGACAGTTATTGAAATAGAATTTTCCACAGAAGTAAAAGCTGTTAAGCTGCGAAGAGACAGGTAAGTGCTCAGAAGGATCGTTTTATTTGTGTTCGTTTTGATTTGTTCCATTAGTTAGATATTTTTAAGGAAGGAAAAGACTGTGAGTGTTCATTATTTATTAACATACTGAACTGTTTTGAATATGCTTCAGCAAACACAAATAATTCTCAACCTTACAGACAGGACCTCTCTGGCAGAAAGATGCATGAGCTCCTGCTTTATGACTACTTCTGATATACTTTTAAGTAATTTTGAAAGCTTTGCTGTAATAGCCTAAAGCAAAAGGAAGAAAATTGGTTCTAGGGTTGGCATAATGCTTTCTGGTACAATCTGAGTGCTATATCTATGTCAGTGCCTTTTCTCTTCCAGAATTGTCGTAGTTTTGGACTCTATGATTAAAGTTTTCACATTCACACACAATCCTCACCAGTTACATGTCTTTGAAACTTGCTACAACCCTAAAGGTACGTGGCCTCCTTTACAGAGAAGACATTACGGTCTCCATTGGTTTGTGTTTTGTTGGCATTATGCTTGTGGGGGGGTGTCAATTGATGTTGCTTATTTGGCATGTATTCACTGTTCCTAAGACAGCTTGGCATTTTCTAAATGGAAAGCAAATGCTCCGTTACTGAGTTCAGTAAGGTATGTCATCCCCATTGCATGTGAGGTGGCATTTGTCTTTTATCTTGGGGTTTGGGAAAGTTCCACTATCATAGGGTATTAAATGTAATTCTGAGGTTTTGTTACTGCCAGGCCCCAAGAACCAACAAAGACACATGGAATTACTTTTGAACAATGTCCTTTATTGCTCCTCACCTATGGAGAGAAATCTTGCCAAATAAAGCAACTATTTGCATCACTATAGGTATACTCTGGGGATCATTAAGGGAGGAATCTCCTTAATGCTTTTTTCTCCCAACCAAACATTCCATACTTTGGTGCCTCTTTGCCCTCTGGAATGCAGCCCCTCCCTCTTGGAAATCCAGACTACATCCCACCACCATTATACAGTTATTAAAGGTTCTGGCTACATAATAATGTCAAGCCATATTATACACATATACGTATTTTTTGCTAATCTTAAACCTAAAATTACCGATAGAAGACATATTTGTAGTTCAGGTTTGAACTGAGGAGTCCTTGGTGTTCCTTCAGCTTGATGGTTTCCTTGCAGTCATTTCATTACCAAATGAAATAGGTGCATTGATGATGTTACCGGGTTTGGTAATAAAACGTCTGCAAGGAAAGCCCCAAACTCAAGAGAGGACCAAGGACCCCACAGTGAACCTAAAGTGTAGCTTACTCTGTGAAATAGCTTATTAGTCTGAGGACATTAAAACTTCTTTGGATGGGATGGTCTGAGAGATACCATAGTAAAAATAGCTCTTCTTTGATACTTGCAATTGTTTATTTTAGGTCTTTGTGTCCTGTGTCCAAATAGTAATAATTCCTTACTTGCATTCCCTGGAACACATACTGGACATGTGCAGATAGTAGATCTGGCAAACACTGAAAAGCCTCCAGTAGATATACCTGCTCATGAAGGAATCTTGAGCTGCATAGCCCTAAATTTGCAGGGAACAAGAATTGCTACAGCATCAGAAAAAGTAAGCAAAAAGTTTTGATATATGATTAACTAGAGAGCCACATCACCATCTTGAATGTGTTCATATAAATGTTTCATAACGTCTTGGTAAAAGTCTGTGTATCATTCTTAGATGCCTTTCTTTCTTTCTTTCTTTCTTTCTTTCTTTCTTTCTTTCTTTCTTTCTTTCTTTCTTTCTTTCTTTCTTTCTTTCTTTCTTTCTTTCTTTCTTTCTATATAACATTTATAGGTTACCCATCTTACCTCAAGGTAACTCTGATCATTTATAATCATAAAAATATAAAAACTATATAAACTAAAATCAATAAATAAGTTAATATAAGATCCAGAACACTGCAGCCCAACTAAAAAATGGGGAGGGCAGGAGCAGGATGGGGGGGAGGAAGTGGGATCCATTGTTAATCAACCACCTCCACTGTGATACTTCCCCACTGGGGCCCCCAACCTAACTGGCAGGGCCAGGTCTTTAGGCTCTTCTGGAAGGTCAGGAGGGTTGGGGCTGAGAGTGTGAAGGGCAAGATATTCCACAGGGCAGATGCAGTGGCAGAGAAGGCCCTTTTCCTGGATCCCACCAGTCAGAACAATCAGTAGGCCACCCTTATATTCCAGACTGTCACCCAGACTTCAGCAGTTTATACTTTTAGCATTGGAGAAATGGGAAATCAATCTCTAAGATCTCTGGATTATGGTAAATTGACAAGAGTGCCAAACTTCCAGTTAGGAGCCATTGTTAGGTCTAAATTAAATTGTAATTGATCTGGAGTGGCTTTTGTCTGTTCTTTGTGTATGGTAGTCTATCTAAGTGATTCCATTGCTATCAACCTCCAGTTTGATTTACTCTTCACTGTTTTACAAAATATATTATTTATCTCATGCAGGTGTAAGGCTATATCAGTTTAATACTTTGGTTTATGAAAATCTTTACTTTTAAAGCCAACTTCATCTGTGTCATTCATGTAGCATTTCCTGCACGGTCCTTTGGCGTTATTCAGTGAGGATTGTTGTTCATTAGACAAGCACCTGCTCACAGCTTCCTGCCAGCTTCCACCAACCAAAGTCAGAGGGGAAGCTGTCAAGAACTTGCAAGTCCCAGCAGGCAGAGAAGTGGTTGCTTCGAGATGGTAGAGCTCTGTGAGGGGTGAGGGAGATGTGGCACACGCACTGTGGTGTTTGGGGTGGCTGCCGCCAGGGAGAGGAGGTGCAGCATGAGAGCCCTGGGGCTTGAGATGGCGGCTGCTAGGTAGGAGAGTGGGAGTGATGGGGGAGGCATGACTAGTGCAGTGGGACTTGCACTGGCTGCTTCAGGGTAAGAATGGGTGCACAAGTGGTCAGGTAGGATGTCTCAGTGATCAGGGAGATGCAGTGCAAGCATAGCGAGGCTTGAGAAAGGTGCTTGAAGGTATGTGGGTGGTCAGCTAGCCTGAAAGGACTGGGGGAGGTTCATGGGTGGGTGAGACTTACCCAAGCAACTTGTAACCTTCCCCTTGACTTTGCTTGTGGGAAGTCAAAAAGATAGATTGCAAATTGTGACCACGGGACACTGCAACTGTCTGGTTACCAAATGCCTGGATTATGATCACGTGACTGCAGAGGTGCTGGTATGGTTGAAACTTTGAAGACCGGTTGTAACCACTACTTGATCAGCACCATAGTAACTTGGAGCAGTCCCTGAACAAGTGGTTGTTAACCGACGATTGTCTGTTTACAGGTAAACTGGAAAGGAATTTTAAGGAGTTTGAATTGGATTGTAACTAGGGGCACCAAGATTTAATTTCCCAGTTGAGCATTCATTAAATTGGTCAGTATTTGTCCGTCCAGACCACCTTGCGGAGTTGTTATTAAGATAAAATGGAGGTGAACCCTGTATATAGAAATTGCATTTAGATTTATATACCATCCCATGGCATTTTACAACACTCTCTAGGCAGTTTACAATGCAGGCATATTAAACTGCCAGCCCACGGGCCGGATGCGTCACGACAAAACCACACCCACCCCATTGCCGGCAATGGGGAAAAGGTCGCGATACATCGTGCGACATCACATGACGTCGCGAGTTTGGCATGCCTGATGTAAAGCATTACGTATTTGCATATTACCCCCAACAATTTGGGTCCTCATTTTACAGAAGGGTGAAAGGCTTCAAGATTGAATTCCAGGCTCTGGGTAGAGTTTGCCTGCATTACTGCACTTAACCAATGTGCCATCAGGGCTCTATATATAATACTGAAATCTTCAGAGGAAACTCATTATAAATGTAAAAGGCAAATGAAGTTAAACATCAGTCTGTTTTGATCAGTTTGGCAAGATCAGCTGGTCCCTCAATTTTGTAGTTCACAGATGTCTGTTCTGAGAGTTTCTGATCAGTAACACAGCACCAATTTTCCTTAAAGGCAAAAGCAAAAATCACCCCTTACCCTAAACCAGCGGTTCTCAACCTATGGGTCGCGACCCCATTTGGGGTCGAATGACCGTTTCGCGGGTGGTCGCTGGACACCGCGGTCCGCCATTTTGTTTTTTGTTTTTGTTTTCGTTGCGCGCGCGCTGCGCATGCGCGGTTCGGGCCGTCGCGGTCCGCCATTTTGGTTTTTTGTTGCGCGCGCGCCACGCATGCGCAGTTCGGGCCGTCGAGCACTGCCGCGCATGTGCGGATCGGGCCGTCGCGGTTCGCCATTTTGTTGGTTTTTTTTCGTCGCGCGCCGCGCATGTGCGGATTGGCCCCTCACGTGCGCGCAGGCACGCGCGGGTCAGGGTCACGCGGCGCATGGGCTGCGCAAGTGGGGTCTCAACCTGAAAAAGGTTGAGAACCACTGCCCTAAACATTCCTTGGAAATGGGGCTTGAGCTCTGATATGTTTTCAAATTCATTCTTGATGTTGATGTTCCAACATCTGTTTTACTGAAGGTCAGTCTGGCAGTAAAAAGAAATGCAGGCAAGATGTATTTTGTGGACAGTATATGGCTGTCAGGCAGAGTTATGTAAGAATTAAAAAGACTGAAGAATCGATTGGTTTAGTATTGTTTTCCACAACTTCAAAAATTGTTATTGTTTTTCAAGGGGACCCTTATAAGAATATTTGATACTTCATCTGGGCATCTAATTCAAGAGTTGCGCAGAGGATCTCAGGCTGCCAATATATACTGGTAAGTTTTGCTTTGCTGAGTAATCACTAGAGAATTAGAGAATGTAGGAGTGAAGGAGAATTTTTAAATGCACATGGAGAGGATGGTTCCCGTGATTTTGAATGTAACCTATTTAAATATCATGCCCTTTCCATTTATGATTTGTTAACATTTAAAATTATTTATTGATTCAAATTTGTCCTAGCTGCCCAATTCCAACAGATCAACAGTTAGGTAAGAAGTAGGATACCTTTAAAAAGTAACTTGTTCTATGACACACATGAGATGTTGCTTCTGATCTCTCCATTAGTATAAACTTCAACCAAGATGCTTCTCTTATCTGCGTATCAAGTGACCATGCCACAGTGCACATTTTTGCAGCAGAGGATCCCAAGAGAAATAAGCAATCAAGGTAAGGAGCTGAGGCTGGGTCTAGCAGGACTTATTTATTTTATTTTATTTATTTTATTTGGGTTTGTATGCCGCTCCTCTCCGGGGACTCGGAGCGGCTAACAACATATACATAACAAAAAAAAATACAATATAAAAAACCCAAACAGAATATCTAAAAACCAATAAACACACATTCAATACATCAATCAACCACAATCATCCCCAGGCTTGCCGGCAAAGATGAGTCTTTAGGTTTTTCCGGAAGGCCGGGAGAGTCGGAGAAACGCGGACTTCAGGAGGCAGTTGGTTCCAGAGGGCGGGCGCCACAACAGAGAAAGCCCTCCCCCTAGGGCCCGCCAGACGACATTGTTTCGCTGACGGGACCCGGAGGAGGTCGACCCTGTGCGCTCTCACCGGTCGTAGAGAAGTATGTGGCAGAAGGCGGTCCCGTAAGTATCCTGGTCCCATGCCATGAAGGGCTTTATAGGTAATAACCAACACCTTGAATTGGGCTCGGAGACCAATAGGCAACCAATGCAGCATGCGGAGAGTTGATGAAATGTGGGCAAAGCGAGGAAGGCCCACAACTGCTCGCGCAGCTGCATTTTGCACTAATTGTAGTCTCCGAACACTCTTCAAGGGTAGCCCCATGTAGAGAGCGTTGCAGTAGTCGATCCTCGAGGTGACAAGGGCATGTGTGACTGTGAGGAGCGACTCCCGATCCAAGTAAGGACGCAACTAGTGCACCAGGCGAACCTGAGCAAATGCCCCCCTCGCCACTGCCGACAAATGATGATCCAATGTCAGCCGTGGATCGAGGAGGACACCCAAGTTGCGAACCTTCTCTGAGGGGTTTATAGATTCACCCCCCAGGGTAATGGAAGGACAGATAGAAGTGTCCTTGGGAGGCATCACCCACAGCCACTCTGTCTTATCGGGGTTGAGCCTTAATCTGTTAACACCCATCCAAACCCTCACAACCTCCAGACATGTCTAGTTAAAAATGACTGAGAAAGTTTTGTAGAGGTTATTTGCCATGACAGTGAAGGGAAACCTTTATGCAGCTTACAAGATACTAAAAACATTTCCAGATCTCACTTCCACATCTCACTTTTTGATGGAAACTGTTCCTGAACACAAACACTGTTTTTTCTGAAAATGTATTTATTAATCAATATTTCATTTACAAACGGTTAAAGTATATTTCATCTTCCTTTCAACTCATTTGCCTTTATTAGAGCATTTGTGTGATTAGTCTTGAATGCTCTTAGCTGTAAATGCTGTGATTTCTCCAATATTCTTAAAAACATGCTCTTTTTCCTCTTGACATTTTTGCTATATTTATTGATATTCTTGAAGTCCTCTCTTGTTCTTTTCGTATTGACATATTGAATCTCTACTTCAAGTTGTCATGTATCCTCCTTGCTACCCAAAGCTTCCTCTTTTTGGTCAGTTGATTCAATTACATTCCCTTGAAGGTTTCAATTCATAGTTGAGTGTATGCCAGACTTGCAACGTCACGTGACGTCGCGCAACGTATCGGAGCTTTTTTGCCATTGCCGGCAGTGGGGTGGGCGCAGCTCTGGTATGATGAAACCGGCCCGCGGGCCAGCAGTTTGACACCCCTGGTGTTTGCAATGCTAGCCTTAACTTTGAATTTGATTTTGCTGTTCCAATAACATTTGCATAGTTAAGGTTAATGCAACTCCTATGATTGTTTCTGGAGATGCCAGAAATTACATTCTCTTCTAATTGCTGGAACCTGGCTTGAACAGAAAGTCCAGATTGCTGACAAGGGATGGTCGTAGGAAACCTGTGCATCTACATTTGCAGCAGTTTCACTGATTACTAACTACCAGTATGGTTTCTGATTCAAGTGCAAGTTCACACACACACACACACACACACACACACACACACACACACACACACACACACACGTGTTCACACTATTAACCTTCTTTCTAGCCCTCTCCGATTCTGAAAATCAGAGAAATAACTTAATTTTTATTATTGCATGTTATGCTGTTGTCCACTAGGGCTCTGCAGCAATCCAGCTATGAAAGGAAAAACTGATTCAAGAACATATGTAGGTGCATATATAGGCAACTAGGAGCATCTCCAGAAACAAAAAGGAACTTTTTGTCTCATGTGAGCCCAAGAAAAGACAATCATCTTTTCTCCTTTGCATCTGGATCACTATATGATCCTGGCTGCCATAAGTGGGCAAGATTTTGGTACTAAGTTAATTTATTTGCTGAAAGCAACTACTGTTTCCTACCCTAGATGGTACATTGTTAACTGTATTCTTATGTGGTTTCCTTTGTTTGTCAGCCAACTTTGGCACTATTTATACATAAAAGTTGGGATAGTAATTAAGTTTATATAACCAATAAATAACTGAAATTAGCAGCAGCTGCTAGCATCTATTTTATTTTTGTGCTTGACTTCAGTAGGTACTCAAGGAATTTTTTTTAATCTCTTAGCTTAGCATCAGCCAGTTTCCTGCCCAAATATTTCAGTTCCAAATGGAGTTTTTCCAAGTTTCAAGTTCCCTCGGGCTCTCCCTGTATCTGTGCCTTTGGAACAGAGCCGAATTCTGTCTTAGGTAAGGGTCCTGATTTAATATATATTAAATATTATATATATATATATATATATATATATATATATATATATGCACAAAAACTCAGTCAAAAAAGAGGAACCAACTTCTTCCCTGGTCCAACACCTTAAAGCCACAGGACATGAAATTGATTTCAAAAAGACCAGAACTATCGCCAAAACTGAACACTTTAATAACAGAATAATCAGAGAAGCCATCGAGATAGAAAAATGCCCACACAGCATGAACAAACGAGATGATACCTCCCGCCTACCAGCCATTTGGAAACCCACCCTTATTGACAAACGAGTCCATAACACAATGACACCAGACCTACACTCACGAAAACCACACAGGATGTCACCACCACACATCCATGCAGAAAGCAAACCCAAACCCACAACGATGATGAGGCACGACCACAAACCAGAAGCCAGACCACAGCTGCATCATTAACCACCTTAAACCCCTCCAATCCATACATGAAGCAAACTGACACCCACCATGAAGATGAGGTACGACCACGAACGCGAAGCCAAACAGTTATGCAGCTCACCATCTCTAATCCCCCTGCAACTCAGACTAACCTGAGCACAACAAAGCCCCCACCCAAACAGAACACTCCCCCAGCCAATCAGAGCACAGCCAACCTATCCAATCAGAGCACAGCCAACCCCCTAACCAATCAGAACACACCTCCACCCAATCAGTTCAAACCCCCACTGGCAGTTAAAAGGAAGAAACAGCTACAGTCACACATTGCTCCTAGAAGCACGAAGCCGAAAGCACCAGCCTGAAGATGACGAATGAGACTTCGTCGAAACGTCGCCAAGACACTTCAAATTCTACTGGGAGAAAACCCGAAGAACCAAAGACCTACATATATATATATATATATATATATATATATATATATATATATATATATATATATATATATATATATATATATATATATATATATATATATATATATATATATATATATATTATATATTATATATTATATATATACATATACATACATACATACATACATACATACATACATACATACATACATACATATATTACACAAACACATACTGAAATCCTCAGACTTTATTGCAAAGTGAAGTCTGAGAGTCCAATATAAAAAGTTACATGAATTATCAAGCCGTTAGGATGGAGCAAGCCATGCAATAAAATGGAGGTCAATATAAATAACCCTGAGAATTTAACTTGATGTTTGCCGATGCTGCATGCTGACATCTTCCTCTTCTTCACACCTTACATTGCAAATGTGTGATTTCTATAATTGTTTTCATAGTAATGATTTGAAAATCCTACGTCTCCCTCTTTTTCTAGCAATCTGTGCAGATGGCAGTTACTACAAATTTTTATTCAATCAAAAAGGGGAGTGCTCCAGAGATGTCTACGCTCAGTTTCTAGAAATGACTGATGACAAACTTTGACTGAACTGTTGGAAGTATGGTTTGGTGGGGGAAGTTATCAGAATCCCCATCCCAATTCTTCTCCTGTTGAAGAGACAACTTCTGATTTACTAATTTGATGGCACTCTTCAAGATGGGATTGACCTGGTCAACAATTGGAACAAGGCAAAGGACTGATAATGTTAGCTCTCCACAGTTGGTTTTAAGTGTTACTTTGGCAGCTGCTGCTCTTTTCCTCTTCAAGTTTCTATATGAGGGTTCTCCCTGTTAAGTATCATGAAACTTAGTACCTGCCATCTTATAAAGCTGGAAAGAGAAGTTAGTAGAGTTTTGATCAGTTGAAGACTTTTCAGATTAGAGATTAGATTCAGCAGGCAGGTTAATTGGAAATGGCGCACCAGTCATTTGTAGCAGCAGCTTTTGCCTTTACAGATATTGTTTCCTCCTGATTCCCACAAAGAAACTGGCAAAGTTGCTCTGAGTTGCAATTACTGAAAAATAGATCAAGTCTGTTTCCATATTGCTGTGAATAGGTATTCATGTCATGTATCAGAGGTGCCAAATATTCTATAGCAACCAACATCAAGTACTGTGAGCTCAGTGATTCTGCCAGGTAAGAAGTGTCAACAAAGAGGACTTACAAGGCTGTGTTGTCTCCATCTAGAATGTAATCATTCCATACTATTAAAATCTAGTCCTTTGTGTTCTGGTACTTATGTTGGGAAAGAAAAGGGTAATAATAAAGTTCTGTGATAGGCAACAGATGCCAGGTTCTGCTTCTATAGCCTCCAAGACGTATGTATTCAGAACACTCTAAATTGATGCCTTTTAGAACTATTAAGGTGATAAAGGGACATGCCTAATTTTTCAAAACCCTTGGAATACATGTACGCAACCACTTAATTTTAAATTATCACCTTACAGCAGTTTCAATTAATTTCCTCCATTTGCACACATGCTTCAAAATTTATTGAAGGCTTAATGCATTCAGCTGCAAAGCATCCAAACTTTTCACTTAATTAAAACCTATACTCCAATGTGGGTTTGCATGTTGCTTTTAAATGTGTACTTAATCATGAAAGTTATTTTGCACATCTTTTGTAATATTCTTTAATTAAAAGTGACTAATTTACTGTATTCAGTTAATGGTAGCAAAGCTGATGCTAATTTTACTTTTCTTATAATTTTTGTAGACTGTGTTATATTGCCTGAGAGATTCATGTCCCGTCATCCATAGCCAGCTCCCACTTAGTACCCAAGATTCAGACCTCCCAAAATGTTTAGGAAGAACCACTTTCTCATTCTTTATTAAAAACACGAAGTCCAAGGAACATGTGCCCCTGGAGGAAATGAGAAATAGCTGAAAAGGGTCCTCCTTTTTATTAGTCCACCTAATCACATGGAACAGCTGCTCCTGTTTGGGGTGAGGAATCTGGACCACACTTATTTGGAAACAGCTTCAGAACTGAAGTGGGCTTGAAAGAGAAAAACCACGTCTTGAGAAAATGTATTGGAGGCAAAATACCAGGTTTAGTTTAACAATAACTCTGGTCTTGCAGAATATTAATTTTGGAGAAGGCCTTAGAAAAGAAGATACTCATGACCCCGAAGGAAATGTGGATGTCATTATTCAAAAGGACAGTGCAAAAGAGCGAGGAGCCACCACATTAAAAGTCTTCAGTGTTATGAATCAGAGCTCTGAGTATAAAAAGCAGAGACCAATTGTACCTTTCACTGGGCTAACAAAGAGTCGAACCCTTAACCGGCACTGTTGTAAAAATGGAGGAACTTGCATCCTGGGCAGTTTCTGTGCATGCCCCGAATACTTTGTTGGCAGATACTGTGAGCATGATGAACGGAAAAGCAACTGTGGCCCATTCATGCATGGAGAATGGATATGGAAAGGTTGCCAGCTGTGTCGATGTGGTTATGGTGTTCTTCGATGTTTATCTGAACAAAGGCAAAACTGTGCTTTAAATAAAGAAGAGGAATTCATCTATATTCATCTATTTATCTTCAAATTGTCCAAGATTACAGCAAACAATATGCTTTCTTATTCTCCTGCTAGGCTACTTTTTCACTTGGTTCTGCACAAAAATTTCTATCAGCTTTGAAGCTGTCACTTATTTGGACTGGAAATCCTGCAGATGGATCTGCAGAGTGCTAGAAACAAAGACTCTGTTGCATTTCTACTATTTATTTACCTGTTTAACAGGAATGCTTTAAGATATTTACTTCTTTTCATAAATTCCAGTTACATTTCTATGGTGAAATCACCCTTAATTGCCTAGTTCCAGTAGTGTTTACTAAAATAGCATCAAGAAGAAAAGATGCAGTTGTCTTCCTATTAAGGATTTGTATAAGACCTAATTCAACTTTCCCATATCTGCTGCCCCTCAAATAGTTGAATTTCAGCTCCCATATTAGAAGTTGCGGTCCAAGAGATTTCAAGAACACCACACTGAGAATATAGTGTAAACAAATCTGCATCAATGAAAAGTAAAATCAAAATATTTAAGTGAGCTCAGTTCCTAGTGACCTGAGAAATATACTTTTTTTTGTGGCAATATGAGAATAATTTCTGATTGCCACCTTGGTATTTCTTCCCCCACCCCCCACCCCGATTTCCCATTCTAGCCTTTCTACCTCCTGAGGATTTCCTAGTATTCTCCCATCCTGTTATTAACTGAAAACACCAGTGGTGTTTCACATGTTAGCTCCACATTAAACCAAAGGTTAAGCTATTGTTAATCAAAACAAGTTTAATGTTGCACAAATACTACTTCTGTTTAAATCAGATTTAAGCAGTATAAAACATTTATCTGTTGCAATATTGACTCTTCCAGTGGAAGAACACTTAGGTATTCTATGACATTAAAATATTTTCAAATAGAAAAAAAAAACACGGAAGTTCTTCCTTGCTCCAAGATTGAAAGAAGTCAAGAAAGACAAACCTCACTTTTTACACATGGGGATTTTATTTCATGAATTTGCAAATTCATCTTGAAAGTAATAGTCTGCTCATACTTTGAAGGGATTGAGTAGAAATGCTGTGTACAATCAAAGTAATGTATTGAAGAACTTGGGTTTTCCGCTTCCAAAGGGGAAAAAACTGTTCTTGAGGTAAGTAAGTGTTAATGTGCTGCACTGTCTGAAGTTCAACTGCAAGTTACCAATTGGCATCCACACTGCAATCAGCACTGATTTGTAAATAAACCTTATTTAATCTCTAGATAGGGTATTCATGGCATGCTAAGCCAGGTTTAGCTACAACTATCTCACCAAATGGTGTAGACACAGCCAGTTACAGCTCTTTAAAAAAAAAAAAAAGTGGGATGGCCTAAGCAAGATCAGAGCTATTTCACAGGCACTGAGAATGAACCTCTCCCAATCTTGGTCTCCCCAGTTTACCCTCTGCCCCTCTAGGGACTGAAATACAAAGAAAAGCAGCCACTCTTGCTTCTCTGTTTTAGAGACCCAAGACTAAACCACTAGAGTTATAGATTTCTTTTCATTGTACTTGGAATTGTTTGCATTCCAGAATTCATATTGATGGGAGAAGGCTTTTAAACATTAAATACAGCTATTTAGATAACAGACACGTTCTGTTCTAGCATGAATACAAACATTCATTTATTCATATAAAACGTTAAAATAATTCAATGTAACTAGTGTAATCTGTTTGCCAGGTTTGGATTCACACTAAGAATACATGATTTAAATTCTCAAATTACATTTGCTAAAATTACATTTTTGCTAAAATTTACACATCTAATTTAGATAATTCCCTCCTCCCCCCAATATATAAAGTGTAGAAGCTATTCAGGAATGTTTCTGTTTATGTGACCTCGGATCCCTAAGAGCCAGACCAATTTCAGGCCATTTTAAGACCAACAATGTTCATACATAGTCAAGTCATTCTACCTGGTTCATAATCCACGCAGTGACATGTCCCAACTCTAAGTAAACTAGGCTCTTTTAGAACAAATTATATTGGCTGAACTTAGAGTAACTGCCATTTGTGATCAATGTTGATTATATATTCTGAGTTGAACTTTTGAACATTTGCCCAGGTTTGCCTGGTGAACCAGTTGCGCCCTTATTTGGATCGGGAGTCTCTCCTCACAGTCACACATGCTCTTGTCACCTCGAGGATCGACTACTGCAATGCTCTCTACATGGGGCTACCCTTGAAGAGTGTTCGGAGACTACAATTAGTGCAAAATGCAGCTGCGCGAGCAATTATGGGCCTTCCACGTCGTGCCCACATTTCGCCAACTCTCCGCATGCTGCATTGGTTGCCTATTGGTCTCCGAGCACAATTCAAAGTGTTGGTCATTACCTATAAAGCCCTTCATGGCATTGGACCAGGATACTTACGGGACCGTCTTCTGCCACATACTTCCCTACGACCGGTGAGAGCACACAGGGTCGGCCTCCTCCGGGTCCCGTCAGCGAAACAATGTCGTCTGGCGGGCCCTAGGGGGAGGGCTTTCTCTGTTGTGGCACCCGCCCTCTGGAACCAACTGCCTCCTGAAGTCCGCGTTTCTCCCACTCTCCCGGCCTTCCGAAAGAATCTTAAAACCTATCTTTGCCGGAAGGCCTGGGGATGATTGTGGGTTGTTGTGTGACCGATGAATATGTGTGGGGTTTTATTTTTTATATATTTTTTGCTTGGACTTGATTGTAATTGTTGTTTTATATATATGTTGTAAGCCGCTCCGAGTCTTCGGAGAGGAGCGGCATATAAGTCCAAACAAAATAAAATAAATAAATAAATAAACTTAAATGGAAATAATTTGGATAAAGGAGACGCAGTAGTGGTAGTCAGGTTCACCAGGTAAAATGACTTAACATCTGAATATGCTAGCCATCGGGTTCGTATCATTGCATTAAGCCATTGTATGGTTTGTTTTGTGTTTTAGCATATGTGAACCCATCCAATTGTGATTTATTCAGACAATTCAAATTGCCTGAAACAAGAGATTGTTTAATGAATGGTAATGGAGAAGGGGCGTTGTCTTACCTGAACGCCTTTTCTCAGCATGGTGGTGTAGAATCCACTGAATTGGGTTATTTCAGCCTTCCTGCTCAGAAAGACTAAGAAAAAAACTTTGGCCACGCCTTCCCCTGGGTGTGTCTCCCAGTTTTGACGAGGTGAGGTACCCAAAGCTCTGACACCATGGCTCCGAAAAGAAAGGAGAATACCAGAAGAGGGTGCCGCCACGCAAGCCTAGCCACCTGTCCAAGGGAGGGTGTGGATTCTACACCACCATGCTGAGAAAAGGCGTTCAGGTAAGACAACGCCCCTTCTCCAGAATGGTGGATGTAGAATCCACTCAATTGGGACATACCAAAGCCCCCCATGTCCCTTAGGGTGGGAAGGTCTAGGCTGGCGTCTCCCTGGAGGAAACAACCTATTGGAGGACCCGTCTGCCAAACGCGGCGTCTGCCACGACAAACCTATCGATTTTGTAGTGGGTAATGAATGAAGACGGGGACGACCAGGACGCTGCCCTGCAAATTTCCTCTACAGAGGCCTCGGTAGACCAGGCCGCAGAGGTCGCTGCACTACGTGTGGAGTGAGCCGTGATACGGGCTGGGACGGGAAGCGACTGCGAGATGTAAGCCCTAGCAATGCAAGCCCTGATCCAACTGCCAATGGTGGCGGAAGATGCCTTGTGGCCCATGACTGATGGCTGGAAGGAGACAAACAAGGCCTCCGACTTGCGGAAAGGCCCGGTGCGCTTTATGTAAATGCGCAGGGCTCTGCGCACGTCCAGCTTGTGCCACTGGCGTTCTAGCCTATGGGAAGGGGTAGGGCAGAAGCTGGGTAATACGAGATCCAATTGTCTGTGAAAGCTGGTGTTAACCTTGGGGATGAATGAGGGGTCTAGCCTAAGGACCACTCTGTCTTGATGGAAGATACAGAGATCCTCCCAAACTGACAGAGCAGCCAGCTCCGAAATCCTTCTGGCTGAGGTAATGGCTATCAAGAAGGCCACCTTCAAGGAGAGGAAGTGTAGGGAGCAGGATTGCAGGGGCTCGAAGGGAGCTGCCGTTAAAGCCTGTAGTACTGTAGGCAAGTCCCAGGACGGGTATCTATGCACCGTAGGTGGGCTGGAGTTTGCCGCCCCCTTAAGGAAGGCAGAGATCACTGGGTGATGAGAAAGGGGACCACAATTGTCGCAGGTGAGGACCATGGATAAGGCCGCCACCTGTCTGCGGATGGTGTTGGTGGACAACCCCTTGGAAATGCCGTCTATCAGATAATCTAGGATGTTAGGGACGATTACTGAGAGGGGATCCATCCCACGGGGGGAGCACCACTGACAGAAATTTTGCCAAGTTGCATCATAAATTCGGTTTGTTGAGGGACGTCTAGAGGCTTGGATCATAGAGATCGCCTCTAGGGAATAAGCTTGCTTAGTTAGACACTCCTGTTCAAGTGCCAGGCGGCTAATTGCAGCCACTGAGGGTCTGGATGGCGGCGCTCCACCTGGGAGAGGGCCACTTGGTTCGGCGGGAGCCTCCACGGTGGAGACAGGGACAGATCCACTAGATCTGCAAACCACGGGCGCCGAGACCAATATGGTGCAACCAAGATTACTTCCGCTCGCTCCAGTAACAGTTGGTGGATCGTGGCCTGGATCATCGGAAGGGGAGGGAAGGCATACAGCAGCCTCTTGGGCCACCTGCACCGGAGTGCATCCGTCCCCTCGGCCCCCCTGGTCGGGAACCTGATGAAAAACCTGGGGAGCTGGGCATTGGCGGGGGAAGCAAAGAGATCCAGGTATGGCCTGCCGAACCTGTTTGCTATCAATTCGAATATTCTGGTGTCCAGCCGCCACTCTGCGTGGTCCACGGTCACCCTGCTCAGGGAGTCTGCCTGTCGGTTTGCCTCCCCCAAAATGTGTTCCGCCCTTATCGACCTCAGGTGTGTCTCTGCCCACAGCCCCAGTTCCCTGGCCTCCTGGAGGAGGGGCCAGGAATTTGTGCCACCCTGCTTGTTGACGTGAGCCTTGGCCACCACGTTGTCCGTCAGGACTAGAACATGCTTGCCTGACACTAGGGGGGAGAAGTGATGGAGGGCCAGATGGATGGCCCTTAGCTCTAGCCAGTTTATGTTTTGCCTGAGGTCCGCCCTGGACCAACGCCCCTGGGCCAACTGGGTCTGGAGGTGAGCACCCCAACCGAACAGACTGGCATCTGTGGGGGTTCCTTGAATACGGTCCCCTTGGACATGGCTGTGGAAGACCACCACTGGAGGGATGCGAGGACGTGAGGTGGAACCTGGACTTTCTGGGGAGAGGCGCTGAGGTTTTGCTTCTGAAGGGGAAGGAGAAACCACTGGAGGGTCGTCGAGTGGAGTTTCGCCCACGGGACTATCCCCATGCAAGATACCATCTTTCCCAGGAGCTAGGACAACTGCACCAGAGGAACCCTCCTCGCGCTCCGGATCTGGGATACCAGTTTCCGGATGCTCAGCCGTCGCTACTGGGATAGGTAGACCCTGCACCGTTCTGAGTCTATCAGGGCCCCCAGGTGAAGAAGCCGCTTTGAGGAGGAAGTGTGGCTTTTCCCGAAGTTCACTGAGAACTCGTGGATCTGAAGTACCTGAATGGTGGTCAACAGGTCTGCTTGTGCTGACCGAAGGGATCTGGACTGGACGAGGATGTCATCCAGGTAGCACTGCACGCGCACCGGCATCATCTGAAGGTGGGCGGCCAATACCGCCAGGACCTTCGTGAAGACCCTTGGGGCCGAAGAGAGGCCGAATGGGAGGGCCCGGTACTGATAATGCCGGCGTGCATAGCAGAAGCGCAGGAACCTGCGGTGTTCCTGGGAGATTGGGATGTGGAGGTAGGCCTCTGTGAGGTCTATGGACGAGAGAAGATCCCCCTTTCTGATGCCAGCCAGTATAGACTTTAGGGTCTGCATCTTGAACTGTCGGTGCACTAAGAAACGGTTCAGACCCTTTAAGTCCAGAATCGCCCTCCAACCTCCTGATGCCTTGGGGACCACGAACAGGATGGAGTAAAAACCTGTCCCAACTTGATCCCCCGGTACGGGCTCTATGGCCCTGATGTCCAGGTGTTTGATGGCGGTGGATACCAGCCGTGCCTTTGAGGGATATCATGACACTGGGCACTGAAGAAAACCATTGTGCGGGATCGCCTCGAACTCGAGAGCCAGGCCCCGCCTGACGGTATCCCTGACCCAAGAGTCGGTGGTGGTCTGCTCCCAGACCTGATAAAAACGCTCTAGACGCCCCCTATTGGGGCCTCTCCGATGGTGTCACTTGGATCGCCGGAAAGGACGGCCCCCAGGACCCCTGAAGGGACGTTTTGCCTGAGCCTGACCCCTGGGTCCTGTATTTTGGCGGTCCTGCTGACGATCCTGCCTCTGGGGGAAGGAACGTGAACCTCTGGGCCAATCCCAGGACTGCCCTGGCTGAAAGGGCTGCCGCCATTCCCAAGAGCCCGAGGGACGGGAAGACTGTCTGCGGGAGTCCGGCTGCTGCCGCCTATTAGACTTCTTGGAGGGATGAGCTATGACCTTGCGTTTGTCCCTACCCTCGATCACATGTGGGTCAAGGATGGAGCCAAACAGGTCCTTGCCTACATACCTGGACGTGGAGAGGCGCCACTTTGCCCTTAAATCCACTCTCCACTGTTTTAACCACAGGAGCCTGTGGGAGGCCACCGTGGCACCTATTGAATGGGCCGAACACTTAGCCGAGTGAAGGGAGGCGTCGGCCATATACTGTGAGGCCCCTACCAGCTTGACGAGTGTCTGATGCACTCTGACCTGATCGGTAGGAACCAATGTTTGAAGCTCACGGAGCCACATGATGGACGCCATGGCGAAGGAGGCTGAGGTAGCTGCCTTGATGGCCTGACCGGAAGCCTGGTGCGCTCTTCTGTAGGCGAACTCAAATTTTTTGTCTTCCGCTGTCAGGAACTCTGTCATGTCTCCTGAGGCGGCGGAATTTGAGAATAGGGAAGTTAGAGGAGCATCCAACGTAGGAGCGTCTAGCAGGGAAGCGAAAGACAGAGAAACGTTATATAGTTTCTTTTCCAGAGTGCTCTCCCTGGGAATAGTGGACAGGGAGGACCACTGGGCCTCGACCGCATCCCGGAACACAAAGGGGCAGGGTATCTGCTTGTGTTCTACTACCTTCACTTTAAACAACGGGTTGGACTCCTTATCTGTTGAAGTAGACGGCTTTTCCTCCTGAACAGAGGTTAGATTGGTAGTGGCACAGGCCTTTGACAAGAGAGATGTGAAGACAGAGAGGTCAAAGAGACAGGAGGCAGAAGCCTGATCGGGTTCTGCCTCCTCATCCTCTGACATGGGGGTGTCCGCTATGTCCGAGTCCACGGACTCCCCCTCTCCCACCTGGGAGGAGGATTCAGAGATAACTGAACCAGGTGCTGAGATACAATCCTGCAGAGAGGGAGGACCAGTGGGAGGGGGTGGGACCTGAGAGGGAACCTGTGGGATCCTCAGTGAGGACATAAATTGCGCAAAGGCGTGCTGCATAAATGCCTGGAACTGGCCCTGGGACCATGCGGCCCCCTGGCCCCCAAGGGTAGCCCCAACCATCGCTGGAGCAAGAACCACTTGGGGACCCTGCTGGGGAGGAGGGGAGGAGTGAGAGGGACCTTCCTGTTCGGTTGCCCCCAGAGGAGTAGCAATCCAGGTGACTTCCTGCACAGGTGCCTGGGGTGGCTCCAAGGTATTGTTATCCAGTGGGGCAGGGGGAACCGGATCAGCCCCACTGGATAGGAGCCGCTGTGCTTTGGAGAATTCCCTCTCCAGTGCCTGGTGTCTCCTCGAGGCCTCTCGCTCAGCTGACTTAGAGGTCTCCTTGGAAGTCAGATGCTTCGTTTTAGCCTTTTTCTTACCCCCTGCTTCCAATTCTGTTGATCTGCGTTTTGATTGCGCAGGGGGCGCACTGGAGACCTGTGAAGCCATCGGCGAGGAACTGTCTGCCATTGCCACTAGCCAAAAAACCTGCAATAGGGTGGCTAGTGAGAAAGGGATTTTGGACTTAAGGCCGCAGATCGGTAGTCAGAGAAGAACGCAATCGCCCCTCACGCTGACTACAGACAATCAAGGCAGATCAGCCAGACAGGATGTAAGCCTGTCCGATAGGCCCAGTGGCTAAAGGCCACGGCTAGGAATAACAGGCGGCCAGGTAAAACCTTCACTCCTGCCGGGGCCTAGGTAAACCAGGGCCCACGGGGAACTACCTCCTACACCAGATGTAAGGGGAACAGTGGATCACAAACCAGGCAATAGTAACCAGAGGATAGGGCCCCTAGGCCAGAGGTCTCCTTATGGCCTGTGCTGCCCCAAAGGGAGACCTAAGGTCCGGCTGAGCCGGCCGGAGACACGGCCTGTCCGGACGAAAGGGTTCCCGCCGATAAGCCTCCGAACGCTAGGAAGCACGTCGGAAGGCTGTCCCTGTTCGGGCCTGGCACCCCAGACCAAGACAAGGTGTTGTTGAGAGAGAGGTCTTGTAGGCCCGAAACCAAAATGGCCACTGCCAGCGAGTATAAAGGCGGGAACCTGATGACCATGTGGCCGCAAAATGGCAGCCACACCTTTTCTAGCCCCTTTTTGCGAGGGAGCAGAAACCCCCCGCCAAGGCAAAGGCCGGAACACAGGAAGTGGGTCCGGAGCGAAGCCTCGCTCCCCGCTGCCCTTCCCCCCCGACCGGGCACTTGCGGTTTGGTTGGGAGACGCCGGTCCGCGATCCACCGACGACGGAGCCCCGTGCCTGGATCCGACCCGCCGGTGTCTGCTGTGCCGCTCGCCTGCCGGAGTGCTGGAAACCGGTAAATCCTGCCCGATGGACCTGTATGGTGAGGTCTAGGGCCCTGGGAGGGAGGATCGAGCCCCTTCCAAGGTCAGAGGCTCGAGGCTCTGGTAAGGAAAGGGTTCCTAATCCTAGAGCCGACCTAAAGTTAATAAGCCTATCAATTTAGTAATTTGGGAAAAATTTAGGCCAAATTAAAAGGATCAATCTAAAAGGTTCCAACGGAGCCAGTAAAAAAGGTGTCTGCTCTGAGCCGAGACTAAGAAAAAACTGGGAGACACACCCAGGGGAAGGCGTGGCCAAAGTTTTTTTCTTAGTCTCTCTGAGCAGGAAGGCTGAAATAACCCAATTCAGTGGATTCCACATCCACCATGCTGGAGAAAGACCTTGCACATTATTTCCCTCAATAAAATCATGCTAGGAGTGAGATGCAACTTCTTATTGGATTATATGTAGTTGGTTTTGCAGTGTAACAATGATTTACAGTAAGTAGATGTATATTTATGGGCACTATCCAATTCAAGTCGTATCCGGACCCATAAGGGAGTAAAGGGATACAAATGACAAAATCTGTTTGCTATCACAAGATAAACACCAAGACATGTATTTATCAGATTATCAGAATCAAAAACATAATTGTGACATGATTATATCACCTATTGCTATCGACATTAGTGCATTGTTAGATTGGATTCATGCATTGTAGTAATTCATAATAATCAAGGTTTATTTAACTTTAGCTTAACATACAGTACAAACCCAATTCCTAGTTCCTTGGCTGCTTAAAGGGAAAATGGTTATAATAACTACATAGGATAGAAAGTAAATTCAGCAATCCTAGTAAGATCTTTTTTTTCTCTTCCGTTTGTGTCTTTGAGTTAGTCTCGACTTCTGATGACATCCTATACACAACTCCTTGCAGTTTTCTTGGCAATATTTTCAGAAGTGGTTTGCAATTGCTGCCTTCTTCCTAGGGCTGAGAGGGCTTGCTTGGCCCAAAATAACCCAGCTTGCTTCATGCCAAAAGTGGTATCAGGATTCATGTTCTTGCAGTTTCTAGCCTGGTGCCAAACCCACTGTTGTAATAAGATTCAGCACGCTGCAATTTGAAATATTCTACATTTCACATGCTATTAGTTATACCCTCTAAGATCTGCCTTATTTTTTTCATACATATCAGAGGAAATTTAACTATCTATAAATTATAGCTGTTAAAAAGATAAGTTGAACTCAACTCTTGGTGACTGCAGAGCCAGGTTAATGTAGTTTTGTTGGCAAAAGTATGTGGTTTGCCATCAATTTCCATGGGATTTTTTTTTGGGGGGGATGCCTCAGTGGAATTTATAATTTCAGGATTTTTAAAAAATGATTTCTCATCCAAGTACAAGCTCTGACACTGCTTAGCCTTTTATGAAATCATCAACCTGAAATCTAATAGCTGACCCTACTACGCCTGCTGTTTCTTGACACTGAATTTACTCCAATGAATAAACTAATATTATGATATACTACCAATAAAAGATCAGATTTCTTCATCTATAAAACAGTAGCCTTACACGCACTTGCCTTAGTACTGTGAGGGACCACTAAAAATGGTATCTCTGTCATTCAAAATGAACTTAATTAGCAATACCCTCAAGTTGTTTAGGTCATCTGGAAACCAATATAGAAGAACAAGTTCAGTAATTTGTGGTACAATCAGCTATTAATACAATGATTCTTAAACTGCTTGACCCAATCACACTTTTTCCATTCTCAAATAAGGCCATTACCTCAACAAAACTCTCAAACTCTGTTCTCTTACAAAAACATCTGGCAGCAGCAGTTCCAAACTGGATTCTCAACTCACAAACAAGCAATTACAAATTGCTCCATTACCCAAAAGATGTGTCCAAATCATAACAGACCCACTGTATAAATATAAATATTAAATTCTGATTTTCAGATTTTCTAATCTTCGTTATTATTTTAAGAATTACCTATACTTTTTCACTGCACCATTAGCTAATTTTAAATCTTGTGTTTTCTGGAAAAAACATAGCAATAATTCCCCTCATTATTAGTGGATGATAAGCAATATTATCAGCCCTACATTCTATAATTGCACATCTTAGTTCTTGCTTTGTATGTGTACTTATCCTACAATGCAGCATGAATGAAACAGTTGTAACATTAAACTAGGATTTATCCAGTGTTTATTTTTATACAAACTCTTAGGTTATAGAAACCTGAGTGTTAAAATTTTGGTAAGAAAACAGAGCAATATTTGCAGAAAAAGTTCCCAACTTTAAGTATGGCTGTTTTATTTTTCCTGTCTGCTAGGCAGATGGAATTTTTAAAAAATAAAGCTAAGACAAGTACCTCAAACATCCATCACAAAAATAATTTGGAAATCATAGCATCTGTGCCCACTGCTTGACTCCTGCCCTAAATGATTATATCACGTCTCCCAATGTGCCCTCAAAATTGAAACATGAGTTTTCCTAAACTTCAGTAACAGATTTGGACAACTTGGGGGGGGGGGCAGGAAAGTGTCTGTTGTCACAGCAGAAGAGCTATGACACCAGAGGAGATGGTAAATCTGCCCTATAATTATTGTTCTTGACAAGTAGCATTCAAATATTTCTAAGAGTGAAATAAGAGGAAAAAGCAACAATTTTTGGAATATCTTGCTCAGGTTTAAAATAGCCATGAAAGCAGAGAAAGGTTAGCAACAGGCTAAGAGCAATAGATTTAACAGTCTTCAAATTAAATTCTTTTGTTTTGACTTCTCTACCTAGTTCATAAACTACAAAGATTACAGTGATATGAGATAACTTCCAAATCTAAACCATTTGATTGTCTTAAATATTTTACCAGATTTTTTTATTCAAAACCTTGCAGCATTTTTCCTATTACTCATGAAATAGTAATTTTATAACCAAATGTTTTATTAATAATGCAATATCATTATTTCTGAATTAATGACCACAGCACAAAAAGTAGAATGCTGCAGATACAGAAAATGTTTTGTTTCACCCAGCCTATAGTGGCTGTTATAAATCCAGCTAGTGTACATCAATTTTTCATAATCTGTTTAATATGTATTATCTTCATTGACAGTGTAACAGCAGCTCTACCGTGTGGGATAACATGATACTTGGTACAGATTTCTCATATTTGGTCTTCTGATAAAACATTTCCAAAAACTGACTAAATGTAAGCCATTCCAAGCCATTTCAGTCCATCATCAAAATACAGATTCTTCTTGAAATGATAAAAACATAAATTATAGCCCAAAAGAAGGAAAAAAACAGCAAAAGACAAATCAAAGGTTAAAGCCCAGTCTTCACCTTTAACTCACCTTAAATATGTGAAAGGGACAAGAAACTATGTGAACTGGACAAAAGAACAGTCTCAGCTGTTAGTTTAGTTCAGTAACAAAACATGAATTCTTCTTTCACAACTCGGAGAAGAAACCTTTAAAATATTCCAACTGCCGAACACATTTTTAAAAAAACTATTTCATTATACTATAGTAGTCACTGTTAGAAAACCACAGTGGCCACTCTTTAATGAAACCTCAGAAGGTCTCTGTAGGACATCAAAAGTTAAACTCATCAGGTTATATTTCTATTGTTGGATGCTTAGCTTAAAAATATTCAATATACCTCTGACAAGATAGTTTTATCTTTTTAAAAGGACATGTGATAAAGATTTTTTTTCTAAATGAAGAACAGTCTTTCATTTTTAAACATACACAATATTATGCGAGACTCTTTTTACTTTAGACTGGAAAAATTTGCCAGGGACAAAGTCAACACAAAGTAACAAATAGCAAAAGGTAGCAAGAAAGAGAAACAGATAAGTGCAGCTCTGGTCAAATTCATAGCAGTTCTTTACGTCAGTTAACAGTTCATTTACACTGTATTTCTAATCAGTAACATGCAAGCCCAAAGAAGCATTTGATCACTACACAAGGTAATAAAATTTGATTAAGTTTATCAGGCAACTGCTAAAATATGAAAATTTGCAGATGTAACAAATTAGCTTTATCTGAACTTTAACAGGACAAAATTAAATCATTCCATTGGTTAAAAAACCCTACATTCAGTTTTACCAAACAAAATTTCACATGAAAAGTAGTATGTGATTCCAAAGTTTCTGGAGTAGAAATGGAGTGATCTGAAATGTCAAAGACCCCATTATTTTGAAAAAAAAAATAATAATGAAAGTACACATCAAAAATTTCTAATTCCACATGTGAACAACAAAATACTGCATATCTACCAACAACTGCATTGGGTAGGTCATTATGAAAGGCTAGCTGCCAAGATGTTGGAAATGGCTCCTTGCCTCTGTTCCCTTTGAGGAATATACAATCGTTTGAAATCCAATCACGCGAAGAACTTATCATGCTGGGATATATTCCAATATTCAATCTTTAAAATAGGTTTTTAAAGTTGCTATCTTCCCCAACTTTTTCCTCTCAATGCTCATGTATAAAGAGTCTCTTCAGAACAGCAAGGAGAAATGGAAGGGTGAGGGGGTCACAGCCTCCGGACTAGGATCTTTTAGACATGTTTTTTTTTTAAATTAAGGAGTTCTAAGGCCACCTGTGTTTCTCAGTGCTGAAAGATGAAGTCACAGGGCCCCTTTCCCCGCCATGAGAGAACATGTTCAAGAGTTTAGATGTTTAAATGTCTCATTTTGGCACCAAGGACCATTGTTTTAAAAAGACATATTCCTCCACATTCCTAGTTCTTGTTGTTTTGTTCACTCACTGCCACAGGTGGGGTTTCAACATTCACAGCTATGACTATGTTCTCCCCATCCTCCGTTTTGATCCGTTTTAAGTCTTGCTGTTCAGACTGATCTCCGTTCTGACGTTTCGTTGGAAGAGAGGCTGATGCAGATGCGTGAGTTGCTAACATGTGTAATGGACTTGCAGCAGCTGAAAAAGAATTGAAGGGAAGGGAGAGAATATATTAAACCCAGGCAAATCACCAGCAACTTTTACTCTGCAACCAAATATTACATTACCTAAAATACATAAATCTCAGGTTAAGATTTGTCCCAGACTCTTCTAATTCTGTATGAATATTTGCAGCACCTGAACTTACCTTAAAATTGTGGCTAAAGGTAAAGACAAGTACTTAATCGTATGAGAAATTAAAAGTAATAATAGATAAGCACTAAATTTGCGAAGATAACTTGTGCTACTTTCAATACCCCAAGCCACCAAAAAAATAGTTTGTGTGGCCATATTCAAAGCACCGTATCTATGCAGATACAGGTAGTCCTCAACCTGCCCATTAAGGTTGCAAGTGGTGACAACTCTTCAGTGAGGCAGCCTTGCTTAATCACTTTCTGCTCTACCTGATGCCACTGTTAAATGAATGTGGCTTGTTAAGTGGTACCTAATGGTTGGGGGAGACCCTGGGAGCTGTTTTCCAAAGCAGCTTGGAAGCCTTTTTATACTGCCTGTCCGACTTCCTATCGAAGCCAGTTTCTACCATGCCAGTTTGGTGCATGTTTGTGCTTCCGCTTTCCTTTTGAGCTGAACTTTTTCTTCAGCTCCTCAAAGCAAACAAGCTGCAGAAAGATTTTGCCTGATTTTCTCCTTTCCTCTATCTTCACCCTGGCAGTGTCTCATCAAGTTAAGTAAATTACAGATTTTGTCACCTTCTTTCCAGGCATGCAGTAAATTTAGCAAATTAAGTGGTTAAAAGGGGTTGAGATTTGGGAGGGGGGGAGTTTAGTTTTAGCCTCCAATGAGGGAGGGCCTGTCCCTCCCGGGTTTCTTTATTGACAAAATGTGGATTTCTGGGGGAGGGAGGGGTTAAGCAAGGAAAAGGTTTTGGGAAACTGGTCCTGAAGCTGCTGCCTTTGCAAGAAGGCAGCTGGCTTCCCCAAAGCTGAGGAGAGGTGTGCAGTCTCCCAATGGCCAGCTGATCTTGGCAGAAAGATCTTGGCAGAAAGTGCCAAGATAATTCAGAGGAATTATCAGAGCAGTGAAAATGGTGGCTGCTTTCAGGAGGCCTGGGACTGCAATCACTGTAAGTTTGGGTCATATGTAGTTTTGAGGGGAGTCTGTTGTAACTTTGAGCAGTTGTATCTCAAGGACTATTAAGTGACCGGTGGTATCTCAAGGACTACTTGTACAATCTTATAGAGACCTGTGGAAGACAAAACAATTTTGTTCACATGCATTTTCCTACACTTTAAGGAGATACTGTACTTTCATATTCAGTTTTGTCAATGTATGCTGAAAATTGGAATTTTAGAAGATAATGATGAAAGCAAACCATACATTGTCATGTGTTTCTTTCATTCATGTATTGCCAAAATTATATAATTCCTGACTGCTTCTAATCATAAAAACATACTTTTTTCATAGCAAAAGCATTCAGGATTTCTTTAATGAACATATTTAGCAAAAGTCTTCCAATTATTTGAAGGCCTTAAGACAGTGTTTCTCAACCTTGACAATTTTAAGGCATGTGGACTTCAACTCCCAGAATTCCACAGCCAGCATTGCTGGCTATGGAATTCCGGGAGTTGAAGTCCACATGCCTTAAAATTGTCAAGGTTGAGAAACACTGTCTTAAGACCACATGCAACAGTTCCTTAGTTATGCCCCTTTTGAGAAAATAGTTCAGTAGCTTTTTTGATGCTAGGAAGAAACAATCTGGATTACTGCAATAGTTGAAGCTCAGTTGAATATGAATCAACCTTCCAAGAAAACTGAAGAGTCTTGTCCAGGCACTCACCAGGAGTCAAGTATGTGAAGGCACATACCCAAAAAAATGTGACAAAAATATAAAAACTCAGAATTAATGGCTGAAATACAATGATGGAAAAAATAAAATAAAAGTAACAAAAGCAATATGTCAGCTGATTCCACAGAATTGGCTCTGGAAAAGAAGCCACTGGGCTAAGTTGCTTAGCAATCCCAAAGACTCATGGGTATTACCAATTGTATGGCATTTTTAAAATTCGTAAGATTTTTTTTCAACTTAAGTCCAAAAATTATCTGTTATAGCAGTCTGCATAACTGTGTCTTGCATTCATCAGTGCATTTTTTCCAACATGGAACCTAACAAATTGCGTGTTCCTATTCCACTATTAGATTATTCTGACAAAATACGATAGTGTATATTACTCTGAGTAATATAAGGAAGATATAACCTTGACAAAAGGAAGAAATAATTAACTGTTATTAATGTGAGATATTTTTATCAAATATGGGCAGAAGAAGTACAGATATAATGAAAACCAAAGGATTCTATCAGATTTCTCAGAAAAAAAGAATAGGCTTGGGTATGGCTCTGCAATTTCTTTTCCCTTTGATTTTAAGTATAAATGAGATGGAACAGAAGGAGGAAGTAAATACTTTTCTTTGAAAGTTTTTGTCCTATGTTACACAATAACTAGATCAGATTTTATAACAATCTGTTAAAAGGGGAAACACAAACACAAAGCTGTTTCAAAATAACTGTGTGCTTCTTTGGAATGGTATCAAAAAGGACTTATTAAGATGGGATAAACTGCATTTATCACTACTGGGTAGAATTTCTGTAATTAAGATGGAGCACAAAATGAGAGTTATCAGAACCCTACACCACTGAGCTGAAGGCTTACCTACCAGCAAAGATGGAAAAGAAAAAGAACTAAAGCACATCAAGGAAGCCCTCAGAACTTGTGGCTATCCCAAGTGGGCTTTCATCAAATCTTTAAAAAGACACAGCAATAGCTCCTCCAAAGCAGACAAAGAAGAAAACAATAAAAGAAGCAACGTAGTCATTCCATACGTTGCAGGAATATCAGAAAAGCTCAGGAAGATCTTCAGCCAACACAACATATGTACACACTTCAAATCCAAGAATACACTAAGGCAGAAGCCCATCCACTCCAAGGATAAAACACCCAGACGCAAACTAAGCAACGTGATATATGCAGTACAATGCAGTGAGCCATGTGTAGATCTATACATTGGGAAACAAAACAACCACTTCATAAGCGCATGGCCCAACATAGGAGTTTGCTTGGTCAAATTTGAGATTAAATCAAACAACTACGGAGCCAACCAAAAAGGTGTCTGCTCTGAGCTCGAGACTAGGAAAAAACTGGGAGACACGCCCAGGGGAAGGCGTGGCTAAGGCTTTTTTCCTAGTCTCTCTGAGCAGGAGGGCTGAAATAACCCAATCCAGTGGATTCTACATCCACCATGCTGGAGAACTACTGGTTGAAAGAGAGGTCAAAGAAATCATCTACCGGTATGTCAAAATTGAACAGCCTTCTCTCAACAGAGGAGGAGGGATATGACATCATCTAACTCCAGTCTACAACACAGTCCTTTCAACAGTTCCAAGCTCCACACCCATTTGTACTACTCAGGTGACCCTGACGAAACAGATAAGCCTCCAGGGGCTTCAACAACTCGCTAAAAGAATGCAAATGACCAGCTGTCTGCAAGGAGTATAAATCCTGCCATTCCCCACCATCCAGTCAGAGCTGAAGAAGCTTCTTGGATGAGAAGCGAAATGTCTTCAAGAAAAACAAGAAAATCCAGTTGCCTCGTGAAAAAAGCACCTTTGAAAATCTCCATAGACGCCTATCCTCAAGTCTAAGGAGGAGTTGGGATCAGAAGGACATGTCTGCCATTGGTTTACATACTTACAATTGAAAGAAAGATTTAAATCAGACAAAAAGTTATGGGTTTGACTTTGTCAAAAATGAACTGAAAATCCTACTGTGTGGTAGTGATGAATATATTGCTAAGGTCTATAAATTGTTATTGAATTTGAATTTGGAAAATGAATATATAAAACACTGTGTGATTCAGTGGGCAAGGAACTTTGGATATAATGTAATCCTTGAACAATGGGAGAGTATGTGGACAAAAGGTTTAAAATTTACACTAAATTATAATTTAAAAGAAAATTTCTATAAGATGATGTATCGCTAGTATTTAACACCAGGTAAGCTGTCAAGAATATATAAAGAAATTTCAAATGAATGTTGGAAATGCAAATATAGAGAAGAGACTTTTTATCCTTTATGGTGGACATGTGATAAGGCAAAGAAACATTGGAGTAGGATTCACATCCTAATATAGAAGATTCTTAAAGTAAATATAAAGATAAAATGGAAACTTTTCTTTTGGATTTAACGGAAAGACTTGAAAAAAACTTTGGAACTTTGATGTTATATATGATGACAGTAACAAGACTACTTTATGCACAAAAATGGAAGGACACTTTGATTCCCATAATGGACGAATGGCTGCAGAAGTTGATGGAGTTAGCAGAGGTGGCTAAACTAACTGCTTTGATCAAAGAAAAAAATAAAATTACTTTTGTTTCTACTTGGAAACCACTTCTGCACTTTGTGCTTGAGGCTGAAAAAAGTGAAAATTTGATTTTGGATTTTACCAATTAGATAGGTTTGTTGTTATAGAAATGGCTGGTTTATACTATTATGCAAAGGTAAAAAAATTGAGATGTAATATCATTATCTTATTCTACTGGACCAAAGAGTGTTGGAAGTGAGCACCTTTCCTTTCTTTTTCTCCCTCTTTTCTACACTTTTTCCTCCCCTATTTTTCCTATTGTTTTCTTTTCTATTTTTTTATTTGATATATAAACAAATAAAAATAAAAAACAAGGAAAAGATCCTGATGCTTAAAAAAATCTGAAGGAAATAGAAAAGTAAGAAGAGTAAGAAGTAATAGAAAATAAGGTGCTTAGGTAATATCACCACTGAGCTCACAAGAACTCAGAAAGTAGTCACTGCTGGACAATCCTAGCAAAACGATATCCATAATTTTGTTTTTTACGTTGGACATACACAATTCTCCCCCATCCTCTTTTATGTCATGGCAATGAGGAATGTCTACTCATTTTAAGTCATCTGAATTTTTAAGATTAAATGTTAAATTATTGGAAACAAGCCAGCGGCTTATATCAGACTTTGTTAACTTTAAACATGCAAATTTCTCTTAATCTAAATAAAGAAGTTCTTCAATATCTCGTGACATTGTAGAACACAGGACACATACATATAAGTTGAACGATAATACAGTATTTCATACACCTATTAACAGACTTCAAAAGAATATTATAAATATCCCTAAAGATATAATCTTAAGTAGTTGTATTTTTTCACATTTTCATCACATGCATTACTTCAACTTCAAAAGCAATTTCATATAACATGGACATTTCTCAGAGGCTTTTTTTTTTGCCAATCAGAACTACTTATGCAATCCCACTTGCTAATTTAATATGGAAGAAAAACAAGATAGACAAAAATGATTATGACAGGACGTATTTAGATTTCACTACAAATAATGCCCAAATAGAAGTTACGTGTAGTTTACATTCAACAATATGAAGAAATAGCAACGATTTATTTTGGATATTATTTTTGTAAGAGGTAATTTGTAACTATTAACACTCAATTTAAAATGCTTACCAGTGTTAGCCTGACCCTGCATTGCTGTGGTGATAGGTACTATGTGTGTTCCATTTTGCGTTACAGTTTTTATTGGTAGCTGGTGTTGACCTAGAGGTGCTTGTTGTACTAGAGTAACCGTTTGTAACGGTGTAGTCTGAGATGTCTGAATGATGCGACTAGCAGCTCCTAGAGTTGTATGGCTAACTGCGGGTACAGGTTCCACTTTAACTAGAGGAAAAAAATAGGCAAATGTTTGAAATTAGTAAAAAAAAGTAGTAAATAAACATCAAAGTCAGCATATCATAAAAGAAATCAGCCCAGGGGGAGGGCATGTGAGTGCAGGCATGCGCACACGCCCTTTACTCACACAAATGGAGTTTGCGTACAAGCGGAGGGTGCTTGCACATGAAGCTCCACTTGAGTGAGCAGCAGGCACTTGCACATGTGCACAAAGCTCCATTTGTGCAAGTGGAGCTTCGCGCAAGTGTCCTCCGCTTGCATAAGCGGAGCTTCACGCCCGTGCACTTGACCCACTTCTCCTGTGGCCTGGTTTCACACAGGCTACGGCCTGAGGGTTGAGGACCCCTGCTCTAATATATCATATACAAATGAAATAATGTTTTTACCTTTTATTTCATTGTGATCTCCATTCTCTTGAGGTTCTCCTTTAGGCTGGGTCATCACTGCAGCTTGTGTAACCACTGCTTGCCCAGCTACAGTATAAGTATTTGCTGGTGCTAATCCAGTCACATTTGTGACAGATACAGCTGGGATTTGATGAACAACATGAACTGTCTGTACTACAGGCTGCTGAGACGTTGATGTTGTCACAGGAGTTGCAACAGTGTATGTGACAGGTTTCATAGTTTGTGGCAGCTGTCTCTGTACAGTAATTAAAACAGGTTGGCTAGATAGAGGAGATCCTGTAATGAAAGGTAGAATGAAATGTTACTTCTTTTTTAAAAAAAAATATTATATGCAACTTGCTTTCTTAAATTAAAAAGAAAAGGGGGAGATTGATAGAAACCCTCTTCAGGCTATCAGAAAAATGAACCCTTTGTCCTTTGAGGTTTACATGAATTGGCCAGGGTAATGTTAATAATCTAGTAAAATGTGATTTTTTTGAGGTTATCTGAAACTTGATCTTGACCCTCAAAACCAGATTTCTGGCTTTGAACTTCACACTGGGTCTTTAAATGATCCAGCTAAAAATATATGTAAACTCAACCAATGGTCCTTATATCCTGAATGTGAGATTTGACTTTAATTACTGAACAAACATTAAGCCTTAATGTTTCCAGCTAAAAGTGTGACTGGAATTTTTGGAATATAATCCAAACAATTGGATGTGCTATAACACCTATAACTCCTCAAGCTGTTATTCTACATTACTGCCTAGGTTTGTTGACCATGGGATTCTAGAATGAAAAAGATCAGATTGCCCAAACTAGGAAAAAACCTACAGTCTGAAGCAGGAATGAAAATAGCCTATTTCTGTTTTATAAACTGGTCTGAATTAAAATGCACATTTCCCCTATATATATATATTTCCTGCATGCTCTTGAGAAATATATATTAAAAAGGAGCATCAAAGCTATGAATGCTTCTTTTAGGAGACAATTCAGAGGCAAATGCTGTGAGCTGCCCTGAGTCTGGGGAGAAGGGCGGCATATAAGTCAAACAAACAAACAAACAAATAAATAAATAGCATATATTTATGTGAATACTGTAATATTTGTGAAGTTCATTACTACAAGAGGCATACAGGTTGCATAAAACATTTTTAACTCAACTATCTAGTGTGTTATAACTAAAGTATTTGGATATACTGCTCATGCATCAATAGTATGGCTATGGAAGAGCTGCTTCGTCTACATCAGCAGTCTCCAACCTTTGTGGCTTGGTGGACCGGCGGGGGAGAGGGGAACAGGGCAGCTGGCACAAGTGGAGGCTGGAACACAGGCAGTTTGACTTGCGTGAGTTGCGAGCAGGTGCGCATGAGCATGCACAAGTTGATCTGCGTGAATGTGCATGCGCACCAACCCACCACTTGCACTAGTTGAGCTGCAAGCTTGTGTGGCCCAGTTCCAAATAGGCCATGGCCAGTAGTGAACCGGGGCCTGGGATTTGGAGACCCCTGGTCTACATGGTCCAGAATTTTTGCTGTAATCCAGCAATGTGAAAAGGCGATCAACTGCAGAACTGTGCTATTCAGAGTTGGGAAGCAATAGCATTCATCACAGCATATTTTACTATCAATTTATCAGCCATAATTTGAGGAAACATTTATATATTGTCTTATTTATTATATATTTATCCAATGTTTATCTCTAAGAGCTGAAAGGGATTTACATGGGCAAAATTCTTGACTTTATTCCTACAAAAGCAGCTTTGTGAGATAAGTTGAGCCAAAAATATGACTGACCCCAATGTGTGACAAAGTCACCCAATGAGTTTTCATGACTATAGCTGGACTTGCAGCTGGCTCTCACCTGTCCTAGTAGTTCAACATTTTAATACTATATAGCAGGGGTGTCAAACTGCTGGCCCGTGGGCCGAATGCATCACGCCAAAACCGCACCCACCCCATTGCCAGCAATGGGCAAAAAGTCACGATACGTCACGAGTTTGACACCCTTGCTATATAACATTGCCACCACTAAGGTAATGTATTTTATTTTCCTGTAAAATTTCTAGAATTCTTGCATTTTAAATCATCCCCAGAATACTCTTAACAATTTTGTGTAATTTTAGTTTACAAAATTATAAAGATTACTAAGTAAACAGAAGCATATACTATTCCCCACAGCAAGGAGAAGCAGAGATGGTTAAATTGACTCGTTTATCCAAAAAAGAGAATATATTTAGTTTTGTTTCTAATTAGAAATTGCTTTTGGATTTTGTGCTTGCAATAGAAAAAAATGAAACTTTGATTTTGTTTTTGCTGATTATAGAGGTTTGTTGCTATAGAAATGGCTTTTACTTTGTGTAAAAGTAAAAAGTTGAGGTTGTAATGTTGTTATCTTGTACAAGAGAGTTGTAAGTTGGTGCCTTTTTCTTTCCTTTTCCCTCTTTACACCATATTTTTTTCTTTCTTTCTCCCCCCCCCCAGTTTCTATTACTTTTTTAAATTTCTTTTTGTATTTTATATTTTGATAATGATAAAATGTATCAACGTAATTTTAGTACACAAGCATTGAATGAACATTTCACCTGGGGCACTCTGTGCAAATCGTGCTTCTTGTATTACTGCTAATTTTGGCTGGATACTGCTTGGCTCAGGCTCCATTGGGACAGGAGACCCTTCCCTTGACAGGCTTTCTGGGGTTTGGACACCACTCGAATGAGCAGATAATACTCCTGAATGATTAGGAGAAGCTGGGGCACTTCTGCAAACAAAGAACAGAAATGGCCACTTTTAGACATAAAATTAACAACTATTACAGTAACCCACAAAAAATTATCTGATTCGTACACTTTCCACCAGGAGGATTTTTTGCGGTTTAAATAGCAGTAGATGTTCTTGCCAATGAAGGAGAAGGAGATATTCTTGATTACAGAAGCTTTGTAGAGATAACTTAAAGGCAGGCAAGTGTTTATTCAGAAGTACAGAATGAGAAACTGGTATAGATGGGCCAGAAATTAGTGAAAATTTTAATAATAGAAACACATGTCCTACATTCTATAATTAAAGTGAAATACTTTAATATTGGTTTTTCCACTCAATTTACTTTCATATCTTCTCTAAAACACAAGACTTATTTTAAACAAAAGTTGTTTACCGAGATGCATGTTTCAGATAATGCCTAAATAATAAATTGCAGTTCAAACAAAATTTAAATTTAATTACTTTGAATTAAAATTGAAATTAAATTGAAATTTAATTCAATTTCTATAATGAAAACTAGAATTTCTATTTGTACTCCTTTACCTTAAAGCTATAAGTTCCACCTTTTACCCACTCCTAATTCAAGCCTTTTTTGATTCTTTGAACTACTAATTTAACAAATTATTAAATTATTCCAAATACTTAACAGGATAAAACTACTTGTCAATTTTGTAGTTGCTAAGCACATCTTTTTTGTGAAAATATGAATACATTCCAATTTTCATAGGAAAAATGCTGCTGGGGAATGGTAATTTAGAGCATAAAAGCAACACGTGACTTGAAAAGGTTAAATACTGTGGTATTACTTTGTTTTCTCTCTGCTCTTTTCTTCAAGCCCAAGCATTTTTCCCAGATTTTTTAAAAAATGGCTGAAACTACAAGGAAAATATCAAGTGATTTGTTTGCTAAAAGTAAACATCAAGTTTTTCTTCCTTAAGATTGACTTTTGGTGACTATAAGGATATCGTTTGAAACATGAATGTGTTTCTTGGCAACAATATAGCAGTTGCTTGCTACTGCCCTTTTCGGGAATTTAATTTTTAATTTAATTTAATAAATGGAATAAAGAAATGGGGCGTTGTCTTACCTGAACGCCTTTTCTCCACTGATTGGGTTATTTCAGCCTTCCTGCTCAGAGAGACTAAGTCAGAGCTTTAGTCACGCTCCCTTTGGGTGTGTCTTCCCAGTTTTGACGAGGCGAAGGATCCTGACAAAGCCTGACACAATGACTCCAAAATAACCAAAAAAATTAACGATACACAAGCCTAGACATCTACCCAAGGGAGGGTGTGGATTCTACACAACCATGCTGAGAAAAGGCGTTCAGGTAAGATAACGCCCCTTCTCCAGCATGGTGGATATAGAATCCACTGATTGGGACATACCAAAGTCCCCCATGTCCCTTGGGGGGGAGGGTCTAGGCTGGTGTCTCCCTAAAGGAAATGACCTGTTGAAGAACCCGTCTGCCAAATGCGGCGTCCGCCGCAGCAAACCTATCAATCTTATAGTGTGTGATGAATGAAGATGGGGACGACCAAGATGCTGCCCTGCAAATCTCCTCTACAGAAGCCTGGTTAGACCAGGCCGCAGAGGTCGCTGCGCTGCGCGTGGAGTGAGCTATGATACGAGCTGGAACCGGAAGTGACTGGGAGGCGTAAGCCCTAGCAATACAAGGCCCGATCCACCTGCTAATGGTGGAAGAGGACACCTTCCTGCCCATGGCAGAGGGCTGAAAGGAGACAAACAAGGCCTCTGACTTGCGAAAAGACCCAGTACGCTTGATATAGAGGCGCAGAGCCCTGCGTACATCCAGCTTGTGCCACTGGCGTTCTAGCCTGTGAGAAGGATTTGGACAGAAGCTTGGTAAAACAAAATCCAATGACCTGTGAAAACCGGTGTTCACCTTGGGAATAAAGGAGAGATCTAATCTAAGGACCACTCTGTCCTCATGGAAGATACAGATATCTTCCCTGACTGAGAGGGCGGCCAACTCCGAAATCCTTCTGGCCGAAGTGATAGCAATTAAAAAGGCCACCTTCAAGGAGAGAAAATGCAGAGAGCAAGATCGGAAAGGCTCGAAAGGAGCAGTGGTTAAGGCCTGCAACACAGTAGGCAAATCCCAAGATGGGTATCTATGTACTGTGGGAGGACCAGAGTTGGCCGCCCCTTCGTAGAGCAGACCCTCGGGCCACTTGCACCGAAGGGCATCCGTCCCCTCGGCCCCCCTTATCGGGAACCTGGTGAAGAATCTGGGGAGTTGGACATTGGACGGGGAGGCAAACAGATCCAGGCATGGCCTGCCAAACCTGTCCGCTATCATATCGAACAGCCTCGGGTCCAGGCGCCATTCCGAGTGGTCCACAGTCGCCCTGCTCAGGGAATCTGCCTGTCGGTTTGCCTCCCCCGAAATGTGTTCCGCTCTGATTGAGCCCAAGTGGGCCTCTGCCCACAAACCTAGCTCCATGGCCTCCTGTAGGAGAGCCCAGGAATGTGTCCCTCCCTGCTTGTTGACGTGAGCCTTGGCTGCCACGTTGTCTGTCAGGACTAGCACGTTTGCCTGACACTAGGGAGGAGAAATGGAGGAGAGCCAGATGAATCGCCCTGAGTTCCAGCCAATTTATATTTTGCTTGAGGTCCGCCCTGGACCATCGCCCCTGGGCCAAATGGCTCTGGAGGTGAGCTCCCCAACCGAACAGACTGGCATCTGTGGTCAGGACGAGCCTGAGGGGCTCCTTGAATATGGTCCCCTTGGACATGGCTGCGGAAGACCAACACTGGAGGGATGAGAGGATGTGGAACAGAACCTGGACCTTTCGAGAGGAGGCGCTGAGGTTCTGCTTCTGAAAGGGGAGGAGGAACCACTGGAGGCTCCTCGAGTGTAGTCTTGCCCACGGGACTATGCCCATGCAAGATGCCATCTTTCCCAGGAGCTGGGATAACTGTACCAGAGGAACCGTCCTCGCACCCCGAATCTGGGATACTAATTTCCGGATGCTCAACCGTCGCTCCTGGGATAGATAGACCATGCAAAGGTCGGAGTCTATCAGGGCTCCTAGATGGAGTAGTTATTTTGTGGGGTAGTGTGGCTTTTCCTGAAATTTATCGAAAAGTCGTGATCCTGAAAGATCTGAATGGTGGTCGACAGATCTGATCTTGCTGACTGAAGGGACCTGGACTGTACGAGGATGTCGTCCAGGTATCACTGTACGCGCAACGGTGTCATCCGAAGGTGGGATGCCAATACCGCTAAGACCTTGGTAAGACCCTTGGGGCCGAAGATAGGCCAAACGGAAGGGCCCGATATTGATAATGCCGGTGTGCGTAACAGAAGCACAGGAACCTGCGGTGCTCCTGGGAGATTGGGATGTGGAGGTAGGCCTCGGTAAGATCTATGGAGGAGAGAAAATCTCCCTTCCTGATACCGGCCAGTATAGACTTTAGGGTCTGCATCTTGAACCTTTTGTATACTAGAAATCGGTTCAGACCCTTTAAGTCCAGTATTGCCCTCCATCCTCCTGATGCCTTGGGGACCACGAACAGGATGAAGTAGAAACCTGTTCCAATTTGATCTCTTGGGACTGCCTCTATGGTCCTGATGTCTAAAAGATGTTTGATGGCGGTGGAGACCAGACGTGCTTTTGAGGGGTTCCATGATACTGGGCACTGTAGGAAGCGATCGTGTGGGAGCGCATAAAACTCGAGTGCCAGACCCCGTCTGGCGGTGTCTCTGACCCAAGAGTCGGTGGTGGTCTGCTCCCAGACCTGGTAAAACTGCTCCAGGCGCCCTCCTATCAGAAAATCCCCGATGGCGTCACTTGGAGCGTCTGTAGGGACAGCCCCCGGAACCTCTGAAGGGACGTTTGGCCTGAGACTGATCCCTGGCTCCGGTGTTCGGGCGGTCCTGTTGTCGATCCTGCCTCTGAGGGAAGGATCGTGAACCTCTGGGCCAATCCCAGGACTGCCCTGCTCAAAAGGGCTGTCGCCACTCCCAAGAGCCCGAGGGACGGAAGGACTGTCTGCGGGAGTCCTGCTGTGGCCGCCTGTCAGACTTCTTGGAGGGGTGCACCAGAACCTTGCGCTTGTCCTTACCCTCGACCACGTGTGGATCAAGAATAGGGCCAAACAGATCCTTTCTGGCGTACTTGGATGTGGAGAGACGCCATTTGGCCTTTAAATCCGTTCTCCACTGCTTTAACCACAGTAGCCTGCGAGAAGCCACTGTGGCGGCGATGGATCGGGCCGAGCACTTGGCCGAATGGAGAGAGGCGTCAACCATGTATTGTGAGGCCGCCACCAGCTTGACAAGTGTCTGGTGTACTCTGACCTGATCAGGGGGAACCAGGGTCTGAAGATCACAGAGCCACATGATGGCTGCTCTGGCGAAGAAGGAAGCTGAAGTCGCGGCCTTTATGGCCAGCCCCGAAGCCTGATGAGCTCTTCTATAGGCGAACTCAAACTTCTTGTCCTCCGCCTTCATAACCTCTGCCATGAGACGGCGGAATTAGAAAACAAAGAAATTAAGGGAGGATCAACCGTAGGGACCGCTAGTATGGAGGCGAATGATGGAGAGACGTTGTACAGTTTCTTCTCCATACTACTTTCTTTGGGGGTAGTGGCCAGGGATGACCACTGGGCCTCAACCACATCCCAAAACACAAAGGGGCAAGGAATTTGCTTATGGTCCACGACCTTCACCACAAATAAAGGGTTGGACTCCTGATCTGTGGAGGTAGAAGGTTTTTCCTCCTGAACTGAGGTCAGGTTAGTGGTAGCACAGGCCTTCAAAAGAAGGGATTTAAAGACGGATGGGTCAAAAAGACACGAGGCAGATGCCTGATCGGGCGTCGCCTCCTCATCCTCTGACATGGGGGTGTCAGCTATAGCCAAATCCACGGACTCCCCCTCTCCTACTTGAGAGGAAGTTTCAGAAATATCTGAACCCGGTGCCGTGGTGCATCCCGGCAGAGAAGAGGGACTTGCAGGGGGAGGCAGAGTTTGAGAGGGGACCTGCAAACTCCTTGAGGAGGACATAAATTGAACAAAGGCATGGTGCATGAATGCCTGAAATTGGCTTTGAGACCACATATCCCCTTGGTCCCTAGGGATAGCCCCAACCACCGCTGGAGCATGAACCACTTTGGGACCCTGCTGTAAGGAGGGGTGAGAGGGACCTGTCTGTTCGGTTGCCCCCAGAGGAGAACTGATCCAGGTGGCTTCTTGCATAGGCGCCAAAGGAAGCTCCGAGGTAGCAGTATCCAGTGGGGCGGGGGGAACTGGTTCGGCCCCGCTGGATAGGAGCTTCTGTGCTTTGGAGAATTCCCTCTCCAGTGCCTGGTGCCTCCTCGAGGCCTCTCGCTCAGCTGACTTGAAAGTCTCTTTAGTAGACAGATGTTTTGTTTTGGCTTTTTTCTTACCCCCTGCTTCCAATTCAATAGATCTGCGCTTTGACTGCGCAGGGGATGCACCAGAGACTTGTGTTGCCAGGGGCGAGGAACTGTCTGCCATTGCAACTAGATAGGGCCTGCTTGAGGATATCTAGCGAAAAGGGAACCAAGGACGCAGATCAATAGTCAGAGATGGAACGCACCCGTTCCTCACACTGAACAAAAATGGCAAGGACAGAACAGCCAGACAGGTCTGTAAGCCTGTCCGATTAGGCCTGGTGGCTAAAGGCCACTACTAACAGTAACAGGCGGTCAGAAGAAACCCTCACTCCAGAACAGGGCCGAGGACAATCTGGAGCCCACTGAGTGCCGTATTATTTCTCCTAATATTGGCCTCCTAAATCTAATCTTACAATATTATTGTTATATATATATATATTTTAAAGGAACAGACAGAAACAACCCCCTGAATATATACAAATGCCTCCTTGTAGGCTTGCCATGCAGCCCCGGATAACCACTGGAGGTCCGGCCTAGCCGGCACAACCCGGTCTATAGGTCAAAATGGCGTCCGCCTATGGACCTCAGAGCCGCTAGGATACAGCCCGCTGTTTGTTCCCCCGCTCGGACCTGTCAGCACAGGTCAAGGCGACAGTTTCTCCTAAGAGCAGCCTAGCCGGCCCTGAATTAGTAAAATCCAAAGTGGCGGCCGTCAGCGGGAGTTTGTAATGGCGACCGCCGGGCGACCATGCGGTCAAAATGGCGGCCGCAACTCCTCGTATCGCTAACGAGAGAGACGAGCCAAACAACGAGGAGAAACGAAGAGCAACGTGAGCTAGAGCTCCCCACTCCCCCCCCCGTCGTGGAACCTGCGGTTTAAGGATGGGCGCAGTGAATCCGATGCCGGAGCCTCGTGCGCCTGGTGCTCGGATCGAACTCCGTTGGCTGTGCAGGTCCGCTCGCCGTTCGGGAGCACCTGAAAAAACGAGTGAAAACACTACCCAAGAGTCCTGCTTTGAGGGGGCCTAAAGGCCTCAAGGGGAGGAGAAGAGCCCTGCCAGAGCCCAAGAGGCTCAAGGAAGGACAGAGTCCTTCAGAAATTAGCCAAAACCCAGAAACAACTTATAATTTGGAATTTAGAATAATTTTAGAGAGAAAAATCCGAATTAAACTGTTCAAAATAAAATATTCCTATGGAGCCAATAAGCCTTGCGTGCTGCTGAGCCTAAGACTAAGTCAAAACTGGGAAGACACACCCAAAGGGAGGCGTGACTAAAGATCTGACTTAGTCTCTCTGAGCAGGAAGGCTGAAATAACCCAATCAGTGGATTGTACATCCACCATGCTGGAGAACAATACTTATGCTTAGTATATTATGCAAATTGCTGGATCTTTGCTAGATCTTTATGTGTGAACACAGCCAGTAACAACTCCAGGGAACACTTCTTCCTCAGTACTGCAATCAGATGTACGCATAAAAGCCCCACCAAACCTCCTCAAGGAGAAAATGTTAATAGTTTCCTTTCTGCCCCAACAGTTTTACTATTGCTTCTTTATTTGATGAACATCTCTGTTGTTTAGACAGGCGACGATCATCCTTCGGTCAATAGACCCTGAAGTACACTTAAAGGAAAACCTCTGAACTGCCATATTTAAGTTGTTGTTCTCAATACCTTACCTAGAAGAAAGAGGTCCCAGTGGGGTTCTAAAGCAAGGTACTCCCCTTGGCCGCCTTTTCCTAAAAGCCTGTTCTATTAATTTGCTTTCAGAGGCAGGATCTATCCTCCAGAAGGAACCCTTGCCTGGTTCTTCCTGGGAACGTGGTACTTTGATGAAATAACGATTCAGAGAGAGATTGTGACGTATTGAATTCTGTGAGTCATAAAAGAAAACAAAGAAATCATCCATTTCAGTATTAAGGTGGAATATATTCTAAGGAAAACACTTTTATAAGAATTCTCCAAGCTTGGTGTTTTCACATCAAGCCTCTTCCATCAGTCATTCAACAATTTCCCCTTAATTATATTTCTCCGCAGTCTTGATCTCCAAAGTTCCCAGGATCACATTTTTTAAATTCTTAATTTTTAAGATTTTATTTCACGCTAAATTTAAGTATGCATACCACAATGCGGGTGTCATCTCTCTTAGCTCATATAATTAAGATGTTTTCTTATTCTTAGGTCCTTTAGTAGGACTTGAATTATTAAGTTCCCACCAGTTTTAGACTGTGTGTTTAACTGTAGATCAGGCATGTCAAACTGCCAGCTCACGGGCCAGATGCATCATGGTGAAACTGCATCCACCCCATTGCTGGCAATGGGGAAAAAGTTGCAATACATCACGCGACATCATGTGACATCTTGAGTTTGACATGCCTGTTGTAGATTATCCACATGTAATAACAACAAAGATCTGTAAACAGAAGTAGAACAACTGTGGCAAAAAAAACCCCAAAGATAGTAAAAATAGTAAAAGGCATCCTGAGTACAATCCCAAAACATCTAGTTTACCACTTGAACGTCATCAGTATTGACAAAATCACCATGAGTCAATTGCAAAAGGCAGCTTGGAACAGCTTACATCCTGCAACAATACCTTTACCATCAAACAACAACATCTGCCTATCCCAGATCCTTGGGAACAACTCAAGAGGTGGATAAAAATGCCAAATCCACTTTAAACATCAGGTTGATTGTATGACCAACCACAACAACAATAATAATAACAACAATAATAAACTTCAAAATATACAGCCAACATATGTTAATATGAGCAAAACAAGAGACCATAGATTTTTTTCAGAGTTCAGACATTCACAGCCTATAGGAATTAGGATGAATCTATAATAATATAAAGTTATTGAAATTGGAATAAATGTTATTTGGTTTGATAATTTTAAGAATCTAGTATTAGAAGAACATTGCACAAACTCCTGCACATATAAGGACATTCTACACACTATTAATGTCAAACTGTTTAATTTCAATATATTCTTTCTATATGTAAAGATATCTCAACTTAATATTTTATAATCAAAACTAGATTGTATAGAAATATAAATGGCACAATTTGCAACGTAGCATTAAAGGTGGTGAAGTAAACTATTTAATGAAGAAAGTCTACGGGAAAGGAAAAGTCTACAAGGAGCATCATGTTTTATCTGAAACATCACAAAGCTACTCCTGGTTTAGATAATTTCCAGAAAAAAACTAGACTATTCCTGAAATAGCTAGACTGATGTGGTCTTAAGGAAGAAACAGCTCTCCAGAATTGTCTCCCCAAAATGTTCTATGCAAGCAATATACTTTAAGATGTCTACCTTCAACCCACCATAGTATGCTCATTTAAAAAAATATTAATAATTTTTACCTGCCAGCCCTTGTCTGCTGTCCTGTAGTAAGGATAATTTTTAGTTATGTGCGTATAAATTCCATTTAGTGTAAGTTGCTTATCAGGAGCCATTGTAATTGCTTGTACAATTAGTTGTGCATAGGAGTAAGGTGGCTTTGAATCATCCTAAATATTAAAAATAATAGAATTAAATTAGCTTATCCCTTCAGGAACATTAGAAATATAACATTAACTTTATAATATAATACAAATGACATTATTTCTTGAAAGATACCATCATGCACATTGAACAACTTTTTCATTGTTATTACACATTTGCATTTTCAATTTTATCACATAGAGCTCTGTCCGACACAATCCATTCCAAGTGTAAAATATCTCTAATGTGCTTTACTGCTACCATGTTTTTTTCTCTTAGTATATTCACCCTGCAACTCTTAAGCATATTGTTTTGGGGAGATTAAATTCATCCTAAAACAACTAAAGAACAGTAGTTTGGCCTACCTGAGAACTTCAACTAATCAGCACTCACTATCCTTGCTTAGACATGCTACCTCCTGAGTATACAGCTCTCTATTCACCAACCCCATCCATTTCTAGGAATGTATCAATAGAGAAAAAAACCAAAAATCTTTAAAAGAAGCACAAAAAAGCATTTTTCCTATATACCATGTAGTGCATGATTTGTTCTTTCTGTATTTGTGGCCATTCATCTTTCGGTTTACAACTCACTAATTGAGCTAGTCTGTTGCTCAGGTAGGGGCAATTAGCAGATTGTTTGGGGAATTACAGCAAAAGGACAAAAGCCAAACATGCTTTTTGGGGGGGGGGAACAGAACAGCATTTTTGTTTATATACTTATTTGTTAATTTATATGCCACCTTTATTGCAGGATCTCTTTACCTAAAGATCCCCTTTCAGATTATCACTGTAAGAAAGGCTGAATAGAGAAGCTGCAAGTAGTAGAGTTTAAGTGTTTTTCTTCTAAATCTTGCAAGTATTGCCTGGTTTCTGGTATCCATGCTAGCTTAATATCCTCCAACAGCTTATCACTTGTCTAGAAGAAAAATGAAGTAAGAACTGGGGATCACAGCAGACAGTATGTCCATTCAAAACACAGACACCCATGACATTAGATGTTTGCAGAAGAGGAGAAACAACGGGGGGGGGGTTAGGGTTAGGGTTAAAAATTGCTAACTACACATAAATATTATTTCTGTTTACTTTTTAAAGCAATATTTTTCAATTAACTTCCATTATACTACTCAGTAACTGAGTTTACAAATGGATTCTAATAAAAAGAATCTCACCTTTGGGCTATCTCCACCAGATGCTTCCTTATCATTTTCTGACTGTGAATTCTCAGCCATAAGATGTAAGTCAGATGGTATTACACGACCCATTTTGTACCCTGAAGAACCTGCACCACGAGGACTAGATGGGCAGGAATTTGCAGCACTATAAAACAATATGAAAAGAGTTGTCTATTTCATTACAGAATATATATCATTGTATCCAATAATTTCCTTCAGCTAAACATAATTTCCTGAACAAACATTCCCCAACTGTCTTGAGTTATACTCACATTAATGGAGAATGACAATTAAAAGGACACAGATTTTCCTTCTGTATTACCATCAAAATATATATTTATAAGAACATCTTTGCAAATATTGTCTCTATTCCAAATACAATCCCTTGAGAGGTTAAAAACAAGTTTAATTCTAGATTTTCAGTGACAGGCAAGATGGAACAAATCTATTTGCCTTTATTATAAAAGGCCAGCCCTTATGGTAAGTGTCTACTCTTCCTTTGACAACTATTAGTTTAGTGCACTATTTGGAAGAATCAGATCATAATAATTATGCCAGAATAAATGTTATTAAAAGCATAATATTAAATCTAAAGACTTGATATTAATAAAATAAATTATTACGGTATAAACATGCCAAATAATAATACGTTTTAAGTAGGACTACCATATCCGGACTCCAAAAATACATGAAACCATTTTCAATGAGTTAGAACTTCTGGTATCTCTTGGTACTATCTCAGTGACCATTTAGATTTTTGCAGCCTAGATATGGTAGCCCTAGTTTTAAAAGTAAGATATATAAATTAAATTAATCCTAGAATGGAACATGGCTCATACATGCAAATATACAAATACTCTTTGATTTATGATCACAACTGTGACAAGATTCTTCAGTCACCAAGCAAAGCAAACATTAAGTGAGATGTCATGTCACTGCTTCAGTCAACAACCCCAATTCTGGCACTCCTGGCTGTGGTCATTAAGCAATCTCTCATTAAGTAAACAGACTGAAAAATCTATCTGCTGGATTTAGCTCTCTGTGGGGTTGAATCCCTATGGCAGGCAGCTTTTACACTCAAAGAGGGATGCTGAAAAACATCCATCCCAAAATGCGAAGCAGGATTTTGGCATGGAGTGTTTGTAGCACAAGGCATTGGACTCCTTCATTTCTGATGGCTGACTGCACAAGCCCCATGCTGCATACATCCACAAATCCAAGCAGAATTTGGTACAGAATATTTGCAACACGGGTCATTTGCAGTCAGCTCACAGAGACAACAAGCGGGAGTCCTCTCAACAGGCAGAAGCAGCAGCTTCCAATCTTCCCTGCCCCCTTCCCATTACTTTCTGGGAAAACCGGCAAGGAAGATTACAAATAGTGATCACATGATCGCAGGGCACTTGGCAACCAGTAGTAATAGGCTGCCAGGTGCCCAAAGCACAATCACATGACTGCGGGGGTGCTGCAACAATGTAACTTCAACACAGTCTCTTCATTAAGTCTTTCCTTCAGCTCTGTTACAATTTTTTAATGGTCACTGAACAAATGGTTATTAATCAACGGCTGCCTATAATGGAAATTCTGGGAAATGAAACAGAAAGTGCACTTTAAAGCAAGTGGTAGATATAATAAAAAGTAATATGAAACAAGTCTACAGATTTAAACGGTAGCTTACTGCATTATATATTGCATTGGTATATAATGTGAACAAACAGAACATAATTGGAATGTTATATCAAAATAGGTATCACATGGTCATTACTATTGTTAGCAAAGTTATAATTCCCCAACAGATTTTTAACATTTTTGATCAATTTGTTTAGGAGAATTTGTATTGAAAGTAGATCATAAGTAGGTTATTTATTAATAGAAGATTCTAAAGTAATTTTATTGTAACATCTCAGAAATGTTTTTGAAACTTATCAAACAATTTAGCTGAAGAAATCTGTCTGCATTCCAGATTAATTAAAACAGAGAAAATGTTCCTGCTGTTTCAGAATGGTGTTTGAAAACATAGCCCACAGTACTTTTGGTAGATGGGGGTTCATATAAACACATTTAATAAAATGAATGAAAATATTTTAATAATGCACTATAACAATAGTCTTAAGATCATTTAAAACTTATTGCATTTTAGAATGACACATTTTAAAATGCTGTAAGATTATGAATTCCACTAAAAAGTTAATATTTCGGTTTTTAATTTTTCTTGAGAAAAGTGTTAAGTACTTAATGCTTATAAAGGAATGCTATAAATAACAGAATATATAAATTTAATTTATAAATATAGATGTTCCATAGGGGAAAAACATTTCTGAGTTCTTTCTTATACTGCTCATAACTGAGCACTGGTTAACATATAAAGATCTAGTCACTTCCCTCACGAGAAAGATGAATATGGTCACAATTACCTCTCCTGGACATGTTGTTTATGTTTTGTTCAGACTGAAAATGATGTTTTTAATCTTACATGAAATAAAGTTTTTTCCTGATATCAAGAATTACTAAAGATGCTCTCAGACTATTGGCATGTGTTTTAATTAAGTATTTTTTTATCACACAATATACTGATCTGGTTCACATTAACACCAAGCCATTGTACAGGGTGCCTCACTGACAATATATTTCCTTCTAGTTGCACACTTTGCCTTATATTGCCACATGGAGAGGACAATTTTCTGCAATAGCATTTAAAGAATGCAAGGGTTATATTAGGAATGATAAATAATAAAATATTTGCACAGAATGAAGCACAAATACTTTTCTTAGTTAAAAACATTTCTCAAATATTTTAGAAACAAATACTTCTCTGTTTTAATTCTATAGTTTGTATATGTGTGTACATAAGGCAATTAATTATGATTTGTATCAAGGAAGGTTAGGTTAACGTTAGTTTGAACAAACTGTTATTGTAACAAAGCAACACACTTTCATAAAGCAGACTGCTGCACACAAAAATGATTCCAAATGTTATTTTCACACTTCATGCTAAACTATGAGTCCATTTAAAGAAATCAGAAGATCACAGAAAGAACTTAATCTGCTTGATAGGAAGTTACTCTTCTGCCCTCAGCATTATTTCTCCCAGTGAGGCTGGTTGGCACTTAAACACTATCACTACATGGAACTGCCCACTGAGAAGCCAGTTAGTCCACAAAGCAGCAACCTTGCTATGCCTATATAATATCTTTGCTTCATGAACTGCAGAAAACCTTCAGATAGAATTCAAGATGCTAACTACTATCTATAAAGATGTGAACAAACTAGGATCAAGTTATTTGGAGAATATCTGTCTTTCATAGTATCTGCCTATTCTCCATGATCAGATAGAATGGTTTACTTCAAGGTCCTAACAATTAAACAATGACATCTAGTGGGTTAGGGTCCCTCTAGTTTGGGAACATATGAAATATTTTTAATTGTTTTCTCAGGGAATTTTTTTAATATTATATTGTTTTTTTAATTATGTGAAGCCACCCATAGGTTGCTTTTGGACTTGGGCAACCTCACAATCCGATGAATACATAGTAAGTAAATAATAATACATAATAAATACATATTGTTTTAAGTCCCCATATGTATACATTTATTTCTCTTCAAATAAGGCCCCACACATTTATATTCCTTATGCATAAATAGGCCAAGCCCACACTGAAATTAATGAGACTGTCAGCATCATCGCTAATTTAACCAAGAATGATTGCTGGAATTTCATCTAATGCCAATAAACACAGAAAAAAAGCAAAAATAATTTGCTCCAAGGATGTTAAATGTGATTGTAGAAATTTAAATTACAGATTAGTATGACATTTTTGTAGTTCAACGATAAACCTAAATGCAGCAACACAACATAAAAATACCTGATGGTTCCTGTGGGAGAAGGAAGAGGGCTAATCAAATGAGCCATATTGTCTGGAATGTTTATTGTTAGGGGAGAAATCTGGGGTTGTACAGGTTTCACTGGGGATTGTGGGGACTCCTGTTTTTCTCTCTTTTCATTGGATAAAGCTGTAAATGTTATCTTGATGTTTGTGCTGGGAAACCTGAATGTACACCTGAAAAGTAAAAACAAAAGGTGTTAACTAACTGAAATAAAGGTTTTCTTTATTTGCATAATTACAAGAGCACTCATATTAATAAAATATTAAAAAAGAAAATATATACAATTGTTATAAAGCTACATAATGAATATATGGTAAATACAATCACATTCATTTAGAAATGTGTTCTTCTGTGGATTTTACTTTTGATTTTTATATACCAAAATTGCAATCAATAATTATTTAATAAATTTTGAAGTGGTATAAAAACCAGCATTAAGGTTATTTGATGATGATTCAAGTTCTTAAATCAGGAAACTATGAGGCTAATGCCTTAACACAGGGTCCCCAAACCCTGGTCCGTGGACTGGCACCGGTCCGCAGGGTGCCAGCAACCGGTCCGCACAAACAAGCAAAGCCCCATCTGCGGGATGCAGGCAGCACACGAAACCACACCCCCTCTGGTCCATGGAAAAACCTTTCTCCACAGCACCGGTCCTTGGTGCTCAAAAGGTCGGGGGCCTCTGCCTTAACAGACTTATTTTCAAAGTAATGTTATACAATGTCTCACAAAGATCAGGCGATTCAGAATATGGAGGTGATTCAGCATCTTTGCAGATCACATCCATACATCTTCATCCACCCTTCCTCCCTATCTGGATTTGTGTTTGGGAAAAAAAGTAAGTGTAGTAAGGGAATTTTTTTTGCAGGCCCTATTTTTACCACTGTAAATATTAATAACAGTCCTATACTGACATATGGTTCTAGTATATGACAATAAGGATCGTCTCATTGCACTTGAATTGGGTCGCCCTACCCATGCCGACAGAGGGGACACGCTGTGGGCCCCACGGGCCAGGGAATTCTGGCTGGTGGGATCCAGGAGAAAAGCTTTCTCTGCCATTGCACCTACCCTTTATTAGAACATCTTGCCTCTCCAGAATGAGGCCGGCTCCAGCCTCCTTACCTTCAGTAACAGCTTAAAGATCTGGCTCTGCCAGTTGGCTTGGGACTCCAACAGAAGGGCTTCTTTCACATTAGGGGTGTATGAATAGATTAACAAAAGATCCCACCCCCTCCCCTTCTCATCACACTCCCTCCCCCCATCTTTTTAGCTACCCTGATTTGACAGTATTGTGTCTATATTATTATAAATTATACAGTTTTATCTTTTAATACTGTAAGCCGCCCAGATTTACTTTGTGGCAAGATGGGCAGCTAATAAATTTTACAAATAAATGAATAAATATTGTCATTCTGAACCCATCTATAAGGACTTCTCCAAAACATAGTATGAAATTAAGATAAAGAAAAAGATAAGAGATAACCTTTATTGTCATTTTTTTTACTGTGGGCACACTGGCACACATTAAAAATGAAATTATGTTGCCTGCTCTCAAAAATGTACACATACATAACACACATATAGGTCAACTGATGGAATCCTAAGGGAACCTGCCCACTGACAAAGTCTAAAATATCTGAAGATTTCCTTACTTTCTTTTTTTAGGCCAAAATGGTTTTCAAATAAATCCTATTTAAACAGAAAAAAAATTCTCTCATACTATTGAAGCTATTATAGTGATAGTGAACAGACTCAGCATTGCCTGAAATATAATTATTTATAAAATTTCACCTTCATATCAGTTTGGCCCAGTATATCCTTAAGCTAATTTCCTTTCTAAACATTTCAGCTTCTTTTTTCTAAAAAAGAAAAAATAATTACAATAATATGTGGCCAAGAGCACTTTTAAATGATGTCTTAACCCACAAGGGCAGCATTGCTTACTACAAGAAACTCATCTAATGGAACAAGACAAATTTTATTAATGAAGGATTGGGTCGGAGAGGTTTGGTCACAAATACTTTGAGAAAAACTAAAAGTGTGGGCATTTTGATTCAAAAAAATATTCATGTTGATATAACAGCATGGATTCTAATAATTGGGGTTAATATTTATAGGCCTAATATCATGGTATCCTATTATGTTTTATGAATGTTTTCAATATTTGAATGAGTTAATTTAATGATAAACTGTTAATAGGAGGAGATTTTAATAAAATATTGGATCCTGAACTTGGAAAAGAACAATTAGTTCTGTATTGAATGAAGATACAGATTTTTTTCAAAATAAAATCTACTGCATTTGGATGATACGCAAAAACAGCTTTTATTTGCCCCATTATCTGAGACGGATATTAAACAAATAATAAACAAATTATAAAACAGGCCAGTGGTAAAACACGAAGAATGGATGCATACCCTAAAAGTGGTATAAAAATTTTACAGACCTTTTAGTGCCAACATTTTGTCAATTGTACGAAATATTTGATAAGGGAATTGCATCTGCAGCATTCAGTCAGGCTTATATTATTGTTATACTAATAGCAAGTAAAACGTGGATGCTAATTATCATCCAATCTCATTCATGAATGTTGATACAAAGATCATAACAGCAATGTTAGTAAATATTGTTTGTTAAGAATGATCAGTGTGTATAAAAACTAGGCAATTAGCAGAAATTAGATTTGTCTGAAATGGTATAGGTTCTCCTGTTTGAGTAGGGGGCTGGACTATAAGACCTCCAAGGTCCCTTCCAGCTCTATTCCATTCCATTCTATTCCGTTCCATATTAGTTGTAACTTTAATTGGTTTGAATAAAAACAAAAATCAACTTGTAATTTTATTAGATGCTAAGGTCTTTTATAAAATATATAATCAATACATGTTTGTCATATTAAATAGATTAGGATTTCCTATGGAAATCTATCACATTTAAAGTAAAGGCTAATGGTATATTCTTTGCTTCTTTTCCACTATTTACAGCAGGGATGTCAAACTGCCGCAAGCCGATGCGTCATGCCAAAACCGCACCCACCCCATTGCCAGCAATGAGGAAAAAGTCGCAGTACGTCGTGACATGTCACATGAAGTTGCAAGTTTGACACCCCTGATTTAGAGGAACTAGACCAGTGTTTCTCAACCTTGACAATTTTAAGGCATGTGGACTTCAACTCCCAGAATTCCACAGCCAGCACTGCTGGCTGTGGAATTCTGGGAGTTGAAGTCCACATGCCTTAAAATTGTCAAGGTTGAGAAACACTGAACTAGACAAATATGTCCATTTTCACCCTTCCTTTTTATATCTGTGTGGAAACCTTATGAAAACAGCTTCCCTTGTCCTTAACTGTCTGCCAGAGTTTTCCAAAATTCATGTTCATTGTATCGATGACCCTATCTAACCATCTCATCTTCTGAAATCCCCTTCTCCTTTTGCCTTTTCCAATGAGTCTTCTCTTCTCATTAGGTGGCCAAAGTATTTGAGCTTCAGTTTCAATATCTGTCCTTCCAAAGAACAGTCAGGGTTGATTTAGAATTGACTGATTTTTTTTATTTAGTGTTGTATTTTGTATTTTAACTTTGTTCTGAGTAAAATAAAAAAATTCTAAAAGAAAAAAGAATTGACTGATTTGATCTCCTTGCAGTCCAAGGGACTCTCAAGAGACTGTTCCAGCACCACAATTTGAAAGCATCAATTTTTTCAGTGCTCAGCCTTCTTTATGGTCCAGCTCTCACAATCATACATTACTACTTGGAAAACCATAGCTTTGACTATATAGATATTTGTTGGCAATGTCTCTGCTTTTCAATATGCTATCTAGGTTTGCCAAAGCTTTCCTCTCAAGCAGCAGGCATCTTTTAATTTCATGGCTTCATTCACTGTCTACAGTGATCTTGGAGCCTAAGAAAATAAAATCTGTCACTGTTTCCATTTCTTCTCCTTCTATTTGCAAGAAATTATGGGATCATGATCTTAGTTTTTAATCTTGAGTTTCAAGTTAACTTTTGCAATCTCCTCTTTCATCTTCATCAAGAGGCTCTTTATTTCCAGGTTGCCTGGTTCAAGGTCAGCGATCACATCATCATGGTTATCGTATTCTTGCCATCTCACCTTAATCTTTTCTGCTTCTATTAGATCCCTACCATTTTTGTCCTTTATCATGCCCATCTTTACATGAAAAGTCTCCTTGATAATCTCCAATTTTCTTGAAAAGATCTCTAGTCTTTCCCATTCTATTGTTGTCCTTTCTCTCCATTGTTCATTTAAGAAGACCTTCTTATCTGTCCTTGCTATTCTCTGGAAATCTGCATTCAGTTGGATATATCTTTCCATGTCTGCCTTACCTTTCACTTTATTTCTTCTTCAGCTATTTATAAAGCCTCATAAGACATCCACTTCACTTTCTTGCATTTCTTTTTCTTTTAGATGGTTTTACTTGCTGCCTCCTGTACGATGTTACGAACCTCCGTGACCATCTATAGTTTTTCAGGAACTCAGTCTGCCAGATCCTGTCCTTTAAATCTATTCATCACTTCCACTGTATATTCATAAGGGATATGATTTAGGTCATATCTATTTTTTCCCTACTTTCTTCAATTTAAGCCTGAATTTTGCAATAAGCAGCTCTTGATTTGAGCCGGTGAGCACTGAATTTTTATTGATTGCATAGAGCTTCTCCACCTTTGGCAGCAAGGTACATAATGAATCTGATTTCAGTATTAACCATCAGGTGAAGTCCATGTGCAGAGTCGTCTTTTGAGTTGTTGAATAAAAGTGTTTGCTATGAACAGCATGTTCTTTTGACAAACTCTGTTAGCCTTTGCCCTGCTTCAATCTGTATTCCAAGGCCAAACATGCCTGTTATTCTACTTACTCTTTGACTTCCTATTTTAGCATTCTAATCCCCTATGATGAATGGAGAACTTCTTTTGGTATTAGTTCTCATAGAACCAATCAACTTCAGCCTCTTTTGCATCTGTGGTTGGGGCACAGACCTGGATTACTATAATGCTGAATGATTTGCCTTGCATTTGAATAGAGACCATTCTGTTGTTTTTTTAGACTGTATCCAGTACTGCTTTTCCCACTCTTTTATTGACTGAGGGCTACTTCATTTCTTCTAAGGAATTCTTGCTCACAGTAGTAATTACAATGGTCATTTGAATTAACTTTACCCATTCTCATTCACTTTAGTTCACTGATTCCTGAAGATGCCAATGCAATATATACAAGTAGTCCTCGACTTACGACCACAATTGAGCCCAACCTTTCTGTTGCTAAGTGAAACATTTGTTAAGTGAGTTTGCCCCATTTTACAACTTTCTTGCCACAGTTGTTAGGAGAATCAAGTAATTGTTAAACTATTAAGTGAATTTGGCATCCCCATTGATCTGCTTATCAGAAGGTTGCAAAAGAGAATCATGTGACCCCAGGACACTGCAACCATCATAAATATGAGTCAATTGCCAAATGTCTACATTTCGATAACATGATCATGGGGATGTCACAACAGTCATAAGAGTGAAAACTGGTCATAACTCACTTTTTTCAGTGCCTCTGTAACTTTGAACAGTCACTAAACGAACTGTCGTAAATTAAGGACTACCTGTATACTTGAATATTTACATTACACAGGCATATATAGCATTCTTTTAACTGCTTTAACAATATATTTTAACTTCATTTCCTTTTCTTGTTATCTTTTTTCATTTTTGAAGCCCTATTGTTTCTTTGAGAATGTATACTGTATATTTGCATCGTAATTTTCTTTGCATTTTTTCCCTGTTACTATTAAACATTAAAAAAAACTACCATCTGGATTAAAAGTACTTTGCTCACATGTATAAATTCCCCCATCCGTTACGGTTTTAAACCATGTAAAATTTAAAGCACCAGACAAACAGAAAAAAGTTTTTAAAGAAACAAAATACACTGCATCTTTGCAGTCTAAAAAAATACTGTAAAAAAAAATTTGCCTGCAGGCTGTAGTTACTGTAGAAACCAAGCTCTTCATCCTTTTCTGCAAGCTGAAGATACAAAAGAGTTGGAAAGCAGGGATCAATGGGAAGCAGCTTATAAAGTTCCTTGTCACATGAGCTGCAGGGAAATCAGACATTAATTTATTAAACTTACCATGTAATGCTTCTGGAATTTGAGGCTCCTCTATACAAATATAAAAGAAACTCGGCCTATGGAAACACTACAGTATTTGGTAATTCTCAAGACCAAGACTAAATACAAGCTTGTTGTGTGGTCATTATATCTTCAACCATGAGCAAATATAATTTGATAGAAAGAAGACTGCATGTCTACACTTGCTGCAGATTTCAAAAAGCTGTTTCAACAAGTTATACATGTTACTCAAGTCACTTCTCATAAGCCCTAACCCAACTTTCTTCTTTTCATTTTATCATTCTTACTATTTTAATGCAAAAAACTGATAGATTTTTTCCCCCTGTTTTTCTATTTACAGAATCTGTAGGACTTCCAAACAAAACTGGCATTATAGGGTAGAAAAAAAGAAAAGAAACAAAAACCTATACCGAGATGAAGGGAGGGCACATTCAGATCTCATAGCTAAGCTGTCAGTTAATAATCTTCAGGAAACTGGCATAGCACAAAACTAGATACCTGCTGTGAAAAGTGTATTCCTTTACAAAAATGGCTGTAGACTTTGTATACGCTCCACATCTATTATAACAAAGTAAAGATATAAGCCTGCAGTTTATTTGGAAGTTTGCTCATAAATCTAGGAAAAAGGGCAAGCTGGGACACTATGAAGCATCCAAAAGAACACGACAATTATACAGAAAGTAATCTCATCAGTTTGCTTTCTGGTAAAGGACTGCTGTAAATGCTATTTTCAACACAGCAACCGTGTATGAATAGGCAAGGCAACATAATGATGGGCATTTTGTGAAAACACAGTATGAACTCAGAACTCCAAATGTGGCCATCAGCCCATGGTCTAAACACGTTAACATTTCCTTGTTAGTTGCATTTAACCCAGTGATTGCACTAATCACATTTCTAGCAACCAACTATAAATGTCCCCTGAATATTAATATAATCATTTCCATTAACTAAATAGAAGCCAACAGCCAGGTGTTTCCAAAACATGCAAGATGCAGTGTTTTCCTCTGGAAACAAATTTTAGCCCATACAGTGTATACCTGTTGTCTTAGGTTACTGAAAATTTTGATAAAGCAACACTTCAAGGCCAATTGTCAGTGTTCATGAAGCTTCCTCGGATACCTGCTGTCCAAAGCCTTTTGGGTTATTATCTGGTCACTTGGCCACTACTGCAATTTTTGACTGGATATGTAAAAGGGGGGAGCTTTCTTCTGCTCCAACCCTTTTCTTCATCCTCAGTTTACACTTCCTCAGATTTTCTGTACTATACTTTGCCATCTTGCTTCCTTCTGTTCCATGGTTCCTATTATATCCATGCACACATAATTCTCCATCTTTGCTTCCAGGCTTGCTCTCCCTCACCCTATTGCTGTTGTTTTGAGGAAGCCACTTACTCAGGTGCTGCTTTACAACTCTTGTGGCCCATGACCTCACAGTCCTCACCTTTCTTCACTCCTTCAGCAATTTTGACCTGGGGTGGAGCAGTCCTCAGTTCTTGTTGGGCAACTTTTCTGCTTTAGAGAAGGAAATGTGCTGCTCCTTCTGATGCCTCCCCCCCCCCAATGCTGCTATCTTCACTAAAATCTCCTGTCCTGAAGCTCTTTTACACATTAAGAAGTCTGTGTCTCACTCTCACATATGCATGTTCCTTTTCTCTACCAAATTCCCAATTAAAAAAAATACCCCCTACTAAGTCAACCCTGCCCCCTTAAAAAAAAACAATTTCCAAAGCAGATGGGATCCTTAGCTGGGTCCTGGATGAAAGGTCACGTGTACAGTGCATTCAGAAAGAATTCAGACCCCCTTCACTTTTGTCAATTTTGTTATACTACAGCCTGATTCTACAGTTGTTGAAATTCATTTTTTTTCCTCAGTACCCCATAATGACAAAGTGAAAACAGAAATTTTAGAAATGACTGTAAATTTATTAAAAAGAAAAGGGGCGTTGTCTTACCTGAACGCCTTTTCTCAACATGGTGGTGTAGAATCCACTGATTGGGTTGTTTCAGCCTTCCTGCTCAGAAAGACTAAGTCAGAGCTTTAGTCACACCTCTCTCTGGGCGTGGCTCCCCAGTTTTGACGAGGCGAAGGATCCTGACGAAGTCTGACGCAATGACTCCAAAAAATATAACAACACACAAGCCTAGACACCTTGAAAAAGAGGGAGGGTGTGGATTCTACACCACCATGCTGAGAAAAGGCGTTCAGGTAAGACAACGCCCCTTCTCCAGCATGGTGGATGTAGAATCCACTGATTGGGACATACCAAAGCCTCCCATGTCCCTAAGGGAGGGAAGGTCTAGGCTGGTGTCTCCCTAGAGGAAACAACCTGTTGAAGAACCCGTCTGCCAAACGCAGCGTCCGCCGTAGCAAACTTATCAATCTTATAATGAGTGATGAAAGAAGACGGGGACGACCAAGTTGCTGCCCTGCAAATCTCCTCTACAGAAGCCTGGGTAGACGAGGCCGCAGATGTCGCTGCACTGCGTGTCGAGCGAGCTGTAATATGTGCAGGAACTGGGAGTGACTGTGAAACATAGGTCCTAGTAATGCAAGCCCTAATCCATCTACCAACGGTGGAAGAAATCCAGTCTCCAACCTTCCCTTTTTAGGGAAGGTCGTTGAGACGGTGGTGGCACTCCAACTCCAACGGTCCTTGAATGAAACTGATTATCTGGGCCCTCAGCAGTCTGGGTTCAGGTCCGGTTACAGCACAGAAACTGCTTTGGTCGCGCTGACTGATGATCTCTGGCGGGCCCGGGATAGAGGCTACTCCACTATCCTGGTGCTTCTTGACCTCTCAGCGGCATTCGATACCATCGACCATGGTATCCTTCTGCGCCGGTTGGAGGGGCTTGGAGTGAAGAGCACCGTTTTACACTGGTTCACCTCCTACCTCTCTGGCCGGTCGCAGTCGGTGTTCGCAGGAGATCAGAGATCGGCTCCGAGGCCTCTTCCATGTAGAGTTCCTCAGGGGTCTGTTCTCTCACCTCTGCTTTTTAACATCTACATGAAGCCGTTGGATGAGATCATCCGTCGACATGGGGTGAGTTATCATCAATATGCTGATGATACTCAGCTTTATATCTCTACCCTGCATCATTACAGCGAAGCAGTGGAAGTGTGTTGAGGTCTGGATGGATGCCAACAGGCTCAGACTCAATCCCGACAAGACAGAGTGGCTATGGGCTCTGCCTCCCAAGGACAATTCCAACTGTCCGTCCATTACCCTGGGGGGAGAAGTTTTGTCCCCCTCGGAGAGGGTTCGCAACTTGGGTGTCCTCCTCGATCCACAGCTAAGTCTAGAACATCATTTTTTGGCTGTGGCGAGGGGGGCATTCGCCCAGGTTCGCCTGGTGCGCCAGTTGCGGCCCTATTTGGACCAGGAGTCACTCCTCAGTCACCCATGCCCTTGTCACCTCGAGATTCGACTACTGTAATGCTCTCTACATGGGGCAACCTTTGAAGAATGTCCGGAGACTGCAAGTAGTACAGAATGCGGCCGCGCGAGCCGTCTTGGGTCTCCCAAGACATGCTCATATCATTCCAGCTCTCCGTGAGCTGCACTGGCTACCAATTGTTCTCTGAACACAATTCAAAGTGTTGGTTATGACCTATAAAGCCCTTTATGGCAATGGACCAGGATACTTGCGGGACCGTCTTCTGCCTCATGAATCCCAGCGACCGGTTAGGGCACATAGGGTTGGCCTCCTACGGGTCCCATCTGTCAGGCAATGTCATCTGGCAGGGCCTAGGGCTAGGGCCTTCTCCGTTGCTGCCCCAGCCCTCTGGAACCAGCTTCCCTCAGAGGTTCATATTGCTTCCTCCCTCCTAGCTTTCCGGAAATTGTTAAAGACGCATTTGTGCCGACAGGCTTGGGGCGTATGAGCTGTGCTCTGCCCCTGGGCCTAGGAATGTCCCTCCATCAGCGACTATGCGTTGACTGTGCTTGTTTGCTGTATGAATGTGATTAATTTTATTGTATAATTTTATTGTATTGTTTTGTAAGCCGCCCTGGGTCCTAGGAGAAGGGCGGCATATAAGTTTAAGCAATAAATAAATAAATAAATAAATAAATAAATAAATAAATAAAAGAAGAGACCTTCCTGCCCATGGCAGAGGGCTGAAAGGAGACAAACAAGGCCTCCAACTTGCGAAAGGCCAAAGTACGTTTGATGTAAAGACGCAAAGCCCTGCGTACATCCAGCTTGTGCCACTGTCGTTCTAGACGATGAGAAGGATTGGGACAGAAACTTGGAAGGACTAGATCCAAGGATCTGTGAAAACAAGTGTTCACCTTGGGAATAAAGGAGGGGTCTAATCTAAGGACCACCCTGTCCTCATGGAAAGTACAGAGATCGTCTCTGACTGAGAGTGCAGCCAATTCCGAAATCCTCCTAGCCAATGTGATGGCAACTAAGAATGCCACCTTCAAGGAAAGAAAATGCAGAGAGCAAGACTTGAGAGGCTCAAACGGAGAAGTGGTTAAGGCCTGCAATACAGTAGGTAAATCCCAAGGTGGATACCGATGTACTGTGGGAGGACCAGAATTGGCCGCCCCTTTGAGAAAAGCGGTGATAGCTGAGTGTTGTGAGAGCGGACTCAGATTGTCACAGGTGAGAACCGTGGACAAAGCCGCAACCTGCCTACGGATGGTGTTGGTGGACAACCCTTTGGAAATGCCCTCCAGCAGATAATCCAAAATATTGGGAACAGTAACTGAAAGAGGGTCAAGTTTGTGTGGGATGCACCACTGGCAGAAATTTCTCCACGTGGCGTCATAGATCCGATTTGTCGAAGGGCGTCTTGAGGCCTGAATCATAGAGATCAGCTGGCCGGCGCTGGCTTTGTCCGGGCCGCGTGGCCGCCGAACAGCTGGTCAGCGGTCTTTTTAAATCCTCCGCAGCTTGGAATCAAGCCGCGAGGCCACGCGGCGCTCGGAGCGCGGCTTTGTCCGGGCCGCGTGGCCGCCAATCAGCTGGTCAGCGGTCTTTTTCAAATCTTTTTAAATCCTCCGCGGCTTGGAATCAAGCCACGAGGCCGCGCAGCGCTCGGAGCGCCGATCAGCTGATCGGCGCCACGATTGGGGCTTCCCCGCGATTCCCGCGAGCCCTCTGCGGACGGGGGGAATGCGCGAAAGACGAAGGGTGAGGGGACCCCGCTCCCCTCCGCCCCCCCTCCGCCCTCCCCCGCACCAACCGAAGGGTATTTACGGTTCCGAGGTCCCTTCAGCTGGCCAACGCTCGATTTGGGTGAGGGAGGGAGGAAGAGACGAGAAGCCAGTGGGGGAGAATGGGAAAAAGAGCCCCCTCCCCTGCTTACTTGTAGTTTGCCTCCTTATGGGGAGGCTAGGAGCCCAAGCTCCCAATCCCTGCTTAAGCCTAATTATTTCTAAATCCTGCTTAAGCCTGAATAATTTTCTAAACCTGCTTAACTAATGAAGAATCCACCAATAGGTGACTGTATCTGCCTAGGATGTCCGTCCTGGGCCAGATCAAGTCAAATCTGGGAAAGGGTCCAGGAAGGGGGCGTGGCAGCTTTGGCGGACTTGATCTGATTGGGCAGGAATACAGTCATAACCCATTGGTGGATTCTCCATCTCCCAGTGCTGGAGAACACTCCTGAGGAATAGGCCTGCTTAGCTAAACTCTCCCTCTCAAGTGCCAAGCGGCTAATTGAAGCCACTGAGGGTCTGGGTGCTGAAGATCTCCCTGGTTGAGAGCTACTCGGTCCGGGGGGAAATTCCACGGAGGCAAGAGCGACAGATTCACTAGGTCGGCAAACCACGGGCATCGCGGCCAATGTGGAGCAACCAATATTACTTCCGCCTGCTCCAGAATCAGCTTGCGAATGGTGGCCTGTAACAACGGAAGGGGAGGGAAGAAGTAAAGCAAGCCCTCCAGCCACTTGCATCGAATGGCATCCGTCCCCTCGGCCCCCCTTGTCGGGAACCTAGTGAAGAATCTGGGGAGTTGGGCATTGGACGGGGAGGCAAACAGATCCAGGCATGGCCTACCGAACCTGTTCGCTATCATATTAATGTACAAAAAGTTTTCAGTGTAACAGCTTTTGAACCAATAAACTGGACTTCATATGGCAGTTGACAATTCGGCTAACAGTCTGCATATAGGACGCAGGTCACTAGAATGAAGAAATGCTGGTTGACTATGAATTCTGTGCTAATGACAGTCATGTCCAAATGATGAAATATGCCTTCACACCAAGAAAAACTCTGCCGGACCAGAAAACAGTCTGGTGAAGAATGGGACTGAACCAAGCTAGATGGGCTTGCTGTTGAACCAACAAGGCTAGTGGTTCAATTCTGGAGGGCCCTGAAGACCTATTTATCAAGATATGCATCACCATTTAGGCACATAATGCCAGAGTTGCTACATAAAAGCAGTGACTCTGTGCCATGGCCCCCTCATCTCTCCATTAATTGCTTTTCCTCACAAGATCAAATAAATTAGGCCAATTCAGTGTAAGTGGTTCTGAAGGTAGTAAGCCACAAAGATTGCATAGGTTAATATTTGCACTTTAAATTGCACCTGAAACCTAATGCAGGGTTCATTACAAGGGTAATGAACTCTGATTGATGAATGCTGGGTAATATATGAGCAGCTGCATTTTAGGTCAAATAAAATCTCCAGGTGGTCTTTTAAAGCAGCCCCATGTATAACACATGGCAGTAGTCTCATGAAACTATAACAAAGGCATAAATAGCAAGGACCTCATGCCCTAAATAGGGTTACATGAGCATCCGGTTAACAAAATCTTCAGACATTCATGGCAGACCGAAAGACCTAAGAGGGAATCACAAAAATTCATCCCTGTAGTCACATAGACCAGACACATGCACACAAACAAACATAGTTATATAGGACAATAAAAATGAAGCAGGAATTGGTAGAAGGGAATAGGACACCTTCTATCCACAGTGATCATGCCGTTCTGAATTTTAAAAGAAAGAAGTCAATCTTGGAAGAAAATCAGAAGTTTTAAAAGTAAGAAATGTGCTCCATATTAGCTAAAAAGACTAAAAACTGGCCAAGTGATAACTAATTAATTAACCTGTACTAGTATAATATTGGCACATGATGAGAATCAATTAACTAGGCGAAGATAACTCAGTCAAGAGTGTCATGTGAATAAAACCAACTAGAGAAGGAGCAGCTACATAAAGTTTCCCTGCCAGATAGAACATTCAGTTCCTACCAACTTGAAAAGTGAAGAGTAGCATACCTTGGCTCCATTTGCTCGCTCCAGCAATTCTAGCCCCATCCAACAGCTAAAGAAACAAGAGCTACAAATTACTATTCAAGCAAGTGTTCCAGCAAGTAACATCAGGCCAGCCTGATCTGAATGCCAGCATGTAAATGCCAACATGCTACTCATCACTTCTCTCTGGTCTTGAGAAACTGATCTCTCTCCTCTCACTTACTTCTGGAGACTTTTTAAGGATATATAGCTCTATTGATATATAATCTGGAAAAGCAGTTATCTAGTATTAAAATATTAGTAAGTAAATAAATTAACGAATAAATCCATGAAGCATTGTGACCATACAACAGTGGTTCTCAACCTGTGGGTCGCGACCCCATTTGGGGTCGAATGACCATTTCACGGGGGTCGCCAAACACGGCAGTCCGTCATTTTTTTCCCCATTTTCCCCCCCATTTCCTCTCGGCTATCGCGCGTGCGCTGCGCATGCGCGATTCGGGCCGTCGCGCCGCGTATGCACGGCGCAGGTCGGGGTCACGCCACGCATGGGCGGCGCAGGTGGGGTCTCGGCCTGAAAAAGGTTGAGAACCGCTGCCATACAAGAAGTTAGGTCTAGTTTTGTTCAATATTTATGGAAACTGAGATTTTTCTCTGAATTTCCTTTCAATCAAATAATGACCTTATTTTAAAGAAGATACATTTGGAAAAATCAAAATAACTTAACAGTTTAGAAAACAAAGGCAATTTGCTTCATGACACTGAACAGGAAACTTATCTCATTGGAAAACAGTTTGTATAGAAATCACCACAGATAGCCTTTAACTTACAACTATTCAAAGTTAGGATGGAACGACCCATGACCCAAGTTAAGGACATTGCACGGTCATGTGATCATGAGCATTTGGCAGCCTGGCTGCACTAACAACCACCCTAGCATTTCAATTTCCTCCACCCATCTAACTTCCCCCATCTATGCCCTTTTGGTCCCCTGCCACCTGCACTCCACCGCCTCAGCATTGTCTACTTGCTCTCACTGATGTCAAGGTGTGCTGAGCAGCCCAGAGGTGTAGCACACCAAAGAGCCCCTTTGCAAAACGTTCCTTTTGTTGGATGCAAAGAAGCAAGAATGATCAATCAATCAATAAATCAGGTTTACAACTGCTGCACCACATTCAGCCCAACATTTCCATTGCTAAGCAAGACAGTTGTTAAATGAGCTTTGTCCCCTTTTTTGATCTTTTTGCCAGTTAAGTGAATTACTGCAGTTGCTAACTGAATCATGCAATCGTTAAGTGAATATGGATTCCCCCATTGACTCTGCTTGTCAGAGGTCGGCTGCAAAGGTTACAAATGGTGATCACATGACCTGGGGAAGTGCAATTGTCATAAATACATGCCAGTTGTCAAGTGCCCAAATTTTGATCACACAACCAAGGAGATGCTGCAACGGCCATAAGTGCGAAAAACAGCCATAAGTCACTTTTTTCAATGCTGTTGTAACTTTGAATGGTCATTAAAGAAATGGTTGTAAGCCAAGAACTACCTGTAGTTTCTTTATTGCTGTTTGCCCATAGGCAAGAATTTAGCCAGACCAAAGCACATTCATCTAGGTCAGCGGTTCTCAACCTGTGGGTCGTGACCCCATTTGGGGTCGAACGACCATTTCACGGGGGTTGCCAAAAAACGCAGTCCGCCATTTTTTCCCCCTTTTCCTTAGCTGTGATACTCCCTCTTATTCTACTGGCTTTTAAAAGCCAATAGAGTAGACTCTCTTGAATAGAGTCTAATTCTATTGGCTTTCAAAAGCCAATAGGAATTGTCCAGGCTGTCTCTGCCCTGCTGAGCCCGCCAAAAGTCCCAGTCTGCAAATGGTGCTGCAAGTTGTCTGCAGCGAAGGTGAGCTGTCTGGAAGTTTCCACCCCTCCCTGCTGAGCAACTACTAAAAATGTAAGTAAAAAAGGGCCAGGGGTGGGAGGCTGGCGGGCACAGGGAGGGTTGCTGGCGCGTGTGGGGCCCGGCGGGTGCCTTACCTCTCTTGGGCTGGGCCAGCTGGTGGCCCAGCCAGTGGTCGCCCTGTGCCGTCGCTGCCCCTTGCCAGTTACGCCTCAGCCGGCACAGGGGGAGGCACCACGCATGCACGGCGCTCCCGGGCAGGGAAATAGTCCTCGACTTACGACCGGTTGGGGTCCTCGACATACGACTGGTTGGGGTCCTCAACTTACGACCGGTTGGGTAGTCCTCGACTTACAACCGGTTGGGGGTCGCGACATTAAAAAGGTTGAGAACCACTGATCTAGGTTCTCAACCTTTCTAATGCCGCGACCCCATAATACAGTTCCTCATGTTGTGGTGACCCCCAACCATAAAATTATTTTTGTTTCTACATCGCCGGGTGCCGGGGGCGTGGTCAAGTGGGTGTGGCCACCAAGTGGGCATGGCAAGAAAGCCAGCCCCGGCCACCATTAATGCTGTGCCGCCGCTGCATGTATTTTAATGCATGTTTACCCTGCCTTTAAATGTGGGACCAAAATTTACAGAAAGTTAGTAAATAATAAATAAGAACAGGCTGCTTTCATTTGAACCATAGATTATAGTGGGGACCTGGAGGGATTTTCTTTCAGTGAAGATAAAAGAAAGTATATGAAAGAGAGGGAATAAAAAGCAAAGCAGAAAGGAGTAAGAAGAGTGAGAAATGGCATGGATGTTATAGGTTTCGTGGATCAGAAATAAACAAAACAGTTAAATCAGTTTTAAGAGAATAAATGGCAACAAATGGAAGATTCAAACTAGTTTTAAGGGAATAAAAGGAAATAAATGGAAGTATTAAACCACTTTAAACAATAAATGGAAGAATCAAAGCAGTTTATAAAAGGAAATAAATATCAGCAAACAAGAATGCTTTAACAAAATTTTTGTAGCCCAGATGTGATAGCCTCCTCAGAGATTACATGCATATTTGTGCAGTTGTGCATTAGAATAGCACAAAATGTTGGTTTCAAATAATTTTATTGTGCAATAAATGAATGAATAAGTGAAGCAACTTTGTTCAATTCCCCCCCCCCTCATTTGCTAACAAAGTTAATAGCACGTGGGAGTCCACCCACCCAAGGGGTAGGCAACCCAAAACACTCAAAGAGCCACTTGGACACGTTTCCCACCGAAAAACAAAACACTGGGAGCCGCAAAACCCTTTTGATATCTAAAATGAAGATAACACTGCAAATATCCTTTTTTACCCTTAATGTGTGTGTGTCTTTGTGTGTGTATATATATATATATAATAAAGGTTTAAAAAAGGATATATACAGTGTTATCTTCATTTTAGATGTCAAAAGGATCTTTCTCTGTCACTTTCCTCTCTCTCTCTCTTTTTCTTTCCTTTCTCTTTCATCTTTCCCTCTTTCCTCTAACTTTCTCTTTCTCTTTTATCCTCTTTCCTTCCTCTTTCTCTTCTTTTCTTCTTTCCCTTCTTTCTTTCCTTTCTCTTTTCTCAATCTTTTTTCTTTCCTCTCCCCCTTTCTCTTTCTTCTTTCTCTCTCTCCCTTTCCTCTCTCCCTCTTTCCTCTCTCTTCTTTCCTTTCTCTTTCCTCTTTCTTTCCTCTAACTTTCTTTCCTTTTTTCCTTTCTCTTATTTCTCTTTCCTAACTTTCTCTTTCCTCTCTTTCTCTTTCCTCTTTTCTCAACCTTTTTTCTCTTTCCTCTTTTTCTCATTCCTTCTTTCTCTTTCCTCTCCCTTTCTCTCTCCCTCTTTCCTTTTTCTCTTTCCTTTCTCTTTTTCCTCTTTCTTTTTCCTCTCTTCACTTTCTTTCCTTTTTTCCACTTTCTTTCCTTTCTCTTATTTCTCTTTTTCTTTCCTCTTTCTCTTTCCTCTCTTTTCTCAATCTTTTTTCTTTCCTTTTTTCTTTCCTCTCCCCCTTTCTTTCTCTTTCCTCTCCCTTTCTCTCTTCCTTTCCTTTTTCTCTTTCCTCTTTCTCTTTTTCCTCTTTTTCCTCTCTCTCTCTTCTCTTTCTCTTTCCTCTTTCTCTTCTCTTCCTTTCCTCTTTCTCTTTCCTCTTTCTCTCTCTCTCTCCCTCTCCCTCTCCCTCTCCCTCCAGGTGAAGAGAGAGAGCGAAAGGCAGACGGTGCCAAACGGACAGGGAGGGGGAGCAGGACGGGAGACAGCAGTTCCCAGCCGCCCCCCGCATCTTCAGCAGAATGGGCGGTGAGGGCGAGCAGGATGGGAGGCAGCAGCTCCCAGCCGCCCCCCCCACGTCCTCAGCCAAACAGATGGGGAGGGGAGCAGGACGGCAGGCAGCAGTTCCCAGCTGCCCCCCCCCCGCATCTTCAGCAGAACGGGCGGCGAGGGCGAGCAGGACAGGAGGCAGTGGCTCCCAGCCGCCCCCCCACATCCTCAGCCAAACAGATGGGGAGGGGAGCAGGACAGCAGGCAGTAGCTCCCAGCCGTCCCCCCCCCCCGCATCTTCAGCAGAACGGGCGGCAAGGGCGAGCAGGACGGGAGGCAGCGGCTCCCAGCCGCCCCCCCCGCATGTTCAGCCGAACAGGCAGCAAGGGCGAGCAGGACGGAAGGCAGCGGCTCCCAGCCGCCCCCCCATGTCCTCAGCCAAACAGATGGGGAGGGGGAGGGGGAGCAGGACGGACGGCAGGCAGCCAGCCTGGCTCGCCTCTGGCCTCAGTCCGTCTCTTCACTGCTGCCGGGAAAAATGCCCCGGCAGAAGCTGCCTTTGCCCAAAGGCTGGGAGGAAGCTCACAACTATATCGACCACACCACCAAAACCACCAGCTGGGTCACCACGCGGGACAGGTGAGGAAGGACGGACCGGAGGATGCTGAGCCAGTGGGATGGGGAGGAGGCTTATGGGAATGCCAGCGGCCGCGGGGTGTTTTATAGCCAGTGGGCCGGCTGCGAAATTGCACGAAATGGGGGCAGGGTGTTCTGGGACCGCTGGGGTGTCTGGTGGCCAAGCAGAGGAAGCTCAGCAGCAGGCCAGAGACAAAACTTACTATTTTTGCTTGTTCTCTCTTGCTTTCTGCTGCTTGTTCTCTGTCTCGCTTTCTGCCACGTGCTCCGAAACAGAAATTCCTTAGTTTATATTGGCTTTCGAACGCCAATAGAATAGAGTCTCTTGAATAGAGTCTATTCTATTGGCTTTCAAAAGCCAATAGAATAAGCGGGAGTAGCATAAGGAAAAGGGGGAAAAATGGTGGACTGCGTTGTTTCGCAACCCACGTGAAATGGTCGTTCGACCCCAAATGGGGTTGTGACCCACAGGTTGAGAACTGCTGATCTATCAGGTGAACCCTGTGAAGGTTTAGAGAGGATCCCTTCTGGGTCTTTTTCTGCATACCAAGAACTCAAGGCTGATTTATATCTTAGTTCCTTGGGAAACAGCCCTCCCTCTTGCAATTCTGTGCCAGACTCCACCACACCTTTGCCAGACTAACACTGGACTTTTAAAATTAAAATGTTTTAAAACATTAATCATTTAAAAATTAAAACATTAAAAGTTAACAAAAAGTGAATAACAAAGGGGGCTGGATAAAAATGTAGTTGTTAATTTATAACTAGTACAGATCATAAGAATTTATCATTTATGGATTAACTGTAGATAAGAGACTTAGTTTCCATAAATGAAGAAAGACAAAATCAAATGAGTTTAATTTCATCCAGTCTGCTTATAAGCATCAACACAGATGAGCTTGTGGAGGGTGTTAAATCAGATTCTATTAGGTTACCATAAGACCTCTTAGCCAGGATTCTAGGTCTTTTGAGACCACGTCTGGTGATAGGTTATAAAGATAGATGGTTGCATTACCATTGGTCAAAGTAATCTTAAAATGGTGCTGCAGAATATTAAAACAGTGGTCCTAAGGTACCTCAGTATTGTATTTGGGATTTCACCGCATCCATGGTCATATTCCAAATTTTGTGTGTGTGTGTGTGTGTGTGTGTGTGTGTGTGTTTCTATCTATCTACCTATCTATTTATCTATCTATCTATCTATCTATCTATCTATCTATCTATCTATCTATCTATCTATCTATCTATCAATCAAATGAAATGAAATGAAATGAAAGACAAGGCACATCTCCAATCTAGTTCTGCCCATATGTGATATGGATATGTAGGTAACACAGCTTAATCTCAAATAATCCTTTGGTGGAAGTTGTGGTTTACAGCATTCATTCTTTCTTCAGGACTATGACAGACATATTTACTTCCAGGGATTTATGAATCAACTAAATTCTAGAATGATATGAAAGACTTTTCTATATTTAGAAATAAAGATCTGTTCAGCATTGGAATGGTAAGGAGAGGGAGACCTTAATACAGTCACTGAATACTCTAATTACTTATCATATGCAGGGGTAATGCACAAAACGAAAAGTGGCTTATGACATTAACAGCAAATATGGCCAGGAATTCATCAAAACTTATTATATAAAAGGGTTTATTCTGCTTCCTTCACTACTTCCTCAGGTAACTGCAGAGCAGAACTCTTCCACTTAATGTTGGAATTAACATCTGACATAATAATGCTTATGCCTTCTGTGACGTATTTTCTAAGCGTTCTGAAGATAAAAGTGCCTTGCTCTATTTCAGGAAAACTAAAATATCTAACACAGAATCTATTCCAATTCTGAGAGTTGTTTCAGGTGCACTCTGAATGCACAGGCAAGAAGTTTGTACTAAACCATATGCATTCTCATTTTTTTGTATCATACTTGATCATAATCAATTGAATCAAATCATTCATGCATGAGATGCTGCTTCAGTTGATTGGTAGCACATTTTCTTCTAACAAAGGAATAGGGGTACTAGTAATAGTTGTTAAATATTTATGGCCCTAGGATAGATTTCTTTCTCCAAGGTCACAGGCTACTTATTTATGAATGGCTGGCATCATACTTCAGGAAAAGGTCCTTCATTCTGGGAGACTGCAAATACTACAGTAGTAATTGTCCATACCAGAAATTATGTAACAAAAAATGTTTTCTCAAGTATCCCTTTAGTGTATGTGGTTCCGGAAGAAAATTATGTTGATTGCTCAGTTGGATGATCCTTATCAGAACAGAAGGACTGCAATCTCTGCCTGATCTTGCAATGGTGTTCGATGCTATTGACCTGGACGTACAATTTTACATTGTCTCTACTTCTCCTCACAGTTGATAGCATTGACTTACCACAAAATATCATTTTGTCCCCGATGCCATTTTACACGTCTGATATTAGTCACTCAAGATGGTCATGATGTTATCAATATGCTAATGATAGAGTTACACTGGTCTATGAAAATTGAATTATAATGCCTGTATGAATCTTATTTCAGTGTCTTGTTCAAATACCTTAGATTTAATCCTGGTAAGACAATAGTCTTGTCTTACTATTCCTAAAAAAAAATATTTTATTCTTTTTATTTGAATGGAGTCAACACTCCCTCAAAAGCAGCAGGTATACAGCTTGGGAGAGTTAAGTAAATCATCACTATTACTGGTGGCCTAAGTTAGTACAATGATAAAGGAGACATAGCTTAATCAAATGCATTAGAGATAGATCCCACTTAACCACTGCCATGTTTAGCAACTGTTCAAAGTTACAACAATGCTGAAAAAGCAGAGTCCTTGAATTTATGACCATCCCAGTGTCCCTGCAGCCACATGATTATTATTCAGGCAATTTCAGGCATTTACATCTGTGTTAGCATCCCATGGTCACATGATCACTACTGAGAGCTTCACAATCAGCTTTTGAAAAGCAGAATCAATGAAGAAGCTGACAGTAAAAGTGCAAGTCACAGTCATGTGATGTTTTGGTTAACTACAGCATCATTTAGTGATGGAGTTGTTGGACCCAACTGTGGTTGTTAAGTGAGAACTACCTGTAATTATATTACCTTCCAATTACTATAATATATTCCTTGAAAGCAACTTTTACCTGAGGTCCTGAAATTGAAACAAGTACATTATTCAATAGCAAATTGATTGCGTAGTATCAGTTTTTGGCATTACCGTGTTTCCCCGAAAATAACCCCTAGCTTGATTTTTACATATACACCCAATATAAGCTCTACCCCAAAAATAAGACCTAGTTTTGGGGCGAGGCACAGGCGTAAAAATCAAGCTACAGCAGGGGTGGAGGGGTTATCTTAGGACTGCTGCAGCCAGGCCTCCCATGCCCAGCACCTCTTGTGCTGTTGCCTGAGTTCTTCTGCGGCCCCTTGCAGCCACATGCCATGTGGTGCCTTGCGCCACTACTGCCAGTTGCAGCAGGATGCCGCAAGGCTTGTGCCGATTGCACCACTGCCGCCGCGCGCAGCTGTAGGCTTGTGTCAATCGCACCATGCCGTCCTTCACAGTGAGATGCCGTGGGGCTCATCGCACCGCTGGTGCCAGTGCGGCACTGGCACGTTTGGCACATAAGTCTTGCAGCCTCCTGCCGCAACTGGCAGCACCAGCACGATCGGCGCAATGCGCCAAGCGGCCACCTGCCATAACCAGTGGCACTGGCACAATTGGTGCGACGAGCCACATGGCATGCCTGTTGTGAGCAGCAGCGGCAGTGATTGGCACAACGAGCCTTCAATCAATGGCAGTGGCGTGATCAGCATGAGCCTTGCAGCCTCCTGCCGCAACCGGCAGCAGTAGTGCGATGCACATGGCATACAGCCGCAAGTGGCCGCAGAAGAACTCAGGCAGCGGCGCGTCAGATGTCGGAGCATTGGATGCAGCGGTCCTAGGGTAAGCGGTTAAAACATCCCCTGAAAGTAAGACCTGGTGCCTCTTTTTGAGGCAAACATTGCTATGATCACCAAAGGAAAGTTTCCAGAAGCTTCAGCAGGTTCAAAATGTGGCAGCCCACGTGGTTTTATGCAAGCCTAGATTTGCACGTCATCTCTCCTAGGGGGCAATATTGTCTGCCAATTTGCTTACAGGTCAAATTCAAGATGCTAGTTGTCACCATTAAGCCCTACATGATTTGGGACAAGGTTGTTTGAAGAACCATCTTTTTCCAGTCATATCTATCAACACACCAAAGTGGGGAGGCAGAGAATGCTATGGGCTCCACCTCCTAAAGTCTATTTAGTGGGACCAGAAGGGCCTTGTCCATGGTGACTCCTTCTCTGTGGAATATCAGGACCTGCAAAAATAAGATTGGCTCCTACTTTGACACTCAAAGGCCCTAAAGACATAGTTTTGCCAATGGGTCTGGGGACCTCAGAATGATATGTAACCCATCAAGTGGCTTGCCTGATAGTTGTCACCAGGGAGAGTGTGGGGTTATTGTTTTGTGTATTGAGGTTTTATCCTTCTAAACAGCCCAGAGTGAATTGGGTGACCATATAAAATTTCATAATTTATACCAACCATTCATTTTAAATTCCCTGGGACTGCACAGAAAAAATAATTTAAAATAAAAAAAAACAAAGTAACTTCCTTTAATATTCTGAAAAACATTTTTAAGTCCTTAATTTATGACCACAACTGAGCCCAAAATGTGTTGCTAAGCAAGGCAGTTGTTAAGTAATTTTGCCCCATTTTACAGTACTTTTGCCATTGTTGTTAAGCAAATCATTGCAGTTGTTAAGCGAAATCATGCAGTCATTAAGTGAATATAGACTCCTCCATCGATCCTGCTTGGCAGAAGCTGGCTGGAAAGGTTACAAATGGTGATTACATGACCCCGGGACAGTGTAACTGTCATGTCGGTTGCAAAATTTTGATCACGTGTCCATGGGGATGCTGCAAACGGTTGTAAGTTTAAAAACCAGTCTTAAATCACTTTTTTCAGTGCTGTTGTGACTTCAATCAATCTTTAAATGAATGGCTGTTAAGTTGAGGACTACCTGTACTGAAAAGATCACAAAGCTAATATCAGGTAAGATTCTCTTTAGGACCTGGATAAAAAAGAAACTGAAAGGAGGAGGAAAGGAATCATTCCTTGAAATCAAGAGTACAAAATTCCAAAGTGTACAGTTAAGGTTTTCTAATGGCCCATTACATTATTAATCAACATATTTTTCCTTGGAACAATAAAAAAATTGGAGGAAAGCAGTCCCTAGTTGCCCATGAGTGAGGAAGTTTTGATCCTAATAAAAATATTGCACTCTACAGCCAAACATTCTGTATATTTCAACTAAGAACTATTTCCTTGAAATACAGCATACAGATAACTTCATTTTAGGTGAAGCATAGTAATAATGTCCAGGATTTTCAACAAATTACTTGCCTGAAAGATTCCTCAGATTGTGGTCTGTAAAGTAGGCATTTTTACTTAGTTAAAACCTAATTCTGTATATATAGGGAGTCCTTGATTTACTACTATAATTGAGCATACAATTACAGTTGTAAATCATGCCAGTCATTAAACAGGTCACCATGTGACCACATCCGATTTTATAACCTTTTTTGCAGCAGTCATTAAGCAAATGCTCTAGTCCACGAGTTGGGCTTTTTTGTCGGAAACCAAGTAAACGCCAATTTCCAGCAAAAAATATCATATAACTCACAGTAACCGCAGGACGCTATAAATCAGTGGTTCATAACCTGGGCGATATTGCGCCCCAGGGGGCGATTTCATTTTTCAGGGGGGCGATGGAACAAAAAGGGGCGACATGGGGGGACAAAGGACCGAAAAGGGGGCAATATGGGGGCGATGGAGTGAGAAGTTTTGGGGACACTTTTGAGACTTTTTCGTACAGTGAATCGCTGTATATCTGATGGAGGGGGGAGCACTTCTTTTGAAACATTGCATGCTAAGTGGCTCTGTAAAACATTTTGTATTGTACTTTTTTTAGCGTGCACTCCAGTTCGATATTATATTTTCTTTGTGTCTTTTTAATCCTTTTTACAGTGTGTGTGACTATATATACTTTCCTCAAATCTTAATTTAGTTTCAGAGTTTTCTTCTTGAAATTCTTAGTTCCTGCACTGCGGTTTGTCCTTATGCCCTTTTTATATTTCTTTTTGCATCTTAAATTTCATTTGTAATTCAATCATTAAATGTTACTGTTTTTCTTTTCAGGCATTTCTCTTTCTTGCAATTGAATTTTATTTTCAGTGGTCACTACATTTAAGTATCTTGAATAAATAAGATAATAATGAAATACATGTATCACGAAGTTTGGGAATAAAGTGATGGGTGGCACCAAAATTTTTGCACACAGTTGAGATATGGGAAAAAGACTGGAAATAAATTATTTGCATCGATATGTCCTGATGACAATTTTAAAGAAAACAAAAAAAGTGTTTGGATAAATTGAAGAATTATTTCCTATGTTGTGATTGAGAGGTTATGTTGGGGGAGGGGGCGATGACAACTTCCTCATTTCAAAAAGGTTAAGAACCACTGCTATAAATGGCCATAAATACAAGCCAGCTGGCAAGCATTCAAAATGTGATGTGACTGTGGGTGGGCATTGGCCATTGTAACTTTGAATCCCAGTCATGAATAGTACAAGAGAAGTCCATCATAACTTAAATGGTCACTAAGCGACCATTAAGTTGAGGACTACCTATACATTTTTTTTTTTAGGATAATAGTGTACCTAAGGAGACTCGATATCCCTGTTAATTTCTAAGTTGTGACAACAAGCACAAAATGATTTTTTTTAAAAAAGACAGAAAGTTTAATGTAAGACATTACTGGATAGTCAGTGCTTATTTTTAAGACAACTAAAAATTATCTTCAACTTTTGCAATGCGAGATATTACAAGCCCTATTCATGCCTCTGTAAACTGAAAAGAAACCAATGTTATAACTGAAAATGGGGGGAAAGCAGCTTAATACATTTATATTTTTAAATCTCTGGATTTTGAGATCTCATCTGAATATTGTTAAATACTGGAATTACCAATCCCAATCTTCTTAAGTAAGAGTACCAGTTAAACCCACTTTGTTAATTAGGGATTTGTTAACAAGCCAAATGTTTGCTCAAGATGAAACATCACTAGTTGAACAACTGCAATTTGAAAGTTCTCAATTTACAAAAACTGCATTGTATTCTCATACCCCACTGGTAACCTCACCTGTAGAATTCTACAAAAAACGGTGGCAGATCAAAGGTCCACATTTTAACTACTACTTAGTAGCCTTTATTTCAAAACAAATCCTGCTACTATGTTTAGTCACTGAAAATCCAATTGCTATACCAACATAAAGCTTGGTATGTGTTGGTTATATGGCTATACCAAAAACAATGTGAAAAGGAGTAAGCTTATTTAAGATAAAGCAACTGACTATAATCTATTTATGTTAGTATAAATTTCTTATAATATAAATGGCATGTACAAATCACCACTCTCTGCTTCACAATTTCACATTTTTATATTGAAAATATCGCTTTCAAAAGTAGAACAAGGCTTAACATAATTATTTTAACTTTTATTATCTACAGAACAAGTTTAACTCCGTGTTCTATACTTGAAGACATTACTTTCCATCACATAGATAAAAAATTATTTGATAATGTCATGTATATATGCATGCATGCATATACACATAGAGAACTTTTCAATTCCCTGATTTATTTCTGCATTATATTTTTCTGAATAAATGAAAATCATATTTTTCCAAATCAAAATATTAATGGAATTAAAATCTATTAAATCTGAATATGTGTAAACTGATAAACAGGACTTTTTCAAAGTACAAGTAAACAGGACAGATGAAATCTTGGCAAACATCTTAAGTGAATGGAATTTCAAGTCCCTAAATAAGGAAATCTCAAAATTACCTACGCATTCATTCTAAAATTAAACAAGATTAGGATTCTTTATTATGAAAGATGCTAGATGATGTTATTTAATTAGGAGTCATCAACAACTGAAACAAGAAAAAAAACCAATTCGCATAAATGCTATGTTTACACGTGTATTATTTTTTCTCTCTCAAATAATTCATATGTAAATGAAAGTATTGTCTTAAGTTCACTAGAAATACACTGGTATAGGCAAATGAGATTTTTCTATTTAATTTTCCTTTGGAAAATTGTCTTAAATTCAGAAGCATTTCTTTTGGATAATATTGGGATAACAAACATGGATTGTAAATTTAAACACATTTGAAATTTCTATTGAAATTTTAAGATTTATCTTCAAAATCAATGTTTTCAGTAAGTATTCAGGTTTACTTTGAATAGAACTGCATATCATAAATTAGCAACTATGTCTTTAGCTAACAATAATATTTAAAGAAGGTATGTGTTAATAAAACAGTGGTTAAATTATCCAAAATCATCTTTCAAAACAAAAATTGCAATACAGGAACATATTACCAATATCCCAAAATTCCGCAGGTAAAATATATTTGATCTTGTGATTTTTTTGTTGCCGGCAAATATAAGGTTTTCAAATTTGGAATGGGTGGAAACACAAATGAACTACCATTAAGAGATATATCATTCTGTGGAAAGTTATATACAATAATATAATAGAATAAATAATAATCAAAGATAATCATATAATAGTTTGTTTCATACTATGCCTTACAATGGTACATCCAAGATACACTCAAATAATAAAAGACTTGCAGAGTTCTGTAATCTGTAAGACATCAGGATTTAATGGAGAAGTTGTTCAAAACAACTACACAGGAGAGTCCAAAACTCACTAGGGCATTTTTTTCTCAAAACTATCTGGTCACAGTAACTGTGATAAATCTGAACAGTAGTAAAAAAAAACATTTAATGTTTCAACACTGAGATTCCACTCATTTGTCACTGAATGACTTAATTTGTCTTATTTTTTACATTACAGCATTATCTTTTACTGTAATACTGTAAAGTATGTTCTTTTTCCATCTGTAGAGCATGCAAAGCAATACAGTGAGGGGCTCTACATTTCTGCCTATTAATTTGTTTTAATTCAAATTAAAACAAAACAGAATATCTGGCTTTCCCAATAAATGACATCCCTGCAAATATAAGGAAAATTACAAAAGTCAAATAACACATTCAGTTATACTAGTAAGATGACACCATGAATAAACACATCACTAATCAACTTTAATAAGCAAGGTGTACTTATTGTACTTACTGAATTTGCAAAATGCCCTTCCTATTTTAAGAGTAACGATCTACAAATATTTTCTCACCAGCAGAACACCTTCAAAAGCAGCCTTTTTCTAAGCCATCCAACTCTCACCTTTTTATTTATTTTTATTAAAACCCACAATCTTTTAGCCACAAGATAAACCTTCCTGGAGATACTTGTTTAAAAACTTGAAAGTACATGTGCATTTTCTGTTGAAAACCCCAGGCCTCTCATACACCACTCGAAAAGTACAGCAGACTGGTACTTGCATCATGTGCAGTCTGGAAGACAACTCTTGCTCAAGTCTAGGTAATGAAAAAAAAAGTATTTATCCATAACTGCAGCCATGACGGGAAACTAGGATTTTAACCCAACAGGAGTTGTGATCCCAGAGCTGGACAAAACAGAGAGCAACCAAGCGCCATGTCTAGGCCAGCTTGAGCGAAGAAGCGGGGCTCGTGTGCTGCCGCTGCTGCTGCTGCTGCAGACACCCTTCAAGCCTCCTTGTGCGGGTGCTGCCGCCACTACAACGAGGCTCCACGAGTGGTGTCCTCCGGCCTTGGAGACCCCGGAGAGACTGGAGAACGCCTCAGGCTCGCCTCTCACGCCCCCCGACGAACACGCCGGGCAGGCGAGAGTGGCGACCGGCGGGCAAAGAGAAGGTCTTCGCCGGAACGCGTGTCCCCGGCAGTCCCTCCCTCCGCCTCACACTTACACGCGGGGCAGCTGCAACGGTGGCGCCCCCCGGCGCTGGAACACTCCGTCCACGAAGACGCCGTTCTTGCCCAGGCAACGCAGGTAGAAATCACCACTGCCAGACGAAGCGCCGGCGGCAACAGGCGGCGACTGAGTCCCGGTCCCGTCGCCGGTGATGGTTGAGGCGGGGCCGCTACTGCTGTTGGCAGGGGCCTGGGCCTGAGCGGGCGGGGCAGTGAAAATCTCCAGGTGCCGCCGGGAGATGAAACTGGAGTGGCCCATGCTTACGTCCACCGAGCCCTGCGAGGAGTTGCGGCCGATGGTTACTGAGCGCTTTTTCATGAGGTATTCGAACTCGCGGCCCTCTAACCGGGCCACGGCCGCCGATGCCGTCCCCGCCGCCATCTTGGCCGAGACAGCGCGCGGGACCGAATGCCCCCCCCGTTTCCCCCCCCCGCGCGCGTGCGCGCCCTCCCACCCCCGATTCCCCACACAGCCCGCCGGGTCGGCCCCAGACACCGACAGACACAGCAGCAGAGAGCTACAGTACAACCCACACTCACGCTATCCCCTTCCACTAGACAGGCTGCCGGCTTAGCCAATGGGCGTGCTGCACGCTCTTTGGAGCTTTTCGGTATCCACCATTCACAAGCGTCACCGGGATCAAAGCAAAGGCAACAAGGTTGATTGTGCTGCACTGGAGACAGGCAGGCAACCAGATGGAAGGAAACTATGGATTGGATTTATAATAATTTGGAGCGGGACGGTAGTAGAATAGGTTACTACTGTAATAGCAAGAACTTATTGCGGCAAGAACTAGTTTTTAAAAACGCTATTTGAAAAAATAAATGAATTGTAAGGAATTTAAAAACTTCTTCATTCCTCTATAGATAACACACGCATTCTCTCATGACAGAGAAAGTAAATTCTCAGTTGCTTAAGCAAAAAGAATCAACGCTCCTTATTTGCTTTTTCAGATATAATCCTGAATTTGTTCTACATTAGGGTGGTACAATATGGTAGTAGCAATCATTTTCATACTGTATACTGTATAAAGTGAAAGCTGCTTATGCAAATATTCCCTTTTAACATTTAGCGTTCATGTAAAAGGGGATGCTATTTACAGCAAAAGAAACATTTCTGAGTCTTTCTCAACTTACACAGATTGCTTTAAATACACTGGCTGCTATTGTCAGTTAATGAGGTACTTAAACTGATCCATGCATTTTCTGCATTTTTAAGCTAAAAATATTAACTGCATTGGCATACATAATATTTTGTCATGTTCACACCTTTTGAGTGTGCAATTTTCTCTTATATATTTTGTGCAGCATTTTAACCATCAGCCCTTAACACGCACTTTTAAATTTTTAATTCCTGCTGAACAGTATACACCTTTTATGCGCCTTATACCTATTCAAACATGTTTATATTTAGGTCTCTTTGCCCAATATATATTGTTCTATTTCTAAGAATAGGTTGATAGCCCTAACAGAATGCCTTGTTTCACCAAATGACAGATTTTATTTGGCAGATCAAAGCAAATAATACTTTATGCTCTTACAACAACTTTCCTTTGATAGAGAGTGCTTGTCCTCAGAGTTAGCAGATATAACCAAGATTATTTGTGCTTCAGTCAGCTAATGTTTTTATTACAGCTCTCACAGTCCCAGATCCCTTTGGCATTTACAGGATGATTTGAAAAGGATAACTGCATAAGATCTTGGAAATCCTCTTCTTAGACACCATGATATACTGGTAAATGGAACAATGACGTATGTTCCACTTTTTCAGTCAAGTTTGACAAACAATATTTTTTTGAAGATCAGAGGTTAGTACAATACGCCAAATCTGTTATTTACTTCAAAACATTTGTATTTATTTACCTTTACCATGTTTAAAGGGGCACACATTCAATATGGTTTACAGAAAAGTTAAACAAAAAATTATTTTAAAAAGAAAGTCAAATTAAAGTAGGTCAGCAATATTACATGTTTTTAAAATTATAGACATTTAGTCCAAGATGAATATGTCTTAAAAGCCTTCAGCTTTGTTTGTGTAGTGTACTGTACTTCATCAACCTTTTTCTCTATAAGCCACCAAGAGTCATTTTGGCTGCAGTGGCATAGACGTAAGTATAATAAATCAATAAAATAAATAAGAATCCACATAGGCTGAATTCACAAAACATGCTAGAGTACACTAAAATATAAGCAATTAGCTTACAAGGCTCCATGTATTGCGTAAACCCAAATAACTAAAAATAGTACTGAAAATATTATAGTTGATTTCAAGAGAGTATCTTGAAGCAAAAGCAGAAACCAAAGTAGGGCAGATCCTATCCTTGGTTTATCTTGGATGGAGGATGGACCCACAGAAAAACCTTTGATAGTAAAGAGCAGGTTGATGTGTGGGATGGAGAAAGGGGAGAGGGGAGGGGAGGAAATAGTCTCGTCCTTTGACTTGGTCAAATACATTTCATTTATGTTTATAGTCCACTATTTGTGGCACTTAATTGTGCCCCAATGGCGGGTTCTTCACGATAGCCAGATTGAAGGAGACAGCATGGATGCAGGTTTCCTTTGGGTGAAGCGAACCCAGATGGAAGGCTGCTTTCCCTATTTATTGCATGTTACAGTGGGCGGTTACATAAGGCATCACATGGTTACAAACAGCCAATGACAATGTTATAGCTGTGGCCAATAGCAAGGTTACACTGGCAAAGTTACACCTTTGGCTAATGGCAAAACTTATACCTGTGGCCGGTAGATTCAAATCTTGGTACAACGTCCCTCCACCTATTGGCCCCTCCCTCATTTCCTGTTATTCCAAAATCTCATAGCCTTTTGTTTCAGGCCGCATGGTCAAGCCTCATGGTCTTTTGTGTTCCTTTGTCTTCTTTGTTCCAAGCACATGGCATGGCAGTCTCTTTGTCCCAGGCTTCATGATTTCTTCGTCCCACCTATGCTCCGTCCAGTTCTTACAGATCCTAGGGCACAGGCCATCAATCATAGCAACATCTCCTCCTTTTTTCTTTTAATAAGAGTCTGGGGAGAAAACGGGACATGGTTTTGTCTTCTGCCAGTCAATGTGAATTTTTTCTGTCATCAGAGGCTGTATTTGGTTCTTATCCAGAAAATGAACAGAAGAGGGAGGCCTACACAGGTTCAACAGGGAAGGAATACACTGCACACAGCAACAGATTGTTACACAGAATACTACAAACATTATAATACCAAAAATCAATTTTCTGAGCCATTCACCATTAGGTAACCAGGAAAATAAACTGTCCCAATCAAACAAGGCACCATCTCCTTTTGATAGAGGATTGCTTTGTACCATACGTTCCATATGAGCAACTGTGGCAGAAATGTCAGGTGCGTTGTCAGAAATATACATACAGCAATGGCTTTGAATGAGAGCACACATGCCTCCTTTTGCAGCAAGGAGAACGTCCAATGCATAGCGATTCTGTAAGGTTACCTCTCTTATTTGCCACTGTTCTTCATTTAACAAATTTATTGAGTGAATAGTTTCATTGAACATTGCAACAGTCCAGTTGTTTAATATATGCAAATCCCTATAATTCATGGCAACACCCATTGAAGGAATTAACGCTCTAGCAGTTTGAACAGACCAACTACCCCCCAAAGTGAGTTCATTGGAAGCTTCAATATCGCGTCTATTGCGCAAGCGGAAAGAGGGTAGTTTATCAAGTTTGTAAAAAACAGGGATTACATCTCCATATGTACATACACCAGACCAATTCTGGGGTATTGACCGATATGCATTTTTTCCACATAAGATCCAGTCTTTGTCAGATGTGAGAACATTGTCTTTTGAGGCATTGTACAGAGTTTCAAAAAATCTCACCAAAATCAAACAAGGGAACACAGTCAGTACATGCTTTCTTGTTGTCAATGTCTGTCTCATTATAATATCTAGCTTTATAATCTAGCTGCCAAGGGATAGTTATGTTACAAGATCGCCAAATACCTAGAAAGGTGCTATTACTGTTTGGCGAGGCTGTGCGATAGATGCACACTTGGGCAGGGTGGCGCAAAGCTAGAGAGACTCGTAAGGGAGATTTCAAAGTGAAAGAGGGGGAAGTTTCATTCTTCCAAGGGAACGTATTGAGGGAAGAGTTGCGAGGCAAGGCAGACACATAAGGCACACCATGAAGGGGGAAGGCATGTTTGCTTTGTGCTGGCATGTGCATGCAAATCCAGCAATTGGATGCATTCATCAATTGAGCATAGTGAGAAACATCTTTCATATATGCATTATCATCCCAATAGTCTGGTCCCAAGTCACCCGTACGGGTAACCAGGGATCGACGAATTCTTGGTGAACCTGAAAAAGGGGAAGTAAAATACAAAACAGCAACAATTGTTATAAAAATGGTCAAAAAGGCTAAAAAACACAGATTAAAAAACATCCAGGAACGAGGCACGGGAAGGGCTGGGGATTGAGGCTTTAGGGCTGTGGAGCGGGGAATGGGAGGACGGGATAAAGGGGACAAAAGCACTGAGACATCTGCAGGTGGGGATTCAGTTTCCGTCATCTTTCCGTTTGTCTTCAGCCGGTAATGGAACTAGGTAGGGTCTCACGTGGCGACCAGGAACCCACAAAACCTTATTGTCCAACTGAATTGCGGCGTATCCACGACCCCACGTGAGTAGGGATGCAGGGCCTTGCCAAGTCAGATCCGGTAACTGGCGGTAATACACCTGTGGTTTTGGAGCAGAAGAAGAGGGAGGGGGAGAAAAATGGCGCTCTGCCGCAGACGTCTCAGGGGAACCTGTCATGTTAAGAAAGTTAACAGTGAACAGGGCTTTATTAAGGCGATTTTGAATCGATGGGAGGCCAGGAGGTATTTTCTCCTTTTCTAATCTTTGTAAAGCATGTTTCAATGTTTGGTTGGCCCTTTCTACTATGGCTTGGCCCTGAGAGTTATAAGGAATGCCAAATTTGTGCAAAATTGACCATGTATTACAAAATTCCGCAAAGGATGTGCTAGTATATGCTGGCCAATTGTCAGTTTTCAATTCAATTGGGCGTCCCATCGAAGCAAAGGTATGCATGCAATGGTTAATAACATGCTTTACAGTTTCACCCCGTTGAGGGGAGGCCATGATAAATCCAGAATATGTGTCTACAGTAACATGGAGAAATTTCCATGGGGCAAATGGGGCAAATTGGGTAACATCCATCTGCCAAACAGAAGCTCGTGCCAATCCTCTGGGATTAACTCCCATGGGGAGAGATGAGCCCTGCTTACTACAGGTAGGGCATTGTTGTATGATAGCAGAAGCTTCAGTGGAGGAAAGTGAAAATTGCTTCCTCAAGGCTTTTGCATTTTGATGAAAATATGAATGACTGTCCCAAGGAGTAAGGGGAGAGAGTGCTAACACACTTTTACTAGCATCATCAGCGAAGGCATTGCCTTCTGAAATGGGCCCTGGGAAAGGCTGATGACTTCGAATATGGGCAATAAAATAAGGGTGCATACGATGTTCCACACAATGCTGCAAGGAAGAAAATAGTGACAGCAAGTGCGTCTAAGTCTAAGAAAGGAAACATGGAAAGAATTTCCCCTCATTTATCCTCACAGAAGACATCAGAGCACTTTTTCTGAAAAATTATGTTGTTTTTCAGTTGCTAAGTCATGTCCAGCTCCTTACAACCACATGGACCGTAGCATGCCAGGCCCCTCTATCCCCCACTGTCTCTCAAATTTGCCCAAATTCACATTCACTGCATCAATGACACTATCTAACCATCTCTTCCTCTACAGTTCCCTTACCCATGTGCCTTCAATTTTTCTTAATATCCGAATCTTTTCCAATCAATCCTCTCTTCTCTTTAGGGGGCCAAAATATTTGAACTTCAGCTTCAGTATCTGTGCTTACAAAGGACTGTCAGGGTTGATTTCCTTTAAGATTGAGCCTTTTTTTAAAAAAGGCAAAAGCTTTTTTGAACTATGCCATTTAATATAATGTGTTTGTTAGAAAAGATGCCACAAGACTTTAACTCAGCGGTTCTCAACCTGTGGGTCGCGACCCCATTTGGGGTCGAACGACCATTTCACGGGGGTCGCCAAACAACGCAGTCCGCCATTTTTTCCCTTTTCCCCTCGGCCAGTGCAGGGGGCAGCACCGCGCATGGCGATGCGGGCCATTACGCCGCGCATGCGCGGCACAGGTCAGGGTCGCAGCCTGAAAAAGGTTGAGAACCGCTGCTTTAACTGGATTAGAAGACCTCCAAAGTCCCTTCAAACTCTGTTAATCTATTATTCTGACACCATTGTAATGATGAAGAGAAGGCCATGGAGCTAAATTTCATTCATCAAGGTGAAGTCTTCTGATTTTTGTCTCCATAGACTAACAAGGCTCTCCTTCTACAATATTTTCTCATAACTCATGATCTAAGAGCTGAAAAATACCAACTGCTGTAGCCCAGTCACAAGAGCTTTGTGGTTAAGTGGGAGAAGATGTTTCAGATTGAGGATAGAACTAATTGGAGGCTATATATTTGTTCAGGGTCGATGAGATCTATTCGTTATACACCATCCCAGTTAATAAACTATTTTCTGAATGGTATCAGTTTAATAGTACTGTTTTATACTGAACTTTAAAATTATGTTTGATTACAAGGAGAGAGAGAGAGAGAGAGAGAGAGAGAGAGAGAGAGATGGATTTCAGTGGTGGTGGTATTTTCCTAAATTTAACCTATGAGCATTGGGACATAGTGAGAATGAAGCATAGTAACACAGATTGCTGATATGCGGGGTACTGCAATTTTTATTAAGGTTTCGTGTTTGATTTTTTTTGTTTTTTGAGCTACCCAGGATTATGGTGTATCAGATTTATTTATTTATTTATTTATTTTATTAAATTTCTATACCGCCCCTCTCCCGAAGGACTCGGGGCGGTGTACAGCCTAAAATTTAAAAAACATATAAATATACAAAATTTAAAATAATTAAAAATAAATTAAATCATTTGGCCAAAATCCTAAAACCCAAAACATACAAAATTTAAAATCTTAAAAAATACTCAGTCCCCTTAAAACATTTTGACCCTATTGGAACCGAAGCTTCTATGCCAGATGAGCAGCCATATAAGTATTTTAAATAAATAAATAATTAAATAGATAAATATTAAATTACCTGCTTCCCTTTATTAATATGCAGGGATTTATGCATTCTAAGACACCAGTCTTTGTTATGCGGTACTGATTTCCTGCCAAGCTTCCATTAACCTGGGTATCAAATGAGCAAATATTAACAGTTTTGATAGTAGCACCCGTATGTAAATACGGTTTTTAAAAAAATCACAATGAACTCAGGTGTGCTGGTTCACTGAAGATATCTGAAGTCACATGTCTATGGAGATTCTCAGTTACCCAGGTCATGATTGTCCCAAAGGTACATTTCAAAAGGCAAATGGACTTTCTTTGTTTTTTTCCTTGAAGACATTTCACTTCTCATCCAAAAAGCTTCTTCAGTTCAAGGGTGAATAGAAGTGAACTTCTTCAGGACTGAAGAAGCTTCTTGGATGAGAAGCAAAACATCCTCAAGGAAAAAAAAACAAAGGAAGTCCAGTTACCCTTTGAAAAGCACCTTTGGGTCTGAAGCCACATATTTTCTCTGAATTGAAGCAGAGCATGTTAAGTGACATAATTCCATCAGGAGAAACCATACAAAGTTTCTGAATAAAACAAACACTCAAAACAAACTCTGCAAGCTACACAAAGGGCAGGGTGGGTTTTGGAAGGGGCAGGCCTATAATGACCATATACCTGCTGATAAAATGTTGCATGTCATCAAATCTTCACCTGTTTCAGGATTTAAATGGTTGTTGCCAAGGTATGGCATGTCACCGGGACTGCTACAAGTTGCTTATCCCCAGGAAAATAATTTTTTCCCATCGTGTTTGAGAAACATGTTTGAGAGAAATATTGTCATAGGCACCTGTCAAATATGCTTTGCAAAATGCCAGTGTTTTAAAATAGGGGAATCAATCTCAGTTTATTGAAACATCACATAGCATTATTGTTCCATGAGACCTACATTTTGAATAAAATAAAATTCTCCTTTTAAAAATACAGGATTTTACTTCATCTGGAATGTCCTTTTCTAAACAACATATTTAAACCCTTTGTAATAAAACTTATGGTAATTTATAGTGTTTCTTTCATAATCTTTTGGACTACATACTTAATTCCACACCTACCAATGCTGGTAAATTCCAATCCAGTCATTTGAAGAAATCCTTGCCTGTTATTTAATCCAACACAAATGTCTGCAGTTGGTTTACAAACCATGCTACCCATAATGCTCTAGACAGCTTATGGAGGTCATAACGTGCAGAGCAGCAATATCCAATTAACAAAATCACATCATTTTGGTGCGCTGAATAATAATCAGTAACATATATACACTATCAGGATACTACCACCATTGTTTCATATTCAGTCGGCATTTTAACAGAGACCTGTCCCGGAAGGAATTAACAAGCCTCCATGCTGCAACAAGACATGTGCTTTTCAGATGACATCATCCTCTTCAGTATCTATAGGCATTGACCTAGTCAGAGTGTTTGTAAATACTGAAAAGGAGCCCTGGGGGTGGGTAATCGCATCAATCACATGCAGAGAAAACAATAGTTAAATCAATGCACTGAAGTTTGCAATTTTTGCGGACATTTATTTGAATTAGTAAATGTTTCAAAGACAACAGCAAATATATAAAAGAAAATATAAAATAATATAAAAGTTGAAATACTATTGCATAAACTGACATTGGTGATCTGTGGTTACTGGGACACTGGGTGCCATACTAAAAAGCCTTAGATGGTATGGTATTACAAAATCTGCACATTGACAAAATGTCCATCTGTCAAAAAGCCACCTGCTTGGATCTGCATATATATTATGCCGGTATATTATGATATGTTAAGCTCTTGGGAAGAACTCAGTGTGAATTTAGACCAACATCAGGTAAAAAATTAGCAACTGTGATTTTACATTTTTGTGTATATATTAATAATAATAGTGACAAAGGTGAAGTTAGGAAATATAATCTAGTTGTGTCTCATTGTAATGACATATTTATTGTTATTTTGACAGAAATACCAAGTATAATCAGATTTTAATGCTTAAGAATATTTATTTATTTATTTATTTATTTATTTATTTATTCGGATTTGTATGCCGCTCCTCTCCGAAGACTCGGAGCGGCTTACAACATATATATATAAACAATTGAACAAATCCGAACAACATTAAAAATACAAACCCCATACATACTCATCAATCACACCACAATCAACAATCATCCCCAGGCCTGCCGGCAGAGGTAGGTTTTTAAATTCTTTCGGAAGGTCAGGAGGGTCGGAGAAACGCGGACTTCAGGAGGTAGTTGGTTCCAGAGGGTGGGCGCCGCAACAGAGAAAGCCCTCCCCCTAGGGCCCGCCAAACGACATTGTTTCGTTGACGGGACCTGGAGGAGGCCGACCCTGTGCGCTCTCACCGGTCGTAGAGAAGTATGTGGCAGAAGGCGGTCCCGTAAGTATCCTGGTCCCAAGCCATGAAGGGCTTTATAGGTAATAACCAACACCTTGAATTGGGCTCGGAGACCAATAGGCAACCAATGCAGCGTGCGGAGAGTTGATGAAATGTGGGCACAACGAGGAAGACCCACAACTGCTCGCGCAGCTGCATTTTGCACTAATTGTAGTCTCTGAACACTCTTCAAGGGTAGCCCCATGTAGAGAGCATTGCAGTAGTCGATCCTCGAGGTGACAAGGGCATGTGTGACTGTGAGGAGTGACTCCCGATCCAAGTAAGGACCCAACTGGTGCACCAGGCGAACCTGGGCAAATGCCCCCCTCGCCACTGCCGACAAATGATGATCCAATGTCAGCTGTGGATCAAGGAGGACTCCCAAGTTGCGAACCTTCTCTGAGGGGTTTATAGATTCACCCCCCAGGGTAATCGAAGGACAGATAGAAGTGTCCTTGGGAGGCATCACCCACAGCCACTCTGTCTTATCGGGGTTGAGCCTTAATCTGTTAACACCCATCCAAACCCTCACAGCCTCCAGACACCGGCACATCACCTCAACCGCTTCACTGATATGGCCAGGAGTGGAAATGTACAGCTGAGTATCATCAGTGTACTGATGGTATCTCACTCCGTGGCAGTGGATGATCTCACCCAGTGGCTTCATGTAAATGTTAAAAAGTAGGGGGGAGAGAACCGACCCCTGAGGTACCCCACATGGGAGTAACCTAGAGGTGGACCTTCGATCCCCCACAAACACCGACTGCGACCGACCAGTGAGATAGGAGGAGAACCACCGCAATACGGTGTCCCCTACTCCCAATCCCTCCAGCCGGCGCAGAAGGATACCGTGGTCAATGGTATCGAATGCCGCTGAGAGGTCAAGAAGCACCAGGACAGAGGACTGGCCTCTATCCCGGGCTCGCCAGAGATCATCCATCAGAGCGACCAAAGCAGTTTCGGTGCTGTAGCCGGGCCTGAATCCCGACTGCAGAGGGCCCAGATAATCGGCTTCCTCCAGAAACCGCTGGAGCTGATGCGCCACCACCTTCTCGACAACCTTCCCCACAAAGGGAAGGTTGGAGACCGGACGATAGTTGGTCAAAATTTCTGGATCCAGGGAAGGCTTCTTGAGGAGGGGGCGCACAAGTGCCTCCTGTAAGGGAGCCGGAAAGGACCCCTCCCTCAAAGAAGCGTTGACAATCTCCTGGATCCAGGTACGTGTCACCACCCTACTGGCCGAAACCAGCCAGGAGGGACACGGGTCCAACAAACAGGTGGCAGAACATACAGATCCAATGGCCCTGTCCACTTCCTCAGGGGTAACAGCCTCAAACTCTCCCCAGATGACCGGACAAGAACATGCCCCTGTCCCCTCAACTGAATCATTATCAGTCGACTCTGCTACACAATTGGAGTCTAGGTCAGCCCGGATCTGAGCCACTTTGTCTGCGAAACAGTTATTAAAGTCCTCGGCACTACCCTGCAAGGGAGGCCCCGGACCCCTTGGGTTAATAAGGGATCGGGTCACCCTAAACAGGGCGGCCGGACGAGATTCCGCAGACGCGATCAAAGCAGAAAGATACAAAGATCTTGCCGCCTTAATCGCCTTCAGATAGGCTTTAATAAATAAGCTCAATCTGGTTCGGTCAGATCCGGACTTACTTTGTCTCCATCGCTTCTCTAGACGTCTCTTATGGCGCTTCATCCCCCTGAGCTCCTCAGTAAACCAAGGAGACCTCCTGGGGCCAGCACCACGGAGAGGTCGCAAAGGCGCAATCCGGTCAATAGCCCCCTTTGCGGCCGTATTCCATGCCGCTACCAGGGACTCCACCGGACTGTGAATGAGGGAGCTCGGTAATTCCCCAAGCGCCGTCTGAAAGCCTGATCCATCAGGCGTCTGGGGCGGAACCACCTAATCGGTTCCGCCTCCCTGCGGGGAAGGATTGGGGCCGTAAAATTCAGTCGAAGCAGAAAATGATCAGTCCATGACAAAGGCATATGTTAGAAAGTTGGTTTATTAAATCAAAACATTTAACAGCATATTGTACATATGTACACTAGCTAAAGCAACAGCATTAACATTCTGATATAAATAAAAAAACCCTACTGGCAAAAAAAATCAGTGCTCAAATTAATTTTTATTTTCCACTCATATGATTAGACATGCCTACCAGTATGAAAAGAATATGCATAAGATATATTGTATTTCTTAGCGCTGTATCTTGCTATGTATAGGAACTGAAGTACTGGGTACAGTTTAGTACACAGCTTGCAGGGAAGAAAACTAAAAGCAAAATATGGATAAATTTGGTTGCACTTCTCTATTTGAGACTAGCGTGCAATCCCTGCAAAGAATTGGACCTTGCTTGATTTGTCTTGTGCAACAGTTGCATCCTTTCCTTGATCAAGAGGCACTTCAGAAGGTCACTAACAGTCTAGTCATCTCATGACTGGACTATTGCAATATGCTCTATATGGCGCTACCCTTGGAGACTATCTAGAAATTACAACTGGTCCAGGAGCACAAGTAGCAATGGGTGCTTCCTGATATTCCCATGGATCATGGCAGCTCCACAAACCACATTGGCTACTAGTTGGCTTCCAGGTGTTAATTGTTATTTATAAAGTCCTTCATGGCATAGGGCTTTATTATTCAAGGGCCCATCTGTCTTCAGTTGTTTTTGCCTGTCCGTTACATTCAGACAGAATTGATGCAATTCAGATCCTCTCATTTAAATGTTATGTTGTTGCTTGACCAAGGAAATGCTTTGGAACCAAGCAAGCATACTATCTTTGTTTCAATTTGAAACAATAACCCATTGGAGATATACCGATACATGGCGCCTACTGTCCAAGAGCTTTAGAAGTCTAAGACTAAGGTTTAGAGCAGACATGTCAAACACAAGGTCCGGGGGCCGGATGTGGCCCGTGAAGTGGTTTCATGTGGCCCGCAAAGCCATCCTGGAAACAGTGAGGTAACGGCCCCCACTGCCTTGGCCCTGGCTCAGCCGGCCGGGAGCCAATATACAATTTTGTGGTGGCCATCTATGCTGAAACGCATTCAGTCTTAGCTCCACAAGGCCATCCAGAAACAGCGAGGAACCAGCCCCTGCTGTGTTGGTCCTGCCCACTGGGTGCATGCTGGGGAAGTGTCACCCTTTGTGAGGAATGAAGAAATGTACCATGCCTTGGCGCTTGCCCTGGTCCCACCCCCTTCTGCCAGAGGCCCTCAGATCTGTCCCACTCCTGCCCAGGCTCCCACAGGCACCTTTGATGCGAACGATGTAGAGCTGCCCATGCCCACCCAGTAGGCCACACCCACTCCACCCATGCCCACCTAGTAGGCCACACCCACCCTGGCCACACCCACTCACCCCCCAAGGGCCACTGCAATGCTGATGCGGCCCTCAATGAAATTGAGTTTGACACCCCTGGTTTAGAGTGTCTGTGGACCCTTGTCAAGTCTTTTTTTCTGATTGTTGGGAATGCTGATTTAGTCTGGGCAGTTATGTTATTTTAATTGTGAACAGCAACTCATCGGAGAGTCAGATAAGTAGCCGCCTTCTTGCATTATTTTTCTGCATTAGTATATTCCTAATGCTTTTTGCTTCACTGGAAAAATAATTGTACATGACAGGTTGTTTTACCAACCTACAGAGTACTTGATCAGTTGGACTGGGAAACTGTTATCTGGTTGCAGGTCTGTCTTTCAAATCAGATGTTAATCAGTTCCCCATATTCTGATAAAATGTGCTGTGTTGTGGAAATGTGTAGCCCAATACATGTAGATGATCTCAGCATAATTTGTATGAATTTACATCTCAGCAAACTCAGTTACTCTGTTGGTAGTTCGAGGGATGTGTTAAGGAGACCTACTCACCCCCCTCCATATTCTAAGATGTTTCAAAGCCTTCACACAAGGAGCTCCAATATATATTAAATAGTTTAAATTTGTTGTACAATTATATATCATTCTTTATCCCTAGAACATACCAATTCCCTAGCCAACAGATTGGGCAGTTTGTTGCCGTGCAGAGTTGCTGCAATGCTAATGGTGCAGTGGTTAAAATGCAGTATTGCAGGCTAATTCTGCTGACTGCCAGCAGTTCAATTCTCACCAACTCAAGCTTGACTCACCCTTCCACCCTTCCGAGGTAGGTAAAATGAAGACCCAGCTTGTTGGGGGGAAATAAGCTGTGTAGAGAGGGCTGTAAACCCTATAAAACAGTATATAAGTCAAAGTGCTATCACTATACTAATGCTCAGAATATGATATACAGCAGGGGTCCCCAACCCCCAGTCTGTGGACCAGTACTGGGCCACAGTATACCAGCAAGCAGTCTACACAAACAAGCAAAGCCCCATCTGTGGGATGCAGGCAGTACATGAAACCACACCCCCTCCAGTCTGCGAAAAAAACTTCTCTCCACAGAACCGGTCCCTGGTGCCCAAAAGGTTGGGGACCTCTGATATACAGTATATACTATACAATATATATTTTATATAGTAATTCATTTTGTAGCGTCAATTATAGCACAGGTGGGATTTCTGATCCATACATTCTCGTTTTTGGGATACTCAGTGGACTCATCCTTAATTATTTGAACACATCTGTTGTTATATCAGAACAAATTACCCTGAAAAAAGCTCCAAACATTGTAGTTTCTCTTCAGGTAATATCAAGATAGGCACGTACTGTAGATTGACAAAATGAAAAAACAAAACAAAACAGATACATTTTTGTTTCAGTACCATTGCTGATCTACAGATAAAAACTGCCTTTCAGAAGTCACTTGGTGGCAGTATTACTGTGCTTACTCCTTCAAGCTTAGGCAAAGAGCTTTAGTTCAGGGGTTCTCAGCCTTGGCAACTTTAAGAATTCTGGGAGTTGAAGTCCACAAGTCTTAAAGTTGCCAAGGTTGAGAACCCCTGCTCTAGTTGCTGTATTAGCATTTGAATATAGATGATTGATAAACTATAGGATCAAGCATTTATCACACTGTTTTCTTAATGTCCTATTTTTAGTTTTCTATATTTCATATCATTTTAAATATAATCAAGATGGTGTCTGTTCTCTTATTGTTTGCTATATGCCAAAGCACTATCACTAATTACAAGCACATTATGGTTTGTTTGGGCTATGGTTCTTGAAATTTGAGATGTTTTAATTATATTAATGTTTTATAGGTACAATTTTCACTAACTAAAGAGCAGTTAATTATCCCGTCGTAGATAGATTTCTATTATCCAATAGTTGATCCTACTAATGTTCTTCTGTACTTAAATTTAGACATAAAAAGGCCTTGAAAATTGCAGTTGCAATGTTATCAATCCAGTCACTTCGGAGAGGAGCGGCATACAAATCCGAATAAAATAAAATAAAATAAATATTATGATGCTATAATTGAGTACTTGATTCAATGTTTCGATCTATAAGAAATTATAATTTTCTTACACTGAGAATCTTAAAAGAGTTCTGTCCTCTCGTTCTATATTATGAATATTATCATGAAATAATTGACCCCATTTTAGACCATGCATTCTTATTTCATTTACAACCAATAGTTTCTGCGGTTTTTATTTTATTGCATATTTTTATCTAAATAAATTATACTTTTATTAATGGAAAAAGAGCAGTATCTTGTACTATGTCAGGCAGTAGTTTATTGGGATAAAAGTATTATTCTCTTAAAGCTTATACTAGATGACATAAGGAAATGGGGTTTATACACATCTATTCAGAATTCCTGTTGAATTCAAGGTCATATAGGATTTCAACCTCTCCTGTCAGTAATCTAATTTTTAATACTCAAATAAGTATAATTATATAACCAAACATGTATGAATTACTTCTCTCTAAAGACTAAAGGCCCTTTCTCAAACGAATTACAAAATTAAAGATAGAGACTTGGGGCGAAATCAAGTTTTCTGAAAATAGAAGTTTGCATGCAAAAGATAATGACTCTTCTCCCCAGTCTCTTCACAGTATATTCAGTTGTGAAAACTAGAGGTTCATCCCTCAGTATACAGTATACAGGTAGTCCTCAACTTAACGACAATTGAGCTCAAAATTTCTGTTGCAAGACAGTTGAGTTTTGCCCCATTTTATGACCTTTCTTGGCACAGTTGTTAAGTGAAACACTGCAATTGTTAGGTTAGTAACATGACTGATACGTGATTCTGGCTTCCCCATTGACTTTGTATGTGGGAGGGATGCAAAAGGTGATCACATGACCCCAGGACCCTGCAACCATCATAAATGCATGCCAGTTGCCAAGCATCCAAATTTTGATAATGTGACCACAGGGATGCTGCTATGGTCATGTGAAAAATGATCATAAATCAGTTTTTTCAGTGCCATTGTAACTTTGAATAGTCATTAAATGAATGGTTGTATGTAGAGGAATATGTGTACTGCAGAGGAAAGTGGTTCTGTTAGCAGAACAAGTTAATTAGATTCTACTTTTAGATATTATTTAAGGTCCTTAGTGTTCTGTTGACTTTGTATAGCACCAGCTATTCATAGATCAGTGTATTTGGCACTAAGTCCTAGGCTTCCCTGTAGTCAATCCAGGTTGTATTCAGATTAGTCTACACAGATTAGTCAGTGTAGACCTTAAGCCTTGGGCAACTGATCTACCTATGATCAACTGATATTTTGAGTCTCTGGTGTTATTCCCAAAGCCCTTGTGAGCTATGTTCATGTACTGGCTCATATGGTCCTGTAACTTGCTATGATGCCTAGTAGGACTTTCCATGTCGTATGGAGGCAGATTATTGACTGGTAGTTGGATGATCATGGTCCCTTGTAGGGGTCTTTCATAATCAGCACACTCCTTCCTTGTGTTAGCTGGTCTGGGTGGAAGCCTGCTCCTAGCAGCTGACTCATCTGTGTTGCTAGACATTAATGCATTGCTGTTACTTTCTTTAGCCAGTAATGTAGATCATGTCCAGGCCAGGTGCTGTCCAGCTCTTCATGTTCTTGACTCACTGTTGGATGTTTGCTACTGTGATAGCAATGGTCAAATCCTTCAGCCACTTTGCACTGATGTTATGTGTCTTCTCTGTATCCCATATGCTCTTCCAGTACTGTTTAGTTTCTGCTGTTGGTGTTTGTGCTATTGTTGTGTTGTTGCACTGCAATTCGAGGTATACCCTTGGAGAAGCGGGATTTATCTTCTTGCCTCTGCTTCTCTAGTATATCTCCTTATTCTGGAAGCCAGTGCTTTGAGTCTTTGTTTAGCAATCTCTAGGATTTCAGGTGGAGTCAGGCCCTTGTGTTTTTTCAGTAGCTAAGTCTTATTCTTAATCTCCACTCCCTTCTGTAGTTGCACCAGTTGGCCAACTTCTCTTTTGAGTTGCCCTGATCTTCATCTCAAACCTCATTCTCTGGGAAGGAGGTAAGTAGGTAGTGCTGTTCTTCTTGATTCTGTAGTCAAATATCTCCAGTATTATGGTGGCTATAATGCATACTAGTTTGTTATAGTGGTAATAGCAATTGTCGTGAGGGCTCTATTGACATCTTGTAGCATACTATCTGATGGTATTTTTCCACTGAGCCCTAGTAATTGGTCTCAAGGGGTGAGGTAGCTAGTTTGTTTCATATCACATAGCACTTCCAGGTTGAAAGGACTAGCCACTGACATCACTGTTGCCTGGGGGATGCCTAATTGGGGGCTCCTTTCATGTCCCCAGCAAGAGTTGGAATGAAGGACAGGAGCTCACCCTGCCCCTCAGCAGATCAGGTCTCAAATGTGGGCTTGCTACTTGACAACTCAGCATCCTAACCACGTGAACCACTATGCTCCTTGTGTAGCTAATTTATCCACGATCTTATGCTTCATGTGCTCTTTAATGAAGACAGTGGTAGTGATGTTCCAGTTTCAAGTGTTGGCTGCATATCTAATTCTTCTGGGTCTTCTGAATATGACATGTAATTATCATTGGTTTATCTCAAGTTGTGAGAGCAACTTCCTCTTCGCTATGTTGAAGCATTGGGTAACTAGCATTTTCTCAGTGGATACAGATCTTCTGTCCATCCATACTTTCTTCATACATTTCATGTATTTCCTCACATTAGCTGTCCTGTTCCAGTAGCATTCCACCCATTCCAGGTTCTCTTCCAGTAGCTCACTTATCAGATTGTCCTGGCTCCCAAACATATGACATGCACCTTGTTAATCTAGGTGATATCCAAGCTGGCATGATACTCCTAGTTTGTGTCATATTTGAGGTAGGCAAGTAAAGCACTGGGTCTTTGTCCAAGAGTCCCTATTGCTAATGTAGGTAACAGCCAGGATTTGAACCCTAGTCTCCAATGTCAAAGATGGCACTCTAACCACTATGATATCCAGCTGCATATATAAAGGTATGCTAATGACATACTGTATATAGGCATGCAGAAATAATCTTGACAAAGTTGTGCAGGAACCCTTAAGGGAAAATACAAGCAATTTTGTCTTGATTCTGTTTGGTATAAAAGAGGGCAGAAGAAAACTCTGACAGATCTTTAAGGTTCTATGTTTATATTCTTCAACAATAAAGTAATAAAGGATCTTTCTATAATGTGTCTGTTTATTGAGCAGGCTTATTTTGAAGGACTGACATGTTAAAATCTGTTTTGTTAAGTTTATCATGCTTACTAAAATTCAGTAAAAGTTTAACCACACAGAGCTTCCTTTTTCTTACAAAGAGTTCAAAATAATTGGGTCTCCTCTTCGTCCCTTTTGATCTTAAAAACATTAAACTTAGACATGGTGAGTATAGATTAATATAGATGTTTACTCCAATTGCATGAAATGAGCTGGAGGAATACACGACTGGAATCATGTAAGGGCTGAAGGAGAGAAAAAAGCCAATGTCTTATACAGGTAGTCCTTGGCTTCTAACCATTTGTTTAGAGACCATTCAAATTTACCACAAGTAAATTGAAAAAAGTGATTTACGACACACTTAGAACTATTGTAATGTCCCTGCGGTCACATGATAAAAATTCAGTCCCTTGGCAACAGTCATGGTTGTAGTGTCCCAGGATCACATGATCATTTCCGATCTTCCCAAATGGCTTCGGACAAGCAAAGTCAATGGAAGAAGCCAGATCTGCTTAATAATTACATGCTTCACTTAATGACCATGATGCTTAACATCTACAGCAAAAAAAAGTCGTAAAATTGGATGTGACTCAAATAACAACCTCACTTAGTAATGAAAATTTCATTCCCAACTGTGGCCATAATGCAGCCAAAGTTGCAAACCTAAATGAACATGTTATGAAATAGTCTCCAGTTTATTCATTGAGGTTTACATTGAAATATACCAAAATCTACATACTGACTCACACTGAATTGGGCTGCATGCAGCGATGGGATTCAAATATGTGAACAATCGGTTGTCCTCTGTGTGGATGCCGCTTCCAGAAGTCCATTCTGGACCTGGGTAACAAAAACTTAGCTACCAGTTCACTGAATCCCACCACTGGCTGCACAGTCCCAATTTCTACATCTCATTTCATGTAGTAAAATCTGAGAAAAACAAATAGGAGGAGATGGTCTAACTTTCTGGGGGGGGGGAAACCCACACACCTTCCAATCTCTTCGGAAAGTTTCTAAATCCCGTTATCTATGAGAAGAAAAGGTTTTTCTTCCTCATTAACACTGCTTGGCTGGCTGGCTATGCAGAACGGGTTGCGAAGTCCTGCCTGAGTGATTTTTGAACATATGTACTTGAGCTGGGAAAAGAAAAGCATGGGGACGCGTCAATCATCTCAATCCACGTGTATTGTTCTCGCAGACAGCTTCCTCGAGGCGATCCCTCCTCTCGGGTTGGCTAGCCTTCTGAAAAAGCGCACAAGTCTGCAGCCGACAGTTCTTCCTGCCCCGATTGTGGCATCTTAACAGCGGCGCTTTTGGTTCCAGAGAGGCGCGCGGCAGAACACCGCCGAGGTCAGACGGAGTAAGTAGCCACGAAATTAACTTCCCGCTTCTTGGCTTCTTTCGCTCACCCCAGATTTGCGCCACGAGTAAATGCGAGTCAGGCTGGAGATTTCGACCACGTAAAGCGATTGCGTCGGCCAGGTTTGGAGGCGGAGGAGTCTGGACACCTGTCCGGTTCCCTCCTTTCCTCCCGATTACCCTCTGCCTTTGCATATAAAGTCGCTCCGCCCCGGTTCGCTTTTCCGGGGACGGGGCGCCTTGCAAAGAAGCCGCGTTGCCACCGCGAGGAGCATAAACTGGCTTCCACGGCCCCCTGGCCACGCCGGATCCCTGGCTGAGAGCCGGCCCCGGGCCTCCCGTAGAATGGAGCCCGAGGCCCTTACCTTGCCCCGGCCAATGACGTCACCCGCGAGCCAGAGGGGAGCGTCTCGCCTTGCTTCTCCCAACATGGCGCTGCGGCCGTTTGTGTTGCTATAGACGCTCTGTGCCTGCGACTCTAAGGAAGAGGGGTGGAGAGGCGGTCGGATCAGCCCAGGCAGCTGGGCTGGCCGGGTAGGGAGGAAAAGAAAAGGGGGGAGTTCGTGGGACGGAGCGGGAGGGGGATTTAAAGGAGCCATGTCCCCGGCGCGACAGCCTCGGCTGCTGTTGCTGCTGCTGCTGTTGCTGCTGGAGAGGCCGGAGCCGGGCGGGGGACCGAAGAAGAAGGGACGGCAGCAGTTCTGCCCGAGCGAAGCAAACCAGCCGATCCAGCCCTGAGCGCCCGGGGGGGTGGCAGAGGCGCGGCCCCCGCCACAGGATGGTGAGTGTGGCCCGGGAGGCAGAGCGGAACCGGGAAGAAGGACCTGGCCGGAGGGGATGGAGCCAGGAGGGAGCCAGGAGGCGGTGCTTCGAGCGGGGGGGGGAGACAAGTGACAGGGAGGCGAGAGTGTGCCCGTAAAAGCAGTCCTGCTGTCAGGGAGGTGAGTGGCAGGTAGGCCACGGGCGGGGTGGCGGGACCGGCTCCTTTTAACCAGGGGCGCGCGGAGAGGGTGGACGGCTCCTGCAGCTGCGTTCACACGGGGTAAATGACAGGTCCCGTGGAGGCTGGTCGGGGACAGCAGAGAAGCTGAAAGAGTCGAGGAGGCTGGGAGGTCACTTCAGACAGGACAGGTGCAGGGGAAGGGTGAGAGTGGCCCTGCAGGGACTCAGCGGTTCATGAGTGTTGGACCCCTGAATGTAGCCATTGGCGGTAAGATTTGGATGGTGGTGATGAAAGGTGTGAGCGGGTGTCTGTCTGTCTGTCTGTCTGGGTTCTTCACTGAGGGAGTAAATTCACATTCCTCTTGGATGGGAGAGCATAACACCATCCAGGTGGGTGAAATAAATTGTCCAGGATAGGGGATTATTTCTATGGCGATTTACTCCTTGGCAAAGTTCTTGCAAAATTTGAAGTTGTTGCATTTGAAAGGGATGAGCCTCAACTAGCTCAAAACAATTGGACTGTTTCTCTGTTCTGGATAATGGACATGGCTTGTGGCTGATAATAGGCAAGGCCTGTGTAAAATGTATTTTTCTTAAGATTGCAGTCTTGTGTCCAATTTGGTGGCAGCATTCAGTTGAACTCAGTGGGAACTGCTTCTTAGTAAAAATGTGTAGAATTATTCTTTTAAGGTTCCTATTACTGAGACTGGCTGCTCATTTGGCATGTTTTTTTGATCAAGCAGTTTACTAGAGTCTTACCTGTATAGCTAACCTGTGAAACAATTACAACAGGCACACAGGCACACAGTACCTAGGCACACAGTCTTAAACCTATTTATTTGGAAGAAAATACATTTGAAAACATAGGGATATACTGAATCCTCAGGCATATATTCTTTATTATGGATTCTTTGATTCTATAACTTGTGAGAAATATTTCCTGTTAAATTCTTACATAAAATTCACATTATCCAAATCCTGCTTGTATTTGAAATAAACCAGCATATGTCATACTTTGAGACCTGAGTTTTCTGAGTGAGGCTAGTGCTATCCACTAGGAAGTATCTAATAGGATGCTGAAAGGGACACAGAGCAAGTCATATCAAAAATGTGATGAAATGAATCTTAACTCATCAGTGAGGATAAACGCTATGTTTAAATTGTTGACAACTGAAATTGTAACCTAATCGCTATTTTGAGGAAGAAAGAGAGAATATTATTAAATATTCTAGGCACCAATGATATTAGGAATAGATTTATAAAAAGGCCATGTTTATCTTTAACAATCCCTTTTCTATTTCCTTCACTTAGAGGTTCTTCCAAATATTGATCTGTAATTGTCTTGCCAATTCACAAAATTTTAATGGAATTTAAATAAAACTGGCTTCCAGTGAAAATCCTAACCATTTACCTCTTTCTTCTTATTTTGAATACATGCAAACACACATACACAAGAACACATACATTGTAATAAAGAGAGAAAAGGAATATGGATATTGGTAATAGCAAGAGCATCTTTAACTACATATAGCATGCAGTTTTATGTATGGATGCATCTTTAGCTACATATAACAAGCAGTTTTATAGTTTTGCTTCAAAGAACTATTTTACTGAGTGCTTCGCTGCTATCTTCTGGATATTAGGAAAAGTTACAAAATGCAAAATTCAAAGGAGACACTTACCATGTTAAAGTACATTAGGTATGTTGACAGTCTGTTCTTAGATATTTCAGTGATACAATAACTTCAAATATATTATAGCAAAAATAATAAAGAAGCTTGTAATTCTTTAAAAACTTAATAGCATGTTCTATCAAGTACAGTTAACATTACATCAGCTGTACATGTGTATTTTTGCTCATTTAAACATTTGATATATTAATTGTGTCTATAGAATGATTATCCAGTAGATGCAACAGACACAGACTCAGAACTTCCCTAATACTGTAGTCTTAATGCCCATCATAGCATTTTATGGATCATCGTATAAATAAAGATTTATTATAATATTCTCAATAGCATTATGTGAAGAAGGCTTTGGAGATTCTTGCCCTTCTATTAACTACCGTATAACTTTAGATTGAATGTGAGTTTCAAAATGTATCAATAAAATACAATTTAACAAACTACCAGATTTTATTGCTAGTAACTTTCATATCTGCAACAAGCAAAGAAAATTGCAATGACTAAAAAGAAATTCTTATATTCACGGAAGAAGCTTTGGCTTTGGATTAGATTCTTGAGGGAAGGGTTTCTCCCATGCCTCAATATCCCTGAATTTTAAAATCATTTTGGAAGGGTCCTCTGTGAGATAGTTCAGTGATCACAAATGACCACCTGGTCACTAAAGAGTAGGTTTTCTCTATTATATAACAGTTAAGGAATTATTTCCCAAATATGCTTTCCTGTAATTATGTTATTTCTGCTGCAGTGATTTAACACTGTCATAATTGTTGGGTTGAGTATATTGTGCTTTTACATGTTGTAAACTATTTTTTTATACTGAGGATAACAATCAGGGTTTAGTCAGAACACAGACGTTTTCCCATTCATACATATCAAGTGCGGCTTGCCTTAAATAAATTTCAGATTATATGGCTGTTGAAAAACTGATATCCTTGTTGCCTCCTAGTAGTATTTGGTTATGTTTGTCATTTTACTGAATTCTTCATCATAAGATACTATTGAATTAATGAAGTAATGGGAAGTCCATTAAATAATAATTGAAAATTGATTAAGTATATGTTTGTATATATCTCCCAGGAATTAACCAAAAGAGAAAGTGTGTTACAACACATTAACGAGAGCTATTTGATATAGCAATTAAGACATTAAACTAAAAACTGTGACGTCCTGAGTTCTGGTCTTGCCTTAGTCATGAAGGTGACTTGAGCTTCCTCTCTTAGCCCTAGGAACAAGGCAAGGGCAAACCACTTCCAAATTCCTTGCCAAGAAAACTGTAGAGACTAGTCCAGGCAGTCATCAGGACTCGGAATGACTCAAAAGCACAAAGAACAATAACAAAAGAACAATATTTTATTAAACATAAGATACTTGTTTTCAGCTTATTTTTTTCAGGTAGGTGTTGGTTAAATGTGTATTTGTATTTCCAAATCTTTAGTTGCAGCTAAAACAGTGAATTCATTTTTTTTAATTAAGGAGCTATTAATACATTTTGAATTCTTCCATTACATTCACCTTTATAATCATACTTTTTATAATTAAAATCGTCTAATTTTCAAACACAATGCTTCATCTGTTGATTGATAATAGGTATATTATTTCACATACATTCAAAGATAATAAATATGTGGAAATGTTTCTATACCCATATAGGCAATACATACCCTACATGGTATAAATGAAAGTAGCAAGAAAAGCATGGTCATTCTAAATTTCTCTTTCTGGATATCATTGAAAATCAGGAGAGCAGAGATAGAGGCTTCTGAAAAGTTATGACCTGTATTTGCTAATAATCACTCAGTTCCCTTCTTCATTCATAGCAGGAAAAATATTTGCTAAAAACATTTATTGGCAATTCTTTTCCTTCTCTTTATTATCTTTGTCATTTCTTTCTTTGCCTTCTATAATAGTTGAAATTCAGATTGCAAAGATTCTAAAGAACTGAGACCTAGCGTGACTGTGCTATTACTTTTTAAAATAAAAATAGCATTTTATACATGTCAAACAAACTCTTGCACAAATTTTTCTCTTTCATTTACAAAATTCTGATATATCAACAAATACGTATTGTAAAGCAACATATGACAATCTCTTAAGAGGAAGTTATATCTGTATAACTTTGTTATAAGTTCTGGAAGCAGAAGTACAGTTTTCTTCCTCATCACTGCAATTTTACGTATACTTCTCTAAGAGTAAATATAATGACACAACTTCAAAATAAACATGCATAAGTTTTGATTTATTTAAACAGCAATGATCATATTACTATTCCAGTATTTTGTGTGGATTATTTTGAAAAATGTCCAAGTAAGGGTATTCAAACTATGATATTTTTAATTCCTTTTACACTATATTAATACACAGTGTGATTTGTTTGGGTTTTGCTTAGTGTGTTGTATGAAACCAGCTGTTGTAGTTTATTGAAGAAAGCATGACTTAATATATAAATCCAACCTTAGTATATGGACTGATGTTGGTTTAGTAAATTATGGTAATAATGCCATTTGGTTTTTGTTGTGTATTTTTTATTTCATGAAAAGCAAGTGGTGGTGCTTCTGGTTTACATTTTTGCATTTGCCATTTGCAAGGCTACGGTGGAATAACAAATTACAGTGCCTTTGCTGTTTTTTGACAGTTGTACCTGAGATAAATTAATTACTCAGAACTCACCAGAATGACTTATTTCATGAGTAAGTGTGCCTTTCTTGTCAAAGATGCACGTCAAGGGAATCCTGGCAGTGTATCAACTTCCCACATTCAGTATGCTGTATGCATCAAACTTCAGAAATTAGTGGCCTGTCTTATTTAGTTCTTTGACACAAGTTGAAGAATGTTGAAGGTAGGTTAGGGCAACTATGTTAAAAACTAAATTATAGTTCACCATCGTTCTGCTGATTACTGCCTTTCTTGAGTAGCATCTTTGCAAATTCAAACAACATTTATAAGGTCAATTTAGGTACTCGCCACAGCAAAGCAGATTGTGAGAAGGCATGTTGTAGAGACTGTCAACCTTTCGATGGAGGTCAACATGTCATTCAAGAACAATTTATATAGAAGGAAGATATAACAAATATGACATCCTGAGGAAACTGTGAAGTGGTTGTCTTCTGTTTTTACCCACATGCCATGTATGCATATTTAGACAGCCAGTCTCATTTAATTTCACTTATGAATATCTATCTCCTCCTAGTGGTAACTGTATTTGTTGTTTTTCCACTGGCATTGGTTCTGGGATGAAATAACCATATTTTCTGGATGCCAAGTGAATTGTCTGAATCTTACTGTTTAAGGGAACAATCTGAGTCAGTAGAACCAGCTGCTATTTGTAGATGTGACAATAGGTATTACCAATTTCTCTGTTAGTATATTGTTTAAAATGTTATTCATGAAGAACAATGAAGTACAGCAGTTTTATCCAAAACCCATGTACTCACTAAGGTACTTCTTTACATGTTGTGCAGTGTTTATAATGTTTTTAATACAACTATGTTTATATTAATAACTTTATTGTTTTTGCACTTTTTTTTGCTTCTTGTGAAATGGGCAGTTTTATAAATTTGATAAATAGCAATTTGGTCATCCAAATGTGATAAATGCCCTATAATAGACAAAACACATAGTTTACCCAAACTGTGGCTTGATCACAGCGTATATGACCATCCACAGTAATTTGTCTTTTTTTTTTTTTTAACATCTGAAATAGTTTATTCATGCCTGTGATTTAGTTTGCATACATATATAAACATTTATGCCACTAGGACACAGGCTCCTCCGACTTCCTTTATTTTCTCTTCTGCTCTTCGGCTGAAGAATTTTGCTTTCACAATGACAGGCTGCTTGGGCAGCTTTCCTTTGCCCAGGACTTTGTAATACCCAGAGCGTACAACATCAATAACTGGAGCTAGTCCTGCTGGATTTTTAGCATAATTCAGCCTTGTCTGCTCACTAACAAGCGTCCAGAGCTTATCCAGATTCACTGTCGGGCAGAAGTGCTGGTTCTTTTTCAAGTGGTAATGTCTCATACCAACCTTTCCAAAATAACCAGGGTGATATTTGTCAAAGTTAATCCTATGGTGGTGCATACCACCAGCATTTCCACGGCCTCCAGGATGTTTCCTGTGTTTACCAATACGTCCATGGCCATGACTGACATGCCCCCTTAGTTTCCTTGTCTTCCTCAGTCTGGAAGGCATCTTGTTTGATCGGCGACAAAAAGAACGAAGCACAGTAATTTGTCTTTTATCTGCTTCAAGCTAAGCATAATTTAATGTATATGGGTTCATAAAGTTTTGCTTTTAATTAATTTGTCTGTTTTCCTTTTCACCCTTGTAGTTAATACTTGATATAGAATTCAAAGCAAAAAATAGATATTATAAAATGAGAGAAAAAAATTATACTTAAAATTCTAGATCCTATGTACAATTATTTTAAAAATAAGATCTCAGTGGCTAGAATTCTGGATTTAGTTCTCTTGCTGTGGATGTCCTATTAATGGACTTCTTAGGTTAATAAAAGAGCAGAAGCATTTTTCTGTTTTGTCTATAACTTCTTGAGTACAACAACACATATGGAATAACTGACTTGGAAATGATATGTTGAATGATAGATTACAAATAGAATATGATTCAGCAAAATTATATAGTTGAAAAAAGGTAAGTGCATTTTAATTTATATCCGTAGAAGTAGGGTAGACCAGTTGGAGGCCACTTCTGCTTTCCAACCAGCTAAATTAGGAACAGACTTATTGCAGCTAAGTATGCTTGAAAGTCAAAGGGATAGCCTAAACTTTAATTCATCCTATTATTTCAGTGAGAAGGTAAGGAGAGCCAACAAAGGGGAGATAAATAGAGCCTGGGAGAGGAAATTGGAGGGTTGACTCAATGAGGAAGAATCAGCCTTACAGAGTGGAAGAGAAAAAGATGTATGTCTATATTTGTGTGATTAAGGAATAGAATGTATGATTATTTGTATGATAGATAAAGAGAATATACACATGTAATATCTTGGAGATAGAAAAACAGTGACTAGGTTTACACACTTACCGAATGATAATGTGGCTGGGAGGGGACTGGCTTAGAATTGAGTAAATCCTTGTTGTCTGTAAACTATTGTTCCTGGCTTAGTTATGTGAACATAGCCAATTGTCATATATGTAGGAACTCAGGATAAAGAAACTTGGATGTGAATCAGGTCCGTCTCACTTTCTCCTTTTATTTATTTATTGTTGAACATGATTGTGAAATAATGATTATATTTGCACTATAGGGTTTGCTGATTTTTGCATTTGAAAGGAAGTAATTTCAAAGTTAATGTATTTGGGAAAATTATTTTTAGAAAAAAATTCCGAGGTGATTTTACGAAATTAGCTACTCTTTTTGAGAACTGATACAAGAAACATGGGATTAAAACAGTGTGCTTGCATTCTAATTTCGCCTGCTTTCATTTCTAAAAATGAATATTTTGTTCCAGTACTAAATATTAGCCACAATTCATGCCAGGCATTTTATGATAGCACCCAGCCATATCATCTTCAAAACTCCAATGGGCTCACAGGCCAAAAAGGTTGGAGGCACTTATCTAAGACATCATGGAATTCCAAATTAAATATAGATATGGATTTTTTTTATTAAAAAAAGTTACTTAAATATAATCTCAAGAAGTTTTATCTTACTTTGAAAGAAGAGTTTATACAGAAAGAAGTTATGTCACATGGGCAGTTAGTTTATTTGGGCAAAGAGATAATAGAAATCATGGCAAAATTACATGAACCTCTTATAGTCAGGACGATTGGTCAAGGTGTCTCCTGCCAAATAGATATTTGCAGATGGTTACTGGAATGCTGACCTGCTGAGTAGAGAATGCCATTCCTAGAAAACCTTGACTGATAGTTATTTTATGGTCCCTTTGGAGTTAGATAGTAAACCTGATTATCTGAGACTCTTTAAAAAGTTTTTTTAAGATTGAGTTAACTAATGTTTAATATTATTTATTGTTGTGGCACTGTTTTTTTCGGATTTATTTTGTAGTAAGTTCTGTATATAAAAGAATAGTAAGGAGTTAATTTCCTTGATGTTTTAATTGGTTGGGAATTAATAGACAAATAGAGTGAAATGTTAAAATATGTATAACATAGGATTTGAGAATTGTCAATTTGATATGACTTTTGCGCCATAATATATCTTCATCTGTGTAATTCAATAAACTCAATATAAATCCTAGGTGTAGGTAGTTATGTTTATTTGGAGAAAACTGTGTTTTCCTTTTAGGAAATGCATTTTATTGAATTGCACATAGATTGCAATTCTATATTTAATCGTATATAACACAGCCAAATTGAATACTGACTGTCTGTATCTGTAATACAGATTGGTCATATGTTTTAGTGACCAAGAGGGAAGAGCTTCCTGTCTCAGAGTGATATGCTTGCTAGTGCTTTTTTTCTATTTCCCTTCCCATGCATACATACATATAGACAACTGTCTGTTCAGGCATGTCATGTAAGCTTCATATTATACTTTTATTTCAGAATGTGACTTGACGAATTATTCTGCAATAGATAAAATGCAGCTGAGACATATTTCTCATTAATATATTTCTTTAAATACTGTTCTATACACTATATAGAATTTCTGTCACCAATGTGCCACTAATCAAGTTGAAAGCACACTAATACTGTAGAACTCTAACAGTCAAGGCTGCGAAATATGTATGTCATATCCTTGTCTTATGCAGTACATATTAAAGTGGCTTTACTCAAATCTCCTCTGTATAGGACAGTATAGCTTGATGCCTGAAGTCAAGTTTGATGCTTGAAATCTCAGACTTCCTTGGTTTACTCCAGCCATATATCAATATCCTCCTGCAGACTATATGGTTGGAGTAAACCAAGGAAGTCTATGTTACAGATTGGCATCTGTGAGTTAAGCTGTCTTACAGGCAAGACAAGGCTGTAAATAAAACATATTTGACTTGGTGCATATTATTCAAATTTGCTGAACAAAATTCTTTTGTTCTACTCCAGAAATGACCTCTACTCCTAGATAAAAGACATTTGTTCTAAATCACATAATGAATATTTGTTAATAGGTACATTAAATTTCAATCAGCATATTTGAAAAGGGACTTGTGTGAAATTCATCCTTCTAAATTATTCTAAACATGAGACATTATGATACCTTTTTTATTATAGGTTGTCTGGCAGTAATTGTTGCAAATCCACCAAAGCCTTGATGTTTGGTTTGTGAAATTGACACAGCGGAATCCACAAGGAATGGAGAAATCGGTTTCCACTGCTTTATCAAAACAGGAGAAAGAGCATGAGGATGATCAAGAAAAAGCTGTGCCAATGACCCTTGTGTCAAACAAAGAGGATCTTATTGCTCTTGAGTGTCCCCAAGGTGAAGCGAGAATTCCTGCTTTTTTTAAAGATGCAAAAACATCTCTTGAGCATACAGCTTTGTTGAGGGCATCAAAGGAAGGGGGGATTGATCTGAAAGAGGCTATCCCAAATTCTTCAGAGAAACTAGAAGCAATGAATAGAGAGGGGAAAGTGACTGAGATGTGTAGTCATAAAGAGGGTACCAATTTGTTATCCCTGTTCATTCATCAAGATTCAGATGCTGCTTTGGAAGACTCTGAAGTCACAGGTAAGTCTAGTGCTACATAATGGCAGGCTCCATAGGGCTTTATTTCTTGCTCCATAGATAAGCCGGAGTCCAGAGAGCCACCCTGAAATGAAAATGAAAGAATTATCTAACAAGAACAAAATCACAGAAAGATCTAAATGTGATTCTTATGCTGTGGATAATTAGAATAAAGCTGGAAATATGTAACGTGGATGTAGTATGTCTATTTAAGATATACAGGAACAGGATAAAAAAATGTATCCTAGCATTAGGGGCACAACTGGACGGTGGAAACCTTTACCTTTTTTTATTAGGAAGCATGGGCATTTTTTGTTAATGATTTCTGCACATGGGGTTGAGTAAACTTTTTCAAGCTGGGGACAATCCTTTCTCTTTGTACCCTGTCTGGCAACATAAAATACAGTATGTGATAGCACTGATGTGGGTGGGATCTAATATTTTGGACTCTTTCATAAAGGTGAATTAAGGAGCAGAACTGAAGCCTTACATCTCACAAAAGGCTTGTAGGAAGGAAGTCCCCAAAAATGCTTGTGTGCTGTATCTTTTAGATGGAGGGCTAGTCTTGGAGTGTTTTTAGTTAGCAGTCCTGCAGTCCAGGCATCTCATAATTTCTTCTTTAGCTTATGTGCGTTGTGTTCATGTAGAAGATTAAATAAGTGGTGGGAAAACATACTAAGGTTACAGATTTTTTTTATTATTTCAGTTGAAGTAATTGCAGAATAAAAGCCTTGTTTGGACATGACTCTTGGCTGCATCAAATTGGCACCACATGGTAGAACACTGTATATGTTTTGTCTGCTAACAAATGTCTACAGTGAAGCAAGGAAATGTACCTTTAATCAAAACGATTTGAGGTTAGAAGATGTTTAGGAGGTGTAGAAATCCAATACAGGTAGTCCTCGACTTACGACCACAATTGAGCCCGAAGTTTCTTTTGCTAAGTGAAACATTTGTTAAGTGAGTTTTGTCCTATTTTATGACCTTTCTTGCCACAGTTAAGTTGAGTCGGTGTAGTTGTTAAGTTACTAACGTGGTTAAGTGAATCCGACTTCCCCAGTATCTTTGCTTGACAGAAGGTTGCAAAAGGAGTTTGCATAATTCCGGGACACAGGAACTGTCATAACTACGAGTCAGTTGCCAAGCATCTGAATTTTGATCATGTGACCATGAGGATGCTGTAATGGCCATCAGTGTGAAAAATGGTGATAAATCATTTTTTTCAGTGCCGTTGTAACTTTGAACAGTCACTAAATGAATTGTAAGTTGAGGGCTACCTGTAATTATTTATTATAGAAATAATTATTAATACTGTGATAATAAATACAATATCAAATCTCTTCTGCCCATTGGAGAGTTGTGGTCTTTGAATTTTAGTTGTTGTGCACAATTTCCTTGGAACTCTATAAAATTTCTTTTTCTGTGTGTTCCATCAAGCTGAGTTATTTTATTGTAAAAAAATATCCTTTTTTCATGGTCAATGTAGTTTTTTTGTAACACACAAAAACAGTTTTTCCCACAGTAATCCATTCTTATGGCAAATATTGTGTGGAATGTATCAGAATTATTAATTTTGGATGTTAAAAACTGGTTACAGTATTATTAACCCTGATCTCTATTATATTTTTATATCTGCTATGATTATTGCTTCTTTGGTACTTAATTATGGTCTGAGAATCTACCCATGGATATTTTTATTTATATATAAGAAAAATCAATGCCTGCTCAAATGTTTTCCAAATGACATGTCAAAAATAGCTGAATTTAAATATATATATATATGTGTGTGTGTCTTTCTGTTAGCCTGTTTCTTCTTTTTCTTGCCAACTTTGTTAGCTCCTGCTGGTCATGAAGAAACAAAGAGAAATATGCAGATCACTAAAATACATGCTTCCTAAGAAGCTGTGAAATTTCATTAGGCCTCACTCACACATTTCAAGTTTACCTTTCACAGCCAGAATGACTAAAAGCCATTCTTTTTTTAGCTAAAAGTTGATATTTGCAGTTCAGTATATGGTGCACCTGGAAATTGGATCAGAAATCACATATTTTATTTTGGTTTATTGTGTCTTTAATGAACATTCTCCTTTCAGCAATATATAACAGTATATCTCTGACATTTTGCATAGGAAATTGTGTAGGAAACTGCCATAGGTTTTTTGTCAGAGATAACTATTGCAAAGGTACTTCTTTCAGAATCCTGACCAATGCACCTGTGATGGCATGATAAAATTTCCACCTAAACTAATCGGACAAAGTGAAAATTACAGTTGTAGGATACATGTGACAAATTGGCATTTTGAGGAATTAGAAATTGGCCAATTGCCCATTTCTGGCCAATTGCTTAGCCAGAAGAACAGATATGAAATTTATTTACTTAATAGGTTGAGGTGTTTCCTTGCTTGTCTAGAAGTGCCTATTCAGGCTGAGAGTTTGGGGAAGAAAACTTCCACTGAAAGGATAAATCAACATAAAACATCTTATTATTGAGAGTGATGTTTTCAGTGAGCAAGTTTCTATGATTGTTTTCAGATGATTTCTACAGGTAATCCTCATTTACCAGAAGCCTCCTTCAGTGACCTTTTGAAGTTATGCCAGTACTGTCCCTGAGTCATGTGATTGGCATTACCATCAGAACATAATCTCCTATTGTATTTCTTCCCCTCTCCTGATTTTTGAGCAGAGAGATTGAATAGGAAAGCAATACAAGAAAGTAAGGAAATACATAGTATAGAATACACATTGAAAGCAATGTGCTGGTGTTTGCAGCTACACAAACGGGCCAGTTTATTCCCCATGTATGCCTATTTATTCTCCAATCTCTCCCTTCTGTGAGGGTGCCAGCAGAAGGTGAGGGGGAGGGAGAAAAAACGAAGCAATTAGCATAGGTAATTTCTCCTATGCTTGATTTCGTTCCCCTCCCCCAGTGGAAAGTTTAGAGAGGAAAGGACTACAAGAGAGTAATAAGCAGGCATAGTGGGGAATACAGCAGGCTGTTTGCATAATGCACTTGAAGCTGCCAGTGCCAGAATTGCTTTCACTATGTATTCCCATTGAGAGCTTGCTTATTCTCTTGTAATCCCTTTCTCTCAAATGAATGTAAATACAAATATTGATTCCTTCTTGTTAATTATCCCAGTTCTGGGGTTATTGTTCCAAAGGAAGGAAGGGAGGTTAGGAAGTAGGCAAAGTGAAAAGTGTGAACTGATTATTCTCCATCATTATGCTGAGAAAAGGCGTTCAGGTAAGACAACGCCCCCTCTTGTCAGTTTTGAGCCAGAAAGCGCAATGATCCACTTACTGTAACAGCTGCTTTGCTTAATGACAGAGTTGCCAGTCTCAGCTGTGGTCACTAAACATGGACTATATTTGCTTAGTAAAACTGTTGACCATACTCTGGAAGTGGATGCCATGTTTTTGGAATGAGGGAAGAAATTGACATATCCTTGTATGCATGAAAAGATAGATTGGTTACATTTTTGCTGCTATCATTTTGATGAATGAACTATTTTCTACAACAGTTTCTAAACTTCTGGAGACCATGACCTTGTACTTGTACCTCTTAAGATTTTTTTAAAAAGCTTATTAAAATACATTTATATAATTTTGTAATTATATGGATACAAAGTTAATATTTTGTTAAATTTATGTGTCTCTTTTTAGAATAAACTCTAAATGCAGTGCAAGACGGCTAATCCTGTCTTGCATTAACAGAATTCTTAAGGCTGCTAAAAAAACAATGGGCCTCTGTCCCAGTGTAGCTTTTTTGGCCTACGGTGTGTTTGTGATCCTGTTTCTGCTGGTAAAACTGAAGACAAGAAATGTTCTTTTTCGATGTTCATTTTCTGAAAGAGAGAAATAGAGAACAATACTTGAGGTTTGATTTCAATTATTATAAATTTTGCATTGTACTGTAATTTGAGTTACCTGCTGCACCATGTCAAAAGTGTGAAGATCCAAATATCAGCCCATATTGCAACAGAAACATATACTTAGCCATATGTTGATCTTTACTGCTACTTTATGTGTTTTGGATACTTGATCTTTACAATGATTCAGCTTCAGCTTATGGATAGTTGATAGTTTGCTTTTAAAAAGCAGTGTTGACATTTCTTTCTACCGGACAGAGTCAAACTACCATTTTTGTAGCCACTGACTTTTAGTTTGTAAATCTCTAGTTCAGGGGTCCCAACTCCTGGGCCATGGACCGGTAATGGTACGTGGCCTGTTAGAAATCAAGCCTTGAAGCTGGAGGAGAGTCACAGGTGGGCAAGCGAAGCTTCATCTGTTCTTGCAGCCATTCCCCAGTGCTAGCATCACCACCTCAGATCATCAGGCATTAGATTCCCGATGGAGGAGCACAAACCTTAGTGTAAATTGTGTGTGTGAGGGATCTAAATTGCATTGTCCTCCTCCCCGGTCGCAATCCATGGAAAAATTATCTTTCACAAAACTGGTCCCTGGTGTCAAAACTGGTGTTAAAAAGGTTGGGGACTGCTGCTTTAAATGTTTATAATTAAAAAAAACCCTGGAGCTGATCTCAATTCTTGATGACTACATCCATGGAGTTTTCTTGGTAGCATTGGAAGTGTAGTTTGCCATTGCCTTCTTCTTGAATGTTTTTTCCACTTTGTATTCCTAGACAATTACCTGGTACCTTGCCTAATTGCACTTATATAGAAGTAAAAATTAATGAATTAAGTAAAAGATGTTTCAAAATACCATTAGATTATAGCTTTTAATTTAATGTAAGTGATTTGGTTAAATCCTTATATCTTTTAAACCCAAGAAGAAATTTGTGTTTCAGTAGGAGAAAAGATAGCAGAGCCTAGGGGTGAAGTGAAAAGGGGAATCAGCTTAGAAGCCCTAGGTAGTCACAAGAGAACTAAGTCTAACCCTCTTGAGTCTATTGATTCTTATCTAATTCTAAGCAGGTGCTAAACATTAGTTGAAAAGATTCCTGTGCATAGACCTTTAGCAACAAATCAGATAAATTGAATATTCACATGTGGACCTGGTCTTTCATGCCTGACAGATTTAGTAAATGTAATTCTATAGATTTAAAATACATGACCCAACATTTTGGGTTGTACTCATAGATTTTATAAAGATTATGTTTAGTTAGAAATATTGGCATTGTGAATATTACAATATACGGTGGTAATAATTTTGTAAATATTTCTTTAGGAAATAATTTTTAAGATGTAAATCATTCTAAAATAACTGCTTGTTTGATGATAGAACACAGAGTTAAAATGTTCTCATAAATATCTAAAAATTCTAGCTATTGAAGCCAGCTTTTTAGAATATAGTATTCCTAAATCTCTTTTTTATCCTTCTTTTCTTTCTTAATAGACACCTATATAGTCCCTAATATCTTTAATGAAAAGAGCAGGACAAGGATTTTATAAATTATAACTAATATTTATATGCAATCATACTTAATATGTGTTTTTAACAGCAAAGGAGCTTTCCAAAATAAAAGTTGTATAGTTCAGAAATTCAAACTGTTATGTCAGCTAATATAAAAAGTAATTGATAAAAGAATGAGAAATTAATAACATCTCTATATCGTAAGAATGAGATCAGTTATCACATATATATCTCAGACATTTGAAAAATATTTTTTTCACTCTTACAAAAATCCTTTTCAGAATCTCTACAAAAATTTATTTTGGCATATGTAAAATCAAAGATCTGCCATGTTCTAGATCTGTTACCCTCATCAACTATTCCAGCATGGTCAGTAGCAAGTGATTATGAAAATTGAAGCCCAGAGCATCTTAATAATACTGTTGCTTATCTTTGACCTAGACCAGGGGTAGGAATTCTAGGAGTTGAAGTCCACCAGTCATAAAAGAGCCAAGGTTGCCTACCCCTGACCTAGACCCTCCATAGTTGTTTTTCTTTTCCCTTACATAGTCTTCCTCTTAGCAGAATAATTCATTCTTCAGTTCTTGATCTATGTAAGGAAAGTGTGCCATATTGCAAACACTGGAACCGTTCTGTCTCTTGAGACAAATTGCAGATTTTCTGCCAATTTTTTGTGGACTGAGGTGTATTTCTTGGAATATATATGTGCTATTTTACTCAAAAAGTTGAGGCAAATTAACTTCAATTTAATTTACACTTAAAACGGATCTAATTAGTTAACACAACTAATTTATTTTGCCATTTGGTAATATTAAAGTTTAGTATTTGGCAATATGTTTTATAGATATACTGTGGAATATACCAAAGCTTTTCTAGAGCATATATGAATCTGTAGTAGGCAACAACTGCAGAGATATAACATGGAGATCAACTCATTTTTAATTAATATTTAATTCCTTAAACTAAAATGGAAGTCTGCAAGGTACATGAGATATTTTCCAAATCAAATACAGTGCTAAATTGTTGAATAAGAACCCAAGAGATGTATCTGAGAAGAGTGATCCTTTTTATAGAAATACTTACATTATTAATACTTCAATTACTTTCAGGTGCTGTATAGCAACAATAACACCCAACTTGATACAGTAGGTGTGAGAATTACTTGTGGCACTGATACGGTAGGAAAGACCAATCAAAAGAGGAAAAGATGTGGACTGCCTGTCCTCCACAAAAAAGGCAGGCTTCCAGACTCATACAAAGAAAAATTGGGAGAAAATGAGCAAGAGATTTTTCCACCCCAAATTCCCTAACTATGGGTATCTGTGAAAGTCTATAAGCAGGGGAGGGGAGGGGAGAAGGAATTATTCAGCTAGTAAGGGAGGAGTTTTAGAAGATTGTTCAGTCCTGAGAAAGAGGGCTTTTGAGAAAGAAACTCAAAAGATCCTCTTTCCTGATTTTGCTTAGTATAAAATGAAATAGAGAAAAATCAATAGGTTATCAAGATTCTGTTCTTCTGCCTTGCAACAATGAAGAACACTCCTGGAATCTTTATTGCCATCTGTTACTTGACATTGCCTACCTCACATAACTTGCAATATCTTATTTGAACGTAATTTCTTTACTGGAAATCTTGGGTTACCATGTTTTTTTACCATCTTTTAAGTAAATACAGCACAATAAATAAATTGTTACATAGATTCTTGTTGTTTGAGTTAATATTTTCCAATATAGACTGCAAAGAGAGATGTCTGACATTAGGATAGAACATCTCAGATAAAGCCTTACATTATCTAAATACATATAGGTATTGATATATAGACTTTGACTTTTGACATAATATATTAAGTTAGGCTAATTACTAGACAAAAAAAATCCAAATAACACTGACAGAACTCCAAGCTCACTTTACATTTTGAGCCGTTTATGCTTTTTTTTTTTGTAACCACACATGTGAATATTACTGGAGTGGATTGTAAATAGTACATAATCTCACTAATACAGAAGATGACCTGTAAATGCCAATGTAAACCTGCTTTTACAAAACCTGTTCTTAGTGCTTGCAAGCAAAGGCCTTGGTGGCTTAGCTGATGGAGCAGGAGGTATTCAGGATAGTTTGCTAAAGTGAGAAAAATGATCTTATAATGTGTGTCTTGCTGACCAAAAGAATTCTCTTGCTTTTATCCTGATATCACACTGAGGGTAATTCAGTTCAGCCAGCATCTCGTAAGCCTCTGACAGCCAGCACACAAGGATCTCTTTCATAATATGCTGCTCTTTCTTCTTAACAACTGTCTCTTTTAGCTCTCTTCTCTGAGGAAGTTGTAATCGTGTTACTGAATTTGTGATATTTAAATTTTAAGTTTGACAATGGATGTTTTTTGACTATGAGCAGCAGGAATGAGGAACTTTGAATGCTAAAAACCATCATATCTTCAGTCAATATTATTGAGCTATAAGCTGTTTAGGAAGACCTCCTCTGGATTTAGAATTGAAAGCAAATACCACTTAGCATCTTGCTATCCCTTCCAATGTATTTTTGAAAAACTGTGGGATATGAATTTCAAGAGATTTGTGCTATGAGGAGATGTTGATAATAAGTTGGATTAAAATATACCTGGTTGGGAGAAGATGATATCATGGTCAATGAGGGGCAGGTAAATTTGACATTTCCAACATTGCTATCATAATAATTAACCAATCTGTGTTGATGCTGATAGTTACAGTATACATAGAAAAGCAAATGTTCAATAAAAATATATGAAAATTATGTAATGGGATTCCAATTTGTCACAAAATACCTTGAGTACAAGCCAATTGGAAAAGCAGGAAGATCCCCACATGATAGAAGTAAATAGTCAGATTAAAAGAAACTGAAAGGATTTAGCTGATAAATAATATTAAATGGGAAAAAAATGGCTAAACAACGAAAGCAACACATTAAGACCAGTGTCACATATAGCTGGGAATTCCCTTTCAAAATTACAGCAATATAAAATGATTCTCATTACTATAAAGAGAAAATTGAACAGAATTTTAAATTTATTTGATCTAAAACAAAAAAAAGCAAAAAAATTGTTTGGAAGAATATTTAAAAGAGATAATAACATAGCTTTCATAGCTTTAAGTAAACCAAGACTGTGATAGTCTTGGAAAGCAGAAACCATGAATAAGCAGACATGGAATAGTAGACACATCAGTTGGAATCTTAGGCCAATGAAGTGTTGCTTATTGTCATAGTACATTATTTAGAATAATATACGCTACACTAATGATAATCCATTGACCCCATTATGTTTTACAGTATTTTGTTAACAGAAACTGTAAATTTTAAAAATATTTTGCATATTCAGTGAAAATGTAATTGCTTAGAAGTAAAGGCTCTTTAAAATTAAACTTAGTTCTTGGCAATTTCATGAATATATTCATGAGGTTTCCTTCAACTTTCAACTTTTCAGTCATCGCTGATTATTTATGTAATTTCTTATACAGATAGTCTTTGACTTACAATAGTTCACTTAATGACCGTGCAAAGTTACAGTGGCACTGAATAATGTGACTTATGACCATTTCTCCGAGTCTTCGGAGAGGAGCGGCATACAAATCCGAATAAATAAATAAATAAATAAAATAAAATTTCTCACAGTTACAACCTTTGCAGCATCCCCATGATCATGTGATCAAAATTCAGATGCTTGGCAACTGGATCAAATTTATAATTCTTGCGGTGTCCCAAGGTCATGTGATCACCTTTTGCAGCTTTTTGACAAGCAAAGTCAATGGGGAAGCCAGATTCACTTAACAACTGGATTATTAACTTATCAGCTGCAGTGATTCACTTAACAACTGTGGTAAGAAAGGTCGTAAAATGGGGCAAAACTCACTCAAATGAATAACTTAAGAACAGAAATTTTGGGCTCAATTGTGGTCATAAGTCGAGGACTATCCATATTACATGTTGTCCAAAAACCAGGTGTCCTCCCTCAAATAGCACTCTTGTGAATAATCTACAGGACAAATCTGTTCTTTCACTAGTTGTTAGTGCTTCTTTCAATAATTAGTGTCTGTCAGAGTGTTAATATCTAAAGACGTGTCTAACCATGCATAAATATACCTTGGCAATATCCTTTTTCTGCCATTTTAACTCCAGCCCAGGAGTAGCAGCAGCAATGATAGCATTTAAACTTATGGTGCTTTACAGCACTCTCTAGGCAGTTTACAGAATCAGCATATTGCCACCAACAATCTGGGTCCTCATTTTACTGACCTTGGAAGGATGGAAGCCTGAGTCAACCTTGAGCCGGTGCGGATTGAACTCCTGGCAGTGGGCAGAATCAGCCCACTGTGTAAAATTTGTTATGCTCTATCACCCATAAAGGTGGTGAGCTCAGGTCAGCAGTAAATGGTCAGGTCCGAGCGGTGCTTACTAGCAGTTTTAGATTGACGTAGGCATACTTTCTCCACTCCAGTTCCAGGCAGCCTCGTCTGTTGCTCTTCTGCAGTTGTCTCCCTCAAGAGCTTGACTTGCTTTTCAACCAAAGCATGGAGGAATGTGAACGTTGTTACCTATGCAAAGAGAAAAAAGAAAGAGGACAGAAATTAGAGTAAAAGTGCTCATTGTGATTCAACTAACTTCATCACACCAAACAAAATATATTAATTTTTACATTATTTAACTTATGACAGAAACTAGAAGAGACACAGCCTGCATATCAAAATCTGCCCATTCTTGTTTCGGTACCATGAGTAATGGATGAAGGATGGTAAAGCTGAAGGAACTGAATGGTCTGTTTGCTTGTCATGTGCTGCATGCACAAAAATCAGAGCCATATCATTAACAGTAAATTGGAACAGAGGCAGATGAGGGATCAGTTTTGAGGAGAGCAAAATTTATACAGTAAGGATTTGTGCTAACTAAAGGATGGGAGAATAGCATTTAATTCAGCAGCAGAGAAGACCACTGTTGGATGGTGATATTTCTAAAGGACTTATAACATAGTCTGCTCACTGCTCACTATTTTCTCACTGATGTTACAGAATTTTTGAATGAATTTAGCACAGGGGTATATAGTCTGTCTTCAAATTTTGCACTTAGTTTGGTAAAATGTAATTTAGCTGATAGCTTGTTTTATCTAAAGCTGGTGAATTTTATTTTATTTTTTATTTTTCATCTTGCCTTTATTATTTTTTAAAATAATGCTAGCAATGAAAATATCTAATACTCTTTCCTCCTTTTACTTTGCTCACAATAATAACCTTTGAGGTAAGTTGGGCTGAGGTGATTAACCCAAAGTCACCTAGCTGGTTTTCATGCCTAAGGTGAGACTAGAACTCATAGGCCTCCTGGTTTCTATCCAGTTCCTTGATCACTAGACCAAAATGGCTCTCATGACAGAATCATTAATGCCAAATGAAATTTGTGTTTTCATTAAAAACTTTATTTACCAACATTTCTAAAATTCTGTTTTCACTTTGTCATTATGAGGTACTGCGTGTAGATTAATGAGGAAAAAAGTGAATTTCAACAACTGTAGAATCAGGCTGCAGCATAACAAAATTGACAAAAGTGAAGGGAGCCTGAATACTTTCTGAATGCAGTGTAAATGCAAGGATTGGTCACAAATTTATTTTTTCATCACCGTCATAACTGTGAACAGTTGCTATACAAGGCAGTAGCTAAACAAGGACTACTTGTAACCAGAGCACTTCCAAGGTTCATCTTTAATTTTACCTGCAAGTAAAATTGAGGCCCTGAACCTAATCTGTGAATACAAGATGTCTCCTATGTATGGGCTGTATGGGCATAAAAATACTGCTAAATAGATAAATATACAGAGCTACAGAAACAATATTATTTTGATGCCATAAATAGTATCTACTTCATTTTGAATTTTTTTTTCTATAGCACATGGTTCACTGTAAATGCAACATTAGCTGACCCCTGACATTTTCACTTTAAACATGTATGAAAAATGCTGTTATTTGCACCATGCTGATGTGTATACTATTTGTTATAAGCCTTCTGTGATGGGCTTTTAATTAAAATTGATCTTGATAAAACCATCTTGTCAAAAATAATATCAGCATTTCCCCTTTGTTCTATATGGAAAATGCATAACAGTCTATTGAATAGCTTAAAAAAAAGATGTAGGAGGTTTCCAATTTGTGTAGCAAATTAGCAAAAAAAACCAAAACCCTTTCCTATTACCGGTAGCAATAACACTTAGACTTAGCAATAGCATTTAAACTTATTGTATATCGCTTCACAGCCCTCTCTAAGTGGTTTACAGAGGCAGCCTATTGCCGCCAATAATGTGAATTTTGCTCTTGTTGTATTTAAAGAGAATATAATTATCATTTGATACTAGTTGAAAGTTGAACTCCTTTGGACAGGAATTTAATGCTATCCTATAGTAGTATTATGTTCTGGAACAGCGCTAAATCAAGATCCAAAAGCATTCTGAACAGCACCTGGCAGATACATGAAGCTGTGAAAGAGAACAGAGAGAGCTGCTTCGGCATGTAACCCCCCCCCATGTTCAGGATGACCCAGGTGGCCTTAGAAGACAATGCCCACCCAAGTATGCATGCACTAGTATAATGCCAATAAGTACCAGATTGTTCCTATTTCCTAGGAGTCATCTGAATGTGAAATTGGTAGAAAGGTCAGTGAAGTGCATCAGAGCATACCCATGGCAAAACCTATGTTAGATAAGAGGAAAACATCATTTTTCCACTATTACAGCAAAAGATGATTTAGCAATGCTTCAAATATAGGCTGGGGATCAAATGAAGGAAATGTTACGAGGATCATAGCAGCAAAAAGAGGCTGTAATGGCATGTTTTTGCCAGAGTTTACATGTAAATGAGGAAAGTCTCAGATTAAAATCACAGACATTTAAATGTCAATAACAATCAGAATAATAAAAGCAATGGTCCTTGTGCTGGCAATGCACAGCATGAAAGCTGAACACTGAAAAAGAAAGCACATAGATATTTTTGAATCATGGATTTGGAAATCGTTATCGAGAATACCATGGACTGCAAGAGGACCAATTGGTTATAGACCAATGGCAAGTATACATTCATATATTTTGAGCATATGATGTGGGCAGGTGATAAAATAGAAACAAATACTATCTTTGGCATAATGAAAGGGAAGACAGCAGATAAGAACTGCAGATTATCACTAAAAATAGATAATTACTGAAAAGTTTGTTCTACACAATCACCATGAGTCAATCTTGATTTGCTGGGGCATAGCTAAGGGTAACATCTGAGTATATCTTTTATATTAAAAAAAAATCTCTTGTGGAGGAAATTCCAATGTCTTTCTATAATTCACCCAGTCTTTAAAATGTAAATATGAAAGCTGATGAGACTTTCTCACCTACTCAGAGTAACTGCAATGAATATCAGAATGATGAGAATTATGAAAACTAAGCATCTTTGTACAATAAAGTAGGCAAATGGAAAACATTTTGGAGCTGCAATTTCTCCTGGCCTTCTGAAATATCTAAATAGAAAAATATACAAATCAAAGTGAAATTAAGGAATAATTCAGTAGATCTTTCTTATAGATTGGTCTAAAACAGGCCTGCACATGAGGTCTGGAGCCTGCTGAGCAGCCTTGTGCAGCCCATTGTTTTTTTTAAAACTAGTAAATTTACAACTGCTGTAGCCACCCCAAAAGGCATGCTGCTGAGCATTTCCATGTTTCACCACTACATATAGCCAACTCCAGTGTTTCTGCTCTTCTGCTAGCTGTGGAAAAGCTTATTCCTATTCCTACTCCTACTCCTGCTTTCTATTCTATTCTATTCTATTCTATTCTATTCTATTCTATTCTATTCTATTCTCCAGGTATTTCTTAGTGGCCTGCCAGGATTTTTAATTGATCATTGTGATTTTTTCCTTGACTAAGCTGTGCAGGCCTAGTGTAAACAAAATGGTAAAAATATGAGTATTGTTTTTAGTTTAGGGTTGTCTTGTTTCTATTTCTTAAAATTTAAAAGATTGATAATCCGTATAAAATTTTAGAACTATAAAGAAAATATACTGTTTGAAAAACTATTACTATGACCCACTGTGACTTATATTTAAAAATAAGGAATGAAGATGTTTATCTGTCTATACTCTAACATTGTATTCTCAAAGTTTCTAAGACTGTGATAACCTCTGACCACATAATGAAATAAAAATGGCTTTTCTCTGAAAGAACTAGATGAAGTGAAACGATTTGTTGCAGTATGGACAACATACAAAATATTACAAGCAGTTTCTAAATTATTGGAATTAATGTAAACCTGGAAATTCATTATATTTTGTTTCTGTGAATATTTTCAAAAGATCTTCAGCATTTTAATCATTATGTTCCTGAATAGTTGCAGCTGTTTGTCAGTCCAAAGTAAGGAGGAGGAGGAAAAGGAGGAGATGGTGGTCATAGTGATGGTTTTGGAAAGATTAGCAAATTGTTCAGTGCCAAAATAAATTTTTAAAAATCTGGAGGGTTATAACTTCTTGTGACTTTTATTATATCGTATATTAATGAGTACTCAATATATCTTATGTTTGCTAATGAGTGAGAAATATGTTGTATTTCCTTGTCGTATATAATTAGATTGTCCTAATTGTTGTTTTAAAAAAAATAATGTACCATATTGTTCTGTTTAGATTTTGGAATGTTTTGCCACTTGAATCAATCAGTGTTTGAATCTATGGATAAAGGGAGAATCTGGTTTTGTTTTATGCATTTATTCAACCTTTTCTAAAATTTAGTATTTATTAAGATACAGACTTGGTTTTAGATTACTATGGATGTAAACTGTTGTTGCTGTGCTAAGATCAAAATATTAAATTCATTTCTTGCTGTTTCCAAGAAGTGAAGTGTTATAGCCTAAGTATAGTTTCATATTCACGAGAAGATAAATTGCTCCGTTTTTCCTCTAAAAGTTTCTAAAAATAGAATGTTCTGAAGCTCCTATGAACAAAAGAATTCTGAAGCTCTACCTCTGCCATTGTCTGCTTTATCTGTATTTGGCTATTTTGCCTGAAGAGCTCCATCTTTTAATACTCTAAAATGTATTTTCCTATGTCTCTTATAAGGATGATTTTTTCCCCAATTGCTCAGTTCTTGTAACAGCATTTTCTCTAATACTCAGGGATTTTGAAGAAGTGGAAGTACAAAGTTTAAAAATATATTTTAAAGATATACTTCTTGCAAATCAAGCATATAAACTTATATTAGTTCTTGTTAATTCCAAAACATTAATAGACCAACCTACATTGTACATATTTTTCAAAAGCCATTGTATACCTTTTAATATACATTTAAAATAATGTTGAAGGAAAAGTCTTCATCATGGTTCAATACAAGCCAGGTATAAACAACATGGCGACTGCTTTAGAAAGAAGGTTGCAGTTTATTGAAGAGGAGAGCCAGACATGATGGCTCTGGAAGAAAAGAAAGAGAACACATGTAGGGAGTGGGTTTTTATACCCTTTGGGGCTCTTGAGGTTGCTTCTTGTTCCTGTTTGAGGCTTTATATTTCCTGTGTCATGTACTTTGACCTGAGTCTGAGTGTGCCCTTTTGGCATCTGTGGATTAATTCTATCATGTCCTGTCTTAGAGTTTGGGTGTAGATTTTAGGTGTCTTCTTAATCTTATATTTTGAGGGTTCCAACCTTCCTGAATGGATTATTAATCTGCATTTCTACAGAGCTGGTTTCTGCTCGGGGGAGGGAGACTTGGGGCTATTAAGAAAAACTGGGCATGCTTTTCTGCCTTTTTAAGATCCTTTGCGGAAATATAATATTCTGTCCTTTTAATATTTCCTTCTCTCGGGGCTGACTTCCCACAATAAATAATATTTATTTGAATCTATAGAGCAGAGGTGTCAAACTCGCAACATCACGTGACGTGTTGCGACGTATCACAACTTTTTTGCCATTGCCGGCAATGGGGTGGGCGCGGTTTCGCTATGATGCATCCGGCCCGCGGGCCAGCAGTTTGACACCCCTGCAATAGGGCATAGACAGCTAATTATCTAGCATATAAATCATATTCAATTAAATAAAATATTTAATTTACATTGCAGCTTTTCTGCCCAGTAGGTAGTTTCTGTTGAGTTACAATTGCTTTGCAATGTTTATGAGCATGTGTAAATACACAGACCCACACTAACACACACACACAAACAGAATAGCTGCTAGGTTCTCTTATTAGTCCTTTTAACTCATTCTCCCTCTCACACACATAGACACACATCACTAAAATTTGGCATCAAAAAGGAATTTAAAAAAAATTGGCAAAGCAAATGAAGAACCCATTATCTGTTTAATTTACAAATTCTTACGTTTTTCATGTATGCACTTTGAGCAGTATGTTCTTTGAGCAGTCTCTCCTTTGCTTCTGGTTCTTGTCATGCCTATGAGAGTGGGATGTTAACGGAAAATAGTAGAAAGAGGAAAACTCAGCCTTTCACCACTGTTTCTAGGGCTTTCAGTGGATCTCATTTTCAGGAAAATTATAGAGTTACAGGAAGAATAATTAGATTTTCTTTCCTTCTCCACCATATCTCTCAGAAAAGTCTTCCATGAAGTGTTGTATTGTAACTTTTTGATATCAATGTGGGCGAATGAGACGGGGGCTGCAATATGCAGATCATTGAGACTTCCCATTTGTGACTCACCCATATAATTTATCTGCTCTGCCATGGTACTTATAGCCATATATAAATGAGGAAAAAAGCAAGATTGATAGATGAACTATCATTAGAATTGATCATTTTAAATTGTAAAAGCAGACCAAAAGTAGAGTAATATTATAGATGTAAAATTGTACATCTAACCTAAGATGAAACAAGCAGATTTCTTATTCAAATCAAATCCTTTATTATAGCCAATGACTTGATGTACTGTAGGTACAATTCAGTAACAATATTATAGGAGTGGAAGGTGAATGAGATAAAGGTAGCTGAACAATTTACACAAAAAAGAGAGGAAAAAGGAGGAGAAAGTTAATAGAATGGGTAAGAACTGGAGCAACAAACATATATATAGAGAAAATTGAAGCATATACCAAACTATATTGTGGTAAAACAATCTAATATAGTATTTAAATAGTAATATATTAAATGTTTTAGCTAATTCAAGATGTGCTGATAAAATGCAGAGCTATACAATACAGTAATAAAGTTCTACCTGGATATTTCAGGCATAGTTAATGATGCTTACTTAATACCTAGCAGTTTATTATTATCATAATTTAGGGTTATATTAAATGAGGATATAGAGAAAGAGAAGGGAAAGAAAAAAATTTTTTTATCCAAGGACACTGAGCTATCAGATTGAGTCTGAAGTTGGTTGTTGCTTAGTTTTAATTACTGCAGTGATAAATTTAGCTGTCATGTGGGTGATGTCACGATTTAAGCCTGAAAAGATGTAGTGGCTAAAGAAATTATCAGTTCTCCCTAGCACTGACAATAAAAAAAAGGGGAGTTGAAAAGTTGCCTCATAGATCTTTGTGGAAGTTACAGTAAATAAGAACATTTTGGACTACTTCAGTTCTCCAGATTCACAAGACCTTGTACATTGGGGTACAAAGATGTGGTCATAGCAGCCATATAGAAGCAATAATGGGAGCCTAATCCTAAAAAATCCTTTCTTGAACTTAAAGGAAGTGAGAATGTCCCAAGAAACTTGCAGATTCTTAGGAACTTATATCCAGGGCTTTTTTTTCTCATAGAACGCCCAGAACGGAGTTCCGGCAACTTTTTTGGATGGAATCTTGTAGGGTAGGCAAGGCGGGTTGTATGACGTGTGTGAGTTCCGGCACCTTTTTTTTTTTTTTTTTTGAAAAAAAGCACTGCTTATATCTAATAGAATTCTAAAGCTCCAAGAAAGGAAACTTTCAGATTGATATTCAGCATCACTCAAGCTTTGCAGCACTAGCTTTTTGTCCAAAACATATAATTGCATAGAAGAGAATTTACTATTCTCATAACTGATTTAATACACTTGTAACATCCTCCAAGAAAGGTGTTCCTGATATGTATGATCTCTTCAGCCTTCCCCAGGGCCCAATTTTATTCTTATAAAATTTCTCTGAGTGTTTTGGAAAGAATTTCACAGAGCATCTGGAGTAGCTGAAAATGGTTCTATTATCTTTCCAATATTGGCTTTCCATTTAGGTAATAAATGCTGTTTACAATTTTGATCAGCATTGATGTGCAACTGAAGTATATCCCACTGTTTAGAACTGTAAAGATAGGATGGGTAAATGCCAAGTTCTGCCTCTCTAATTCATTTTACCAGCATTTGGGTCCTGACAAGATAAATTCTGTTGATTTAAAAACAAATGTACGTGGACACCATCTTGCTTGAAGTTTGTCAGTACTTTGACACAAAACCAAGATTTGGTACATCCTATACTACTGAATGGTTAAAACAACAACATTTTTTACTAAATTTTGCTAAGTTCTAAACCCAAATATAATGTGAGTTTGGTAGAAATAGCTGTAACATAATGGAAGGTTTATTCTAAATATAGTCATGCAAAAATGTGGACATACAGTACTGTAATATGAAACATATTTTGGAAAAGTTAGCCAATCAGAATATATGTATGCTTATAATTAGAGGGGACTGCAAATATTCTGATTTTGGCACAATTCATATTTCCAAAAGAAATTTCTTTTGGTTTATTCTCAAAAATACTGCATGAACATAACTTTAGCCATTTCTACATATTCTTTTTTTAAATATGTGATTCATCCTCAAAAGACTGTCAACATTTGAAAGAAAATATTTGTAAGTAGTAGGATAAAAAGGAATCATTCAGAGTTTGCTGAGTTAGAATAAATTAGACCATGGGGAGGAATATGAAGATTTCTGAGATACTTATTTTTGTTTCAGTTTGAATAAGTAACCACATTATGATAGCTAATCCAAAATTTAATGTTACGGATAAAATTTCCTAGAAAAGAAACAGACTAGTTCAAAATATAGCAATAGCACTTAGCAATAGCACTTAGACTTATATACCTCTGCACAGTACTTTACAGCATTCTCTGAGTGGTTTAGAAATGTCAGCATATTATCCCCAATAATCTGTGTCTTCATTTTACCGACGTCGGAAGAATGGAAGGCTGAGTCAAACTTGAGCTGTTCAGGATCAAACTCCTGGCTGTGGACAGAGTCAGGCTGCAATACTGCATTCTAACCATTGTGCCACCACACAACTAAAATCTATATATTACATTATAGCCACTTGATATATTGTGTCATTAAGTCACAGTGGACTCTTAACAGTCACATACTGGAAACAGATTTTCCCATGGTGATCTATCCCTTTTCTGGTATTTTCAGGTTTTCCAATAGAACACTCATCACCACTATAACTGAGTCTGTCCACCTTCCTGCTGGTTCTCTTTATTTCCACCTTTCCCAGCCTAGAGCCTTCACTAGAAAACCATGTCTTTACATAATGCGTGTCTGAATTTGAATATGATCATTTGTGCCTTGAGTGAGAACTCTGGATTGATTTGTTCAATGATTTATTTGTTATCGCTATCCATAATATTCTTAGAAGTCTTCTCCAATCCCAAAGTTCAAAAATGGCAATACTTTTCCTATCCTGCTTTCAATTTTTGCTTCCATGAAATGTCACAGAGAACGCCATGATTCTATCTTTGTAGGTATAGACACAACCAACATTTAAATATCTTTTTCAAGGCCTTCCTATGATGTATTTCAAGTGCTAGTCTGTGGCATATTCATTGCTTGCTTATTCGTTTACTGTTGATGGTTGATTCTAAAAAGCAGAAGCTATCCACCACTTCAATATCTTCATCATCAGTCTAGGGCTGGTTGGTTATTCTGCCTGTTGTATTAGTTTGGTCTTCTTTAAATTCAACCTTAGTCCCATTTTTTTTCTGTGTGCTCCTTGATTTTAAATCCTTTGTATTTTTAACTATCAGAGTTGATCAGTGATTAATAATCAACTATCATTATTGCACAGTTTATTGATACTTCTTCCTCCACTTAAGTCACACTCATCTTCTTCTTACCCAGCTTCTCTTAATATATATTCAGCATATAGATTGACTAAATAAGGAGAGAGCATGCAGCCTTGTCCCACTCCTTTGCCAACCTGGAGCCAGCCTGTTTCATAAAGTTCTGTCTATATTGTAGCTTCCTGACTTGTATATACGTTTTTCATGAGGACAATGAGATTCCCATTTTTATGAGCATTTTCCACAGCTTCATGCGATCAACATAACCAAAGACATTCCTATAATCAATGAAGGAGATTCTAAATTATTTCTGGTATTTTGGGCTATCTCAATTATCCAGTGTGCCTCAGCATAATGTCAGATGTTCCTTGGCCTTTTCTAAAGCCAGCTTGAACATCTGGCATGTCTTTTTCCATATAGTGCTCTAATCTGTATTGGATGAGCCTAAGCATTATTTGTGCTAGCATGTGAAATTAAGGATACTGTACAATACTTTGCACACTCTGTTAAGCCTCCTTTTTTGGTATTAGTATGTAGATTGACCTCTTCCAATCTGTTGGCCACTATGTCATTCTCCAAATATGCTGGCATAGGTTAGTTAAGAGCTGTTACTGATTCTTCTTCTGTTAGTTTGCCAAATTTCTGTGGTTATTCTATCAGTTCCCGTAGCCTTCAGACTTGGTAGTCAAAAGCATGTTGATCTAACTTCATCTTCTAGTACTAGAGATTTTTATAAGTAGGGAATATTTTCTAAGAAATCTTGGCTGTTGATATCTTACTGTACAGTATTTCAGTACGCTCCTTCTACTTTTGTTTAATTTCTTTTGAATCTGTTGCTATCTGTCCATTGGTATTTTTTAGCATACTACTTCAAGGTTGGAACTACTACTGAGTTCAGAGATCTTTTGAAAGACATTCCTTGTTTTTCCATATCTGTTTCCATTTTCAGTGTCTTTACACATGTTATTGAAATACTGCGTCTTGTCTCTACTAACAAGTCTCAGTAATTCTTTGTTAAATTTATTTCTGAGATTTTGGTCTTTCTTGGCTTTGGCTTCTCTTCTTGACAATTTCTTTGGCTTGTTTTGACTCATTTTTTACTTTCTTCTGTTTCTTCATTTCTGGCAGTCTCTTTTCACATTAATCCTTAAAGAAGTCATTCTTCAAATTCTTTCCACGGTTCCTCTCGTTTTCTATCAGAACCTCAAAACAATTCCTAATTAATCCTTGAAAATGGTGAGTACGGTATATATGTTCAAGATCATCTCATACAAATTAGCTAGTTTCCTTCTTGTTTAGTTTAACTTGGAATTTGCATATGAGCAGTTTGGGATCAGTTCTACAGTCAGCACCTGGCCATGTCTTTAATGCTATAATTGAGTTACTTCATTTAATAACAAAATAATCAATTTCATATCCATATATTCCATCTGGTAATGTTCATGTATTGAGGTATTGTTTTAGTTGTTTGAAGCCAGTGGAGGTACCACTGGACTTTATGAGGGGACATAATAGACTTTTTAAAAATGTAAAATACTGCCACTTCTGACTCTCGTTTTTTCACATTATAACCTGTGGAAAACTAGGGTTTTTTCTAACCGATCTAGAAGATATTAACAGAAAAACAGAATAAGGGACCTTGGAGGTCTTCTAGTCCAACCCCCTACTCAGGCAGAAAGTCCAATACCATTTCAGACAAATGGTTGTCCAATATCTTCTTTAAAATCTCCAGTGTTGGAGCACCTACAACTTCTGGAGACAAGTCATTCCACTGATCAATTGTTCTAACTGTCAGGAAAGTTCTCCTCAGTTCTAGGTTGCTTCTCTCCTTGATTAGTTTCCATCTGTTGATTCTTGTCCTGCCTTCAGGTGCTTTGGAGAATAGCTTGACTCCCTCCTCTTTGTGGCAACCCTTGAAATATTGGAACACTGCTATCATGTCACCCCTAGTCTTTTTTTTTTCATTAAACTAGATATACCCAATTCCAGCAACCGTTCTTCGTATGTTTTAGCCTCCAATTCCCTAATCATCTTTGTTGCTCTTCTTTGTACTCTTTCTAGAGTATCAGCATCCTTTTTATATTATGGTGATCAAAACTGGATGAAATATTGCAAGTGTGGTCTTACCAAGGCCTTGTAAAGTGGTACTAACATTTCATGTGATCTTGATTTTATCCCTCTGTTAATGTAGCCTATGTGTTACTTCTTTCTTGAGTGTGATTTAGAAAATGCAAAATATGTGGTGTTACCCATAGTGGTGAAATTACTCAAACAAAACCAAGCATGGCTAAATAATTTGACTTGTATAAGAAAAATTCATGGACATGCTTAATTTCAAATCTGTTGTTATTTATTTTAAACTGCTTTACTGCAAAAATGATTATATCAAATTGTTTGTGTTCAAGATTAAATAGCGTGGGTTAGAAATCCCATGCTTATCCACAATCACCCCCATGAAGGCACAGAAGCTGAGTGAGTTTATCTGCTGGGAAGGCTATATTACTTTGAAATTACATGATTGTAAATTATACAAAACCCTCAATATTCTGTGCTGCCAGCTTGTAATGTTACTTTTTTTCTCTTGCAGATGAGGTCAGCCAGTCTCATAGTATCATATCTATCACAACTCACAAGAAAGAAGCCTGGTAAGTGTCCGCATTTATGAGAATGACTTAGCTTAGCATTTTAACATTCTGTGGACCAGTTTAGTTTTCATTTGCATTGGAACATTAAGCTCAATTTAATATCGTGCAAAATAAAATGTATAAACTCACCCATATAATTCTTCTGGGAAAATTCCATAGCCTGTCTTTGAATTGAGGAATAATTAAGCCAGATACATGTACCTTTTAGATAAATGGAAAACATACAACATGTTTACTACTTGAGGATTGATCCTGAGTACATTTATTTTGGAATTATGAAAAAGTGTAAAATGTGGAAGACTGTGCCAGAAAAAAATGGATATAGTTAGAGTTGGTGTAATATCACCCTTTAACCATTTAAATAGTATGCGGCTTCATATTTTAATAGTCCTTGCTGCTATATCAATAATGTAGGAGAAGTGTGGCTGTGAAACTAAACAAGAGTTTCAGTCTCCCCTATTATTAAACATTCTGGCTGAGAGTGCTGGGGGTATTTTGGTAAATCCAAAGGCCATAATTTCTCCATCCCTTTTCTATATGCTCAACAAATAATATGTACAAATACTTTCTCATGTGGACATATGTGCTGTAGAATAGAATAGAATAATAAAGTTTATTGTCATTTTGAATGTACACTAATTGGCATACATTAAAATGAAATTTCATTGCATTCAGCTCTCAATGGGTCACTATCTCCGATATACACTATGTAAATATGACAAAAATAAATAAATAAATACAGAATTATGCATATACCTACATATATTATATGACACAGAGAAACAACACAGTCTACTTTGGATTATGTATACATGTGCATGGCAAGAAAAACGAATCTTGTGAGTTTACCAGATGGATGGCATAGGGAACAAAGCTATTACAGAATTGGGTCATCCTGTTAGAAATACTTCGAAACCTCCTCCCAGAGGGGAGCAACAGAAACAGACTGTAATGTGGATGTGTGGGATCTCTAACAATACTTTGAGCTCTAAGCACACACACACACACACACAGAGAGAGAGAGAGAGAGAGAGAGAGAGAGAGAGAGAGAGAGAGAGAGAGAGAGAGAGAGAGAGAGAGAGAGAGAGAGAGAGAATCTACCATCCAAAAGTGAACAAGGAACTTAAAAGAAATGGATGCAATGATGCAAATTTACAGAATATTGAATGAGGAAGCAGTTGCCAATACTGAATGAGGAATCAATTGCCAAGAGGTTAGAGAATATGAGAACCAATTTTTATGCATGTTAAATACACAAAAAAAACCCTGTTAACGTTTTCGTGTTTTGAAAGGTTGTCATTTGAGTTGCCTTCATTCAATAATTGTTGCCTTACAATGCACCATTTCACCCAGTGGAAGGTTACAAACAAACACAAGAGTTTTCACAGTATAAAGATAGTTCCTTGGTGATTGTTATTAATTGTTTCTTTTTAAACTGGCATTGGACTTAGAACAATTATACTTTAATAGTCATATAGACTAATAAAAATTGTCTTGAAGTAGTTTAATTTATAGGTTTTAACTGACATGCCTTGACTGTTCTTTTCAGCAACAAGACAGAAGACTGTTTAAAATTCAGGAAAGGCTGTTGTGAAGCAGATCCTAACAGATCCGTGGATCAAAGAAGCACGAATGTCTTGTGGGATTGCTCTACACTGGAGACAATGGGTAGTGTCTCCAGGGAGGAAAGCACTTTAGAAAAACTTTCTGGTTTGAAGGATTCATTGAACTCTAAGGAAACTGAATGGAGAAATCCTTGTAATCCAAAGGAATTCACTTCTGCAATGGAATCCAAACTCATAACAATGCTTCAGGTGAATACTAAGGATTTAGAAAGGGAGACCGAGCACTTACACTCTCAGGCTTCACCACCACTTGTTGGAATACAGACTGTTAGTGAAGATGAAAGATACCACAGCAGTGAACCAAAGCATGTAGACACCTTCAGCAAAGAACACTTAAACAAAAGTCAAGTGTTGGAGAAAAAAGACTTTCACAGATTTGACTGGATTTCTGGGCACAGAGAAGGGCATGGGTCACTCCCCCAAAACATGAGTAAATCACCAGATGCAGAAACAAACCTATCTATTAAGGGACAGTCTACGCGAGAAGCTTCTTTGCTGGCTTTGCCAGTGTTCAGAAAAATGCTAAATCCCCACTTAAATAAAGCAAACAGTGTAGAGTGTGTGTTCTCTCCTTGGAAGGGACAGGCAGTGGATTCTGATATAGATGAAATAAGTTCTGCTAATCCAACTGACTGGGCATTAGAGAAATCAGGACTTCAGACAGCTATGGATCTTGTTGTCCACAAACATGGTTGGACTGTTACTGACAAAGACACTATGGAACATGTTCCCCTGAAGTCTGTGGAATCTCCTTCCTGTAGCACTTTTGATGAAACAAGACCTTATACGTGCAATGTCCTTTTGGAGGAGCAAGAAAAAGACCAGGTTGGCCAGGAAAGGGATCCAACTGTTTACACATGCATTGAGTGTAGCATCTATTTTAAGATGAAAGAACATTTGATGGATCATATGCTTCAGCATAACAGAGGAATGAAGCTGGATCAGGACAGAGAAGACACTAGAGGTCTGGATCAGTTGACCTGTAATGAGTGTGGATGGGTTTTTGGGGACATTGACTCTCTAGACCTGCACAGGAGGCTTCATCAGCAATCAAGAGAAAGAATCATTGAAGAAATTCAGAAGCTTAATGAATTATCAGATGAAGGGCGAGATGCCAGGCTACAATGCCCAAAATGTGTGTTTGGAACCAATTCTTCTAAAGTGTTTGTTCAGCATGCAAAAATGCATGTTAGGGAGAGGAAAAATCAAGGTTTGAAGAATGTGTTTGGCAGTTCTGTTTGCAATGAACCACAGAACAGCTCTATGCACAATGTGTATAAACATTTCAGGCCAAATGAACATATATCTCAAGTTGCACACAATGCACACAGTAGAAGTAAAAAGCTTAGCATTTGCACGCTTTGCAGCTTCCCTGCACCAAATGAAAATATTTTAAAAGAACACATGAAATATGCTCATTCCCACCTGCCATGGAACATAGAGACTTTGGAAGCAGACATGAACCAGCCTGGAACTAGTAGGGATGACTATAGCCCTAGCAAGTCAGGAAGATTTTTGGAAAGTGATTATTTGAGCAAAACAGACAGACACTTTCCACAGCACCACTGTGACACTATGCCCCACTACAACTCTTTCCTTGACTGCACAACAGGTCATCCAAAACTTCATAAAACTAATGGCACTAATATAAAGGACATCCCAATGCCAGGATTTCGGGCTAGGAAACGAGCTCCTTATAACTCTTCACAGAATGTCTTGGCAATGTCTACTCTTACCTCATCAAAAGCTTATTCTCCATATGCCTTGAACCAAATGATAAATAAAAGCACAATTCTGCCACTTGAGGCTGAGAGAGAGAATTTCCAAAGCCATTCAGGTGAGTTAGAGGAACAACCATGCAAGTGGTTATCTATAAACAATAGGACAACTGAAGAAGAATTCCCTTTGAGGACAGAAATAGAATTAGCAGAGAAGAGATACTTTAAACCTTTTGTTATTCCTCAATCTGCCTTGGAACTCAAAAGGACTTTTGCAGGCACTTTGAAGGCAGTGGATTGTACAACTCTATCAGCAGGTCAGCAACAGCAGTTACATCAAATGGTTCCTATTGTTCTTGTTGAGGAAATTAATATTTGTCCCAAAAAGAGGAAGAAACCGAAGATGAAGAATCTGAGAAAAAAGCTGTCCCCTGCAAGACACTTTGGAATGGAGGAATCTCTTCCTTTAGGTGTATTTCTGTTCGATTCCTCTCTAGAAGGATCTCTTGAACTGGATGATCTTCTGGGTACAGATTCCACAATACTGAAAAATGAGGAGAGAAAATGCCCGTATTGTCCTGATAGATTCCACAATGGGATTGGTCTAGCCAATCATGTGCGGGGCCACCTGAACAGGGTGGGTGTGAGCTACAATGTCCGTCACTTCATCTCTGCAGAAGAAGTGAAAGCTATTGAGCAAAAATTTTCCTTCCAAAAGAAGAAGAAAAAAGGTAGTATGTATTCATTTTGTATTTTTTTAGTGTTTCTATATTTTTTTTATTTCCTTGAAGATGGGTATGTATGCTCTCCAATTTTCTTTCCCGAAAACATTTTCACAATATCTTTGTAATAGCTGGATATTATTTATGATCTAATAGGAGTATAAATGGCCTCTCAGTTTTATTATATAACACTGATTATTATTTTGTTTTTCATAGTTGCAAACTTTGATCCAAGTACGTTCAGTTTAATGAGATGTGAATTCTGTGGAGCTGGCTTTGACACACGTGCAGGGTTGTCCAGCCATGCCAGGGCCCACCTGCGGGATTTTGGCATCACTAACTGGGAGCTTACCATTTCACCAATTAATATCTTGAAAGAACTACTAGCCAATTCATCTGAACACCCCATGCTGCAGTATGTGATGGAAACAGATCCCTCATCTCCAAATGAAGAAAGAGAGATGCTTGGGTTTGGGCCCTGCAAAACCACAGTCCCCATATCTGATTACAGCATTTCACAATCAACTTTTTCCCCTTTCCCTTCTTCCTGGGGTGACGAGACCATGCAGGCTTTCAGACATGGTAAGCACCTTTTAAACTGTATGTGTATCCAGGAAACAGTGCCAATATAATTTAAATATTCTGCCTTCTCTAGTTTCCTTGATAATAGCATGATATAAATGGTGGTGTTTGCTAAAAACGTATGAATAAGCTGAAGTGGAGTGGGTTTTAAAGGTCCATTGAGGAGGGCCATAGAAAGCTGATTTATAACAGGGGGCATTTGCTTTCACTAGTATGACTTGATTTTGTATATCTCTCATAGGAGGGGGAAAAGGCGCAAATGATAAAATATATGCCATGATGCAAACCTGTTATGTATTTGCAATACACCATTACATACAGAAGCACTGCAAGAATGTAGTTTAACTTGTGACATCACAAAATATTAGTTTATTATACAGGCTTCTTCCTAATTTCAGCTTAACTTAGCCTGTATCTTGCTTTAGAGCTAGAGTTTTGAAGAAAAGGAGAAAATAAAGAAATAGAACAGGAAGAATTCGACTTTAGGGAAAAATGTTTAAAAGTATAAGGGTGCTTCCAGATTAAGTGCTTGCAACAGATAGACCTAAAGTGTGCCTTTTTTCCTTTTCATAACAGTGCTTGTTTTTTTTATAAGCAAGAGAATGAAGAAATGGGAAGAAAGCACAAATATTATTTTTTTTCCTGATTTTAGTCTCCCTTATTCCATGGAAATGATTTCAATAAAATATTTTAGAAGTATGACACAATGGACAAAAATCTAAGACCTCAACATAGATCTAAACTATAATATGCTGGTCTGAAACATATTGCATTAGATTTTACCAGGAGATATTACACTACCAGAGAGAGAAGATATTTTTTTTTAAAAAAAGCAAAATAAATTAATATAATAAATGATTGAGGCCAACAGTAGAGACCTAATAATCTCATGGTTGGACTATTGTATGCACCTTACATGGGGCTACTCTTGAAGACAATTCAGAGATTTCAGCTGGTGCAGAGTGTGGTGGTGTGGGCAGTTCTTGGGGCCCAAAGAATAGCCCATGTAACACCACTGTCCCGCTTGCTGCATTCACTGCCAGTCTGCTTCCGGTGCAACTCAAGGTGTTGGTAATCACCTTTAAAACCCTTCATGGCATGGATCCAGCCTACCTGAGTGACTATCTCATCCCACTGGGATTGGCTCATCTCACCCATGCCGGCAGAGGAAGCATGCTGCCAGCCACATCAGCCCAATTATTCCAGTTGATGTGGTCCTTCTCTGTGGTTGCATGTGCCCTCTGGAACATCTTGTCCCATGGTGTGAGGTCAGCCCCAACCTTCCTGACCTTTCACAAGGACCTAAAGACCTGGTTGTGCCAGTTGGCTTGCAGCCTCAATGGGAGATCATCACAGTGGAGGTGGTTGATCAATTAGCAGCAGATCTGTAATTGGATCATAACATTTGTGGGTATATATTTATTTATATGTGTGTATCTGTGTGCGTATGTATAAATTACACTGTATATGATATGCAGTGTATTTCCTCTGGGGCCTCTGTTCAGGGACTTGCTTTCTCCTCTTGACTTTTGATCTAGAGGCTGAGTGATCCATTCGTCTTCCCCATTCAGCCTCAGAATGCTGGGAATGAAGTAAAGTCCAACAGTAAAATTCATATATTTATATCAAGAATACTAACAAAATAAATATCACTTAAATTTCAAATGCTAAGATTTCTGTTTACTGCTGAATATTAGCAGTGTGAATTTGGAATGCTATGGGAAATGCATATAGGCACATGTTGCCTACTTCTGCTTTAGAAGACAAAAGTACAAATGTGATGAAGGCATCAACTTGTAACGTGACCAATAACACATCCTCATTATATGGAAAATGACCAAGCCAGGGTATCTTTAATTAGCTTGAGATTATTGTTGGGAAAAAGCAATTTAAAGAGATGATGGTGAGACAGTTTCAGTCTGTGAAATGCTGAACCACATTCACACTATAATAAATCAGTAGGTAACTTTTCAAAGAGGCATAGCTAGAATTGTCTGAAAAACAAGCATTGATGTCATAATGCAATCCTTATTAATTTTCTTCCTAATATTTAAGCAATCAATTTTAACCTTTATAGTGTTGTTAAATCATGCTTTTATGGGATGTTACGAGATGGATACACAAGCAGCATATGAAATATGGATGATAAAGATGAGATGATGATGATGATAATGATTTCAGGAAAAGCTGTGTTAAGACTTATTTTTGCAGGAAAGTAAAAACATTAATTAAAAAAGCTTCCTTGATAAAATTAATATGGAGACATAATCATCTAACGCCAGCTAGAGCCCTATACTGGGTGGAAAAAAAGATGCCAGATGGTCAATCTGGCCTTAGGAAAACCGAAGTGTAGGAGACATTATTGCTGATGCATGCTAGATAATTGAGAAAGCCAAAGAATACAAAAAAGAAGTCAGTGTATGCCTCATCAATTAGAGAAAAGCCTTTGATTGTGTTGATCGTGTCAAGTTGTGGAAAGTGCTGAGAAAAGCTTGGAATTCCAGAACATCTCATTGTCCTCTGAAACAATGTACAGATCAGAAAGCCACAATATGGACAGAACTTGATGAAAGAGACTGGCTTCAGATCAGCAAAGGATGCCACAAGGCTGCATGCTCTCTTCTTATTTATTCAACCTGTATGACAAATATATAGTAAGGGAAGCTGGATTGGAAGAAAAATCAATAACCTGCACTATACTGATGAAGCTATTCTGATAGCTAAAAACGCAAAGAGTCTGCAGTCCCCAGTACTAAAAGAGTGAAAAAAATGGACTAAAATTAAAGAAGACCAAACTAATGACAGGAAGTAGAACAATCAGCCTTAGAATTTACAATGAAGATATCCAAGTGGAGGATAGACAGAACATAAAAAGCAATTTAGGATTAACCATCAACATAGGAATAAGCAGTCAAGAAATATGCTGCAGACTAGCACTCGGTAGAACAGCCACGAAGGCCTTGGAAAAGATACTCAAGTGCTGTGATGTGTCTGTACTTATGAAGATCAAAATTTTGCAGGCCATAGTATTCCCTGTGACACTCTATAGAAGCTAAAGATAGACTTTAAAGAAGCAAGGTGGGAAAAGTATTAATGACTTTTGGTGTTGGAGAAAACTCCTGAGAATGCCATGGCCAGCCAAGAAAATAAACCTATGGATCATTGAAGAAACCAACCCAGAATTCTCAAATTATCCTACTTCCGACATATGCAAATATCTCTTGAAAAGTTGAAAGGAAAGAGGATAACCAGTAGCAAGGTGGTTGGATTCAGATACACTGGCAATGAATATATAATTGAAAGACTTGAAAGAATAGGTTAGGGATAGATTGTCACGGAGAAGATTTATATGGTTGCTAGGAGTCAAAAAGAACTTGGAAACACATAATAAAATGGTAGTTGGTTATATGTTCCAAGTATTCAAAGAATTCTGTTGTTTTTCTAATGCATTTAAATTAACAGTGAGATGACCAAACCAATTAATGCAGTCTGGATTTGTTCAGAATATAAACAAACTGGCATAATTTCCCACTGTTAATGTATAGGAGTGGGGGCACAATGGCTCAGTGATTAAAGATGCTGAGTTTATCAGTTGGAAAGCTTATACTCCGGATTCGAGACCAGAGCACCGCACAATAGGGTTACTTGCCCCAGCTCCTGGTCATTGAGCAGTTTGAAAGCATGCAAATGCGAGTAGATAAACAGGTATCATTTTGGTGGGAAGGTAACAATGTTCTGTGATTCTTTGGCGTATAGTGTTAATACCATTTTACAATGCCTTGTTAAGACCACACTTGGAATATTGCATCCAGTTTTAGTCACCACAATGTAAAAAAAGATGTTGAGACTCTAGAAAGAGTGCAGAGAAGAGCAACAAAGATGATTAGGGGACTGGAGGCTAAAACATATAAAGAACGGTTGCTGGAATTGGGTATGTCTAGTTTAATTAAAAAAAAAGACTAGGGGTGACATGATAGCAGTGTTCCAATATCATAAAGGTTGCCACAAAGAGGAGGGAGTCAAGCTATTCTCCAAAGCACCTGAAGGCAGGACAAGAAGCACCCGATGGAAACTAATCAAGAGAGAAGCAGCAACCTACAACTAAGGAGGAATCTCCTGACAGTTAGAACAATTATAATCAATGGAATGACTTGTCTCCAGAAGTTGTAAGTACTCCAACACTGGAGATTTTTAAGAAGAGACTGGACAGACATTTGTCTGAAATGGTATTGGGCTTTCTGCCTGAGCAAGGGGTTGGACTAGAAGACCTCCAAGGTCCCTTCCAACTCTGTTATTCTTTTATAGTCATGCTGGCCGCAAGACCACGGAAATGTCTTCAGGCAACGTGGCTCCCTCGGCTAAGAAACAGAGATGAGCATTTTCCCCTAGAGTTGGACAAGGGAAACATTTACCTTAATGTATAGGAAAAGAGAACTGAAAAATGATGAAATATGAGAGGAACTCATCAGTGCAGTTACAGTTTTTATTAATTGGAGAAGAAGTATTGAAGAATTTAGAAGTGTCAATATCACAATGATATAGAAAAATAATCCCAATGGTTGTGGTTTCTGCTGTTCTCTGATGGATGGCATGCACGGAATATTTAATTCTTTAAAATATAATCTTGTTCAGTATTCAGTTGCAAAAATTCTCAACCTTGGGGTCGCGACCCCATTTGGGGCCGCACGACAATTTCGCGGGGGTCGCCGGACACCACGGGCCGCCATTTTGTTTCTTTTTATTTTTATTTTTTTTATTTTTTTATTTTTTTTTATTTTTTTTTATTTTTTTGGCGCGCGCGCCGCGCATGCGCAGATCCGCCCGTCACGCCGAAAAACCCAACAAAATGGCGGCCGCAACGGGTGGATCCGCGCATGCGCGGCGTGCACGACAGGCCAATCCGCGCATGCGCAGATCCGCCCGTCGCGGCCGCCAGTTTTTTTTGATTTTTTTAAAAAAAATTTTTAGCTTTTTTTTTCGGCGCGTGCACGTGCGCACACACACATGCACCCAGGTCTGGGTCGCGGCGCGCATGGGTGGGGCAAGTGGGGTCTCAACCTGAGAAAGGTTGAGAACCACTGATGTAGCCTTTCACATCTGGAGGACGTAAGATTTAATCAGACTTGAGTCATGTGTACCATGGGTATGGACTTCACCTTGCGGTGGGCACCATGTTCCAGAGGTGGGAGCCACAGTGGAAAAGGCTCTTCTGAACTCCGCCAACCAGAATTCCTTGATCGACAGCAATAGAGCTTAATAGGCTTGCAAAATTACAGCAAAAAAACCCCCAGAAATTCCAGCTGATGAGGTGGAAAATTGAACATAAGAGCTTTGTTATATTAAATCAAAGAACTATTAATCCTTTATTCTGTTTCCCACAACAGGAAACTTATTGAGAGAACACTTCAAGGAATATTTGAAAGCACTGACCTTCCTATTTTTAAGCAATTAGTATATGGAAACATACTTCCTTTAGTATTGGAAGTAGTATATAAGTAGTACCCTTATCAGTTTTATCCCCCAGGAGAAGGTTAGGCGTTCCACATCCATCAGACCATTTTTAAAAAATTAATCTTGCAACCCCATCTGATTGCATCAACTGAATTTTGTTGGAATAATTGACAACGTTGGCAGTCAAGTTTTCTGACATTTTGAGATAGGAAATGCATGAAAAATTGGAGTTTAATTCATAAAAACTGTAGTTTTTTTAAAAAAGAAAGAAAGAAAAGAAAAACATGTATCACCTTTCAAAGATGGGTCACAAAGAGTTGCTCAATTTATTTACTATAGGCAAACAATTTTTAATATATAGCCTGGAATTCTGTTGTAAGTAAATATATCTGAGTTCACATTTTCTGCTCTTGAATAACTTTCGGACCTGCTATAAGACGTGAAAGAGTGTAGGAACTGATATAAGCAGCTGATACCTAGGCTTTTAGCTGGCATTCTGTACACCAGAGTTCCCCAACCGTTCCAGCTTTGAGGATCAGTGGAGGGGAGGGGATGGTTCTGCGCAAGTGGTGGGCAAGCGCATGCACAAGCACTCGCCCGCCATTTCCGAGGCCGGTTCCGAACAGCTCAAGGCCCGGTAATGGGCTACAGCCTAGGGGTTGGGTTGGGGACCTCTGCTGTATACCAAATCCCACATTCGTGCAAGCTACTTAGAGCAATTTGAACAACAGTAAGCAATTTGTTTTGGAAAAAAACAACACAACTTTGCCAAAAATTAATTATACAGATCCATTGATTTTTTTTGTTATTCTGCTTTTTCTCCCATTCTTTTTCAGAATGCCTCATTTAAAACATGTCACAACCATATGTATGTTCTGTCCCCATATAAATAGGAAGGAAAATAATGACACGATGATTTTATCTTATGTTAAGGTAGCATCAAAATAGGTAACATTTTAAAGTTAGTGGCGACGTCTGAAATGTTGATAGAATGTTATCATTCCCCAAAAATGGTTACTGTGGAAGAGTTTACATGTTCACCATAGCTGCCATGGAAAACATGGCTAGTCAAAATTATATCCATACATTACAAAATAAATGTGCAAGATTGCACTTTTCTAGCCCCTCATTTCTCTGTAGGATAGTTTTCAATCCCATCCCTTTTTTTTCCTGGTCATTTCCAAGCAAAGCCCTAGACTTAGCCATACAGATAGTCTTCAACTTATGGCCACAATTGAGCCCAACATTTCTTTTTTTTTTTTAATATAAAAATTCCTTTATTAAAACATTCAGCATTGTACATAAAATCTTTGTATGCATCAAACATCATAGCATCTGATATACAGCACTACGTATTATTCTTTGTAAACGTCTGGTTTGGTAAACATTTTTCACTCCTCACTTCAATCCTCTATTATACACCTGTTACATTTTTTATTCTCTATGATCCCTAACAATAGGTCCTGAGGTAGTAGTTAAACATTAAATATAAGATCATATTAATAATCAATCATCATAGAACACAGCATATAACACTAGGTATTAATCTTTGTAAACGTTTGGTTTGGTACATATTCTTTACTCCTCACTTCCAGCCTCAACTATATGTCTATTGTATTTTATCTTTTATGATCCCTAGCAATAGGTCCTGAGGTAGTAGTTAAACATTAAATATAAGATCATATTAATAATCAATCATCATAGAACACAGCATATAACACTAGGTATTAATCTTTGTAAACGTTTGGTTTGGTACATATTCTTTACTCCTCACTTCCAGCCTCAACTATATGTCTATTGTATTTTATCTTTTATGATCCCTAGCAAAAGATCCTGAGGTAGAGATTCAATAACCTGGGGTAAAAATTCAGTCTGCTTTTTCATTATTAAAGTAGTCAACATTAAGCATAAGATCATATTAAGAAGCAATCATATTAAGAAGCGATCATCGTAGAACATAACATACAACAATAGGTAGACATTCTTCACTCTTCACTTCAAGCCTCTACTATACACCTGTTACATTTTTTAACCTGTATGGTCCCTAACAGTAGGTCCTGAGGTAGTAATTCAATAACCTGAGGTAGAAATTCAGTCAGCTTTTTCAATGTTAAAATGTTCAACATTAACCATAAGATCATATTAATAAGCAATCATCATAGAACACCACATATAACACTAAGTATTAATCTTTGTAAACGTCTGGTTCGGTAAATATTAGTACATATACATTCAACATTAGGTGTTAGTTTTTGTAAACATTTGATTTGTTATACATTCTTCCCTCCTCACGTCGAGCCTTAGCTAAACGCCAGATGCATTTTGTTTGATTGGTGTTTCTCTTGGATATAGTCTATCCATTGTTTCCAGTCTGTCAAATATTGTTCATTGGAACGGCCCTTCAAGTATGCTGATATTTTCGCCATTTTCGCCAGGTTTGTTACTTTCACAGTCCATTCTTCCATAGGCGGTATTTCTGGGTTCTTCCAGTATTGTCCCACCAACAATCTCGCTGCTGTAATCAAGTTCAGAAATAAGTTTGTCTCTGAGGTAGTGATATCCTTTGTAATCCCTAACAAAAAAAACCTGAGGTAGAAATTCTATGCGCTTTGTGAAAATGGTTTGGAGTGTCCACCATATCTTCCTCCAGAAGGCTTTGATTTTTCTGCATGTCCACCATACATGAAAGTAGGTAGCTTCCCCGTCTCCACACCTCCAGCATTTGGGCTGGGAGTTTGGGTAGATGAGCGATAGTTTTTTCGGGTCGAGGTGCCACCTATAGAACATCTTGTAGAAGTTTTCCCTTAAGTGTTGCGATTTCGTGAATTCTACGTTCCTCACCCAGATTTTCTCCCACGTGTCCATGGCGATAGAGTGTCCAAAGTCTTGTGCCCACCTCACCATACAGTTCTTGACTAGCTCGGTTTCAGAGTCCATTTCTATCAGAATGTTGTACACTCGTTTGATGTGCATGATCCCCTGATCTCTAATCTGCTCAATTAGTTTCTCGTCGGTTCGGGAGAAGCCCTTCTTCTTATCTTTACGCCACCTTGATTGCAGTTGTACATATGATAGCCAGGTACCTCCTATTCCTCTGTTTGCTAGCGTTGCTTGGGGTATCAAGAGGAACCCATTTTCTTCTCCCAGTATAAGTTTACCGTATGGCACCACTTCTTGCCCTTGGGATGTGTTTGCATCCCCTATTGCGTGTCCGGGGATCGTCCAGATGGGAATCTTGTTGTGTAGGAGGTGTTTATATTTCTTCCAGACCCATAACAATGGGATCCGTAGTGGGTTCTCCTTGAAGTTCCTGTCTGCCTTTTTGTCGTATACTAAGTATGCGTGCCAGCCAAATAGTAGACCATGCCCTTCAACATTCAGTATTCTATCATTTGTCATATTGATCCAGTCACTCACCGCCACCAACGTCGCTGCATAATAGTATAGCTTTAGATTAGGCATTTTTAGTCCCCCTCTCTTCCTTATGTCCTGGATAATTTTTAGTTTCACCCTTGGTCTCTTGTCATCCCAAATAAATTTGGTGATGCCCCTCTGCCAATTGTCCAAGTCCTCGTCCTTTTTGAGTATGGGTAGCGTTTGGAAGAGAAATAGAAATCTTGGCAGGACATTCATCTTTACTGCTGCTATCCTGCCCAGCAGGGATAGTCGTAGTGTTTTCCACCTTTCCAGATCTTCTTGTATCTTGTTCCACAGCACCTCGTAGTTATTTTTGTATAATTTCGCATTCGTTGTTTCTATCTCTACTCCCAGGTACTTAACTATTTCACAACCCGTTATTCTTTCCAAGTCCTGTTTTGCTTTGCTGTCTAGATTTTAAACTAGCATCTTCATTTTTGATATATTAACTTTAAAACCTGATACCTTGCCATAGTCTTTCATTATCTCCATCAGACTCCTTGTTGATTGTACTGGTTGCGATACTGTCACCAGTAGGTCGTCTGCAAAGGCACACAGCCTGTAGTCCTGTTTTCCAATCTGTATGCCCTTTATGTCCTCTGCTGCTCTTATCTTGTTCAGCAGAATCTCCATCGTTAAGACAAATAGCAGTGGTGATAGCGGACAGCCCTGTCTCGTGCCTCTTTCTATATTGAATGGGTCTGTTAGATCGCCGTTCACGATGATCTGGCCCGTTTGTTTCTGGTAGATTGCTGTTATGGAGTTGAGGAACTGCTTTCCCATTTTCATCCCCCGGGCTAGGTTCGTCAGGAATGGCCAATTCAGTCTGTCAAAGGCTTTTTCTGCGTCCACAAACATGAGGGTTGCAGGTACCTGGTTGTGTCCTTCCAAGTACTCTATTATGTTCAGCAGCTGTCTCACGTTGGTTTTCATCTGACGTCCTTGTATAAACCCCGTTTGGTCCGGGTGGATTATTTTTTGTAGTACAGTCATTAGTCTGTTGGCCAGAACCTTTGTAAAGATTTTGTAGTCTGTATTCAATAGTGAGATGGGCCTATAGTTCGCCGGTTGTGCATTATCTTTTCCCTCTTTGGGAATTAGAGAGATGTATGCTGTTTTCCAGGAGGGTGGGACTTGGCCGCCTTCTTGTATGTTGACAAAAATTTCTCTGAGGGGTTCTATCATTTCCTCTTGGAGATGCTTGTAATAGATAGCCGTTATCCCATCCGTCCCGGGTGACTTTCCTGTTTTCAGTTGTTGGATTGCTGAGTGTATTTCCTCCTTTGTGATTGGGGCATTCAGGGCATCTTGTTGTGCATCGGTGAGTACCATTAAGTTTTCGTTTTGTAGAAACTTTTCTATCTCTTTGTCCTGTATCTTCTCCTCAGCGTATAGTTTTGAGTAGAACTCGGTGAAGGCTTTCTTGATGATTTCATGTTTGAATTCTTCCTTGCCTTTGTACTGTATCTTTTCAATTATGCGGGCTTTCTGTTTCTTTCTTAAGGTATAAGCCAGCCACCTCCCCGGTTTGTTAGCGCTGCAGAATGTCTTATGTTTTGCATATTGTATATTCCTTGCTACTTGATCCGCCATCAGCAGGTCGAATTGTTTTCTTAGTATCTTAATTCCTTCTTTTGTGGCTTTGTCCTCTGGTCTTTTTATTAATAATATCTCCTGTTTCTTTATCTCCTCCTCTAGCTCCTTTCTTTTTTGTTCTTGTGTACGACGGTGCCTGGCGTTCATGTTCATGAGGATCCCGCGCATATATGCCTTGCTAGCATCCCAAATCATTTCAATGGGTGTTTCATTGTTCATATTTATACTGAAGAATTCCTTCATGGCACTTTTGCATTCAGCCACCCTTTTCTCGTGTCTAAGCAGGTTTTCATTGATCCTCCAGGATCTCCTCGATTTCCGATCTTGTCTTAATTCCATCCTTACTGGGTTATGGTCCGTTAGTACTTTGGGTAGGATTGACACAGCGTTTAGGCGAATTAGCAAGTCACTAGATGTCAGGATGAAATCAATTCTGGACAACAACTGATGCCTGTCGGAAAAAAAGGTGAATTCTTGCTCTTTGCCGTGCCGTTCCCTCCAGATGTCTGTCAGTACAAGGTCTTCCTTCATGTCGTAGAAAGATTTAGGCAACTTGGAGTGCTTTTGTGGTTTAGGTTTGTCTTCTTCTTGTCCAAGGCTATCTCTATGACCCCGTTCCAATCTCCCAGTATAATACATGATCTGTAGTTAAATTGTGTTAACTTCTTGTGTATCTTTTTGTAGAATTTTCCTTGTTGTTGATGTGGGGCATATATGCCCATCACTAGAATTTTCTTGTCATCCTGTGTCACTTTGATTTCTAGGTATCTACCCTGGGGATCCGACTCTATTAGCTTGGCTATTACATGTTTCTTCACGTATATGACAATCCCGTTCTTCTTTTGTGGCGCCGCTGCGACAAAATGTGTACCTAGTCTGTTGTTGATTAAGTATTTCTGGTCCATTGCTCTGATGTGTGTTTCTTGTAGGCAAATTATGTCGTTTCCTCCTTGAAACAGATAATGAAATATCTTCCTCCTTTTCTGTGGGGAATTTAGTCCGTTGACGTTCCATGTCAAGTATTTAGTTGTCATTGTCGGTTTCAGGATACTCTTCCGAGACCGCTTCCGTTCTATCTCTTGTGGTCTTCTTTGGTCTCGCTCCCATGGTATCCAAATTTGTGTTCGAGTTGCATAGAGGGATCGTGTCGTGTGTCTCCGTGCGTTTGGTGGTGGATCTTGTTATCCTGCCCTCTGCAGTCTGTCCTGTTCCCTTGTTGTTGTTGTTGCTTCCTGTTCTCTGTGTCTTCGTGTCTCAAGTTGGTCCTTTCCTTTCTCGTGTTCCTGCATCAGTCTGTCGGTCTGGTGGTCTTTCTGTGTCTTCTCTCGTGGTGTATTGGGGTCCCTCCGGCGTCAGTTCCTTTTCCAGGAATTCTCTGGCTTGTTGGACCGAATTCAGATGGTGTCTTTTACTTTTATAGAAAAGTGTCATCCCCGTGGGGGTTTCCCATCTGTATCGCAGAGCACGTGATCTCAGTTCGTCGACCAGGAACTTGTATTCCTTTCTGTCTCGCAGCATCGTCTGGGGGATCTCTTTCAGTACTTTCACTTCTTGCCCCGTTGTAAGATGTGGCTGAGATGAGGTTCCGGAATCCCTGCGTCGCAAAGTGGATGACCACGTCCCTTGGTTGGTGCCTGTTTGTTGTCGTCCGTGCACCCACTCTGTAGATCCTGTCAAATTGCCATTCGATAGCTGGGATTGGCTTTCCCAGAAATGCTGCCAGGGCCTCTATAAAGGTTCTGAGCAGGCCCCCGTGGGTTTCGTCTGGTGTCTCTTTCAAACCTCTAAACCTGATTGCAGACGCCAGTTGCCAGTATTGTATCGTGGAGGATTGGTCTTGGGCCACCCCTCTCATCTCTGCCGCCCGTTGTGGGGGGGAGGGGGGCTGTGTCTCTGCAAGGTTTTTCCCCCTCTCTTCTTTCCCCCTTCGCTTCGTAGCCTCCTCTCACCCGGGCTGTCCTCTCCTGCTCCGCCCGCCCGGCTCCTTGCCGCCCCCGGTGTCTTATTTGGGGGCCTGGGGGGGTCTTCTAATGGTTCTGTGGGGGCCTCCTCCTCCCGCTGCTGGCCTCCCTCTCCGTTTGGCTTCCTGCTGCGCGTGGTTCCACCCCCGCCGGTCTCACCTTTCCCTGCGTCGGCTGGCTCTCCTCAACTGCGGCTGGGCGGCTTCGCGGCTTCTTCAGGCCTCCAGCTGGGTAGGTCCAGGGCTCTTCTTCCCTCGTCCCGCTTCTTCCTGATCTTCTCTCACTCCCGTCTCCTTCTCCTCCGGTTCCTTTCGGGGGCTGGGAGGGGTTCTGTGAGGGTCCTGCCGGGGGTCTTCTTTCTGCTGCTGGCCTCTGCTGTTGGAACCTCTCGGGGCGTTGTTTTCAGGCCCCCTCCGGTCCCGTCGTTGTCCGCAGTCTTCTTCTTTTCCCTGTGTCGGCCGGCTCTCAGCCGCTTCTGCGCGTGCACGGCCTCGCGGTTTCTTCGGGCCTGCCGGCTGGCCGGCGGTTGCCGGCCTTGTCGGCCCCGTTCGCTGTCTTCCTGGGCTCTTCGGAGAAGATCCCTTTCTGGTAAGTACTAGCTGGGAGTCTTCTTGGGAAGCGCCCTATTTTCCGGCGCTTCCCCTTCTCCGAAGATCAATTTTTTAGCAAAAAAACCAAGCTCCGGTCCGGAGCTGTGTTAGGAAGGCTCCGGTCGTCTTGACCGGAAACCGGAAGTCCCTGAGCCCAACATTTCTGTTGCTAAGCAAGATAGATAAGTGAATTTTGCCCTATTTTATGACCTTTCTTGCCACAGTTGTTCAATGAATCACTGCAGATGTTAAGTTAGTAACCCAGTTGTTAAGTGAGTCTGGCTTCTCCATTGACTTTGCTTGTCAGAAGGTTGCAAAAGGGGATCACACAATCCCAGGACACTGCAGCCATTGTAAATACATGCCAGTTGCTAAGCTTCAGAATTTTGATCAGATGAGAGTGCTGCTATGGTTGTAAGTGTGAAAAAAGTCATAAGTCACTTTTTTAGTGGTGTTGTAACTTTGAAAGGTCACTAAATGAACTATTGTAAGTCGAGGACTTCCTGTATACTATTTGTATTTTCTAAGAAAGTTTAAAAATCCAAATACCAGCAGGCATATTTTTTGAGGCTAACTTTTACTTCTCAATATACTATGTTCCATTAATACATTTAATAACAACAATAATAACAATAACAACAACAACAATAATAATAATAATAATAAGGGACCTTACACACTACCAATTTTAATATATCAATAATTTAAATATAGGCTGTTCACCATTTTGTATTAATCAAAACATAAAAATAATATTATTTTCTATTGAATATTTTTTAATTCTTTAATTGCATTTACATGGGAATAAATCTCATCTAATTAGGAATTCTTGATGAATATGAAATTGTAATACAATAATATAACCTACTTTTCTTGCCTACAAAAGTCAATTGTATTGTGTCTTTTCTGAAGCAAGAGGCTGTGAATTTCATAGGACTTATTTCTTGGTAAATGGTATAGAACAGCGGTTCTCAACCTGTGGGTCGCGACCCCATTTGGGGTCGAACGACCATTTCACGGGGGTCGCCAAACAACGCAGTCTGCCATTTTCCCCCCTTTTCCTTAGTTATGCTACTCCCGCTTATTCTATTGGTGTTCGAAAGCCAATATAAACTAAGGAAGTTTCGGTTTCGGAGCACGTGGCAGAAAGCGAGACAGAGAACAAGCGGCAGAAAGGGAGAAAGAACAAGCAGCAGAAAGGAAGAGAGAACAAGCAAAAACAGTAAGTTTTGTCTCTGGCCTGCTGCTGAGCTTCTTCTGCTTGGCCACCGGACACCCCAGCAGCCCCAGAACACCCTGCCCCCATTTCGTGCAATTTCGCAGCCGGCCCACTGGCTACAAAACACCCCGCGGCCGCTGACATTCCCGTAAGGCTCCTCCCCAGCCCACTGGCCCAGCATCCTCCCGTCCGTCCATCCTCACCTGTCCTGCGTGTTGACCCAGCTGGTGGTTTTGGTAGCGTGGTCGATATCATAGTTGCGAGCTTCCTCCCAGCCTTTGGGCAAAGGCAGCTTCTGCCGGGGCATTTTTCCCAGCAGCAGGTGCAGCAGCGAAGAGACGGACCGAGGCCAGAGGCGAGCCAGGCTGGCTACCTGCCGTCCGTCCTGCTCCCCCTCCCCATCTGTTTGGCTGAGGACGTGGGGGGGCGGCTGGGAGCCGCTGCCTTCCGTCCTGCTCCCCCTTGCTGCCCGTTCGGCTGAACGTGCGGGGGGGGGCGGCGGCTGGGAGCCACTGCCTCCTGTCCTGCTCGCCCTTGCCACCTGTTCTGCTGAAGATGTGGGGGGGGGCGGCTGGGAGCTGCTGCCTGCCTCCTGCTCCCCTCCCCATCTGTTTGGCTGAGGACATGGGGGGCTGGGAGCTGCTGCCTCCCGTCCTGCTCGCCCTTGCCGCCTGTTCTGCTGAAGATGCGGGGGGGCGGCGGCTGGGAATTGCTGCCTGCCCTCCTCCCCTCCCCATCTGTTTGGCTGAGGATGTGGGGGAGCGGCTGGGAGCCGCTGCCTTCCGTCCTGCTCATCCTCGCTACCCATTCTGCTGAAGATGCGGGGTGGGGGCGGCTGGGAACTGCTGCCCACCGTCCTGCTCCCCTCCCCATCTGTTTGGCTGAGGACGTGGGGGGGGCGGCTGGGAGCCGCTGCCTCCTGTTTTGCTCGCCCTCGTCGCCCGTTCTGCTAAAGATGTGGGGGGTGGTGGCTGGGAACTGCTGCCTGCCATCCTGCTCCCCTCCCCATCTGGTTGAGGGCGTGGGGCCCTCGCCACCCGTTTGGCTGAGGATGTGGGGGGAGGCAGCTGGGAACTGCTGTCTCCCGTCTTGCTCCCCCTCCCTGTCCGTTTGGCATCTTCTGCCTTTCGCTCTCTCTCTCTCTTCACCTGGAGGGAGAGGGAGAGAGAGAAAGAGAAAGAGGAAAGAGAGAAAGAGGAAAGGAAGAGAAGAGAAAGAGGAAAGAGAAAAAGGAAAGGGAGAGAGAGAAAGAGGGAGAGGAAAGAGAAAGAAAGAGAGGGGGAGAGGAAAGAGAAAAAGAGGAAAGAGAAAAAAGATTGAGAAAAGAGAGGAAAGAGAAAGAGAGGAAAGAGAAAGTTAGAGGAAAGAGAAAGAAAGAGAAATAAGAGAAAGAGGAAAGAGAAAGGAAAGAAAGAGGAAAAAAGAGGAAAGAGAAAGAGGAGAGAGAGGAAAGAGAAAGTTAGAGGAAAGAGAAATAAGAGAAAGGAAAGAGAAAGAGAGGAAAGAAAGAGGAAAGAGAGAGAAAGTTAGAAGAAAGAAAGAAATAAGAGAAAGAGGAAAGAGAAAGGAAAGAGAAAGAGGAAAAAAGAGGAAAGAGAAAGTTAGAGGAAAGAGTAGAGAGAGGAAAGAGGGAAAGAGGAAAGAGGGAGAGAGAGAAAGAAGAAAGAGAAAGGGGGAGAGAAAAGAGAAAAAAGATTGAGAAAAGAGAAAGGAAAGAGAAGAGAAAGAGGAAAGAGGAAAGAAAGAAAGAAAGAAAGAAGATAAAAGAGACAGAAAGAGAAAGTTAGAGGAAAGAGGGAAAGAGGAAAGAGAAAGAGAGGAAAGAAAGAGAGAGAGAGAGAGGAAAGTGACAGAGAAAGACCCTTTTGACATCTAAAATGAAGATAACACTGCATATATCCTTTTTTAACCTTTATTTTATATATACACACACAAAGACACACACACACACACATTATTATTATTATTATTTATTAAATTTCTATGCCGCCCTATTCCGGGAACTCAGGGCGGCTCACAGCATAAATAGAAATCCAACATAAAAAACTACATAATACATATATAAAAAATACATATATAAAAAAGAGAATCCCTAAATTAAGAAACCATTCATTCAGCAAACGTACACACAAACATACACTGGCTAGGGGCAAGATGTCAACCGCCCCAGGCCTGTCGGCAGAGATGGGTCTTTAGTAGTTATCTTCATTTTAGATATCAAAAGTTATCTTCATTTTAGATATCAAAAGGGTTTTGTTTTCGGTGGGAAACGGGTCCAAGTGGCTCTTTGAGTGTTTTGGGTTGCCTACCCCTGGGGTGGGTGGACTCCCACGTGCTATTAACTTTGTTAGCAAATGAGGGGGGGGGGTTGAACAAAGTTGCTTCACTTATTCATTCATTTATTGCACAATAAAATTATTTGAAACCAACATTTTGTGCTATTCTAATGCACAACTGCACAAATATGCATGTAATCTTTGAGGAGGCTATCACATCTGGGCTACAGAAATTTTGTTAAAGCATTCTTGTTTGCTGATATTGATTTCCTTTTATAAACTGCTTTGATTCTTCCATTTATTGTTTAAAGTGGTTTAATACTTCCATTTATTTCCTTTTATTCCCTTAAAACTAGTTTGAATCTTCCATTTGTTGCCATTTATTCTCTTAAAACTGATTTAACTGTTTTGTTTATTTCTGATCCACGAAACCTATAACCTCCATGCCATTTCTCACTCTTCTTATTCCTTTCTGCTTTGCTTTTTATTCCCTCTCTTTCATATACTTTCTTTTATCTTCACTGAAAGAAAATCCCTCCAGGTCCCCACTATAATCTATGGTTCAAATGAAAGCAGCCTGTTCTTATTTATTATTTACTAACTTTCTGTAAATTTTGGTCCCACATTTAAAGGCAGGGTAAATATGCATTAAAATACATGCAGCGGCGGCACAGCATTAATGGTGGCCGGGGCTGTCTTTCTTGCCACGCCCACTTGGCCACACCCCCTTGTGGCCACACCTACTTGGTCACGCCCCTGGCACCCGGCGATGTAGAAACAAAAATAATTTTATGGTTGGGGGTCACCACAACATGAGGAACTGTATTATGGGGTCGCGGCATTAGAAAGGTTGAGAACCACTGGTATAGAATAATACGCTAGAGCTGTAATGTGTATATGAATATGTATTAAAAATACAGAGTACCTACTCTTTTGAAAAAGTGAAGAAAGCATTGAAGAGCTTATAACTTCAATAAATACATTACTGGAAGAAAAGAGATTGATTAGTAGAAAACAAATTAAGCAAAAGAGCTTTTTGTCATGACTCAGTTAAAGTTATATCTCTCTATCTGTCAACCAGCAGAAAAATTAATCAGCGTACATTTGGGGCCACATTACTACTCCGGTTCTCTCAGTTCTAATGTGCAGTTTTGACTATTCCTCATTTACCATGGAGAAAAGTTTGCCCAGTCCCCAGCTGGCAGAAAACCATCCATTTACAGAACTGTGATGAGTAGTAATTTGACAGGTACAGTACTTAGTCTATCAGGTGTAGCCATTTATCAGAATTTCAGGCCAGGAATCAGATTGGAGACTTGGTACATGCTGAGGAGAATTTGGTTTGAAAGACAATTTCATTAGGTTTCATGCTATAATATCTTTTTTTCTAAATAAAATGCAACGAACCCAGGTAAAAATAATGGTCATGACACATGTCTTTGGAAGAGCATTTCATAATAAGGGGACGTTCCTGCTCAGGTAGCCATGTTGACAATGTGTGCTCTAGTGCATAAGATATGTGTGCTGTAGTACAAAAGAACCATTTTGTAGTTTGGATTTAGATGTTTGATTAAAAAAAGTAATCTTTTGAAAGAAGTAATGTTTTGTGGCATTGAAATATTTTTCCCCTCAAATCAATATTGGCTCCTGATAGCATCATCTATACGTCTTGTAGTTTTTTTTAGTAATTTTCAGAATTTCCATTGCATTCTTCCTCAGCATTTCGAAGCAAATGCCTGTTTCAAAATATATGTACTTCAAAAGTTTAGCAATTCCAGAATTTATTTATATCTGTGATAATTACTTTTATGAAATTCTTCATCTCTTTTTATAGTTCTGAAAGGTCTGACCTTAGGATACAATAAGTACTGAATGAATTAAATTCTAGGTGTTTGTTAATTTCATAAAAGCTGTGATTTAAACACACCATCTGTTCATAAAGATGTATCAATTGTGTTGATGATGCTATATTCTTCAGGGTAGAATCTGAGATGCTATATTCTTTAGGGTAGAATCTGAAAATCATTTCCATTTAAGAGTTCAGCTAAACTGATTAATTTATCCAAATCTTCCAGCATTATAGAGAGCTTAAATTGTGATTAGTTACTGCTTTGGTATATGGATTTCGACAAATCGGTAGTTTAGTATTGGAATGGTTCCCCTTGAATCTCTAGCTTGGTTGTTAGAAAAAATCCTGGATTGCTCCCGATCTATGGACATTTCTTAACTCTACCACAGCTGGCTTGTCTAGGTTGGCTCGGCGCTCGATTACTTCGGCTGATGTATCTCAGCTGGAGCTTTCGGCGCTCCACCGTCCCGTCTCGCTGCCGCCCTGCATGTGCAGGACCCAAGATGGCGGCCTCCACCCTCTCGCAGCCCAAGGCGACAAAAGCGGTGGCGGCGGCGCGGCCCCGAGACGAGGAAGAGGGTGCGGGGCCGCCTTCGGAGGCCGGTAAGACCCTGAAAGTAAAAAAAGGGGAAACTCGGCTTGTCCAGTAGGAAGGCCGAGCTCGGCGTGACAGCTAGATGTCTCTTCCCTCTCTGGATCCCCCCTTTTCCCGGCCTCCGGAGCAGCCCGGGCTGCTCCCGAAGAGATCGCGCGCTGTTTGCTCCCTGGAGGAAGTGTCGGATGGGGTTGAGTGACAAGTAGCTGCGCCCCGTGTCTCCTCGCCTGCCCGATCGCAGGCCAGGATCTCTTTTCTGTCAAGGCCTCGGTTCCCCAGTCTTTAACGATAACAGTGGTCAGCCTTCATTCATCCGCCTTTCCTTCAAAGCTTGCAGCACCCGCAGCCACTGGCCAGCGCCTGTCGCGGCTGATCCCTGCTTCCAATATGGGAAAACCTGGCATTTGGAGAAGAATTCGTTTTATAAAGCATCTTTGTCCTTGGGGGGAGGGGGGAGGGTGGTGAGGAGAATCTACACTCAATTGTTACTATTTCCTAATCGTGTCAGTTCTAAACACGAGCGGCCTCCATATTAATGTGTATTAGTCGACTGATGGGTTTTGAAAATCCTTTTAAAATTTAGAGTTTATTAACTTATCTAGCTAAAAACCTAAAGGCACATGAAATGGACTGGTTACACTGTGAATAAATGTATATGATGTTAGTATTATGATTATGAAAAAAAAATGCTTCATGTGTCTGAGTTTCCAAACAGCTTACACTCCAGAATGATTGATTCTGTCTTTAAAGCTAACTGTAATAGAAGATAAAATAATACAACAAAGTAGTTATATTTTGATGTACTAATTAGTTTCCTGAGTTTATAAAATATAATTATCTCTGATGTGTAGTGAAAATGGAATCAATTTTATTTAATAGAAGATCCCTAAACTTACTATTGTATCTCAATATTCTTTGTAATTTGAACTTATGTATATTTACGCAGAAGTTATTTTAAAGTATGTTTTATTAAGTACATTCATACCCTGCTTTTGTTCCGTGGAGCTCAGGGTAGGCTAAATTGTTTAACAGCAGACCTGTGAAATAAAATAGGTTGAGGGAGTGAAAATCCAAGGTCACCCAGGGATCTTTATGGCTGAGTGGAGATTTGATCCCAATACACCATGCTAACTCTTTGCTTTAATAGAATTGAGGTTCATGCACAGTTCTGATTAAAAGTTTGCCCCCTCCATTATGTTTGCCCCCTCCATTGCCTTTGTAATTTTCCCCCCAACATCTTTTTTCAAATTATTTTATTTTGAAAATTGGTAATTTTACCAGTTACAAATTACAACATTTTGTAGGTTGTGTAATTGGCATATTGACTTTTAGTTAATGATTTCACTTAACTTGATTTTATTGTTACAATTTTTCTTCTACATGTGCACTTAATTTTTATATGCTTAACAAAATTGTAAATGCCATTGAGTAAGGTACTTTGAAACTAAATCCAAAGAGATTCCAGACCAAAGAAGGAAATACTTTTTCACATACAGCATAATTAATCACTGTTGGTAGTTGTAAAATGGGCAACCAATATAGTTGGATTTAGAAGGGGATTGAACAGACCCATGAAGGAAGCAATGGATATTAATGCTAATGGCTTTTAACCATTCCCTTGGCTGTAGGCAGCATTCTTTATAAACTAATTGCTGAGAATTAGGTAGTAGAAGGAGGCTATCATTCTCCAATCCAGAATGAGAAATGAATCAAATTGGTCACTTATGTGTCAGAGCATGCTGGATAAGGTGAGCTTCTGGCCTGATCTCACAGGGCTTTTCTTTTGTTCATATGTACAGGCAGGGAATAGTTTGCTGAAACTGAAACTGGCATCCAAGCAAGTAACAGGATTTCAGATGTTATTATATTACCTTTCATTCATAAATTCATTTAGTTCATCCAGTGAATATTGATTCAAAATATTTTATGACTTCCTACTCAAGGAAACAAGATGGTTTGTTGTTTACCAATATTAAAGTTTTGTTTAATCATCTCTGGTATTTTTATTTTGTTCCTTCGGGTTTGTTGTGTACAAAGGAATAATCTAATTTGTAATATTTGCACATAGTTGGTTTTATTTTCCATATTTTGATTTTTGAAGGCCTTTGAATGCCCCAGATACGTTTTGAGAAAAAATAAGGATTGTATTATGAATATCCTATTTTAATGTTCCTTTTTTTCTAATAAGATACATATGCCGCAAAACTAAATCTGTTTCATCTTTGTGGGACTAAATTCCGAACATAGGACAGCATAGTATAGTTTATGCTCATCAGAAACAAGGTTTTTCTTAACTAACCCGGTCAAGTCTTAATATTGTCACACTCCTCATCTACAGTTTTCAATTCAGTCCCTATATTCCCTTCTGTTGTATGGTAGTTATGGTTTCTGAGGAAGAAGAGGAGATGATTACCTCAGAGATGGGCTCGTCACTCCTCCAGAAGAAGAATTCTCTGGCTGGGTCACTAGATCAGATTCCAAACCGAATAGGAAGCTCTCTCTCTCCTGAATCTTCAAGCAACAAGGCAGACTCCCAAGATGCCAAAAGTGAGTCTACCTTCTATCGTGGTTGCTACTGAACCTTGTGTGGTGTCCATGGTAGAGAAACTCTTCTCTGTGCCTCAGCTTACTTTATAGTGTGAATATTAATTATAAATTTTATTGTCCAGTATAACATTTTCAATGTTTAAAAAACTTTTATTCATCTAGATAAAATATTACAGAAATAAATCTATAAAACACTTTAAAATATGTATGTGTATAATAGTAAAATAGTTTTACTAATGATTTTACTCTAATGGTCTATAAAGTTACTTCAGGTGATCCTTCATCTGAATATCAAAAGAAAATTTTCAGGAGATTATAAAACCCAACTCAAAATTTGCAAGGAAGATTTAGCAATCTTATACATACTGGATCTTTTATATTTTTAAATTTTAATTTTTAATTTAATTTTGGAATACCATAGATGCTGTTTGAGTGAGTCAGATGTAATCTTTAAATGTTGCTGCTGCTAATATTAGTAGTCTACTTAAAGGAAAGAGCTAGGAAATGCTGTTCTATATATGTTCATGCATTTTAAAAATAATTCAGAATTACATCTGAAAATACACCTCTGTTCATTAATCGAATTACCATTCATCTAACTGAAGTATCCTTTTTCAGATATGAATTGCTGACCATACTATGCATAGATACTTAATGAGAGTCAAAATATTTTCTTATTGTTATAAAGTGTAGCACAAATTCTTTTTGTACGTACAGAGACAGTATGATGATAGAAGATGTCTGTAGAATTATCCAATCCCAGACTACTGGCTAAATGAACAATACTAGAACAGTGCACTGTGCCACATCTTTACTGAACACGTTGAATCAATATTTACTGCTTTTTGTTAGAAAAGTAAATGAAGTTTTAGGATTACCACTTCTCTTAAGTTGAATTAGATGTTCCAGTCAATATATCAGGCTTCTACATATAAGTTAACTATCAGATATGAGCCTAAGGTTTTTCTCCTCTATAAAACGGAGAGTTCATGCCACTGGAACCTGTTGTTGATGATCACAGTTAGTTGTCACCATTGGAATCAGCTGTTCAGGTTTGTGGAAATGAATCGTGTTCTGATCAAGAGAGATCTGTACAGACTTTGAAAAAGGGGTTGGTGATGCCCTTGTGGATGGAAATGGTACTGAAATCATTGCCAAAGTTATTGGCCTGTCAGACCATGATCAGGGAGATAGCATACAGATTGAGAAAATGAACTCTAGTACCATTGTTACTCTTCTCAGAAGTGGTCTAGCAGAAATTACCCTGAAAACAAAGTATACAATACTGTGGGAAACTACAAAGAGGTAATAACAAAGGATCTATGAGCCATTCTTGCATTGTCTCTTATCAGTGTTCATGAGCCCAGCATTTAAAAGAACACTGAACAAGTGTGTGCACAAATGAGACTACACTGGAAATTATATCTGGAGGAAAAAACTGCATTCCAACAAAGAAATTTGTCCCAGTTATAAATCATGGTAGCCAGAGAATCATTTGAAGCTTCTTTGCATCTTCAGAATCTGAAAGTCTCACATTTGTTGATGGAACAGTAGATTCAGGATTGCATCGGCAAATTCTACAGAAAAATATCAGGATATTTATCCTTGAGCTGAAATTTAAACTAGTGTGGATCATGAAACATGACAATCCTAAGAATCCAAGAAATCTACTTGGAGTGGCTGAAGGAGAAGAAATTTCATATTGGAATGACTTGAGTTCAAATCCTGACCCTAATTGAATTTTCTGATCAAAACAAGCCCCAACATTGCAATGAATTTAAGCAGCTCTGTACAAAGAAAGGGCAGAACACTTTAAAATTGGCATGTAGGATTCATCAACAGATACAGGAAGCTTTTAGTTAGTCATTGAAACTATAGGACGTACCACCAGTTATTAAATCCAGAGAGTGTGAGTGTTGATTCAGTGTGTTCAGTGGAGATGTGTGTTGTTTGTTTAGCCAGAATCTCTATCATTTAATAGGAACTAGGTAAGACTCAGATCACATTGTAGGTTGCAATACTGCCAGATTAAAAATAACTCGGGGATTCACAAAGTTTCTTTCATGATTGTATGAAGTTTTATTTTGCAGGAATCTTAATTATTGATTTGATTTACATTCGTATGTTTCTGAAACATAGACAAGATACATAGACAAGACTGAAACATAGGCAAGTCTTTCTGGCTTTATTTAATATAGCTAATCAATAGCTATATATTTTTTAAAAAATATTTTGCTTTGCTCTTCAACTGAAAACAATTCAAGGGCTGTTTAAAATATAAATAAAAAGACATTTTCCTTCCACAAGCTCATATATTTGAAAAGGAACAAAAGGAATAGGGGGAGGAAAATAATTACTTTTGAGCACCACTTCTTAAAATTATATCGCATTGTTATAATGGGCAGTTTGAAAGGAAAAATCCAGGAGAGGAAGAGGCTGATAGATTTGATCCCTCAGTAGATTAGATGGAATACTGTTGACCCTTGAGGAAGAACCCATTTTTCACCTCTCCCCATTGCAGCCTGATATAATAGAGTCCTATTACTGCTGTTTGTCCAGCAGCAGCAGATGAGAAACGACATTTGCAATATGTTTGAAAGTATAGTAAGAGTTACAGTGTTGTGTTAAGGCAGAGTGGGGAATTGATCCTGTGTGATTTCTAGGGTTTAGTTATGGTAAGGCAGCTGAAACCAGTTTATGTGTGAACTTGTTTCAGAGCGATGGCTTCACGATGGATGAGAAATTAATCTTGATTTGATTTTTGCTGAAGAGTTTTGCAGCCGCCACTTACCGTTTAGCAAATGTATCTGTTGTAAAACAGACTGCAGAAGTCATTTTCTTCAGCTAGTCCGGCTGTTTTATGGAGAAGGGTCCCAAACAAGATAACATAAATACATTTCTGGTCTACTGAGCGGTAGCAAAGGTAGTCTAGGGTTAAGCCTAACATTGTCTCAATAAGTCACTCTCCTCTTTCCAGCACCAAACCTCACGAAATGTGAGGTCTGTGGCACCTGCTTCGAGACCCGCAAGGGCCTGTCCAGCCACGCTCGTTCTCACTTACGGCAGCTTGGCGTGGCTGAGTCTGAGAGCAGTGGAGCTCCTATCGACTTACTTTATGAACTGATGAAACAGAAGGGAAAAGTGAACAGCAGCCCCGTCTCTCCAGGTCTTAGCAAAAAATCTGCCTCTCCCAAAGAAGGGTCCGCAGGGTCCTCACGGCCAACACTGCTGCCGCCTCTCGACAAAGCTTCGGAAAGGTCACAAGAGCCACCTGTAAACAGAGCAATCAAATCCCCTCCAGGTTTCACCCCCAAGAGTGTTTCCCAACCAGGATCTCCCATACTCAAGAAAATGGCATCTGCTCTGCCTGGTTCTCCTCCACAAAAGAACCCTGAAGACAAAAGCCCCAAGCTACCGTTGGGCTCTCTGCAGAGTTCACCTAAAACACAGTGGTCACAACTGGAGGAAGAAGGCCCTTTAAATCTAAGTGAGTCTGTTTGATCCTGATGCTGCTTGCAAATAGGAGAGCTGGGCTGGCAGGTTGCTACTGCAGGGAGTTCTTGAATTTCACATTACCTTGTAGCCTGAACCCCTAACAGGATTGCCCACTCGGGAGACACAGTTTACAACTTTTGGCTTTACTTGGGTTACTCCAGTCACACACATTGCTCCTTGTGTACATTGTAGTATTGCGACAGGCACCATATGAGCAAATGAGACAAATAGGATATCTTTGATCTGCCGCAAAGATTTCTGTTCTAAAAGAACTACTGAGGTTGAGATTATGATTCGATTAGCTGGAGTGTTTCTCTCCAAGTAAGTGGGTTTGGCATTTTTTTGGGATCCCTAAATACTTAATCTCAGCAAAAGAGGCAATTCTGTGTAATTTAGCCGTCTCTTTGTCCAGCTTATCCCTAGGAGGGTTGATCATACTTACAGAATTCCAGGTTATGCTACAAAGCTTTTGTGTGGGCCTTTTTTATTTCTGCCCAGAGATCATATGTATTTATGGTTGGAACTCCAGGATATTTCTCCATTAAAGGGCCAGCAGCTATAAACACTATCTGCTTCCTTCTAAAAGCTAGAGAAAAGTTACTTTACCTTTGAAACTAATAGATTACATTTTTTTTAAATTTGCATGTTTATTCTATACCCATTGTTTTAAATAAAACAACATTAAAATCCAGTAAATGGTGATGAGGAGACAGACGTAGAAAACAAAGACCAGAGGGCATTTTTATACTCCTGGGAAGAACTAATCGTTAAAAAAATTCCTAATAACTATAGAACACTTCAGTGTTGCTGGCTCCACTGATTTTCTGACTGAAGAAAATTTTCTGTTCTGTTACACAACGGCCCTCCCCCCATTACATGCACATTTTTCCTTTTTGCCATCTTTGTTGGGATTTATTTTAAGATTTGTGGACTTGTGACTAATATTGGAACTTCTTTAATCTGAAACTAATTTAGCATATATTTCTGGCTTCAATATTCAGGGCTAGGTTTGTTCAGCCTTGCTTTCTGTGAAATCTGTAGAAATTGTATAAGCCACCCACTATCCTTCTTTGATGTTCTTTTGCACTGGAGAATTTTTAGTGTCTGTGCTATTGATTCAGCCTTTTTCAGCTCTTCAGTAATTGTTACTGGTAGCTTACAGTGAGTTTCATTTAGTGTTGCATATAGGCTGAGGTAAGTAGAATTATAAAGACAGAGCAGTTGTCTGATGGGTTTGAACACGGATTCTAAGAGCACTTTTTTCCTTGTAAGAAGTGGATAAGGAATAATAGTACATAAGGCGTCTGTTGTGGTTCTTTTCATTGTTGTAACAGCAGTAAAGTCCACAGCACTATTTTTATGTAAAATGTATTTCAACCTGATATATTCATCCCATCATTGAATGCTATACTAGTTTCACTGACTAAAAATTCCATAATGTATCCAAGTACTGTTTGTTGTTTTTCAGAATGAACTGAAGCGATACATACTGTTCACAATGTAATAGTTTAAGACATGCACTATAATCCTTAAATATGGTACAGTTCTGCCTCAGTTATAACACTGAAGAGGTTGCCAAGAAACTTTAATTTTCCAATCCTGCTCTGAGCTATTATTCATCTCTCAATGGATGTCTTGTCTAGGCACTTTATGTTCTAGAAATCTATGTGAAACTAATGCAGGCTTTATTTTGGATATAGAAATTTCAAATAGTATTTTGTCTTACATACCCAATGGAAGATTTTTAAACTATAACTTGTCATTTTCTTTATGGCTTATATGGCTTTTCTGAACATTCATGTAAATTTGTCATAAGCATAAATGTAACTAATTAAAATAAGCTCCTCAAATAGTAGTCCTGCAAAACCTGACTAACGACTCGTCAGCTTGGTATCATTCCAATTGTAAATGTTTGTATAATGTTTTGTAATTCATAAAAGGCATAGCACTGCAAGAGGTATGTCAGGGTCATTCTCAATCCGTCTTATCTTGAAGTCAAAATGAAACCTTATTAAATGAAGATGGGTCTAGAAACTGGACAGATGGGAGAAATGAGTTCTTATGGGAAGAATTCCACTCAGCTGAATGTTATTTAGCTGTGCTGACCATATTGGTAAGAAGCTTCAAGTCATGAAACATTAGGCAAATCCAAATAGCACTGTTCTCTCTGCCATCTGATTTTTCTGGCATCAAATGATATTTGGAAATCTGACATTACAACTAACTTTTTATTATTCCATTCTCAAAAGTTACACATACTTAAACACCTGTTGGTTTAAGCTGAGATAGGACAAGCCTATGCATAAAAAAAAAAAGAGAATTTTGTTGGAAAAATTGACCTGAGTCAATGAAAGGAAATGTTAAATATCTCTTCTGCAAAATTGTCTGTTTTAACTATTAAATCTGCAGCTGTGATTAACAAGCCTCTTCTTTGGAGTTGTATATCAATTATTCCTATAGGTAAATATTTTTTTTTAACATACCCTTTCTAAAGTCAGAAACGAGTCCTTTAGAGAAAAGTCCTCTTCAGGTTTTAAAAGGTGCTTGAGACACATTATTTATGTAATCGTATCTCTTGTGATCAATGTTTTCTTTTTCCGCAGCTGTAGATAGTGACTCGGGCAGAGAAATTGACTGCCAGTTATGTGGTGCCTGGTTTGAAACCAGAAAAGGGCTGTCAAGTCACGCTAGAGCCCACCTGAGACACCTGGGAGTGAGCAATCCAGATGCTAAAGGATCTCCTATTGATGTTTTAAATGATCTCATCAAAAATGAAGACTTCAAAGGCCGTCTTTCCTCTCTCATCCATAGCGAGAGAGAATCATTAGGGGAGATTGGGAGTTCTCATGGACACAGGCCAAAGAACACAGCTACAGCAACACCTACCACAGGCATGAAACAAGCACACTCACCAAGGCCTTTGGGCAAACAGCCATCTATACTCTCACCTCACTCCCTTCCACCATCCAAGAAGCTGAAGCCACATGGGCACAGGCTGTCACTTGTGGCCAGTCTACAAAGGAAACAGGGTCTTTCTTCCAGTGCGTACTGGGCATCAGATGCTGAGATGGCTCCACTCAATCTCTGTAGGTTCTATCAGCGCTGGCTATTGTCCCCTCCTCCTCTTCCTCCTCCCCCTCTACCCCTCTAGTCTTGTTTATGTGACATGGAGCTGTGCACTTAGAGATGCAGACCTCTTGTCATTACCTGCCTTATGTCTTATTTAACCAATAATGGGGTGGAGAAACATACTCTTTGGCTTGCATTCTCCATTGCGCTTTCCCTTCAAAGCTTTTTCTGAGTGCTACATTAAAGCTTTCCCAGCTGGCCTCTGCATATGCTGATGTTACCCATTCCTTCTCTAGGCATTTTCTCTATTTGATCCAAATAGATAACCAGTCCTTGACCCAGATAGGACCCAGGGATATGCTTGTGCAGCTAGAAATGTCAAAAGACAAGTGTGGACTCCACATAGTTGTTTCTTATGGAAGGAGAAGATATTTTTTTTGCTATTTAAGACATTTTTTTTTTCTTTTGCAGCCTGGGCCTTTTTTGTGGCCATGGGTTGATTTCTGACTTCTCCATTTTGTAGGGCACTCACTGGCCGTATTCAGTCTCAACGGAATATTGAATACCAATTTGTTTCTCTTTGACACATAAGGTCTTAGCTTTTTCAGAACTAGGATGAAGATTGTTTCTTTTGCCATTTATACCAGGGCTTTAACTAATGCTTTAACATCCCATATCAGGGATGAAGAAGAGTAACTTCAAGGTGATTAAGATCTTAGCTGTGTTCCTCCCTTAATGTAAATAGATAAAACCAGTCAAAGGGTATCTTCCTACTGGTGATTAACAATTGTTTGATAGCCATGAGCACCCCATATTTGATAACATATGGCAAATCTAATGGCACCTCTTTGCTTTGATTGTTCTGCATTACTAAAGACAATTGCATGGTGACAAATAAGTGACACTTGGTGGTTTTCCCCCAAGCTTTCTGGAGGTGAGTCCTTTGATAGGGAGACTTATGTAGACATTGAATGATGGGATAGAAAATATAACTCTTAATTTATACTTTGGGATTATCTGTACAGTGTACAATAAGTCAGCGTGCTTAATCCATATGGGTGGCTTTTGTATTTTAAAAATGACTGTGTGATAACTGCCATGGAAATGCCTGAACTTCTTCCCTCAAAAGCTGAATGAAGTTGGATTAGAAGGAAAGTGTACAACTGTGTTATGCTTTGACATTAGAAATTATCTTGTATCAGCTGCGTTCACCCTTTTTTAATTGGACATTTTCTGCTGTTCTCAGTTCTTTGTCCATATTAACAGGGAGCCTTGTTTTGACCATATCTATCCTAGATTTCATGGCGTTTTATTGGAAATTATCGATGTTTATTTCTTTTGGCCAAATTTACTGAAATACCAGCTTTGCTTGTGAAAAAACCCTTGCACTATATACTTGCTTCATACTCCATATTGGACAGGAATACATAGTTGGTGCCCACATCATCCTGCTTTTTCCTGCTCATTTCCTCCCCCCCCCCAATCACATTAATTTATTGGTTCTTCTTTCTTGTTTATTCTCAGCCTCTGGTGCAGAACCTGTACGGGACATCAGATGTGAATTCTGTGGGGAATATTTTGAGAATCGCAAAGGGCTCTCCAGCCATGCCAGATCCCATCTACGTCAAATGGGGGTGACTGAATGGTACGTGAACGGTTCTCCGATTGACACACTCCGAGAAATTCTGAAAAGGCGAGCTCAACCTCGGACCAATACCTCGAGTTCCCCAGCACATGGTCAAAAGTCAGTCACCCAGTCTGTTCTTGGAGGTTCTCTGGAACCCTGTAGCCCAGGAGAAAGCCACATGCCTGGGATCTCTAAGAAGGCACAACAGCCCGGGAGCCCCATGGGGCACTCGCCTACCTCTTCTCCTCCCCCAACTGCTAGAAAGATATTCTCCGGGCTTCCTTCTTCTTTGCATAAGAAATTGAAGCAAGACCAATTACGAATGGAAATCAAGCGGGAAATGATATCTGGGGGACTTCATAATGAATCGCATCTGTCTGACAGAGGCTGGTCACCACGGGAGGAGATGTCTCCACTCAATCTCTGTAAGTGTTAGTAACGGGTATTGGATGCCTAGCTTTGGGATGCATGTCTGAATGGAACCACAGTTGGAATTTCATAAGATTTTTTTCCTTCTTTGTTTTTGTTTTATTGAGCGGTGAATTTTGGATAACAAGACCCTGCATGCCATTCTGACAATTTTATCTGTGTATGCAACTGTATTTTACACTACGGAAAAGGATCGTTTTGTTTTGGACAGTTTCTTAATAAAGCAAGAAGGTTTAAAACATTTAGTAATTGGCAAAATACAGGTCCAAACACTCAATCATTCTAGACTAGCTTTCCCCAAACTGACTGACCTCCCGATGCCTAGACTTTAAATACTAGAATTCTCCAATCAGCATATCCCTTGCCGAAAATTCTGGTCCTCCTATCTAAAAGATGGCAATCTTGAAGAACAGCTATCCTACAAGTTGCAAATGGTGGAAGCACAAATGATCAGTGTCTCAAGGCTTTTTAAAACTGCACATGAGTAGCTGTAGAGAAGCAAGATATATAGACAAGGTTAGATCTCCCCACCCTTATGCAACTTGAAAAATGCTGTAGAAATAAATAAGGGGTTTGGTTCGCTGCTAGTTCCTTGTTTGTTAAACATTTTCTGTGTATCTTTTATCTAAGCTGCTCGTGCAGACCCTGTCCGGGAAATTCGTTGTGAATTTTGTGGCGAGTTTTTTGAGAACCGGAAGGGGCTGTCTAGCCACGCCAGGTCTCACTTACGTCAGATGGGAGTAACTGAATGGTCAGTCAATGGATCTCCCATTGATACACTACGTGAAATCATAAAGAAAAAGAACAAGCCGTGCTTGATCAAGAAGGAGCCGAACACAATGAGCATTGAGCTTCCCACAGCTATGGGAGATGATAGAGCTGGTCCCAAATCACCTGGGAAAATTCTGCAGACCATGACATTGTCTCCACTGGGCGGAAAGACTGGAAAACCAAATCTTGGTCGGGATATGTCCTTGTCGCTGCTCAAGTCACAGGAAGGATTCCTGGCACCGCTCTCTGCCAAACGGCCACTATCAGATGAACGACTGGGTGGCCACAGTGAAATGAAGCAGAAAACGTATATCCAGACTGAATTACCATTCAAAGCCAAGCTCCTGCATGAAAAGCCCACTCATACATGTAAGTGCCGTGAAGGTACTGGGAAGGGATACAAGTGGGATTCAGATAAAATTTGGAATTATGTGACAGGGCTTTTCTTAGTGAAATTGAATTCCTTTCTGACTGGGTAGAGTGAAAAAGATGGTTGAATAGTAAGCCAGCACCTCTCGGTATTTCATTTTGTTTTATAACAACTCCAAGCCTGTAGCAGTAATATACTTAGCAGTTTCATACAAGCTCTTTAATGCAAATAATCATCTGTTGGGATAGTTTTAAAGGGTGGAACGTGGGCGTATCTTTCTTCCTTTCTGTGTGTTTAATTCTCCCACCCTCACCGTGGTTCATAAAGAGGTTTCATCAGGTTGGCAGAAGCAAACAAATAAACTACTGTATCTCAGCCATAGTTCCGTGCCCTCAAAAGTGGCCAAAGGTATTTGCAGCATAACTGTTTTTATACAAAGAATAGTGGGTTTAGTTAGCTTGTAAGTAGGAAGTTAAGAGTTGGAGAAAGCAGTGCTTTAGGTATTTCAAACAGAACTTTTCAAAAGCCTCAGTCCTGAGTGATATTTAGGGAGACATAGAAATCATGAGATGGAACAGGTAAGGATATCATTCAAATCCTGAAGTGCTGATTATGTCCTTTATTGAGGATTTTGCTCAGTCTAGCTCCCTGCCTTTTCTGCTTCCAGCCAGTGAAGCCTGCTGCGAACTCTGTGGCCTCTACTTTGAGAACCGTAAAGCACTAGCCAGCCATGCTCGGGCACATCTCAGACAGTTTGGAGTAACTGAATGGTGTGTGAACGGATCCCCAATTGAGACTTTAAGTGAGTGGATCAAACATCGCCCCCAGAAAGCCGGAGCCTATCGCAGCTACATCCAAGGTGGGCGGCCCTTTGCAAAGAAGTTTCGCAATGCCGCTCACATGCGTGATGGTGATGCCTCTGGGAAGAGAGTTGCTCTGAGCCTGCAGGCAGGCAGTCCTTCACTGATGAGCAGAAGCCTAAGCGGGGAGATGATACCAAATGAGCCCAGTAAAGCTGTGGATGGTTGTGGCGGCGGTGAGCGGCCTGCAATCACATCTCCTTTGTCACTTGTAAAGTTGGAGGAGCATCATCAGCATAACATCAACAGTGAGTCATTGCTCTTAGATTGCCAGCACAAGATGCATTGCAAAGCTGGCTGGAGAGAAAAGGCCTTGGTAGAGGAGGCACCAGCTTCCTTGTGGGGAGGTGGGTAAACTGGCAGAGATTTGAGCGCTCCTAGTTTGTAAACACCTCATTGCATGTGCCTGACGGCTCAAATGGTCTGGGTAATCCCAGCAAAGGACTTGAGTAAGGTTCATTAAGAGACGGATAGGTTAAAAGCTCAGATAATGTTAATAATAATAATAATAATAATAATAATAATAATAATAATAATAATAATAATAGTTGGAAGGGAACTTGGAGGTCATCAAGTCCAACCCCCTGCTCAGGCAGGAAACTCTATAACATTTCGGACAAATGGCTGTCCAGTCTCTTCTTAAAAACCTCCAGTGTTGGAGCATTCACCGCTTCTGGAGGCAGGTTGTTCCACTGGTTAATTGTTCTCACTGTCAGGAAGTTTCTCCTCAGTTTTAAGGTTGCTTCTCTCCTTGGTCAGTTTCCACCCGTTGCTTCTTGTCCTGCCTTCAGGCGCCTTGGAGAATAGCTTGACTCCCTCTTCTTTGTGGCAACCCCTGAGATATTGGAACACTGCTATCATCTCACCTCTTGTCCTTCTCTTCGTTAAACTAGACATACCCAATTCCAGCAATCGTTCCTTATATGTTTTAGCCTCCAGTCCCCTAATGTATTCCAGAATGGGAAGAGTTTTTAGAAAATCTGGCATGACTTTCAGACTCCCTTCCTTTTTTTATCCCCCTTCCCAGCCTTGGCTTTCCTGAACACATCTAATGTTCAAAAAGGCCTTTCTATTCCACCTCTACCTCAGCTGGAATCGATTGACTGTATTCCATACACTTTCTGAACTGAACCTTTCTCTTCATTAGAATTTGAACGGAGACAGGCTAAGCCCATTGAGGCTCCTCTGCCTAGGGAAGAGGAGTCCACTGACTTGCAACAGAGGGCTGAAGAGGTCCGCCAGCCAGCCCCCAGAGTGAGACCGGTGCCCTCTTTGGTTCCTAGGCCACCACAGACTTCCTTGGTGAAATTTGTAGGCAACATCTACACGCTAAAGTGCAGGTTTGTCTCATTCTTTTATTGTATTAATTCCTGAATTCACAATTAGATATTAATCATGGAAATCATTTGTGGCAATGCCTTTCATCTGGGTGACCTCAGCCAATTTTTCTTTTTCAAAACCTCTTTGGAAACGAAGAGATAAATTGGGAATCTCAATTGATGTTTTGCACGTATAAATTTTCACTCTTTGGCACTCAGACCGATACCAATAGACGTTGTGTTCTCTCTGCAGATTTTGTGAAGTGGAGTTCCAAGGACCCCTCTCCATCCAAGAGGAGTGGGTGCGGCATCTTCAGCGCCACATTTTGGAGACTAACTTCTCCAAGGCCGATCCGTTGCGAAGTGGGACTGATGTGCCTGCAGCACCACCTGTAGCTGAAGCCCAATAGCAAAGCTCTTAGGAAGCACCAGCATTCCAGGGTTTCTGCCTTACATTTCCAAATGTACAAGAATAATGTTGAACAAATATAGGGGGTGAACACAATATTTGTTTTTCTGAATTCTATAGCTTCGCCACAGAGTCCAGGTATTTGTAGACTTAATTTGGACTTTAAGAGGCTAAGAGAAGAGTCCAGAGTTTGAGCACTAAATAAACCATGTTCGGGTTTTTTTGCGATGTCCTTATTGACAGCAGTGGCATTCCACACTAGAGCTTCTTGTGTGTGTCCTGTCTGCACAGAGGGAAGATGGGATTTAAAAAAAAAAAAGAAGCAAAAAAGAATTGTCCTTAACCTTCCAGTAAATGCAAGTTTTTCCAAAGACACACTCTCCTGACAAGGAGAAAACATGCACTTGCTCTGTTGCAGTTCAGGCTGTAGAAGATGTTTTGGTGAGAGTTATGAATATGAGGTTCTAGTGAAAGTTGTGAATGCGGGGATCATTTTGAGCCCGAATGTAAGCTGGGAGGGTAGAAGCAGAGCTAAGTTGCTGTGTGGGGAAAGGTATTGATTCTATATGTGACCTTAATATATGTTTGATTCCTTAGGTGACAAGTCTTTAGTTTCTGTGGACGTTGGATCCTGTTCTGCATGTTCACATCCTCTAATTGTGTGTAATGGGGTTCTCCGTCCCAGTACGTTATAGGGGAAATCAAGAACTCCTTGACCATATACGTTTGCCTCTTCCTTACTCCCTAATGTCAGTTGGTTATCTTTGTTTCCTGTGGAATTTTATATGTAGGTAATCCTACTCTGCAATACTATGGCAGTGTGATTTTGGTAGAGGGGTAAGATTCTCTTTTATCTTAAACCTTGGGCTAACGATTGACCTCTGCCTGAAGATGACATGTCCTTCTGGCCAGTTCTGAATTAATAAATTATATCCAGGAGTGACTGAAGAACTTGCAGCACAGCCTTTTGGACTTCTAGTTGGAGGGGCTTTCTGTGTTGTTTCCTTTCTAGCAGGCACTTGGTGCAGTTCCCAGATCAGCAACAGTAAGTCCTACTGGAATTTCTGCTTTCCTGTTTTTGATGACTGTTGCTGTCTTCTTTCTCTTCATTGAACCTCAACTTTTTAAACTCTAGTTTTGTGTAGAAATGATGAACTGTTTTTATTTGGAACTCAAAGCTGATCAAAGCTCGGAGAGAAATTACCTTTTAACTTTTTCAATAGGCATATTCTGGTTATTATTGTACCTAGGAATATGTATATTAGATTAAACTTCTGTTCTGGAAACAAAATGGAGAATCTGAATGTGTGCTTTTTTGAGTCTTTGTAGAAAAATGAAAGATTACCAAAAAAGAAAAAAGAAACCTAGGGTTTATGTAGAGGGAATTCCAAGAGTGGACATGGAAACATCAGAAAGCATAAACTACAAAAGCCATTGATTAGAAATGAAAAAAAAGACACCCTTAAAATATGTTGCATCTCCTCTTTTCCCATCCAGGGGAACACTCAATGACTTCAGCAAAGGAAATAGTTTTGGCTCAAAGAAAAAACATGGTTTCCTAAACTTCAAAAGAAAACATGGATGCTATGCTAAAGTGCTTAATATCACCTTTATTAAAATGCTAATAATGAAGCATAAAACTCCAGGTAACAAATTCCCTATTTGCTTCTCAAAATATTAATTTGCTAAACTACACTTGCATTAATTAAGCAACTGAACAATGAACATTTGACACGGTATGGGATTTATGGTGGGAGTGTTCTGTGGGGCAAAACTAAGAATAATGGCAACGCTGGGTTGCAGACATTGAAGGGGTACATTTAAGAAGACAACATCCAAGCAGGGCAAGGGCAGTCATAGCCGAATTCCTATAAGCAGTAAATGTTTCACCCACTCCAATCTGTCATCCAAGTCCCAAGTGTTTTGATTTTCTTGAAAAGTTTCCCTGTTTTTTGTCAGGGAGAAATTATTGTAGCTAATTTCTGTTGTGTAATTAAGCTTTCATGAAAAATGAAAGCAGCTTTGATTAATAAACAGCTTTCATGAAAAATGAAAGCAGCTTTGATTAATATACATGCAGACACATACCCCTAATGTTCCACTAACAACTGATCTAAGGCCAGCTTTGTTTTCAATACTATTATTTTTCTGAGAAGTTAATTCATCCTGAAGTTCTTTACAGCTGTTTGATGTGTCATTAAGAAAGATTTCAAAAACAAAATACACATTTGCAACAAATTCAGCTAAATATTAAAATCCTGTCTACAAAATGGGGGGGGGGTGAGAGGAGCTTGTCACCAATCAGTATTTGGGGGCACAGGAAAAAGAGGATATCCTTTACCTACATTTGGGGGGGGAGTGTTGACAAGGAGAAAATTCTACAAGTTTTATTTTGCAGGCCAGCATTTTTGATCACATAAAGCTTGAGCTGAACAGGAGTATTGTTCTCCTAGCCCACGGATGTTAAACTCGCCATGTCATGTGACGTGTCGCGACGTACCACGGCTCTTTTTGCATTGCTGGCAATGGGATGGGCGCGGTTTCGGTATGAAACCGGCCCGTGGGCCAGCAGTTTGACACCCCTGTCCTAGCCTATCCCATATCCATTTGTTGCATATAAAGATTGCAAAAGGAACAAAAGGCCAACAGAAATCATGGCTGTTTAAAAATAAGTACACAAAGATTTTCAAAAGAGTGCCTAGAGCAGTGTTTCTCAACCTTGACAATTTTAAGGCATGTGGACTTCAACTCCCAGAATTCCACAGCCAGCAATGCTGGCTGTGGAATTCTGGGAGTTGAAGTCCACATGCCTTAAAATTGTCAAGGTTGAGAAACACTGGCCTAGAGTCTGTCAAAGTCAGCAAAAGTTTACTGTCCCACCAGTTATAAATCCAGGCACTTTTTAAGCCACATGAAATCTCTAGCTGGAATGGATGGATCTAATCAACTGTGGCCTCCAGCAGTGCTGCCTTCCAGTGCTCACTCTGCTGCTTCTGTAAGGATAGAAATTTTCGCTATTATTTCATCTGACCCCAACTGAAAGAAACTTCTCATAAGTGATACCAGAGAGAACAGGTGCAAAGACTGAACAACACAAGGTTCTTCAGCAGTCCTTAAAGCTTCAGCAGTCTGATAAGTGATTGCCTTTAGTAATAAAAGTGAAATGACCAGGTCTGTACACTGCTTCAAGTTGACTAGCTAGAAGCCTGTTTCATAAGTGGCTAAACACTAATTTGTAAAGGCTTGAGTCTGACATTCAAGGAGAATAGTAGCACCTCCTGAGGAACAACACAGTTAATGGAAAACCCATAATCAAGTCTTAATAGATATTTGAACAAGGACAGTAGCAGCCAAAGCTCTTGGGCAGGGGTGACAAACTGCCAGCCCGTGGCCCGGTTTCATCATACCAAAGCTGCGCCCACCCCATTGCCAGCAATGCGAAAAGTCGTGATACATCGTGACACATCACATGACATGGCGAGTTTGACATCTGTGCTGTTGGGCATCCAATTGCATCACAAGCAACGGTCCAGTTGTTTAGTGCTTACCCCCTCCTGGCTCCTGGTTGTCTGCCGCCTCCTAAATGTGGGAGTGAAGTCACAGTTTTTGTTTGTTCTTTGAGGCAGGCTGATCTGAGCCCTGCAATCCTGAGACAGGTAAAACAATTAGATAAAAACTATCTGAGTTCATAAATCACACAAAGCCAGAAAATGTATGTTTGGTTTTATTATGTCTGTTGTGTGAAGCTTATGTAGCTTGTACACTACACTACACTTTAAGATTTCACATTTGATAGCTCAGTAAAAAAGAAGTATCTAGTTTTTTTTACAAGTAACTTATTTAACAAATCTAGGAAGAAATGAGACCTGTAAAGACAGATTTGCAACATTAGGTCTCAAGGACCTATCACAGTGGCTCTCAACCTTTTCTATACCCCGCACCCCTAGAATACTTCTGATATATTCTCACACCCCTTACAAAAGTTCAAAACAACGGCAACAAATTATGCATATACACTATAATTTTGAAAACTCAAGTTTTTGCACCCTCTGGAATATCTCATATCCCTAGGGGGTACGAGCACCCCTGGTTGGGAACCCCTCACCTATCATTTAATCTTATATCTGTACTAATCTTCCTCCATAGTCTGATTCTTGAGTTTATGAATAGAAAGAAACCCTGGTTTTAAGAATCAGGGATTCTTTAAATAGCAACTATGAAGCATTAAACACTGTAAAAATTAGTTTTCAAATATGGCAACAAAGGGAAACTGTTCAGTTCACCCTACTGTATACCTTTTTTAAAGCACACAGGAGGTACAGGTGTGTTACTCAGTTTTGAAATTAAATATTAGAGTCATAAAGTGAATGCTAAATTAGCTATAGTTTTGCTCTGTTAGAAAATAAATCAATTTAATTTCACAATAAAATTGCTTTCTGTCTGTCTGATGTGATACAATTATGCCTTAATGTTCAAACTAAACATTTTGATGTTATAGTAATTATTTTATAGAAAGATAAAATCCAAACTTGGTCCTATTCAAAGTAGACTCAATCTCTGGGGACTTCACAGACACAGGTTTTTCATGTAGTTTTCTTGCCAATAATACAGAAGTGGTTTGACATTGTTTCTTCAATATTTGGGCAGGGTGTGTGGGTTGTTTTTTTTTCTTTCCTGTTTTAGCTTTGCTTCCCAATGGCCCAGTCTAACCTGCGCCTTTGGAATTCCCTTGTACTCTCCCTTTCCAATACTATACCAACAAGTTATTAGAGCCCAGCCATGGCCAACCAGATGCTCCTGCCTGCGACCAGTTCCACAGGTTTTGTTTGGGTGTCAATCTGTGGCAAGTGCTATAGTCTTATATTGAAAACATAGGGCCTCAATAGGAAGCAATGCCAGAGGTTAAAAAAAGAAGCCAATATTTAAAGGCTATCAGCTCATACTTCAGAGCCCCTGCTTACAATCTGAATCAGATTTAGCAAGATTTAGCCAGACTCTTTCAAGGGGTGTTTCATTATTAGAGAACAATACTGCATTGCAGTAGACTGTATTGCAGAGTCAATCTAATGAAAAGGCAGTAGTCTTTATCTCACTGCCAAGAGTTATTTTCTCAGCCAGCCAGCCATGATTTTATACATTCACTGTGGTTAGCAGGCTAAAATTTGCAGACTAATGAAGCTCATTGGCTTAAAGCACAAGAAATAAAACAAATCTGAAACCTAGAAGGCAATTACTAATCAGTTGTATAACTGTCAAGAAAACAATACTGTATGGGTATGTCAGTGAAGTCACCAGGAGTTGACTCGAAGTTTTAATTAATGTCAATCTCAGCTTGCAAATAACCTGGGATAAATCTGTAACGTTTCCTCAAATGGTTTAAATTTAATTCAACATAAGCCGTTCTATCCCAAAGGTGCTTTTTCATCAGGCAATTGGACTTTCTCGTTTTTCTTTGAAGACGTTTCCATTCGCATCCAAGAAGCTTCTTCAGCTCTGACTGAATGATGGGGAATGGAAGGATTTGTACGATGTATAGTAAATCCTTCCATTCCCCACCATTCAGTCAGAACTGAAGAAGCTTCTAGGATGCGAATGGAAACGTCTTCAAAGAAAAACGAGAAAATCCAGTTGCCTCGTGAAAAAGCACCTTTGGAATAATTATGACCTGGATGACTGAGAATCTCCATAGGCAACAACCCCTTCTATTAGCCTTTTTTTTTTAAAGAACGAACCATGATCCACGCGATACCTTGAGTGGAAACTTTTTCCTACCAAACAGCATATTCGTTGATGCTCTGCACTGATTGTGTGCCATCAATTTCGACTTCTAGCGACCAAATCGATATTCACCACGAGCTTATTATACAACTGATGTTCTGCATGAGGGGGCGCTCAAACGACGCCAACAAGTAGTCCATAAAGAGAGGCCCCACCTACACAAAAGCGCGTAGCTGGATGTGTGTTAACAGTATTGCGGCTCCCACTGGGTGCCATCGCGGACCTCCTCCTTTTACCGCTCGGGGGAATCGCCTTCGGCTCCGTCTGCGATACCACCTAATGGCCGTTCCCTCGTTATCTGAACACACTCCCTCGGCTACAGAGAAATCAGGGAGCTGACGTCCCAGCATTTCAAAGGATCTTCAGGAGCCAAAAGGAAGGAAGAGAGCGCGCTACACAAAAGGACACCGCACCCCAAACTAGCCGGCTCTCCGACCAAGGGCAGCGCCCCCCCCCCGCCCGATGAAAAGCGCGCTCATCCCAGTGTCAATACAAGAATTCAGCGGCGCCTCCTATTGAACGACGTGAAAGAAAGAGGCGCCCTTGCCTGCAGTCTAGAAAACCAGCGTGCGCAAATCAGCACCCGACGTTTATCTGCTTGCCACCAGCGATAAGAGTTTAGACCCAATCACCTCGTCAGGACATCGAGCGGCAGACATAATTCGCTGGTGGAATAAAACGGACATTCCTCTTTACCTACCGCTTAACCAGTATATCTGATGGACGTTTTTCTTCATCGAGTCAGCTGTGGAGCTTGGACCCTCAGGGCCCAATAGAAACGGAAAGGGGGCGGGATGAACGGAAGACAGTCACCAATGAAAGACAGGCTGGGACAGTGACCAAGGCGATCGGTGTCGGGAGGCGGGGTTAAGCGAGCTACGGTTGCCGTCTGGCGCAGGAGAGGGAACGGGTGGGAAGGAGCGGCGTTGGGAAGCGCTGGGACCGCCACCGCCATCGCCATCATGAGCTATTCAGGTGAGGGAGTGGGTGAGGAGACGGGCTTCTCGGGCAGGACGGCTCACGGAAGGGGGCGGCTTCGGCTCTGCGGGAGCGGACTGAGAGGAGGGCGATAGGCCCAGCCCATGGCAACAGTCCGGGGGTGGGGTCACGATCCTGGCTCGAGCTCCTCGCCGCCGTCCCTGGCCTAAGCGGAAGCCATTCGTTCGTCGTTCTCGTGAAACGGGCGGGCAGGCGGCGGCTTTGGCCCTTTGGAGGAGGGTCGTGAGGTGCGTCGCCTCGTTCTGCTCGTCGGAGCTCAGCCTGCCCGAGCGACGCCTCCCCCTCCCCCTCCCCCACGCACTTGTGGAAGCGCGAGAAACGAAGAGAGGCATATCGGTCCTCTCAGGCCGCCGGCGTGAGAGAGAGAAGCGGAGCCTGGCATCTTTAGTAGCCTGTCGTCTGCCCGCATAAGACCTCCCCGCTCCCACCCTGTCCTTGCGAGTATAGTGACACGAGTGGGTATGAGGGAAGACCCACGGAATCCACTTCGGCAGTGGTTCCCTTTATAAAACACACACACACACACACACACACACACACACACACTACGCTGGGGTTTCTTTCCGACCCTGAAACCGTTTTACTGTGGATCCGTTTTCGGATTTAAACGGGTTCCGTCTGTCAAACAAGTACTGCACAGTTGCAATACTATAGGACAAAGACAGGTTTGCTAGGCCTGTTGCCTTACTCTTCCTTCAGTATTAGAAACTATTAAGACTTTTTTTTTCCAAAGCTGGGTGCGAGCTTCGGGATCTTTATGGGTTTCTTGTAGCCGTGGGATTCAAATCTGTGAACAACCGGCTCATTCTGTGTGGATGCAGCTTCCGGAAGTCCGTTCTGGGCCTTGGCAACAAAAAAAAAATTAGCTACCGGTTCTGCCGAAGTGGTGCGAACCAGCTGAATTCCACCACTGCTTTTTGGGATATTTTCTGTGTCTTTATATAGTGCAACATTTTTTTCCGTAATACTTTGGTGAGGTCTGTGTTATGTTTAAGCTACATATCCTTCCTAAAATTGAGGAGGTACCGTCAGAATTGATCTCTGTCGGGGGTGCATACAATCTTCTTTCACCCTTGTGGGCCAAAGTTTTAAAATGTATGCTAAAGAGGATTGTAGCTGAATACTTATCCTCTTTATAATTGCTCAACAATTTGGTGCATTAAATGTGATAAACTTCCCTCTGCATGTATATTAAGCCTTGTAAATAATTTTTCAAAATCTAGTGCCACTTTTGATTTCAAATACTTAAGTAAAACCTTGATACTGGAGTGTAGAATGACCTCTGTGTAGTTCTGACTACCCTACTTTGTTCTTAAGTAAAGTTTTTTTTCTTAGTGTTCTACAAATGAGGTAGACTCTCATAGCACCTATCAAGGCTTGCAAATTTTACTGTAACACATAAGCTTCCATGAGCTGCAACTCAGCCATATGTGTAGGATGGCTTAACTTATATGAGATTTTAATTTTTTTTAAATGTTAAATATGAGGCATTGTAGTAAAACAGTTGGAGTATAGGGTGATTATGCAGATGAAATTTCATGGGGCACATACTACAAATACTTTGTCAGTTAGCAATCATTAGATTCTAAAAATTATCTTTGTTCAGACATTTAGAAGTTTTATTACATTATCAACTAAATTACAGCTCTTCATAATATCATTTTAGCCATTGTCTGTCCATTGCAGGATGAAGGCCTCTTCTGCATGTTTCCAACCTATACAGTCCTGAGCTTTCTTTTGCCAATTGGGCCTGCAGTATTTGCTGATGTCATTGATCCATCTTGTTTTAGGTTTTTTTTCATGGATGCTTTTTATCAAGTGGGATCCCTTCTATGACTGCCTTGGTCCACCTGCCATCAGTTCTTCTTGCTAAGTGAGCGGCCCCTTTCCATTTCAATTCTTTTACTCTTTTGATGATATCATATAATTTCATTTCTCCTCTAATCCATGTGCAGGTCTTTCTATCAGGTATATCTTCATAATATATATGAGGTTTTGTTTTGTAAATTTTGTTTTGAATTTCTGCAGATCTGTGAATGATTCTTTACCTTGTACTAAAGGGTTTTAGATTATACAAGGAAATAATCAAATTGCTTAGATTCCATACATTTCTTGAGTTTATTATATTAGTGTCTTTTAAATAAACAGTGTTAGAAATCAGTGATTAAACAAAAAGAAGATCTCAGGATTCCTTTTCCAACAGAAAAAAAGGAAACATGGGAAAATAATGTATTCTGGTATGATGGAATTGCTTTTTCAAGAGGTGGTGGTTTTATTGAAAATCTGTATTGAGGATCTTTGGGAATAGAAATCTAAAACTTGGAGAAAACAGTTGTGCATATTTTATATATAAATCATTTTGGGGATTCAGAGAGAAAAAGTATGTTGATAAAAACAGTATTTCAGTTACCGAAGAAAGTTAAGTATGATTGGACTTGGTAGATGATGATGGTGATGATGATGATAAGTAGTAGTAGTAGTAATAATAGTAGTAGTAGTAGTAGGGGACCTTGGAGGTCATATAGTCCAACCCCCTCCTCAGGCAGGAAACCCTATACCATTTCAGACAAATGGCTGTCCAGTCTCTTCTTAAAAACTTCCAGTGTTGGAGCATGCACCACTTCTGGAGGCAGGTTGTTCCACTGGTTAATTGTTCTAACTGTCAGGAAGTTTCTCCTTGGTTCTAGGTTGCTTCTCTCCTTGATTAGTTTCCATCTGTTGCTTCTTGTCCTGCCTTCATGCGCTTTGGGGAATAGCTTGACTCCCTCTTCTTTGTGGCAACCCCTAAGATATTGGAACACTGCTATCATGTCCCCCCCTCATCCTTCTCTTCATTAAACTAGACATACCCAATTCCAGCAACTGTTCCTTATATGTTTTAGCCTCCAGTCCCCTAATTATCTTTGTTGCTCTTATTTGTACTCTTTCTAGAGTCTCAACATCTTTTTTACATCGTGGTGACCAAAACTGGATGCAGTATTCCAAGTGTGGCCTTACCAAGGCATTGTAAAGTGGTATTAACACTTCATGTGGTCTTGATTCTATCCCTCTGTTAATGCAGCTCATATTTAAGTGATTGTCCACTCGGACTGGGAGATCCTTCTCACAGTTTCTACTATTGAGCAAGGTACCCCCTATACTATATCCGTACATTTGGTTTTTCTTGCCTAAATGTAGAACCTTACTTTTTTCACCACTGAATTTCATTTTGTTAGATAGCGCCCAGTGTTCAAGTCTGTCCAGATCCTCCTGTATCTTAAGCCTGTTTTCTGGAGTGTTGGCTATATTCCTGCCATCTTGGTGTCGTCTGCAAATTTGATGAGTTCCCCATCTATCCCCTTGTCTAAATTGTTGATGAAGATGTTGAAGAGCACTGGGCCCAGAACAGAGTCCTGGGGCACCCCACTACACACTTCCCTCCATGTAGATGCGGTTCCATTGAGGACCACACACTAAGTAAGGCCAGTCAGCCAGCTACGAATCCATCTGGTTGTGATGCTGTCTAACCTACATTTTTCTATCTTATCAAGTAGTAGGTTGTGATCTACTTTATCAAATGCCTTACTGAAGTCCAAGTAAATTATATCCACAGCATTCCTCTGATCCACTAATTTTGTCACTTGGTCAAACAATGCAATAAGATTTGTCTGGCATGATTTGTTTTTGACAAACCCATGTTGGCTTTTAGTAATGACTTTGTTTGCCTCTAGGTGTTCGCTGATTCGTTGTTTGATTATCTTTTCCAGAATCTTCCCAGGTATTGAGGTCAGGCTGATAGGCAATAGATCATGCAATTGTATTTCTACAGTAAAATCTAGTAGAGGAGGTGTTTAGTGATATTTCACCAGCTGAACATAAGCCTTGGGCTGTTCAATTTCAGACCTTACTATACTGCAGAATATGAAAAATAATCACAAATTTAAGATTTTAGCAAAGAGAAACCCATAAATGAGATTAAAACTGCAGAGCAAGAGTTGCAAACTACTGCTTACTGCACTGTGGCATATAATGTGGAGCAGATATCAACTTACTTGTAAACACCAATCTGAATCATTTTGAGAAATACTCATTTGGTCATTTCTTTCTAGGTTATGGAAATTGGAATTCTGGAACAAATAGAGGTAAGTACAGTTTTAATAGAATACTAGTATTTGTTTTTACAGATAACTCAATCACACTAATTTAACCAAAAAAAATACCAAAATGTCACATTTTTTTATTAATTTAATGTATGATCTTTCTAATATTAGCTTTTCATTTATGGTTAAATCCAAGTTTATATAACTGCACCATTCCCTGTAAATATAAAATTGATGTTGGTGGTTAGCCATAACAACTTCACAATGAATTTTGGTACACCCTGTGAGCTATAGCAGTGGCCCCCAACCTTTTGGGCACCAGGGACCAGTTCCATGGAAAGAGATTTTTCTGTGCATCTGAGGGGGCATGGTTTCGTGTGCAGCCTGCATCCCGTGGATGGGGCTTCACTTGTTTGCATAGACTGGTTGCTGGCATGCCGGTCCACAGATCAGGGATTGGGGACCCATAAGCTATAGTAGCAGATTTTATAATATTTATAGTTCCATCGGTAGTTACCTAAATGTATTCTAATTATTTTAACAGATGTTTAAAAGGTATTTGCAACAGTTTACCTAATCTGGCTTTCTTGCTTAGCACCTCTCTAAATATATAATGCAGAATAAAGTATCATAGACTTCATGCATCCATGGGAATTCACATTTTTACAACAGTCTTACCTTGCAATTAACCTCATTAAACATAGTAGGACTTCATTTCAAATAGATAAATTGAATATTTGTACACTAAATATTTCAGATCATATCATCCTCTACATCAATGGTTCTCAACCTGCGGTCCATGGACCTCTGGGGATCCACGATGTCGTCACAAGATCTGTGACGGCTTGAAGAAATGTTATGATTTAAATCTTGAGTTAAGTCTTGGGGTCTGTGGCCATAGTCTTTGGCACAAAAGGTGTTTAAAGAGGGGGTCCACGGTGAACAAAAAGGTTGAGAACCATTGCTCTACATCTTTGAGAAACAATACTTTGAGAAAGTGGAGACTTTCATAATGTGGAAGCTATACTGATGATTTAGGTGTCCAGTTTATTGGATGGTTATAAATATTATTTTAAATGAAATTGAGAACAAATGCAGAATATTCTTCAATCAAGTCACTGAAACATCTGAATCCCTAACTAGAATAACTTTATTTGAATGGTTCCTTTTAAATAAGAAAATAAATATGTCAATATATATTTTATCTTTACTCATGAAGTAATCTTCCTTAATTGACTTCCTGGAAGTTAATGCTATTCAATTCATACGTTTCGTCTTGTATATATTAATCTTTATTTTTTATTCTTAATTTATGTTTAATTTAATGTTTAATTTTATTGATTATATTGTACACTACCCAGAGCCCCTCTCTGAGAGAGATAGGCTGTTAAGAAATATGAAATATAAGTAAATAATGTTCTTTGCTCACAAAACTGTATTAAGCTGAAATAGGTATCCTTCATCTTTTCTTCCATAATGTATATTCTTTTCCATTACTTAAAAGAGTATCCCTGTAAATCTGCCCAGTGATGCAATTTTGTTAATTCGTAATTTTTAAATGTGCAAGACCTAAGTACTTTTTACAGAATATCTCTTTATTCAGTGAAGAAAAGGATTATCGATCTTCTAAACTATAGGTCTCTTGCAGTTTTCTATCTCCAAACATCAGGTAGTATCATTTTCTAAAGCAAAAAATATTTTGTTGTGGGCAGCTTCCTAGCAAACTGAATAGACTGGAAATAACAATGTTACTTCTGTTTTTGTACGATGTGGCTTTGTCCTAAAATTGATCTACAGATGGGATTGAGGTATTATAGATGAAGATAATATAGTTGCAACACTAGTTTTAGGCATGAATGGAATGAATGTTTCTCTGGACATGTACCAAATGCTGCTGTCGTAGAAATAAGATTTAATTTTATATGTTGTATTGGAAGTAGATACAGAAATGTATTTCTCTAACTAGCCACTGTAACATGAAAGAGATATTCTTGGTGCTGCCAATCTTGTATTATACAGGCATGGCATTCTAAACATATAAAAAGAAAATTCAATAATTGTTTTTCATTTCAGGTTATGAAGATTATAATTATGGATATGGATACGGTCAGGATAACTCTGGCAATTATGGGTATGGTATGGCCACTTCAAACTCTTGGGAAATGCCTAATTCAAATGCAGATATGAACTTTAACACATCCACTGGCACCAGCGCTGATGATGTAATTTCAAATTTTAACCAGCGCTTAGATATGGTATCTCATCTAGACACTGAAACGATGCAAGGAGGACATTATGGCTCAGGTGGAGACAGGTGAGTGTAGAGACAAAGGTTTAGTAATAGTTATAGAACAGGCTAGTTTCTGCTTCTGGAAGGCATGTTGATCTAATCTTGTGCTGTTGCGCTGTGCTACTACAGAAAACATATGGGAAATACAGACTTGGCTAAGTTTGTATTTTTAATTGAACTTTGCAAGTAAGGTGCTTAAACATATCTTTGAACGATGAAAATATGGTAGCTGAATTGTAATGAAATGTTCTGAAATAAATGCAGGTTTGAATACTTTGATCAGTTTCTGAAAACAGTGACCTCTCCAAAGACTGCACTTTTACACCCCATTGAAATAGCATATCCATTAGGCAGAGTTTCTCTGGATTTTGCGTCAGTTGGAATTAAAAATACATAAAAAGAGAATCTCTCCTTAATGTACAGTACCTGTCATTGTTAATGTAAATGTGCTAGTTTGTAAAAACGTTAGTTTAAAGTAAATGCATACATTTAGAATATTTACATTTTTGTTTTTTAAATTCCTGCATATTAAAGTCTTTAAATACGTTAAAATAAATTATTTTGCATTTAGATATGAAATTTAATGATTAAAATATATATTCTTTAAACACTTGATAATTTATCCTAGAATTAGTAGCTGGACAGTACTTCTGTATTTTAGATATATATCTAGAGCAGTGGTGGTAAACCTTTTTAGGCTTGGCTTGTCAAAAATTAGGAAAATGCCTAACTTGATTTTGCTAATGTCACAGCATCCCTGGAACAAAAGAGAATCATTTTTTTAATATATTCTTTTATTTTAAAAAAACTGCACTCCAATTGTGTGTATGATCCCCAGGATGTACCTTGTGCGGCTTGCCTTCAAGCGGTATTTTCTTTCTGTTGATAAGCCCCCTGTGGCTTATCTAAGGCAGCTCCAGATTGCACAAGTTCTTCATTATTAAAATGGCTTGAGAGAAAGCACTTTTGTAGCCTCTGCATCCTCTGAAAACTTTGAAAACATGGCCCATTCTCAAGTGATTTTGCAGAGGCTCTGGAGGCCATGCAAGAGCATAACCCTCTCACGCAACCTTCACAGGCCATAGAAGAGCACACCCCATTCTCATACAGCTTCCAAAAATCACATAAGAACAAGGCATGTTTTGTAAATAGTTGTGGCTTTAACACATGCCATAGGTTTACCATCACTAATCTACAGGTTGGTCTAAATAGGATGTACCTACTATTTATATCTGGAGCTACAAATATTTAAATATCATTAAATCAAATGATTACAATATTCCAACTTTTTCTTAATTATATATTCCTTCGTTGAATAAGAGCTGAATAGTTGAAATATAGTGACTGAATTAGACATATTTTGTATTGTATTTCTTGTTGTATTGACATACATTGAAATATACAGCATTAGCTTCCCAAACTAGCTTTTGGTTTTGTGAAGCCATTTAATATAACTTTTATTTTTAAAATGCTACTGCATAGTTGACTGTATTGTTTCACCCAAAATGTTTTCATTGCTAAAAAAGTATATTTAAGATATTACAGAATCATTTACAATTTAATTGGCACGAAATATATTTTTGTGATTACATTATTATTTTTTCTACCGGTATTAATTCAAATAATGTGTCTTACCTTGAGAAGAAGAATTGTTGTAGATAACTATCCACATTCTAATAGGTGTTTCTGTTTTCATGACTCATTCCTTACAGGTTGGAATGGTTTCCACGCATAAAGCCTAGAAGGTTTATAAGAATTTCTAAGCATTTACATCACCAGATAACTTTTCCAAGTTGAGAATGGCTAAAGTGGCAATTTTGTGCACACTTAAATTAGTGAGATTTCCTTCTCAACATCTTCCAGATTTCAGTGTTATCATACAGAATGGGCCTTCTTATTTGACCTTAGTGGGCTAATGGTACACTGTGGCTAAATACTTGCAATAAATTTCCAAGAAAACACTGCAGAAAGCATAGTTGCAGTGGTGAGCCATACTATGCTGTACATTGGTATGAGGATTATAAGATTGGTCGATGGTCCAATTCACTTTGCCTTGTTTTCTATTCTAAGTTAGCTTTTAAAGTCTCCTCCTAAGCCATTCTTTCCTTTCCATATCCTTGCTTTCAGATCCTCGATATCAAACACAATTTGTGTCCTTGTGTCCAGTGCTGGTTTATTTACACAGCATGACTTTTAGTTTTCCATAGCAGTCAAAACAACATGCTACAGAAATATAAGTGGTTTAGCTTCAACTATATCATCACATTTGGATGACTATGCAGACACTTTATTACAATTTAATAAATGTAACTTGAATCTTTGGAACTTTTGGAATGTTATCATGAAATAGTGGTAATTCTACGCTGTTTCAAGTTGAAAAAAATATCCAAGTTAGATTGTTTTAGCCATTCATTATAAGAAGCACAAACTATTATTTTCTTAGATGTTGTTTCTGTTTTTTTTCTACAATGAAGAGATTACTGGCTAGGTATCATGTATGAAATATATTGTTTTATATAGCTAATGATTTTTTATTCTTTCAAAAATTACTCAAGAGCATAAATTGGTAAAAACTTATTTTGTAAAGTTATTCCCAGGGATTTTATTTGTTTAACATAGTCAAATATGTATAGAAATTGGTGTATGAATGAGGAATAGATAAAATATAATGATTTGCATAACTCTCCCAGCTGAAAGCATATTTGTAAATCTAATCAGATTACTATTGTGATGATTTATTGAGATTAAACTTGAGAATTATTCTTTTATTCAGCCCTTATATGTATGAAGCTATATTTTCTACTGTAATGCACAGTAGATAAGCCAATTGATGAGTTCAGCTTTTAATGATTTTACTGAATATAGAATAATTCTGATTTTTTTTGTTTTTATTTTTAATATAACCTGCTTCTGCTACAGATTCTTAAATATGTTGCTCTGTATATTACTGACTAGATTCTCACCTTGCTCTGCAACCCTTGTAGGTATGATACGTATGAACCCTATGACTCAAGGTCTGCAATGAATGAGCGTGATCCGTACAGATCTGGCTATGATTACAGTGAGGCCAAACATGAAACCGACAATGCCTATGAAGGTCACTATGACAGCTCCTATGGGAACCGCAGGAACCAGTACCACAACAGAGCACGTGACAACTTTGGCCACCGGGGTCAAAACTGGGGCAGAGATGGAAGAAATAACAGAGGCATGGCACATTCATATGGGCGAATGGGTGGACAATGGAATGATCCACCAGTACCAATGGGAGGACGGGGCCATGGCCCCAATAGACCACCATCCCTTTTTTCCCACAAACTATTTCCTGATTACAACATGTACCAGGGCATGCGAGGTTTCTCTGGCAATATGCGTTTTGGAGGAGGCAGCATGAAACAACGAATGAGGAGAAACTGGAAAATGTGGGATGCAGATTTTAAAGTAAGCACCTATACAATCTTCTCCGTGTTCTTTATGTCCTTCAGCAATGCCCAGTGTCATACTCCTCAAGGAGTTGGTAGCAATTGTGGCTAGAAATGCCTTGGTGCAACTTCGTTGTGCATCAGTTCTTTTCTGGATCTTGAGGCCTTGTGCTCAGTCACTCATGCCCAGGTCAACTCTTATCTGGACTACTGTAATGCGCTCTACATGAGCCTACCCTTGAAGAGCATTTGGAAGATACAATTGCTTCAGAAGGCAGCAGTGCAGACAGTTCTGAGGCCCCGAGAGTGACACATGTAACACCACTGTTACATGTGCACTGGTTGCTTATCAATGCTAATTGGATAGCGAGGGGGAGGCCTTATAAAGTTAATAAATAAATAGAATGCAAAGGTATCTGTTAAGTGATTTATTTATTATTTTAATTATAGGAAACAGGTTCCTTGTTTCAGATGTTTGCTTTTAAAAAAAATTATTCCTGGAAACTCTCATTGCATCCCATATGTGAACCAGTAATCTTGGAGAAAAGTCCTTGGAGAAAAGTTCTTTCAGCTTTGTATGAAATAGACCAAATTAAATCTGGGCATGTTTTTAGCTGTTTGAGGTAATTTGAGTATAACAAAGTATGTCTCGATATTCATTTTTATTGATAATAAGAAAATAATTAATTATTGCCTAAAGCTGAATATACTCCTATGTTTCTCTCCATAGAAGAAAAGAATAAAGAATGAGCCAATTGGTAATAAACGTAAACAAGCTAACAGTTCTGATGAACCTGATAGCAAAGCAGCAAAAACAGATAACTCAGATAACTCAGACTCTGATAATGGTAAGAGTTTATCTCTAAGGTCTACCTAGACTGAGAAGTAATCCTGTTTCATTGCATACTTAGAGTGACAATATAAAAAAAACAATATTTTTGATTAAATGTTTCAGCTATTTTGTATTATGCATAGTCACCTGATATGCTGCTCTTTTTAGAAGAGGGGCCTGAAGGAGAAGCTGCTGAGAAGGGTTCTAAAAATGTGAGTTTGAATTTAGTCTTACTACAAAGATTATCATTCTCATTTGATATAATAGAAACAAGGGTTGGAAAGGATGCATTGGCAAACTAACCCTGCGTAGAGATGAATGATGTATTGCTCCTCCTTTTGTTGGACAAAGAACAAAGAGCAGAGGCGAGGGCAGTTTTGAAGGAATGCTTAAAAGAACAAAGCTTTTTCAAAACATTTTAATCCCTGAGCTGGAAACAGAATATTCTCCATCTCCTTTACAGTAATGTCTATATGAAATGGAGTTTCTAAGGGAGCAGTTGTTCAATAGTCTAGTCTAGATTATACAGTGATATAATTGATGTAACTATGATTTTTTCCCCCAATTGATTCAGTCAGATTTACTTTGATGGTTTCTACTTAGGCTTCTGAAGTACATAGAATATACCATAATTATAACCAAAATTGCACTTGTATAAAGGTTTGTTAAATTACAGTAGTGATTACAAAAGAGAAGTAAATTGATTAAATCTTTATTGACCTAATTTGTGGAAGGATAGCTTTGATGAGCTATTTTGTGGTTGCTTCGGTCCTTTAGAATAAAAATGTATTCGAAATTGCTTTGAGGAATTAATGTAACAGTTCTTATAAGTCATTTTTCCTCATAAACTATATAGTAATTAGTAAATGAAGACTGGTCAAAAGCTAATAAGCTAAGTATAGATAAAATAAAGCACGTGTGGTAACTATATAAGGAGCAAGTAAAAAAGGAAGCTTGTTGGGTATTCAAAGAGTCAGACTGCAGTGGCAAACTCCTAGCAGAACAGTAAATGAAATGGCTAGAAAAATTGACACTAAGAGTCAGAGTAGAGGTAAACAGAAATGTGTGATAAAGTTACAGCATTGGGTGGAAATGAGGGGCTATTGCAGGAAATATTGCTGAGGCCTGTGTATAATTGGTGCTCTGTACCTCATCTAATCTGTGACTGAGATAGCAGTTACAAAAAAAAAAAGATTACATAAGGTGAGAAATTGGGCTTATTGTATGTATCTAAAACACTACTTTTTATCTGAATACCTTCTCTTGACTCCAGAAATGTCCTACTATTTTAACTCTGCTCCTGTGGCTCAGGAGAGGTGGAGACCGTTGGACACATACTCCTTCAATGTTTTTTCTATAGAGATACTCGATAAAACCTTATACTCCCAATAATCAATAGGTAATCCTGGCCATTCTGACACTACTTATCTCCAGTGGCTGCTTCAGGACAATTAATAAGATAAATATTTTAGATCTTTTTAATAATCATTTTTAATTTTTATTATATGTGTTCTTACTAATCATTAGATCATACTCAGTGCATTTTTATATATTCTCTCTCTCTCTCTCTCTCTCTCTCTCTCTCTCTCTCTCTCTCTCTCTCTCTTGATTTGTATTTTAATGAGTGAAATAAATATTTGATTCCCTATCAATCAGCAAGATTTCTGATCATGAGAATGGTGAGGAATCAGCCCAGAACTACATGGGAGGATCTTCTCAATGATCACAAGGCAGCTTGAACTATAGTCACCAAGAAAACAATTGGTATCACACTAAGCCGTGAAGGACTGAAATCCTGCAGCACCCGCAGGGTCCCCCCGCTCAAGAAAGCACATGTACAGGTCCATCTGAAGTTTGCCAATGAACATAGAATGATTCAGAGGATTTCTGGGTGAAAGTGTTGCGGTCAGATGAGGCTAAAATCGAGCTCTTTGGCATCAACTCAACTTGCCATGTTTGGAGGAGGAGGAATGCTGCCTATGACCCCATAAACACCATCTCCACTGTCAAACATGGAAGTGGAAACATTATGCTTTGGGTGTTTCTTTGCTAAGGGGACAGGATAAGTTCACCGCATCAAAGAGACGATGGACAGGGCCATGTACCGTCAAATCTTGGGTGAGGACCTCCTTCCCTCAGCCAGGGCATTGAAAATGGATCGTGGATGGGTATTCCAGCATGGCAATGATCCAAAGCACACAGCCAAGGCAACGAAAGAGTGGCTCAAGAAGAAGCACATTAAGGTCCTGGAGTGGCCTAGCCAGTCTCCAGACCTTAATCCCATAGGAAATCTGTCAAGGGAGCTGAAGGTTTGAGCTGCCAAATGTCAGCCTCGAAACCTTTAATGACTTGGAGAGGATCTGCAAAGAGGAGTGGGAAAAACTCCCTCCTGAGATGTGTGCAAATCTACAAGAAGCGTCTGACCTCCGTGACTTGTCAACAAGGATTTTGCCACCAAGTACTAAGTCATGTTTTACGAAGGGGTCAAATACTTATTTCATTCATTAAAATGCAAATCAATTTATAACTTTTTGAAATGTATTTTTGTGGATTTGTTGTTGTTATTCTGTCTCTCACTGTTAAAATAAACCTACCATTAAAATTATAGTCTGATAATTTCTTTGTCAGTGGGCAAACGTACAAAATCAGCAGGGGGTCAAATAATTTTTTCCCTCACTGTAGTTCTCTACTTAGAACCACAGTTGAGCCTAAAATTTCCATTGCTAAGCAAGGAAGTTGTTAAGTGAGTTTTGCCCCATTTTATGACTTTTTTGCCACAGTTGTTAATTAAATCTCTCTGGTTGTTAAGTGAATCAACCAGTCATTAAGCAAATATGGCTTCCACCATTGACTTTGCTTGTCAGAAGCTGGTTGGAAAGGTTACAGTTGGTGATCACATGATCCTGTGACAGTGCAACAATCATAAATACATGCCAATTGGCATTGCTTGAATTTTGATCACATGACCTTTAGGAGTGTTGCAACTGTTGTAAATGTGAAAACCCATTATAAGTCACTTTTTTTCAGCTGTAACTGTTGTAACATTGAGTGGTCACTAAATGAACTATCGTAAGTTGAATATAGGGATAATGAGTAAACCATTGGAATCTACAATTTGAAAACAACAAATCTCCAGGGATATAGGATAAGGAAGGACTCAAAAATACTTTTCCAGGTTGATGGACTAACCTAAAGACATACCTGGAAATACAATTAATGTAATACAATTAAATTGAGCAGTTCTGAAGAAAAAAAATTAGATCTATAGTCAAATCCAGTTACCGCAAATAATTTAGAAATGTGACTATTACACTCTAAAAATCTTGCAGGCACCCACCGTAATGCCCGCACACCTTTATGAGCTGTGCTAAATAGGAATTATTGGCAATGTGATTGCCTTGATATTTTTCATAATTAAAAAATGCAAAGGAGACCCTCTAATAATGAATCAAGTTATAGAACAAGGAACAATAGAGGAAGAACAGAGTGATTCTGAACAGGCCTTTATACACCAAGATATACAATTTAAAGAGTCAGAGACACTATGCTTACAACCCAATTGTGAAACTACACTGGGAGAAAACGTGGAAATCACTGAGCCAACTAATTCTACACAACGTTACCTACAACTGATGAATAACTTTGATGACCAAAAAATAACTGTAATTGACTCAGTTCAACTATTAAAAATAACACAGATTGACATTCAGATACGATCCTTTGGAAACTACAATAAAGTGGATAACTTATTTCTAATTATAACATGGAATAGAAGTCAATATAACATTCAGATGATATTGGCAGGAAGGGAAAAAAAGTTTGTTCAGTTTGAATTGGTCAGAAATTTTTGTAACCAAATTTTGAGGCTTGATAACCAAAAAGTTTTAATATGGGAACTAACTTGGCATAGAAAGAAAGCTAGAGTTAGGTTTAAACGTGACATAAAATGTTATTTGATGGGTTAAAAAGGCTTTAGAAATCTTGTCTGAATAACGAATGAAGGATGTGAATTTATTTTTATCATAGTTGATAATTACTTGAAGGAGTAAACCTTATTAGGGGTTAAAAAGATTTTATAGATGTAGACTGATGAAATGATAGAATATATTTTTAAAAAATAGAAATGTATTTTTTGGACTTATATTATTATTTTAAACATGATAATTACGTTGTAATAGAGATTTTGTCTGATTTAATGATGAATTAAGGATGGGAATTTGCTGATATAGCTGATAAGTATTTGAAGGTGTAAACTTTATTAAAGGGATTAAAAATATTTTTATAGATGTAGATAGATGAAATGACAGAATATATTCTCAAAAATAGAATTGTATTTGTTGGATTTATATTACTATTTTAAATATGATAACTAGGCTGTAATAGAGAGAGAGAGGAAGAGCTATTTGTGATAGGGAAAAATTAGTCTCAATGGATGATCTATCAAGGATACCTGAAATCCCAATTATATGTTCATTAAAACATAATTGGAGTATGAGAACTGTAATTAGTAAAGTTTAAAAACAGGATATAGATTATTATAATCGCAATGTGATTGAGGATTTTTGCTTGATTCAATTTTATCTAAAACTATTAATTTTAATAAGTAATATTATATTTAGGAAACAGAGAGGAAATTTTTGATAATTAATTTGAGTTGAGCTATACTTATATGATTTTGTTTTCGAATGATTTGACATCCTGACCACCACGTTGTGTCCTAAGCTTTTGGAAAAATGGAAAAAACCAATAAAACTTTTTTTAAAAAAAAATGTAAAGGAAATGGATTGGTGACTTGAACAGCGATGGCAGCCTTTTATGATTTGCGCTTGCAGTTTTCTAATCATGTCAACTACCAGGAATGTCAGCTTCCAAAGGTTTGGCTTATCTTTCTATACAGTATAGGCAATCCTTGATGCAAGACCACAATTGAGTCAAAACAATTTCATTGCTAAGCAAGGAGGCTGTTATGTGGGGTTTGCCCCATTTTATATCTTTTTTGCCAAATCCTATATCTAGGACTCATTTAAAAAGAAAAATGGAATAACTAATGGGGCAAGTGCTTGTAAAGGACCAAAGCAAAATAACATGCGATTACTAAAATACATGGTTACAGAAAACAAACAGTCTAAAGCACTCAGTACAGTTTGAGCAATGCTGGATCACGTAAACATATATAATACAATCGGATTAATCCAATCATAACTATGTTGTGAAGATTAGTTCTCTTTGGATGAGCAGTGGCACAGTTCTGCTTTGTAGCTCTGAAGAAAATGTATAAAATAATGGATTTTGTCATTTATGTATTCATTTTGTAGTACTACTATGTTAGGTATCACCATAATAATAGTATTCCTCAGCCAAATAGTTGACTTGGGAAACAAACTGAATACACATTGAAGGACTGCATTGTTATTAGTGAGTGAAAATTAAAACACATAGTGAAGAACTGAATAGTCAAATAGAGTAATAGGGAAGGAGGCATTACATATTCATCCTTATTTTTGCTGTTATCGTGTAAGCATTAGTATACACTGTATTTTACTGATAGAGAGCATTAGCCTAGAGTGAAAAGAAACAGCATTGCTAGTTTGTGTTTATGCTCAAATAGAAGGGCAAGCTCATCCAGGCCTTTCATTATATTAGATTCTGTGCAAAGATGATCGTGATTAAATCATCTGCCCCTGCTCTTCGCTCTAATGTTCATACATTGAGTATCATGGAGTCTTATAAGTATATTACCAGTTCACATGAATCTTATTTGTGTAAATCTGTTTACAGTTTTGCGGTATTATTGTTTTATCTGTACAAACTCTGGGATACTATTAACGTAGATTTCTGTCAGAGCCAGAGTGGGTGGGGTATATCAACAGGAAAAGACCACTTGGCATACTTCCGTTTTCCCATCATATACATGAGCCTGCATATATCTAAGAGGTTCCTTAAATAGTGATTGATTTATCTGAAACTGCACAGATTTAAGATCAACAAAGTTAGATTGCATATACTTAATTTTATTCCTCTCTAAATTCAGAGTTAATGCTAATTCTAAGACTTAATTGCTTTTATTTTAAATAGTCATTATCTTAGAATAATCATAGAAAGATTTCCTAAAACTTGAAATCATAAGGATTGTATAGGATTCTGAAGTTTTGAACATTATATATTTGTTAGCATTCATTGTCTGCAAAGAAAAAATATTAATTATTGCTAATATTGATCATACAATTAATTTAATATAAATTATTAATCATCCTAGTAGCATTTTTTTTTTGTGTTCTAAATCATTTTGGTAGATAACAGTACTTGATCTGTTATGACCTTGACTAAACCCTATTCTTCAGTGTTCTTAATTATAATTTCAGGAGGGAGAGGGAGATGGTGCTGAAGATGAAGAAAGAAAAGAAGAATCAGAGAAAGGCAAGTATAAATATGCATAGATTTGTTTGTTCTTAGCAAGAACTGGGATTGTAAGAAATAATAAATACTTGTCACTATAAATGGAAGTATTTCATTCATCTTTAATGCCAAGTTTACCTACAGGTTAGGTCAGGGGTAGGCAACCCAAAACACTCAAAGAGCCACTTGGACCCATTTCCCATCGAACACAAAACACTGGGAGCCGCAAAACCATTTAGATTAGATTACATTACATTAGATTAGATTACATTAGATGTCAAAAGGGTCTCTCTCTCTCCCTCCCTCTTTCTCTCTCTCCCTCTCCCTCTTTCTGCCTTTGGTCTGCCAGTCCTCTTCCCCCACTCTCTTTCTCTCTCTCTCTTTCCTCTCTCTCTCTCTCCCTCCTTCTCTCTCTCTTTCCTCTCTCTCTCTTTATCTCCCTCTCTTTCTCTCCCCCCCTCCCTCTCTCCAATCTTCTGCTCACCTGGCAAGCTGGCTTCAAGTTGTTTTCCAACAAGCTCAAGGGTAGGCAACCTCGGCTCTTTTATGACTCATGGACTTCAACTCCCAGAATTCCTGAGTCAGCATAGCTGGGCTAGCTAGCTCTCTCCTGCCCTTCCTGCTTCCTGCAGAGACGCAGCCAAGGCAGGAGCCCCGCCCAGTAAGCTTGTCGGCTCGGTTTTACACACACACACACACACACACACACACAGAGAGAGAGAGAGAGAGAGAGAGAGAGAGAGAGAGAGAGAGAGAGAGAGAGAGAGAGAGAGAGAGAGAGAGAGAGAGAGAGAGAAGGGAAGCGCAAGTGCCTCTCTTTGTCTCTGTTTCTCTCTGCAAATGGCAGAGGAGGCTGGGAGCTGCAGGGGAAGGGTCAAAGAGCTGCATGTGGTTGGCTTTAAAAAACCTAAATTTTCATCTATAGTATCATGTAAATTTGTCATGATCAAAATGCTTATTGGTATATTGGTAAGAGTTGCAGAATTTATTGGAAAATAGTAACATTTCCCTAGAATAAATTTTATTCTTTCTGAATGGAAATACACTCAGTTTTGAACCTTTGATTCCTAAGATCACTGTAATAGATAAATAATTAATAATTAATTAATTAATTAACTAATTCGATTCCAAACCTCCTTCCTTTTATAAGTGTCAGAAAGGGAAAATACCCTTTGACGTTTAAAAGCCAATATATCTTATCATCACTTTAATCAGTTAATGCTCTTTAATTTCCTTAGTTTTTTTAATTTGCTAAATTGATTTTATTTATTCTCTAGCATGACGAATGGAGAATCCACAGATGGGTTGATCTTGCCTTTCTGCCCTAGAGACTAAGTCAATCAACCTTTGCCACACCTCTCATCCTCTGGCTAGGAATATCCAGTCACAACCTAGTCTTAGCCCAAGAGAGACGTGGTGAAGATTGGCTCTTGTTTCTAGCAGAAAGACAAAACTCTGGATTTTCCCAGGTTATACCCTTCCCTTCCCTTCTCTCCGCTGATATCAGTGCTGCTTTTCAAACCTCTGAGTGTCAAGGCGGTTTTGTAGGCGTTGGCTGAAGCCTCGAGCTATTTATAGCTTCCAGGCAGGGCAGAAGTGTAGCGGTTGCCATTTTGAGCACCACTTTTATTGTTCCTGAGTGGGGGGAGGGCTGCTTAGACTCAAATAGAGTCAATTTTGGCCAGAATTCAGTCAGCAGTCTTATTAGTCAACCATAGAAGCAGCTGCCGCATTTATTAATTCGGACATAACGACGGAGCAGGAGGTCACTTACTAGCGGCCGCCATCTTGAAAGCCTTACAAACACTCTCAGGCCATTCAGAAGGCCAGAATTAAGGAGCGGCATTTTGAGGGTGCTACTTCTCCAATTCCAGGCTCTTTGGCAGCTCCCCGCATACCAAGGCTATTACAATTAGAGGCAATAACAACAGCCTCCTTCATTGTGTCTGGACGCAATTTCCAAAAGTTTTGGGGCATGGCTGAGTGCCCGTTTTAACTGCTGCCATTTTCAGCGCCTCTTCCCACCATCGATTTCGCTGCTTATAAGTGTGCTGACTACCCCATTAAGTTGGTCTTGCTGCCACTAACAGGATCATAAGTGTGCTGGCTATCCCATTAAGTTGGTCTTGCCGCCACTACCAGGATTGTGAGTGTGCTGGCTATCCCATTAGGTTGGTTGCGCCACCACCACTTCTAGCCACAACTTGGCTCCTTGCCATTGGGATCACCTCTCTGTTGCAAACACATTGAGCTTGCCTTTTCTGTGATATCTCTGATTTTGCAATGGCAGATAAAACCACAGAAGCTCAGATATCTCAAGGTGCCTCCAGCAGTTCCTCCAGGCACAAGAAATCCAGATTAGTCAAGTAGGAGGCTGCTGGGAAACTCAGATCCAAAGCTATCTCTGGCAAAAAGTCTCCCAAAGCTGCTGAGAAAGAAGCAAGCAGGAGGCACCAGGCATTGGAAAAACAATTCTCCAAAGCTGCAAGGCAAAAGAATAATGCAAAGGTTGGTCAGATTACTTCTGTTCCCATGGAAGCATCGGTTCATATCCCTGCTCCTCTGGGTACAGCTAGGTCTCTGGGGCCAGAGGCCACATTCACTCCTACAGCGGCAGGACTTCGCCCTCCAGAGGCTCAGGAGACGGAACTATAAGAACGAATGCACCTTCTGATTTCTCAGGCTATTGCCCAAGGTGTAGCTTCGACACTACACCAGAGAGTTCGACCTGAGTCGATAGCATCAGGGATCCCATCTCACAGCAATGTATTGAATCTCTCCCAGGCAGAAGCAGCCGCATACCAAGGGCCAGTTTCCCCCTCCAATTCCTCCAGGAGTAAAAGGTCGTTCATAGGGGACAAGGAACAGAGAGAGCAGGGGATGTCAGATGATGAGGACTTATCTCCTATCCCCCTCCTTTCATAGGCCTGTTTAATCCGGCCCTTTTAAATCCTTACTTCACAAGGCCAGGAGCACTGCTCAACTTGGTCCTGAAAGTGTCCCTCAGGCTGAACCTTCCACCAGCCAGGGACCTACCAGTAAGGTCTTTTCAGAACCATCGTTTACCCAACAGGACATTCCCTGTTCTCCCCTTTTCCTCAATGTAGTCCAAAGACAATGGGGAATGCCAGGTACTTTTTTATCCCCGGGGGGGACCTATAAAAAGTTATTTAATATGGCTCCAGCACTGTCGGAAGTGCTAGCAGTCCCCACTGTAGATGAGCCCTTACCACTATTGGTTCCCTCCTTCACTGTGTCTGGAGATATAGCAGAGGTTCTGAAGTCAGAGGATAAGAAAGCGGAGCTTAATTTCCGCAAGACCCACCAAGCCTCAGCATGGGCGGTAAAGGCAGCTACATCAACTTCCTTTTTTGCCACAATTTCACTCCTCTGGCTTCGCCAATTGCAGGCTAGGGTCCCACCAGAAGAGGTACGGATGCACCAAGATTTAAACAAATTAGTGGCTGCATCAGAATACATGGCTGACTCCTCATTGCATGCGGCCAGATTTTCTTCCCGGGCATTAGCATCTAATGTTATCTCTCACAGACTTCTGTGGCTCAGACAGTGGCGAGCAGATGCTAGGTCCAAGTGGTGGTTGGCCTAGCCCATACATGGGAGGCCAGTTATTTGGAGAGGCACTAAATCCTTATCTGATTGAGAGCAAGGATAAGCATAAGGTCATGTCCCATTGTATTAGGAGAGCGGACAGGAGAGCTACCCCTTACGCCTGCAAGCAGTCCTTTCACTCAACCGACACAGGGTCGGAATTCACCCATTACTTCCGTCCTTATCCTCCCAGACCAGAAAGTCAATTCGACAGATCTGGTAACAGGGACAGACCCAGACAGCAATTACAGGCTAAACAACCCTTTCAAGGCGCGGGAGGCCGTCCTTTCAGACGGTCCAAGTGACACCAAAGGTGCCTCTCCCATAGGGGGCAGGTTGGCTCTCTTTGCACACAAATGGGAGAACACCACTACAGATCTCTGGGTCCTCAACACCATCAGATTCGGCCTGACTCTAGAGTTCAACTCACCCCCCCCGAGGCATTTCGTCTCTTGCCCATCATCCAAAAATCCGGTCGAAAGAAGCCTCATAAAAGAGGCCATTCGACATCTGGAGATCCAGGCCATAGAACCGGTACCAGCAGGGCAGAAGGGACGGGGTTTTTATTCCATTCTGTTCATCATTCCGAAGGCCTCAGGACAGTGGAGGACAATCCTAGATTTAAAGAAATTAAATACCCATTTGGCACACAAGAAGTTTAAGATGCAAATGCTCCAATCCATATTAGCAAGCATCAGAAGGGGGACCTCCTGATGTCCATCAACCTGACGGAGGCCTACCTACACATTCCCATCCTTCCCGGACACCGGAAATTCCTCAGGTTCAGCTATGCAGGCCACTATTTTCAGTACAGGGCTCTACCATTCGGCCTGCCATTGGCCCCCAGAGCATTCACAAAGGTTCTGGCGGCGCTGGCTGTGCATTTCAGGACCATTCCGGTGTGTGTCCAGTGTTATCTGGACGACATCCTCATTCAATCCTCAGTCCAATTGGCTCAGTCAGAACTGGCATTGTCCATCCAGGATCACGGGTTTTCAATAAATTTTCAGAAAAGCCAGATAGTTCCCTCCACCCGCCTCCTTCACCTGGGCATGGAAGTACGAGGTTTACCTGTCTCAGGACTGTCGGGACACTATCCGATCCCTACTCACCCAGATTCAAAGGGAGCGAGTAGTCACCCTAGCAATCCTTTCTCAACTGCTAGAAAAGATGGTTTCCTGCATAGCAGTAGTTCCTTGAGCTCGGCTCCACTCCAGAACCCTCCAATGGTTCTTGCTCCCGTTCCAGAGACTAGGCACCAGTTCCTCCAACCACAAGGTATGGGTCCTTCATAGACACTGAAATCCCTCCAGTGGTGGGTCTCCCCTTATTCAAGGATCCCAACCGACTTATCCTAACATCGGATGCCAGCTTGTTCGGCTGGGGAGCGCACCTGCAATTCCAGTGGGCCCAGGGTCGGTGGTCCCGGTCAGATATGAAGCACAACATAAATTAGTTGGAGCTTAGAGCTATACATCTGGCTCTACGACACTTTCGCAACACAGTGGCAAGACAACACGTTCTAGTCCTCATGGACAACGTGGCGGCGAAAGCCCATATCAACAGGCAAGGGGGTACCCACTCCAGGTCCCTCATGGCCGAGACTCAATTTTTAGGAACCTGGGCAGAAACCAACCTCTCGTCCCTCAAGGCGGAGCACATCTCAGGAGAAATGAACCGGCAAGTGGATTTCTTGAGCAGGGCTACAGTGGACCACTCTGAGTGGTGCCTGCACCCAGTTCTCTTCAGGGAGATATCGGAGAGGTTCGATCATCCAGTGCTGGACTTGTTCACTACCCCGGCGAATTCCCAGCTCCCGAGATTCTTCTCTTGGTTCCTGTCTCCAGGGGTGGAAAGGGTAGATGCCCTACGCAGCCCATGGCCCAGAGAGCTCCTGTATGCGTTCTCTCCTCTCCCTCTGATCCAGGCAGTTATCCGGAAGATACTGCAGGAACGGCAGAGGTGATACTTGTTGCTCCCCACTGGCCAAGACGGCCGTGGTATGCCAACCTGGTAGGTCTCTCGACCTCCATGATTGAATCTCCCTCAGCTAGGGGACACTACAACACCCAGAGCTTCAGTGGCTCCAGCTAAACACCTGGCATTTGAAAGGAGACTCATAGCAAAAGAGACCTACTCATCAGACGTGATTACCATGATTCAGGCTTCAAGAAGGCCTGCAACTAATAGAATCTATGATTCCACATGGAATAATTTCTATAACTGGTGTGGGAGACAACAATTAGATCCAGCTACAATTCCTATTCCAAGAATTTTGGATTATTTACTAGAGGGACGTAAGAAAGGTTTAGCACCCAGCACAATCTGCAGACAAGTTGCTGCCCTGTCCACGGTGCTCACATATGGCAACTCAGTGCCCTTGGCTCAACACCCCATGATACGTTCCTGTGTCAGGGGAGCAATCAACAGCAAACTGCCCGTGGTTCACAGATATCCCTCTTGGGACCTGTCCAAGGTCTTACAGGCTCTCACTTCCCCTCCTTTTGAGCCCGTCAGAACCTCCACTCTACGGTTCTTGACACTCAAGGTCACCTTCCTAGTAGCCATCACATTGGCTAGGCGCATCTTGGAATTGGCAGCACTCTCAATTAGAGATGACTTATGTATTTTTCATAATGACGGTGGTCCTATGCTTAGACCCCTCCTTTGTCCCCAAAATCAACTCATTGTTTCACAGGGTGCAGGAGCTTGTGCTGCCAGATTTTTGTCCTGAGCGGTCTCATGATTTGGAACGTAAATGACACACCTTGGATGTTCGTAGAGCCTTGCGTCGCTATATTAAGTGAACTGCCTCTTTTCGCAAATCTGAAGCCCTATTCGTTTCATTCCACCCTCTTCAATGGGTCAGAAGGTGACTGCCTCTACTATTGGCAGATGGATTAGGGCTTGCATAGCAGGGGCGTACCAGACGCACTCCTTGTCAGTTCCAAGACAAATCACTGCACACTCCACTCGCAGTGTGGCAACTTCAGTGGCGTGGGCGACACAGGTGTCAATCGAACAGATGTGCAAGGCAGCGACTTGGTCGTCTCCTTCCCCATTTGTGAGGCATTATAAGTTAGATAAGTTCATCTCAACAGACGCTTCATTTGGCAGGAGAGTTCTCCAAAGGGTAGTAACAGATAGTGGGACACAGGCCCAGATTTCTTCCTGCCCGTAGGGACAGTGAGGCTTTGGTATGTCCCATCTGTGGATTCTCCATTTGTCATGCTGGAGAAGGGGCGTTGTCTTACCTGAACGCCTTTTCTCAGCATGACAATGGAGAATCCATTTCCCCCCCCCAGGGTCAATCCGGTCCCGTGTCAGGGGAATTTGGGCCACCACCACCTTGAAATATCATCAACTGCTGCGCCTTCGTCGTGACTGGGGATTCCTAGCCAGAGGAAGATAGGCGTGGCAAAGGTTGATTGACTTAGTCTCTAGGGCAGAAAGGCAAGATCAACCCATCTGTGGATTCTCCATCGTCATGCTAAGAAAAGGCGTTCAGGTAAGACAACGCCCCTTCTAATTATAAATAATGTATTATGAGAATAATAATGGTATAATTGTACAGGATTTTTTAAAAATATCAATAATAGTTACTGTTGTCAAACTATATGTGAAGATGTGGACTGGATTGGTCTGTATTGAACAGGAAGTACCGGTAGCAGATTCCAGATTTCCTTCACTAGCATTTTGTGGAATTTTCCACCTAAGTCAAATTATTACTTTTAGTATACTGCTTCCTATAAAGAAAAAAGTTATCACACAGAACTTATATGGTTGCTTGCTTGTTTCATGGGAAGAATATTAGAAGTCTGCACAGGAATTGTCTGTTCCACTTATGAATGCCTCACATTCCTTCCATCTTTATAATTCTGGTCCAGTTTGTTAAAGTGAGACATTGCCTGTCTCCAAGCTACATAGTTTCTTACTACATTGCTGGTAAATTTCCTATTGGAAATTTCCAGTAGGGATTTCAACTTGTTATTTACTTTGTCTTTGTGTTACTCTTATCCCTCAATATTGTTACTTAAATTTTATTTTTCTTCCAATTTAATTCTCGATTGATTTGTTTCTACTTATTAGTTTTAGCATTTTATGAACTTTGTAAATCCACTGAAAGATCAATGTTTGCATACTGAGTAATCTTTCTTTGGGTAAAACATTTTAGGATTATAGTCCACTGAATCTGTATTTAAGTAGCATGGAAATAACTCAACTGAATTATCAAAACATACATGTTGATCACAAAAATGCCAACCAGAGTAGATTCACGCTACATGTAATCAGGGAAATTGTGCAGTCTTCAGATTTATTTAATGTTCCCCAACATGGTGCAATCAACATATTTTTAACTACTTCTGTAACTGCATGGGAACAGTAGTTCAACATGTCTAGAGGGCAACATATGGAGAAGACCTCTCTGTTTACAGCTTGTATGTAGGATCAAATCAAAGATTAATTTAAACTAAAATTCAGTTCTGCACTTAAAGCTATTAAGAAAGCTATTACTTTTTGTGCAGTACCTTTAGAAAATTTATTTGCTGCCCATCCAACAACTCTGGGCGGCTTACAGCATTAAATATTAAAGCAGAAAAGAAATTAAAATCAGTTCATCAGTTTCAGTTATTTTTATTCTAAAGTTTGTAAAGAGAAAACTTGTAAGACATAATTATACTTAAAAAATCTTCAGGTAGTAGTATACATGGATAATGACATGCTCTGTTTAAGGAAGCAATTGAATCATTAAAGGGCAATTGAATCATTAATAGTCATCTTTTTTCTTTATCAAATAAAAACTAATGAGAGCCCAATAATGGACAACAACAAAAATACAATACTAAATTCATTTCTCAGTGTTCAATATTATCAAGTTGTATCATCTGAATTAAAAAATGAAGTTATTTGACCATATATGACATGAAATTAAGAATCTTGGAAATGAGTACATTATTACTAATTTATTATTGCAATCAGATATAAATTCATATTTTCTGTGTTAATAACTTTTGGAAACCTCCCATGCAAAAATTCTAATTCTTGATACCTTACTATATTTCAAAACTGAGGTCATAGATCAGCGGTTCTCAACCTGTGGGTCGCGACCCCATTTGGGGTCGAACGACCACTTCACAGGGGTCGCCAAACGCTGCCGTCCGCCATTTTTTTTCTTTTTTTTTCAATTTTTTTTCCATTTTTTTCAATTTTTTTCAATTTTTTTCAGCCGACGCATGCGCAGTTTGGCCCGTCGCGTGCACGCGACGAGCCAAACCATGCATGTGCGGCGCGCACGGCGACCCGATCCGCGCATGCGCAGCAAAACGGGCCGTACTACGCATGCACAGTGCAACCGGGCCGCTCGCCTCCCACCGCTGCCTCAGAGACTCCGGCAGGCACACCGAGGAGCGGTCCGGAGCAGGCGGGCGCAAAGCTGCCTCCTTCCCGCTACGCTCTGCTACGTCCCAGGCCCGGCCTCCAACTTGCCCTCCGGCAGCTGGTCAAGCGGTCGGGGCAGGTGGACCTCGAGGCGGGCCCGCACTTCACCGAGACCAGCTCGGCTGTGGCGAGAGGCGCCCGACGGCTGTGGCGAGAGGCGTCCAACAGCCGCCTCCGGCCCCCAAGTCCGCGCTCCTCTCCTCGCCCTCCTCCCCGACCGGCCCTCGCCAACGCTGCCCCCTTTTCTTCGTGGCGGCCAATGGGGGCGGCGGGGCTCCCGGGGCCTGCCTGCCTGCCTGCCTGGCTCTGGCTCGGTCCTGCTCGCTCCCTCCCTCCCTCGCTCAGTGGCGGCGGCCGAAGCAGGCGGTAAGGTGCCCAGCCAGCGGATCGGCAAGAAGATGAACTACTCTGGTGAGTCCCTGCCGGGCGTGGGGGGAGGCCGAGCCGGGGAGGGAGCCGGGCGTGGGGGGAGGCCGAGCCGGGGAGGGAGCTGGGCGTGGGGGGAGGCCGAGCCGGGGAGGGAGCCGGGCGTGGGGGGAGGCCGAGCCGGGGAGGGAGCCGGGGAGCCTGGCCAGACGCCGAGAGCGAGCTGGTGCCGAGAGCGAGCTGGCCCGGGCGGGCTCCCCAGTCCTGCTGCCCGCCTACCTACCTGTGGCTGCTGCCGGCCCTGCGGAAGGCGCGGGAGTCCCGGACGAGCCTGGCAGGCGGAGCGCTGCGACCTGGACGCCGGCCGGGGAGGAGGGCGAGGAGAGGAGCGCGGACTTGGGGGCCGGAGGCGGCCGTCGGGCGCCTCTCGCCACAGCCGAGCCGGTCTCGGTGAAGTGCGGGCCCGCCTCGAGGTCCGCCTGCCCCGACCGCTTGGCCGGCTGCCGGAGGGCAAGTTGGAGGCCGGGCCTGGGGCGTGGCGGAGCGGAGCGGGAAGGAGGCAGCTTTGTGCCCGCCTGCTCTGGACCGCTCCTCGGTGTGCCTGCCGGAGTCTCTGAGGCTGCGGTGGGAGGCGAGGCCGGCCTGGTCTTGAGCCAGCAGGCCAGCCAGTTCTGCGCACGCGCAGATCGGGCCGTCGCATGTGCACGCGCAGATCGGCCGTCGCACGTGCACGCGCAGATCGGGCCGTCGCACGCGCATGCGCAGATCGGGCTGTCACTGTGCGCCATTTTGTTTTTTATATATATATATATATATATATATATATATATATATATATATATATATATATATATATATATATATATATATATATATATATATATATATATTTCTTTTTTGGCGCGCGCGCGCGCCCCCAGGTCAAGGTCGCGACGCGCATGGACGGTGCAAGTGGGGTCTCAACCTGAAAAAGGTTGAGAACCACTGTCATAGATATAACTGTGAAATTATTTTGTATCCTTGCTATAAATCACATTGTCTGAAGGCATCTCGTGATTTGAGTCCAAAATTTGATGGTGCTAGAACAAGCCTATTCCCTGTAAGGTAATGTCTAACTCCCAAACTGCACATTAACAACATAGCACTTGTAACCAATCTTTACTGAACAAATTCTAAGATGTGTTAGCTACATTTTATGACCAAAAGAAATTAGTTTCATAGTTTCTAACCCCACCTAGCACTGTAATAGTAAATAAAATCATCACTCCAAAGGTTGCATCAGTAAATATTTTCATCTGCTTCTTTAAAGTTGTTATAAATAAGTGATTTAGGTATTTAAAGCAACAGACATTGTTTCAATATGTATGCATATAGAAGATAGATATTGTTTCAATATGTATGCATATAGTGGATATTGTTCAATATGTATGCATATAGCTGTATATGTGTGTATTTGTATATATATAGGTGCTCTGACAATTCAAGAAGAAATCAGCCAAATTAAGCGCAAATTGCAGGCTGGGAAGAAAACTCAAGAGAGGCAAAAAAAACGATACCGTGATCGTATGGTAGAAAGGTAAGCTGTTTCTCTAGGAAGGCATGACTCTATAGCAATAGCACTTAGACTTATATACTGCTCCATAGTGCTTTACAGCACTTTCTAGTCAGTTTACAAATGTCAGCATATTGCCCCCTAACAATCTGAGTCCTTATTTTACCGACCTCAGAAGCATAGAAGGTTGTGTCACTCTTGAGCCCCATCATAATCAAACTCTAGGCTGTGGACAGAGCTGGCCTGCAATATTACATTCTAACCACTATGCCACCAGGGCTCTATACTAGTATTTAGATTGTCCACTTTTTCAGATTTGATTATTTCATTATATTTACCTATTTGTATTTGTAAAACAATATATCCAACCTCTGTTGACATAAGGAAAGTTAACTTGATGAAAGTTGACTTGATGTCTTATTTTTAAGTTAGGATTAGGGATAACAGTAAAAGAGAAACAAGTTACAGAGGGAAGAAACCAATATTTTTCATATTGCCACTGAGGTGTTTTTTTTACTGGAATTTTGAGCAATTATACAGAGGGAAAATAAGGAGATTTGAGATTAGGGAGCTGGTAATCCCAGCAATTCCCAAATTATGTTTAGGGACAAGTGATTTACAGAGAGTAAAATTATAAGACTTCAGGATGGTTTTATAAAACAGGTGGAGGTTTTTTCTGTGCTGGAAAAGATGATTTCTATCTAAAATACATCAGCTTCTCTTCTTAAATTCAAGAGAAGTATAATCATACTGCCCCAAACAGCAAATCTTTAAATAATTGTTTTATTTGCTGCTGCTTTTCAGGATTCAGTTTGTATGTTCATTGTGCAAGTATCGCACTTTCTATGAAGATGAGATGACCAATCATTTGGAAAGCAAATTTCATAAAGAACATTTTACATTTGTTGGAACCAAGCTACCCAAGCAGACTGCTGACTTCCTGCAGGTGAGTTTTCTCTCCTTAAACTTGCCTTCTATTCATATTTCCAAAAGAAACAGTGATATTTTACTGTAAAATATATCAAGTAGTGGTAGCCTTCACTTAACAACCCCCCTGTTCAGTGACCATTTGAAGATATAACAATACTGAACTAAGATATTTATGGCCATTTCTCAAAGTTCTGGCCATTGTAACACACTTGCAAGTTACATGATCTTAATGCAGTTGGCAACCAGCACATAATTACAACAATTGCTGTATTGTCACATGATCCCCACTTACAGTCTTTGCATCCGGATTCCAATAAGCAAAATCAAGCTAGCAAGAATTTGCAAGTCATGGTCACATGATATTGCACTTAAGAAGTACAGTAAGAACTGCCGATTCCGGTTCGCGGCATTCCTAGTCGCACGGGGAGACTCATCTCATCGGCTAGTTTTCCCCCCGCTGGTAGACCCTTATGCGGGTCGAAAGTCTCCCTGCAGGGTGCGACTTCTGTCTAGGAGGCTTTGCTCGGCTGCGGAGGAGCGGCGGCTCCTCCAGCTGTCCGAGCTATCTCTGAGGGCCGACGGAGAAGATTGGCCAGTAAAATGGCCGATCACCCTGCCGCTTCAAACTGCAAGTCAAAGAACATCTAAGCTGTAAGAACCCCCGTAGTGAATCCGGGTGAGACGTTTCCTTGCTACTCTCTCTACTCTATTTTGTTTTTTGTGCCTGTAAGAGCCTTGTTGGAATTATTTCCCTGGCTTGAAAAAGCAGCTTCTACATGTTTGGGAAGAAAGGCATTGTATAAAAATAGAACAAAATTTTAAAGACTATATTTTATTTCCATATTTTTGGGGGGTACAGAAATTTTTTCTCTCTCTCTTTCTAAGAACTGTACTATCATCTTATGCTGGAAGATTATTTCTTTTTTCACATTATACTTTAAAAGATAAAAAAAGGAAATGGTGTCTGGAAAAGATCTTTTTTTAACCTACTGAGGACATCTAGTGGCAAAAACTTAATACTGCAACCTGGTTATCTTTGAAGATGGAATAGATCTGACCTTCAAATTATTTTTGAAGAGAAAAGATAAGCTGTGCAGCTGTGGGAATTGTGGGGGTGAACACTGCCTAACTTTTATTAAATATAGCCTCCACAAAAAATGAAAAAAGAGACTCTTTTTAATTACTATGAAAATGGAGAAACCTCAGTTACAATTAAACTGTAAACTTATATTGGAAAAGATTTATGAGGCTGCTGCAGAAATATGTGCTACAATGAAAGAGTTTACTACAGAATTAAGATCCAGAAATCTCACTTCAAATATTTAAACTGATGTCCAGACTACATCTGACTATTCTACAAATCAAAACATACTAGAAGAGGAATCAACAGAGATAAAAGAGGAACTTATTCTATCTTATAAACTTTCCATCTGTAACTTTGAGGAACAGAAGAAGCAAAGACTGAGATTTGAAACTACAAAGCAACGATGCTTTAAGGATGAGAGAAATAGATGCCTAATGCAGAGTATGGGATTCCTATCCTTTCAAAGGTCACTGCAAGCAACAAAAATAGATCTAGTGGCTGAAAGGGAAGCTTGGTTATGGAAACCTGTCTGGCACAGAAAAAAAAGCCAGAATCAGATTGAAAAGAGAAATTTAAAGTTGTGTAATGGATTAAAAGGCAATCTTGGATTATGGACTGTTTTAAGGATTAAGACTTAAGAGAAATAAGAAAAAAAATATATAGGAGGATGATTATTAGAATAGATATTTTAAATAGATTAAGAATGTACCTTTTGGAATAATAGATTTATTTTGATGAAAATTATTATGTATTGGAATTGAAAAAATGTTGATTTTTCAGATTTGGATGGTTTCAATAATTAACTGAGTGTTTTAAATTAGTAAAATGACCTTTTTGTATGATAACATAGATGTGATAAGGCATGATAATCAATTGGAGGAAATTTGAATTTTGTTTAATGAATTGAAATGATTTAAGGTTTCACATTATTTTGTTATCTTAAAGAGATTGATCGATTGTGGGATTATATATGTATAGGGTAGATTAATATGTTATTTTAATTAGGATATCTATTGTGTAGTGGAAAAAGAAATAAATGAGATTGGTGATAAAATGAGGGATGTGAGAGATTAAGAATTAGAATATATCTGGAAGGGATACCTGAATTGATAACTTGTTGATTTAAAGTTAAATTTGATTATGGTATTTGTAAACTGATAAAGTTTTAAAACAGGTTTAGCAGTAATAGAAATTTAAATTAGAAATGGAATATTTTAAACGTATTATGCTATTTGAGGGAAATAGAGAGGGGACAGTGAATGTATTGAGTTGAGTTGTTTATATATGTTTTCACTTTTGAATGTTTGATTACCCAAACACCACGGTGTGTCCTGAGTACCTTTTCTTAAGAATTAAAAAACCGACTTCCGGTTCCGGATCGCGGCGCCTCTAGCCGCACGGGGAGACTCATCTCGTTTGGCTAGCTTCCCTCCGCCAGTAGACCCCTATGTGGGTTGAAAGTCGCCCTGGAGGGCGCGACTACCGTCGAGGCTGTGCTCGGCTGCGGAGGAGCGGCGGCTTCTCTAGCTGTCCAAGCTAACTCTTAGGGCCGACGGAGAAGAACATCGGCCAGTAAAATGGCCGATCACCTAGCTGCACCAACCGCAAGTCAAAAGAACAACTAAGCATGAAGAACCACCGTGGTGAATCCGGGTGAGACCTTTCATTCTCTCGCTATCCTGACTTTTCCTGTAAAGAGTTTCTATTTTCCTTTATTAAGAAAGCGGTGGCTGCCTATACGGAATGAAGAGCTAAAAAGAAAAAGATTAACCATTTTTTTGTGGTTTTTTTTTTCTACTATTGGACTTCTGTTGGGTGAATTTCAGGGGAAAAGAAGAAAAAAGGGACATTGTTACTTTGTTTTTTTAATGTTGGAGATACTTTTCTTGTTAATTTAAAAAAAAAGAGAGAGAAAACCTTTTTTTCTTTAACTTTATTAACTTGGGGGGAAAAAAGACTTTATAGTCCACTGAGGACATCTGGTGGCGAAAAGCGAAATTCTAACTGTACTTCTCCCTGTTATTTGAAGAGGGATTGGATTTCATGTGATAATAAAAGAGAAAAGATAACTTGACAGCTGGGTGGTGAAGCTGGCTATTAGACCTTTGGAGGCGAACATTTGTGGATCTTTTTCAAGTAGTCTCTAATAAAGGAATAGGCAAATCTACCACCAAAATGGATAAAAGTTACCCACATCTTGACTATGACTTAATACTGGAAAAAATATTAGAACTTACAGAAGATTTCAAAACTTATTGGAAATCTTGGAGAAAATCTAAAGATGCCACCTTGGAACCTCACATCGACCCTCCAATAATGAACCAAGTTATGGAACAAAGAACAATAGAAGATGAACAGAGTAATCCTGAACAGGCCTACATACAACTTAAAGAGACAGAGACACTATACTTACAACCCAATTGTGAATCTACACTGAGAGAAAATGTGGAAACCATTGAATCAACTAATTTTACACAACGTCATCTACAACTGATGGACAACTTTGATGACCAAGAAGTAACTGTAATTGATTCAGTTTAACTACCAAAAATAACAAAGATTGACATTCAGACACAATCCTTTGGAAATTACAATAAAGCGGAAAGGGAAAGAAAATTTGTTCAGTTTGAATTGGTTAGAAATTTTGGTAATCAAATCTTGAGGTTTGATAATCGAAAAGCTTTATTATGGGAACCAAATTGGCATAGAAAGAAAGCCAGTGTTAGGTTTAAATGTGACATAAAATGTTACTTGACGAGTTAAAAAGGCTTTAGAAATTTTGTCTGATTTAATAATGAATGAAGGATGCAAATTTACTGTTATCATGGTTGATAATTATTTGAGGGAGTAAATTTTTTCAGGGGACAAAAAGACCTTATAGATGTAGATTTGATGAAATGATTGAATATATTTTTTAAAAAATAGAAATGTATTTTTTTTGGACTTACATTGTAATTTTAAATATGATAATTATGTTGTAATAGAGAAAGAGAGTATGTCTGATTTAATTAGGAATGAAAGATGAGAATTTCCTGATATTATAGTTGATAAGTATTTGAAGATGTAAACTTTATCAAGGGCTTAAAAATATTTTCTATAGATGTAGACTGATGAAATGATAGAATATATTCTTAAAAATAGAACTGTATCTGTTGGACTTATATTATTATTTTAAATATGATAACTATGTTGTAATAGAGAGAGAGGAAGAGCTATTTGTGATAGGGAAAAAAATCAGTCTCAATGAATGATCTTTTATTAAGGATACCTGAAATCCCAACTATATACTTACTAAAATGTAATTGGAGTATGACAACTGTAATTAGTAAAGCTTAAAAACAGGATATAGATTATAATTGCATGTGATTGATGATTTTTGTTTGATTGAACTTTACTTAAAACTATATTAATTTTAATAAGCAATACTATATTTAAGAAACAGAGAGGAAATTTTTGATAATTAATTTGAGCTATATTTATATGATTTTGTCTTTTAACAATTGGACATCCTAACCACCATGTTGTGTCCTAAGGTTTTGGAAAAAAATGGAAAAAACCAATAAAACTTTTTATGAAAAAAAAAGAATTAAAAAGCCAATAAAATGTGTTTGTTTTTTTAAAAAAAGAAGTACAGTAAGAACTGCCATCGTGTCTCAATGCAGCCATGATTTTTTTCCGTTTTACAACCACATTATTAATGGCAGAATTTGCTGTCCCAATACAGTAATTAACTGTAGACTACCTATACATGCCAGAAAAGCATTGTTTACTTATATTTTTCACCTTAAAGTAACGTATGATTGCTTTGCTCTTTCTTTTTAATTCTTAGAAAGAAATGAAGATGTAGCTTGGGAGAAATTGGGAGAGGAATTGGATTCTGATTGGAAGGCCTACTCTGAATTTTACTAACATTCGGTTTAGTATTAACAAGTTTTCTTCAATGCAGGAATATGTAGCTAATAAAACAAAGAAGACAGAAGAACGTCGTAAAGCAATTGAAGATATTAATGCAGTTATACAACAGATTTACAAAGACCAAGATCTTACACAAGGTATATATGTTTTTGATCTGAAAGTATCCTAAAATTCAGGTATAAAGTGATGTATATTCTTGTATAACTATTATAAAGATCTGTGTTGATTAGCAAATGCTTCATTGTTCTCTGTATGTTGGTCCCAAATTCTATATTCTGCTGGCTAAGATCTCTTGAGTCACAATATATAGGTGCACATATAAACATCTTTCAAACTGGTATAATAATGAGTAATTTTTCCAGGCTTATACACAGCTTTGGAAGCTGTCTCTGTATGCACGTAATTTCATGGGAAAGAATGAACAATAATGTTATTACAAGCAGTTTAAAAGGATGTTTCTTAGAAAAATATTTTTATTTACAAGTGACAGTACCCTAAAAAATGAATCTCTATCCCCCCCTCCATTGCTTTTTCTAGTTTGTATGGCTAGATTTCCATTTTTTGTTATTATTCAGTTCCATCAATATTTATTAAATTCATATTTGAAATTAATCTGATGATATTGCTGGAATCTTACAAAAGATGCAGTGTTTCTAGGTTCCTTGAAAGTCAGATGTCTTCTTATGTGGTAATGCATATTTTCCTACAGGCTGTAATGTATGGACTTTATTTTACTTAGATATAGGTATGGAACATTTTGTAAAAAAGGTGGAGGCTGCTCACTGTGTTGCCTGTGACCTTTTCATCCCAATGCAATATGGAATCATCCAGAAACATCTGAAATCCCTTGATCATAACCACAACCGTAGAGTAAGTGAATTTTATTTCTTTATTAAACCAATTTATATAATCAAGCTAAATCAAAGAATATTAGATGAAGGAATGTTAAAAATAGCGGAGTCACTTTACTGGTTCACTATCCCCTGGGGTCCCCAGGGTAGTTGGCATTACCAGGTCTTAAGGGATCTCTAGAAGCTCAACATTGATGAGGCCAACTTCACCTCAGGGAGGAGAAGACTTCAGAGTGTGGGCACCGCAGCAGAAAAGGCGCACCGCTAGAACCCCTCTAATGTAGCTCCTTAGGCAATGGAACCCATAGCATGCCCTTTCTGCTGGATCTGATAGGTAGATTAAATCAGGAAGAAGTGTTCCCTCACATAACCCAGTCCCATGCCATGAAGGGTTTCGAAGGTCAACCCCAGCACTTTGAATTGGGCCCAATAAAGTTGGCAATCAATACAGTTCATGAAAAAACACACATCACTGCTCCCACTGCTACATTTTGCAATCACTGAAATTTATAGATACTCTTCAGAAACAACCTGAGGTAGAGTACATTGCAATAGTCTAACTGGGAAGTGACCAGGGAATGAGTGACTATGAATAAGTCCTCCTGATGTAGGAATAGGTGCAACTGGCACATGGTATAAAGTTGTACAACAGCTTTCCTAGCCATAACTGCTACTAACTCATGACCTCCAGATTGTGCACAGGGTCTATTTGCTGCAGTGCAGGCCTATCTACTACTAAAATGTAAAGTCCCAAAACCAGAGGAGCTCAAAGCCCAAAGCCAAGGTTTAGTTGAAGCTGTTGTTCTCCATCCAGACCTTCATAATCTCCAGACATCGTGATAGGATATCCACAGCCAATCCCCTTCTCAGATTCTCACCCTGAAGGGGAAGCATAGGGACAAAACACTCACCTGACAAATTTGGGGAGAAAAATAATCTTCTCCCTCTCTTTGGAGCTATTGGAGAAAAGAACTTTGCAGGATGTATGTGTTTGGAGTCCACAGCAGACTGCCACTCTGCTGCTATTCCACTCACCCAGCCCCTCCAATAAACCAAGCCTCAGTGCCTTGGTTGGCCTCTTCAGATGGAAAGTCCCATGCAGTAAAATCTAATTCATGTGATGAGAGATACCAGCAGCAAAGAAATGAAAATACAGTATAGCTCAACAGTGGCAACCAGCAGTAGTTCCATAAAAGTAGCCAACATGACAGTAAGCCTGATGCAGCCCTAGTCCATCCTTAACCATTCCCTGGTTCCCAGGCTTTATTAGCACTAGCACAGAGCCAGAAGCACAACACACATATCAACCCATGGACACGGCCCAACCTCCAGCCAGTTCCATTGACTGTTCCGCTGACTTGTGTTCCAGCTGGCTCCATCCACTGTCCCAATAGTCAGATCACAGTCCCAGACTCTAATCCTCATAGCAAGCCTCCAAAAGTGCAGCAACCTCATATATAATCTCGGGCTTACTCTCGCATTTGAGTGCCTGCAGCTCTCTGCAACCCCAACATGAATAGGCACAAGCATGGGTGTGGGCATGGCAATGCAGTGTCCACAGCCAGAGCAGCTGGAGAGCAAACACAATCTGCCTGTCAGTGTTAACCAGCCAAAAGGGGAAAAAAAAAAAAAGCAGAAAAGGCCTAACCAAGGTTCAGTCCAAGTCTAAAGTCAAATCCAATCCAGGTAAATGCCAAAAATGTTGCACATTCATGACTAAAATAGTAATACAAACTGTTCATAATAAACTGCCTGTTCATTTCAAAATAAAATTTAAAAATGACCTGTTCGTTTTCAAAATAGCCAGATAATGCAATGTATATATTAATATTTTATTATTATTATTTTTAAGTAATAAAATTCTTCCCTTTCATGTAAGTATAGTCATTATATAATCAGTTACAAATGGTAGCCTATATTCCCATTATTTCTTTGATTGAAGATGCAGTTTCCCTTGTGATTTTGTACATTTCTTATTACATAAATTGTATAGACATCTTTGCTTGCAATTCACTATTGCCTTTTGAGTTCACTACCTTGAAGCTAACAGAATCTTTATGACAGTGGTACAATTTATATCAAATATACATTTATTCTGATGGACATTGTAATTTATGAAAAAAGACTAATTATGAAATTTAATTGATTGACACATGCACGATACTTGCTTTTTGTTATAGCTGATTATATGCCTCTTCCCTTACCATTTCCCCCTTTAAGTGAACGATTAGTATTAACTGAATGTCACTTTGAAATGAAAAAGTTGTACATTCATGTTGTAATAATGATATGCATGATTTCTTTTTATTGTTGGTTTTGTTTTCTAGGCTATGATGGAACAGTCCAAGAAATCATCATTGGTAGTTGCAAAAAGTATTCTTAACAATAAACTTATCAGTAAAAAATTGGAGAGTTATCTAAAGGTTAGCATAACATTTTTTTTCTGATACTTACTTTTAGATCTGCTATATTTTTTCAGCATACTACTGGTGTTTATATTAAATTTGTGCTTATTTTCTCTTTTTGCACTCAAATTCTTTGTTCTTTCTGTATCTAATTTTTGTTTGAGTCCAGATTCTCAGTTTTCTATTTCTTAGATTCCATTTTTTATTATTACAGGTTTCAGCTTTAATGGTGCAATAAATTCCTTTACTGCTAGTTATTATATGCACATTTAGCTCCAGTTTTAAGGATTATTGCCATTTCAATTTAAGTCTACTTGGTATTTCTCAATTATATTTATTTTCCTATGAGAATGTTTTTTTTAAAATGAATGTCACCTAATAAGAATAAAAACTAAGAAATATGCTGGCTAATGTTTAGTTTATTAAATTTATATGGTGCCCATTTCATTGTGAGCAGCTTTGGGATGCTCATGTACATTCTCTCTTTTTGGAAACTTTACTTCAGAGCATTATCAAGATATACTTTGGTTGGAATGTCATGGTTTCCAAAATAGATCTATTCAGACATCAACCACAAGGGCCATTTTACAAACTAAATCTGGAGAATATCTGCATTCTGCCAACATTATCAAAATGATTAGAGAAACAATAGAAATGCATAAGGAGCCTAATAATTCATACCAGGAAAATGGCAGTTAGTGCCATCTGCATGGCAGTTAGTGATTGGTTGTAGGCATTCTGCTCCACTAAGCTCACGCTACATATAAGATTATGCCATTTATTGCCCAAATTAATTTTCAGATCTGCTTTGAAAACGTTAGCAGCATAAACTACTCAAGAATTCCAGCCTTTCCTTCCTTTCCATCCCAAATCTGGAGCAGAAGCTTCATTAATCTTGAAAAAAATCTCTTAAAATAGATCTGCTTGTTGAGGTTAAACGTGTTCTATTGGCCATCAGTGGAATTATGCTATTTGATTATTTTCAAGTGTCATTTCCATTGCATTAATAAAAATTACTAATACTCCCAACTATATATATTTTTATAAGGTACATTTTTTTATATTTCCGGGCATTAATAATTACTGACTAAAATGTCCAAAACTCAAGACAGTATTGTATTTTGTAGGGCGAGAATCCCTTCACAGATGATCCTGAAGAGAAAGAGGAACATGAAGAAAGTGAGGCAGGAACAAGTGGGATCATTGAGGAAAGAGCAGCTGAAGGTGAAGGAAACCTAAATGAAGAGCAAAGTAAAAGTGAAGACAATCCTTCTGAGGAAAATCCAGTGGCTGATGAAAGTGCAGAAAATAAAGGTGATGGAGAAGAACTACAAGGACGCATGGAGGAACGGAATTTAACCGCATCTCAAGAAGATTTTGCTACCGAGCAGAATCTAGAACATGAAGAAAAAGAAACAGAAGAAACACAAGACATTGTACCTTCAGAGGAGATGGAACCACCTGATGAGTGAACTTGCAAAGAAGGTTGAATCATTTTGAGACTCTGCATTAAATCTTCTAAAACCATACCTGTATTTGTGACACACCATGGCACGTGGCTTTTGGTTCTCATTGACCTCACTTTCACCTAGTTAACAGCCTTTATTTGTAAAGTGTTTTTGAAAATAGATTTTTTAACCAAATTTTCATTGTATTAGCTAGATTTTGTGCAGTACAATTTTTAAGTGGCTTTGTACTAGGAAGTATACTTTTTTTAGTAAATAATCAAAATCAAATTTTGTCAATTGGCTTATACCGTGCTAAACCTTGGAAGGATAAATAACCTGTAAATTTTCCCATTTACTTTTGTATATAGTTGAAAATGTTTTAGTTCCATAGCTAGTCTTGTCTGAAAATGTCAGTAGCAGAATTCTGGGTTTTAAATTCTGCATGATTGGAATATCTTCCATGCAAGTGTAGCATTCTTCTATCTTTTTACTTTTAATATACAAAAAAAGACTTTGGTCAGCACAATAATTTTGCAGTGCTTTTATTTAAGAGGGAACATTTGCAATAGTTGGTTATAAAAAACTATTAGGGCTATATGTGTAAATTTCCTGACAGAAGCAGCAAGCTTATTATTGTGCAGAAAGCCTCAAGGAGAAATAAATGCATTCTGGCATTTTCCAAAAATGCAATTTCTATTATTCCATTTGAGATCAGGAGGATTTCTTAGTTTCTGCTTATTTTAGATGGATATTCTGAAAATGAAGTCTGTAGCAGCCCAACAAAAATCTACTGATGAAGAGTGTTACAAAACATTAAATATTCCCTTCAAAGCAGGTCTTCAAGTTGTCTCATTTTAAATCCTCCAAATCATCTCTACTGCATTTGCCAGGAATATAGTATTGCTTCGTTTCTTTGTTTATTAAGAATTGCAGGCATTAATGCCATAAGTTTATTTCAACTCTTGCCACTATCTAAATTGCTTTCCAAGCAATAGTGGTACAGATACTGATATTCTTGTTCATGCTCAATTTATTATCCTCTCATTTCTCTTTATGTACATGCCTTCTTCCTGTAGTGGAGATCAAGCAATGGAATCTGAAAATATTCAGTGGACATATTTTTCTGGAAACCTGCTACATTAGCAAAGAGAATGGTGAGTGAAGGAATCATTACACACTGGGTGGAGGCCTTTCTGCCATATAATACTTCTTCATTAAGACTCAAGAACCAAATAACTGGTGGAGGAACATGTAAAAGTAAGTTTTGTTAGTAAAAACCATTTAGCAATGTATTGAACTGACATAAATTGAAACATTGAAAAAATGTCAATGTATTGCTTATTTTTAATGTATAATGACTCAAGTGTTCATAGTAGTAGCTTTGTCTTGTACTCAATCAAGTTGTAGATAATAATAAATTTTATGAATGTTGGGAGTACTGAAATTCCAGTATAAACTTGTATTTATACGTATGGGCTCGTATCTTAAAAGGTATTAGCAGTTGGGCTGAACAAGGAATGAGGAAATTTACAAAACAGCTTTGGGGTATTAGATTTCTGGCAATAACTGAAGAGACAGAGGTTGCTAATACAGTACTTGAGTAAATATCCCATCTTCTTTCAACATTTGGACTCATATACATGCCAGTGATATGTTTTTGCAAAATGGTATCAGCTGCTATGAGAATTTTCTTTACATCAGTCTGAATAATGTTTATCAAGCCACATGTTAATTCCAAATGAATAGCACTTATTATAACCTTAGAATAATTCAAATGCATTATTTCTTGGACTATTAGTCAATTTGTAGGCAAATTTATTCATTATGTATTGAGATAAACATAAAACAAATCTGTATTTTCATATAACTTTAAAATCAGGATTGTTCTTTTTATTATTATATTTTTATCCCTTCTTTTTTATATATAACTCAAGGAGGCAAACTAATTCTCCTGCCTCCTATTTTCCTCAAAACAACCACTCTGTGAGATGGGTTGGGCTGAGCGAGTGAATGATTCATCTGGCCACTTTTCATGCCTAACTGAAGCCTGGAACTCTAAGTCTCATTGGTTTCTGATCCAGCACCTTCACTGTTGCATCATACGGGCTTTCCAGTTTCTCTCTCTGGATTGGGATATTTGTACAGGGCAGTTTGCACTGATGAAGGATGCTAACGTTTCCCCAGTGTCTGATGTTTTCTTCCTTTGACCCTGTTCTCTTCTTCTCCCCTCTCCTCTCTCCCCCCCTCCAATATACTCCAGCTGGGACATAAATCTTGGAGAGGAATCCCCTCCTGTTTGAAATAAGGTACAACTAGATGGGAAGCAGTCTTGAATAGAATTAATGAGGTTGGGAATTAACCAGTTAGTTTGTAGATCCTCGTCTGCAAATGATGCTTTGATACTCCAGTTACATAATAATAACAACATAATAAAGTGATAACTCAGTTTTCTGCCCAAGACCATTTTGAAAATGTGAATCTGTATACTTGTAAGAAAATGCTATTGTAATTACTGACTTTATTCCAAATTACATAGGCAGATGATTGCAACTATGTTTATTCAATTAAATACATATTCAGGAATTTCCTGAATAAATATGTATAGTATCTGGCCATGGGTCAGGCCATTGCTTTCCACATTGGATTTTGAGTTCAGCCCTTTCATTTAGGAGTAGCTATTTAAGGTATCTATAATTGTTCTATGGAACCATTATTAGAACTTTGTTTTCTAAATTGCAATCTGGAGAGTTCAAAAGCACATTTCTAAACCATTGTACTCAAAGTTAAGAAATTATTGAGCTGTTATATGTATGTATTGTTGCAAAACTGGTATTATTAATAGGAGAATCAAAGAAATTGTCTGTCCTATTCTAGCCTCTGGAGTTAGTTTCCACATTCCTAGAATCTAAAGGATACTTCCACTTTTCTGGCAGAATTTCTTCTGTTGGAGCAGGTGGAAGATCAGTATAACCTGCCACCCTAAAATCTCTTGCTTGTTTAGCTAATTTGTCCAGATAGTTGGAAATATTCCTTAACACAATTTGAGGGCATATAAAGTCTGAAAGGTGGAAGACAACAGTCAACCGCCCAATTTTATAACTAATCGTGCTTATTTGTCCATGGTTTTCTTAACTTCAAAGGAAATAGTACAGTAACCAGTTTGTTTTGCTTGCTGTCTATAACCGAAATGGTAGAATAATTTTCTTTTATGCACTCTTCATATTCACATAAGTTCAATTCATATTGGTATAAAGTGTTGATGTTCTTCAGCTATTAGATTCTGAATGAAAAAAAAATGTAATAAATAGGAATATTTGTAATGCTTTTTTTCCTATGAATTACAGTAGACATTGTAATTAGCTGTCACTAAACAGATATCTCATGTTTCATACATTTTTGATCTCAGGAACTGTTTACCTATGACATAAGTGGCATAGGAAAAGGCTTTAAAATTTTATCTTCCAAGAAAACTGGGGGGAAAAACCAGTGATTGACATAACAAGCTTTGAGGATTTAATCAAAGATATACGTTTCGTCATTAAATAGGCAATGCAAGTGATTTTAAAAGTACCATTGTGCTTGTGGATTTTTCATGCACCCATTCTTTTGCAATTTTATAGAGTTGATGTTAACATTACATTGATTGTCTATATCAGTGGTGGCGAACCTATGGCACGTGTGCCAGAGGCGGCACTCAGAGCCCTTTCTGTGGGCACGCACACTGTCGCCCCAGCACTGCCTCCCCCCATAAACCCCTCATCAGCAGCTTCTCTGGAGAAGAGTCGCCCCCAGGTGCAGCCACGCGGAGCAGCACAGTCAAGGACATGGAGCTGGGCAGCAGGGACAAGACTTCACCCTTGTGCCCCGTCGCACGCAGATGATGCTGCGGAGCGCGGGCGGAGGGCATGGCTGCTATGGTGCTGCAGGGCCACCTGGGCAATCTGTGGCGGGCCGTGGAGGTGGTAGGTGGCCCGGTGGGGGGCAGGGCGGGGAGCAGAGTGGGGGTGGGGTGGGGTGGGCAGGGGAGGGGAGGGTGGGAGGATGGGACGATTTTTGGACACTCAGTGTCTAAAAGGTTCGCCATCACTGGTCTATATTATTTTAATTGAGTCTGACTGACAATTGTAGGAAAACACTTGAGAAATTGATGGATTAAATCTTTTGAGAAAAGAGGTTAAAAAGGTCATATCTCTGGAACTGGCCCAAGAAGACTCTTAAAATGGAGACCACATGTAAGTCATGGTAGAGTAGCAAGCCAGATTATAGAGTCAGGAGAAAAATTTGGCTGTTCTACTTTTGTAGGAATAGATTGATGGGCATAAGAAGGGCTTATAGGGGCATAGCTGATTGGTGAAGCAGCAATTGTCCAGAAGCTCAGGTGTTCTCCTGTGCCAGATAATCAAGAGACTGATTGTGTCTTTAGTTCCAATTGTTTTAAAAATGATTCATTGTATAAATGTACTCTCCTACTTCCATATAACACATACTATAATTTTTATCTTTGCATAGGAGAAAAATGCCAGCATCAATGCCTTTCCTTATAAACAATATAAATATTTTTACCTTATAGTTACAAAGCAAAATAATTTCATATCATCTTCTGTCACTGCTACAGTACAAGTTTCCCTTCTGCTTGAATGTTATTGTGTTCCTGTATGAAATACTAAATTTGCACATCAATTGTTTTTAAAATTGTATTTTTCATGAACAACAGTGTTCTCTCTGTATAAACATTTTAAATCAAGTTAAACCTAACTCCTAGTGACTGCATTTAGGCAGTTTTCTTGGCAGCATTATGGAAGTGGCTTGATACTACCACCTTCTAAGATGTTTTTATGCCTTCTCAGTCTAGTGAGCTGGAGCTGCGTACGCTGATTCTGGAGTCCCTGCCAAGCCCCGGCAGCCCTGCAGCTCCAGCTGACCCCCGAAGGCTGCGTGCAGCTGATGGCCACCCCTGAGGCTGCCAGAAGTCCCGATCAGCTGGAGCCATGGTTGCTGATCACGGGGCCTCAGCAGAGTTTCAGCTGACTCTTCCCCCAGGCCTCTCTGGCACTGCCACCGCTTCAGCTCACTAGTCTGCTTGCAGGCCAGATCTAAACACATAGCGGGCCTTGAGTGTGACATGTCTGCCTTAGAACCTCCAGCCACTGAGCAAGCACATCACTTGACCTGCATGGAGTAGATAAATTGGGTATTATCAGCTCACCAAGCCTACACCAGATGTCCTCTCCCAACAGCTCCATATAGATGTTAAATAGGAGGGGAGAAAGATCTAAGCCTTGAGGTACCCCACATAACTAATATTGGCCACAGAGAAGGCCAACAAAATGATGCCTCCCAATCCTTACCGATGGTCCAAGAAGTTTTATTATATGTTATACCAATATTGTCAGTGACAATACTTACAGATGTTAAATCACTAGCTACAACACCAGTTGATAATCTATTTTTAGTGATAAATGGAGACAAGTTTAGAATTTTGTACTGTAAATTTTGTATGTGTGTGTGTGTGTACATAGATTTTACAAAGCCTGCACATTCACAGATCTCTCCCATGAGAAATACTTGCCTGGAATCCTGGAGAACCATATGCAACCAGTTTGAATAAAACTAGAGGCGGATTGACCAATAGTCCTATGCAGTATGAGGCATTTTCCATGAGTAACGAAGTTAATAAAATCCTTCTCTAGCCATGTAAATGGGACTAGACATGGGCAGAAAGTAGTTTCAAAAATTAGCACCCACATCCAGGCATTTCCTATTGCAGCGCACGTTAACATGGAGGGAAAAGGTTGAGCTACATAGAAAATTACTTAGAAAAAGGCTGGACTCACCTGACATTTCCTCAGCCTATCTTCTGCACCACATACTGAACCATAAACTAATTGCCAAGAGTATGTTCACGAAACTCCTTTCAAATACAGTAATTTATAGGTCAGTGTGTGAACAGAGCCGAAAAAGAAAAATTACAAACAGTATTATACAAAACTGGACCACCAAACAAGGAAAGGGTTGGGGAAAGGCGAAGTACTAACCAGCAAAATAAACGAAGCCTTTTTATGAAAGCTCATTGGTCCAAACTGCCAGCAATACCAAAAGACACGTGTACTTCACGCAGAGAAATGTCAACCTATCCTCCCCGAACTGTAAAGCAAAAGACATCTAAAGCCCTCGAGGTTACATCCATACAAGAAAGCTGAAGCCATTAAATTATCTACGGCGTTTTTAATTATTCGCAAGTAATAAAAGCGATCTTCAGCCCGCCCGTCTTCCTTCACTGTTCTCTGAATGCTCATAAGCGCTCGCCGTCTTGGAAGGTATCTAGACGCAGGGGTTCTCAACCTTGGCAACTTTAAGACTTGTGGACTTCAACTCCCAGAATTCCTCAGCCAGCTTTGCTTTGCTGGCTGAGGAATTCTGGGAGTTGAAGTCCACAAGTCTTAAAGTTGCCAAGGTTGAGAACCCCTGAGAGAGAAATGGGAACCGGAAATCTTTCTCGCAAGCCGCTTTAGCTGCAAATAGGAAAGTTCTCCGGGCGTCGGAAGGCGTAAAACGTAGATCTCCAGCGACGGGTAAGCTAACGAACGGCCAATGGGAGCGACTTTAATATGGGGAGGCGGGAGCAATAGACATTGTAAGTTCAAACGCCCGGCCAATAGAACTTCGGGAATAGCGGCAGAAGCCAATCTGTGGTGGCATATGGCGCTCGCGCAGTCGGGTGGTGGGTAACTGTTCGTGGTGTGGAGGAGGACGGCAAGTAAAGCCATGGATCAAAGTTACGGTGAGTCCTGCTTGTGAAGGCAACCGCGGCGGATGGATGCTCCGGCGAGTGCAGGAGAGCTTCGGCCTTTGACAGAACCGGTTTCTCTTCTCAATGACGTAGCAGCACTGCAAGTCGCGAAGCCCCAGCGTCGGTGCCTTCTTTCTCGGCGAGACGCTGACGGCGGCGGTGATTGGACCTTGTGCTTGTCCCTCACCACGTTCCGCTTGGTGACTGGAGTGCCACTTGGCCAGCGAGGCGAAGGGTCCGATTTTTTTTTCCCCCTGCTGTACCGTGCGAGAAAGAAGGACCGAAGTCCTATTTCTAAAGACGACACAAAATGGCGTGGGGGGAGTTCTGCTCGCGATAGCGCTCTTCCTTCCTGCTGCGGGGGTCGATGCCTTCCAGTTTGTAAACAGTGGCTCGTGGGTCTTGCCTCTCCGCTGACGGCGCTTCTGGCTAGAAAAGAAGCGGACTGGCTCGGTCGAAAAGCTCATCATGGCCCGCGTTGGATTTCCATAGCGACATGGGAGGGGGGGGAGGGAGGAAATGACAGGAAGGGCCATCCCTTACGGGTTGCCAACATGCCCAGTAAGAGTGTCGACAGGCCATCCTCTGCTTCTGCCTATCTTAGAATACAGAATAACAGAGTTGGAAGGGACCTTGGAGGTCTTCTAGTCCAACCCCCCCCTCCACCCTTTACCATTTCAGACAACTGGCTGTCCAGTCTCTTATTAAAAACCTCCAGTGATGGAGCATTCCCAACTTCTGGAGGCAAGTCGTTCCACTGATTATGCTACCTGTCAGGAAGAACAAACTTGCCTCGCCACCTCGTTTTTCCTGTCAGGTCCCCATGACCATGTGTTCATCTTGTTCCGGTCCAAAATAGCGTTTTCGGGCTTGTTTTCACACACTCCAAGGGTAGACTCAAGGAGTGTAAAATCAGTTTTGTGGTTCATCATTTTGGAATTCAGGCAGAATAGGATGAAGGGAAAAAAAACAAAATTTATGCTGGTGTAGTTGTTTGCCAGTTCAAGGATGAATAAATAAATACTAGAGTACTTCAGCTGAGCAGTGGGGAAACCCAGGATCTGAGGGCTGTGTGACATTTATAATGGTAGCAAGTGGTATATTGACTCTTGGTGGTACCAAATACTAAGTCGCCAATTTGGCCAGCTGCATTTTAGCCTGGCAAGTTGAGTTAAGTCAACTTGTATGGTTAAGATATGGTACAGTGCATACTCAACAATTAGAAAATTGTTCATTGTATTTTACAAATGCGTATTTGGTTTAAAATGTCGGGGAGTTTATTAAAATGTTTTATTTGTAAACAGTATGACTGTTTAGGGAAGGGAGAAGGAGAAAGAAAATATATCAAGGGAAAAAAGAGAATACCTTTTTTAATGTAACTTAGGAATATCTGCCTACATGATTTTTTTTTAAAAAAAATTGTATCCAGAGGCTTAGATCAGAGGATAACCTTCAGCTTTATTTATTCATTCCAGGGGTCTTCAAGCTTGGCCCTTTTATGACTTGTGGACTTCAGCCTGGCTGAGGAATTCTGGGAATTGAAGTCCACAAGTCATAAAAGGGCCAAGTTTGGAGACCCTGTTTCATTCTGTTAAAAATGTGTTCAGATCTGGGACGTATTATAGTAGCAGTATATAGTATATACTATATAGTAGTATATCTTGAAGATAAAGCAGGTAGCATGAATATAGAAGCAATGATATTTCCTATGAAACTGAGTAGATATTTTTAGTACTCGCGGCAGTGAAACTTTTGAAAGTTAAACTTACTCCTCCTATGAAGTGGAATCTTACATCTGATAAAATGGGTTTTAGTGTAGAAATCATTATACCATAATGAACTTGACTGGTATCCAAGGCAACAAATACCTCGGTCCCTGCCAGATGCTTGTACTACAGCTTCCACAAACTTTTTGCCAGTGGTGATGCTAGCTGAATATAATATTGAAATCCAAGATGTCAGTAAGGCATTCTGTGTTATAAGATACTATATGATACTACATAATGGCTGAAAGGTTCAGGATGAAATGTAAAAAAATGGAAATTCTCAGTCTTGCTGCTGTTTCCATTTATTTGTTACATAACAATTTTAGTGATGTTCTTTTGCAACATCCAATATAGTTATACCAAAGAGTGCAACAAATGTGTTTGTGCGCGCTCTCAAATTTTTAAAATTTAAAAGCAGGCAAGAATGATTGAATCATGTTCAAAATTAATTTGGGCTCCCTGCATGGGGCTGAACAGCCATGTTTTAAACTCATTTCCAAAAGGCCAAGAGAGGGTTACTGCCTCTCCTATATACTTATGTATATACACACTATCTCTGTCTATGAGTTCTAGTCTCACCATGGCACAAAGCCACTTAGATGGTCTTGGGCTAGTAACTTTTTTTCAGCCCTAAAAAAGAGGCAATGACAAACCTCTTTTGAAATACTTTACTAAAAAAATTGCAGGGATTTGTATTGGCAGTTTCCCAGAATAGGACACAATTGAACTGAAGGGAAAAACAAATATAATGTGTGTGATTTTATGCTAGTTTAATGTTCTGAGGTACTTTATAGAGAACCAAATGTTAAAAAGAGTACACCCGTAAAAGCAGTAATATTTACAGTTATGTTTACAACTATCTGCACTGTGAATACACATAAGAATCAGTAATATTAATTTCTCAGAAGAAATTGATTTGTTTTTTTATAGAAAATGTGAGTATCACAATTCTGTTTATTTAGCATATTACCTTGATTTATGCTACATAAAGTACATAATCCAATAGAAGAGAATATATTTAACTCAGGATTGAACTCTGGAGTCCTTGGTGCTCTTTGAGCTTGGCCATTTGCTTACAAACATTTCATTACCCAATTAAGTAACGTCATCAGTGCCAGTGAACGTGAGCTTTGCTCCTTGTTTATGTAAAGTAACCTGCTCTTCCAGTGTTGGTGGAAATGTGGTTTTCTCCTTGGTAGTTCCTTGATTAGGGCACTGACAAGAAAATAAAAAAGCTAAGAAGGAAACAAAACCCCGGAACTCATCATCCGTAGCAACCAACCCTCAGATAACACCAGGCAATCAGGCAGAAAATAATACCTAATGAAGGAACTACCAAGGAGAAAACACCCTGGCAGGGCAAGCTGTTGTACATAAACAGAGAGTAAAGCCCACACTGCAAGTGTTACCTAAGTCAGGTAATGAAATACCTGGAAGTGAACAACCAAGGACTCTACAGGGTACTTAGTATTAGTTTTTTATGTTCAAGTATTTTTTTCCTGAAATATTCATTTAGTATGAAATAAATTGTTTCTTTTGCTCCCATTCAGAAGGGCTTTTGGTTCTTTTCATAAGAAACCTTGGTTCCAGATAAGGGTTTATTTTTATGTATTGTATGATATGGACCTCAATTATTTTTTTAAGTAAAATCTTCCATATTTCAGTAGTCTTGGTTTACTTATTTGAAAGAGTTGAATTCAAATAACTCTTAATTCTTACTAATTGTTTTGGAAGCATGATTGGTTAATAAGATATTGTAGGCCGCATATAATGTTACTTTCAGAATTAGTTCCAGAGGATTGAACAAAATGTAAGTTGGTGTGCACAACCTTGGCATTTGGACTGGTTTCTGTTTCTACTATTTTATTGGTAGCAGTGGAAAACACACAACTTCCCAAAGGCTTGATTCCTACCGGATACACAAAATGTATTAAAGATAAACCTCTGAATGGAAATGGAAGATACAGAGCAAGTCTTGAGAAATATACTGTGGAGTTTTTTTAAATTTATTAATACATTAAACTTTTCTTTTACAGGTTATACCTCTTGGGGTACTGACAACACCAATACTCATGGTAAGAAAATAAATAAAGCTACACTTGTAAGTTGATTATAACCATGACTATTTTAAACCTGGGTCGCAGAATAAGAATTATTTTAATAGCATGACTTTTCAATATCAGAATATTTTCACAGGCATATATTGAGAGTAATTTCCTTTTGGGCTTATTAGATTAAATACTTAGTTATAGTTTATATGAGTTTTCTATCATGCTAATTTCTATCAGAATTTATATAAATTAGAGCTTTGGTTTTATATAAAATAAAAATATTCAGCTATTGCTTGACATGTATCATTTGACTTCCTTTATAAAGGGAGGTTGTGGAAGAACTTGTTTCACTAATTCTAATCTAGTGTTAATTTCCGATTTTTCTAATATATAATATTCATGCAGAATTTTTGCCATGGAATACAAAAAAGAATAATTTCATATTGATTCTAATGTGAATTTTCCAAGCTGCCCCCAGTGCAAGAAAGGAAGCCTAGTTGACCAGGCTGCTTGATGTGGTTTCAGAAATCACATGGGATACTTTCTAAAACTGATCTTCAGTTTCACCAAGATTTTAGCCACCACTGGCAAGCAACCCACCTTACACCAGAGTTCCCCAACCTTTCCGGCTTTGCAGACCGGCAAAGGGGGGAGGGGAGGGATAGTTCCGCACAAACAGCCAGCAAGCACAAGCACAGTTTCATTTGCACAAACAGTGAGTATGCACACACGCTGCTGCTTGTGCAAGTGGGGATGCGCATGTGCTCACCTGCCATTTCTGCAACCCTGTTGCAAACAGCTTACAGGCCCAGAGATTGGGGACCCCTGCCTTAGACCACATAGGGCTTATGCAGATTCTCTATGCATGTTTATCTTGGAGAGCTCCCTGGTTTTCAGAGGAACAAGGAGATGAAGTAACATAACAAATGCCTAGAGCAGAGATAGGCAACCTTGGCTCTTTCATGACCCGTGGACTTCAACTCCCAGAATTCCTGAGCCAGCTATGCTGAGGGGAAAGGGAGAGTTTCCATGCTTAGCCATGCTGGCTCAGGAATTCTGGGAGTTGAAGTCCACAAGTCATAAAAGAGCCAAGGTTGCCTACCCCTGGCCTAGAGCATCACAAGAAGACAAAGCAAGTCTGACCAAGCATGGGTAAGATACTTTGTTAAGAACTACTTTGTGGTGATAAGGGTAGTAAAAATATAGTTATTTTTCTGCCTTTGTTGCATCCACAAATAGCCACTTGACCACCCTGTTTTGGTTGACTTAATCCTTTCTGAGCATGGAGATGTTGGGGGAACCCTTGCATGGCTGCTGTGATGATGAGCATCTTTCATATAAGGTTTATTTTTATTTATTTCTCGAATTTCTACACGCCCATCTAACTTAGATGATTCTGGACAGTTTACAAACATCATAAAATAATATTAAAAAATGACTAAAGCACAGTTTAAAATTTAAAATCAAAGAAAATTTACAAGTTAAATAATAAAAATCAAAGTTAAAAAAATAACAAGACTAAAATGTTAACAAGGCAGAGGGAGAGCCCTCAAGCCACCAGCCACCTTGAAAGTGGTGAAACCCTCTTAGATACCAATGAAGTGACAGAGACAGGTCTTAATACAAGGTCTTAATAAGTTTCTGCCTAAGTGGCAGAGACAGGTGTTAATACTATATTTCTGGAAGGCAATACATTTCAGAGAAAACTCTCTTCCTATATTTTGCTAGTCAAAATTCTTTAGCTGATAAAATCTGCAGCAGTCCCTCCCTGCCTGACTGGGTGGGACAGGTTGACATAATTGGAATGAGACAGTTCCTCAAGTAACCTAGTGCCATGCCATGAAGGGCTGTAAAGGTGATAACCAACACAAATTGAACCCAGAAGCAAACTTGCACCCAGTGCAGGTCACATAGCAGAGATATTAACTGAGAGGTCAAGACAAGCCAGGATGGATGCACCACCTCCCCCATCCCATTCTCACCAGAGGTCATCCAGAAACACATCCGGTACTATTTCCATCCCATATCTGTGCCTGGAAAGGGTGCAAATAATCTGTCTCATCCAGGATCCTCTGGAATTGGAGCACAACCACTAAAGATACCTGGCCTCTGACTATATTGAGCCTGTGAAATAACTGGTGCCCAGTCTTGTCCGGTTATATCAGCTGAGTTTTATCTGATGATTCCCTGGGAAGTGGGCAGGGCCCTTGTCTATGAGTTCTGCCAAATGGTGGTTAATGCTTCTTTGTGGGAGGAGATGGAACAACCAAGGAGGTAATAGACCAGGGGTTCTCAACCTTGGCAACTTTAAGACTTGTGGACTTCAACTCCCAGAATTCCTCAGCCAGTTGAGGAATTCTGGGAGTTGAAGTCCACAAGTCTTAAAGTTGCCAAGGTTGAGAACCCCTGTAATAGACTGTCCTCTCCTCAAGTAATCTCGACTTAGTTGTACAACTCTATCCTGTGCCGCCACTGTGCTTCTTCACTGTATGGATGCCGTGTGGATCAAGTTTGGGAAGAACCAGCTTCAACTCAACCTTGACAAAACTATAAATAGCTATGAGTTTCAAAGTTCCCTGCATTTATTAATTTTCTATCAATAGCTTTATAGGTTAACAATCCCCCAGGCAGAGTTGATGCCCAATCAAGGGGAGAGGATTTATGGCTCCAGCTCAGGTTGCAGGTGGCAGCCATAGTCAGGAGAATCTTTGCACAATTACATGTTAAACGCTGGCTTCCAACCAGCTTCTGGGTGCAATTCAATGTTGGATATCATTTTTAAAACACTATATGCCGTTGAGTCAGCTTACCTGCAGGATCACTTATTTCCAACGTTTTCAGCCGTCCTATTAAATTGGGTATGTTTGAATCCAGTTAAGTGAAGTAATGGCACTTGATGGGCCCCAGGGAGTGTACCTTCTCTGTCATGGGACTTGTAAAGGAGCCTCCCTCTGGAGATATAAATAGCCCTGACCCTGTTAGCCTTCTGGAAGGCTGTGAATCTTGGCAGTTCCCCAGGCTCTAAAGTCAAAATAAGGTTAGTGGCGTTTGGGCCTAGTATGACTGTGTTTGTATGTGTTAATAATGAAATTTTATCCATTTCTTTACAATTGATTTATACATTTGGACTGAAATACTTATTTCTGTTCTTTGGATAGATGAGTGGCTATGTACATTTGATAAATAAAAGATCTTGATGTATTTAAGGTAGAAATAAACTTTGTCTCTGTGTCTCATTAAGGTACATATGCCACAAACATGGGAAGTTGGCAAGGTATGTGTTTTGTTTACTTTTCCAAAGTTTTGCTTTAAACTGAAAGAGAATTTGAGGCATTTCTCTACTTTTTAAAAGAAATAAAGTGATATCCACTTTACTTATATAAACTACATAAATCCATGTCTCTCTCATTTTGAACTCTGTCCCAATATATTAATAACTTAGTAAAATAAGATCAAGGTACAACAACAAGGAGGCATCCCTTTCAAAAATTTTAATTTTCAGTGCAGAATGATGAGATAAAACATTTGGAAAGATTCCAAAGTGGGGGGGGGAAACATGGCAAAGGGAAGGTGTGACAGTGGGTTCCAGGAAGGTCTCAAATTCATCAGGTGTCTGCTGGAAGGGACTGGATTTACCAAAAGGTGGATTATGCCCCATAGGTATTCTTTACCATCTCATTGAAATATATATGGGACCATAAATATTGCTCTGAATAAATATGATTATTTTGTTATACTAAATTTTAAGTTCTGGTGTGACGAGGAGGCTGATAGAGGCCATCAAGATATGTTGGACATATTTTGGTCCACTATAGTTTATAATTTTGTATTTAATCCTTAGCAACTTGAAAACCAATGGCCAAAAAAGACCCATTGGTCCATCGAATCTTTCCTTTGAGTTTTTCATTTTTGTTTTCTTTTTTTAATGTATTATTTTTAATTATTATTTATTTATTTATTTATTATTATTATTTATTTATTCATTATTTTTTGTCGGATGACAAAATATATTTTTCTCCTGCATGGGTGGATTCCGAATCCACCACTGGGTTACGTCAGTCCTCTGCCCAATCAGAGACTAGGTCCGAAATTTAGCTCCGCCTCCGGCTTCCTTCCTTCCCCAGTTTTTACTTAGTCTGAAGCCCAAGAACAGCTCTTCGCACTAGCTCCGCGAAAAAGAGTATTTTTTCTTTAGGTTTAAGGACTGGTAGGAAAAGGTTTTTGTTTTGTTTAGGATAGTCAATAGAAGACGAAATTTAGAAAGTTTAGAGTTTTACCTTGGTTTTTCGGGGACCTTCGGTCGATCTTCTCCTCCACGCGTCGGGAGCGCGACGGCGAGACCGCCCCGGGCCTAGGGCCTGGGAATAGCGGAAGAGCAAGGGGGAAACATCCCTGGACCCTGCTGGTCGCCTCGCTGCGCTCCGAGACCCTACAGGAGTACAGGCGTCGAAGGAAGGCTTTCCAGAACTCGATGCAGAACATCGACAAAAAAAACGCAAGTGGGGCAAGGGAGGTGCGGGGAGGAGTCCAGCCAGCTCGCCGGGAGGCGGACAGAGGCGGGGACCGTCGGTCACCGGAGGCGTAGTCCGAGGCCTGCATCCCTTAGGCACCGCGTGGTCGGGAGCACAGAGCTCCGACCAAAAATTTGGCGCGGCGGCCATTTTTAAAAGGGGGAGGTCTCGACTACTGGCGCGAAGCGCCATCTTGGAAGTTGGGCGTGTCTGAGCGTCCCAGGCTTCTGATTGGTGCCTCGTTTCTGGCGCGAAAGCCTTTGAAGAGAGGCGGGCCAACCTTCCTTTGTTTCTCCCTGTTGAGATTGTTTGTTGGCCCAGGGGAAGAGAAAGTGCTGCCGGCAAGGCAGAGGCCTAGATCCGGTCTGCCCAGAGCAGTGAGAACTGGGGCCGGATACTTAAGGAGTCCCCTCGGAGGTGTGTGTGTGTGTCTCGGTGCTTTTGGCTCCTAGCAGGGTTGGAACCGGGAGGATTTCCCAGCAGAATCAAGGCGGCCGGGACGGGCATAGGGACCAAACTCCCTGGCTAAGGACCCACGTGGCCGCAAGATCACTTCGGCCAGGCACGTTAGGGACATTCCCTGTAACGCTGCCGGTAACAGCTGTGCCCGCTAGATACCCGGAAAGGGTGCTACTTGGAGCATGGCGATGGCAGAGGGCACTTCGGCCCAAGGCTCCGCCCCCTCCGTCATCACCTAGACGCAGAACGGAGGAAACGGGGGGGGGCAAGAAGAAGGCCAAAACAAAGCATCTGTCTGAGCCATCAAAGGCGGCCGAGCGCCAGGCCATAAGGAGACACCAAGCCTTGGAGAAGGAGTTTGCCAAGGCGCAGAGGCTGAGGGACAGCGGGATGGAAAGTGCGGCCCTGTCCCTTAGGGAGACACCAACCCCCTTCGAGCCTTCAGAAGCGGTTGAACAGGAATGGTCTCCCAGGGGGGAGACAGAAAGGGAGGTGTCCCCCATCTCGGTGCCATCGTCACCAGAGCATTCCTAGCCCTCAACCAGCCAGGAGGAGGCTGGGCACAGAGGTAGGAAAAGAAAGAGGTCTGGTAAGTGGCCATCACGACTTCATTCCCTTCTAGAGGAAACCCTAGAGCACCTCAGGGCTTCTAGGAGTAATTCTTCTCCCAAGAGGGCTCACACATCACGCACACCAGCTTCCCGTGGGGGAAAGGTAATGTTCCAGGACTCTGATGTGTCTGAGAACTCTTCACAGGTGGCAGACGAGGAGCAGGAGGACTGGGACGATGAGGAAGCCCCGCTGTCAGAAAATGAGGACGCAGAGCCACAGGCGGCTCCGGTGTCAGGTTTATTCGATCATAACCTGTTTTATTCCCTCATGATTAAGACATGCTCTGTTCTTGATCTGCCAGCCAAGACCAAGGAGGTCAGACCACCGTCCTCAGAGGAAGAGGACGCAAAGGATCCACTAATGCACTCACCGGTGTCAGAGGTAATACAGGTACCATGCACTAAGGTGTTCAGGTCAACGGTAAGGTCCCAGTGGTCTAATCTAGGCACCATTCCATCGCCAAATGGCGTGGAAAGGAAGATGTTTAATGTTTGCAATCCATTAGCAACATTAATAGAGGTGCCACAGGTGGACGCTCCGCTAATTTCTCTCCTTCCTTCCTCAGCCATCCCAGGAGACCTAGCAGAGTCAATGAAGGCGGAGGATAGGAAGGTAGAACTTTCCCTCCGCAGGGTTCACCATTCATCGGCCTGGGCCATCAGAGCCGCGTCCACTAACTCAGTAGTCGCCAGGGCTGCGATCAGGTGGCTGCGGGAGATTCAGGCAAGTGTCCCACCAGACCAGGTACGTGTGAGACAAACACTGACCAAACTGCGGAGGGCAGCGGAATTCATGGCAGACTCCTCGCTGTTCGCGTCTAGATACTCGGCCAGGTCCATCGCAGGGACAGTGGCAGCCAGGAGGTTGATAATGGCTCAAGAACTGGAAGGCGGACCTTAAGTCCAAATGGCGGCTCGCCACAGCTAAGTATGCAGGATCAAAGCTTTTCGGAGCGATCCTGGACCCTTACCTGATAGAAGATAAAAACAAAAGGAAGGTGCTAGCTCACCGATCTAAAAGGACAGACAGGGGAACCCAGGATTTCCGTAGACAGGCACCCCGTCAGAACGGGGCTGGAGACTGGAGGCAGCCCTTTCAAGGGGGACGATCCTGGGAAGGGCCCAGAAATCCGCGCACCTTCTCATACAGGCAGGAGCGCGGCCAGGACCGTCCAGCCTCGGGTAGGGGCCAACCTTCCAAACGCCCCTTTAAAGGGGGGGGAGGCCGTCCCTATAGACGTTCCAAGTGACGCCTGGGACAGTCCCATCGGGGGTCGTCTGGCGCTGTTCAGCGAAGCATGGCAGACGACCACGACGGATGCCTGGGTCAGGGAGACAGTGACCCAGAGCCTAGCACTAGAATTCTACTCCACCCCACCAGATCACTTCATAAGATGTCTGTTATCCCGCAACAAGACCAAGGCGGGTCTCCTAGATCAGGCCATTGGGCACCTGGAGGAAATAAGAGCCATAGAGCCGGTTCCTCCAGGGCAGGAGGGACAGGGGTTCTACTCCATCCTCTTCCTGGTGCCAAAATCGTCAGGGGATTGGAGAGCAATCCTTGACCTCAAGCGGTTAAATCGCTACGTAGTATACAGGAAGTTCAAGATGCAGTCCCTCAGGTCCATACTGGCCAGTATTCGAAAGGGGGATCTGCTATCATCGATAGACCTCACAGAGGCCTATCTTCACATTCCAATAAGACCAGGATACAGAAGGTACCTAAGGTTCTGCCACAGGGGGCGACATTACCAGTACAGGGCACTTCCATTCGGGCTGTCCTCAGCGCCCAGAGTGTTCACGAAGGTTCTGGCGGCATTGGGAGCGCACCTGCGCATGAGACCGGTGCGGGTCCAATGCTACCTGGACGACATCTTGATACTCTCAGCGTCACACCAGGCAGCACTAAGGGACATCCAGATCGCCATAGACACGCTCCAGAGGCACGGATTCTCAGTCAACCACAAGAAAAGCCAACTCACACCCTCAAGGAGGCTCCAGCATCTGGGAGCGATCATAGATTCAGAGCAGGGCATGGTGTATCTCTCCCAGGAGCGTCGGGAGAGTTTACAGAAGCTAACACTTCTGGTAATACAGAGGAGGGTGGTCACAGTAGTGCAACTTTCCCAGCTCCTGGGGAAGATGATATCATGCCTGGGAATTGTCCCGTGGGCCAGACTACACTCCAGAGGCCTGCAGTGGCTCCTGCTGCCCTTCCAAAGGCAGGACCAGAGTGCCTCGCTCAGGAGAATCAAGGTGCCCCCTCAGGTCATAGCATCACTGAGGTGGTGGAGGTCGGGGGCCCTGAACAGGGGCACCCCACTCAGGGAACCCAACAGGGTCACTGTTACAACCGATGCAAGCCTGTTCGCCTGGGGGGCTCACTCCGGGGACCAGATGGCCCAGGGAAGGTGGAGTCCAGGGGACCTAAAACACAGAATCAATTGGCTCGAACTGAGGGCCATTCACCTGGCCCTGCTTCAGTTCTCACCCCTGTTGGCAGGGAAACACGTGCTAGTCCTGACGGACAATGTAACAGCAAAGGCACACGTAAACAAGCAGGGCGGGACCAGGTCAGTGGCTCTCATGCAGGAGGCCAGGGCACTGGGCCTGTGGGCGGAGCGGCACCTGGCCTCACTAAAAGCAGAGCACATCTCTGGGGAGGCAAACCACCAGGCGGACTCCCTCAGCAGGGTCACGATAGACCACGCGGAGTGGAGACTGGCACCGGAACTGTTCGAGGCAATCTCGGACAGGTTCGGACGCCCTTGCTTGGACCTCTTCGCAACACCAGAAAACACTCAGACTCACCGCTTCTTTTCCAGGTTCCAAACCCGGGGAGCGGAGGGGACGGACGCGCTCAGATGCAAGTGGCCCCAGGGGCTACTGTACGCCTTCCCCCCCTCCGCCCCTAATTCAAGCAACAATCCGCAAACTCATTCTGGAGCAGGCGGAGGTGGTACTAGTTGCTCCATACTGGCCGAGGCGTCCGTGGTTTGCGGACCTGGTAGACCTATCGCTTTTGCCAGTATGGAAACTCCCTCCGAGACAGGTATCTCTGAGCCAGGGGAAACTTCTACACCCAGACCCGCAGTGGCTACAACTAGCCGCCTGGCACTTGAGCGGGAGGGCCTGAGTAGGCAGGCTTTCTCACAGCATGTCATCTCGGTCATTCAAGACGCTCGCCGGCCCTCCACCAACAGGATCTACGATGCCACCTGGAGGAATTTTTCTTCCTGGTGCAGCAGACAGGGGATAAACCCCCTGACCGCTACCATCCCTAACATCCTAGAGTATCTATGGGAGGGAATGGACAGGGGACTAGCGATCAACACCATTCGCAGGCAAATAGCGGCATTACAGACGGTCCTAGTCTGCGAGGATCGGGGACCCTTGTCACAACACCCGGCGGTGAGCGCCTTCCTAAAGGGGCCAGCCACAAGACGGCCCCCTGTAGTTCACCGTTTTCCGTCCTGGGACCTCCATAGGGTTCTACAGGCGTTAACTGAGGATCCTTTCGAACCGCTGGGGACTTGTTCACTCCGTTTCCTGACGCTGAAGGTGGCCTTTCTAGTGGCCATCACCTCGGCAAGAAGGGTATCGGAGTTGGGGGCCCTCTCGGTCCGACCGGATCTGATCACCTTCGCAGAAGGCAGGGTAACCCTACGCCTGGATCCATCCTTCTTACCGAAGGTCAACACATGGTTTCACAGGTCCCAGGACCTGGTATTACCGGATTTCTGTCCAAATCCCACACACCTTCTGGAGAGACGATGGCATACACTGGACGTGCGCAGGGCTCTGCGCCACTATGTCAGCAGGACAGCGACTTTCAGGAGGTCCGAGGCCCTATTTGTTTCATACCATCCTTCATCTAAGGGTCTGAAGGTATCCTTGACCATTAGTAGATGGATCAGAACATGCATAGCCAAGGCTTATGAGGCATTGGAACAGATAACATCACGGCTCACTCCACAAGGAGTGCGTCCACATCGGCTGCCTGGCGCACCCAGGCATCACTAGAGGAAATTTGCAGAGCGGCCACATGGGCCTCTCCGTCCTCGTTCATAAGAAATTACAAGATTGATCAATTTGCTGCTTCAAATTGGCAGGAGGTCGCTGCAGCAGATAGTCCAGGCCTAGTAAGAGATAGCCTAGACTCCCACCCGAAGGGACTTATGAGGGCTTGGGTACGTCCCAGTGGTGGATTCGGAATCCACCCATGCAGGAGAAGAAGCGTTGACTTACCTGAACGCATTTTCTCTGCATGGGGGGATGGAGAATCCACACCCTCCTCTAACGAGTCTAGGCAGGAGCTTCTCTTACAGGAGGCAGAAAAGGAGCTGCACGGTCCGATCTGATGGAGTGCTTCGCCTGGCAAAAACTGGGGAAGGAAGGAAGCCGGAGGCGGAGCTAAATTTCGGACCTAGTCTCTGATTGGGCAGAGGACTGACGTAACCCAGTGGTGGATTCTCCATCCCCCCATGCAGAGAAAATGCGTTCAGGTAAGTCAACGCTTCATCCCAAGGATGCTTAAACTCAGTTACTGATGATTAACTCACTACCTCTGCTGGAAGTTGGATCCAAGCTTCCACTAGTCTTTCTGTAAAGTAATACTTTACTTTCTAACATTACTTTTGAAGTACTATCAAAAAGCTATGTGTGAGATAAATGTTCTTTTATGAACATTTATGATCGTTCTGTGATAGTTATATTTTTGAAAGTATAATCTCTACCTGATACTGTAAATCTATGGGTATATCATTTAACACAGACTCTGGTCTTAAAACAATGAGTATTAAGCTAATAAATATTTTTGTCTGTTTTATTTGAAGGTGTATATGATTTTTGATATAGAGTTGGTTTCCATTAACTTAGGTGCAAGCTTGTAAGTTCTGTTTTTGTTGATTGTGCAGTCTAGACTTAATCTGTTTTTTAACCAGGTTATGAAGGATATGATTATTATGGTGCTCAAGCCAGTAACACTACCACGGGTCCCACATATAATTATGATGCTACTGTTCCCCCAACTACCTGGAATACTTCTAAAGCTTCTGACATGACAATGGGTACTAGTATGCCAGTTGTAAATTACAATACTGGAACACTGGAGGCAGAAAACTCTGATTCCATCATAACAAAAATAAACCAGCGTTTGGATATGCTATCAAAGGAAAACACTGGAAATGCTGGAGAAGGCATGGAAGATCAGGGAAGGTAATTTAAATTTTATTTTTAATCAATTTTTAAGAACCATATCAGGCTGGAAACCAGGAAGCTAAGTTTTAGTCCCACCTTAGGCGTGAAGGAGCTGGGTAACAGTGCCCAAAAACTGACCTGCCCACAGGGCCACCTACCGCCTCCACTGCCTGCCACAGATCGCCTAGATGGCCCAGCAGTGCCATGGCTGCCATGCCCTCCGCCTGCGCCCTGCAACATCATCTGCGCGCGATGGGGCATGAGGGCGGAGTCTTGTCCTGGCTGCCATGGCTGTGCTGCTCCGCTGCCTGGCTGCCATGTCCTTGGCTGCGCCCGGGGGTGATTCCTCCGGGGGGGATGCTGCTGAGGAGGGGGCTGCGGGGGGAGGTGGGGGTGGGGCAACAGCACGCATGCTCACAGAGAGGGCTCTGAGTGCCGCCTCTGGCACGTGTGCCATAGGTTCGCCACTACATGCTTTACCCTGGAATACATGCTTTACCCTGTTCTATGTGGCATATTTAGGTGGCACCTTCCCATTGATCGACTGGTGTGTTAATGGCTGGCAATTGGCTTTTGTTTCCTTGGGCTGCTAAGCCCTCGGCTCCTAAGTACCTGATAAGATGGTGGTAAATCGGCATTCCTAGTGACTGACGAGGGGCCCATTTCCCAAACATCACTTCCCTGGCTATTTTTGTATCTGTATGTCCAACGATCTTAGTAGCTATGAAATTGAATGTATGTCCTTGTTCATTGCAATGTAAGGTTACCAATGAGTTCGCGTCTTCTCAAGGTCTCACTGCCTTGAGCACCTGATAAAAATATGGAGTATTTACTCATAAATCTTATCAAGTGTATAAAACTGTTGTCCAATACATCCGACTGATCTGTTTTGCCCATGTTATGAGTTCTGACTGCTTAGACGCTCTGGGCTCTCAGGTGCAATTCATTCTCAGCCTAACTACTCCACAACCTGTCAGTGAATATGGCTGTGAATTTCTCGTATGACAGATAATCAGCTGTTGAATATACTGCATTGTTACAACTAAACTGGAACAATCCCAGCATGGGAATTGGTAGTTCTTTAAAATCTCTCTTAGCTGCTGACTAGATTCTTTACTTGTGATACAGCTCTTTCAGATTTGAATCTTTTGAATCATACGACTCTAGAGCCGCAGTACCTGACCGTGATCTGTACAGAACCAGCTATAACTATAATGAAGTTGGATTAGATCGGAATGATACTTTTGGAAGTCACTATGATGCTCCTGGTAACCGCAGAGATCAACCTGGTAACAGAGGAAACAACTATGGTTTTGTTAGAGGGAGGGGCCAAAATCGAGGTCGTCCAAACACTTTCAATCGTGACTGCTTCATGCCCTCCAGTACAGAACGGCTGTCTACACACTGGAATGAAATGAGTTACATGGGCGGGAGGAATATGGGAGGACCTGGACCTAACAGGCTTCCATCACTCTTTTCTCGAGCAATGGTCCCTGAGTATAGGGATTATGGTGATTATGGAGACTATGGCGACTATGGAGAGTATGGCAACTATGGGGATTATGATTATGGCATGATGGGAATGCAAGGAATGGGAAGGATTCCTGGGAACATGCCCTATGGATTCGGCAGGACACGTGGCAGAGTAAGTTTAACATGCTAATACTAGGAACTCTCACAGCTATTTTAATAATTATAAATGAGATTACTTTAGTAAATAAGAAAGTTGTGATAGGCTTATCGTTTTTACATTGTCAAATGCACACAAACTTATTTTTTGACTTTCCTTGCCATTTTTAATTTTTCATCAGAAAGGAATAGCAAGAAGCATTCTTAAAATATTCTCTGGTACACTGCTGGCGTCAATCAATGGGTCAAGAATGTTTTGTTCAACTTGTCTCTAGCCCAAGAGGAGAGCTTTTCGTGGTCGTCTGGGTGGACGTTCAGATAACGAAGGCGGGTTATACAAGCGGAAACAACCCCAAAGTGGAGAGGAACCAGACAGCAAGCAGGCAAAGACAGAAAGTGAAAGAGATGATTCTGACAATGGTAAACATTCAATTTTATTTTGACATCTGGATGCATTATTTGCTGATCCTAATACCTAGCTTCTAATCTATTATAATATACCTTGGCAACATCCACGTTCAGTAGAAATGCTTCTCTGAAACTCAGAACTTCACAGCACTGTCATTTTTTTTAATAATCCAATCAATTTTTAATAATTATCATTTTTCATTGCTAAATGAAAATAGTTCATAAAAGAGATCTTGTTCAGTTTTTAATCGGTTAGTGAGAAATAATGGTACTATTGCTTTAGACTGATACTGTTGTTTGGACCATTGAAAAATAGAAGCCATTTATTAAGAATGGTTTTATATCTTGTGTATTGACAGATGATGGTGAAGGAGACAAGTCAGCAGATGAAGGAGATAAAGGTGTAAGTAACTTTCCCAAATAAGAGGAAAAAAATATTGTAATTTGTTGTTTTTTAACATGTCTTTGAAGCTAAAGGTATTATAAATATTGTAAGTTACTCTTTCTCCAGCATGGTGGATGTAGAATCCACTGATTGGGTTATTTCAGCCTTCCTGCTCAGAGAGACTAAGTCAGAGCTTTAGACACGCCTCCCCTTGGGTGTGTCTTCCCAGTTTTGACTTAGTCTTAGGCTCAGCAACAGGCTATTTACTTGGCTCCATTGGAACAATTTAATTGAGTATTTTAATTCGGTTTTTTTACCTTTTCCAAATTATTTCAAAATTATCTAAATTATTACCGGTAGTTTTGACTAATTTTTCAAGGACTCTGTCCTTTCCAGAGCCTTGAGCCTCTTGGCTCCGGCAGGGCTCCTTTCCTCCCCTCTTGGCCTTCAGGCCTTCCCCACGCAGGACTCTCGGGTAGACTTTTACCCGGGTTTTTTTGGACGATCGGCAAGGCGAGCAGGTGCAGCTGGCAGGCGCACGGAGCTCCGTCGTGGGGGAGATCGCGGATTTTTCCGTTCTTCTAACCGCAAGTTCCCGGGCGTGGGGGGGGGTGTAGCGGGGAGCACAGCCTAGCGCCATGCTCGTTTGTCTCTCGTCGGATTCAGTTGTTTTTCCCTCATTTGGGATCGGAGGAATCGCGGTCGCTATTTTGACCGTGTGGTCGCCAGGCGGCCGCCGTTGTCACCTTTGCTGACGGCCGCCATTTTGGATCTTGGCCTGCTAGGCCGCTCTTAGGAGCAATGTCGCCTTGACCTGGGCTGCCAGGTCCGAGCGGGGAATTGTATTTCGGAGCGTTTTTCAGTGCTCTGAGGCCATTGGCGGCCGCCATTTTGGCCATCCAGATCAGATTATGTCGGCTCAGCCGGGCCTTAAGGCTTTCTCCGGGGCCGGGGCTGGAGGAGCTGTTTGTGTGGATTCAGGGGGTGGTCCTTGGTCTGTTTTTTGACATTATAGGACTGATTTAGGAGGCAGCACTAGGGGTAATATTTCCTCACCCCGAGGGGGGGGGCGATTTGTCCTAGGCCCTGTTTCAGAGTGAGAGGTTCATTTGACCGCCTGTTATTGTTAGCTGTGGCCTTTAGCCACTGGGCCTTACAGCCTGGCTGACTGTCCTGTCCTTGTTGTTTTTTTGTAGTTCAGTGTGAGGAACGGATGCATTCCATCTCTGACTACTGATCTGCGCCCTTGGTTCCCATCTTTTCACTAGTTATCCTATTACAGGCTCTGTCTAGTAGCAATGGCAGACAGTTCCTCGCCGCCGGCATCACAGGTCTCTGGCGCGCCCCCTGCGCAGTCAAAGCGCAGATCCACAGAATTGGAAGCAGGGGGTAAGAAAAAAGCCAAAAAAAAACATCTGATTACCAAGGAGACCTCTAAGTCAGCTGAGCGAGAGGCCTCGAGGAGGCACCAGGCACTGGAGAGGGAATTCTCCAAAGCACAGCGGCTCCTATCCAGTGGGGCTGAACCGGTTCCCCCCGCCCCACTGGATACTGATACCTTGGAGCTTCCTTTGGCACCCGTGCAAGAAGCCACCTGGATCAGTTCTCCTCTGGGGGCAACCGAACAGGCAGGTCCCTCTCCCTCCTCTCCCTCCCTTTCGCAGAGTTCCCAAGTGGTTCATGCTCTAGCGGTGGTTGGGGCTGCCCTTGGGGACCAGGGGGCTGCGTGGTCTCAGAGCCAATTCCAGGCGTTCATGCACCACGCCTTCGTTCAATTCATGTCCTCCTCTAGGAGTCCGCAGGTTCCCTCGCAGGCTCCACCTCCCCCCGCTAGCCCTTCTTCTCTGCAGGGTTGCACCACGGCACCAGGTTCAGATGTTTCTGAATCTTCCTCTCAGGTAGAAGGAGGGGAGTCCATGGATTTGGCCATAGCTGACACCCTCATGTCAGAGGATGAGGAGGCAGCGCCTGATCAGGCTTCTGCCTCGTGTCTGTTCGACCCATCCGTCTTCACGTCTCTTCTATTGAAGGCCTGTGCCACTACCAATTTGACCTCAGTTCAGGAGGAAAAGCCTTCTACTTCGGCAGATAAGGAGTCTAACCCTTTATTTGCTGTAAAGGTCGTAGACCATAACCAAATCCCTTGTCCCTTCATGTTCCGGGATGCAGTTGAGGCCCAGTGGTCCTCCCTGTCCACTACTCCCAAGGAGAGCAGTACGGAGAAGAAGCTGTACAACGTCTCTCCGTCATTTGCTTTCCTGTTAGCTGTCCCTACTGTTGATCCTCCTTTAATCTCTCTATTTTCTAATTCCGCCGTCTTAGGAGACATGGCAGAGGTCCTAAAAGCGGAGGACAAGAAGTTTGAGTTCGCCTACAGAAGAGCTCACCAGGCTTCAGGACAGGCCATAAAGGCTGAGACTTCAGCTTCTTTCTTCGCCAGAGCGACCATCATGTGGCTCCGTGAGCTTCAGACATTGGTTCCCCCCGATCAGGTCAGAGTGCACCAGACACTTGTTAAGCTGGTGGCGGCCTCGCAATATATGGCAGACGCCTCCCTTCACTCAGCTAAGTGCTCGGCCCGTTCCATCGGTGCCACGATGGCCTCCCGCAGGCTCCTGTGGTTAAAACAGTGGAGAGCGGATTTAAAGGCCAAATGGCATCTCTCCACGTCCAAGTACGCCGGCACGGATCTGTTTGGCTCCATCCTTGGCCCACATGTGGTCGAGGGTAAGGACAAGCGCAAGGTCATAGTACATCCCTCTAAGAAAGCTGACAGGCGGCCGCAGCAGGACTCCCGCAGACAGTCCTTCGGTCCCTCGGGCTCTTGGGAGTGGCGGCAGCCCTTTCGGGCAGGGCAGTCCTGGGATTGGCCCAGAGGTTCGCGTTCCTTCCCCCAGAGGCAGGATCGTCAGCAGGACCACCCGAATACTGGAGCCAGGGGTCAGTCTCAGGCAAAACGTCCCTTCAGAGGTTCCGGGGGTTGTCCCTACCGGCGCTCTAAGTGACGCCATCGGGGATATTCCAATAGGAGGGCGCCTGGAACGGTTTTATCAGGTCTGGGAGCAGACCACCACCGACTCTTGGGTCAGGGACACTGTCAGACGTGGCCTGGCACTCAAGTTTTATGCGATCCCTCACAATCGCTTCCTTCAGTGTCCAGTGTCACGAAATCCCTCGAAGGCACGTCTTGTATCCACCGCCATCAAGCATCTCCTGGACATCAGGGCCATAGAGCCTGTACCAAGGGGTCAAGTTGGAACAGGTTTTTACTCCATCCTGTTCGTGGTCCCCAAGGCTTCAGGAGGATGGAGGGCGATACTGGACTTAAAGGGTCTGAACCGTTTCTTAGTGTACAGACGGTTTAAGATGCAGACCCTAAAGTCAATACTGGCTGGTATCAGGAAGGGGGACTTTCTCTCTTCCATAGACCTCACAGAGGCTTACCTCCACGTCCGAATCTCCCAGGAGCACCGCAGCTTCCTGCGATTCTGTTACGCACGCCGGCATTATCAGTACCGGGCCCTCCCGTTCGGCCTATCTTCGGCCCCACGGGTCTTCACAAAGGTCTTAGCGGTATTGGCAGCCCACCTTCGGATGATGGCGGTGCGCGTGCAGTGCTACCTGGATGATGGCGGTGCGCGTACAGTGCTACCTGGACAATATACTTGTACAGTTCAGTTCCCTTCGGTCAGCAAAATCAGATCTGTTGACCACCATTCAGATACTTCAGAATCACGGGTTCTCAGTGAATTTTGGGAAAAGCCACACCTCCCCCTCAAAACGTCTACTCCACCTAGGGGCCCTTATAGACTCCGAACTTTGCAGGGTCTATCTATCCCAGGAGCGACGGTTGAGCATCCGGAAATTGGTATCCCAGATTCGGGGTGCGAGGACGGTTCCTCTGGTACAGTTGTCCCAGATCCTGGGAAAGATGGTATCTTGCATGGGCATTGTCCCGTGGGCAAGACTACACTCGAGGAGCCTCCAGTAGTTCCTCCTCCCCTTTCAGAAGCAGAACCTCAGCGCCTCCTCCAGAAGGGTCCAGGTTCCGTTCCACATCCTCTCATCCCTCCAGTGGTGGTCTTCCGCGGCCATGTCCAAAGGGACCGTATTCAAGGAACCCCTCAGGATTGTCCTGACCACAGACGCCAGTCTGTTCGATTGGGGGGCTCATCTCCAGACCCATTTGGCCCAGGGGCGTTGGTCCAGGGCGGACCTCAGGCAAAACATAAATTGGCTGGAGCTCAAGGCGATTCATCTGGCCCTCCGCCATTTCTCTTCCCTAGTGTCAGGCAAGCATGTTCTAGTCCTGACAGACAACGTCGTAGCCAAGGCTCACGTCAACAAGCAAGGGGGAACACATTCCTGGACTCTTCTCCAGGAGGCCATGGAGCTGGGGCTGTGGGCAGAGACACACTTGGGTTCAATCAGGGCGGAACACATTTTGGGGGAGGCAAACTGACAGGCCGATTCCCTGAGCAGGGCGACTGTGGACCACTCCGAATGGCGTCTGGACACGAGGCTGTTTGATTTGATAGTGAACAGGTTCGGCAGGCCATGCCTGGATCTGTTTGCCTCCCCATCCAATGCCCAACTCCCCAGGTTTTTCACCAGGTTTCCGGCGAGGGGGGCCGAGGGGACGGACGCCCTCCGGTGCAGGTGGCCTGAGGGTCTGCTTTATGCTTTCCCTCCTCTTCCGCTGATACAGGCCACCATTCGCAAGCTGATACTGGAGCGAGCGGAGGTAATATTGGTTGCTCCATATTGGCCTCGGCGCCCGTGGTTTGCAGACCTAGTGGATCTGTCCCGGTCTCCACCGTGGCAGTTTCCCCCGGACCAAGTGGCTCTCACTCAAGGGGAGCTCCTCCACCCAGACCCTCAGTGGCTCCAATTAGCCGCTTGGCACTTGAACGGGAGTGTTTAGCTAGGCAAGTTTATTCCTCGGAGGTGATCTCTATGATCCAGGCCTCTAGACGTCCCTCAACAAATCGGATTTATGATGCAACTTGGAAAAATTTCTGCCAGTGGTGCAATTCACGTAAATTGGATCCTCTCTTAGTGATAGTCCCTAACATCTTAGATTATCTGCTAGAGGGCATTGCCAAGGGTTTGTCCACTAACACCATCCGTAGACAGGTTGCGGCCTTGTCTACGGTCCTCACCTGTGATAATTTGGGTCCCCTTTCTCACCACCCAGCTATCTCCGCTTTCCTTAAAGGGGTGGCAAATTCAGGTCCTCCCACGGTACATAGATACCCTACGGCATTGCAGGCCTTGACCACGGCTCCTTTCGAGCCCCTCCAATCTTGTTCTCTGCATTTTCTCTCCTTGAAAGTGGCCTTCTTGGTTGCTATTACTTCGGCCAGAAGGATTTCGGAGTTGGCTGCCCTCTCAGTCAGGGCAGATCTCTGTATATTCCATCAGGACCGAGTGGTCCTTCGATTAGACCCCTCATTTATCCCCAAAGTTAACATCAGTTTTCATAGATCTTTGGATCTCGTTTTACCTAGTTTCTGCCCTAATCCTTCTCATAGGCTAGAACGCCAGTGGCACAAGCTGGACGTGTGCAGGGCCCTGCGCATTTATATAAAGCGTACTGGGTCTTTTCGCAAGTCAGAGGCCTTGTTTGTCTCTTTTCAACCATCTGTCATGGGCAGGAAGGTTTCCTCTTCCACCATTGGCAGGTGGATCAGGGCTTGCATCGCTAGGGCTTATGCCTCCCAGTTGCTTCCAGTCCCGACCCGTATCACGGCTCACTCCACGCACAGTGCAGCAACCTCTGCGGCCTGGTCTACCCAGGCCTCTGTAGAGGAGATTTGTAGGGCAGCATCCTGGTCGTCCCCGTCTTCATTCATTACACACTACAAAATTGATAGGTTTGCCGTGGCAGACGCCGCGTTTGGCAGACGGGTTCTTCAACAGGTCGTTTCCTCTAGAGAGACACCAGCCTAGACCTTCCCCTCCCTAAGGGACATGGGGGGCTTTGGTATGTCCCAATCAGTGGATTCTACATCCACCATGCTGGAGAAGGGGCGTTGTCTTACCTGAACGCCTTTTCTCAACATGGTGGTGTAGAATCCACACCCTCCCTTGGACAGGTGTCTAGGCTTGTGTGTTATCATTTTTTTGGTATTTTTTTGGGAGTCATTGTGTCAGAGCTTTCCAGGGTCCTTCGCTTCGTCAAAACTGGGAAGACACACCCAAGGGGAGGCGTGTCTAAAGCTCTGACTTAGTCTCTCTGAGGAGGAAGGCTGAAATAACCCAATCAGTGGATTCTACACCACCATGCTGAGAAAAGGCGTTCAGGTAAGACAACGCCCCATTCATAGAACAAGTATGAATAATATATAGTATGTTCATCATGGGCCATATGCAGTTTCTAAAACCATTAAAATTATAACAGTGCAATTTTCCATTTTTATTTCTTTAAATATTTTGTTTTTTAGTGATTTAATGTCCAAGAAATATATAGATAGACCTTATTTAACCACTTGTTCAGCAACTGTTCAAAGTTGTACTGGCACTGAATGAGGGGGGGCAGGTTTACAATTGGTCCTCATTGTGATTGTTGCACTGCACTACGGTCATGTGGTTGTAATTCATGAAGTTGGCACCTGGCTCATAATTATGTCACAGTGTTCCACAATCATGTCTTCTCTATTTGCAACCTACACCATCAGCTTTTGACAAACAAATTCAGTGGGGAAGCCAGCAGGAGACTGCAAATGATGTTCATGTGATCATATGTGATTGGTGCATGATTCACTTAATCATGGGAGGTGGGACACCCAGAACTGTATCATATGTTGGTGCGGTCGCATGACATTGTTCTTTACCACTGTGTTGTTCAGTACTGGAGTACCTGGCCCCAATTACTGTCAATTAAGCAAGGAGTACCTGTAATTCAATATAGAGTAAAAAGAAAGCATTTGCTCTTCGTAGCACACAGAATAATTGCTTCATTCTTATATTAGATTTCTAATTTGAAAGATAGTATGATCAAGCACAGCCTCCAGATTTGTTGAGGCTACGACTCTTATGCTCCAACCAACATGATTATACTTATGCTTGCTAGGAATTCAAGGAATTGTAATTCTTGTGCATTTTGAGGATGCTACAAGTCATGTGCAAAATCATTCTGTCTCCAGAGATGAAATGTCTTAAAAAGTTCCAGCTCTGGACCATGTTGCTCTGGACCACTGTGAGAACAGCTGGGTCAGCTGCTTGAGGCAGCATCATTATCTACAGTACCTAAAATAATACGAAGTAAAGGCAGGATATAAATCTAATCATCATTCCATGTTTGGAAAAATAGTTGGCTCCCATCCTATCATTAGATTAGCAAAGACTGGTCTAGCAACTAAAAGCTAATTCATTGTAGAATACTGCAAGTATTATTGCCTCCTGAGAAAATCAGTGTAATAATTTCATGGTTGCCTACCACTGTCTGCATATCACCAGCACTGTCAGTATACTTCATTTATCTGAAAAGAGGATTTTTATCTCATGTCCACATTGTCATTTCAATTCTGAGACAATTGTGCTACATGTAAACTAAATGCAGATAGAGCTTAATATTGTTTACTCTGCAAAGCATGCTTGAAAAGAACACATGTGAATCCTGAAATTCTATCTTTCCATTAGTGCTGAACTACTTGCTCCTCCAGAATCTCCAGTTGCGCGTACAATGGAGTGAATGCATCTTCAAATAGAAAAATAGAAAAGGCTATAATTTGAAGAAACATGCAGGATTTAATCTCTAGTTGAAATAAATGAATATAAGTTGTTTATATTTGAATTGATAAAATTAGTCTATTTGTCAGCATTCTTGTAGAAAGTTGTTTACAAATGGTGCCTTTAAAGTTGAATTTTCAGAAGTTGTATTTCTTGTAAATATTTTTCAATTAATATAACAAATCACTGTTAACATATTTTATATAAATTCCTATATAACTGTAGAATTAATGTGTTGTTTCTTCTCTTTTTTTAAAGGAGTATAAAAGAGGCAATGAAGCTCTCAAAGGAAAAAGTATGGTAAGATATATAGATGCAGTTGAAACACCTATGTTTCTTTCTTTTCACTTGGAACCATATATTAACTTTAGAATGAACCCCTATTATTTCTTTGGGGATAGCATTCTAGTATCCATGCTTCCCTGTTAAGAATGCAGATTTTTTTTAAAGAATTGTTAATAAATGCATGAGTTGTACAATTCTTGGATAGGTTTACTGGATCTTGATATAACAAACTTTGGATTCAGTGAAACAAATTTCTGCTGTGGTATAATGATATCCACAAATGATGCAAATCTCCAGAATGCCCTGTTTAATTCAGTGAGATTCCCAAATAACAGATTTCGCTTTCCCTTAATTAGTCTGTCCAATCAAGATTTCATTTTAGTCTGTTAGTATATAATAATAGCCTTTTTATCTATAACCATGGTCATAGGCTCATTATATCTAGAAGGTTAATATTGTAATAATACACCAGATATCTGTAAACCTTCAACACGTTTCTTGGTGTTCGCTAAACTTACTTCCTCATCTAGTTTATATCTTTAAATTCTTTTAACTGAAAAAAGTCTAAATGACAACCATCAGCCTCAAGAACAATCCATTTTTCCATTAATATCTCTGACTTCCCCTAAAAATCCCATGGTAACATTCTTGTTATCTTGTTCTCAAAATTCTATATGTGCCTACTGTTCCAAAATAGTTGGTGAGTTCTGTCCTAAATGCTTATAAGCAACAGCTCAGAATAACTGAAATCAGTATTTTATTTGTTGTTAGTTTATCAAAATTGAAGCACCTTTTAGTCAAATTCAGCTCCTACTGACATCATAAATTAAAATATGTAATTTTCCTTGTCAGTAAGATTGAATGATTGAGTTATAACCTGTCTTTTATTTAGAAGCTCAGGGTAGCAAAAAAAAGTCCTTCCATTTGTTTTTCTGCACAAAAGTCCTGTGTGGTATCGGTGGTTATTAAAACGGATGTCCATGTGCCGCCTCTATGTTGGTTGAGGCAGGCAGGATTCCCTTGAGTACCATTTGTTTGGGGGTCAAGGGAAAGGGAGGGTTTTGCCTTCTCTTTCTGCTCAAGATCCCCATGTACAATTGGTGGGCCACTGTGTGACACAGAATGCTGGACTCGATGGGCTTTGGCCTGATTCAGCATGGCTCTTCTTATGTTCTTATGTGGTAGGTTGGTCTGAAAGAGAAAGTAACCTAGAAACTTTTTCTGGCTATGTGTGAACTAAGTCACCCTGCTTCTAGCCCAACACCTTAACAACTACATTATATTACCATCTTTCATTATGTTTACTTTGATTTCTCAGCCTAATGAACAGCCCTGCTGTTTCCTGGTGATCTCCTATCCAGGTATTAAACAGGTCTGAAACTGCTTGTCTTTTCAGAAGCCAAAGTCAATTAGGTCAGCTTCGTATTTGTGTTAAGACTATGCATATGCATCTGAGTCTATGAGCTATAAATAAATGTTTGAAATTACATTAGGCATAAAATTGTGGTAATTCTTTCTTAATATTCCCACGAGATTATCAACACATAGGTCAAAGAGGATATGTAGAATTTTAAAAAATGTTTTTAAAAAAATGAATGTTGCTTCTGAAATATAACTTTCTGTAGCAACTGGTGATGGCTGTGATGATGATGATGAAGAGACAAAACAAAGAAAAGAGAAACAGAGGCAAAGGGATAGAATGCGTGACCGTGCAATGGACAGGTAATTAAAACAAATAAAAACCGGATTAAAATAGGGATGCATAAGATTGTACTTACCTAGCTACATATCAAAATCTAGTGGGTGGGATGAAGAGAAAAAAATAATTTATAGATAAAGATAAATGTATAATTACATATCACTAATTATTTTGAAGTTATTTGCTGTACTTAATTATCATTTTTAATGTACAGTGAGGGAAACAATTATTTGATCCCCTGCTGATTTTGTATGTTTGCCATTGACAAAGAAATGATCAGTCTATAATTTTAAGGGTAGGTTTATTTTAGTAATAAGAGACAGAATAACACCAAAAAAATCCAGAAAAACGCAATTCAAAAAAGTGATAAATTGATTCGCATTTTAATGAATGAAATAAGTATTTGATCCCCTATCAATCAGCAAGATTTCTGGCTCCGAGATGTCTTTTATATAGGTAACAAGCTGAGATTAGGAGCACTCTCTTAAAGGGAGTGCTCCTAATCTCAGTTTGTTACCTAATTAAAAGACACTTGTCCACAGAAGCAAGCAAGCAATCAGATTCCAAACTCTCCACCATGGCCAAGACCAAAGAGCTGTCCAAGGATGTCAGGGACAAAACTGTAGACCTAAACAAGGCCGGAATGAGCTACAAGACTATCACCAAGCAGCTTGGTGAGAAGGTGACAACAGTTGATGAGATTATTTGCAAATGGAAGAAACACAAAATAACTGTCAATCTCCCTCGGTCTGGGTCTCCATGCAAGATTTCTCCTCATTTTGTTTCATTGATCATGAGAACGGTGAGGAATCAGCCCAGAACTACACAGGAGGATCTTGTCAGTGATCTCAAGGCAGCTGGGACCATAGACATCAAAAAAACAATAGGTAACATGCTATGCCATGAAGACTGAAATCTTGCAGCGCCCTCAAGGTACCCTGCTCAAGAAAGCACAGGTCTGAAGTTTGCCAATGAACATCTGAATGATTCAGAGGAGATCTGGGTGAAAGTGTTGCGGTCAGATGAGGCTAAAATCGAGCTCTTTGGCATCAACTCAACTTGCCATGTTTGGAGGAGGAGGAATGCTGCCTATGACCCCAAAAACACCATCTCCACTGTCAAACATGGAAGTGGAAACATTATGCTTTGGGTGTTTCTCTGCTAAGGGGACAGGATAAGTTCACCGCATCAAAGAGACGATGGACAGGGCCATGTACCGTCAAATCTTGGGTGAGGACCTCCTTCCCTCAGCCAGGGCTTTGAAAATGGATCGTGGATGGGTATTCCAGCATGGCAATGATCCAAAACACACAGCCAAGGCAACGAAAGAGTGGCTCAAGAAGAAGCACATTAAGGTCCTGGAGTGGCCTAGCCAGTCTCCAGACCTTAATCCCATAGGAAATCTGTCGAGGGAGCTGAAGGTTTGAGCTGCCAAACGTCAGCCTCGAAACCTTTAATGACTTGGAGAGAATCTGCAAAGAGGAGTGGGAAAAACTCCCTCCTGAGATGTGTGCAAACTTGGTGGCCAACTACAAGAAATGTCTGATCTCCGTGATTATCAGCAAGGGTTTTGCCACCAAGTACCAAGTCATGTTTTACAAAAGGGTCAAATACTTATTTCACTCATTAAAATGCAAATCAATTTATAATTGTTTGAAATACGTTTTTCTGGATTTGTTTGTTGTTATTCTGTCTCTCACTGTTAAAATAAACCTACCATTAAACTTATAGACTGATCATTTCTTCGTCAGTGGGCAAACGTACAAAATCAGCAGGGGATCAAATATTTTTTCCCCTCACTGTATTATACTTTGTTGACAATTATTCAATCTTTATGGTTTATATCCAAACATTTGTGGGATATATACAAACCTGCAACTTGAGTTTGTGTGCTTCTCTGGTATAAAAATATATATTACAGTATTATTAAAACGTTCATATGATTAGTTATCACTAGTTTGAAACATTCTAAATTTCTGAAATCATAGTCAGAAGAAAACACCCTGGATTGTTTAATATCATTTTTTGTGATTAACATACAACATTGGTGGCTGTGGCACTGGAATGTTCTCATGCTTGATATTTTGGAGCGAGAGCTGCTTTTTTGCAGCATTCTGTATGAAACAACAGGGCTCCTGCCAACTGTCTTCTGAGTGCCACACGGGTAATATGCTGCTTGTTCATTTTGATAGTTTTGAGTGTTTTGCTTCGCATTTATACGGTTTATGACCTTCCCTGCTTCTGTTAGTAAGTGTCACAGTTGTGGAGGCAGGCTTCCTACTTTGGATGGCAATTTTGATGTCTTTTTTACCCCACTGATGATAATTGTGTAGGTTTGTCTTTCTGTAAGGTCTTATAATGTAGGCCTCTTGTAATTGTGGATGTTCTACTATATTTGGATTCTGAGTACCACAGATGCATCCAGAACAACATAGCTGAACATACTTATTATATTTGTGTTCCAGTAGTACTAAGCCCAGCTGTGGCTAGACCAGCGGTTCTCAACCTGTGGGTCGTGACTCCATTTGGGGTCGAACGACCATTTCACGGGGGTCGCCAAACACCGCAGTCCGCCATTTTTTTGGGGGGTCGGCCATTTTTTTTTTGGTCGGCCATTTTTTCCCTCCTTTGCGATGCGGGCCGCCGCGCCGCGCATGCGCGATGCGGGCCGTCGTGCCGCGCATGCGCGATGCGGGCCGTCGCGCCGTGCATGCGCGATGGGGCCAGGGTCGAGCCCCGGAAAAGGTTGAGAACCGCTGGGCTAGACCATGCAACAAACCTCCACCAAACCTAGTATAGGCAGTAATTTAGGAGGAGATTTTGACTCCACCAACTCAAGGCAGATCACTAAATAAGCAAAGGGGCTTTTTCAAAAGGCAGTTGGACTTTGTTTTTCCTTGAAGATGTTTTGCTTCTTATCCAAGAAATGTCTTCAATTCTGGCTGAATGATGTAGGATGGAAGGATTTATATTCCTTGCAGTCATCTGGTTGTTAGCACTCTTTCTGAGAGTCATTGAGGTCACTTGGAGGTTTATCTGTGCCCCCAGAGTCACCTAAATAGTGTAAATACACTGGAATCTTCTTGGAACTGCCTATTGCTTCTTGGGAAATATCATTTGATTGGTGATTGGGAATGGTGTTAACTCTTTTTTGATTGGCTCACCTTATCAGTCGGTTATCTATGGTTTGAAGCATGTAATCTATCATCTAGTCAGGTGTTTGATACATCTTCAAATATTAGGAATATAGATGATAGGTATGTATCTTAAGAATACAGAAATTGATCTCAGTATGTGTTAATAATCATAGATTTCTGCAAAGGTGTAACAGATCCACAAATATACAGTATTCAAACTCCTTAATTGTATCCCTATTCATAGGGCAATTATTTCAACTCTTATTAATATTTGCTGAAGTATCAATATATACAAAATAAACATTTATATTACACTAATATTACTTTCACATTTTTAAAACTATCTTCCTGGCTTACAGAAAAAGATGAAACTTGTTATATCCAATGTTACACAAGCAATGTAACTGCATCACATTATTCTAAATTTTTGTTTTTAAGAAATGTGTTACTGGCTTGCAAGCTACAATTGATTTTTTTCATACTTCTAATAAAGAATTTCAGTGGCACTAAAATCAAAAAGTCCAATAAATGCTTAAAGTGTATTGTCAAAAAACACTGTAGATTAAACTTAGTTTGGAATTCTATTGTTAAAAAGAGCACGTTCAGATCTGAATTGTTCAATACTATGAAAAAATGTTATGAAAACACACATACAACACAGACAAACGACTGATTTTAAAACTGGGATTTTTTATTCAGTTTTATTCTATAATAAGCCTACTCTAATATTTGTCTAATTGACTGTATAGACTAAATGCATGTAATATAAGAAAGTGGAAAATTTTAAAATACTGCTGTTTAATAATATAGTTTTAGGTTGTTCAAACATTTTTCTATTTGTAATTTATATGTTGTTGTTTTAGGATCAAGCAAAAAACATTGTAAACATTCAGATGTATTTTTAATTGGGTTGCTTAATAAAAATGAATGTAATACAGAACTTAATGCGGTGTTTTTCCAGAAGAAAATCTATGAGAGAAAAGATAGTGTCTTGTTGAAAAAAATTACTGCTAAAACATTGTTGCTTTTATAATGGTAAAATGAAAATTCAACATCAGTCTAGGGCAGCGGTTCTCAACCTATGGGTCGCGACCCCATTTGGGGTCGAACGACCGTTTCGCAGGGGTCGCTGGACACCGCGGTCCACCATTTTTGTTTTTTTGTTTTTCTCGCATGCGCGCTGCGCATACGCGGTTCGGGCCGTCGCGGTCCGCCATTTTTTTCTTTGCCGCGCATGCGCGGTTTGGGCCGTTGCGCATGCGCCACGTATGCGCGGTTCGGGCCGTCGTGGTCCGCCATTTTGTTTTTTTCTTCGTTGCGCACGTGCCGTGCATGCACGGATCGGCCCAACGCACGCTGATGCACGGATCGGCCATCGCGTGCGCGCTGCGCATGCGCGGGTCGGCCCGTCACGCGCGCATGTGCGGACCGGCCCATCACGCGCGTCAGGGTCGCGCCGCGCATGGGCGGCACAGGTTGAGAACCACTGGTCTAGGGGTCTACTATAAAGAGTCCCCAGTTTAAGAACAAGTTCCATTCCCAAGGTCTGTCCTTAAGTCGAATGTGTATGTAGGACAGAACCGTAGAATTGTATAATACTATGTAAGTAGTATTGCATAATAAACAACTTGTTGTGTATTTAATTTGAACCATTTAATATTTAACTTGAATTTTACTATAATAGGCTCCATTCTTAACTGTGGGTCATGGCATTTTTAACCCAGATACTTGCTATATTTACTTTATTAAAATGCTATATGTTACGTTGGAGAAAACACTTCAGAATTAAATTAGGTCTTAGATTTCTCAAATATATGGAATGAATTGTGCTTAATTTTTTTTTACAACTTTAACTTCATAATGCTTCATATTTTTGAAACTGCATTTTGTAACAAAATGGTTTCTTATAGAATACAGTTTGCCTGCTCTATCTGTAAGTTCCGAACTTTTGAGAATGAAGAAATGGAGAAACATTTAGAAAACAAATTTCATAAAGAAGTCTTGCGATACATTGGGACCAAACTACCTGATAAGACGGTAGAATTCCTTCAGGTACATCTTCAGAAAAATCCTAAATTCATATAAATAATTACAAACAATTACCTGTCTGCACCGTTGAAGAGTTTAATTAATAATTCAAAAAAGTGTAAAACTATTAAAACATTTGTTATTCTTATTATTGTTAGTTAGATTTATTGTAACCACTCATGCCAAAAGATCCAAGCAGTTAAAAATACCTAAGTAACATAAAACCTAGACTGAATATTTCAGTACTCATTTAAATAGTTAAATTTCCAAATTAGACAAGATGTTAAGGTTGCTTCAAGAGTTACACATTTTAGTTCATGGTTTTTTGTAAAACTAAGTTTCTTGTTGCTAAAAATAATTTGTTCGAGCCACCATAAAGGCTTCTGCTGTACCTTTTCATAAGTGGTAACTAAGGCTTTCACTGGAAAAATGTAATTGAAATGGTACATTGCTGCTTAACTATTCTGATCAGATCTTTCTGGAGAGATTGCATTGCCATAAAGTTGGAGGTGGAGTTGCAATAACCTATCTTATTGGGCTGCTTTTATTTATAACTTAAGGCCAGTAACTTGTATATTTAATATTGTCTACTCTTATTCCCTAGAAATACATTGTGAACAGAAACAAGAAAATCGGGAAGCGCCGACAAGAGCTAACTGAGAAAGAGGGTACAAAACCAAAACTTGACCCATTTAAGGGTAAGAACAAGAGTAGAAGACCATTTGATATGCGTTAACTATCATCAAAAAACTGAACACAAAACTGAACACAGTGCTGCAGTGGTCTTAATCCATTGAGAAATAATGTTTAAGTGATCTATATAGGTAGTCCTCACTTATTGCTGAACAAATGATATTTTGAAGCGGTCCTTGAAATAACAGACATTGCAGTGTGTCAGACCTGCCCCAATCTAGTCTCTCAGGAAAGTAAGACTCGTGTATCCATTTGGTTGAAGCAGAAGAACTTTTACTGAAAGAAATTGGTTGCGGTAAAGCCAGGTGGAATCTGGTGTTCCCGCGCAAAATACAAAGCTATTCTTTTCATTTCCCACTCCCTCCCCCCATGACCAGTCTGCCGGCCAACCAATGCAATGCCGGTAAGATGTTTTGAGAAACTCCTAAGTGTCAAACAGGTAACATTCCATTCTCAGGGCAAATGGCCTTGAAGATCCTGGTACAAGCCAGTTTAGTGGTGATCTGGTCATCCTTCCGTTGTCACTCCCCCTCTCCCTATTTCCCAGGCTTGAAGTTACAGGAATAGCACCCAATAAACCCTTGTCCTCCCTCCCGCCTCCTGCCCTAATGATGGGGCCCCAGCAAGGTGCAAGCTGGTGATGGTGGATCCGACGCAGTGCCCCTGCAGTCATGTGATCTAAATTTGGGCACTCAACAGCACACCTGCATGGGACCCTCCACCTGCCTGTACTCCACGTCTGCCCTTTTGGATGCCCTGCACTCACTGTCCCAACCTACCAACCCCAGCTGACTTTCATCATCTTCCTCTCGCTGCTGATGAGCCAGTAGCTCATTGTACACAGCCTTTGTGAAGCTTTCCAAGGCCTTGTACAGCCAGCTGATTCACTAAGAACCAGACTAGGTGTGCCTTGTCAGCAGTGGGAGGAAAAAGGTGAAGGTCAGCCAGGGACAGTATGAGCACTAGAGGCAGTGGATATCAGAATGGCCAGAAAGAGCAGGGATTGGGAAAGCAGAAGCAGAAGCAAGCAGGGTCTTGGCCTAAAGATGACATGGTTTTGGCCTAATAAGAGGGAAATGTTAAGCAGTATGATCACTTGATGTTTCACCTAAGGACCACATCACTTAGTGACAAAAATTCTGGTCCAGTCAGGGTTATTAAACAAGGGCAACTTGAAAAGAAAGTCCATATTTAGAAGAAAAATATAACTATACTAACCTGAGACAGCATGAATATAGTAGAAAAATGCAGTGCAGAAGGAACAAAAAAACAACAGACGGAGACAAGATATTTATCTCCTGTCAGATTACTTTTTTATTTTCATCCTCCTTTAATCAGGGCTTTAAACACGAGATTATTCTATTTTTATCTTAACCTTGTGAAACATTCAGGCTAAGAAATTTCTTTTTATTCAAAAATTCACAATATCCCTTGTCCAAAATTTTCCCGCTAGAGCAAAGCTTTGCTTGGTTGGACTGGACAGTCATGTCCTTGCGATATATATCACTCAATATAGTTCAATTGCTGAGAGTGCTTTGAGTCTGGGTTTAATTGGTCATTTACAGCAGTTCCAAGGATAATGTAGAGATTGAAAAAGAACACTTAAAACACCAAATTGCGGGAGACTGATCCAGCATCTGCTTTTAAGCTTTACTGTAACCCAACATGTCTAGAGGCAGCCGGTTAGGAAGGTGGCCTTATGCATCAGAAAGCCAGAGCATGTGAAATTATCAATTTGTCCCATTTTAGGGAGTTAGGGGAGTAGACTAATGTATAGAGTAGAATACAGGAATAAATAGACATGAGCCCTGCGCAATGGGACAACTTGCCATAGCCATCTCACCATGGGACAACTTGTTGCAAGACAATTTAACAATTCAATTTAATTATTTAAAATAAATAAATAAAAATGTTTTCATTTTTGTCATTCACTTTTCATTCTGTCCCTCCTTTGGCATCCTTTCTTTAATGATTCTATTCCACTTTTTCTTTGGTATTAGTGTAACTCTTGTCCTGCAACAAGTTGTCCCACGGCAAGTTGGCCCGCAGCAAGTTTGCCACAGCAAGTTGGCCATGTGAGTTTGTTGTGGTGAGTTGGCCGTAATGAATTGTCATAGACCTGAGCCCTGGTGGCGCAGTGGTTAGAATGCAGTATTGCAGGTGAACTGTGCCCACAGCCTAGAGTTCAATCCTGACGAGGCTCAAGGTTGACTCAGCCATCCATCGTTCCAAGGTCGGTAAAGATTCGGATTGTTGGGGGCAATATGCTGACATTGAAAATCTCCCAGAGAGTGCTGTAAAGTACTATGAAGCGGTATGCAAGTCTACGTGCTATTTGCTATTCTAAAATTAATATTGGGGCAAATCCTTTCTTTGACAACTCTGAAATACCTTTACTGAATAAAACTTGCTTAGGTGGGACTTTTGATTTCAGTCACACCTTTTCTGGTGATGGCACTTAGGCCTCCTGCTGCATTTGGAAGTTTAGGGGATGGAGGTGTGCTCCTGATTTGTCAAATTTTGTGCAATCCTATCTAAGATGGAGTGAACTAAAAACAGACAGAGATCAGTGAAAGAAGTTATTTTTAGGTTTATATTACCAGTGCCTCAGAATCTCGCAAGAACTTTATCACTAGTCTTGAATTACTTCATTACCAAAAATGTAATAACACCATACCCTAAATTCATTTTTCCCTTGCACCTAAAATGACTTTCTTTAATGTTACTTTATTTTATGTTTGCATCCCTTGATATTGCTATTAGACATTACATGATCATCTTAAAATGACAATTTTCTTCGTGATTATTTATTTATTTTTATTTTGTCTTTGCTTTTTAATAAATAACACATGATAGCAAACATACATAATACTCTTTCCTCCTCCTATTGGTCAACCAAGGTCACCCAGCTGGTTTTCAGGCCTAAAGCAAGGCTAGATCTTACAGTCTCCTGGTTTTTAGATCAGCACTTTAACCACTACACGAAACTGGCTTTCAGTGATGTTACTTTTTAAACCTGTATGGGTTGATAGACGTTTTAGTGATCATGACCATATGCACATTTTTAAACAAGGAAGTCTGGTTTACATATTCAGACTACAGCTATTGTTCTAGTAAATAATATGAGTTTCATTTCTGTTACCCCAGCATTGAATGGGAACAACTTTGGTATTTTTTTAACAGCATATCTGAGACTTTGTCGAATAACTTATGCTCCAAATTTATGGGAAACATCTAATTTATACCTTTTCAGGAATTGGCCAGGAGCACTTTTTTAAGAAGATAGAAGCAGCTCATTGTATGGCTTGTGACATGCTAATTCCTGCACAACAACATCTTCTTCAGAGACATCTGAGATCTGTTGATCACAACAGGAATCGCAGAGTAAGCAAAATTAATTCATTTACTTTTGGACAAGCCTTTTAACTCTGGAAGATAACAGCCTTGCAGCAAATGGACAGGTAGAAAGAACAAATGCATTTATTTTATTCATCCAGGGATTAGTTACAAGTAGAAAGAATTTTCATGTCTCCTCAGTCAAATCATTTCAAGGTGGTATATATAATTATTTTATAATGATCAAACTATTAATAATGACATGTGAAAAAAGTAAGTACATCCTGTGTAAAGTTTTTCTTTTTTAACATATATGGACATCCCAATATTTATCTTCATTATAACAATATATAAAGATAAAGGTGATGTAATTAAGCAAAAAAAAAACCTATGAAAAATTGACTTAATAATCATTTGTTCAACCAAAAATTGGCAGACATGCCATATCTTTCTGTGGAAAAAGTAAGTACACTCTTGGCTGTAATACTTATATCACCCTCCTTGGCAGAAACAACTTCAAGCGAGGGCTTTGTTATAATTTTCTCACAGTCTCTGATATTGTTTAGTATGATTTTTTTCCCATTCCTCCATTCAGAATGTTTTCAGTTGTACAGTGTTTGAGGGGTTCTTGCACGTACAACCTGGTTCAAATCACAACTTTTTCATGGGATTTAGATCTGGGCTTTGATTTGACCATTCCAGGTCTCTGTTTGTTTTTTTCAGCCATTCCTACATGGATATACTGGCATTTAGAGTTATTGTTATTGAAGGTCCACTTTTGCTTGAGCTCCAATCTTCTGAGAGATGTTATCGCATTATCCTCAACTATCCTCCTCTTGTACAATGAAGAATTCATAGTGGATTCAGTGATGGTGAGCTGCTCAGACTCTGATGCAGCAAAGTAGCATCAAACCATAACATTTTCACCACCATGCTTTAGAAGTGGTATCAGGTTCTTCTGCCAAAATGCTGTCTTTGGTTTTCACCAAGCATGTCTTTTGGAACTGTGACCAAATAACTCTATCTTTGCCTTGTCTATCCAGAATACATTGTCCCAGAAGTCTTTGTCTTTGTTCAAATGTTCATAAATAAACTTTAGTTTTGCCCTGATGTTCTTTCTGGACAGTAAAGGTTTTCTCCTGGTTCGCCTGTACAGAGATCTAATTCGTGCACCTTCATTCTTATGTTAGACCTTTGCACTTTGGTTCACATATCAAAATTCTGAAGTTCTTAGCAACTTCCTTCAGCATCTGACTTTCTGCTCTTGGGATGAGCCTGCTGGAACCACTTGGCCCGGGCAAGTTGGCAGTTGTTTGAAATCCTGTCCTCTTGTAGAAGATCTTCCAAATAGTGGAGTAATTGATATCCAATTGTTTGGTGACCTTTTAAAATCCCTTCCCAGACTCACAGACATCTCTAAACTTCTTTCTAAAGGTCTTAGAGAGCTCTTCTGATCTACATCTAGTTGTCCTTCGAGATCATCTCTAATGATGTTCTAATCGTTTGCACCTAATTTGAAGCATCTGATTCATATTTGAGCAGGGTGATAACATAGGGGCGTATGTACTTTTTCCACATGCAAAATTTATATTTATGTTTTTTTAAAAAAAATTAATGTCAAAATTAATATCAAATACTTATATGTTAAAGTATGTTAAAAATGTCAAAAAAGTGTACTTACTTTTTCACCATTATTTGTGTGATAGTTCCAGTTTGATACTAACAAACCTGCTGTATAAAAATAAGAGGTTAATATAAGGTTCAGAATCAGATACTTATGCTTGTGTTCTCAGTACTGTCAATCCCCTTTATAGAGTAAGAAACACTTTTCAATTTAAGTAGAAATGATGAATATTATAGAAATATTTCCATAATATAAAGGCTGCTTTTGTTTTTTCAGAAGCATTAAGTTTGACTTTCTGCCATTAAACTAAATTGTGATCATTAGTGGTTTTAAACCAGACTGATTAAAAAAGAAAAGGAATGATATTAATGGACATGAAATAAATCATTCTTACTGCAGGAAGGAAAAAGAAGTTTTATGACTTATAGACTCAAGAAAGTTTTTGAAATATAAATGATTTAAAGTATTATAGAAATACAGTATCACTGAAATAATAGAAAATAAATTAATATATTAATAATTATTATTATTATTAATAATAATAATACAGTATCACTTTTTTCACTAATAGGTGGTATGATGACTTTAACAAAGACATTTAAAGAACCTTTGTTTTACACAACCATATTTTAATTTCCTGTTCTATATTCAAATTTTATAAAGATTTTGATTAACATGGTTTGGATACAGTTGGCTTCCATGAGTGGAAAATGTCTTCTAGACATGAAAGGAAATGAAACCTACTTGAGGGTCTGCTGGAGGAAAATGAATTGGATTAATTTTCTCCAAACTGAAACAAACTAGTCTTGTCATAGGACAAGACAAGCTGCAGAAGAAAAAATGTTTTACCTCACTCTACCTTAAGAACAAGGTCCTGTAAGGGAAACAATGGAACTCTAGACTGAATCCTATGTAACCTCATAGGCCAAAACCCAAAAGGTTTACTAAAAAGAATTTGCTGACTGTTTTTAATCTTAAATATTCGTAATTTTCCATGTCAATCTCATGTATATTTTGTACTTAATCATCAGAATTACTTATACATTTTATGTGGGTTTTTTTTTCAGACGGCAGCCGAACATTTCAAGAAGGCTAGTTTTCATATTGCTAAAAGTGTCCTAAATAGCAAGCACATTGTGAAAATGCTAGAAAAATACCTTAAGGTAAGAAAGCAGGATATTTGCTGCTCAGCCCAGCTTCTGTCAGAGCAGTGGAGCAGAAACTCCATTTTGGTCTTGACTGAGCATTTCATTAGTTACTGAGTATGCTGCATGTAACTTTCATATAAAATGAAGAAACAGTACTATTTGTCCAGTTATGCATAGTATGAGCCTAGAAAGAGTGTTTATCTCAAAGGAATTCACTTTTTTTCAGATACGTTGGATATGTTGGATATTATTCTATTGATTAGCAGAAAGTGTATAAGAAGTCTTTAGCTGTTTATAAGTGGTGAGAAAGAAATGAAAATTAAATCTGATGAGAACAGTATAGTAAAACCGCTGAATGGAAACTTAGTGCCCAAAATCAGCGCTGCTTGAAATATTTTTGTTTATGGATAAAGCATTGGGTTTCTTGCTTATGGCAAGGAATGATCTTTCTTGAATAAAATAGCTCTGCTTTGATCTCCCAGCATTCCAAAATCAAAGCATTTATTTCCCTGTATTCTTCCCAAAGATCCTGTAATTGACATCGGCTTAGCCAATCTCAACTGTTAGACACTGATAAATCAGGTGACAAAAATACTTGCATATGGCTCTATAGGCCAAGTTAGCATTTTGCCTTGCTAAGAATTGAAAAGACAGGAGTGTGATAAACCCATGATGAAAAAAGTGCATGCCTAGATGGGCACTTGCATGTCATGCGAAAACCTCTGGTGACCATCAAGGGTTTTCTTATGTAGCATACATAGTCATAGATAATTGATGACTTCCACTTCTGAGAGGAAAGATTGCAATCGTCTGACCAAGTGAAGATGAAAAGCAAGTTTGGCTGCTACTATGTCCTGGGAATCCAGGAGCTATCCAAGATTCAACAGGACCCTCTTTTGGGAAACATGAATCATGGGGTCTTGTGTGTCTGCACCCTGGCAACACTTTGGTCTTACTCAGACTGCCCACCTGCCAATTAACTAGTTCCTGCTAGGCAAGCACTAGCAAAATCGAGACATTGCTCTCTGGGTCCATTGAAAGAGACTTTGAGCTGAGAACATCAGCCTCTTGTTGGTACTGATGGCCCATATATTGAGGCTGTCTTCCCTTAGTGACCTCTCATACATGTTGAACAAGAGGGGTGACAAAATAAACCCTGCGGTAGCTCACATGAAAGAGCCCTGGGGCAGATGAGTAGTTGCCCAGTGCCACCCTCTGGGATCTCCCGGAGGAAAAAAATGGAACCACTCAAGCGCAACTCCGTCTACCCCTGCTAGGGTCCGCAGGTGCCTCAGCAACACCTCATGATCACCAGTATCAAAGGCTGCCGACAGGTCTAACAGAATCAGCATGGACACGTGACCTTTGTCCATCAGCAGGAGGAGATCTTCGACCCACCCAGCACTGTCTCCGTACCATACCCAGGTGCAAAACCAAGCTGAAAGGGGTGAAAGAAATCTGAGGATTCCAGGTAATGCCAGAGATGCCCCGTCAAAACACTTCTCATCACCTTCCCCAAGAAAGGAAGGCTGGAGGCAGGGTGAGATTGTTGACCTCAAGAGATGAGTGTTGAATACTAACCTAATGCTTCCTGTCCTAAAGGATGATGGCACCTTGCCCTTCCTGAGGAAGCCTGTGACAGTCTCCACCAGTCTGGGACTCTGAATCCCTCTATCCATTTTCTTTAATAGCGATTAATGGAGAAATCCAAATTGCAGGGTAGAGCCTAAAGCTCTTTAAAAAAAAAAAAAAGTCCAGAACATCAATAAATAAGGCCAATTGACTGATTTTTTTCAGTCAAAGAAGATGGCACTACTTATGTTACACATGCATGAATCTTCTTTCATGGAAGCAGTCAGGTCTGAATTTGATCCTGCTGGATCATAGAACAGATTCTTAATTTCTGGATGCAGAAATCATTACTATACTATTCAGCCCAGTTTTGTGGGTGGGATTCATTGGATACAGAGAGGCACAGGACACTTCACTTACTGCCCCCGTGAATATAGGAGCTCAGAAATGGTTGCTTCTATGTGATCAGGTAATTGGCTAGATTCTGCCCTTAACAGGCTGCTGCTATTTGGTGTACACATATTAGAGAAGAGTTACAAGGATGGGGAGTAGGGACCATAGTGATTTTGGATACTTTCATGGTATGGCTAGGCATATCATTAATGTATGCCTGATGCTTTCATATGGTATTTTCTTTATTAAAGAACCAAAATCCTCTTTAGAACTAAACAAAGCTCTGTTCCTGTGGTAGACAGTGCCAAAATCTGACCTCAATCTGAATAAAATTAGCATGGCTTCTATGTGTACAATTCCCAGTACATTTGTCACTTAGTGTTCTTGGACACAGAAAGTAATTGCTTAATGATACCACTGAAATCTGTAAGTATCCATTATTAATTATAGCTCTGAGTCAATGTTGGACTTTGCTAATAGGATCTGAAAGAGCTGACTTGTTGACTGTTGAATAAAACGGGCCATTTCTTAAAGCCTGGAGTTTCTGCCCCTAAATTGTATGCTCTAAAACTAATTTGAGAAATGAATAATCTTCAGAGGTCACAAGTACTGTATTTTAGCTAACATTTACTCCATTTACCTATTGTAAAATTGCTCTCATAAATCCATAGGGAACTTATTGGAGTCCATTCTTCCTACTGTAAGTCAGAGACTTAGCCAGTCTCAGGAAGTTTAGTGGCCAAAAAATTATATGTAAAAAAAAAAACTTGAATAAAATATAGAAACAATTTCTTGGGTAATTTGAGACAGAAGAAGGAGCCCTTCTGCACTGAAATAGATGCTCACTTTTCAGACATTCAATTTTAAACGTATATGTTCTAGGTCTGAGAGTCTCTAAGCCAAGATGAGATGATTAAACACTGATAACATTGTACTTCCTCCCTTCATCAGGGCGATGATCCATTTACAGATGAAAGTATTGACCAAGATGTTGAAGAATCTGAAGTTTTAGAAGGTGCTGAAGTTGAAAAGGAAAGTGTCACTATAGAGAAAGGGGAGAATACTGGGGAGGTCATTGAAACCAATGAAGTCAGTGAAGCTAATAAACCAGAAGAGGATGAAGCACCTTGCTCTGCTACAGGTTTTTCAAAAGGCGAATCTGATGTGAAGGAAGAACAGGCAGAAGAGAGACCAGGTATATCAGAAACGGCAGAAGTACCTCCTCAAGAAAATCTTGACGAGAAAGCCGAAGAAGTCCAAGTGGAAAAGCAGCAGTTTGTGGAGAGACCAGGTGCATCAGAAACGGCAGAAGTACCTCCTCAAGAAAATCTTGACGAGAAAGCCGAAGAAGTCCAAGTGGAAAAGCAGCAGTTTGTGGAGAGACCAGGTGCATCAGAAACGGCAGAAGTACCTCCTCAAGAAAATCTTGACGAGAAAGCCGAAGAAGTCCAAGTGGAAAAGCAGCAGTTTGTGGAGACAGGGAAGGAAAACACCCCTGAAATAGTAACAGCTGAAAGCAGCAGTGTTGAGGAGGATCCTGAGGGGGTAACAAATACAGAGCTGTGCCCGGAATGACCAAATTGAAAGATTGTGCAGAGGTGTTTTTCCTGCTTTGCTATGTAATCTTTTCAGTACTCCCTCTTCATAATCTTTTGATGTATATTCCTGAATTGTTGCTAACTTTGTTTTTGTCTGAAGCAAAGGATTCATCTTTCTGTATGGGAAACAGTCTTATACTCTATTGTGAAGAAGATAGAAATTGGCAAGCTGGTCAGGTTACTTAGCTGTAAATTGATACCTTCCTGCATTTAGAACAAATAGAAATAAATAAATGTGTTGATATTGAGATCCTTTTGGCTTTCTCTTTCCGATGCAGAAAGGAAATATAGCTTCATTTTGAAAACAGAATTAACCTTCTTATTAGGGAGGGAGTAGATGTTAAATGTCTTTATTTTTTTTCCCTGTAAAATCGATTATTCATTTAAGTTTCTGGAAAAAGATCTTGCTGCCATAACGACTGTTAATGTCATTTATCCAGTTTGCAGTATTGCATGAAAAATAGCATCTGTAATTATATACAAAATGTTAAGCACAAACTTACTGTGTGTCACACTTGAGTTGTTTATGCTGTGCATTATTTCAGAAATTATATGGGGAATGATAAGCTGGTGCTTCATTATGTTGGTAGGGAAGCATACACGAAGATAAATATTATAGCAACACTGCAGTCTCACTTCCCTCTTTTCTCCCAAAATCTGTCAGAAAGTTATTATTCAGAGTAGATTGCCAAAAACTGCTCCAGGCCAGGAATAATGAAGCAATACCAAGAGCAGCAAAACATAGATAAATTGTTATGATTGATGCTTGTAGCATAATATTTTAAAGTAGAATGAACACTCTTCTTTTTTTGAATTAGCAATTAAATAAACTTCCAACATGGAAAATTACTGTTTGGTGTTAGTTTAATTGGTTCCAAAACAGGTACTGAAAACTTAATTTGCTAGAGCTAAAAGACCTGTATTGATTATTGTAGTTCAGGGTGCAGACTTCTTATTTTAAAATGACAGAGCTATTAGATAAGAGAAATAAACTTTTCTGATAGTGTATAAAAAGATGGATAAATATTAATTCCAGATCAAAATTTTGATTCAATTATATACAATAATAGCAATTTCAATTTTTCATGAGGGAAAAACAGAGACAAAAATATTCTCTAACAATATTATTTTGTTTTCTTCTGCCCATAAATGATTTTAATTGCATGACTATGTTCACAAATTATTGACCGTATCTAAATCATATGTTTTAAATGATTTCTAAGCATTTTTCTTCGGTCAGTTGTGTATTCAAAATGGGCAGAGGAATCCTTATATTCTATCCAGTTGCTATGAGGAAATGTAGATGTTCACTGAGATCATGTTATAGAGCTCCACAAAAGTGCTCTATTTTGAAGTTTTATTTATTTTATTTATTACATTGATATGCTGCCCATGTCCCTGATTAGACAACCCTGGACAGCTTACAAATCATCAAAAGATAAATAGAAAAGGAATTAAAAAATTAAAACTATGCATAAAACAAGAACCAGGGATGGCACGGGAATGAGGTCTTACCTAGTTATCGAATGTGTGACTATCTATTTTAGTAAATGTATTGGTTTCCATTCACAACAGCTTGTAAAGCAGACTATCTGGCTTCCATCAACATTTGTTATTAAGATCATTCAGAACTGTTGATAGCCTGGAATTAAAATACCTACTGTTGGCCATAAACATTTATTTTTTTTGCATTTCATGAGTGCTTCATTTCTAAGGACCTAGTTATCTTATTGTACTAAGGGACTTGTTAATCAACCTTTATTGAATAAACCACAGTGGTAGGGCTCTACACACTATACACATGGCTGATATGCTATAACTTCAAGTACTTAGCGGAATATGTGCTTTGTGGGCAGAAATTTCCAAATTTGTGTATAATTTCTAGCTGGGGAGTCCATGCTTATTTTCTGTAAGCAAAACAGTCATGTGTCTGTTTAATGAATAACAAACTGCTAATTACATAAGTTTTTTATTGATCAATTTACTTCAGATGTATGCATAATAGTCAGAATTTGGAAAGACCTTGGAAGTATATTGCAGTGCCTTGCCCAAGACAAGAATCCTCATACTATCCCAGATAAAATGGCTTTGCAAACTTTGCTTGAAAACTTGCCATGATGACGTGAAATCCATGACTCCAAAAGGCAGGCTGTTCCATTGTTTAATGTTGATTTCAGGAAATTCCTTCTAATTTCAAGTTTAACTCTCCCTTTGTAAAGTTTTCACCTGTTTGTTCTGTTCTTACCTTATGAGGTATGGATAATGCATCCATATCCTTTTCCCTGTGACAGCACTAAGTATTGGAAAATTGCTCTTGTGTCTTCCTATAGTCAAAGAGGGCTGAAACATTCTAAGTTCTGGGAAACAAAGTAATATTTGGAAGTAGAAACATCTCCCCAATTCACTGAAGTAAAAGAAGGACAGGAGGGATAATACAATCACATATGCAAGATTTTTATATTATTTATCTCAGTAAAGTATAGGAAGTCCTCAGCTTACAACCACTCATTTGACTACTGTTCAAGGTTAGGATGGCACTGAGTGAATGGTACTTAACAATAGATCCTTGTAATTGCAGTCATTGCAGTATCCTCACAATTGCATGATCACAATTTCCAACTTTCTCTATTGGTTCCTCACAAGTGAAGTCAATGGGGAAGCCAGCAGGAAGTCAGAAGCTGCAGTCAAGTGAGGTCAACAATCCATATGGTCCTCACTTAATGACTTTAGGATTAACTGCAATCTTAGAACTGCCCTTGCTAAATGACATTGCACTTTATGACCACATTGCTTAGTGATGGAAGTTCTAGTCCCAATTGCTATAATCATCTGACAGCTACCTGTATAGTTATATTTTCCTGTGGAGTTGACCCTTTGGCCTGATCTACTAATGGAGGGAACACTCTTTAGACCTCTTTAGACTTAACATACCCAGTTCTTTAACTTTCACTATCTTCACACCACTCTTTCCAGCTCAGCATTTTCTTGTATTATGGTGATAAGAATTGGGAACAGTATTCCAGGTGTCATCTGATCAATCAGCATGGAAAACTAACTTCCAGGGATCTCATACATATGTTGATACTGATAGACATTGTAGTACCTCTGTCAAATATTACTGACTCATACTTAATCTATGGTGTACTAGGACATCCAGATGTTTTCTATGTTATAGCTTGCATCCAGTTTTTCCTACCTAACCTCACAGCCCTACATTTCTTACCAACTAATTGTGTTTTGTTAGAAGGGTCCAGTGTTCAAGACTATCAAAATCCTTTTAAACTTTGAATTTGTCTTCTGAAGTGTTAGCAAGACACTCCAACATTGTATCATATGCAAATTTTCTGAGCATAGTTTTATCCCCTCTTTTAACTCCTTTATGAAAATACTGAAAACTACCTGGCCCAGGACAGAATCCTTATGAAAAAATTCCCTCTACTGATGGAATTTGGAAAATGATATGTTCTACCTCACTTTCTATGAGAATGGAACATTCCTTCAATATTCTGTTCGGCATAACAACTGATAAATTTCCATTTTATATCTGAAACAATGTTCTTATGTCATCACAGTTCCGAAAAAGTTGCATGTATATTGCTTAATATGGGTGTTTTTCTGTTCATTATTGTTTCCAGAGATACAGACTCAGTATAAAGAAATTCCTCACAATAAATATGATTTTTATCAAGGTCTGCAAACTTTCATTTAATACAGAAGTAGTGAGTAAATTAGAGTGTATAATATAATAATTCCATATATTTTGAGCTACAGTTTGAACCAACTCACTGCTCATAGTCATGTGCTACTGAAAACTATATACCACAAACCCACAGATTTGTTACTATACTGGTTAGGTAACATTTTCTTCCGATATGTTTGTAAAGAAGGAAGCAGAACTACTAGAGAAAAAGATAAGAATAGCTAAAAGAGTCACAGTGGAAAACTTTTGGAGATTTTCTGTTGGAGACGGCTTTGACAAATGTATTGATTATTTGGTTTTAATGGTTAATTTGTGACATTGGTGTTAATTTATGACATTTGCTTTAATTCTGCAGGTCTGCTCATAACAAATTAAAGTAATCACAGAACTGTGGAATTGAAAGAGCCAAGGATCAACTTGGATATTGGAAAAAATAATGTTAGTGTTTAGAATTCAACTTTGCGCTAGTGGATTTTTTATAGTGTGACAGAACCGTCTTCTGTACTTGCAACCTGCAAAGTTTTCAAATTCTGGGCCAGCATTTGGGAATGTATAATTTATTCCTCTGTTTCAGTTAGCAAATGTACCTCCATTTTCCAAAATGGATGGGCTATATCCACACATTTTCAAAAATGGAGTTGAGCTTAAATGTATAGATGTAGCACATGTCTGCTTTCTTGTGGATAACTCTCATCTGCACAAGAAAACCAACCAGTCAATTAGTTCTTTATTGTGGCCTTTGACCAGAATTCTGCAAATTAACGGAGTAAACTGCTTCTTTTAAATAAAAAAAATTGGTTCTCCCTGATTTAATACTAATGAATAGAAAAGGCATAGTTGAGGAAATCAGAAGAAACAAAACTGAGCATAATTGAACATTTGGACTTCAAAAGTAAATGTTAATAAACTCAGGGTAATTTAGGGACTATTGTGCATGCTTAGTTTTGAGGAAATACGCCTAAGTAGATATCGTTGGTACATTTCAAATATCTGAATGGTTATCATTTAGAAGATCAAGTCCTATTGTTTCATTTCAGAATGTAAGTAAATTTTTAAGCATCATTATAAATAAATTTATGTAGCTTATAGTATTTACTAAGATTGGAAAATAACGACTAAAGATGGAAAATAGAGAACTTTTAAGACAGATAGATGTGATCCAAAGTAACAAACGAACATGTTAAAAATGAAAATGCTTTTTTGCATAAGAATAGGCTTCTACCTCATTTATTGTATAAAAATAAGAGTTGAGTTTGTCAGGAAAGCATAGAAATAAGTTAAATGCAGTGAATTTTTTAAAAAGAGTGGATGGTCAAACAAGAACAGATGGAGTCAAGAGGAAGTGGTAATGAATATGAACTGAACAGAGTGGCCATAAATACATGGAGGTGATCATCACAAAGAATGAGAGTAAAATCACAAGACATATACTGTATATACGAAAGAAGATAAAAACAAATTGATAGGAAGAAGAAAACTTAGGATTTGATGAAATTGCCAAAGCAGTGATGAGTATTTTAAATGGCAGTCTACAAAGCAGTGTATGAATGTGTGGAAGCAAAGAAGTTCGCAGGATTATAAATTGTATGAAAATTTATATTGACTAGTGTTAGCTTTATTTCCTTTTTCTTGTATCTCCTATTTTATTTTGTTCATTAGTTGTTTGGGTTTGTGTACACTTTCCTCTAAAACAGAATGAGATTGATGTCTATGTATATTAATAGTTCAGATAGTCCTTGACTTCTAACTACAACTGGGATTCAAATTCCCATTGCTTAGCAAGGGATTGTTAAGTGAATCATGCCTGATTTTATGATTTTTTTTTTTGCCACCATTAAGCAAATCAGTGCTTAATTGAATCATGTGGTTGTTAAGGGAATCTAGCTTCCACCATTGACTTTGCTTGTCAGAAGCTGGCTGGGAAGGTTGCAGATGATGACATGAACGCAGGATGCAGCCATTGTAAATACATGCTGGTTGCTAAGCTTCCAAATTTTGATCACGTGATTGTGGGAATGCTACAATAATTGTAAGTGTGAAGACTGGTTGTATCACTGTTTTTAGTGCCATTGTAACTTCAGTCACTAACTGAATGGTTGAAAGTTGAGAACTATATGTACTGTACAGATGCATAAGGCATTCTTCCAAAAATTATGAATCTGCAAATTCCAGAGGAATATTGATCTTCCATTACTCTAAGTCTTATAGATACATTTTTTCTGTTGCTGACATGCATTCCCATTTTCTCTGGAATTGATTGTTTGTTTATACAAATACAATAGATTATTTATACTGTAGTGGGAACACCAACTTGTTTTATGTAATTTATTTCTGCACACTAGAGTGGTATGTCTTATTTGGAAAATGTCCCAGATAAATACACCTTGGATGAAGAATGGTTGGACAGCCAGTGGTAGCCATGCTTCTGACTGCTATACTAGTCTCTCTCCACATCCATTTAGTTAATCCAGATGTGCTATTAAGACGGACAACGGAATCAAGATAAATCCTCAATCGTCATCTTAAGTAAAAAGTGATGTCTGAGATTGCTGGAGTTATAGGTAGTAGTCCTCAACTTACAACAGTTAATTTTATTGAAAGAAAAATCTTCATCTGGATCCAGTCCAACCCGGGAATAAACAAAATGGAGACTACTTTAGAAAGAAGATTCTTGTTTATTTTGTTGCCAGAAACTTCAGTGACAGCAGCATGTTTCTGGGGTGATTGACAAAATGGAATTGGGAGTGGTGGGTTTTTATACCTCCTTTGGGCTTTGGGCTTGGAGTTGTAACTATTTGAGGTTGTTCCTGTTCCTGTGCAATGAACTTTGACCTGAGGTTCAGTGTACCCTTTTGGTATTCTAATGATGGTGAGTTAATCCTATTATGTCCTAAAGATCATGTCTTTAGATTTTGGGTGGGGGGATGTAGATTTTAGGGGTCTTTATCTTTCTAATCCCATCAGCTCCAAGATTCCTGGCTCCAGTTTTCCTGAATGACTCACCAAATCTGCATTTCTAAAAGCTCATTTCTGCTTGGGGCAGAGAGGCTTGGGGGGGTGATTTCTGCCTAAAATTTTCTGTTATTCCTTTGGGGAAATATAATATTCTGCCTTATTTTAATATCCCCCAAATATTTCCTTCTCTAGGAGAAGGGTGCTGACTTCCTACAATTTAGTGACTGGTCAATGTTAAAAGTGATACTGAAAAAAGTGACTTATGACTGTTTTTCATATTTAAGACCATTGCAATATCCCCATAGTCCTGTGATCAAAATTCAGATGCTTGGCAACTGACTCATATTTATGACGGTTGCAGTGTCCCAGGGTTATGTGATCACCATTTGCCACCTTCTGCATTTGCAAAGTAAACGAACGAGCCAAATCAGCTTAACAATCGAGTCACTAATTTAACAACTGCAGTGATTCATTTCACAACTGTGACAAGGTCGTAAAATGAGGCAAAATTCACTTAACAAATGCCTCACTTAGCAACAGAAATGTTGGGCTCAGTTGTGATCGTAAGCCGAGGACTACCTGTACTGAGTACCAAGGCATGCTTACGAACTGGCACCGTGAGTGATTCGTGTAGCCGGGCCACCACTTCCCCCTTCTACGGAGTGGAGAACGATACAGGACGGCCGGTCGGCTAGCGTTTCCCAGCCCTCCAAATTCCACTTAATCTAAAGTTCCAGGGGTTCTCAACCTTGGCAACTTTTAAGACTTGTGGACTTCAACTCCCAGAATTCCTCAGCCAGCAAAGCTGGCTGAGGAATTCTGGGAGTTGAAGTCCACAAGTTTTAAAGTTGCCAAGGTTGAGAACCCCTGAAAATAAACTGTCAAGGAGAAAGCAAGCGTCGTTTTTCACTGCTTGCCCGCTTTGCAAAGCTTCCGCTCTAAGGCGGCCGCTCGTCCTTTTTCGCCACAGCCTCGGAGGCTGGGAGGTAAGTGCCTGGATGGTTGAAGTCCTTGGCGCGAACAAGGACGCTCCTTCCGCTCCGCCGGTCGGTCTCGCCGGTCGGTCTGCAAGCTGAGGATTGAGTGAGGGCACCTTTTATATTACACGGATGCTCTTTTCTCTGAAGCAAGAGGAGCGTTTGGGAGACCAAGCTTCGGTCTGTGGAGAAGGGGGTGAGGAGAGAGACTTGCAAGCAACCCTCTAAGTCTAAGGGGCCCAAAGACGCTTTTTTTCACGAGGCAACTGGACTTCGTTTTTCCTTTGAAGACGTCTCGCTTCTCATTCAAGAAGCGGAAGAGAAGAGCTGAAGAAGCTTCTTGGATGAGAAGCGAAACGTCTTCAAAGGTAAAACAAGAAAATCCAGTTGCCTGGTGAAAAAAGCATCTTTGGGACAACTATAACATGGATAACTGAGAATCTCCCTAGATACTGTAAGCAGGGGCGTTGCTTCCTCAGGTTCAGAGCAATTTCCCGGCAAAATCAGTACATTTGCACGGCGGGAAGGCTTCCTGACAGAAAGGCTTTTTTGGTCTATGTGTGCACCAGTGACGCGCTTCCGTGTCTTATACTCGGTCGGCTCTTCAGAGGTGGAGAGCAAAAAATGACCATATCACTAGAGCGCAGCAAAGAGATTAAAAAAAAAATCGCGAAGCCATCTGGTGGTCGTCCTGATTTTTTTGCAGGTCGGGATCTGAGAGCCCTGTTTTGGGGGAAAGTGAATCATCACGGAGAACTCAGCTGAAGAAGCAAAAAAAAAAAAAAAAATTCGGCTCGGAACCAGCAGAGAGCTCATTAAAGACTAGCGCCGTGTTAAAACTCTTCAGACAAAGTGGCGGCACGTGAATTCGGACGTTGATCTAATGTGGCGCTCACAAATGGACCCATCTGGAATGCTGCATCTTGGCAAGCGGGAGAGGAACTTTGATCTTCCGGCTTGTTGAGGCTGGTTTCGTACTGGAGAGAAAGCTGAGCGGGAATGACGGGGGGGGGGAACCCGCTCGTGACTGCGACATTATTGAAGGAAAGGCAATAGAGATCTTTTAAATACGGAGGCACCGTCAACTCTACTTCCCGCTCGCTGGCGAGTCCTGTCGCAGAAATGAAAGCAACCTCACTTCTCGCCAGTCGCACGACTGTTCGATTCAAGAGGCGTGTCTGAAGACAGAGGATTCGAAGTCCTCTGTTTTACGCGAGGCGGGGCTTGCTACGTGATGACGTAACGCGCTGCGCGGTGAGGTCAGCGTAGTGCCGCCGTTGCTGGTCCCGCTGCCCGTCGCTCGGTCTGCTTTAGTCGTTTTTTTCTTGTGGTACCCGACCCTCCAGGCGGAGTGTGGAGCCTTGTCTGTGGCCGGGGCTATACGGTATTTGCTCGGATAAGGAGATTGGTGGCAACACAGCCTGCTCCGGCTTATCGTTTGGTATCAGGTAAGAGCTGGGCCGGGCCGGGAGAGGCTGCGGAGGTTGGTATTCTCCTTGGGCAATTACGTTGCCTTGCCGGCGTAACCCGCATTGCGTAATGTGACCGTTGCGTCAGGCGGATTACGTATTTTGCGCCGGGGCCTATTGCGCAAAGGTCTTTTGAATGTGCGCCGTTTGGTGATGGAGCTTTAACTAGGGTTTTTCTGAGAGTGAAAGGAGCATTTTCTCTGTTTGCCTTTATGTGTATTTCGCAGTTACCTGACAAATTGTATTCGGGGCGATTGCCTGGTAGTCGATTTGGTATTTTGCACGGTTACGCGGATTGCGGTAGGTGCTGAGGAGCGCTTGGAGAGGATGCGGAGTTTGCGTAAGAGCGTCGTCGTTTTTCCCTGTAGGATACGTGATTATCGTAAGCGTGTCCGTGTCCTCAGCACGTATACCGCTAGGAACTTGGGCATCCGTTTCCAGAGCGCTTCCTGCCTTTGCCGGCTGTCCGGATGGCTGCGCCCTGGGGTAGATCTCTGTCCGTGCGTCGAAAGAGAGGAGACTCTCCGCGCCGGGGAGTCCGGTCTGGTGCGCGGGTGGCGCAGTGAGGGAGCCTGGGCGGGGCGGGTGCTGATGATACTTCCTGCCGCCGCCATTTTGTCGTCGAGCAGGAGGGGGAAGCGGCGGTGGTGGTAGCGGCTACGGCCCGGGCCTGGAAGGCAGCCGGCTGGTAGGCAGCGATAGTTGGTGAGGGGGACGGGAAGGCTGGCTGGCTCTGGAAGGAGCGCCTCTCGGCCGCTCCGCCTTTCGCGCCGTGCCCGCCTGCTGAAGGCGGCGGTTCCCGTAGGCCCGGCCTGGCGCTGCTCCTCTCCTAGCGCCGCCCCCACCTGGCATTTCAGGAGAGGTCGGCTTGTGCCTGCCTTGGCTCGCTGAGACTCACTGAGGGCGGACGCTCGGCTGGCTGTTTCCGTAGCTGCAACTGGCCCTTTCTTGGCTCCCAGCACTTCTCTTGTTTTGTAACCTGATCGGGAAAGGCGCGGCGTCGCATCCTGACTAGCCAGGCCGCAGTCGGCCTCTGTGTCGAGATAGCAGCTTGTGACCAGATTGTACGCGCTGCCGGCCGTTGACCCCTTAACGGCTCGTTTTAAAACTCAGCTGCCTACCTTGTGATTTCCCTAAACTTTCTCTTCCCTTCACATGTTCTCTACACGTTTCCATTCTCTCTTTCCCCGTCCTTTTCCCGTGCAGTCAAATAAAATGCTTAGCGTGAGGCAAAAAGTTCTGTGTGGTCTTAAATATAAGTATTTCTTTAGAAAAAGCAGAAGAAGCTGTGCGTCTTGTTACTTAACTAATCTAAAAGATACCTTTCCTAGTATGTTTTTTTTTAAAAAAACTTCAGTGAATGAAATCTGAGATTCTAATATGCTGTCTCACTTTCCAGAGCAGTTTCAAAATGTGAAATATGCCCATTTTAATAAGTGAGAGATAACTCACTAATTCTTGAATGGTTATCTAGATAGTTAAAAATAATTTTATGTAACATATTACTGGATTTTGTAAAGTGCATGATGCTTACTGTGCAATGGCACAATCAATCAGCTCCTGTTTTTGTTTAATTTTAGAGATATGTTGCAGTTTTAAGTAGCTAATAAAATTTACAATATCATATTTTGTTTGGTATTATTAATCAGCCTCTCATCCTAAACTGATAGGTTGGTTTGGGGTAAACAGTGGTCTTGTAAGTAACAAGAAAATAAAACTTGGAAATCCTGATCAATTATCAAACTGGTTTAGTCATCATTATATGTATTTTTATATTATAATCACTCAGTCTTTCACTGATTATAGATATACTTATATTGACCTAACCAGGTATCTCCCTGACTGCAGTTACCTTGTATAAAAGCAGTTAATTTCCTTTTTTCATCTTGATTCTTAATACAGTATATATGTAATAACATGTTTGCAACTTACTTAGAAGGCTTAGAAATGGACAACACAGTTTATGTCATATTGTTTCAGGAATTTTGTTTGATCCAAACAGATGGTATGTGATAGTTTGGAAATTTAATTCAGATATGTTCTTGAAGTAAATATTTCTACAAAAGAAAGTACTTTGTATTTCTCCTTTCTCAGTTCCATCACCCCAGCAGAGATAGTAGAGATTAACAAATCTTACTCAAATTAGCTTGCTGTCATCAATATTATGTGATAGTTTGTATGCTATATTGAAGGATAAACAATTTAGATTACTGAAAAAGAAGCTGCTACTTGAAAGGAAATACTCTATTTTGATTGAAAAATTAATTCCATTATGAAGTGTTTAAATAGTCCAATTGTGCATAACTGCAAATATGAACTATTGAAAGTGTCACCAGAACCTTTTAGGATTGGCAGAATTATTGTTACAATTACAATTTAGCTTGTCATACATAAAATTTTCCATTTTCACTGCAGATTTACCTGCAGCATAACTATCCTTTCTCTAGGATTTTAGCAAATCATTTTCTGGACACACAAAAGTCATAAAGGTGTGACTATTGATCATGTAGGCGAAACTGATTTTTGGGGAGACAATTCTGCCTTTCATTTGCTTTGAGTGCAGTTTAAAATTTGCTTTGCATTATATTTTTGAAAAGTATGCTAAATAAATTCTTAATGACTTTTACACATGGCAATATATGAGACTACACTTCCATATATGAAATATAACAATGTATCTGGTATCAGTGGAGCATTCTTTTTCTTAAATGAATAATCAAATCTGAACATTCACCTTTATGGAAAACTTGGTCCTAAGTGTTCATCATTATAATGTTAACTGCTTAGCATTAAATAGTCACTATTCACAAATATATCTGATGTTTATATATTATATTCTGATGGAGGCGGGCCCTCCTTGTATTATAGATTGCAGTTCTTAAAATATATTGCCATGGTAGATGGCAACAGATGAGAGTTAAAATCCAACCTGGCAGATAACTCCTCAAAATTCAGGTGCTTAACAGATAGTCCTTGCCTTATAACCAAAAATTGAGATTACAATTTCTGTTGTTAAGGAAAGCTGTTGTTAAATGAGTCTTGCCTGATCCTACAACTTTTTTCCATCGTTGTTAAATGAATTATTGCAGTTGTTAAGGGAATTCAGTTTTCCCCATCAACAGAAACAAGCTTAGAAGGTCACAAATGATGATCATATGACCATGGAGTGCTGCAATTGTTGTAAATACATGCTGGTTGCTAAGCATTTGAATTTTGATCACATGACCATGGGGAGGCTCTAATGATAGTAAGCAAGGACCAGTGGTAAGTCATTTTTTCAGTGTCATTGTAACTTTGAACAGGTGCTAAATACATGGTTATAAGTTGAGGATTACCTGTAGTAAAAAAAAAAGTGATGTAATTGATGTTAATAATGACTTCAATATTCACTTTTTTAGAATCCTGGAAGTTGACATTGTTTGCATGGGGAATAGGAGGAAATTCAGAAGAGAACCTAGAGCACCATTTTTCAACGCTCAAGATGTCAACTCACAGAATTTCCCCAGCCCACATACTAGGAAATTCTGGCAGTTGAAATCAACCCATCTTAAAGTTGCCAAAATTGAGAAACTGGTCTAGAATATGTCTTTACAGTGACAACTTGCTCTGGGACTTTCTAGAGTTTTTGGAAGCATAGGAATCCGTTGCAGTTTTTTTTTCTTTATTTTAATTGCTACATAAATGGAAGGATTTAATAGTGATTTTATGATTTGAGATCTTAGATCATATACATATTTTGAATCAATTGTTCCTAAGAGCAGCAGTGTAGAACCTGGTGTCCTCCAAATACCTTTGACAAATATCTAAAGCAGTGTGATAGATGATCAGGGATTGTTACAGTTATTGTCCTATACATCTTACATCCATCAATTTCCCATCCTTATCATAGAATATGAAGATGATTCGGGACATGCTGTTATAGCAGCGGTTCTCAACCTGTGGGTCGCGACCCCATTTGGGGTCGAACGACCATTTCACGGGGGTCGCCAAACAACGCAGTCCGCCATTTTCTCCCCCTTTTCCTTAGCTGTGCTACTCCCTCTTATTCTATTGGCTTTTGAAAGCCAATAGAATAGACTCTCTTGAATAGAGTCTAATTCTGTTGGCTTTCAAAAGCCAATAGGAATTGTCCAGGCTGTCTCTGCCCTGCTGAGCCCGCCAAAAGTCCCAGTCTGCAAACGGTGCTGCAAGTTTTCTGCAGCGAAGGCAAGCTGTCTAGAAGTTTCCACCCCTCCCTGCTGAGCAACTACGGTACTAAAACTGTAAGTAAAAGAGGGCCGGAGGTGGGAGGCCGGCGGGCGCAGGAAGGGTTGCTGGCCCGCGTGAGGCCCAGCAGGTACCTTACTTCCCTTGGGCTGGGCCAGCTGGTGGCCCAGCCGGTGGTCGCCCTGCGCCGTCGCTGCCCCTTGCCAGCTACGCCTCGGCCGGTGCACGGGACGGCACCACGCATGCGTGGCGCTCCCGGGCAGGGAAAGTCCTCGATTTACCACCGGTTGGGAAGTCCTCGACTTACGACCAGTTGGGTAGTCCTCGACTTACGACCGGATGGGGGTCATGGCATTAAAAAGGTTGAGAACCACTGTGTTATAGTGTCATTTCACCCCCCCCCCCTTCATTCTGACTGGTTTTGCTCTTTTCTGTGCTGATGAAGGGCATCATTTTTCCAGTCTGCAATATTTCAAGATGCTTAAGTGCATAGACTTTTTTTCCATTCCTGTCTTATGAATCAGATCTCAAAATGTCTTGAGTCTCTTAAAACTATCTTTGAAAGGTTATCTTTGAAATTCCCAGAGCTACTCATTTCAACTTATGTCCATACAGTAATATTCTTTAATAGACATTATCAAGTTCTCTTGTTCAGGACGAAAAGTAGGTAGCTGTGGCAATATGGAAAGTTTTCAGTTTTAGAGTTTTACAAGTGAAAATGATCTCGCTTCTGAAATATATTGGATTACCCAATACATGTATTATGTGATGTAGAATTTGGGAGCTCATACCTGTGATTAATTATCTGAAATGTCCTTTTTAATTAAAGTTCTGATCTTACATGAATATGAACTGTTTATTGCAGTCAAATCAGCCATCAAAAATGTGCCTATAAAAAAATACTTTATTGTTAATAAATGCCATTTTACAGATATCTATGTTAATGTGACTTTGGTCTGCAAGTTTTTCAATTTTAATCTTTTGTTTAAAAATTAATTATTCTACACATATCTACAAGGGCCTGTTTTCTCCCATGCTTGTTCAAGAAAATTCAAAGCTAGGAATGGCTTCATTTATTATGTTTTCTTATTCATCATGGTATAAGTGCACTGAATAGAAACAATATTGTTCCTTCCTATTATTCTGGATTGGCTGCATTTGCCTGAATTTATAGGTATTGTATTGAAAATGTCTTAAGGGCATTTTAAAATTGTCATATGAATGTGCCTTATATAGTGTATCTGTATGATTCAGAACAAATAATTGGAAAGACCTCTGCTTGTTTTCCCAAGCAACTCTATATTTGAGAGATCAGTGGATTCTATGAAGTATAGCTGATGCTATAGCAGATGCCTCTTCAGTATCGGTTAATATCAGTCTAGGCTGTATAGTTAATTGATTTGACAGCATTTAGTGTTGTAGTTTTTAATTGTATCAAGGCTGAAGGAATTTGAGTAGTCACTAAGCAGCTGATCATAAGTCAAGGACACCTGTACATGGTTCCATGTGCTTCCACTGTTTGCTTTCAGAACATAAATTACACACCACCTTCAGGCTTAATTATATTGTCTAAAATTAACTGTCTAAACTTATTTGGATTCCCACTGAATCTCTAATCTGAATTCCTTTCATGGCCTTTACTGTGAATATATAGTTGATATGCTGAGAATGGTTCAGGAGTGAGAATACAGTTCTCCAGTACAGGACACCAATGGGTTTTCTCTGTCTGCCTGCTCTTGAGACCAAGTAGCCAAACTTGACATGTCCCCTGTGCTAGGAGATCCAGTCTTGACATGGTCTCAAGCTCTTGAAGACATATCAGGTTTGGCTCTTAGAGATATTAGCAGGTCAGAGACCCATTTGTGAATTCTCCCCTCTTAATAATTTCCGCAGTACTCTGAACAGCAATCACAGCCTGGGAATTTCTACCTGCTGTTCCCCTGCAGCGCTGGGCTCAGCGCTGCCTCAAATCGGCTGATTTGAGGCTTCAGAGGTGGGGTGGAGGGGGGGCAGCTACAGCCTTCCCGTTTTCTCCAGCATGGTGAATGTAGAATCCACTGATTGGGTTATTTCAGCCTTCCTGCTCAGAGAGACTAAGTCAGAGCTTTGGTCATGCCTCCCTCTGGGCATGGCTCCCCAGTTTTGTCTTAGTCTCGGCTCAGCAGGACGCAAAAATATTGACTCCCTAGCTAGATTAATTCATTCAGGTACTAATTTGGCTTTTACTTTAAATTTGATTAGATTCTTTCCAGCAACAATTCAAACGCTGTCTAAATTTGGCTTATTTGATAAGGACCTTGTCCTTTACTGAGGAGTTGAGCTTCTTGCTCTGGGAGGCCCCCCCTTTTTTTCCTGCAGTTGGCTGCAGGCCCCTGGGGTGAGTTTTCACACCACCCGGGTGAAATCGCGGGACCGCGATTGCAACGATCGGCTGATCAGCAGGACTCAAGCGGCTGCCGTTTCTGGTGCTCCAAATCATCACGAGGCTTCCAGCAGGCGTTTTCCTTTTGGACCAGCAGCAGAGGCTGCTTCTTCTAAACGCAAGTGCTTCTGATAAAGGGGGAAGCGGTTTTACCGACTGGCTTTGCGACCTCCAGGCGCTTGTTCTGTCTGACCAGGTTAGAACACATCAGACACTAGTGAAGCCGGTGGCATCCGGAATACATGGCTGATGCATCCCTTCATTCAGCCAAGTGTTGGCCAGGTCAATAGCGGCCACAGTAGCCTCTTGTAGACTACTGTGGCTGAAACAATGGAGAACTGACTCGAAGTCAAATGGGCGTCCTTCTCGACAGCCAGGTACTGCAGGGCACATTTGGGTAAATTCTCGATCCTCATGTGGGCAAGGGCAAGGACAAACACAGGTCCTGACACACCCCTCCAATAAGTCGGACAGGAGGTCACAGCAGGAGTCCCACAGACGTACATTCTGCCCCACTGGTTCTTGGGAATGGAGGCAGCCCTTTCGGGCAGGGCAGTCCTGGGATTGGTCCAGAGGTTCGCGATCTTTTTCCCCAGAGACAGGATCGCCAACAGGACCGTCTGAGTATTGGAGCCAGGGGCCAGTGAAAACCAGTCCAAGCGTCCCTTCAGGGGCTCAAGTGATGCCATAGGGGATTTTCCGATAGGGGGACGACCGGCAGTTCTACGAGATCTGGGAAAACACCACTACCAACTCTTGGGTCAGAGACACCATCACACGGGGTCTAGTCCTAGAGTTTCAATCACTCCCCCGGACCGATTCGTACTGTGTCCAGAAACGCGCAACTTGACCAAGGTGCAATTAGTTACCACACCCATCGCACACCTTCTGGAAACTAGGGCCATAGAAACCTTTTCCACAGGATCAGATAGGAAAAGGGTTCTATTCTATTTTGTTCGTGGTCCCCAAAACATCCGGAGGATGGAGGGCGATACTGGCCTTAAAGGGCCTCAATCACTTCTTAGTATACAGAAGGTTCAAGATACAGACCCTGATGTCCATCCGGGCAACATCAGAAAAGGGGGGTTTCCTCTCCTCCATAGACATCACAGAGGCATACCTTAACATTCCAGTACCCCCGGGTCATCGCAGGTTCCTGCGTTTCTGCTACGCCCGCCGGCATTCCCATGCAGAGCCCTTCCATTTGGCCCGTCTTCGGCCCTGATGGTCTTCACAAAGTCTTGGCGGTATTAGTGGCTTACCTTTGGATGAGGCTGGTGAGCGTACCGTGCTACCTGGTCAACATACTAGCGCAGTCCTGGTCTTTACAGTCAGCACAGTTAGACCTGCGACTCACCATACAGGCTCTTCAGGATCACGGGTTTTCCGTGAACTTAAGGAGTCACAGAAACCCCATGAAGCGTCTGATCCATCTTGGAGCTCTAGTAGACTCTGACCTTTGCAAGGTCTATCTTCCCCAGGAACGTCGGGTAAGCATCCGAAGGCTGGTTTTCCAGGCCGGAAGGAGAGGTTGGTTCCTCTGGTCCAGCTGTCCCAGCTCTTGGGAAAGATGGTTCTTGCATGGGAATGGTTCCGCCGGCAAGATTTCATTCCAGGAACATTCAGTGGTTTCTCCTTCCCTTCCAGAAGTGAAACCTCCGTGCCTCCACCAAGAGGGTCAAGGTTCTTCATCACACGCTGGCATCCCTCCTGTGGTGGGCTTTGTCAACCATTACCGAGTGGACCATCTTCAAGGAGCCTCACAGACTCACTCTGATCACAGATGTCTGTCTGGTTTGGGGGCTCACCTTCAGACTCAGCTGGCCCGGGGACGGTGGTCCCGGTCGGATCTCAAGCAAAACATCAATTGGCTGGAAATTAGAGCAGTTCATTTATCTCTCCTCCACTTCTCCCTAGTTTCAGAGCAACCTGTTTGATTCTTACAAACTATGTGGCAGCTAAGGCTCATATCAACAAGCAGGAAGGGACATGATCTTGGGTTCTCATAAAGGAGGCCCTGAACCTAGGTCTGTGGGCAGAGTCCACCCTGGGCTCAATCAGGGCAGAGTTCATATCGGGGGTGGTAAATCGTCAGGCAGACTCACTGAGCAGGGCAACAGTGGACCATTCAGAGTGATGCCTGGACCCAAAGCTGTTCGACATGATCGTGAACAGGTTTGGCAGGCCACATCTGGATCAGTTTGCCTCCTCGTCCAACGCCCTACTTCCAGGTTCTTCCCCAGTCTTCTGACATGGGGGGCCGAGGGGACAGTCGCCCTTCAGTGCATGTGGCCGGAGGGTCTGCCCTACGCCTTCCCTCCCCTTCCGTTGTTGCAGGCCTTCATCCGCAACAGTTTCTGGAACAGGCGGGAGTAATATTGGTTGCTCCATATTGGCCGCGACACCTTGTGGTTTGCCGACCTTGCGGACCTGTCACTCTCGCCTCCGTTGATCCATCCGGACCAAGTAGCTCTCAGCCGGGGGGGGGGGATTTTCAGCACCCAGACCCTCTGTGGCTTCAGTTAGCCGTTTGGCACTTGGGCGGGAGAGTTTAGCCAAACAGGCCTATTCCTCGGGGGTGATCTCAGTGGTTCAAGCCTAAAGGCGCCCCTCGACTAATAGGATCTATGACGCCATGTGGCGAAGCTTCTGCCAGTGGTGCATTACGCACAATCTCGATCCCCTTTCAGTTATTATTCCCAATATTTCGTAATATCTACTGAAGGGCATTTCCAAAGGTTTGTCAACCAATACCATCCGTAGGCAGGTTACGGCCTTGTCCATGGTTCTCACCCGTGACAATTTGAGTCCGCTCTCATACCGTGTTTCCCCTAAAGCAAGACAGGGTCACACTTTCTTTTTATCCCCAAAAGCTCCACTATGTCTTACTTTCGGGGTACGGCTTATATTGATTGGAAAACAATTGTCAGTTTTATTTTAAGTATTTTAAGTATATTAAGTATTTTAAGTATTTTAAGTATTTAAGTATTTTAAGCAGGAGGCGGAAGTGGGCAGGAGTAACATGTCTTACTTTCGTGGTACGGCTTATATTAGCCGACCCCCTGAAAACCCCGATACGTCTTACAATCGGGGGTGTCTTACTATCGGGGAAACACGGTAACATCCAGCTGTCACTGCCTTTATTAAAGGGGCGGCCAATTCGGGTCCTCCGACAAGGCATTGGTATCCAGCTTGGGATTTACCCACTGTACTGCAGGCCTTAACTACTTCTTCGTTCGAGCCTCTCGAGACTTGTTCTCTGCATTTTCTTTCATTGAAGGTGGCATTCCTAGTGGCCATCACGTCGGCCAGGAGGATTCGGAATTGGCTGCACTCTCAGCCAGAGACGATCTCTGTACTTTCTACGCTGATAGGGTGGTCCTTAGATTAGACCCCTCCTTTTTCCCAAGTTGAAATCTTGTTTTCACAGATCCTTGGACCTAGTCCTTCCAAGTCTCTGTCCCAATCCTCTCGCCGTCTAGACCGACCCTAACACAAACTAGACGTGCGCAGGGCCCTGTGACATTACATTAAGCGAACTTCGGCCTTTCGCAAGTCGGAGGCCTTGTTCTCCTTTCAGTTTGCTGCCATGGGCAGGAAGGTCTTTTCCACCAGTGGTAGATGGATTAGGGCTTGCATTACTAGGGACTAGGTTTCTAGTTCCTGCACGTATCAGAGCTCACTCGGCACGCAGTGCAGCGACATCTGTGGCCTGGTCTACCCAGGTTTCTGTAGAGGGGATTCGTAGAGCGGCAACGTGATCATCTCTGTCCTCTTTCATCACTCATTATAAGGTTGATAAGTGTGCTGCGGCTGGTGCCGCGTTTGGCAGACGGGTTCTTCAACAGGTTTCCTCTTGGGAGACATCAGCCTAGACCTTCCCTCCCTTTGGGGACATGAGGGGCTTTGGTATGTCCCAATCAGTGGATTCTACATCCACCATGCTGGAGAAGGGGCGTTGTCTTACCTGAACGCCTTTTCTCAGCATGGTGGTGTAGAATGCCCCCCATCCCCTTCTTAGCTGTCTAGGCTTGTGTGTTGTTATCTTGTTGCTTTTTTTGGAGTCATTGCGTCAGACTTCGTCAGGATCCTTCGCCTCGTCAAAACTGGGGAGCGACGTCCAGAGGGAGGCATGACCAAAGCTCTGACTTAGTCTCTCTGAGCAGGAAGGCTAAAATAACCCAATCAGTGGATTCTACACCACCATGCTGAGAAAAGGCGTTCAGGTAAGACAATGCCCCTTCCTTCCCCACGGCCCTGGGGGAAATTTTCCAGGATTGTTAATCCTGCTGAGCAGCTTACAGCACTGCCACAATGAGCCCTCAAATTAATTCCCCAGCCCTCCGGAACCTTCTCCGGCAATTCAGAACAGCCACGGGCGCCATTTTGGTTGCTGCCAAAGGCAACAAATTTTAAAGAACAAAACCGCAGGCCTCTTCCTTCAGTCAGTCGAAACTTACTAGCTGGTCACTGTCTCACAGTGCATAGCACCGCTGCTAGCTTCCTCCTCATCTCATGTAACTTGCCTTGAAAATTGCCGGAGGCCGTCCTCGACAGTCAGGAAGCAGCAGCTGCCATTTTGGTTGCCACCAAAGGCAACAAAGAGATCCTGATTCCTCTGGATAGGTCTCTCATTGTTTTGGGGCTAGGGTCCTTCTGCCCCACCACAGCCCTGTCTAACTTTATAGCACCTTCACGGGCCTACCACAGCTGCCATTTTGGGACACGGCATGCGATCCTCCATCTATGCCAGTGGTTCTCAACCTTTTTCAGGTTGAGACCCCACTTCGCACCCTGACCCAGGCGCGCGCGCACACTACAACGGGCTGATCCACGCATGCGCGGCACGCGCGCGAGGAAAAAAAATTTAAAAAAATAAAAAAACCCCGCGAAACGGTCGTTCGACCCCAAATGGGGTTGCGACCCATAGGTTGAGAACCGCTGATCTAGGCCACATACAAACCCTGCCCCAGTGACTGTCTTGTAGGTCTCATAAGCCTACATCCATTAATTACACTGGTAATTCACAGACTAGGCCCAAATTCTCAGGCCACCACCAGTAATTCACAGACTAGGCCCAGATTCTCAGGCCACCATCTTGATCGGAGCCGACATTTGAACCTCTGCCAGGCCTTCCTTTCAGGCCCTCTGCGCCCTTCATTGGGCTGTCTGGTGCACCTTGACCTGCCACTTAAGGCCTCCGGGCGTAGCCCATAGCAGGTCCCAACCATGCCTTCGGTCTCTTATTTTATCAACCGTGACCTAAACCCAGAGAGAATTACCTGGCCAGGGGAGCAGTCCTCGTTACTTGCTCCAATTTCTCTTCCTGCCAACCGCTTGCCTGCCAGAGCTCCCCCTCAGTTTTCCTGAGATAGCTTGACCAAGGATGGAGGACTCCACGAGCCATGAGCACTGCCTCCCCGTTCTCCAGTCACGGCCGGCACAAAACTTCCAAACAGGAGGCAGCTGGCAAGCTGAAGAATAAGGCTAAGGCCACTCTCAAGAAGCCTTACAAGTTGGTGGAGAAGCAAGCCAGCCGTAGGCACCAGGCTCTGGAGAAGGAGTTCTCCAGAGCGCAGAGACGGGCAGGATCAGACACGGATCAATTGGTGACCCCTGAATTTGACCTTCCTCTGGGGTCTTCAATCTCGACTCAAGGCATGTGGTCCCTGACAGAAACCCCTGCCACACATTGTTTCCCTTCTGTGCTAGTTCAGCACACAGCAACCACTCTACTGACCCCTCGAATTCGGTTCCTGAGGCCACCTTCACGCCAACGGCTGCCGGACTCAGGGGACCAGACCTTGGAGGCATTTTCTGTGATGGCTGCCTGGAGGCCCTGCTATCCAAGGTGATGGACCGCTCACTAGCAGAATGGTCCTTCCTCCCACCCAGGCAGGAGGCTTCGACATCGGCTATGCCACCTTATGTTCCCCCTATGGGGATCCCTATATATCAGGAACCCACATCTCCTGCACACTTCTCAGTTAGCGGATACTCATCTCCAGAGGGTGATGATCAACCGGACTTCAACCTGTCAGACGAGGAGGAACTTCCCTCTGAACCCTCCCCATCGGGAGGCCTATTCAATCTGGCTCTGTTTCTCCCCTTGCTTCGCAAGGTCACTTCAATGGTAAACATAGGGTCCGATCAGTTCCCTCAGCCACAGGCCACATCGGATTCCAACCCAAATCCGATATTCTTTGAAACGGTGGCAGCCCAGCACCACGTTCCCTGTCCTTCCATATTCCTCAAAGAGATCAAAAAGCAATGGGTATCCCCTTTCTCATTTCCTTCTGTAGGCGAGACAGACAAAAAGCTGTTTAGTATCTCCACAGACCTAACTGAGGCCCTGGAGGTCCCCAAGGTAGATGAAGCCTGGACCCCTCTGGTGTCCCAAACCGTAGTCTCTGGGGACATGTCAGAGGCGCTTAAAGCGGAGGACAGAAAATGGGACTTCACCTTTCGAAAGACCCATCAATCGGCTGCATGGGCAATTAAAATGGCCACTTGCGCGTCCTTCTTTGTTTGAACTAACCTTTTATGGCTTCGTCAGACTCAGGCCCGAGTTCCTTCTGAGGACATTCGGACCCACCAGGACTTAAGCAAAATGGTTGCGGCAACGGAGTATGCTGCAGACGCGACTCTACAGTCGGCCAACTTTGTTTCCAGGTCCCTAACCTCCAATCTTACAGCCAGAAGGATGCTATGGCTAAAACACTGGCAGGCCAATGCCAAGGCCAAATGGCGCCTCGCAACTGCACCTTACCTGGGCAACAATCTCTTTGGGGAGGCCCTGACCTTGTGGAAAACAAGGACAAACGGAAGGGCATGGCTCATCTTACTAAACGGCCCAACAAGCGTGTCACTCCCTATTCTCACAGGCAGCCGTTTCGGCCGGCAGCAGGTTCAATAGTCAGTCACCTATCCCTCCCATCCCTACACGCCCAGACAGGACCGGCCATATGACCGCCCGTATGAAAGATTGGGCTTTCGACCCCAGGCAGCAGAACCAAAACAGGCCATTTCGAGGGGCAGGACGCCCCTACAGGAGGTCCAAGTGATTCTCATACCACACTTCCCATAGGGGGAAGACTTGCCCACTTCTTCCATCAATGGGAACCCACATCCACGGACGCCTGGGTCTTACAAACAATCCAGTTTGGCCTGTCCCTGGAGTTTCTGGCCAGCCCCCCCCCCCCGGGTCGCTTCATCACCTGTTCCACTTCACGGGATCCAATCAAAAAGGGACTTATGCAGGAGGCCATTCAACATCTAGAGATTCAGGCCATAGAACCGGTACCAACGGACCACAAAGGAAGGGGATTCTACTCCATCCTCTTCGTGGTCCCCAAGACCTCGGGGGGATGGAGGGCAATTCTAGACCTCAAGAATCTGAATTATTACATCACATACAAAAAGTTCAAATTGCAATCACTCCAGTCCATTCTGGGAGGCATCAGACAGGGAGACTTCCTGGCGTCAATAGACCTGCATAGCCATTGTCCCCTGGGCCAGACTCTATTTGCGGGAGCTCTAATGGTGCCTCCTACCATTCCAGTGGTTGAATGCCAGCGCATCCAGCCGCCAGGTGAGGCTCCCTGTCCACACCCTCAGGTCTCTACGCTGGTGGTTCTCACAAGCGGTAACCAAGGGGTCACCTTTCAAGGAGCCGGACCGCATCACCATCACGACCAATGCCAGCCTATTTGGCTGGGGAGCCCATCTACAGTCTCAGTTTGCGCAGGGCTATTGGTCCCGCACAGACTTGAGACATAACATCAATTGGCTGGAACTCAGGGCCATTCACTTAGCTCTTGACCAATTCTGCCACCTGATCAGGGGCAGTCACATATTGATCCTCACGGACAATGTGGCGTCCAAGGCCCTCGTGAACCGGCAGGGGGGCACCAGGTCCAAGACCATGTCCGAGGCCCGGTTGCTGGGAGCCTGGGCAGAGTCCAAACCTGGCTTCCCTCAGGGCCGAACACATCTCGGGGGGGTCAAGAACCAGCAGGCAGACTTTCTGAGTCGCTCTACGATAGACCCCTCGGAATGGGGACTACATCCGGATCTTTTTTCCAAGATATCCCGAAGGTTCGATCATCTGGTCCTTGACCTGTTTGCGTCGTTGAGCAATGCCCAACTCGCTGGTTACTTCTCCTGTTATTACCTCCCAGAAGAAGAGGGGACGGATGCCCTGCGGTCTCCGTGGTGGAAAGGTCTACTTTATGCCTTCCCTCCCCTCCCGCTCATTCTGGCAACCATCCGCAAACTGCTCCAGGAGCAGGCAGAAGTAATCCTCGTGGCCCCGTACTGGCCACAGGCCCTGGTTTGCCGACCTAATGAATCTTTCCTGCTCTCCTCTGTGGAAGATTCCCCCGCATCACATATCCCTACAACAGGGGGTCCTCCAACACCCGGACCCTCAGTGGTTACAGTTAACCACCTGGTGCTTCAGCGCAGCATCATGACACAAGAGGTATTCTCACCACAGGCAATCACCATGATTCAAGCCTCTCGTAGGCCGGCAACCAATCGCATTTATGATTCCACCTGGAAAAATTTTTTGCCATTGATGCAGAAGGCGGCACCTGGATGTCTACAAATTAACTATTTCACAGATCGTAGACTACCTTCTTGATGGTCTGGATAGAGGCCTGGTCCCTCCGATCGTTCATAGGCAGGTGGCGGCCCTATTGACGTTGCTTACTTGCGCGGATTTGGTTCCTCTAGCTCACCATCTTAGGATACGCGCATTCATCAAGGGTGCAGGCAACACTAGGCCTCCCGTGGTTCACAGGTACCCCTATTGGGAGCTGCCTCGTGTGCTTCGCGCACTCACGTAACCGCCCTTTGAGCCCATAGTTAATATACCATTGCGGGCCTTATCTCTTAAGGTCACATTCTTAATTGCCATCATGTCAGCCAGGCATATCTCCGAGCTGGCTGCTCTCTCGGTCAGGAACGATCTTTGCATCTTACACCGAGACCGGGTAGTCCTTTGGTTGGACCCCGCTTTCGTGCCAAGGTTAACTCACTCTTTCATTGGGCACAGGAAGTCATTTTGCCTAACTTTTGCCCCAATCCTTCCCATGACTTGGAATGGCAGTGGCACACACTGGACATCCGCAGGGCCCTGTGCCGTTATATCAAACGCACGGAACCCTTTTGCAGATCTGAGGCCCTCTTTGTTTCCTTCCGTCCGGCTTCTTTGGGACAGGAGATGTCTGCTGGCACTATAGGCAGGTGGATCAGGGCCTGTGTTGCAGAGGCATACTAGTCTTTTTCCCTGCCGGCTCCAAGTCATATCAGAGCCCATTCCACTTGCAGCGCTGCAACATCTGCCGCATGGGCCACTCAGGCGTCCATCGAGGAGATTCACCCTCCCCATTTGTACGCCATTATAGGATTGACCACTTTGCTTCAGCGGACGCCTCCTTTGGTTGGAGGGTCCTCCCAACAGGTGGTTTCTGAGGACGTAGATCTGGCCTTATCTGTTTCCCACCCATTGGGACAGTGAGGCTTTGGTATGTCCCATTGGTGGATTCTCCATCTCCTGTACTGGAGAAGGGGCGTTGTCTTACCTGAACAACTTTTCTCAGTACGGAGATGGAGAATCCACACCCACCTTTACGTTAGGCCGTTATTAGGGGTTAGAGAGCCAATACCTCATCCTAGCATCAGTCACTTTCGCCCTCGTCAAGACTAGATCTCCTAGCACAGGGGGCGTGTCAGGTTTGGCTACTTGGTCTCAAGAGCAGGCAGACGGAGAAAATACATTGGTGGATTCTCCATCTCCATACTGAGAAAAGGTGTTCAGGTAAGACAACGCCCCTACTCAGTTTCTTGAACTGAGCACTATCAGGAGGGGCAGTAAGACAGCCCTGAAGAAAGAATCCCGGATTATGACTCTGGTGCTGCCCTTATGGACCCCTTTTCAGAGACCTGGTCCTTGCCCCTGGCAGCACATATACGAATCTGTGGATCGTGGATTAAACGAAGCAGGATGGAACAACATAGGGGCTTTTCCTGCTCGGACCACTCAAAATCTACCTTCTTCATTGTTATTATTATTATTATTATTATTTTTACCATCACCCTGATAGAAACTTGGTACTTGGACCTTAATTCAGACTTGACTGCCTGGTTTCTTGCCGGACCCTATCGATTCATCTTACTTGACTGGCTGCTTACTCGAAGTGGACGCTTCTTGCATTGCGAGACTCCCCCCTCTCGCAATTATGGCCCTCTGTTCTATCAAGGGCCCATCTCGAGGATGGACTTTGGAGTCCTGAGAGATGGCATGCATCAAAAAAGGGGCTTTGGGGTTTTTTAAATAGGTACTTAGTTAAAGTTTTAAGGGTGGGGAGGGGTGGGGAAGGAGTGTTTAGGGCAGGGGAAGAAATTGTCAGAAGGGAACAAGAAGACAGGCCAGGCGACGGAAGGGGACGGAGTCCCGAGGGTGCGGACGGGGGGCTGATTAAGACTAACTCAGTTCCAATAAGTACCGTTAGCGGGAGGGGCAGGTATGGTGGGAGCAGGGGGCCGTATCATAATAAGGGAGCGCGCACCCGCTGCTTACGAGCGGTCGTGCGCTCCGACCCCCAAGGCTCAACCTGTTCTCGGGGTTGTTCAGAACCACAGGGCCCTGGCTGTAGGCTGATGCTGTGCAATGCCAGGTCTGTGGTAAATAAGGCCCCCCTCATTCAAGATTTAATCTCAGAGGGGGGAGCAGACCTGGCGGGTATAACGGAGACCTGGTTGGGACCAGAGGGCGGTGTCCCTCTGGTGGAAATGTGCCCACCGGGTTTCCTTGCATTCCACCAGCCGAGAGCTCAAGGCAGGGGTGGGGGAGTGGCGGTCGTGATCAGGGAAAGTTTCAGGCCGAGGGAGGTCACTGTTCCTCAGACGGCAGGCTGTGAATCCCTTCTGGTGAAGTGGGACCTAGGGGGTCCGAGGGCGGTGTTGATTACGTACCTGGCGCCCTGCCACGTATCAACCTCCCTGCCCGAGCTCCTGAGCGTTGTCGCCGCGGTGGTGGTTGAAGTCCCCAGGCTAATAGTCATGGGTGACTTCAACCTGCCGTCCGGGGGCGGGGCGTCCGGGGAGGCTCGGGAGTTCATGGCTTCCATGACAGCCATGGACCTGACCCAGGTAATTCAAGGCCCCACACACACAGGGGGGAACACGCTTGACCTGGTTTTTGTCTCTGGACAGTGGTTGAGTGGTCAGAGTGTAGGGGATATAGTCATTGAACCCCTGTCATGGTCTGATCACTCTCTCCTATGCTTGGACTTTCGGACCGTTGCACCCCACCGCAGGGTGGCGGAACCGGTGAGATGGTACCGCCCCAGGCGGCTGATGGAACCCGAGCGGTTCCAGGCAGAGCTTGGGCCAATTCCTGAGGTTCTGACACACGACTCGGTTGGAGAGGTGGTGGCGGCCTGGGACAGGGCGGCTGCCGGTGCCCTGGATCGAGTTGTGCCTTTGCGGCCTCTGATTCGGCGTGGGTCTCGACCGGCCCCGTGGTATAACGAGGGGTTGAGAGAGATGAAACGCCGGAAAAGACGCCTAGAGAGCAGTTGGAGATCGAGCCGTGCCGAATCTGACCGAACATTGGTAAGAGACCATATTAGGTCCTACCTAATGGCGATAAGAGCAGAGAAGTGTTCCTACCTCACTGCTCTTATTGCGTCATCAGATAACCGCCCAGCCTCCTTGTTTAGGGTGACCCGCTCCCTCCTTCATCAGGAGGTGAGGGGAGACCCCTTAGAGGGTAGAGCTGAGGATTTCGGAAAATATCTGTATGATAAAATCGCTCAGATACGGGAAGGCTTCGACTTCAACTGGGTATGTCCAATGGGAGAGGCGGAGGCTGGTCTTGAGACTGTTACCTGGGTTGAGTTTGACCCCGTGACCCCCGAGGACGTGGACAGGTTGCTGGGGGGACTTAGGGTGACCACATGTTTACTGGACCCGTGCCCCTCCTGGTTGGTGCTGGCCTCCCGGGAGGTGGTACGAGGCTGGTTCCGAGCAATTATCAACGCTTCCTTGAGTGAGGGTGTCTTTCCCGCTGCCTTGAAAGAGGCAGTGGTGAGACCCCTCCTCAAGAAGCCTGCCCTGGATCCAGCCGTTTTATCAAACTACCGTCCCGTCTCCAACCTTCGCTTTCTTGCGAAGGTTGTTGAGAGTGTGGTTGCCCGACAGTTCCCGCAGCACCTGGAGGAATCGTCATATCTCGATCCGTTCCAGTCGGGCTTCAGGCCTGGCTACAGCACGGAAACAGCATTGGTCGCGTTGGTGGATGATCTCTGGCAGGCCCAAGACAGGGGTTGCTCCTCTGTTCTGGTGCTATTGGACCTCTCGGCGGCTTTTGATACCATCGATCATGGTATCATGCTGCAACGGTTGGAGGGGCTGGGCATAGGAGGCACTGTCTTGCAGTGGTTCTCCTCCTTCCTCTCTGGCCGGATGCAGTCTGTGTTGACAGGGGGCCAGAGGTCGACCCCGAGACCCCTCGTATGTGGGGTACCTCAGGGGTCGGTCCTCTCGCCTCTACTGTTCAACATTTATGTAAAGCCGCTGGGTGAGATCATCCGTGGTTTTGGCGTGGAGTACCACCAGTACGCTGATGATACCCAGCTGTACATTTCCACGCCAAACCACCCCAACGATGCCCTTGCCGTGCTGACCCAGTGCCTGGAGGCCGTGCGGGTATGGATGGGGAGAAACGGACTCAAGCTCAACCCCTCCAAGACCGAGTGGCTGTGGTTACCGTCATCCCGGTACAGCCAGCTGATTCCATCGCTGTGTATTGGGGGCGAAACAGTGGCTCCCACAGGAAGGGTTCGCAACTTGGGAATCCTCCTGGACTCACGGCTGTCCTTAGAGGACCATCTGACGGCCGTGGCCGGGAGGATGTTCCACCAGGTTCGCCTGGTGCGCCAGTTGCGTCCCTTCCTAGACCGGGACTCGCTACGCACAGTCACTCATGCCCTCGTGACCTCCAGGCTGGACTACTGTAATGCTCTCTACATGGGGCTCCCCTTGAGGTGCATCCGGAAGCTCCAACTTGCCCAGAATGCAGCCGCGCGGGTAGTGATGGGAGCGTCGTGGCGCTCCCACGTAACACCGCTCCTGCGTGAGTTGCACTGGTTGCCGGTGGTCTTTCGGGTGCGGTTCAAGGTGTTAGTGACCACTTTTAAAGCGCTCCATGGCATCGGACCCGGATACTTACAGGACCGTCTACTGCCAGCAAATACCTCCCGCCGTCCGGTACGCTCCCACAGAGAGGGCCTCCTCAGGGAGCCGTCGGCCAGACAGTGCCGGCTGGCGACCCCCAGGGGGAGAGCCTTCTCTGTGGGAGCTCCCACGTTATGGAACGAGCTCCCCCCCGAACTCCGTATAATAACAGATTTACGCACCTTCCGTCGGGAACTAAAAACATTCCTTTTCCGACAGGCCGGCCTGGCATAGAAGCTTCTGAGTATTTTTTAAGATTTTAAATTTTGGGTTTTGGGATTTTGGCCAAATGATTTAATTTATTTTTAATTATTTTAAATCTTGTATATTTATATGTTTTTTAAAGTTTAGGCTGTACACCGCCCCGAGTCCTTCGGGAGAGGGGCGGTATAGAAATTTAATAAAAATAAAATAAAAAAATAAAATAAAATGTGTCAAATGCAAAGTTCTCTATATTGTTATTACTGCATCACACTTCATATTTCATATTCGCTTCACAATATAAGATGCACAAAGCAGAATCAAGATTTGTTTTAAACTGGGAAAAATACTTCATTTTAAATCAACCCTGGTTCTGCAGTGCTGCCTCGTTATAGTGTAGTGGTGGGTAATGTTCCTGGAAAGGAACAAAGACAGCCAGGAGCATATGACAAAAGTATGTAGTCTCATAAGGGTCATCTACCGTGTTTCTCCAAAAATAAGACCTGTTGTTGTTTGCCTCAAAAAGAGGCACTAGGTCTTATTTTCAGGGGATGAACCGTGAACTGGCAAGGGGGTTTCCAGTCCAGGCCCTCATGGCCAAGGCCCAGTTGTTGGGCTCCTGTGCAGAGTCCAACCTTTCTTCCCTCAGGGCTGAACACATCTTGGGGGAGGCAAATTGACAGGCGGACTTTTTAAGCAGGGCAATCGTGGATCATTCTGAATGGTGCCTGCACCTGGATCTCTTTGCGGAGATATCGGTGAGGTTCAGCCATCCGGTTCTAGACTTGTTCGCTTCTCCAGCGAACTCCCAACTCCCGAGATTCTTCTCCCGATTCCCGTCTCCAGGGGCGGAGAGAGCGAATGCTCTCCAGAGCCCATGGCCACCGTGACTACTTTACCCGTTTCCTCCTCTCTCTCTGATCCTGGCAGCTATCCACAAGATACTGCAAGAGCGGGCGGAGGTGATATTCGTGGCCCCACACTGGCTGCAGAGACCGTGGTTTGCCGACCTTGTGAATCTCTCCAGTTCTTCCCCATGAAGGATTCCCCCAAATCTCATCAATCTCAGCCAGGGAGTTCTGCAACATCCAGAACCCCAGTTGCTTCAATTAACTGCCTGGCACTTGAACGACGGATCCTGTCTCGGGAATCCTATTCACCAGGCGTCCTGTCTCAGGAATCCTATTCACCAGGATTTAGGCCTTTCGACGGCTGGCAACGAATCACATCTATGATTCCACATGGAAGAATTTCTGCCATTGGTGTGAAAAACATCACCTGGCTATCTCGGATTTGACTATTCCAAGGATCTTGGACTATTTACTGGAGGGCTTCGATAGGGGCTTGGTGCCTGATACCATACATAGACAGGTGGTGTCTATCTACTCTACTTATCTGTGACAACTTGACGCCGTTGACTCAACATCCGTTGATACGCTCCTTTATCAAGGGCGCTACCAACACCAAGCCTCCCATGGTTCATGGGTATCCCTCTTGGGAGTTGCCGCGGGTCCTATAGGCCCTCACCAAGCCACCCTTTGAACCTATCAGAATCTGTGCCCTGCGGTCCTTGTCCTTCAAGGTCGCCTTCCTGGTTGCGATCACATCAGCCAGGTGGATTTCTGAGCTGGCAGCGCTTTCTGTTAGGGTTGACTTATGCATTTTTCATCGAGACTGAGTGGTCCCTCATTTGGACCCTATCTTTATTCCCAAGGTCAATACCCTGTTTCATAAGGCTCAGGAAATGGTACTGCCAGATTTTTGCCTTGATCTGTCTCATGACTTGGAACGGCAATGGCATGCACTGGACGTCCTCAGGGCGTTATGCTATTATATCAAGCAAACGGCGGCCTTCCACAAGTCTGAAGCCTTCTTCGTTTCCTTTCACCATTCCTCTCTGGGGCAGAAGGTGTCTGCCTCGACCATAGGCAGGTGGATCAGGGCCTGCATTTCAGGGGCGTATCAGTCGCATCCCCTGGTGGTTCTAAGTCGAGTTACAGCGCATTCAACTTGCAGTGCGGTGACCTCTGCGGCATGGGCCACACAGGCATCCATCGAGGACATTTGTAGGGCAGCGACGTGGTCTTTGTCTTCCCCATTTGTGAGGCATTATAAACTGGACAGGTTTGCCTCCGCGGACGCCTCGTTTGGACGGAGGGTCCTCCTACAGGTGGTGCCTAGGGATGAGTCAGCAGCCCTGACTGCTTCCCTCCCATAGGGACAGTGAGGCTTTGATATGTCCCATTGGTGATTCTCCATCTCCTATGCTGGAGAAGGAGCGTTATCTTACCTGAATGCCTTTTCTCAGGATGGAGATGGAGAATCCACTCCCGCCCCTTAGGGTCCATCAGGTCCAGTGTTAGGGGTCTGGGAGCCAACACGTCGGACTGTCGTCATTAGCTTTCGCCCTCATCAAGACTGGGTGTGTCCTGGTCCAAGTTTGAGTGACTTAGTCTAATGGGCAGGAAGACAGAGCTAACCATTGGTGGATTCTCCATCTCCATGCTGAGAAAAGGCGTTCAGGTAAGACAACGCCCCTTCTCTGCCAATAGAAAAATGAAAAAGTCCCAAGTGCCAGAAAAGGAAAATCTGATTAATCAAGCCCAATACTTTTCAAATAAGTATCTTTTTCAAAGATGTTCTGTAGACTGATTGGAACCTATTTCTTTGAGACAGTTGGTAATTATGTGTGACCCTATCTCATAATTTATTCAGCCTGAAGAATGCGACTATGAGTCAGATTTCTATCACTGTCTTCTTTATCTTTTTCTTGTATCTTGCTGAGTTCCCTAATATCCTTATGTGAGGTGGATGTTGATGTGTCCCCCCCCTTTTTTTATCCTGTTTCACAAATAAAGCATGAAGCAAATTTGTCACAGGGAGGGGGACCTAAACAGGTGCCTTATCAAAATAAAAAAGGACACACTAATTTCTTTTTGGTTTGTAATTGCTAGAGTGTTGTACTATGATCCAGCAAGGCTTTATTCTTATTTTATTTTATTATTTTATCTTTTTAATAACTAAGACCATAACCATTGAATCTCTTGGGGTTGCTATATCTCTGATTATTGATTGAGAAATGAAAGCCTGTGGACAGTTCCAATTATGTATAAAAGAGAACTAGGATTCTATTTATTTACTTCTATTTTGGTTCCATCCAACTCTAGGCTGATTCTGGATGGTTCACAATTTAAAATATGGGCTATAGTGATTCTGCCATGAGAACTCTGAAGTACAGTTTCTCTGGTTTTAGAGATTCACACAGAATGCTTTCATTTTACTTTTTTCCCATTTAACAAAGAGATACCTTGGGATCCTCAATTGTCCTTTTAACGCTTAACATTGTACCAAAGAATTGATACCAAGATGATGAAATACACAGCAATAGTATTAGTATGGAAAACAAGTTACATAGCATTCACTTTATCAGTATGATTGAAGATCCCTATGCAATAAAAACATGATTTTGCAACAAACTCAATTTCTCATCCTGCTGTTCGTAAGTTTATTAAAATTTAATAAATGATATAATGTTGACAGTAACATCAGACATTTGAGGCCAAGTTTTGCTTAAAGTCTGCAACAACAAATAATGTTTTTTTGTCTCATGCACCAAGCCATCATTCTGTAAATTATTTTGAAATCTTTAAAGGATCAATTTTGTTTTTTAAATGTTTTATTATATATGTGATGAATAGAATAAAAGTTGTTAGGTTGTAATACATTTTTCCTGATTTCCATATAATTTTTGTTAGGCAGTAATTATTAGGGTTTTTTTTGTTCTGAGAATCACAATCTTTCAATATAAGGAGATAGACTAGAATAAAATAACTTGCAGTTTCAAAAGTTTAATGTTGGTATTGTAGTTAACTTTTATAGCCTCTTTTATAATTTTGGGGATTGTTATTGGAAAGCATGAAACGTTTTCATAGTATTTAAAATTATATTTTTAAACTTGATCTGTGGACTCTCCCAATCTTACAAAACAGATTTGAGAAGTGCTTGTTGTAGTTTCGCATAAGTACATCTTTTCATTGACCTAAGAATTCTTAATAAGATTTTCTTAAAGATTTTCTTTGAGATTAGTACTGTACTTTATGAACCATCCAAACAAATTTCATGCTATTTCGTAAGTCAGGATAAATATCAGCTCTTCTACTAGATGCATGCCTAAATAAACCAGAGATTCTCTCTTTGAACTCTATTTCTTGTTGCATTAAGAGTAAAAAAAAACTTGGAAACCTAGTTCAGCTGCACATTCAACACACCAGTGTAAAAAAAGAGAAAAAGCTGGAGTAATCAGATGACATGTATCAATCTTGCTTAATCATGAAAATTTGGATACTATGTAAACAAAGCATGTATGTAAAAATGGAATTAACTCTTAATTAGGATTGGGGCAAATGTATGATGATTTGTCTGTGTGCCTTGGGATCAGAAATAGTCAAAAAGATTACATACTTCCCTACATAGTATGAAGAAAATTGTATACTTTATCACATACTATATGGATGTATGCTGGAAAATAATTTTCTTTTAATTTCTATGGGCTGGTTTTGCTAGAATATATAATAATAATGGTGATGTATTAAGCTCGTGTTCTGCCTAACTCTCAATGGCTCTGGGCAGCTGACAACAAAGACATTACAATAATACAATTTTTTTAAAAGCATAAAGAAGTAAGGAGTCACACTCTCCCTTGTCTAAGTCTTCATGGCTCTTCTAAATAATAGTAGAATGGGAGTCATCCAGATTTTGGGATGAACCTAGTTCCAGAGTGCAGGTGCTGCTACAGAGAAGATGTGCTTCTGCGGTCTGAAGAAATCTTTAATATTGAAGGAACCTGAATGCACCAGTGTTGCAGGATTGAATCAGCTAGGTGGATGTTATGAGAGACAGCCCTATGTCATGTAGGCTTTATAGGTAACATCCAGCATCTTAAAATCACACTTGGAACGAATTGGCAACTAGTACAGTTTATGAAGCAGAAGTACTACATGGCTTACTGGAGGTACACTGGACCATTTGAAGCATCCAGGTGATCTTAAAAGGCAGCCTCATGTAGAGAGATGCCAGATGACTAGGGCATGAGTTTTAAATTGACTCATTTTACTTCTTTTATTCATAGTCCTGTTTCCTATTATCTGAAACTCTGTAGGCAACAGTAACAATAATTACAGTGCCTTATTTTATATCATGTTTATTGGCTTATTCTTTTTCCAAATAGTTTTAATACTTACAAATGGAAAGAATAAAAACTACAAAACATATAGAAGGAAAAAAACAAGTCTCAAAAAGAAAAGGGGAGGGGAGGAAAGTAACTTTCCCCCTTTATCCAGGAAGTGAAAATAATTGTAATAGTTTATTACCATCTCTTAATACAATAGGTACTGTCTTCTCCCCATAATTAATCACTTAGTTAAAAAGCAAACGCCCTTTCATTTCTTCATCAGCAAAAGTCCAGTAAGAGAACCAAATATAACTAATATTATATTTTTAATCTTGATTGAATAAGCCAACTCTGTAATCCTTCCCCAAATTTTAAGTCTTAGTTTTTAATCCCTTCAAATATAGTCCCAAAGCTTGTTTTGTATTTGTATTTTCTTTTAACCCAAGGATATGCCACAACTTTAAAAACCTCTGAGATAAATTTGTCCTTTTTAAAAATCACTTGTCATAAAGTAGTTTGAGATTTTAACAGACCACCAGTACTATGGATCCAATAAGAACAAGTTACTCAAACCACTTTTCTGGCTTAATAATTGTTCATCTTCTTTAAACAGTGAATCATCCATCAGTTTCTTTGTATTTCCATATTCTGCTTGTCTTATTTAAATCCACATTTAAATTAATTTCAAATGTATCCATTGTAGCTTGTTCTTCAGCAACTTCATTGCCACATGACCCATCATATCAAGTAATTTTAAAGACCAAAATTCCAAAACGTCCAGTAAAAGATTTTTGCTCCATTCTTGATGAAATGAATTTATTATCCTCTAGCTCCCCCAAAATTCGATTATCATATTTCCTCTTAAACCTGAAAAATTGCCATTTCCCACTGGAAAAATTCTAATTACCGGTAATTCAAAACTATAATTTCAGTTCAATCTGAATAGGATTTCAAGATTCTGTTAATGCAGCGGTTCTCAACCTATGGGTCGCAACCCCATTTGGGGTCGAACGACCGTTTCGCAGGGGTCTCTGGACACTGTGGTCTGCCATTTTGTTTTATTTATTTATTTGTTGCATGCTGCGCATGCACGGTTTGGGCCATTGGGCGTGCTGCGCATGCGCGGATCGGCCCGTTGCGGTCCGCCATTTTGTTTTTTGTTTTTTTATTTTATTTTTTTTTTTGCCGCGCATGCGCGGATCGGGCCGTCGCGCACGCACCGCACATGCGCGGATCGGCCCGTCGCGGTCCGCCATTTCAGTTTTTTATTTTTTTATTTTTTTCGTCGCGCGCGCTGCGCATGCGCGGTTCAGGCCATCGCGCGCGGCCGCGCATGCGCAGATCGGCCCGTCGCGGTCCGCCATTTCGGGTTTTTAATTTTTTTTCGTCGCACGTGCCGCGCATGCGCGGTTCAGGCCGTCGCGCGCGGCCGCGCATGCGCGGATCGGCCCGTCGCGGTCCGCCATTTTTTTTTGTTTTTTTATATATAATTTTTTTAATTTTTTTTTTGTCGCTCACCGTGCATGCCCAGATCGGCCCGTTGCGCGCGCTCGCGCCCAGGTCGGGGTCATGGCGCGCATGGGCGGCGCAAGTGGGGTCTCAACCTGAAAAAGGTTGAGAACCACTGTGTTAATGCAATTTACAATAAAGTAGAATTAGTTCATCTAGTCTTCTCTCCTGCCTGGTTTACCGGGGGAGGGGGGGTTAAACTGGCAAGTCTAAAAGTACAAACTTCCCACTGACACTTTTAACTACTTGAACCATTACACCCAAATTTTCCTAAGTTTCTTTCTCTAAGCATTAAGCCATTGGGGGGCTCTTGCCTCTCTTGTCTGATTGTTTCCTAGGCAGCATCTCTTCCCAGTGTTCCCCAAGGTCATCCGCACAGTCCATTACAGAAATCATTGGGTCTAAAGATGACCTTTTGAAGTGGCACATCATCACATCTTTCAAAGCAGGAGGTATCATCTCCTCCCTCCTGGGCCAAGTCACAGCTTTGGCTTCTTCTAGGATCTAAGAAGGATCCCGATCTGGTAAAGAGGTGGCCAAGCTGATAGCACAGAGAATCTTGTCCGCTTCCTCTGGAGTCACTCAGCCTTTTCTGCCCATTCGTGGTCTAAGTTGAAATCAATTTGAGTGATTTTATTTATCAGATAATCCTCATAGTGGATCATTGGATGTTCTGAGGGGGGACCTATTCAATAAGGATACTCTAAACAGAACTGCTGAATGACTATCAGAAGATGGAATAAAGGCAGAAAAATAATTGATATTTTGCTAAACTTTTCATCATGAAATAATTCCTGATAGCTACTTTTAGCTGTGTCTGGTGAGACACTCAACTTCAAGTTTTTCTTTAAAGGAATACTGTGGTTTTTCTAGTTTTTCATATCCTGGAGCTGCTTGGTAAACCAAGGGGGCACCCTAGGATCAGCAGACAAGGAGAGGCTCTCTAGGAACAATATGATCCAAGGCCCCAGGTACCTGCCATTACAAGTAGCGACTAGGCTTGAACTGAACTGCCTACCAGCTCCTTAGAGAAATCCCTAAGGTCTCCTTGAGATCCTATTAAGTCAATCAGTAGCCTGGGACTTGCCAATTGAATGGGCCCTGTTTCCTGTATGGAAGGGATGACACCAGTGAATCAAAAGAGAGTCATCTGTCCACAGCAATGGATTGATGTTACGTCTATCTATAGCTATAGTTAGATTAGTTGAATTAACTGCTAAGGTTGTATTTCAATGCTTGGGATAAAGTTCAAGATTTTAACAACTTGTTAATACTGCTTGTAAGGTTTAAGAAATGTTTGTTGAGAATGGATAATTCTTTTGCCTAAATAAATTAGGTGTTTATCATATACAAACCTTCATTTAAAAAAAAATCAGGATTTTTTTAATGCATGTATTCCGCAAAGCTGTTATTAAGGCAGAAAAATCAAGGTTAGTTTCATTATCCAAAGTTTAAATGTTAGAATAGAATATTTTTCTTCTTTACACCTTTATTTTGATACTGATCTAATTCATTGTTCTTACAGAGTTGTACTTCATTGATCTATACCAGAAATGGATATTAGAGCGTAATTACTAGAGGGAAGTAATCAGCGATAAACTCTGCTTCAAGGTAATTTCTGTCTTTCTTTTTGCATTGGAAGGTTTGGCTTGCTAATTGTGTGCATCTTGGGCTTTTTTGTGTTGATCAGTCTTTTATCAGAAAAAGTACATTTGAAAATAAGCTTTAGTTCGCTATGTCATTTTTATAAAGATTTATGGTTCTAATCCATTAACTGTTCAGAGTCACCTAGATCAGTGATGGCAAACCTTTTAGAGACCAAGTGCCCAAAAACTGGCCCCGCCCCCGTTCTGCCCACCATCCCCTGCTCCACCTGCCCACAGGACCACTCACCTCCAGGGCCCGCTGCAGATCGCCCAGGCAGCCCAGCAGCGCTATGGCAACCACATCCTCTGCCCGCACCCTGCAGCATCAACTGCATGATGGGGTGTGAGGGCAGAGTCTTGTCTACGTTGCGTGGCTGCCATGTCCTTGGCTGTGCTGCTCCGTGTGGGCCATGCTCGAGGGCGACTCTCCTTCAGGGGGGCTGCTGGAGAGGAGGGGGTTGCGGGGGGAGGTAAGGCTTGGGCAACGGCATGTGTGCCCACAGAGAGGGCTCTGAGTGCTGCCTCTGGCACCTGTGCCATAGGTTCGCCACCACTGACCTAGGTAATGTGAAGAGTGGTACAAAAATTTGATAAATAATGTGATGGTTAGGGTTAATCAAAAAGGAACTATTTACCAAATAACAGTTTGGTATTGTGAAAGATGCTGAAAGATAAGTTAACTTCTGGTGTAGCCTTTCTCAACATTTAACATTTAACCCTGGAGAGACCTTGAAGTAATTTTAGGGAATCCCTTCACAAAACAAAACAAAAAAAACATGTATAAGGTATTGATGTAGTTGAGCTTTATAGGCTCCAGTGACTATGGCCAATGATGAAGAATGAAGTTATAACTTAAGAGTGGTTTGAAATTACATACTGCTCATCCCCTTTATAAATAAATGGTGCTCAAGTTTGTAGCAAATCTATTTGTTTTAAAAAAAATCATGTTAGGCTACTTGTTAGGCACAAAGAGAGATAGTTGGTGGCCAGAGGAGACATGTGGCCTATCTATCCCTGTTTTAGATCGTTAAAACAATTAAATTCAGGTTCTAACTTATATAAATTAGACTTTAGAGAAGTGGCTTTTTGCTCATATGATATGATATAATTTCTGAAGCAAAACTATTGCATGACTCAAGGATTGTTGGTCCAATAGGCAGGGTAGCAACAGGGACTGAGATGAGAAAGGGAGGTGGGTGGAGGGCAGATGAAGTGCACACTCTAGTCATAAATACGAGCTGTTTGTCAATTTTGATCATGTCATCATGGGGTCACTGCAATAGTCATAACTTCAAAGACTGGTCATTCTACCATTCATTCAGCACCATCATAAATTTGAATGGTTGCTGAATGATTTAAGCGAGGACTACTTATATCTCCATCCAAGTCATCTTCTAGACTCTCTACATCAGGGGTATCAAACTGCTGGCCGTGGGCCAGATGCGTCATGCCAAAACCGCGTCCACCCTATTGCCGGCAATGGGAAAAAAGTCACGATATGTCGTGACACATCACGTGACATCGCAAGTTTGACACCCATGCTCTACATTGACTGCTTGCAATGTTTAAATCATGCAGGTCCAACTCATGGCCAGTGGGTGGCATGCGGCCCTGGAAAGCTAGTAATCAGGCTTCACAAGATCATAAAAAATATTTAAAAGTAAAGGAAGTTATTTATATACATTAATTATATTATATATATTTATATGTAGCCCAACACAATTTCTCTCCAATCAATGTGGCCTAGAGTTGGATACCCATAGTTTAAATAAATAGTGTGAATTAACCAATAGGCACATTTGAGATTTGGGGAGTATATTAAGGGCATATTCACTAAATGACTGCCATAGTGGTCAGACTACAGTGATGCAGTTACTTGCTACCACTATGTTTAGAATAGGGCTTTCTCCAGCATGGTGGATGTAGAATCCACTAGATTGGGTTATTTCAGCACTCCTGCTCAGAGAGACTAGGAAAAAAGCCTTAGCCACGCCTTCCCCTGGGCGTGTCTCCCAGTTTTTTCCTAGTCTCGAGCTCAGAGCAGACACCTTTTTTGGTTGGCTCCGTAGTTGTTTGATTTAATCTCAAATTTGACCAATCAAACTCCAAAAATATTTCAAATTTAGGCTTTTTAAAATCTTAGATCCATCCAGGATTAGCAATCCGGTCCTGGTTTTCGAGCCAGCCGGCTCCAGCACGGACCGATCCCCACCGGCAGGAAGCCGGCGGGGAAGCCAGCAGCTGCCTCCGCTCTCCCCAGGGCTTTCCAAACCGCCGGGCTCGCTGCAGCAAGCCGACAACAGGCACGGGGACAACGACGGACATCCCCAGCGGCTGAAGCCAGCGGGAAAGCCAGCAGCCGCCTCGAGCCTCTCCAGGGTCCCTCCAGACCACCGGGCTCGCCGCAGCAAAACCGGCAAGGAGGCACGGCGGACTCCTGGTCCGGACACGGGGCTCCGTTGTCGAGGATCGTGCACCGGGCTTCCTCTCCACACGCAAGTAAATCGGGGGGGGAAGAGCGGTGAGAGCGAGGCTTCGCCCCGCGCCGCTCCCTTCACCCCGGGGCCGTTGTTTTTCGGGGGGGAGGAAATCGCCTCTCTCCATAGCTTAGGAGCTTGGAAACAGGCAGCCGCCATCTTAGGACCACATGGTCTCAGTTTCCCGCCACTCCAGGTACCCGGGCGGCGGCGGCCATCTTTGATCCCAGGCCTGCAAGGCCCAGTCCGCAGAACCCTCGTCTTGGCCTAAGTGTCAGGCCCGACCAGGGACAGCCTCCGACGCGAATCTCCGGCATCCAAGGCCATCGGCGGGCGCCCTCCGTCAGCGCAGGAACGCCCGGCCGATCATACTTTTCTGTAGGCTCCCTACCCCCTCCTTCACCAAGGTACAGCAGGGATCATAAAACACACCCATTCCAGGGCTGCTGGAGGAGGCAGTACCCCGTGGGCCCTGGCTACCTAGGCCCTGGCAGGAGTGAGGGTTTTTTCGCAGGCCGCCTGTTTACTATAGCTGTGGCCTTTAGCCACACGGCCTATAGGACAGGCCTACAACCTGTCCGGCTGATCTGCCTCACCTCATTTGGATTCAGAGTGAGGGGCGGCTGCGTCTCCTCCCTGAACATTGTTCTGCGGCCTTAGGTTCCAATTCCCTCCCTCTAGTCACCCTTCTGCAGGCTTGACTAGTGGTAATGGCAGACAGTCCCTCCCCAGTGACTACACCGGTCTCAGGTGCTCCTACCGCACAACCAAAGCGCAGGGCAACTGATTTAAATACAGGAGGTAAGAAGAAGGCTAAGACCAAGCATCTTACCTCCAAGGAGACCTCTAAGTCAGCGGAGCGAGTGGCCTCAAGGAGGCATCAGGCATTGGAGAGGGAATTCTCCAAAGCACAGCGGCTCCTATCCAGTGGAGCCGATCCGATTCCCCCTGCCCCACTGGATACCAATACTACAGAGCCTCCCCAACCAAATGCTGCCTGGACTACCACTCCTCTGGGGGAAACCGAACGGGCAGGTCCCTCTCACTCCTCCCCTCCTCCTCAGCAGGGCCCCCAAGTGGCTATTGCCCCAGCGTTGGTAGGGGCAACCCTTGGGGCCCAGGGGCCCGCATGGTCACAGGCCCAATTCCAGGCCTTCATGCAGCACGCCTTCACACAATTCATGACTCCACCAAGGATCCCACAGGTTCCCCTTCAGGTCCCCTCTCCTCCCAGTGGTCCTCCCCCTCAGCAGGACTACTCTACAGCTCCGGAATCTGTTATCTCGGAGGCTTCATCCCAGATGGGGGAGGGGGAGTCCGAGGACTTAGTCGTCGCAGATACCCCCATGTCAGACGAGGAGGAGGCAGAATCTGATCAGGCCTCTGCCTCCTGCCTCCTCGATCACTCCATCTTTACTTCCTTACTATCAAAGGCATGCTCCACTGCCTCTCCTCTGTGCAGGAGGAGAAACCCTCCACCTCAGCAGACAAGGAGTCAAATCCGTTGTTCAAGGTGAAGGTAGTGGAACACAAACAAATTCCCTGTCCCTTTTTGTTCCGGGACGCGGTGGAGGCCCAGTGGGCCTCCCTGTCCACCATTCCCAGGGAAAGCACCGCGGAAAGGAAGCTCTATAATGTGGCCCCGTCTTTCGCTTCCCTACTAGAGGTCCCATCAGTATATTCTCAGCTAACTTCCTTGTTCTCAAATTCTGCTGCCTCAGGAGACATGACAGAGTTCCTCACAGCGGACGAAAAGAAGTTCGAGGCCAACTACAGAAGAGCACACCTGACCTCCGGTCAGGCCATTAAGGCTGCTACAGGTACCTCCTCCTTCGCCAGGACATCCATCATGTGGCTCCGGGAACTTCAGGCCACAATACCGCCGGAACAGCTCAGAGTGCACCAGACACTCGTCAAACTGATAGGGGCCTCACAGTATATGGCCGACGCCTCTCTCCACTCGGCCAAGTGTTCAGCCCGCTCAATAGGGGCCACAGTGGCCTCCCGCAGGCTCCTATGGCTGAAACACTGGAGGGCAAACTTACGGGCAAAGTGCCGCCTCTCCTCGGCCAACTACACAGGCAAGGACCTGTTTGGCCCCATCCTTGACCCACATGTGGTCGAGGGTAGGGACAAACATAAAGTCATTGCCCACCCTTCCAAAAAGGCCAATAGACGGCAGCAGCCGGACTCCCGCAGACAGGCCTCACGCCCCGCGGGTCCTTGGGAGTGGCGGCAGCCCTTTCGGACAGGGCAGTCCTGGGATGGGCCCAGAGGTTCACGTTCCTTCCCCCAGAGGCAGGACCATTAGCAGGACCGCCAAAATACAGGACCCAGGGGCCAGCCTCAGGCTAAACACCCCTTCAGGGGTTTGGGAAGCCGCCCTTTCCGGCAAACCAAGTGACTCCCTCGGGGAGTTCCCAATAGGGGGACGCCTAGAGGCCTAGAGGCGAGGCCTAGCACTCGAATTCGAGGCGATCCCACACGATCGCTTCCTCCAGTGCCCGGTGTCGCGAAACCCCTCCAAGGCACGGTTGGTATCCTCTGCCATCAAACACCACCTGGACATCAGGGCCACCTGGGGGCACTGATAGACTCAGAACGGTGCAGGGTCTACCTGTCCCAGGAGCGGCAGCTGAGCATCCGGAAATTGATATCCCAGATCCGGGGCACGAAAAGGGTTCCCCTGGTGCAGCTGTCCCAGCTCCCGGGAAAGATGGTATCCTGCATGGGGATAGTCCAGTGGTTCCTCCTCCCTTTTCAGAAACAGAACCTCAGCGCCTCTCCCCAGAAGGTCCAGGTGCCACACCACGTCCTCGCGTCCCTCCAGTGGTGGGTTTCCGCAGCCATGTCCAAGGGGACCGTATTCAAGGAACCCTCCAGGGTAGTCCTGACGACAGACGCCAGTCTGTTTGGCTGGGGTGCCCACCTCCAAACCCAGCTGGCACAGGGGCGTTGGTCCAGGGCGGACCTGAAGCAGAACATAAACTGGCTAGAGCTAAGGGCCATCCACCTGGCCCTCCTCCAATTCTCTCCCCTAGTATCAGGCAAGCATGTCCTAGTCCTGACGGACAACGTGGCGGCCAAGGCCCATGTCAACAAGCAGGGGGGCACACATTCCTGGGCCCTCCTCCAGGAGGCCAAGGAACTGGGGCTGTGGGCAGAGACCCACCTGAGGTCGATAAGGGCGGAACACATCTCGGGGGAGGCAAACCGGCAGGCAGACTCGCTGAGCAGGGTAACTGTGGACCACGCAGAGTGGCGACTGGACACCAGAGTATTCGACATGATAGGGTCCAGGTTCGGCGAGCCATGCCTGGACCTCTGCCTCCCCGGCCAACGCCCAACTCCCCAGATTCTTCACCAGGTTCCCGACCAGAGGGGCCAAGGGGACGGACGCCCTACGGTGCAGGTGGCCCGAGGGGCTGTTGTACGCCTTCCCTCCCCTCCCCCTGATCCAGGCCACCATCCGCAAGCTGTTACTGGAGCGAGCGGAAGTAATCTTGGTTGCGCCATATTGGCAAAACTTCTGCCAGTGGTGCTCCCCACGGGGGTTGGATCCCCTCTCAGTAGTCGTCCCAAACATCTTAGACTACCTGCTAGACGGCATGTCCAAGGGATTGTCCACCAACACCATCCGCAGACAGGTGGCGGCATTATCCACGGTCCTCACCAGTGACAATTGGGGTCTCCTCTCTCACCATCCAGCGATCTCGGCCTTCCTCAAGGGGGCGACAAACTCCGGTCCACCCCCGGTGCATAGATACCCTTCCTGGGACCTACCCACAGTATTATGGGCCCTAACGGAGGCTCCCTTCGAGCCCCTGCAATCATGTTCGCTACACTTCCTATCCTTGAAGGTGGCTTTCCTAATAGCCATTACCTCAGCCAGAAGGATTTCGGAGCTGGCCGCTCTATCAGTTCGGGAGGACCTGTGTATCTTCCACCAAGACAGAGTGGTCCTCAGACTAGATCCCTCATTCATCCCCAAGGTTAACACCAGCTTTCACAGGTCATTGGACCTCGTACTACCCAGCTTCTGTCCTACTCCGACCCATAGACTAGAACGCCAGTGGCATAAACTGGATGTGCACAGGGCTCTGCGCATTTACATAAAGCGCACAGGCCCCTTCCGCAGGTCCGAGGCCTTGTTTGTCTCCTTCCAACCATCTGGCATGGGCCGCAAGGTGTCTTCCGCTACCATTGGCAGGTGGATCAGGGCCTGCATAGCTAGGGCGTACGTCTCGCAGTCGCTGCCCGTCCCATCACGTATCACGGCTCACTCCACACGTAGCGCAGCAACTTCCGCGGCCTGGGCCACCCAGGCCTCCGTAGAGGAAATTTGTAAGGCGGCGTCCTGGTCGTCTCCGTCCTCATTCATTACCCATTACAAGATTGACAGGTTTGCCGCGGCGGATGCCGCGTTCGGCAGACGGGTCCTTCAACAGGTGGTTGCCTCCAGAGAGATGCCAGCCTAGTCCTCCCACCCTGGGGGACATGGGGGGCTTTGGTATGTCCCAATCCAGTGGATTCTACATCCACCATGCTGCAGAAGGGGCGTTGTCTTACCTGAACGCCTTTTCTCAGCATGGTGGTGTAGAATCCACTCCCTCCCTTAGATAACGGGCTAGGCTTGCGTGGAGGGCACCCCTCTTCTGTTACTCTCTTACCTTTTTTTGGAGCCACAGTGTCAGAACTTAGCTACCTCGCCTCGTAAAAAACTGGGAGACACGCCCAGGGGAAGGCGTGGCTAAGGCTTTTTTCCTAGTCTCTCTGAGCAGGAGGGCTGAAATAACCCAATCCAGTGGATTCTACACCACCATGCTGAGAAAAGGCGTTCAGGTAAGACAACGCTCCTTTCAACCTTTTCATCCATTGTACCACTTTTAGGATATGTCAACATATGAGTACCACCAGTTGCCTAGCAAGGTATCAAAAACCTGATGACCAAAAGAAAAAAAAGGGGGGGAAGTGATAAAGTACAGGTAGTCCTCGACTTACAACAGTTCACTTAGTGACTGTTCGAAATTACAATGGCACTGAAAAAAGCCCCCCAAGCCACAGCCGAGCAAGACACCTGCCTGCCTGCCCAGTGGCGCTCTTCCTCCTGTCCGAGGTTTTAATTGTTGTGAGCATTTCTCTTGAGGATTGGCAGCGGGGTTGGGTGGGGGAGTATTTGGTTTTTATTCCCCCCGTCTGCTGGGTGGTTGCAGCAGGTTTTGTCACTTCACATGACCCTGGGACACTGACCGTCATAAATATGAATCAATTGCCAAGCATCTGAATGTAAATCACAAGACCCTGGAGATGCTGCAACATTCCAGCTGATCGGGCGCTTCTTCTGGGCTCCGCAGAAGCACCAGGATAAGCGCTGAGCTCCAGCTGGAGCCTGGCGCTGATCCTGGCGCTTCCACTGAGCCCTGACAGCCCTGCAGCTCCAGCCATCTCTCGTTCAGGCTTGTGCGTTGCTGCCACCAGTTCAGCTCATTCCCCTCCCCCACTATCACTTTTCTAGGATGGTCGCGTACCACCTGCCAGGTGCCACTGTACCACAGGTGGTACCCGTACCACTGGTTGAAAAGCCCTGGTTTAGAAATCTAGAATGCTTATTAGCATATCAGCTTTCTTCTGCTTTATTTTTCCTATGCATTGGATACACTTTTAAATAAAGTACATGCACTCTTGTTTAGCAACCACAGTACCTCCTTTAGCAACTATTTGCAAATATGGTAATAAAATATTAATTTTGCAACCAACGCATGCATTTATAACATGCATGTGACAACAGTGCATACCAAAGTAATACTGGCATAGCTATACAAGACAACCTTAATCTGAATGAGATAGCAGCAACTAGTAATTTTTGCAGCATCTCTCTCAGTCACATGTTCATTTAGCAACCATTGTGCTTAATGGTCTAATTCAGCGGTTCTCAACCTTTTTCAGGCCGAGACCCCACCTGCGCCGCCCATACGCGGTGCGACCCCGACCTGCGCCGTGCATGCGCGACGAACCGAACCGCGCATGCGCAGTGTGCGCGCGATGGACCGAACTGCATGCGCGGTGCTCGCACGACGGACCGAATTGCACATGCGCGCGATGGACCAAACCGCGCGTGCATGGCACAACGGGCCTAACCGCACATGCGTGGCACAACGGGCCAAACCGCGCATGCGCGGCGCGCCCGCAACAGCCATGGGGAAATGGAAAAAAATGGGGGGCTGCCGTTTTTGGCGACCCCCGTGAAACGGTCATTTGACCCCAAATGGGGTCGCGACCCACAGGTTGAGAACTGCTGATCTAATTGTTGCAATGGAACTCAGTCACTAACTGAAGAATAGGTATACTGACTATATCTCCCTAGCATTTTTATTTTTGTATTTGTGTTTTTTGTATATGCAGGGCTGAAGGACATTACTTTGAAAAAAAGCTGTTCAAGCTAGTATTTTGCTTTGCATTATGCTAGCATCCAATTTTAATTTTATTTTTACCAAATCTTAATCTAATCATGCATTTGTGGAGTCTGCCAAGTAACAGCCTTGTATAAATATTAATTTAATTTATTTTTAAATATTTATTGTTATTATCTTTTTATTGGGTTGTAAACCGCCCCGAGTCCTACGGGAGAGGGGCGGTATAGAAATTTAATAAAAGTAAAAGTAAAGTAAAGGCACATAGTATATATAGTCATAGCTTTCTTAAGTTTATCCCAAAATTCTTTTTTAGCATCCTGAACTAGGGACTTGACTTTGACAAAGTTTAATTAAAATAGCTAATGAGAATAAATTTGTACTCTTATTTGTTTGATCGCTTTCTTAGTTGCTAATGCTTAACTGGTCAAAAACCTAATATATTCATCTGGGCTCAAATACAATACTTTGGAAATATTTTCTTTAACTTCTTGAGGGCTGAATTATCAAAGGCTTAATGTAAAAGTTGCATAATATACAGTAAATCAGGATTTTTGTGTTTATTTGTTCATGTCTGCAAATTAGCAGTAAAAGTAGTACAACGTTACAACAGTGCTGCAAAAAGTGACGTGACAGTTTTTCACACAACACTTGTAGTCTCACCATGGTCGCATGATCAGAATTTGGACACTTGGCAACTGCCTCATATTTATGACAGTTGCATTGTCCCCAGGTCATGTGATCAGTCGAGGATTAAGTAGCACATCATCTTGTTTCATTTTTTTTCTTATAGTGCATCATATTACAATAGAATGCCTATATGTATATTTCTAGGTAGAATAATTATTTAGATGTTTCAGTTCAGTCAGGTTTGGTGCCAGTTATAGTATGATCAGGTAAATGCTGGTGCTCAGTTGATTCCTCCTCCAGTACTGTCACTGCATTTAATAGCACTATAGTAAGGACAGAGAAAATAGATGACTCACATGATAGACAAGTTCTCAGCATCTCCTTGTTAATGACATAGCAAGTAGTAGGGAGTAAGAGTTATTCTGAAGGCATCTTCACAAGCTAGTATTTCTGAGCCCTTTATATATTTTGCTGCTTCCAGTGGCAGTTCCATCAGGGAACTGAAAATATATCACAAGGGTGGGGGGAGGGGATCTCTAAAATTTGGACCCAGATCTTTATAGTGTCAACAATTTATAGTTTTTCTTCAACTGGAAGTCAGCTCTATTTGGTCATCTGGCATTGTATGCAACAATGTCTTATTTACTGAATATTGGTCTGTAGTTCTCAGCATTATAGTTTACTGTTTCTTAATTCTTTTATAAGTATCATGCAAGCCTGTTAGTAAAATGGAAATATGTGTTTAAAAATCCAGTCTACAAAATTCCTTGTGGCAGAAATTAAGAATTCTTTCCCTGTGTATCTTTTCATTGTATTGTTAATGTCATAGCTGTATTCTCTTTGACAGATCTATTGAGTTTTCCTTCTTCTGTTTTGAATAGTTCCTGTTGTTTTTAATTTATTGACTCATTCTTCTCTTTTTTTCTATTACCAGATATTTTTTTTTGCCCTGACCTGACTCTGCTGATTCATCTTTATCATGGAATAATCCTCATATTTTGTATTGTCTGTTAGTGCTCCGTGCATTTCTACCCCTCCTCCCAAGAAACCCTGAGTTTAAGAATGAGATAATTATTTGTACATACTTGTCTAATTCTGTCACTCAGATTGGTAATTTCTTACTTTTTACAAGCCAGGAATAGGTATAATGGAATGGCATACAGAAGTTGAAGAAAGGATATATGCATTAAATAAATATAAGTTGCTACCATGAAAAGGCAAAATAATTGAACAATATTTAGCTGATATGTTTAACTTAAATTATATTTTGGTCAACTCAAAAGTATGCAGATACAACTTGGTAATATGTTCTTTAAGCAGTTAATGGCATCTGTTGATAATCAAAATGAAGAGTTCAATCAACTTTTAAAATTTGCTCTGAAGATAAAATATTCCGTACAATAATTAAATTATATGTCGATAGGCATCAGCCTCACTTGATGTAAATAGTAAATGTTATGTGGCTATCTCTGTGCAATTAACCCACTTTCAGATTAAAATTGATAATTTTACAGAGTATATCATGATCACGTTACCAGGATAGTAGTATATAATTCTGCTTGTTTAGTCAACTGCTCCTCTCCCTACTTATCACAGTTTGTAACAATACATATTCTGGTAAATGTAATACCTACATACATGTAGGCATTCAAGTTTTTAATGTATTATACTTAGCCATTTGTTATTGTCATTAGGAGAACTATAAGAACTTATATGACTTTACAACATTTAAAACAGGGAAAACTAATTCACACCATGGAAGATTTTCAGAACTAAATTCATGTATACATAGTCTTCTCCAGCACTGGAGATGGATAATCCACCAATGGGTTTAGACTGTGTTCCTGCCCAATCAGATCAAGTCAGCCAAAGTTGCCACGCCCGTCCTGGACCATAGAGATCCCATTCTTGACTTGATCTCGCCCAGGACAGTCGTGCAAGTTTGGCTCTTAGGCAGGTTAAAGTCTCTATTGATGGATTTTCCATTTCCAAATTGCTGAATAGTGCTGTATTCAGCACAGAATTTGACCACCTAGTACTAATTATTTATTTATTTATTTATTTGGCTTATATGCCGCCCTTCTCCCCAGACTCAGGGCGGTTTACAGCAAAATACAAGTACAAATATAATATAAATTAATTAAAATACAAATATACAGTATTAAAAAAACTATATAACCACTCATGCAACATACAATCCAATCAGAGGCCCAGGGGCAGAGCACAGCTCACACGCCCCAAAACCTGTCTGCATAAATGAGTTTTTAAAAGTTTTCGGAAAGCTAGGAGGGAGGGAGCAGTACGAACCTCCGAGGGAAGCTGGTTCCAGAGGGCTGGAGCAGCAACAGAGAAGGCCCTTGTCCTAGGCCCCGCCAGACGGCACTGTCTAACAGACGGGACCCGTAGGAGGCCAACCCTATGTGCCCTAACCCGCCGCTGGGATTCATGAGGCAGAAGACGGTCCCGCAAGTATCCTGGCCCATTGCCATATAGGGCTTTATAGGTCATAACTAACACTTTGAATTGTGTTCGGAGACCAATTGGTAGCCAGTGTAGCTCACGGAGGGCTGGAGTGATACGAGCATGTCTTGAGAGACCTAAGACGGCTCACGTGGCCGCATTCTGAACTACTTGCAGTCTCCGAACATTCTTCAAAGGTTGCCCCATGTAGAGAGCATTACAGTAGTCGAGTCTCGAGGTGACAAGGGCATGGGTGACTCTGAGGAGTGACTCCCGGTCCAAATAGGGCCGCACTGATGCACCAGGCGAACCTGGGCAAACGCCCCCCTCGCCACAGCCGAAAGATGGTATTCTAAACTTAGCTGTGGATCAAGGAGGACACCCAAGTTGCGAACCCTCTCCGACGGGGATAAAACTTCCCCGCCCAGAGTGATGGATGGACAGATGGAATTGTCCTTGGGAGGCAGAACCCATAGCCACTCCGTCTTGTCGGGATTGAGTCTGAGCCTGTTAGCACCCATCCAGACCCCAACAGCCTCCAGGCACTGGTTCATCACTTCCACTGCTCCGCTGTAATGACGCGGGGTAGAGATATAGAGCTGAGTGTCATCAGCATATTGATGACAACTCACCCCGTGTCGACGGATGATCTCACCCAACTTCTTCATGTAGATGTTAAAAAGCAGAGGTGAGAGAACAGACCCCTGAGGGACTCCACACGGAAGAGACCTCGGAGCCGATCTCTGACCTGCAAACACCGACTGCGACCCTACTCACAAAATTGAACAAAGAAAAGATTAATGAACGAAGCTGTTCAGCATCTGCTAAAAACATACAGGCCATAGAACCGATGCCAGTGGACCAGAAAGGTCGGGGGTTTTATTTCATCCTCTTTGTCGTTTCCCCAAGATGTCAGGGGGATGGAGAGCCATTTTAGATCTCAAGGGCTTGAATTATCATCTTGCATACTGCAAATTCAAGATGCAAACGCTCCGCTCAATCTTGGGAAGCGTAAGGAAAGGAGACTTCCTGACGTCTATCGACCTCACGGAAGTGTACCTCAATATCCCCATCTCTCTCGCCCACCGCCGGTTTCTAAGATTTGCACACAAGGGGCGCCATTTTCAATACAGGGCACTTCCATTTGGCCTATCATTGGCTCCCAGGGTATTTACCAAGATCCTGGCGGTTCTAGCCGCTCACCTAAGGATGGTACCAGTTAGAGTCCAATGCTACCTGGATGACATATTAATCCAGTCATCGTCCACCCAGTCCACCCTGGCGGACCTCGAACTGTTGATGAAGCTGCTCAAGGATCACAGGTTCTCGGTAAACTTCACCAAGAGCCATATGGTTCCCACAACAAGTCTGTTATACCTAGGGGCCATCATGGACACGGTGAAGTGCTGGATCTACTTATCACAGGAACACCGGGACAGCATAAGGGAGTTGGTCCTCCAATTACGCAGGAGTCGAACTGTAACATTGGCCAGTCCTTCCCAGTTGTTAGGAAAGATGATCTCGGCCATAGCGATCGTCCCCTGGTCCAGGCTCCACTCCAGGGAACTTCAGTGGTTCCTGCTTCCTTTCCAGAGACAGAACCTCAGCGCCTCCCAGCAAAGGGTGATACTCCCACTACAAGTATCGTGCTCTCTCATATGGCTCTCACCCGCCATGCTCAAGGGATCCTCCTTCAAGGAGCCAGATCGGCTCATACTAACGACCGACGCCAGCCTGTTCGGCTGGGGAGCACACCTTCGCTCACAGTGGGCACAGGGCCGTTGATCTCGCTCAGACCTTCGGCACAACATCAATTGGCTGTAGCTCTGGGCCATACATCTGGCCCTTTGCCACTTTCACAGTCTGGTGACGAGGCGTCATGTATTGGTCCTCACGGACAACGTGGTTGCCAAGGCTTATATAAACCGGCAAGGAGGCACCAGATCTTGGACCCTTTTGACCAAAGCTCTTCTACTGAGCTCCTGGGCAGAATCCAATCTGGCCTCCATTAAGACCGATCACATTTCGAGGGAGGCGAACACTCAGGCCGACCTCCTGAGCAGGGCAACGGTAGATCACTCGGAATGGCGACTCCACCCGAGGATTTTCAGAGAAATCTGTCACCAATTCGGCTTTTCGTTGCTGGACCTCTTTGCGTCCTTGATCAACGCGCAGCTGCCTCGATTCCTTTCCCGGTTCCCATCTTCAGGGGCGGAACAAACGGATGCTCTTCAGAGCCCATGGCCGGAGGGCTTGCTTTACGCCTTCCCTCCTCTCCCTCTCCTCCCGGCGGTCATCCGCAAGCTTCTTCAGGAGTGGATAATCTACTCCCGCCCTCGCAGGTTACTTAGGCCTAGGGCTAGATTGATGAGCCAACACGTCTTGCTGTCAGTCAATGGCTACGTTCGCGTCAAGAATGGGATCTCTATGGTCCAGGACGGGCGTGGCAACTTTGGCTGACTTGATCTGATTGGGCAGGAACACAGTCTAAACCCATTGGTTTAGATTATCCATCTCCGTGCTAGATTATCCATCTCCGTGCTGAGAAAAGGCGTTCAGGTAAGACAACGCCTCTTCTCTTAATGACCCTAATTTTGACTCTGCTGCAAAGTAAAGCAATTGCTAAACAGGAAATCATGTGACAAGATTAGTCAGTTTCACACCTTTGACTAAAGTCTGCCTCATAATCACTCTCCCACTTTTTGGGACACTTGAGTATCTGTTTACTGTCTTAATCTAAAGCAGTGCAATCACATTGTAGCTGGGAGCCATGAGTATGTTACTTAAATAGCTATAGTACTCTTGAAATCTTTTTCTCACCAATCTCTCCACTTTCCAAGAGGACTGGAGAGGGGATACAAACAAGTGTTTTCTATAGATAATCTTTCCTTTGCTTGACTTTTCTGCTGTCAGCATAATCACATACTCTCAAAGTTTAAAAGAGCAAGCGGCTTACTCTCTTGAAATCTCTTCTCTAGTCTCTCTGCTTTGCAATAGGAGTGGGGAGAATCCTTTGTTTGATCCTTTCTCATTGCTGGCACAATTACATTGCTTTAGATGCATAGAAGAGCATATTTTATTGAAATTTCTTTTTCTTCAATATCTGTGCTCTGCAGGGACGGATGGAATAGCAGGCGATTTTTGTAGAGAATCTCACTTTTGCTTGTTCCTCCCTCCCCCCCCTTGCAAAGCAGCGAGATTGGAAAATGAGTAAGCTGTTTGCTCTTCCACACATTGAAAGCATTGTGATCATGCTTAGAGTGGGAAAAGGTCATGCCAAGGAGAGATTGTCTACAGAAATGGCTTGCTTTTTCTCCCCCCTCCCCCCCGCCCAGCAGAAAGATTGAAGAGAAAGAGATTTCAGTAGATTAAGCCAGTGGTGGCGAACCTATGGCACAGGTGCCAGAGACTGCACTCAGAGTCCTCTCTGTGGGAACGCGCGCTGTCACCCCAGTCCTAGGCCTTCAGCTGGGTTTTATAAAACCTTTTCACTTTAGACCTCCGCCACCATGTGCAAAAAAAAAAGGTTCAATCAGTCAATTTCAACTTCTCACGGGAAAGAAAGGTCTTGCAAAGTTGAAATAGATTGATTGATTGAACTTTTTAGTCCCACCCAATCTGCCGTTACCACCGGTAGCCATGCCTACCCAGTGGGCCATGCCCACCCAATGGGCCACACCCACCCGGCACCCAATGATGCATAAGTGGGTTTTGGGTTGCAGTTTGGGCACTCAGTCTCTAAAAGGTTTGCCATCACTGGATTAAGCTGTTTAATTATTTTTTCATTACTATCGTATGTTCAGGCAATTATTGAATGAATAGTCAGTAAGGCAGGACTACCTGTAAATATCTTTTAAGTTAAGAAATGCTGGGATATATTTTACAAATGTTTAAGGCACTCTGCATGATTGTTCTACCTATCGGTTCCCACAAGCAGAACAGATAAGCAAAGAACTTCACCAGATCTGAAAATTGTGGCAATGCTTTCAAAGTAATATTACTCTTTTTATAAGAAATGGATACCTGAAATCTGATGAATTCTACCTAGATGTTTTATGGACACATAGCCCATTTAGGTTCAGGCCACCATACCATATCATTTCAATCACAGTGCAATCAAACATGCTCCTCAAATTTTGTTGAAAGGAAAATAAAAAATATATAGTTTTCTTTTGGATTTTGTGAATTTGTAATTTATACATGCATATCAAGTGTTTGAAGCCTTTTTTATTAAAAGTTTTCACTTTATTATGTAGCTATTAATTATAATCTGGATGGGAAATCTCCAGAGTTGCTTTAAGGAGACTGCATTGGGCTGAGGCTTCATCTGTGTTGTAAAGTGAGATATTGATGGAATAGATATTTGTGGGAGAAGATGTCTTTGTTGAATGGAAAGAATTAAGAATTTAGAGAATGCAAATACATTGATGCGGAACCAATCTTCTTAATCACTTTATTGCTTTTCATTCTCTTTAGTAAGTAACATTTAAATAAATTTGAGAAATTCTTCTGAAACTCTGATTTATAGAAACTCAGTGAAATCAGTGGCGATCTTTGAACATAAACTACAATTCTGTAGTTAGTAATACATACAATGCGAAATAAAGTGAAATAGATTAATTGTATTTTTGTAACGGGTTTAGACTCTGCCACTCACTCTGTAGTTCAGTTAAGATTGCATGAATAAAGGTGATAGTGGTTCTGCTTTGAATTGTCTAATTTCTCAGCATGTTTCATAATATTGGCATAATGTTTCATAATATCTGGCAATATTTTGGCGCCTTGGAAGTTTCAACACTTCCTTACTTGAAGTTGTTGCTCTGCAATTAATACTCCAAAGGATTGCTGGCCTCCCACAACACACTGTGCTTCACAGTAGCATTATCAGGAGCTTCACACTGGTTTTACCAGTTTTCAACAGTCATCTAATCAGGGCATACACTGTGCTTCACAGTAGCCTTATCAGGAGCTCACACTGGCTTTGCCAGTTTTCAGCAGTCATCAAATCAGGCCTTACACTATGGTTCACAGTAGCATTCTCAGGAGATCATACTGGTTTTACCAGTTTTTTCAACAGTCTCCAATCGGGCCTTTGCTCCTATTCTCATTGAGATCCATTCTCAGTCCTGTACTGAAGGATCTCCATTGTAATGGCAGAAGATAAACAGCCCAAGGTTGTCCTGTCTCCTACCAGCTCTCCAAGTAAAAAGAAATGTAAATCCTCCTAATGGGAGCAGCAGGGAAGCTGAGAGCAAGAGCCAAAACTTTGGCTAGCAAAGCTCCATCCAAAGCAGCTGAAAAGGAGGCCACCAGGATACATTTGGCCCTAGAGAGGCAATTCTCAAAGGCCCAGAGGGAGACTCCGAGGGAGATTCCCCCAGCTCCCACTACCACGTCTGATGGCACCCTGTTTGGCCCACAACTAATCACAACTGTTCAGGTCCACAGACCATTTTCCCCGGACATGGAGGCCCAGCAAAGGCCCATCAGTCCTATGGTTCCTGATCCAAGTGTCAGCTGGGTAGCCCCAACACCCAGTACTCAACCTGGACCCTCTGCCACATTCACACCCACGGCCGCTGGTCTCCGTCCCGCTGGTCTCCGTCCCGTCTCAAACAGTCTGGCTAGAGCAGCTTCAATCAATACTCACTCAGGTCTTGGCAAGAGTATTGTCTCCTTACAGAGGTCCAAGCCTTTATCCTCCACTCAGTCTCACTCTGAGCTTCCGGAATATGCCTGCTCCATTGCCTCTGAGTATTCATCTCGTGACAGAGAGTCTTATTTGGATCTTGAGGAAACACGGGATCTGCCATTGTCTGAGGATGAGGAAACACATCAGGAACCCTCTCCCTTTGTGGTATTATTTGATCCCACGTTATTCAGGTCCATTCTAGCTAAGGCCTCCGCGGCATCTAAGATTGCACCCGAGCACGAACCGCAACCCACCCCTTCCACCAGTCATACACCAGACCCACTGTTTTCTGAGCCGACCATGACCCAAAAACATATACCGTGTCCCCCATTTTTCATAAATACGGTAAACAAGCAATGGGCTAGTCTTAGTGCCCCCTCTGCTCCAGGGGCCACTGATAAAAAACTATTCAATGTGGCTTCGTCACTGTTGGATTTACTAGAGATCCTGGCATTAGACACATCCTTAACTCCTATCTTCTCCCCCTCCGCCATACCAGGTGATATGGCGGAGGCCTTAAAGCCGGAGGAACGAAAATCAGAGTTTTCTTTGCGCAGGTCATATTCAGGCATCCGGATGGGCAGTGAAGGCTTCCACTTCAGCATCCTTTTTTTCCAGGTCTTCTATCATTTGGCTTCGAGAGCTTCAAGCCATGATTCCCCAGGAACAGGTGCGGGCCCACCAAACCTTGGGTAAGTTGCTTGCAACAGCAGAGTACACGGCGGATACCACACTTCACGCACCCAGATTTTCAGCCAGGGCAATTGCCGCAAACGTATCAACTCACAGGCTGCTCTGGCTGAAACAATGGCGGGCGGACTTAAAGTCCCAATGGCGTGTGGCCACCGCACCTTACACTGGGGGTCATCTGTTTGGGAAAGCTCTTGATCCCTACTTGGTGGAAAATCAGGAGAAGAGGGTGTTAGTACACCAGGCCAGGCAGGCGGCCAGGAAAGGTAGTCCGTATTATCGAAAACAAACCTTTCGCAATACTTCGGGGACAGAGTGGTCTCAACCACCCTGCTCTTCCCCCCCCCAGAGTCGAGCGTCAATCGGACTGGTTTGGATCAAAGCCTAGGCAGCAAGTTCAATCGAAACGGCCCTTTTGAGGCGTGGGGGCCCGCCCCTTTAAGAGGAATAAATGACTCTAGGGAGGGACCCCCCGTAGGTGGCAGGCTTTCCCTCTTCATTCACAGCTTGGAAGCCACCACCACAAACGTTTGGGTTCTATCCACCATAGAACAAGGTCTGTTATTGGAGTTCCTATCCAGGCCACTGGATCGGTTCATCCAGTGCCCAGCTTCCTTAAACCCAACCAAGCCGTGGAACCAGTCCTGGCCGAACAGATAGGGAAAGGTTTTTACTCCATCTTCTTTGTAGTGCCGAAGGCCTCGGGAGGATGGAGAGCCATTCTTGATCTAACAAGGCTAAATACTTACCTACTGTACAAAAAATTCAAGATGCAGACTCTACAATCCATCCTGGCCACCATCAGGAGGCATGACTTCCTGACGTCTATTGACCTCACAGAAGCGTACCTACACATAGCAATTCTTCTCAAACATTGTAGATTTCTCAGATTCTGTTACAAATCCTGTCATTATCAATATAGAGCTCTGCCATTTGGCCTGTCATCTGCTCCGAGGGTGTTCACAAAGATCTTGACGTTCCTAGTCGCACACCTGAGACTGATTCCAATACGGATCCAGTGCTACCTGGACGACATTCTCATACAGTCTTTGTCAGTTCAGGCAGCAAGGGCGGATGTAGCCCTCACCATCGAGGTGCTTCAGAACCACGGATTCTCTGTGAACTTCCTAAAGAGCCAGTTAGTTTCCTCCACTCGTCTTCTTCATTTGGGGGCGGTCATAGATATGGAACAATGCATGGTCTACCTGTCACCGCACCGCCAGGTCAGTATCAGGACACTGGTACGTCAGGTCCAACACAACCGTGTGGTTCCCCTGATTACCCTCTCCCAACTATTAGGGGAAATGATCTCGTGCATCTCCATAGTGCCTTGGGCCAGGCTGCACTCCAGGGCCCTACAGTGGTTCCTCCTCCCCTTTCAAAGGCAGAAACTCACATCTTCCAACAGGAAAGTGAGGGTGCCACCCGTAATTTTGAAGTCTCTCCGCTGGTGGACTTCCCAAACGATAGCCGGAGGTGCACATATCAAGGAACCGGCACGATTCACTCTCACCACGGATGCCAGCCTCTTTGGCTGGGGAGCTCATCTCCAATCCCAGTTGGCTCAGGGGCAGTGGTCCCAACGAGACCTGAAGCACAACATAAACTGGTTGGAGCTCAGAGCCATACATCTAGCATTACGGCACTTCAGACACAAGGTGAAGGGGCAGCACGTTCTGGTCCTCACGGACAACATAGCGGCAAAAGCCCATGTGAACTGGCAGGGAGTTGACCTTCGGGATGAAGGTGGGGTCGAGTCGGAGGACCACGCGATCCTGGTGGAAGACGCACAGGTCCTCTCGTGTGGAGAGTGCTGCCAATTCCGAAATACGCTGTGCTGACGTGATTGCTACCAGGAAGGCCACCTTGTGACTCAGGTATCGGACATCGCACATTCCCAGGGGTTCGAACGGGGCCCTGGTAAGAGCCCGGAATACCCGGGGTAGTTCCCAAGAAGGATATCTATGTATCGTGGGGTGCTTGGAGTTCGCCGCTCCCTTCAGGAAGGAACGGATCAGGGGGTGCTGTCCCAGGGAACCCCCGACTCCACAGGTTAGTACCGTGGCCAAGGCGGCCACGTGCCTCCGTAGAGTGCTAGGTGCTAGGCCTCTTTCCAGGCCCTCTAACAGATAACCTAAAATGTGGGGAACTGTGAGATCCGATGCATGGCCCAGTGGGAGGCGTGGCTAACTCTCAGACTTAGTCTATTGGGTAGAAGGGACTTCAGGAAACCCAATCCATGGATTATCCATCATCAGGCTGAGAAAAGGCGTTCAGGTAAGACAATGCCCTTTCAGCTCATGCTACCGCAGACTGGCAAAGGGGGATGGGTGGTTCCTACCAGCGGCTGGCCAGCACGTGCACCAGTTCCATTTGTGTGATTGGCATGCACATGAGCCTGCAGCTCATGCGAATGGAGCGCACATGCTGTCCCGCTGCTCGCACAAGTGAGGGTGAGCTTGCCAGCTGTTTCCGTGGCCCAGTTGGAATCCTCTCACAGCCACTAGTGGGCTTTGTCCCACAGATTGAGGACCCCTGATTTAAGAGCATGTTGTGGGCACTTAACGAGACATGGATTGGTGTATCAGAACAGCAAACTAATGAAGGTATTTCCCTTTTCCATTTTCTAGTCTCCACAATACAATTAACCCCAGATTTTGTGGTGGCCATCTATGCTGAAACGCATTCAGGTTTAGCTCCACAAGGCCATCTGGAAACAGCGAGGAACCAGCCCCTGCCGCGTTGGCCCCGCCTCCTGGGTGCATGCTGGGGAAGTGTCACCCTTTGTGAGGAATGAAGAAATGCACCATCGCCTGGAAGTGGCCCTTGCCTACTTCACATATCCGGCTTGATGGGCTCTGGGGGAGGGGTTTCGGCAGGCAGCTGGGTGCTCTCCTCACAGCGCCGAGAGGTTGAGCTAGGTGGCGCGAATCTGATGAGAAGTGCAGTGCTGCCTAGCCCCCAACCTGCCCAGTTTCAGCAGGCAGCAAGGTACAAAGCTGGCGAGCTTCACACTGCCCAGCTCAACCTTTCGGCACTGTGAGGAGAGTGCCCCACTGTCTGCTGAGACCGGGCAGGCTGTGGAGGCTGGGCGTCATTTCGCTTTTCGGATTCGCGTTGCCTGCTGAAACCGGACAGGCTGGGGGCTGGGTGGCATTGTGCAGGTAACGTTGACTCTCACGCTGCTCATGGCATCCCCTCCCCCAGAGCCCACCAAGCCAGATGTGTGAAGTAGGTGAGGGTCATGTGCTGGTCATTTCCAGGCGTTGGTGCATTTCTTCATTCCTCATGAAGAGTGACACTTCCCCAGCTGCATTACTTGCCTGTTTTTCTCCCTCCCTCATCTCAAATATTTTCCCACCACTCTACTTAGGAAGGAAGGAAGGAAAGAAGGAGAGGGAGGGTCTGAGGGAAGTCCTGCCCTGCTGCCCTTTCACCATCCCCTTGTCTCCTCCTGGCCTATCCTGGGGGTCTTCCATCCTATTGCCAAGGAAGCTTTGGATACAAAGCCAGGTCTCCTCCCTTGGAGAAGCAACGGGCCTCCCTCTGACCTTGCCCTCGTACCCATCATGAACAATCTGGTTAAGGAGAGCAAGCACAGCAGCAATAGCCTTGAGGAGGAGGGGCTGGGCTTGGTGCCGTGGGTGCTTGAGGGCCAGGCTGAGCATTTGACCTCTGCTGGCCCAGGGCTCTGGTCAGCCTGCACCACCATCCAGCCCCCACTCACATAGCCTGACAGGAACAGTGAGGCTCCTCCAGTGGACCATGCCTTGGCACTTGTCCTGGTCCCATCCCCTTCTGCCAGAGACCCTCAGATCTGTCTCACTCCTGCCCAGGCCCCCACAGGCACAACTGACTTGAACGATGTAGAGCTGGCCATGCCCACCCCGTAGGCCACACCCACTCCATTCATGCCCACCCAGTAGGCCACACTCACCCAGGCCACACCCACCTGGCCCCCCAAGAGCAACTGCAATGCTAATGTGGCCCTCAATAAAATTGAGTTTGACATCCCTGTTCTAAACCATGACATGATGCAATGGAAAATAACAAAGCCTTGGTTTAACAGCTCTATTAAAACATGTTCATTTGTCTTCCCCATCACCCACTTCCCAGCTTAAGAACATTTATATGTTACTCGAGTGGCTGGATTTCTCTTGCATGGCTTTTTTTACTAGAGCTGGCAGGAGGTATAGGTATCTATAGGTGCACCAGTTGCGTCCTTACTTGGATCGGGAGTCTCTCCTCACAGTCACACATGCCCTTGTCACCTCGAGGATACTTTTGTTTTGTTTTGTTTTATAATGCTGAAATTGAGGAGACTTCTGAAAGATGTGTTGTATTTTTAATTGTTCCTTTTGAAAAAGGAGGAGTTTTGTTTACTGTCTATTAAACCTATAGTACAGTGTTAAGATGTTTTTCAACCAAAAATGTTGGAAATTATGCATCCTTTTTGTGATTGTGGATGGAGTGTTTGCCTATCCTGCTATAAATCATAGTTAAACAAATCTAGTCATTAAGTTTTACTTCCAAGTAAGTAAAGTATTTGATGGTATTTTGTAAACTCGGTAGTCAGTTTTAGAAAGGGAGTCTTGTAATAAGATCTGTTATTAGAACCCATGTTGGCTTCTAGTAATAGCTTTGTTTGCTTCCAGGTGTTCACAGATCTGTTGCTTGATTATCTTTTCCAGGATCTTCCCAGGTATTGATGTCAGACAGATAGGTCTGTAGTTTCCTGAGCCATTTTATTCTCCCCTGCCCCGCCCCCTTTTTTTTTTTTAAGATGGGAACCACATCAGCTCTTTTCCAGTCCTCTGGTAGTTCCCAGTGCTTCAGGATATTGAAAGATATTGTTTGGTGGTTTGGGGATTATGTCTGCCAGCTCCTTCAGAACTCTGGATGTAAATCCATCTGGTCCTGGTGATATGAATTTGTCTAGAATAGGCAAGTATTGTTTTACCATTTTTTGCCTATTTTAAGTTGTATTCCTAATCTGTCTTTTATTAGATTCGTCTATTTTTCCCTTTTGCATAAAGACAGATGCAAAAAATGAATTAAGCAGTTCTACTTTCTCCCTGCTGTCGTCACTTTCTTCCTTTTTTCTTGTTTTTTACATGTTGAAACTTTTGCTATTATTTTTTGACATTAGTTGCAAGTCTTACTTCGTTCTGACTCTTCGCTTTCCTGATTTCATCTTTGAAAGTTCTGGCTTTTTGTTGTATTCTTCCTAAGTTATGTGCCCCTCTTACCATTTTTTATACTTATCCTTTTTGTTTTTCAGTTTATAGAGAGTTGTTTATGGAAGCCTGCTGGTTTCTTCTTGGATCTCTTATTTTTCTTTTTCAGAGGTATTGTGCTGGACTGGGCTTTTATAATCTTTTTCAGAGTTTCCCAATCATCTTCATTTATTTATTCCTTTAAGATTTTCATCCATGGAATCCTTCTCAATCTCTCTCAGAGTTTGTTGAAATCAGCTCTCTTAAACACTAGTTTTGTTTTGTTTTATTGCTTGTGTCTACATTATATTGAATTACAATATGACATGATTATTCTCCCCCAAAATTCCTGCAACTTCAACTTACCATATCATTTCATCTCTGTTAGTAAGAATTAAGTCCAGTATAGCTGACCCTCTAGTTCTCGTCTACCTTTTAGATGACATGATTTGGATGATTTAGTTTTAATTATTGCTAGTAACCAAGTAATTGTTAGTTTTGAAAGTAGTATCCCAAGAAGACAGTTAAGGCCCAACAATATAGCAAAACATTTAAAATGGGTATGTGTAAGTTGTAGCTAGCAGACACAGAATTCTGAACTGTGAACTTGAATACCCTTGGTAATGTTTTCTATGCTTATGGCACCCTCTCCTGGATGTGTTCTATACTCCAGTGCTTTGTAAGAAGAGTATTTAATGCAGTTTATTATAGTACAAAATATTGTTAGGGGTGGGTTTGTATGCAAGACTAAACCATAGGAAAGAGAAAAAATGCTCTTAGTGCTATCAAATATAAGTTCATGATTTTAGCTTTTCAGAATTTTTCCCCCAGCTTTTAAAACATGACCAATAGGACTCATAACAACATAATGAATAACATGGCTAATGAATAAAAATCAATAAATACTAGCAGTACCAGTAATTTATCCCTAAAAGCAATGTCCTGAAAAGTATGTTTGTGTAATATATTTAAAATTAATTAACATCTATTAAGTAGCTTAGAATATTGAAAATAGAAAGAAAAATAAAATATTCTATCAATGTTAATTGTAATTTAGGTTGGCAATATTACAAGCATTGAATTGTTTAGTTTTCTCATCAAAAGTTGAGTATAACAGTTAAAAAACCCCACTACACCTCTTATCAAAATAATTGTTATATAGTAACATATAATCTCAATACGGTTACTTATTAAAGTTTCCTTTGAATTGTTACTTTGTGTGAGTCTGTGTGTGTATATTTAATACTATCCCTATTAATAAAAGGGAAAATGAATAGATCAAACAAATTAATTACCCAAACAGTAAAGGAAAACAACAACAATAAAAAGAATTATTTGATTTCTGACTTTCCTCAGATGTTTCTGACATCTTCTGATTTTGTAATATTTATAGACATTTCAATCCCCCAGAAACCAGATTGTAAGTGACTATATTTGGCATGCTCTGTGATGTGTTGTGTATGTGGGAAGCATTCTTGTTTGGATTTAATTCAACTTCTGTTATCTATACATACACTGAAAGTTTTGCCATTACTGCATATTGTCTAAGCTTAAATTCTCACTCAAGTATTACTGAATATTACTGAGAAAAGGCGTTCAGGTAAGACAAGGCCCCTTCTTGCAGTGTTGAATAAAATTTGTTCTTGCTCCCTTGAGCATGTATCTCATTAAATTATGTTTTTAATTTTTTTCTGAAATTTTCCCAGTAGAAAGATTGTGGTTTTATTTCAATTTTAAATTTCAACAATTGCTATATTTTAGCATATATGTTATACATGCTATATGACAGTGGTGGCAAACCTATGGCACGTGTGCCAGAGGCAGCACTCGGAGCCCACTCTCTGGGCACGCGCGCCATTGCCCCAGCCCTGCCTCCCCCCATGGCCCCCTCCTCACCAGCAGCTCCCCCGGAGGAGATTTGCCCCTGGGCACAGCCCATATGGAGCAGCACAGCCAAGCACATGGCAGCAGGGACAAGACTCCACCCTTACGACCTGTCGCACGTAGATGATGCTGCGGGGTGCAGGCAGAGGGGATGCCGCCATAATGCTGCTGGGCAATCTGCTACGGCGGGCTGTGGGGTTGGGTGGTCCTGTGGGTGGGTGGGGAAAGAGCATAATAGGGGCCGGATGGGGGATGGAGCGGGCAGGGTGGGGGGCAGTTTTGGGGCACTCGGTCTCTAAAACGTTTGCCATCACTGCTATATGAGATACATGCAGTATACTGTACAAAAGACTTACCGTAGGTCACCATTAGATCAGGTGCTTGGCAACCAGCATGTATTTATGATGATTGCGGCGTCTCGGGGTCATGCAATCACCATTTGCCACCTTCCCATCCAGCTTCCAAAAAACAAAATCAATGAGAAAAGCTGGAATTGCTTAATGACTGTGTGATTCACTTAACAACTGCAGTGATTCGCTTAGCAACTGTGACAAGGAAGATTGTAAAATGACTCACTTAACTACCGCCTTTTCTTAGCAATGAAAATTCTAGTTCCAATCCTGGTTCTAAGTTGAGGGACTACCTGTACTATTACTGACATTCAACTAAACAGTCTTTCTTTCCTTTAGTCTTTTGAACTAATGTAGAACTTTTCCATCTTCTGATTTTGATAGAATAAAAAATTTAAAAAAATCTTCCATTCATAAACAATGGATTAAATTCTGATTGTACATAATTGTGTGCTTCTCTATATTCCAATTTATTCTCTTACTTTCAGCTCTTTCTTGGCTTTATCAAGATTTTGAATATCTCTTCTGGGATATTAGTTATCACATTTAGTCTTATGATATGTGCAAATTCACTAAATATCCCTTTTCACACATTCAAATCGTAAGTCAAAATGTTAAATATTAAAGTGATCTAGAACTAAATTTTGCAATATTACACTCAATACTTTCATCTGCTTCTTGAGTATGAATTTCAAGGCAAATGTGTATCCATTATGTTACCATATGTAGTTTAAGTTTATTTGAAATCAAGATACATTTTGTCTGCAGCATTTTCTTTGTACAATCTATAAAGTGATAAGACTTTTTCTTGACAAATCAGTGCTGACTTCTGGTTATCTTAACATTATTTGCAAGATGTCAATAGCTTTATGACTTTTGTTTAGAATTTTTTGTTTTAACACACTGATTGGTTTGTAGCGTGGGGGGGGAGGGGAATCAGGCCCTATATTGAGGATTTGCCTTACATGTTCTCCAGGATTTCTCAAAGATAATAAGGGTATGGCCAGACAGTAAGCAAATTCTTTTGGTATCCTTGATGCAATTCAATTTGTACCAATAGAACAAAATATTTGTAGCTCAGAGTTCAACTGTGGGGTCCGTGGTGCTCTCCGAGCTTGGTTGTTTTCTTGCAGGTGTTGCATTACGCTACTTGGTAACATCAATGTTGTGAAATATTGCTTGCAGAAATGTTTATGCAAGAAAAAGTAAAACAGAGTAAGCATATTAGAAAAAATATGCATAACTAAGTGAACATAACCCAGTATAAACTTAAGTTTGAAAAAGGTGAAAAACTGGACAAAGCCAGGCTTCTTGGTTTTATTTGTTTAATCTGCAGTGCAATGGCCGGTAGCCAGCTGACTTCAGCAGGCTATTTGTTCTTTTAGCTGGCTATTTATAACAACCTCTTCCAACAATCTCACTGTTCAATTAGGACCATGGTCTTGAAATTACAATGAAATTTTCTGTTTGAGCGGCAAGTAATGGCATTCTCAGTGAATCTTTGATTTTAATGCAAACACTGAAATATATTTGATATTTGAGAGTGTTTTTCTACAATTCACTAACCCGCAACATGAAGATGATAATATTTACTGACTTTTACATTACAAAGTCGTTGTGAAGATTTCTGTGGTGGTGGTGTATGTGCTAAATATTCCAATGCAGAATTTCATTTTTTATTTTAGCATAAAAGTTCATGATTCGGTTCCAATAGGGTCAAAATGTTTTAGGGGGACTGAGTATTTTTTAAGATTTTAAGCTTTGTATGTTTTGGGTTTTAAATGGGGATTTCGGCCAAATTATTTAATTCATTTTTAATTATTTTAAATTTTGTATATTTATATGTTTTTTAAATTTTAGGCTGTACACCGCCCCGAGTCCTTCGGGAGAGGGGCGGTATAGAAATTTGATTAATAAATAAATAAATAAATAAATAAAATTACAAAGCAATAAGTGAGTGCTTCCCAAACTTTTTCCTAGTTATCCAGAACTGATTATTAGAAATTCCTTTTTACTCAATATATGTAAAACACATTAATTCAATTTAAATATGATTGGGTAATGGATTTCTGTGTAATTATTGAAAGAACTATTTTATGCAGTGTTTGGATAATTAACCCAGGTTTGGGAAGCTTACAGGAAACATTCAAAAGGAAACAATATATAAGGAAGTGAAGTATGTTTCAACAAACAACAGCCCACCCAAATAGCAAATGAAACAATATTAAATCCTCATACCAACTGAAATGACATCACTTTATTTTTTAAATTGCTCAAAATAAACAATATGCCCCTCAACAAAATGCTTTATAAAAGCATACAGTAAAATATGTACTGACAGCTATTCAGCTACAAATCACTTATGGTCCTTCACACACAAACACACACATACAAATAAATATTTGTCTATTTATATTTTTATTGTCAATAAAGTCTCGTCTTTTTTAAATTACATTTTAACCTCTGTTCAGTCAAAAAGGGTCCTAGTCTCTGCCCACATGTTTAAAATCAAGATAATGATAGTAAAGAGGAAAAGAGCAGGAGAATGAGCATGGAAAGGAAAACATGCTTAACCAAATCATCATTTTTTTAAAAAATGATTAGCATTGACTGGATGTAAAGCATTAATGCAAAGACATGTTATGGATATTCTTACAATGGCTGCCGTGTGTTGGGAAACATGACCAAACACTCTTGATCAGGAGTAACCTGAGCTTGTTACACATCAATCTCCTATGCCTACTTGGATAATTTCTAGCATGACGTTGCATACATTTTCAGAGTACTTGACTGCAGATCACTATAGTTTTTGTTTTCTAAAAATGCCTTTAGATATATGTGGAATTTAGGATGAATGGTGTGGTGGCCTAGAGTTGAAGATGCTCAACTCACACGCAGAAGGCTAAGAGTTCAATCCTAGGCAGCAGACGGATGTTTTTCTATCAGGGCACAAAGAATAAACAATGGCTGCAAACTCTGCTTGGGTGTCAAGAAGGTCATCTGGCCAATAAATGCTCAGCTCCTTTCAGTCACCCCAACTCCACCCTGATAAAAAGAATTACAGCAGGGCTTTTCAACATTTTCACCCATTGTACCACTTTTAGGATAAGGCAATATCCGAGTACCACCAGTCGCCCAGCAAGGTGTCAAAAACTTGATGACTCAAAAAAAGGGGAAAAATGATAAAGTACAGGTAGTCTTCGACTTACAACAATTCACTTAGTGACTGTTCGAAGTTACAATGGCATTTATCACACTTAATGACTGTTGCAGCATCCTCAGGGTAATGTGATTTACATTCGGATGCTTGGCAACTGATTCATACTTATGACGGTCACAGTGTCCCGGGTCATGTGTATCACCTTTTGCAATTTTTTGACAAGCGAAGTCAATGGCCAGGGGGGCGTGGCCAGCTCATCACTCAGGTTGCGGGGTGCCTGTGGGGGTTGCGGCCGAGGATGGGGGGATCTGTGAGTCTCTGGTGGAGGGGGGTGGGACAGGCACGGGCACCTTCCTTTCCTCCCTCTCTCCCTCCCATTGTTCTTTCCTTCCTTTCTTCCTTCCCATGCTCTTTGTCCCTTCCTCCTTCCCTCCCTCCCTTCTATTGTCCCTCCCTTCTTTTCCTTTCTCCTCTCTTTGTCCCTTCCCTCCTTCCCATTGTCCAGTGCTATGGGAGCAGGGAGGACATAAAAGAGCCCGGAGGAGGCTATTGGAGTTTGGCTGCCGCCGCCACCGCTGTTGCAGAGCCAGACGGCTGCACGGTGGCTGCTGTGGTTCCTGCCTGCTGCTTCTCCTTGGCTGCTTCTCTGAAAAGGAGCGGCGGTCACGCTTGGTGCAGCCGGAAGACCAGCACAGCCGCTGTTCTTCCGCATGGGGAGGAGATCGCAGGCAACAGAGGAGCGCATGGGGACGGGGAAAGAGCCGCGGCTGCTGGACTCCCTCTAGTGCAGCGGTTCTCAACCTTTTCCGGGGCTCGACCCCGGCCCGCATCGCGCATGCGCGGCGCGACGGGGCGCATCGCGCATGTGCTTCGCGACGGCCTGCATCACAAAGGGGAAAAAATGGCCGACCCAAAAAATGGCGGACTGCGGTGTTTGGCGACCCCTGTGAAATGGTCGTTCGACCCCAAATGGGGTCGCGACCCACAGGTTGAGAACCGTTGCTCTAGTGCATTGCGTGCAGCCGGAGAAAAGCAGCAAGCAGGGAAGCGCCTCATTCATTGCTGCAGCCAGCCCCGAGGAATAGCCGGCACAACCCACAGGCAAATCTGCCTGGCTGCATTCTTTGTGGCCGAAAGAAAGGCTTTGATCCCGCTTCCCCATCGCTCTGGCCGGGTCTGTGAATGCCAGATCTAACTCCAGGGCAGTTCAAAAGGCCTTCAGGCTGGCTGGGAGTTTTGGGGTGCAGACATGTGAGCCTTCCTCCATCTTCTTGAATCTGGCATTCACGGACTCGGCGGGAGCGAAGGGGAAGCGGGATCAAAGCCCTTTCTGCCACAAAGAATGCAGCCAGGCAGATTCGATCCTGGGCTCTCAGTAGGACCCAGGCAATGTGCAGTTCCAGCTGACTTTGCCACAAGCCTGTGCGGCGCTGCTGCCGCTTCACCTCATCCACTTTTACATATTTTTTTACATTTTTTTTCAACCCGTCCCTGTACCACCAGCCAGGTGCTCGTGTACCACTGGTGGTACACCTACCACCAGTTGAAAAGTCATGTTCTAAGTGATAGGTATATTTAACATCCTTATTGACTGACTTCACCTTGATTCAAAATTGCACTCAGCCACATTATTGCTTAGTATTAGAGCCAGTGTTTCTGACAACTCTCAACCACACATCAGTTTTCCCTTTTTTCCCCAGGCCTTTGGCAAAGGGGTTATAGAAGCCACATTTTCTTTATTCCTATCTACACTTGTTTTCTCTGCTATCATTGTTTATTTTGTGTGCTTTTTATATTGTTCATTGTTTTAAAATGTATTAATTAATTTGCTTTGCAGAGTGACTGGTACAGAATGCAATGGGATCGATAGCATGTCTGCAGAGAGTGGCCCTGGGACAAGACTGAGAAATTTGCCAGTAATGGGGGATGGACTAGAAGCTACACAAATGTCTACAACACAGGCACAGACCCAACCCCAACAAGGCAATGCTGGAGCCATTAATCCAACTCCACCTGAGACCTCAAATCCTAGTAAACCCAAGCGCATGACCAACCAACTACAGTACCTACTCAAAGTGGTGCTCAAGACACTATGGAAACATCAGTTTTCATGGCCTTTCCAGCATCCTGTGGATGCTGTCAAGCTAAACCTCCCTGTAAGTATACCTAATGTGGGGAAAAGAAATTTAAATGTAAGTGAATTTTTTAAAACATGTGGACAGCAAAAAAGAGAATGGGTTTGTTTTGGAAGATCGAACAACCACAAACTATAAATATGCTGTTTTATCAGGAAGAAAAAGCAATATGTGTGTTACATTTTCTTCAGAGTTCCTGAGAAATTGAAAACTGTCAAAAACATGCTGTGGGCTTCGTTTTAAATATATAAATATGAAGCAAAAGAGGATCATAGTAAAATAAGGATAGTAATATAGATAAGATTATATTAGTTGCCATAATAGGGACAAAAAGTAAATGAAAAAGTGTTATACACATACTCAATAGATTGGATTTCACAGAGTTGGGAAAACAGTGTTTTTAGATATACCGATTTATATGTAATTCCCCAGTTCTTTGACCTTGTCTGTCTGATTTAGAAACATAACTTCTTGAGTAGAAATTGTATCATTCTACACTCTGAATGAACAGTATTAAATAAATATTTATTATAAGCAAATACTGTCTTACAGAAAAATGTAAAAGTGTATGTATAGCAAGTCATAGTAATAGCCATATTTGATTTGTATTCTCCAAGTAAAAATTGGTTTTAATTATGACTTGACAGGACATGACTTTTCTTTTTCCTGTCCTGTTCAAGTTGTGTTCCCACTGAAGATTACTCCAGAGGGGAAAATGGAACTTAATTTAATTTAGTCACTGTTCAGTTCTAGACAAATGAACAGTTTTTTAATGGGTATACAGGTATTCCTTGTTTAGCAACTGCAAGTAGGGCCAGGAACATGGGTTGTTAAGTGAAGCATTTGCTAAGTGAAAAACTATGCTTATGATCTTATATTCAAGCCAACATGCATTAATTGACCTTAATGGTGGACATGTGACAGAAAGAGATTGTAAAAAGATCATAAATTAGGACTTTGGTTGCAAAGTTACTTTTTCATCATCATAGTAACTGCTGCCCAGGCAATCACTAAGCAAGGATTACCTGTTCTTGGAAAAGGAACTGTTTATGTGCTTATGAGGTTTTGGAAAAGATACTTTCTCTGCTTTTCTTTGCTTCTTCATCTTTCTTAAATTAATTAATTAAAATTATGTATATACATACATACATACATATACACATACACACACACACACATACATACATACACACACCCTAAAGCTTATTGGTCTTCATTTTGTATTTGCATGGAGTAAATCTTATGGTACAGATACCATTTATTTCTTCGTTTTGTTTGAAAAAGTATTCTAATCTAAAAGTTACACAACTTGTCTATAATTTGATTATGGTAAAGTTGCATTAAGTGAACTCAAAATAAAAAAGAACAGTAAAGGAGTAAAAAAAATTAGTGGCCTATTGTTGCTATAAACTGCCAATAGAGTTGATAATAATCAACTATTGATTTAGGAGAAGAGCTGAAAAGAAATTTTGGCCACTCCAAGTCTAGTCAGTACAGTGTTTTTTTAGGTACAGATTCCATACTTTGTCGAAGTAGGACTATCTGATGAACAAAATATAGGCAGTTCTTGCTTAACAACCATTTGTTCAGTGATTGTTCAAAATTACAGTGGTACTGAATGAAGGGATTTAGACCTGTGCCCAAATTTACAGCCATTGCAGCCCCCCCCAAGATAACCTAAATGTGATCTGAGCCCTTGGCAACCTATTCAGACTTACAATGAGTTGCCAAGCACCCCACAAATGTGATCTCCATTTGCGATCTTCTCACCAGCTTCCCCAGGAAAAGCCAGCAGAGAAGGTCACAAGCCGCTGCCACCTGCCAAAGGATTTCCTTTGCTTCATATTGATACTGGTTGATTATATGATGTAGTTGACTGTGTGTGTTTAGCTTCAAACAGTGCTAAAAATATTTTTAAACTAAAATAGACCCCCTGAATTACAGTACTTGTCAGGATGATTGAATGAGTTTGCACAACACACGAAATCCTTCCTTCACCCAGTTAAATGCAAAGAGTGGCTGGATCAGTGTAACGTACCCCATAAACTTTCATTAAGTAACACATTTGTTTTGTTTATATGGCATGCTACATCCATAAACGAGAGAACTCCCTCTTGTCTTTGGGGACTGGTTGCAAATACCCCATGCTACAAACACTCTGTACCAAAATCCTGCTTGAATATTGAGATGGACCTTTTTCAGCCAACCTCTTTGAGAGTGAAAGGGCTGCCTGCTTGAGAATTTCCGTGTCCCTCTAGCATGCAACTTTTTTGCTTTGTCAGTTTAACAACACAGGAGATCACATAACAACTATAACTTGGAGTGCTGAGATTGCAGTTATTGAGTGAAGCAGTCACATGGATCTTGCTTAATAACCGCTTCACTCAATGACCAGAGATTTTGGTCTCAAAATATAATTGTAAATTGAAGATGATCTGTGCTTGCTTCTCAGTCATGAAGTAATTTGCATCAACAACTCATCACAGATGAAAAATATTGTTTTAACTTTTATTTTTTGAAAATATATTGAAACTTGAAGGAATTTTTATTTGCCATATTTATTTTCCCTTAGGATTATTATAAAATTATTAAAACTCCTATGGACATGGGAACAATAAAGAAACGCTTGGAGAATAACTACTATTGGAACGCTCAAGAATGTATCCAGGACTTTAATACAATGTTTACAAATTGTTACATCTATAATAAGGTTAGTTTTCTCATAAAGTGGATTTCAAGTGACGTATCACCTATGTATTTCCAACTTCAGATTTCAGTTTTTAGTGTGTACGCATTTATTAAATTTAAATAAATTTAAATACATTTATTAAAATAAATTTATTTAGATTTATTACATTAAAGGAGCTGAAGGTGGTGTATGTAGCTCCTCTTTCTCCCCCCATTTTCTCCAGCAATCATGTGAACTATATTGGGCTAACTGTGTGTGACTGGCCCATTATCACATAAATAATTGAATTTTGTAGTGAGCTTTGTGGTTAAGAATGGACTTAAATCTGGGTATACTGGTTACTCTTTTCCTTCTTTCCTTCCTTGGTAAAACAGTGTATTTATCTCAGCTGTAAATATTGTTTTCTTTCTCTCAAAAGGCCGTAGTATCTCAGGGATAACCTGTTGGACTGAAGTGAGAAAAGTTGTGTTTTTCTGTCTAATAACCTTGAATGTACCTTCTCTGTTGAGAGCAAGCTACAGGAAGGAAACAAATTTTTTTGCCTGATATTTGATACAGTCTCCTCCAGAGGAGGTCTGAAATTGGTGACAGGTGCATGAATGTAGCAAAAGGTTCTTATGTAAACCCAGGGTGACAGATTACATACTTCCCTAGTTTACATAAATATAATTTATTTTAAAATTCAAACTTTATTTAGATAAAACCTAAGAATTCCTCTCTTATCAGTACTACTTTGCTTAAGAGTTTCACTGGCCATGGTACTTTACATGTGTAGTTTATTATTGTAAGTATTTTTAAAACAATAGTTTTCCTTAATACATAAGGGCTACTTTTTAGGTGTATAACATTAATATGCCATACTGATGAAAAATAGAAAATAATGCTTCCAAATTTTGATTTCACACCATTTTCCTGAAAAAGCCAATTAGGAATGCATATTTTACAGTCTTATAGTAGAATGAAAATGGTTTGAAACTTTTCATGATTCATGATCGTTATTTTGTTATAATTTGTTATTTCATTATCGTTATTTTGTTATAATTAAAATGCTGTGTTCCCGAGTATTACAACAGCAAGAAAGCTACCAGTCAGGGGCATTAGTTTTCCTTGTGGGTGGGGATGATTATCCAGAAGACCATACCTTTCTCCTTGCAAAAATTAATACAAAGAAAGAGCGACATATTACCAAGAAACAAGGAATTTGTTGAGTTGTTAGTTTTTTAAAAAAGCCTCAGATCTATTTTTTTTCATAAGCTGTTCATGAATGTATCAACCACAATTTTTCATATTTAGAGATAAGTTTACAAGGAGAAAAGGTGCTTTGAGGTCTGTAGCTTTTAAATTTCTATCCTGAACACTGATACATTTGACAACAACACAAAAAGCCTTAGTAAATTAGCTGGGCAAGTTATCTGTCTCTCACTCTGTCACACAGAAATATATCTCTTTTAGTAATGTAACTATGAGATAGAGTAAATGTATAGAGCTGTATGTTGAATGGTCCTCCTCTATAGTTGATAGCTAAAATGATTATGCGGTTAATGACAAAAGAGGAACTAACATAGAACATATAAGTGAAGAAATCCAAATACGATATGCAGCTTAAACTACAATACATAAAAGAGCAACATAGTAAAACTTTACAGTCATTTCATGCAGAGGGACACATGAATTAAGCAATAAATGCATCACACTGTGATTTCTAACTTACTTACAAAGATCAAATGCAGACTACATTGATAACAACTAGACAAAGTAACCTCCATATTTCATGTTATAGTTCTATAGTGTCATATAGTGGCAAAAATATGGCAAGTCTGTCTTCAGATTGATGACTCCAAATATGTGTGATTTTTTTAATTTTATATATTTTATTTGTTCAGCAAGGGGATGATATTGTTTTGATGGCAGAAGCTCTAGAAAAACTCTTCCTACAAAAAATCTCTGAAATGGCCCAGGAAGAAACAGAAGTTCTTATAGTCCAAACAAAAGGGAGAGGACGTGGTAGGAAGGAAACAGGTATTGATATTTCATCTACTTTATTCTGTACTCTCGATTTTTGTACTTGTTTGAATAGCAAATGCTATTATGTGTATGTATGTTTGTGATTGTATTTGAAAAATCTTCTTTCAGATAAAAACTAGTTTGTACATTGTGCCCAGCTGTAATACAATTTGTTTGGTTTTGACTTAATGTGTAATGTGAATCCAAGCATTGTGAGCATAAACTATAGTTTACTGCTGTGCATGTTTTGTGAATCCAGCCAATTATGTTTTATATTGTATTAGCCATGTTCAAGTAATCTATAGGTTAGTGCAGCCTGCAAGCTCACTCATTATTAAATCTAGGTGATTTCCAGAAACTAAAGCTTTACCCTGACTGTTTAGTTTGAAAGATGGGAAATGGGTATAATTAAAAAAATACAATGGAGAAAGGAAAGAAGGAAAATATGTATTTTCATATGGATGGTTTATCTTTACTAGTTAATAGAATAAGGTTTGAATCTGTCAGTAATCTATATAGTCCTTGAGAAATGGTATTGGAATTCAGATACAAATAGGATTTGTCAGAGTAAAAAATCTGAAATTGAAAAAGCAAAATGTCCATTTGTATTTTTTAGAGACTTGATATACATACTGTGATTGACTCTCTTACAGTGACATCCAAGGCAGGAGCATCAGTGGTACAGAATGCAACTCAAGCATCATCCCCACCACAGACGCAAGCTCCACCCCAAAATTCTCAGCCAGTGCAAACAACTCATTCCTTTCCTTCTCTGACCCCTGACCTAATTGTTCAGACACCAGTAATGACAGTGGTGCCACCCCAGCTTCCTGCAGCACTGCCTCCTCCCCTCCCACCTTCAGCCTCAGCTCCTCAGCCCTCTCAGACACACACCCCGATTATCCCAACATCTGCACAACCCATGAAGGTGCGTACATTAGAACTCTGCTTCTTTTAATTGTTCGCCTAAGAGAAAATCTGGCCGTAAGTCATACAAAACAATGCTCAGGCACTTTATAACGTTCCTTAAGACTGTTTCATTAAATTCTTTAACTTTGATTCTTCCGTTTTTGAAGGTTAGGAAGCAGGAATATCTTACGATGCTGCAGTGCCCTGTTTCTGCAGGGCTCCCAATAACTGGCACAGTTATATGCTGTTGGGAAATTCCATTTTTAAAAGTGCTGGTCGAAGAAAATTTTTAATGAAAATATTAACTCAGCAAGACATTCATTATTTTAGGGGCTCTAACACTGGGAAGTTATTAAGATAAATTATTATTGCGCTACCCAGATAACTAGGATGCAGAAACCCTTGGATAACAGACCCCAGCTTTACTTGCAGATTCAATCTTATAATGGCTAGAAAAAGTGTTAAAATTATATATAGTTGCTTTTAGTCAATATAGCTAAAACTGAACCATATGGATGAATAAGGTGTTCCTTATTAAGGTATGAACGTTTGAATGTGCCAGCTAGAAGGATCACCAAATTTATTTGACTGAAGTTAAAATACCCTTTATTCTTAAATCTGAAGTTTTTCTAAAGTGCATTTTTGTTCAGAAAACAAAACATCTAATTTTAAGCTGCTTGAAATAAAGCGATATAGAACTGATGTAATAGATACGTAAAACATTTCAGTTTTGGAATTCCTCTTCTATTTACACATTTTAAGTTATTTGTCTTCTGTGGAATGTGAAAAATAGCATAACTTTCCCTTGCAAATCAAATAGATGCTTTTTTTTTGTTAGGTTTGTTATTTTAAAAAAGACGTTAAGTATGTTTAATGTCTATTCCCACCATACCACACTTCATACAAATGTTATGAAATGGGTGCAAAACATTAGTTTGAAATAAACAAGTACATATCAAAAATAGCAAGAATAATTTAGTCAGAACATAACATACAACTTAAGTGACAAATATGCACTGTGCCTATACAAATTGCTAGATAAATAGAGATCAGCTGTGTACTATAGTTGTAATTTTATTTTGTCATGATTCAGCTCAGTATTCAACATGAAACTTGTTTTTCATTTCTTTCCTTTCGTAGAAAAGTAAAAGTCAAGTCTTTCCACTGTAATGACAGCAATATTGTCATTTAATTACTAAATGTTGCTGTCTGAAATATACTTTGTAAGTCCCATTAAACAATTCAGATTTATTTCTAATAAACTTGCATAAGATTGTACTGACATTTCTTTAAAAGCAAATGTAAATGAGGTTTTTTAAAGCATTGTAAATGTCAATCTTTTTTATTGATTAATTGAATGTTTTGGGATTTTTTTTCCCCTCATCCACTTCCTCCAGGAAATCAGAGTAGTATATACAGTGGGGCAAAAAAGTATTTAGTCAGCCACCAATTGTGCAACATCTCCCACTTAAAAAGATGAGAGAGGCCTGTAATTGTCATCATAGGTAGACCTCAACTATGAGAGACAAAATTAGAAAACAAATCCAGACAATCACATTGTCTGATTTGGAAAGAATTTATTTGCAAATTATGGTGGAAAATAAGTATGTGGTCAATGTCAAAAGTTCATCTCAGTACTTTGTTATATATCCTTTGTTGGCAATGACAGAGGTCAAACATTTTCTGTAAGTCTTCACAAGGTTGGCACACACTGTTGCTGGTATGTTGGCCCATTCCTCCATGCAGATCTCCTCTAGAGCAGTGATGTTTTGGGGCTGTCGCTGGGCAACATGGACGTTCAACTCCCTCCAAAGGTTTTCTATGGGGTTGAGATCTGGAGACTGGCTAGGCCACTCCAGGACCTTGAAATGCTTCTTATGAACCCACTCCTTCGTTGCCCGGGCGGTGTGTTTGGGATCATTGTCATGCTGAAAGACCCAGCTGATGGATCAGCCCTTGCTGATGGAACAAAATTTTGCACTCAAAATCTCACGATACATGGCCCCATTCATTCTTTCCTGTACACGGATCAGTCGTCCTGGTCCCTTTGCAGAGAAACAGCCCCAAAGCATGATGTTTCCACCCCCATGCTTCACAGTAGATATGGTGTTCTTTGGATGCAACTCAGCATTCTCTCTCCTCCAAACACGATGTGTTTCTACCAAAGAGTTCTACTTTGGTTTCATCTGACTATATGACATTCTCCCAATCCTCTTCTGGATCATCCAAATGCTCTCTAGCAAACTTCAGACGGGCCCGGACATGTACTGGCTTAAGCAGGGGGACACGTCTGGCACTGCAGGATCTGAGTCCCTGGCGGCGTAGTGTGTTACTGATGGTTGCCTTTGTTACGTTGGCCCCAGCTCTCTGCAGGTCATTCACTAGGTCCCCCCGTGTGGTTCTGGGATTTTTGCTCACCGTTCTTATGATCATGTTGACCCCACGGGGTGAAATCTCGCGTGGAGCCCCAGATCGAGGGAGATTATCAGTGGTCTTGTATGTCTTCCATTTTCTAATTATTGCTCCCACCGTTGATTTCTTCACACCAAGCTGCTTGCCTATTGCAGATTCAGTCTTCCCAGCCTGGTGCAGGTCTACAATTTTGTTTCTGGTGTCCTTCGACAGCTCTTTGGTCTTCACCATAGTGGAGTTTGGAGTGTGACTGTTTGAGGTTGTGGACAGGTGTCTTTTATACTGATAACAAGTTCAACCAGGTGCCATTAATACAGGTAATGAGTAGTTGTAAAATGGAGAGGGTGAGGTTTCACTTAGTAATGGACATTTTGGGTTCAGCTGTGGTTATTGAGGACTCCCTGGACAACGCTACGAAGAGCTAGCGTATCAAAACCCAAGGCTCGCTCTTAGAAATGAAAAAGAACAACACCCCCCCCCCCCGCCCAAACTTCACACCTGGAAGTCTTGATTTAAAAGGCGCTAAAAAGATAACAAATGTTTTGAAACCATCAGGCGCTCGTTTTAATACGGACCAACAAGGTTCCAGACCTTATGAGATTGGGAAAATGTAAATCGTTGTTCTAAATAACCTTATAGTCTACTAAACATCTCTTTGGTCTTTTTAAGCCAGAATAAAAAAAGCTTGTCGAGTGAAAAAAAAAATACAGGTAATGAGTGGAGGACAGAGGAGCCTCTTAAAGAAGTTACAGGTCTGTGAGAGCCAGAAATCTTGCTTGTTTGTAGGGGACCACATACTTATTTTCCACCATAATTTGCAAATAAATTCTTTCCAAATCAGACAATGTGATTGTCTGGATTTGTTTTCTCATTTTGTCTCTCATAGTTGAGGTCTACCTATGATGACAATTACAGGTCTCTCTCATCTCTTTAAGTGGGAGAACTTGCACAATTGGTGGCTGACTACATACTTTTTTGCCCCACTGTATACTGTACAGCCTCTCCTTTCATTTTTCTTTATAACAGCCTATGAAATAAACTAGATGGGGGTACAGTGACCAACCCTAAACCTAGTAAGCTTCTGTGAAGAGGAAGCACTTAAAAGATGGCTCTGCTTTACCTTGGTTCAATAATCAATAGCACTGCTTAAAATAAAGACTCGATAAATAGCTAAACGTATCTTCTATTGGAATTAAGACGATGTTTGCTGGGAAATAACTAGTATTCCTTTCAAGATCAGTCTAGGATATAAGGGGCTAAAATTGCAGACTACCTAATATTGAATGATTTCTTAGAAAGAAAGGATGACAGCAGCATTTCTCCTCTGTTGTGCAAGACTAAAAATCTGCTTTGAATAATAGAAAGATCATGAAATAATGTCTGAGAAAGGCAATAAAAGGAATTGATAGAAATAACTATTCCAGCTTCTTCCCTCAGCAAGATTTCCTATTCGTCTTTTCTTCCTTTGCCAGGGGAAGGAATCCTTCTATTCATTGAGATGCATCCCTCAAATAATAATAACAGTAATAGCAGCAAGAAATTGAAAATATTCTGACTTTCTTAAGCTATTGAGTGAAGTCATGACAGAGAATTTTCATAACATTCAACTTCACTACAAGTTCTATGCCAGATTTTCTGATGATTGTTTTGTATTCCTTGTATAGTGTTTTAGATAGTTATACGTGATATCTGATTATTTTCATAAAAATGGGGTGTTTGCTTAGTTATGAGAATTCTATGGTACATTCATTTATTTTATTTATTTTAATAGGCTTATATGCCGCTACAATTGTCAACTGATTCCAAGCGGCTTACATTCCCACCATGCATAAACAAGGTTAAGATAACAAAAATAATCAACAATTAAAAATATAGATAATAACATATTCCTATGCCAAGGAATCATAACCTCATATACACGTATACATTATGGCAAATAAAGAACAGAAGTCTACATAGAATGTCTGTTTGCTTTGGTAGACAAAAAAGGGAGTGAAGAGGAAAGCAGACACTACAACTCCTACTACAATAGACCCAGTTCATGAATCATCATCATTGCCAGCTGAACCCAAGTCTGTCAAGACAGGTCCACGAAGGGAAAGCCGACCTGTGAAACCTCCAAAGAAGGATGTTCCAGATTCTCAGCAGCATGTAGTAGAAAAAAGTAACAGTAGCAAAGCGTCAGAGCAATTAAAGTATTGTGGGGGCATCATAAAGGAGATGTTTGCTAAGAAACATGCTGCATATGCATGGCCCTTCTACAAACCTGTAGATGTGGAAGCTCTTGGACTCCATGATTATCGTGAAATCATTAAGCATCCCATGGACCTGAGTACAATTAAAGTAAGTGTGGGTGTCTTTTTTTCCAACACTCATGTGGTAATAAGTACATAAGTTAAAAATACTACCTATGTTTATGTACAGTTTTAAATACATGCAGGAACTAATTTACTTTTTAAATGTTTAGATTACAATATTTTGGTTTCTTAGCCAATTATGGGAATTTATACAAATACTCAAACTATTTTTTGTTAAGTCGACAAGCAAATTTTTCAAATGGATTTTTTTTGTAACCTTTTCATTTTTTTTATAGAAAGAATAATAATTTTTCAACCAACGTGCTGTCTGAGTTTACATACGCTAATACATGTTTAATTCCTAATCCTTTTTTCTTTCCTCTAGCCAATGGTAAAATAAATTCCAGGTTTGATAAAAGTCGATTTTTTTCCTTTTCTTTCAGTCTCATAGTCAATCTGTCCATCTCTGCGCATTCTAGTATTTTTTAAATTACTTCTTCATCTGATAGTACTCCTTCATTCTTCCAATATTGTGCAAATATGATTCTTGCCGCTGTTATAACATTCAAAGTCAAATATAAGTCTTTTCTGGCATTATACCTAATTTAAAAAGTTCAGGTTTAGAATCAACATGTTCTCCTAACATCTTTTCTAACCAAGTATGTATCTTTTTCCAATAGTTCTTTGTTTTATCACTTGTCCGCCAAACATGATAATATGTGCCTGACTTATGTTTACATTTCCAACATCTATCTGACATATTTTTAAACATTTTCGCTAATCTTGCTGGTGGCAAATGCCATCTATACAACATTTTATATAAATTTTCTTTATAGGAAGTTGACGTTGTCAATTTATAGTTTCTTTCCCATAAGTTTTGCCATCTTTCTAGTTCTATATTATATCCAAAATTTTTCGCCCTTCTTATCATTGTTTTTTTAACTTGCTCATCTTCCATTTTCAAAGTTAATAAAAAATTAAACATTTTCTTAATTTTTCATCCCAAGTTAACAAAGTCTTATCAAATACAGTTTGTTCTTTATAAAACCCATACATTTTAACATCTTTATCATATCTAGTTTGTATTTGTAAATGTGTCCACCATGATAAGTTAATGCCCTAATTTTCCATTTCTTATTAATAATAATAATAATAAAATAATAATAATAATAATAAAGTTGGCAGGGACCTTGGAGGTTATCTAGTCCAACCCCCTGCTCAGGCAGGAAACCCTATACCATTTCAGACAAATGGCTGTCCAGTCTCTTCTTAAAAACTTCCAGTGTTGGTGCATTCACCGCTTCTGGAGGCAGGTTGTTCCACTGGTTAATTGTTCTAACTGTCAGGAAGTTTCTCCTTAGTTCAAGGTTGCTTCTCTCCTTGATTAGTTTCCATCCGTTGCTTCTTGTCCTGCCTTCAGGCACCTTGGAAAATAGCTTGACTCCCTCTTCTTTGTGGCAACCCTAAGATATTAGAACACTGCTATCATGTCCCCCCCCTCGTGCTTCTCTTCATTAAAGTAGACATACCCAATTCCAGCAGCCGTTCTTTATATACTTTAGCCTCCTCTTCTCTGTACTCTTTCTAGAATCTCAACATCTTTCTTACATCGTGGTAACCAAAACTGGATGCAGTATTCCAAGTGTGGCCTTACCAAGGCATGTAAAGTGGTATTAATACTTCACATGATCTTGATTCTATCCCTCTGTTAATACAGTCTAGCACTGTGTTGGCCTTTTTGGCAGCTGCAAAACACTGCTGGCTCATATTTAAATGATTTGTCAACTAGGACTCCGAGATCCCTCTCATAGTTACTACCGGTATTATTGTGCAAGGTACCCCCTATACTATACCTGTACATTTGGTTTTTCTTGCCTAAATGTAGAACCTTACATTTTTCACCACTGAATTTCATTTTGTTAGATAGCGCCCACGGTTTAAGTCTGTCCAGATCCTCCTGTATCTTAAGCCTGTCTTCTGGAGTGTTGGCTATTCCTGCCAGCTTGGTGTAGTCTGCAAATTTGATGAGTTCCCCATCTATCCCCTCGTCCAAGTTGTTGATGAAGATTAGAAATCTTGTTTAGATTTTAAATATCGTTCACAGTTTAAAATATCTCTATATGTCCAGATTTTTTCAGAGTCCACTAAATTTGGGTGTACAGATGCTTCCATATTTGACAACCACCCTGGAATTTTCAAATATATTTTGCTTTTTATTTTTTTCCTATATTATTAACAATGCATTTCTTATATAGTGATTTTGAAAATATTTATGAACTTTATTTTTCCCATACCATAAAAAAACCTGCTACCCTAATTGTAAATCATGTCCCTCCAGATATAACAACCTTTTATTTTTAAGAATTATCCATTTTTTTTACCCATATTAATACAGATGCTTGATAATATAGAACCCACTCTGGTAGGCCAAATCCCCCATTTCCTTTAGCATCTTGTAATATTTTCATCTTAATTCTAGCTTTCTTTCCTTGCCAAATAAATTTCAAAATTAGTGAATTCAACTCTTCAAAAAAAATTTCTCCAATTTTATAGGTATTGTTTGAAATAAAAATAAGATTTTCAGTAATAAATTCATTTTCACTGTAACAATTCCTAATATTGAAAATTGCAAGTTTTTCCATTTTTCCAAGTCCAGTTTTCTTTCATTTAATAATTTTATATAATTGTCTTCTTTTATCATTGAACATCTTGCTGTCAACTGTATTCCCAAATATTTAACCTTTAACCTCTGTAATTCTGTTTTTTCTGTTTTTTCCAATATTTGTTTTTTTTGTTTATCTGTGAGATTTTTAACTATTACTTTAGTTTTCTCTTTGTTTATTTTCAGTCCTGCCATTTCTCCATACTGTTTTATCTTTCCTAGTAATTTAGAAGTCATCTCCAAAGGGTTTTCTATGATGAACACCAAGTCATCAGCAAGTGCTTGCAATGTATATGTTTCAGCTTTTATTTCTAATCCTTTGATTTCTATATCTTGTCTAATATTTCTGTTTAAGACTTCCAAAGTAAAAATAAATAACAATGGAGATAATGGAATCCTTGCCTTTGTTCCTTTCCTTATCTCAAAAAGTTCTCAGTGTAATCTCCATTTACAGTCACTTTTGCTATTTGTTTATTGTATATCATTTTTATCATATTTATAAAATTCTGTTCAAAGTCCATTATTTGTAATTGCTGAATCATAAATTGCCAGGAAACATTATTAAATGTCTTTTGAGCGTCCAGAAATATCAGCGCCATTTGTTTCCCTGGATGTAATTCATAGTATTGTGGTTTGAATGTATAAATTCAGTTAAGTATCTTTTCAGTCTCTCAGTCAAATCTGAATCTTCTTTTGGTATTAAAGTAATATTTGCTTCTATCCATGTATTTGGGAGCTTTGCCTTTTGGAAAAAAAACCTTTGGGACAACCATGACATGGATAATTGAGAATCTCCATAAACATGAAACAAAGTAGATACTTCTGTTTCTTTGTAATCTTGTGCAATATATGAACTAAAACAGGAAATCAATGGGATTATCAACAAACGGGATACCCAGTCATTTGTTAAATGTCATTTGGATTGAAAATAATTTTATTTTTATATACATTCAGAAAACATGCAGAGTATTTGCTATAGAGAACTGATAATCTTACCTCTGAAATGCCAAAATATTTTGCTCTATTTATAGGAAATGATACCTATGGTAAGAATTTTAAAATGATTTAAAATTTATTTATAATTATAGCTCTTTATTTGTTTAATCTTCAGTCCAAATTGGAAAACCGGGATTATAGAGATGCTCAGGAATTTTCAGCTGATGTCCGATTGATGTTTTCCAATTGTTACAAATATAACCCTCCAGATCATGAGGTAGTGGCCATGGCACGAAAACTACAGGTAACTAAACATTCATTTAAAACCATGTTCTACTTTAAATACATAAATGCACAATTTTTAATAAGTAGAGTAGAGTAGAGTAATTTTCAGAATAACTTAAAAATATTTTATATCTTTGGGAATTACAATTCATTTGCTATTCAATCTTTAAAATATGTATTCCAAATGTCAGGGGTAAAGGGTTTGTACCTTACTTTGTTGTTTACTGATTCCTCTCCTCAAACACCAATGAAAGGCAGAAGCAAAGCACTTGCATTCTTTTGCATGATTTTTTTAATTGGAATAATCATGAAAAAAACTATTAAACTTGAATAAATATATTTTATCCAAATAACACTACTGGAATCCTTGAAATCCCACCCTCAGTGATGTTATTATATTGCTATCATACCTCTTGCATTCCCAAGTGGCCAAATGAATAGGATAACACCCTTCACCTATCCCTTTATATAATGGAACCTCAAGATTAAGCCAATGCCAGTGCCTAGATTGATAAACTGCAGGAAAGGTGGTGTTTAGGATAATAATATCCCTTCAAGGAACATTTTTTTTTCTGAATTGATTCGGAGTTTGGAGATACCAATATTTTGTTCCTTTTGGTGTGGGCACCAGGAAAACTTCTTCGGAATAATGCTGGGATATATTTTTACAAGCATAGCATTCATATGCCCACTGTATTTTGCCAGGATGTCTTTGAAATGAAGTTTGCTAAAATGCCAGATGAACCCGAAGAACCTGTGATTCCAGCTTCCTCTCCAGTAGTAGTACAGCCACAACCCAAAGTGCCCCCACCATCGTCCAGTGACAGCAGCAGTGATAGTTCTTCTGACAGTGATAGTTCATCAGATGATTCTGAAGAAGAGCGAGCTCAGCGGCTAGCAGAGCTCCAGGAACAGGTAAAACGTTTGTGTATCCTGCTTTTGACTCTGACTGTATCCTCTTTTCTCCAGTTACTTCCTTAGTTTTAGTTTTTGGATCTGGGATCAGGTTCTGTTTTTTTTTTTCCATAACTACTACATATGTACAGGTCTAGCCCACACCTTCCAGTTTTTAATGTTTCACTACATATATGAATAACAAACAAACAAAAGAAAACTAGCCACTCTAGCTTACAGTTTCATGCATCTAGTTATGAGCTTCTTTCCTTAGTTTTCCTTCACAAAGCTTCCTGTTGCAGAATATACTGCAGGAATCCTCATACTGGCAGGAAAAAGTGCAACGAGCACTTTGGCTTTGCAACTTTATTCCTGGCCATCTTCCCCTTGCTGAGGTTGAGAATGTGATAGGGATTGTTGTGCAACAGATGAAACAATTCCAGCTTGCCTGTGAACCTCACAATCACAAGAGGAGTTGGTTGGGCCTGTGCCTGAGCCTTTTTGCATCTATCAAATTTTGATTGGGTAAGGAAAGAGATTCCAAGACAGAAGATCAATAGGTAGTATTAGACTAGAAAATGTTTCTTTATTGCCTGTGCCGGTGATATAGTAGCCACTAGGCTCTACCTTCAACATTTGAAATGTGAAGGAAAACTTTCAGTATCGTAACTCATTCAGTACTACTGGAAAAGATAAAGATGCCCTTAAGACAAGCTGAAGTCACTGGTGATAATATGGATATGTATACTTCGTTTTCTTGGCAACAAAACAATTCCTGCCTTCCAATTTATCATAGAAGCTTGACTCTGTTGCTTCCTGTTTCAGGAACGGCCAGCAAATAACTGCCATTTGATATTAAGCAGAATTGTTGACAGTTGCTTCGATATATTCCTACTCATGTGTGCCATCCAACCCTTTTTCTTCTTTCTCTCACATGTATGTGTGCACACACTCACACACAGATAAGAGGTGTGCATTCTTTGAAAATGATTTGGGGAAAGGGGCTTTTGATCTTACATGAGCACAGCACCTGTTTGCATTTAAAACAGCCCAAATTTTTTTCAAGTGTTTGACTGGAAATAAACTGCACTGCTTTAAAATATGGACATTTGTGTAACACTTGAAGTTGTGGAATTTTTTTCAGACTTGCATAGAGGCCTGGAAACACTCTGGCTGCTTGGTATGGGTCCAAAGCAATTGCAAATCTTTTTTGAAGCATGCACAGCACTAAGGAACATATAGCTCAGGTGTTTAGGGGAAGGGGAAAACAATTAGTTGCACACCAAAGTGAGTGTGGGGTCATCACATCATAGGATGGGGTAAAACAAACAATTTTTTTAAAAAATTGTATTGATCTGTGTGTCTGCTCCTTAGCTTAAAGCAGTGCATGAACAGTTGGCTGCCCTGTCACAGCCACAACAGAATAAACCAAAGAAAAAAGAGAAAGACAAGAAAGAAAAGAAAAAAGAGAAGCACAAAAAGAAAGAAGAAGTAGAAGAAAATAAAAAAAATAAAGCCAAGGATCCACCAACTAAGAAGGCTAAGAAGAATAATGGCAATAGCAATAGCTCAAGGTTAGTTTTCTCTTTATGTGCTTTTTAAAAAAGCTTTTATCATGAGGATGTTTTCAGAAGTATAGCAGAACTTCTATATTTTCTCTATCTAAATTCTTGGTAGAAGACACATAATTTTAAACCAGATGTGCAAAATTTTTCAGATTTAAAACACAAGGCATTTATTCTGACCTTAGCAAATGTTTCAGGCTTGGATCACTCCTGGAATATTGGTATGTTTGGTAAAGTCGGAACTGCTATTAAAATCTAGAGTTTTGGACACAGAACATTACAAGTTTGAATATTTTGCCATACCACTGTTTCTAACCTTATAAGTGTAATTATTACATGGTTAGAAACAGTGTAATTTAAATCAGGATTCTGCCATGCGTTTAACTTTAAGGCTCCAAAATTATATACTGCACGCTTTCTTGGTTTTCATCTAACTGAGGTCTAAGTAGAATTTTGGTTTTAGCAAATGTGTTCTCTAATATTAGAGGTCTAACTCTACATAGAACTCCAAGAAGAGTTCTCTGTAGAATTGAATATTCCTTGCTTATACTATTGAAATTTGCAAAACTGGTTATTTTAATTTCTTAAGGCTTAGAATATATTTTTAAAATGACCATTCTTTCTTTGTGAATAATGGGACTTCCTTTAAAGCTGTCTGAGTACTGCCCATAGCCTCACTTCAGATAGAAGTTCTGATTCTGCTTTTTGAGAGAGAGTTTAGACTTCTATCCCTAGTCAATACAATGTATTACAATAGTGAAAAGCATCCCAAGGAGGTGCTTTGCACATATAGAACAAGTTTTAAAAGAAACCATTACAGCAGCTTCATCTTTGCAAGGGTCATTCATTACATAAATTGATTCTGGCTATACCTAGTTCTGTCTACTCTCTGAGAGTCCAATTTCAAGCAGTCCTTTAGAACAGTTTTTTTTTCCTTCAAATTTCCTGTAGGCCACAGAACCTGTTAATAAAAAAAGAAAACCCTGGGACCCTCCAATCAAGAAGCAAAATTATAGTCATAGGAGGTTTTTCTACAATATTCTTGCCTTACAATGGACAGTCCATTCTTCAAAACCTTATTAGCAGAATAAAGATTGTCCATTGCATACCTTTGGGAATTACAGTCTCAGTTTTAGTTTAACCTCAGCAACACCAGTATCTAAAAGTTGTAGTCTGGATGGGTTTATTCTCCAGCATGTAGAGGAATGTAGAATCCACAAATGGGTTTTAGAAGTCCTCTAGCCCATTTAGACCAATCAAAGTTGCCACGCCCCTGCAGGGTCTGACCATACCCCAGTTTCTTTTGGTCTCAGCCCTGAAGAGATGTGGAAATTTGGCTCCCGATTATAGTTAGAACAGTGTTTCTCCTGGCTGTGGAATTCTGGGAGTTGAAGTCCACATGCCTTAAAATTGTCAAGGTTGAGAAACACTGTCTTAGAAGGACAAGTAGTAATTATCCACTTGTGGATTCTTCGTTCCTTTTGGGGGGAGTGTTTCCATTTTCAACATCAATTTCCTTCCCAGGCAAGCCTTCTAGTTTTCCTGATTTCAGCATGCCTTTCTAGCCTCAGACTGATAGCCAGCCGATCGTCGCTGCGATCGCCCCCCTAGGTCACAGCTTCCCAGCCTCTTTTCTCTTGAGTTCGGCAAACTCGCCTTCAGGGTTCCCCTTGCACCGGGAAGCTCCGTAATTACTTTCCCTGGGTTTAAGAAATGGGTTTAAGAAACGGAAATACATGCAGGAAAATTGTTGTTGTTGTTCCTTTCTATTGAGCCATCCGTCTCCTAATTCATTGGTTAGAACATCCCAACACAAAAGCAGGTTTTACATTGGCTTTACAAATAAATCCTAAGCTAAATACTCTTCTGTGATCGTATTATTGGATAAATATGATAGTACATCCCCTGTGACCAATTTTGATCCTACTGGGAGTACATTTCTAGTGATGAAACAATTGGATCATGTATTTCAGGCTGAAGTCTTTCTATTATTTTAGCCTTAAGTATACAAAATGCAGGGTATTGTATAAGAAAGGTATTCTGTTCTAACTCAGGTAGCTCTCTTCACTTTTTGTGCTTCTAGAAAATGGAGCTCATATTAAAGATTTAACATTTAAAAGTGGTACTTTAGCATCTCACCAAAGCTGTATGGATGAGACCAGTATTTTTAAATTGTATGTCTGATAATAGGTAGGGTTGTAAGAGGTTTTTAGAAGGAAATTGTAGGAGATGATTAGGCTGAGCCTGAGGACAGGATCAAATGAATAACACAATAACAGAGTTGGAAAGGATCTTTGAGGTCTTCTAGTCCAACTCCCTGCTCAAGCAGGGGACCCTATACCATCTCACACAAATGGTTGTCCAATCTCTTCTTAAAAACCTCCAGTGTTGGAGCACCTACAACTTCTGGAGGCAAGTCATTCCACTGATTAATTGTTATCACTGTCAGGAAATTCCATCAGTTTGACGTCACTACACTCCCACAAGAGATCCTAAGTCCACCCCCCACCCTCCCCTTCCCCCTTGAATTCCGTTGACTCTAGCGGCAATTTGCCTTGTTAGTTAGTTGTTTGGTCCCGCCCTTGGGCTTAGCCTAGTCATCTACAGGAATTTCATAAAAGGCCTTTCTATGGCTTGAAGGATAAAAATGGGCATAATCCTTACAACTTCAGCTCAGCTACTTTTCTGATCCTCTTAAGTATATCTCTGTCAATGCTCAGAAGATATTTAAATGTGGATTGCCTCCTATATGATTTGCATTGCTGTTATAATTACTTGTCAAAAGCTACCTAATTTTGAAAGTTAAACTTTGGATTTCTAAGATGTAGTTCATTGAAATAGACATTATTACCATGGCTCTTTGAATGTACAACATAATTCTAATAAATATATTCTAGAATAACTTCTTTGTATGAAAATAGGGAATCATTTTGTTTCGTATAATAATGCTTTATAATTGTTCTTTAAAGTAATAAGAAGGAGCCTGTGACTGTGAAGAATGCCAAGCCACCTCCAGTGTATGAGTCAGAGGAGGAGGAGAAATGTAAGCCAATGTCTTATGAAGAAAAAAGACAGTTGAGCCTAGACATTAACAAGCTCCCTGGTGAAAAATTAGGCCGGGTTGTCCATATCATCCAATCAAGAGAACCCTCACTCAAAAACTCCAATCCTGATGAGATTGAAATTGACTTTGAAACATTAAAGGCATCCACTTTGAGGGAGCTGGAGAGATATGTAACATCTTGTTTACGGAAAAAAAGGAAACCTCAAGGTATTTTTCAAGTTCAGAATAGTTTTTTTCAAATAGCAGTATATACTAAATCATTTTCTATGGTGCAGAGATGGAAAATATACTAATATTAGAACATGATAAATTTATGCAAGAGTCATTCATTTTGAAATTATACCTTTTCCAGCAAGTAATAAATTAAATTTGTCCAGAACAACATAACAGGTAGTTCTTGACATATAACGCTGTTGTTTAACAACAGTTGAAAGTTACAACAGCCTTGGAAAGGCTACTTTATGATCCGTAAAGCACTTCTGGCTATTGTAAAATGTGCACTCTCCCCCTTGCATGATCACCTGACTGCCATCTGGATGCTTTGCAGCCTGTTCACCCTTATGTTGGGTAGCCAAGTGTCCCGCAATCAGGCGATTATCATTTGGAATCTTCTCTACTGTCTTCTCCAGAAAGTCAATGGGAAACCAGCAGGGAAGATTGCAAGTTACCGCCGCCTGCTGAGATGGTTAGTCTCTGGGGGCTGACTGAAAGTGCTGCCTACCAGATGGAGTTCGTTCTCTCTGCCAGGTTGTGGAAACATTGCTCAGAACTTGAAGATCTGATCCCATTTCTGCAGCCTGGCAGAGGTGCTCCTTTCTATGCACAGTGGATTGCTCAACCCCTCTGTTGAGCTGCAGAAATGGGACTCAGATCCTGAAGATCCAAGCATCCATTTCTGCAGTTTGGCAAAAGGGTTCTCTTCCGCACATGGAAGGGTGCTGGAAAATTAGCGAATGCCATTGTTCTAAAGATTAGAAATATTTTTCTAATCTTTTCTCGTAATAGTTTGGAAGCCCCTTCTCCAAACAGTGTAGTTTGGAGAAGAAGTCTTCCGACAGTGGTGAGAATGGAGCCTGCCGCAGAAAAGGTGGAAGGTAAGTGGACCTGGGTATGGTGAGGTGGGGAGAGTCCTGAGCTTCCTGGACATGGTGGAATGGGGAGAGGACCTGGACTTCCCCAAGTATAGTGGGGCAGAGAAAGTGTGCTCTTCCCAGTTCTCCGTTTAAGGACATGTGTGATCAGCTAATGACCAGAATGGGGAGAGCCAGATTGCAAAATAGTAGAGCATGAAAATGCTAAATTACTTGAGAATTTCAAATTTTCAAACTCCTATTCTATTCCCTTATTTCCTAAAGCAGAAGATAGCAAACTGAATTGTTCTTGTGCTTTCAAGAAAATGGAAGTGTCAGAACATATTTTCTGTTCTTCTGAAATCAGTGTTTCATTAACCTAATTAAAACATAATCAATTTGTGGAAATCTTTTATGTGAAAAATAGTTCTTTGGACTATTTCTGTGTTCTTACAGACTACTACACTGACAGACTACATCTGCCAGTGGAATTAATTTTTCTGTAACCTATCCCATAGTAACCTATATGTGAAAGATTGGGGGCCCTCTAGATTGGGGAGTAAAAAGAAGAGCTTTTGGGATAGGGGGAAATAAACAAGATGAAGTCCCACTGTATGAGCAGACACCCAAACATCTGATATTTAATAGGAATATTTCATGGCACAAGAATAGATTCTGATTATTGTCTGATCCAGTGACAATGCTATTACCTTGTTGCAGCAGAGAAAGTGGATGTAATTGCTGGTTCCTCTAAAATGAAGGGATTCTCCTCTTCAGAGTCTGAGAGCACCAGTGAGTCCAGCTCCTCCGACAGTGAAGATTCAGAAACAGGTTAGACGCAGATTATTTAAAGACTCAGTCCCATACCTGTTTCCTGTATAAATAAATGTATTTTTTAGTACTGGCTTGGTCTTTTAATTTTTTGTTTTTTTTTTGTATTTAAAGTAATATGTATGTATCTGTATGTGAAACCTTCCAGTTTGGATCAAATATGTTGAACAAGTGCCATATAATGGATATGAACTACATTATACATTGTAATTAATTTAATCTGACAGAACTTTTTTATAATTTATGCCAATACAGTTTTATATGTAATGAATTAAATTAACAAGCTAAGAGAAACAATGATTTATTACCTAAAATAACACTTTTTGTGCAGAACATTAAACTAGTTTGAAAGAAAATACAAATAGATATAAGCCTGCATGTGTGTGTGTATGTGTATGTGTATGTAAGAAAAATGACATAAGAGAAAATAAGATTTTTGAGGAAAATAGGCAATTATTATTTGTATTGCCAGACAAAATCTTTATATTAACTATGAGGGGTTTTATAGGTTTCACATAATTCAAAATACAAACATTGTTTGTAAAATAACAGAGTTATACTTCTATGTGTAATTTTTTTTAATTGAAAGTTTGATATTCGCCTGATCCAAAAAAAATCATACAAGGTTATTTAATCCTCTCAGAGATGACAGTTTTTACAGTTTAATAAATAAGTATTTAAAGTACATAAAATTCTGCACGCTCTGTTAGTTTTGTAGGTGTTTGGCATCTACAACATTTTTAAGCATTGGCCAGTTCAAGGAATAGTTGAGATTTTATCCGTTAAACTACTATTCCAAATGTGATTGTGCCTTCAAGTCTGTTTTTGAGTCTTGGTGACTATCTGCGCAAGTCTCTCCAGTTTTCTTGGCAATATTCAGAAGTGGCTTGCCATTGCTTCATTCTGGTGCTGAGTGAGAGTGACTGACCCAACAAGGGCACTGACTTAGTGTAGCTTCATTCCCAAAGTGGGACTAGAATTCAGCAGTCTCCCAGTTTCTAGCCTGGTGCCTTAAACATTATACCAAAGTAGTTTTTTGAATAGACATACCTATTTAATTGAGTCTGAATTTTTAAAATGGAAGGCTGCTCAAGCAACCATTTTTTCCTTTACCTCTTTTTCCTTCTGTTCATTGTCTGAGAACCTTCTCCAGAAGGTTGAGGAATTGGCTGCTTTCCTGCACAATATACACTATGTCACAAAAAACAGCTGCATGAAAGGAAATTGATCTGAAATTAGTGGAATAGGTGGGATTTTGCTGTACAGTGTGCTCAATCTCTACTTTAAAAAATAATTTGTATAATATATTGGGATTTCATGTAAGGCAGTAAGCAGCTTTATTTCTTATTTATATTGCTTGTAAAAAAAACTTATGTTGGCTTTGTGTTGGTTCATAAAAGGGAAAGGGAAATAATACAAATACACTTTTTAAAATTATGTTGGCAGAAGTAATAGGGACTTGTTAGTCCAGGAATTTACAAAGGCATTTTTGATTTTAAAAATAATTTCACATATAGATATCATTCCATGTTTTTTTATTCCTCAAGCTGCCATATTTGTCAAAAACAAGTTCTTTAGAATCACAATTCTGCAGTGAAGTTTTCTATGTAGCAGAGTAACAAAAATATGTGCTGCTTGTATTTTTATTAATAGTGGTGACTTTGATTTATATTTCTGCACTAGACCTCTGTTATTTATAAATTTTGAAGTCATCTTGATGAAACCCTGATACTAGACAAAGATTTCCAGCTTTTGACTAGACCTGAGACACAAATCCTTACATAGTCTACATAGACTGGTAAAAATGAAAAATCTCATTTTCATTTTGTCTTCCTTCCAAAACAATTTTTTTTCATTAGTGGCACAAAAGATAGCTATGATGATGTGCCTTGCTTTTTCCTCTAGTGTTTATTTTTATCATAGGGGTTTTTTGTTGTTGTTTAGAAAAAGGAGGCTATCTCTTCATTTTATTATCAGATCTTAAAGCAGGGGTCTTCAAACTTAGCCCTTTTATGACTTGTGGACTTCAGCTCCCAGAATTCCTCAGCCAGGCACTCTGGCTGAGGAATTCTGGGAGTTGAAGTCAACAAGTCATAAAAGGGCCAAGTTTGAAGACCCGTTTTAAAGCCTTGCTAGCAATTGAGTTTTATTCATTTATTTCATAAATGACTGACTGTTGATTTATCTTGTTTGTGTCATTTTTAAGGGCATTTTTATAGTATCTCCAAGTAGGTTCTTATTGTTTTTTATCAATGTGAATTTTTTTTATTTACTGTTAATTATTGGCTTGATATGCTTGTTTACTAGATTAGCATGCATTGTATTTTGATAAAGTGACTTAAAAAGGTTTATTCTAGAAGCGGAATGTAGAAGAAAGTAGTATTTACAGAGAGATAGCAGCTTAAATAAAATTTTGTGCTACCTTGAGTATCTTAGCTGATAATACATTGATCTTATGTCAGTATTGGTTTTTAATGAGATCTTTCTCTTGTTCTGTGTTTTAACTGTTCTTGTTATAAGGGTACTAATGATCATTTCACACATCGTCTAAGCATGTTACATGTTTTCAATGTGTAAAAACTGCTAGGGTTGGATAAAATTTCATTCTAAAATGTTTTAGTACTTCATCAGATGTGTCAGGTGTAGCTTCATGTATTGAATATTTAAAAAGATACTAAACTATGCCCAATTTCACATCTCTAGATAGTCGGGCGATAAAACAGAAAGAGGATTTAATTGTTCATCCATTTCTGTTTTTTCACATAACATTGAAAGTGCATCTTGCATATATGGATGTTCAGTATGTTTTGAGTCTAAATTGTCTCCAATTTGAAATGCACGATTTCAGTTGCAAAATGGTTATTTCAATTATTTTGGGAGTGTTTTGAGCTTGAAAAAATATACTAAGTGGTGTTGTTTGAAGTTTAAAACTCTCCAAAAATAATCGAACCAGTTTGAATACAAGATGTTTTCTATATCAGCGGTTTATAGACTCTGAGCTTGTCAGCTGCAAAACTGACAGCCCAGACATGCAAATGGGAGTAGATTAATAGGTATCACTGAGGTGAGATGGTAATGGTGTTACGTGCACCTTTAGCACATAGACATGCTGGACATATACCACGGAAAATGTCTTCGGACAGTGCTGGCTCCCTTGGCATTGCACCCTAGAGTCGGATACGACTGGACAGGGCAATCTTTACCTGTACCTTTTTTACTTTAAATTAGTAATATTCAGTTAGAACTTAAATAATGAAGTCTGACTAATTAAATAATACGATAATGCACTTTTATATTTACTTGTATTGCATACCTGCTTGAATACAGTTAGTCCTTGACTTTTGACCATTCAAAATTATGAAAGTGCTGAATGAAGGAAATGAACGACTGGTTCCCAAACAGCAATGCCACTGTTGTCATCCAAATTCAGGCATTTGGCAGCCTGCGCACACTTACGCCTGCAGGATTGTTTAAGTTCCCTTCAGCCGCCTATCTCCCTACCTCCCACCCCATCTATGTCCTTTTGGCTCTCTGCATTATGCAGCCTCTGTAGCCCTAGCTGGCCTTCACCACCTGCCTTCCCTTGCTGGCCAAGCCTGCCCAGCCTGACCCTTTGCAAGGCAGCTGCTGACCACATGAGACTTTCTTTCCCAGGTTGTGCACAATGGTCTCCTTGTCAAACTTGTGGAAAATGGGCTCACGTGACCAGCAGCTGCTGGGAACCAGGCTGGGAACCCCTCATCAGCAGCTGAAGAAAGGTCAGGTGGGGCAGCAGAGTGCAGGGTAGCAGGAGCCATGGAATGCCAGGTGGCAGCTAGGACATCTGCAGCTTCCCAGGGTGGCCAGAAGTGGGTCAGGCTAGGACTGGACTTCACGCTGCACCCAGGCTTTTCGCAGCCCCAGAGCCATGGCACACCAAGAAGTCCCTTTGTGCTGGGATAGGGCTGAGCTGTTTGTGTGAAAGGTTTTACACTATGCTGCGGCTCAGAGCTTCTTGCAACCCAGAGTCCAGCCTCCGGCTCAGCAGCATGGTTTTTAGGGGCTTCTTGGTGTGCCAGACATATGGTGCGCCAAGAAGCCCCTGTACGCCGTGCTGCTGGGCGGGGCTGGGGTTGGGCTTTGCACTATGGCTCAGAGGTTCTTTCAGCCCCAGAGCTACAGGCCTGGTCCAGCAGCTTGGCAGAAAGAGGCTTCTTGAAGCGCCACAACTCTGGGCCAACAAGAAAAGCCCCTGAGCCACAGCACAAAGCCCAGCCCCAGAGCTGCAGCGTGCCAAGAAGCCCCTGCATGCCGTGCTGTTGGGCCAGGCTGAGGCAGCTGAGGTTTCCAATGGCAGCTGTAGTTTTGCTGCAGCTCAGGGGTTTCTTGAAACCCTGGAACCGTAATGCTCCAAGAAGCTACAGCATATTCTTTTCCTGGCCTCCCTACATTTGTACACCTGCGTGTGTGTGTCCCAGCCTTCCTGAGCTCATGCCACACTGCAGCACCCCCTTGTAGGCAGCCTCCGTATTCCTTCCCTTGGACTCCCTCCACTTCTCACTTAACGACCTGCACATCTGGAGTTAGGATAGAAACTAGGACCGTCAGGATTGCCGTCGCTAAGTAATGCAGTCATGCAACATTGTGCTTTGCAACAGCATTGCTTAGCAACCAAAATTCTGGTCCCAATTGATCCTAAAGTCGATGACTACCTGTAGGAGCTAAGATTTTTTTTACCTTTGATTTGCTTGGAATATATAGATTACACCAGAAGCGGTAACTATAAGTCTTTCACAGTTTTTTCAGACTGCAATTTATCGTGACTTAGTAAGGAGAAGAATCAGTTGTGAACTGATTTATATACAATGTCAGATGAGTAAATGAGGCTGTACTTTACTGCATTGTGGTTTATATTCTTGCATAATCTCCCATCATGAAGAAGAAAGTTCATGTCCTGGCCTTGACTATAACTAGCTCCTATTTTTGTTTGGATGGAACTTAGACTTTTTTGAAAAGCTATGGTGGTTTTTCTCAAATTCTCTTTTACTGCTGAAATCTGTATCATAACTTAGTACATTGCATTCACTGAGGAACATTTTCATTGAAATATGATTCAACTGTGAAATTTTAAATAATGACTAGAAATCCAAGAGCTGGCTGGTTTCTTGCACAGGGCTAGGCAGCCTATTACAATGTGCACTTCCAAATGTTGCCTTTGCTTTAATGTATGAGGAACAAACTGTATATTTTAAAAAGGTTCTTAGCAACTTGCTTCTGATGTATATAAAATGCATGTCTTTTATCTGGCATAATTTAGTGCTTAATCTGTTACTCTTTTGTTTACTGTATCTATATCAGAATTTATATTATTACATATTAATTACTTCTGACCTAAGGGGAAAAAATAGACTAAACCTTTATCCTGATTAAGAATTATCCAGACCGATGGAGACTTTTGCAGAAATTTTAGGGCCCCCCCTTCCCTTTGTGTGTGTGTGTGTGTGTGTGTGTGTGTAACTTTATTGCTATATACAAAAGCTGCTTTTATTGTTATATGGGAAAACTGTTTTAAAAAATTCCTTCCAAGTTTAAAAGTAGTAAACCCAGTAATCAGACATGAAAGATACAGAAAAGTTACATTGGAAAATAACATTGCTAACAGGATATGCCAATAATTGTGGAAAATCACATAAAGATAGCTATGGTTAGAATGTTACCGGTATATTGTTAGAAATGTTAGAAGTACTTAGTGAATTATCTACAAAATTTTGGTATAGCATTAAATGTATTTCTAAACAGGTATTTAAAAAAAAATCCACAATGAGTTTTCATGCTACAATACAACTTTATAACTGTCCCTTAAAAATGAATCTGTGATATACATCAATGCTCATTATGGAAGTATGTGGCTGCCCTTTTTCTATATACACCCAAATAAACGTGTAAGAGAAATCAGAATATTAAGTTCCATATTTAATGATGGCTCAGAGCAGAATTATACAATAATCTCGTCAGTGACAAGGAATAATATATGAATTGATCTTATCCCAACTTTCAGGGTTTTAGTGAGTTACGTATCTAAATTTTGAGATTAGAAAGAGCAGTAACTATATTCTTCCAGTTTCAAGGAAACACAGAACTCCCAAACAAATTAGTCACTCAAAAACCCAGGTATTGATACTCTGAATCCGTCATAAAAAATATAGTTTACTTCAGAAGGTTATTTGCAAAGAAAAATATGTATTTTGGGGATTTAAAATAAATGTCTTTATTAATATTGTTAATTTTTTTCTCCATTTGCATTTGTTCCTACCATTTGTTTTTAATTTTTTATTAAGGGATGGGATAAAAATTGACCTTTTTTGATTGGAATGTATAAATTGCATGCTTAAGTAAAGATGTAATTCCTCTTTCCCTTGACTGTTCAAAATGCATTAATCATGAATTGAGTATCTGCTGTCATTGTACAGTTACTATATTTTTGTTTGAATAATAAAAATAAAGAATTTATTTTTGCTGGAAAAAATGTACCTACTTTTTCTATGATAACTAACATTGTAATAACACTTACTTTTGACATTTGAAAATGAATATTCATGTCCTCCCTTTTTTTAAAAAAAAGACACTAGTTTCTTTAGTAGTTCAGCAGGGAAATAAACTTTTTAAACATCACATCATAAATATTCTATTGTGTGATTATCAAATAGGAATTCAAAATTTTATTTTCCTTGTTTGAAGTGTGCAGGAAAAACAAGGCTTGGATCATCCTCCCTGTTTATGTGTAGAGAGTACTTCTGCACAGACTGTCCAGGGAGGACTATTTTTATGCCACCTGGAAAGGCATTTCCGAAAGATCTTCAGTCTTGGTAGGTGCCTTATGAGTAATAGTTAGGCAGCTGGTAGAAGGATTCACTTATATAAACAGAAGCAGCCATACACTACTTTCTGGCCAACCCACTTAAAAATGGGTTCTTAAAAGTCTGGCAAACATGAGATTCTTCAATCACTTAGTGAGAGGTATTCAATAATGTTAATTAAGAATTACTTTAAAGCTGAGATTAAGCAGATTTTAAGATTACTGAAATGTTCGTTACTACTTTGTCTAAACTACTGTGGTAGAAGTACTCCTCAACTTACAACCATTCATTTAGTAACTACTTGAAGTTACAATGGCACTGAAAAAAAGTGATTTAAAACCCCTTTTCGCTCTTACTACCATTGTAGCATTCCCCAAGGTCATGTGATACAAAATTTGGGCGCTTAGCAACTGGCATGTATTTATGACACTTGCCGTGTTCCTTCTGACAAGCAACGTCAATGGGAAAGTCAGATCCACTTAACAACCGCAGCGATTCTTTTAACAATTGTGGGAAGAAAAGTCATAAAATGGAACAAAACTCACTTAACATCCTTCTTATCAGCGGAAATTTTGAGCTCAATTTTGGTCATAAGTTGAGGACTACCTGTATTTTAGTAAGATTTCTACAGAGACAATTAAAACAAAATACACACTTCAGTTTTGGCCTACTCCTTAATTTCAAATATTATAGGCAATGTTGCTACATGATCCTGTAATGAAGAACAACTTAGGATGTTGTGTATAGTTTTATTAGGTTGCTACAATAAACTTAGTGTAATTTAGATTACACTAAAAATATGAAATGCTGGCTTACGTTGCATTCTTCGAAGGAATATATTTTGGATAGAAGAGAAATATTTCAAGCAATGCATGACCACACATTACAAGAAATGAGCTATAGTCAAATGATGCCAGAAATATTTTAAGAATTAAATCCAGTGGTATTTGTCTGCTGGGGAAATTAATCCCTTCTCCAAATCTTCTGTAGAAGATTACAGGATGGATCGTCTAAAGCAAATAAGAACATGCACATTGGGTGCAACTGGAGGAGGGGAAGGAGAAGAAAGAGAATGCTTTGTTTGAATTAAAAAGTCATTTGATTTGCCTCTACCAAAGTTAACTTCTATAAAATATTTTTTGTACCTTTTGTACAAAAGTTCTTTTGTTACACAATCACAAAAATAATATAGTGCTGTCCAATTAGAATGAATTTCCTATAGAACAGCTATATCTAGCTTTAAAATATATTACTTTGGTTTAAAGTTTTAATGCAATTTTTTTAAACCAAACAACTGTCTCCACCCTGAACTACATTCTTAGTTCAACCAATATACATTGGTACCTCAGTACTCATTCATAATTGGTTCCGAAAGTTGTGATGAGTACAAAAAACAAGTAGCAAACAAATGTTTTCCCATAAGGAATAATGTAGTGAGTTACAAGGCAGCCGAGACTGTCAAGTTCTAGCTTGTGCATTGAGTACCAAACTAATGGTGAGTACCAGGACAAAACGCTCATGTCAAAATGCTTTGAGTATAAATTCAATGAGTTTCAAAGCAGTTGAGTACCAAGGTACCATCGTACATGATCCCAAATTTATTATCGTCTAGAACAGCAGTTCTCAACCTGTGGGTCGCGACCCCATTTGGGGTCGAACGACCATTTTACGGGGGTCGCCAAACCACAGTCTGCCATTTTTTTCCCCTTTTCCCCTCAGCCGGAGCAGGGGGCAGCACCGCACATGTGCAGGGTAGCACCGCGCATGCGCGATGCGGGCCGCCGCGCATGCGCGATGCGGGCCGCCGCGCATGCGCGGTGCAGGTCAGGGTCACAGCCTGAAAAAGGTTGAGAACCGCTGGTCTAGAAGTTTTATGCAGGACTAATGTATCTTGACTATATTATTGTGTGTTTTTTTGAGGTTTAACTATTTTGTTATTTTTGTCAGCCAATTGAGAATGCACAGTAAACCTGAAATGCTAACAAGTAATACATAAATACGTAAAGTAATAAAGTATAGCACCCTATTATAAAATGCAGTTACTATCCCCTATATTTCCTCTTGAAACTCCTAAAGGAAAAACAGTAAAGTTTATTACTGAAATTAATACAAGTATATACTATTTAAAGCTTCCCATTTATGAAGACATTGGCAAAGACTCTGATGATTTAACCACAGCACAGTGATTTTTCAGGGGAAGGCATACTGCTGAACCAAACTGAGCTTGGAAATGCCCTACAATAATGTTTTCTTATTTTAAGCTAAATATTTACATCTATGCCTAGTATCTCAGGAGATGGCAGCACACGTCCAATCTTGTTTATCCCCTAAAGTTACTTCCATGTGGGGCTCACAATAAGTATTTTGATAGGAGACTTCTGAGGAATCACAGGGTTATAACTTAGATCAGGATTTTTTTTAAGTTTTGGCAGGGCGTTTAAAATACTTGAAGAAGACAGCAGCAAACCATCTCCATGTTTGTTGCAAGAAAACTTGTTGGATATTTATTTCTGTGAAGAAATCGGGAATCAGCCTTTTGCTTTTTAAAAGCTAAACACATCATCAGGCTTTTCCTAATTTTGTCTGCCCAATACAATTGAACGTTAGCATCTATTATTTTTAAGTTAGGTTTTCTTTTTAACATAGTAATTATTAATTTAGAAATCATCTCATAATTAAAATGTTAGAAGCAGTCTGTATTATTCTTACAGGAGTAGAGTTTTCTTTTCAGATGGAAAATTAACTTAGATTTGATAATGTTAAGTACTAAATATGTCATGAACTAGATTCTGAAAGTCTCGCTCTTCAAATTATAAGTCAAAGAGTCTTGTGAGTTTAAAGTTCTTGGCAAGTTTTTTTTAACAATTTTGTTTATATGAACTAATTGGGGTGCTTTATCTTGCCAGACACAATAATAAAGCTACTCATCCATGCAAATATAGATTCAATATTTTGGCATCACAACCATAATTATTATTCTATATTTTTATTCCTCTTTGTCCTCTTACATAAAATGGGATTGCAGTATATCTCTTTGGTATAGCACTTAGATTTGGGTGAACAGTATAACACCAGTAAAGCATGTATTTTGCAGAGGCTGCTCATATTCATATGTCTACATTTTTAACATATACTATCTGTTCCAACAAAATGTATAACTTAACGTTTTCTTAATGTTCATAGTGTTAGTATGTCAAAGCGTTAATGTTTAATATGTATTGGGCATATTTTCTAATTTAGCAAATGGCGCAAGTATTACTTTTTTAAAAGATGCCTGGTTAGAATTAGTGACAGTTTCAGGTTTTTGGTGTTGACTGGCTACCATTCTTTTGTTCAATTTTACTTGTGGCTCACAGTGCGCAGCTATTGCCTCCTGGGTAAATTGTCTCAGTGGTAGCTTTTCACATTGTACTGCACATATATAAAAAGCATCTTAACAGAAGTTCTCTAAATGTAACACAGCAAAGATTTGACAAATAGTACAATTTTGAGCATCTGTACAAATTGCAAGGATATGAAAAAGGAATAAAGGGGATAATAGTAACTTTTCTGTAGTGAAGCAAATCTGTAACAATAGATTAAGAATCTGTTCGTCTTGGCATGCTGCTGACTTTAGTGCCCCCCCAAAACGTCTTAATGGTATATTTTTTCATATAATCGGCCATTCTATACTTTTTTTAAAAAATTGATAAAATCTGAAATAATGCTTAATGCTTTTTGTTTGTAAAAAAAAGAGTGACTGCTGTTTTACATGTTAAAATAAACTGTATAAATAAAATGTTTTGCTATATTTACTGTCTTTAGTTTGTGAGACTAGTGAGGGGAATTTTGCTTTTCTCCTCTCACAAGAAATTTGTCTTCATAATGAATTTTCAAGTATTACTGCTATCTTTTATTAGACCACATTTTTCTTAACATTTTATAATAGAGTTGTATAAAATTTTCTGGTGAAGAAGAGGCATATATAGTACAACTTTTTCAGACACATTCATGTCTACTTAAGAACATAAGCAGAACAGCCCTAACTATCCTTCCAGAAATAGGTAACAGTTGAGTTACCTCAGCTTTCTAATTTTCCCCCAAAGAGGAAAAATACATTTTTGATATAAACTTAAATATCAAAAAGCAGCCAAAGTCATGAAAGTAAAATGTAATTTTTTATGTGTGAAAATACCTTGGGTGATTTATGTGCAACACAAACTTGAGCAAATAATGTAGTAAATTCCTATAGGCAATTCCAGGTGTTACCCATTAAATGCAAAACATCATTTTTCTTTGTTTACTGCCTTTAAAATTACATGGAAGGTAGACACAATGAAAGGTATGCTGGGAAATAAATTATTGAGGCTTTGCCTCAACAACTTACACTAATTAATAAAGTTCATTGTAAAAATATTTTATTTTGTATAATAAGTAAGCAAATAGGTTCAAATGTTCAGTGTATGCTAGAAGTATCAGGGCTGTGCCTTTGGATTTCAGTGGCTTAATCATAAACTGATTCATGGTCAAAAGCATTGCCATGCAGTAATCGTTTATTGTTCTTTTCCCACAGAAATGCCCCCCAAAATTAAGAAAAAAGGACATCCTGGTCGAGAACAAAAGAAGGTACGTTATAATACAGATTTTTGAAGGGGTAAATTAACATGTTGATTATTGATAATCCTTTGTTCGGCATTCCACAAATGTGTTTTTAAACAAATTGTTTTTAGGCCCTACTGAAAGGAAAAGGAAGAGCTACATTCACTTTAATTATTTAGGCTTCCTTGCATTAGGAATAGATTGTACCTCCATTATATCCAGGGCTTTGGTTCTAAAACTTTTGATTATTTCTGCTCTTAGACATGGTCACAGGCAAGCATTTGCTTACTGTTGGAACTAAGCTTCCAATTCTGAGTTAACAGAAGAATAGATAAAAGGAATATCGTTGTTGTTTTTTTAAGTTGTTACTTCTGCCATTTGGAAGACCTATCTGGGTCTTCACAAGGCCTTTGTGGCAAAGGAGACTGAGACACCTTGCTTCATCACTCTTGCCGTCTTTTATTTTTATTGATTTTGCCGTACTTTTGCTTGTTCTGAGCAGTCTAGAGTTGAGAGTCAGTTGGTGTACTAGGCTGCTCACACAGTCAGAGGTTTAAACTGGATTTGCCATTTTTGGCCATCTGCTGAATCATTCCTGAGGACCCAGGATAGGCAGAGGTTGCCATTTGATAGTGTTAAAGCTATTGTCACAGAAGTAAAGCTGCCATTTGCAATTGACTGATGGTCATTTGATTAGTGCCAATAGTGTACAAGTGGTGTTCCATTTTATCCCAAAGATGCTTCTTCAAGAGGCAACTGAACTTTCTTGTTTTTCTTCGAATACGTTTCGTTTTTCCCCCAGGAAGCTTCTTCAGCTCTGACTGGATGGTGGGGAAATGGAAAGATTTATACTCCTTGCAGACAGCTGGTCATTTGCAATCTTTTAGCAAGTCATTAGTGCTACCTGGAGTCTTATCTGTGTTGTCAGGGTCACCTGAGTAGTGCAAATAGGTGTGGAGCCTTCTTGGAACTGTTGAAAGGGCTGTGTTGTAGACTGGAGATAGATGATGTCGTATCCCTCCCCCTCTGTTGAGAGAAGGCTGTTCAGTTTCAACATAGATGGCCTCTTTGACCCTTCTTTCAAACCTCTGTCCAAAATGTGGACTTTGCTGTCTTCAAAAGAGTGGCCTTTGTCAATCTCCAGTGTACAATACAAGAAGTTAAATGTTTAATTAATACATGTGTCTTGCCTTTCACATCAGAATCCATCCGTTCTTTTGTTGCTTCCAACTGCTGAAACTTGTATTGATTGTCAAGTTGGTTCAACATTAAACTTATACTATCATTTATACATGGACCTGGATTTTCCCCCCTAAATGTATACAAAATATACAGGGGTTGTATATTGTGTATAAATATATATTGGTTTTACATGATTTTCTACCAGATCTCCAGTCCCCATCCAGTTCGTTTTCTCTGATTGCAAAGAATTAGTTAAGTATTCATATTTGCAAAACCCACATAGGTTGAAGAAATATATAGAAAAGAGCCCTTGGTGAAAGGGAGAAATTAAAAGGAAAAAACCCTTTATTCACTATTAATTTCCTGTGCAAAAAATGGCTCATTCCAAAACTGCTTTGCACTGATTGTAGGACCGGCTTTTTTCTTGCAGCATCATCATCATCACCATCCACAGGTGCAGCAGCAACAGCAGCAGGTGCAACCACCGCAGTTACCACCACCACCACCTCCGTCTGTCCCTCAGCAAGCAGCCACCACAGTCACGTCTTCTCCTCCAGCTTTCGTTCCGACGCAGATCCCAGTTATGGAGCATCCACTCCCAGGGAACATGTTTGACACTATTTCACATTTCACTCAGCCTATTCTGCACCTTCCCCCACCTGAGATGCCACCTCATCTCCCCCAGCAGCCTGAGCACAGCACTCCTCCTCACTTAAATCAACATGCAGTAGTGTCCCCTCCAGGTAAATCATTTTTAGGTGCATTAGAACCTGTATGTTGAATTTGTGAGAACTAGCAATCCACCTCTTCTTACATCATTCTTTCCCAGTGGAGCTTTGTAGTAAATGAGCACCAGCGTGTATAAACAGAGACAAGATGGAAAGGGTGGGATTTGCTATCCAGGCTTGCATGTTTTACAATCATAATTGATGTTATGAAGGGTATCACTCCTCTGATTATAATTCTATCGGTGGAGCAAAGACAAAATTTTGAGATGATAGAATGGACTGCATTATTCCAAATGGGGAATAACATCTATTTAATGTCACCTTATGTTAAATATACTCAAGTAGAAAAGTAGTATGAAGGGAGTCGTTAGGGATGGGGGGGGAGTCCTTCTTTGAAATAGTTTATAACATGTCCTACAGTTTTACTCCAAAATGAGTTATCTAGTTCTCAGCTGCTTGTACAGATTTTGCCTTGACTCCTGGAATAAGAGTCTTTTGAAATAAATGCAATCGTAATTTTAGCTGAACAGATAAAAATAAGTTAATAATGATGATGATATCACGGGTCCTGTTGCACAATATTTAACGTAACATTACTGTTTTCTCCTCAGCTTTGCACAATGCTCTGCCTCAGCAACCCTCAAGACCCAGTAATCGAGCCGCAGCACTCCCCCCCAAACCTCCTCGGCCTCCGGCTGTGTCACCGGCTCTTAACCAGCAGCCTCTGCTTCCCCAGCCTCCCCTCCCCCAGCCTCCCCAGGTGCTTCTAGAGGACGAAGAGCCTCCTGCTCCTCACCACAACCTGCCGCTGAGCAATAGTCAGATGCAGCTCTACTTGCAGCAGTTGCAGAAGGCGCAGCCACAGACTTCTCTCCTCCCTTCAGTGAAAGTGCAGTCGCAGCCTCAGCCCTCCCTGCAACCTCCTCCTCACCCTCCCGGGCAACAATTACCGCATCAGTCACAGCAGAGGCCAGTACATATGCAGTCCATGCAATTTCCACCCCATATTCCACAGCCTCCACCACCGCCCCAGCCACATCTGCCCCCTCAGCAGCCTCAAGCCCCACAGCAATCGTCAAAACCCCAGCAAGTCATCCAGCACCACTCTCCACCAAGACATCACAAGCCAGACCCCTACTCAGCAGGTGAGTGGTTTGAGCATCAAGCATGGCGGCTGAATGGAGGGGTTGTTAGGTGCTTACCATCTGGACAGGTGAACGGAAGTTACAACGGTGATTCAAAACTTGTGGGAAATTGCTTGTTGCCTTTAAAAGAGTCCTTTAAAAGAGGAAATGGAATAAAGTAAGTGAAAGGAACCTGGTTTTTTATGGCGAGAATTATTCCCTTTTCTCTTAAGATCATCTGTTTGTTTGTTTGCTTAGTCAGTTGATATTCCACTTCCATATTCAAGATGGTTGATTGCATAAAATACGAAACCTAAAAACTTGCTGAAGGCATGGCTTTCAATATATTATTTTCTACGATGTTTTCATGGTAACCAAAAACTTGAAATTTTGCTAACGTACACTTTATTTTCTACCTCTCCATAAGCTCATAGAAGTGGAGTTCAACATGCAATCCAGAGTCCAAAATAAGAGATGTACAGTGTGCACAAAGTTGCATTTGCATTCAAGCCAGTGCAGCATTATTTTTGGTTCAGACCTTCACTTGAATATGTGGAAGTTTGGAGACAAAAAACACAGGATGGCTTTTCCTCCCATTCTCTTCTCTGTTCTGGCTTTGCATGCATTCAGCTAAATCCCTGAAGAGAAAAAATATGCTTGGTGTTGTCCAGTAAACATCCTTCATTTGTTTCTCCCCTATCCTTCACTTGGCCTTACTTTATAAATTCCAAAAATGGCAGATCTATATCCAACTATGTTTGTAGAGCAATAGAATACTCTTTAGTGGCTTATATTTTTAGATTTCATTTCGGTGCCTTGTCCCTCTTTGTGGACTCACTTTATTTGGAAAAGCTACCTGTAAAAGGTATAAGCAAATGATGTTTTTGCCTCTTCAATTGCCTGTTCAGTGGTATTACAGAATTAAGTTGCCCCTGTGGTCCAGTTCAGAGTGATCCAGTATCTGCTAAACATCTCGGATAAAAGAGACTTTACCACATCTTTGAGTAATTGGTCCCATTGTCAAACAACTGTTATTGTTTGTTTGTTTTTAATATTCAAGTGGAATAGTGGATATACATATAAAATGTTTTATTTTTTTTCTCAGGCCTTTAGGGTATGAAATTTCTGCTTAATCTTTTGGGGTCAGGTACCTTTTGGCAGAGATAAGTCCCAGAACTTCTAAATACTTCTAAATTTCAGATGAAGCCGAATCTAGAGAAATCTTAGAATAGTTTTGTTTAACAAGTAGAAAATTCTGGTGTGCATTCTTCCTCCTCTTAAGGAGCTCCCTTGTGTGGGTACGTTCCACTTCTGTGACCCACACGTGGTATTTCCCTTCCCTTGCTTGTCTTCGGTCCCTGCTGTCTCCAGTGGCCCAGTCTAACCATCCCTGATCTTCCTAGCACCTTCCCTTTCCTTCACTTCTGATCCACTGCTTAATGTCTCAGTGCAATGGATTCTCCCCACCCTGACCTTTCCAGGTCTTCCCTCCCTTCCTACCACTGTTGATGTACTGTCCTGTGTATTTGTTCCTTACTGCAGTAATCTTTGCAGTAAATTGTGGTTCCCAGCCTGGCATATTCCATCCCAGCTCAAGCCATCCCTGATTTTCCCCAGTTCCTTTTGCTGTACCCAGCCTCTACTGTCTGTGTTGTCAGCTTGCTCTCACTTTCTCTGACTCCTTCCCAGTCAACTGCCTGGACCGCTAGACTTTTAGCCCAGGGCTTCCACAAAATAGCCCCGTTTTTATTCCATCCATGAATATCTTGAATGGAATTCGCACTATTCAAGAAGTGACTATAACCTTTTTGACCTTGCATTCTATTATAGTCACTTTTGTACCACTGTTCTTCAAATTACTGTTAAACTGACATGTCCTCATTTACAGCTCTGCAAATGAAAAGCACTGAGCGTAAATAGGTGTTTCAATGAGCAAATCTCAGATAACTCTTTCTCTCCAAATTGTCAGCTGAATATCATAAGTGCATTTTCCAGAGTTTTTTTATTATTATTATTATTTTTTTTCTGAAAACATTGGTGCTGACTTATTCCAGGCCACTTGAGAGAAGCACCTTCCCCTCTCATGATGCATTCCCCTCAGATGCCATCGTTCCAGGGGCTGCCGCACCAGTCTCCACCGCAATCAAACGTTCAGCCAAAAAAGCAGGTAAAGGCATCTTATAAACAAACGTTTATTCAGATGTTTGTTTCTGTAAACATTTTTTCCAGCATCCATTAGAAAACAGATTCCTTCAAGAACTTTTATTGGTGGGGAGGCTTAGACAAAACACAGAAAGCTATGAAAAGGCATTATTATTATGGGCTTTTGTTTGTTTGTCTGTCTTTGGCAGGAACTGAGAGCAGCTTCCGTAGTTCAGTCGCAGCCTATGGGCAAAGAGGAGAAGATGCAATCCCCAGTCATTCGAAACGAGACCTTTAGCCCTGCCTTGCGGCAAGACCCTACCAAACACCCCGAAAGCATCAAGCCACCTGTACATATCCAACAACGTGAGTGATTTATCGCTTTGTCTAATAACTCCTATGTGTTTTGTTCTGATTTGGTTTACATTAAGCGGGGGGGAGGGGGGGAAACAGCCCAATTCTTCATTTTCAGGATATTTTTTTCATAACGCTGACCTGACGAAAGGTTATTACAGTTGCAGTTCTTTTTTCAGGAACAGAAATTAAGACAGTGGACAGTGGACGGCCTGTTATAAGACCTTCAGAACAAAATGCACCACCAGGAGTCCAGGACAAAGAGAGACAGAAACAGGAACCAAAAACACCAGTAGCACCTAAAAAGGTAAGTGAATTATATATTGTTTTCTTTGATAGGAAGAAAGCAGAAATAACTTTGTGACTTTGTGTTATAATGAACCCCCATAGCATCTTTAATATTTTCTAAATTTCTAGTGTGCCTTTAGAACAGCGGTTCTCAACCTTGGGGTCGCCGGACACCGCGGGCCGCCATTTTGTTTTATTTTTATTTTTGTTTAATTTTTTTATTTTTTTTATTTTTTTTATTTTTTTTGGCGCGCGCGCCGCGCATGCACAGATCCGCCCATTGCGCCGAAAAAAATAAATTAAAAAAATTAAACAAAAATAAAAAATAAAATGGCGGCCGCGATGGGCGGATCCGCGCAAGCGCAGCGCGCGCAACGGGCCAATCCGCGCATGCGCGGATCCGCCCGTCGCAGCCGTTATTTTTTTATTTTATTTTTAATTTTTTTTTAAAAAAAAAAATTTTTTGCACGCGTGCACGCCCAAGTCAGGGTCGCGGCGCGCATGGGCGGGGCAAGTGGGGTCTCAACCTGAGAAAGGTTGAGAACCACTGCTTTAGAAGTCTAGTGATCATTATCAAATCTTTAATTGAACTATGATAATTCTGCATCCTACCGTGTTTCCCCGAAAGCAAGACACCCCCGATTGTCAGACGTATCGGGGTGTCAGGGGGGGTCCGCTAACGTAAGCCATGCCCCGACCGTAAGACGTGTATCTTGCTTTCGGGGAAACACGGGGGCGGAGGGGGAGGGAAGATGGATGCGCTGCGAGCGGAGCGTGGCGGGGGGGAGCGGAATCCAGAGCTTTGCGTCGCTCCCCTCCCCTCCCTTCCCCGCCCCGCCTGGAACCCAGCGCTGCACCTTGGCAAGTCACATCACGTGCGGCGGTGGCGGCGCCTTTAGCCCTTAAACCGGAGCGGCGTCGGTACCAGCGGTGGGCAGGGGCGGTCTCTCTCTGCTGGAGTCCCCCCCCTCCCTCCCCGCCTCTCTCTCTCCCCCTCCCGCGGCCGCAGAGGCGGGCAGCGCAGCCCGGCTTTCTTCCCTTCCCTTCCCTTCTCTCTCCCTCCTCTCTCTCTTTCACCCTTCCTCCTCTTCCTTCTTCCCCTTCACCGCAATTCGGAGCGCAGGCCAATTGCTCCCCCCGCCGCCGCCCCCGGAGCCCTTTCCTGCCCCTGCCGAAGGAGGCGGCCAGCCGGAGCCGGGAAGGGACGGAGCTCTCTCTCTCTCTCTTCTCTCTACCGTAGTTTCTCTCTCTCTCTCTTTCCCCCCCACTCCCGTCTTCTTTCTCCGCCCCCCCACCTCGCTCCTGGACGCCCTTCCTCCCTCACAACTTACGGTAGGATCGCCGCGGGGGAGGCGCGCCAACTCCGGCTCCCTCGCGGGCTCCTCTATTGTGCCGCGATGCGGTGGGCGAAGGGCTTCCCCGGATCGACCCCCGCCTCCTGCCGCCGCCTCCTCTTCTCCGCCTCTCGCTGCTGCTGCTGCTGCTGCTGCTGCTGCTGCTGCTGCTGCTGCTGGCCTCGTGGCCGGCCCATTGCAACCGAAGCTGCAGCAGCGAGAGGCGGAGAAGAGGAGGCGGCGGCAGGAGGCGGGGGTCGATCCGGGGAAGCCCTTCGCCCGAAATCTGACTGCACGGAGCGAAAGGCAGTTTACTTCAAAAAGCGAGGTGGCTGAGGAGAGACAAACATGAATGAGCGATCCTCCCAATTTTGACTACCGGTAAATGGAGCCATTTCCCGCCAGCCGCTTATCTCAAAGGGCGCCGTCAGAGTTCGAATGATGCACGAAGAGAAGAATCGTTTCGTTTCTGCCTCAGATGTCGGCGGCTGCCCGGGGAGCCGGACCGGGACAGGCTCCCCGCGCACGGGCCGGGGAAAGACCCGTTCGAGGCCCACCTAGCCGCGCCCGCCCGCTGTGAGCCGGCCGCCCGCGCACCTTGTCGGCGGCTGCCCGGGGAGCCGGACCGGGACAGGCTCCCCGCGCACGGGCCGGGGAAAGACCCGTTCAAGGCCTACCTGGCCGCGCCCGCCCGCTGTGAGCCGCCCGCCCGCCCGCGCACCTTGTCGGCGGCTGCCCGGGGAGCCGGACCGGGACAGGCTCCCCGCGCACGGGCCGGGGAAAGACCCGTTCAAGGCCTACCTGGCCGCGCCCGCCCGCTGTGAGCCGCCCCGCCCGCCCGCAGGCTGCGCAGGGAGAGAGAGCCGGCTGCCCCCCTCGGCGTCTCTTCCCCAGCCCCGCCAGCCTACTGCCGAGGGAGCAGGGAAGGAGGTGGGGAAGAGACGCCGAGGGGGGCAGCCGGACCTCCCCGCGCAAGCCGAGCCCCGAGCCTCTCCAGCTGCGCGCCGGGCCAGCAGGCTGCGCAGGGAGGGAGAGCCGGCTGCCCCCCTCAGCGTCTCTTCCCCAGCCCCGCCGTTTCCACCGGGTGTGCGTGTGGGGCGGCGGCGGCGGCGGCTCTCCCTGCACAGCCTACTGCCGAGGGAGCAGGGAAGGGAGGGAGAGCCGGCTGCCCCCCTCGGCGTCTCTTCCCCAGCCCCGCCAGCCTACCGTACTGCCGAGGGAGCAGGGAAGGAGGTGGGGAAGAGACGCCGAGGGGGGCAGCCGGACCTCCCCGCGCAAGCCGAGCCCCGAGCCTCTCCAGCTGCGCGCCGGGCCAGCAGGCTGCGCAGGGAGGGAGAGCCGGCTGCCCCCCTCAGCGTCTCTTCCCCAGCCCCGCCGTTTCCACCGGGTGTGCGTGTGCGCGTCCATCGGCTGGGGCGGCGGCGGCGGCGGCTCTCCCTGCACAGCCTACTGCCGAGGGAGCAGGGAATGGAGGGAGAGCCGGCTGCCCCCCTCGGCGTCTCTTCCCCAGCCCCGCCAGCCTACTGCCGAGGGAGCAGGGAAGGAGGTGGGGAAGAGACGCCGAGGGGGGCAGCCGGACCTCCCCGCGCAAGCCGAGCCCCGAGCCTCTCCAGCTGCGCGCCGGGCCAGCAGGCTGCGCAGGGAGGGAGAGCCGGCTGCCCCCCTCAGCGTCTCTTCCCCAGCCCCGCCGTTTCCACCGGGTGTGCGTGTGGGGCGGCGGCGGCGGCGGCTCTCCCTGCACAGCCTACTGCCGAGGGAGCAGGGAAGGGAGGGAGAGCCGGCTGCCCCCCTCGGCGTCTCTTCCCCAGCCCCGCCAGCCTACCGTACTGCCGAGGGAGCAGGGAAGGAGGTGGGGAAGAGACGCCGAGGGGGGCAGCCGGACCTCCCCGCGCAAGCCGAGCCCCGAGCCTCTCCAGCTGCGCGCCGGGCCAGCAGGCTGCGCAGGGAGGGAGAGCCGGCTGCCCCCCTCAGCGTCTCTTCCCCAGCCCCGCCGTTTCCACCGGGTGTGCGTGTGGGGCGGCGGCGGCGGCGGCTCTCCCTGCACAGCCTACTGCCGAGGGAGCAGGGAAGGGAGGGAGAGCCGGCTGCCCCCCTCGGCGTCTCTTCCCCAGCCCCACCAGCCTACCGTACTGCCGAGGGAGCAGGGAAGGAGGTGGGGAAGAGACGCCGAGGGGGGCAGCCGGACCTCCCCGCGCAAGCCGAGCCCCGAGCCTCTCCAGCTGCGCGCCGGGCCAGCAGGCTGCGCAGGGAGGGAGAGCCGGCTGCCCCCCTCAGCGTCTCTTCCCCAGCCCCGCCGTTTCCACCGGGTGTGCGTGTGCGCGTCCATCGGCTGGGGCGGCGGCGGCGGCGGCTCTCCCTGCACAGCCTACTGCCGAGGGAGCAGGGAATGGAGGGAGAGCCGGCTGCCCCCCTCGGCGTCTCTTCCCCAGCCCCGCCAGCCTACTGCCGAGGGAGCAGGGAAGGAGGTGGGGAAGAGACGCCGAGGGGGGCAGCCGGACCTCCCCGCCGCCTGCCGCCGCCTCCTCTTCTCCGCCTCTCGCTGCTGCAGCTTCGGTTGCAATGGGCCGGCCACGAGGCCAGCAGCAGCAGCAGCAGCAGCAGCAGCAGCAGCAGCAGCGAGAGGCGGAGAAGAGGAGGCGGCGGCAGGAGGCGGGGGTCGATCCGGGGAAGCAGCCGGACCTACCCGCGCAAGCCGCCAAGCGGGTGAGCCAGCTTGGCGGCTTGCGCGGGGAGGTCCGGCTGCCCCCCTCGGCTCCGCGTCAGAGTTCGAATGATGCACGAAGAGAAGAATCGTTTCGTTTCTGCCTCAGATTCCGCCTCTCGCTGCCTCTCGCTGCTGCTGCTGCTGCTGCTGCTGCTGCTGCTGGCCTGGTGGCTGGCCCGTTGCAACCGAAGCTGCAGCAGCGAGAGGCGGAGAAGAGGAGGCGGCGGCAGGCGGCGGGGAGGTCCGGCTGCCCCCCTCGGCGTCTCTTCCCCACCTCCTTCCCTGCTCCCTCGGCAGTAGGCTGGCGGGGCTGGGGAAGAGACGCCGAGGGGGGCAGCCGGCTCTCCCTCCCTTCCCTGCTCCCTCGGCAGTAGGCTGTGCAGGGAGAGCCGCCGCCGCCGCCACCCCAGCCGATGGACGCGCACACGCACACCCGGTGGAAACGGCGGGGCTGGGGAAGAGACGCTGAGGGGGGCAGCCGGCTCTCCCTCCCTGCGCAGCCTGCTGGCCCGGCGCGCAGCTGGAGAGGCTCGGGGCTCGGCTTGCGCGGGGAGGTCCGGCTGCCCCCCTCGGCGTCTCTTCCCCACCTCCTTCCCTGCTCCCTCGGCAGTAGGCTGGCGGGGCTGGGGAAGAGACGCCGAGGGGGGCAGCCGGCTCTCCCTCCCTGCGCAGCCTGCGGGCGGGCGGGCGGGCGGCTCACAGCGGGCGGGCGCGGCCAGGTAGGCCTTGAACGGGTCTTTCCCCGGCCCGTGCGCGGGGAGCCTGTCCCGGTCCGGCTCCCCGGGCAGCCGCCGACAAGGTGCGCGGGCGGCCGGCTCACAGCGGGCGGGCGCGGCCAGGTGGGCCTCGAACGGGTCTTTCCCCGGCCCGTGCGCGGGGAGCCTGTCCCGGTCCGGCTCCCCTTGCAGCCGCCGACGAGGTGCGCGGGCGGGCGGGCGGGCGGGCGGGCGGCTCACAGCGGGCGGGCGCGGCCAGGTAGGCCTTGAACGGGTCTTTCCCCGGCCCGTGCGCGGGGAGCCTGTCCCGGTCCGGCTCCCCGGGCAGCCGACGACGAGGTGCGCGGGCGGGCGGGCGGGCGGGCGGGCGGCTCACAGCGGGCGGGCGCGGCCAGGTGGGCCTCGAACGGGTCTTTCCCCGGCCCGTGCACGGGGAGCCTGTCCCGGTCCGGCTCCCCGGGCAGCCGCCGACGAGGTGCGCGGGCGGGCGGGCCCCCCTCGACGCGAGGGCAGTCAAGGCGAGGCGGCGAGCGCGCCCAAGAGCTGCTCGGAAGGCGGCAGAAGCGGCGGTGGCTCTTGCTGCTGCTGCTGCTGCTGCTGCAAAGGCGGCTCCCGGAATCTCCGGGCGGCGTGGAGCAAAGAAGACGGCGAGGCGAGTAGTGGAGCGGGCTGGGCTGGTGGAGGCGGGGTGGATCCCCAGTCAGTGTCCGCATCCATCCTGCTGCAGCGGGGAGCCAAACAGCAGGGCCGACATGGAGCAGCAGCGAAGGTGGGGTGGGGGAGACAGAGGAGGAGGAGGAAAGAGGCCGGGAAGGAGTCTTCGGCAGGCCCCGGACCAGCGGGGTGGGGTGCGCGGCAAGGGCAGGCCCGTGGCAGTCGCGGCCGTACGCGTTCCGTCTCGCCCAGTCCTTGCCTCCGTTGAGGTCCGGCTCAGCCGCTCGCTTAGGGGACCGAAGGTCAGCCGAGGGAGCAGGGAAGGAGGCGGGGAAGAGACGGGGGCAGCCGGACCAGTCCGGGCAGCAGAGCACAGGCAAAGCTTTGTGGCGCCCGCCGCCCCCCCCCCCCCCCGCCTTCGGCTGTGCTACCCTAATTGCTGGCTGATTTATGGTACAAGCCTTCAGGCAAGACAATTGTTCAGATCAAAAGATCAAACAAATCTTTCTCAGGCTGTTTGAGATAACTGAAGTTACGGTAGTTAAGCAGCACAAACAGACACCAAATTAGCCTAGGACAGTTAAAAGAGTTTATACCGGTAGGAAACATATTATCTTGTAATTACCGGTATCTTGTAATCTCCTGACCTCCTGACCTCCTGACTACCGTAAGCAGGAGATATATAACGTATGACATGCCCCGAAGGCAACACGTAGTGGGGGTATTGGGGATAAAAAGAAAGTAAGACACTGTCTTGCTTTCGGGGAAACACGGTAAGAAAGAAGGATGTTATTGTCTGAAGTGTTTATATAGAAATATTAGCAATAGCACTTAGACTTATATACCACTTCATAGTGCTTTACAGCTCTCTCTAAGCAACTTTACAGTATACAGTCAGAATATCGCCCCAACAATCTGGGTCCTCAATTTACCGGCCCATGTTGCTTTTAATTTCCTGAATTATAGGTAACACTATTTATCTACCTGTTGATTAACTGCAATCAATTGGGTGTAGAACAGTACACAATAGTAGCAGTTGGTTTTCTTTTCATTGACTTCATTCATTATGCATTGCTTAAAATGCAATTTTATAACAGATTAATTCCAAGATATATTTGAGGGTCAGCTAACAAAATGTTTGCTTCAATTTGACTTTTATCTTTTGTTTTCTAAATACTGTCTCAAGAATTGCCATTTTAATAGTTGGGGAAATCAGGGAATATTGTTTTCCTTGCTTATATTCATGTACAACTTTAGTTTAGCCTTTAATGTACAAAACAACTGCTAGGATTGTCTGTACTGAATATATTCCCAACCTCACCACCCATAAGAAATAGCTAATTTAACTCTGCAGCACAATTTTTGATGCAAAAGGCATCCAGTACAATACACTGGCATTCAAGCTCCTTTTTTGTCTGCCTCAGAAATGGGTATTTGTAATTAGTTGGTTCCAGCCTAGGTTAGCTTGGAGGAGTTTTGTCTGTAAACTACAAGCTAAATTTCTATGGAGATTCTCAGCCATTGAAAAAACATCTTTGGGACTACCAGCTAAATTACTTTTATCTCTTACTTGAAGGCAAGGAGACATTCTTTTATTTACGGGACCGCCTTCTGCCACATACTTCCCTACGACCAGTAAGAGCACACAGGGTCGGCCTCCTCCGGGTCCCGTCAGCGAAACAATGTCGTCTGGCGGGCCCTAGGGGGAGGGCTTTCTCTGTTATGGTGCCCGCCCTCTGGAACCAACTGCCTCCTGAAGTCCGCGTTTCTCCGACTCTCCCAGCCTTCCGAAAAAATCTTAAAACTCATCTTTGCCGGCAGGCCTGGGGATGACTGTGGTTGACTGTTGAATATGAGTGGGTGTTTTATTGTATTTTTAGATATTTTTTGTTTGGGATTTTTATTGTAATTTGTTGTTTATACATATGTTGTTAGCCGCTCCGAGTCTCCGGAGAGGAGCGGCATACAAGCCCGAACAAATAAATAAATAAATAAATTCTGATTTTTCATGTGCACCAATTACATTATGTTACAGGTTAATTACTAATCCTGCACTTCTTTACTCCACAGGATTTGAAAATAAAAAATATGGGATCTTGGGCAAGTTTAGTGCAGAAACATCCCGCCACACCATCTTCAACAGTAAAATCCAGCAGTGATAGCTTTGAGCACTTCAAGAGGGCCGCCCGGGAAAAGGAGGAGCGTGAGAAAGCCTTGAAAGCTCAGGCTGAACAAGCAGAAAAGGAAAAGGAGAGGCAAAGGCGGGAGCAGGAAAGAATGAGGTGAGAAACATAATTAGTTGAGATGGGGGTGGTGGTGTTTATTTTCTTCCATTGTGTTTGTGTGAGAGAGAAAGTACTTTATGTTATCCTTAAAGTCTCCGCAAGCACATGTTATGGGGTGAAAGCATTTGGGAGGATTTTAAGATTAATTCTGAGCCTTCCCTCTAGAAAACTCTAATAAACAAAGAAAACCTTGTTGTGATAACAGTAAAATAGGTGACCTGCGATTGGGTCCGTTGGTAAAGTGTCAGCCTCTTTGACAGAGGTTGTGTTGCTCCCAGCCTCTAAAGAGTTATTGGTGTGGAGGCTGTCCTTGGACCCAGTGGTCTCTGATAACTATTGACCAATTTCCAACTTTCTGTTTCTGGGATAGGTTGTTGAGAAGGTGGCTGTTTCGTAGCCAATGAGAACTCTGGATATAGATCTGTTTCAGTCAGGTTTCAGGCTGTGATTTAGTACTGACACCACTTCGATCATGCTTGTAGATGTGATGGAGCTAGGATGGCAGTGGTTCATCCATTCTTGTGCTCCTTGATGTTTTAGTGGCTCTTGTGCTGTCAGCCATGGTGTCTTCTGAGCTCGCTTTGTGGCTTGAGGATTGGGACCCTTTTTACAATGGTTCTCTTCCTTTCTTGGCCAGGTTCCAGTCAGTGTTGGATGATAGGTAGAGATTATTCCCTAGACCCCTCATTTGCGGGGTGTTGCAGGCTAATTTCTCTCCCCTCCTTTTTAACATCTTCATGAAACCGCTGGATGAGGACATCTGCCAGTTTGAGGCTTATGATCATCATATCTTTATATCTTTTGATGCCAGGCTAACTAAGTGAGGCTATTGAGGTTGTGTTCCAGTGCCTGAAGGCTGTCCAGTTTGTGCCATGGTCAATTCACAGCTTACTCACTTAATGTGCTATACATAGAGCTGCCCTTGAAAACCACCCAAAAGCTTCAGCTGGTCAAGAACTGCAGGGCAGGCAATGATGAGCATACCTTGGTATGCCCATGTAACACCTCTGCTTTGCAAGCAGCTTTGCAAGCAGTACTGGTTGCCAGTTTGTTTCCTCGTGTGATTCAAAATGCTGGTTACCATTTATAATGCCTTACACGACATCATATAACTTGCCTGTTTACTGGCCAAAGCATCTGCCCAGCTGGTTTGATGTGGCAGGATTCCTTTGATTAAACAATACTATCTGGTTGGCTGGATCCTGGAAGCATGCCTTGTTTGTAGCAGTACCTGCCCTCTGGACTGGGAATTCCCTCTGAGATTCAAACAGGCCCCACCTTACTGGTATTTTGAAGGGCTATGAAGGCATAGGTCCTTGCCCAGGTGTTTGGTGAAGTTGACTGAAGATCTTTTCTTTTCTTTTTTTTTCCTTTGTTCCTGTCAAGGTTTGCTTCCTCTACCATCTTTGTTCCTTTTGCTTTATGTTGTCATTGTGATTTTTGTGCTGTTTCTTTGTTTTTAAATATTTTTAACCATTTGTAAACTGCCCAGAGTAGCTGGGAATCAGGCAGCATATAAATTTAATTTAACACATGTGAAGGTTTGGAACAGAATTTGTTCTTTCCTTGCCATTTGACGGGGACTATAGCGAAAAGCTTTTGAGGTTTGGTGATAAAAAATAAAAGGCATAACTGGTAGAAGATAGTGCAGGAAGAAGGAATCAAGGGAAACTATTGATCTCAAGCACTACAATACTTCTTTTCTTATTAATTTAATTTTAAAAACATTGCCAATTACATTGTTTTTATTTTGGTCGCTTTTCTCCCCACCCTGTTTGTTATCTTGGCATCTTTACCCTTCTTTTTTTTCTTGTCATTTTTATTGTCTTGTTTTTTATGTTTTAAATCATTTGTAAAATACACGAGTCTCTGAGAGTCAGGTGGCATATGAATTTAATTTTAAAAAATAGTCTCAAAATATACTGGACATCAGCTCATTCTTTTTGAGAGCCATGAGCTGCTATAATTTCTCCCAAAAATGCTAATTGCAAGTTAACAAGCTTGGCTCTCTCATCTTAATTAGTTGGCTCCCGGCTGCTGCCTGTAACAGACAAGACTTTAATTAGGTTCACATCTTTAGCGTTTGTTTCACTCTTGCACTGTTCAGTGAGCTGCTAGGCATACAACTAGTGCCAGTGCATGCCTTTGTATGCATATGCCCCATTGTATGCCTGCTTACTTTCTTGTAATCCATTAATTCTTTTCTTGTGAATTATCTCAGTGCCAGGGTGAACATTCCAAAGATTGGAGGAGTGGGGAGAGGAGGCTGTACGATTTTCCCTTTTACACAGCTTCAATATGAATCAGGTTTTGGAAATCTTCCCACTGTTTGGGCTCACCCAACTGTTTGGCGCCATGCCCTTTTGTCAGTGTAAAGCAAAGGAAAGCTGAAGTAAAATCGTAAGCACAGTTGTGGACACAAATATTTTACTTAGCAACCAAGTTGTCAATCTCAATTGTGAAAACTAAATGAAGACTACCTGTATTGTAGGCTACAGTTCCTGTCAATGTGTTCAAGGTGTCTCTGGGATGGCGGGTCTTCCAGTTAATGTCCTATTGGCTAGGTGGGATTTCTAGTTTCCCCGATGCTGATGCCAGGTCATCATTCTGTTGTTATTCCTGATCCATAAACAGGAGTCGTGAAGAAGAAGAGGCTCTGGAACAGGCACGTCGAGTTCACGAGGAAGCCCGGCGGCGTCAAGAACAGCAGCCCCAGCATCATCCCCAGGCTCAGCAGCAGGTGTCAGCTGCAGCCTCTGCTCCCCCATCACAGAGCTCTCAGCCACAGGCTTCGCAGTCCATGCTGGATCAACAGAGAGAGGAACTCAGAAAACAAGAACAGGAACGAAGGCGCAGAGAGGCAGTAAGTGAAAGAGACTGGTGCCCTCTGGGCTGAGAAAACGTTCACCGTTGCATTAGCAGGAAAGGCTGTGCTTGGCAGTTTAGTTTTGAAGTCATTTTCAAAGTGCCAGAAATGTCAGCCTGTGTCTGAGTGTGATGCTAGGCTCTGGTAAATGTACCTCAATCCTACAGATCCGAACGGCACTTATTTTTCAGTAAAATAAACATCTTTGGAATTGTGCAGGAAAACAAAATACATGTGCCATCCCTCATATAAATTAGGCAAATTAAAATGAGTTTCTAGATCCTTTCGAAGAAAGATCTCAGTCTTTATTTGGAGTTTAGAACAGTATTTTATTGAATTTGGGGGGGGAAATAATTGTAAAGCAGGACTGATAATACTGAGGGAATTAGAAAATTACTGGTAAACTGGTATTGTTCGTTTAAAAGACTTTTATCTTCTTTATCTCTCTGATTTTTTCTCTCCAGATACCTATTTTTTCTTTTCCTTGTTTCTTATTTCTTTTATTTCAACTATTTGTTTTCCATGAAAAACTCATGCTGTGCATGCTACATATACATATACTTTCCACATATATACATTGAAGTTTATCTGTTCTTTCTTCCAAAATATTGACCTGCCTCCCATTCCCCCCCACCCTTTTTTTAACTCAGTCTCATATATTATTATTATTATTATTATTATTATTATTTATTGGATTTCTATGCCGCCCTATTCCAGGAACTCAGGGCGGCTCACAGCATAATAGAAATCAACATTAAAATACATATAAAAAAAGAACCCCTGAATTAAAAAACCAATCATCCAACAAAGAAGCACACAAACATACACTGGCTAGGGGCAAGATGTTAACTGCCCCAGGCCTGTCGGCAAAGATGTGTCTTGAGCAGTTTGCGAAAGGCGGAGAGGGTGGGGGCGACACGGATCTCTGGGGGGAGTTGATTCCAGAGGGCCGGAGCCGCAACAGAGAAGGCTCTTCCCCTAGGCCCCGCCAGGCGACACTGTCTGGCTGATGGGACCTGGAGAAGGCCGACTGTTGGGCCCTAACCAGTCACTGGGTTTCATGGGGCAGCAGACGGTCCCGTAAGTAACCTGGTCCGATGCCATGTAGGATCTGGACCATCAGTTCTTGCAAACTGAATCCCTTATTGTTGTCACTTTATATCTCATTCTAGTTTTACCTTTTGTTTCTTTTTTCACCCCTTCACAGGCTTTCCTCAGTATAATATGTTTTGTATTGTTGGCTTTCTTTTATAAGATAGGGAAATGATTTCTGATATGTGAATGAGGCTTGGCCTCTGCTAATGTTAATCTGCATGATCACCTTTTATAAACGAGAGTTCTGGATCAGGTCGTTGCTATTACTGCTTCAATCTATTGAGATACTTTTTTCCTGTGAACCCAGATGACTGCTGCATTTTTTTTTCTCTTTCCCTTTAGATGGCATCAACTATTGACATGAATTTCCAGAGTGATTTGTTGGCAATATTTGAAGAGAATCTTTTCTAATAGCACCTGGTTTTCTTCGCCTGAACTCCTTAATTTCCCAGCAAATTTTTGACTCTCCATAGTGTTGTTGGCAGCTGGGAGGAGAGCATTCCTGCAGCCTTTCTGCATGTGTGACAGTTGTGGCCTCAGAAGGATCAGCAGAGTCTGCCTTACGATTTGACTTAATTCCCACCCCTACCCCATCCCCCAACCTCACTGAAGAAAGCGAGACCAAGATGAGTCAACTCTGTACTAGGTTTGCATCAGTGGACATGCAGTTGCTGGGAAGGGTGCCCCCTATCACTTGATATTCTCTATGCCAAACCTACTTGCAGTATATCCAGAACTTGATGCTGTTTACCCTTTTTCTATCCAAAAGCATTCTGAATTCCAGAATGTCTTTGACGCTACCGTGCTGTATGCTGGCAGCACCAGACACTCTGCATTGAGAGGCTGTGTACAGAAAGATCCCGCCTGGGCTTTTAGCAGGGAAGACACACAAGCTGTTTTGGGTCCTTTCATCACTGGCTTTGCCTTTAACTAAACTTCCCACAAGCCTTTAGCTGGGAGCCATTCTCTGTAAGTGTTTGCTTGTGAAAAAGGGAATAATTTAGTGGAGGTGTCAAGTAAGTGTAACTGGCCATTTGAGTGAGGTTTTTGTTTTAGCATTGTGTGGATGACAGGAATCTGAGCTAGACTACCAACCAAAGTCAGTTTCTTTCAATCTATTTCTTTTCCTCCAGATACATTGGCACTGCTCAACTCTTTGAGTAGATATTCTTGTCTCTTCATTACAGAGTGGAGTGGAGTGGGGAAAACGTAACACCAGGGGAAGCTCCCACCCTGTCAATAGTGTTTGACTGTGGCTGTATTGTATAGTGAATATAGTTGGCATATATTTGTTTGAGTTTTATGGTGAGCTCACCATACTCTGTAAAGACACTGCTTCTATTTTGCTCAGTTCCAGACTTTTAGTCTATATTTTTAACTGTAATACCAGAAAACTACATTTTGGGTTTTAAATGTCATGGAGTCTTTTAAAATTAGTTTTTATACACAACAGAGCAGCTCCGGCGAAGGAGATGGGAATGGATTTGGATTGGCAGGAAGGAAGACCTGTTCCTGTTGTCTTCCATTAAGTCCTTTCACATTTTAGCAGTAATCATTTTCTCAGCACTTTTAGCATATTCTTTTCATTTTACTCTTTCAAATGTTCCATGTTTATGTGCCATAAATACCCACTATACAGTACAATACTGGTGTGTCAGTATTGGCCAATCTCTGGAGTAATTAATTGGTTTTACTTTAATACGGTGAATATGCATTTGGTCTGTACTGATCATGGAATAAACTCATCTCTTTTTTTTTAAAGTTGGCGTCGTACTGACATTTCTTTTAAATCTTGCTTATGGTAAAATGGCTTAAGCGAGAAAGGCAGTAAGGAGACTTGTTCTATTCATCTGTCTTGTTCTAGCAGGCAGGGAAACCTCCAGCCAATTCATACAATTTTCATCTTATCACCAAGCTAGATAATATTTACCCTGGGACCAGTAATAGTGGAACAACAGCATTCTGTAGAAAGTGTAGGAAGGTGAACACCAAATATCAAGCAGTTAGTGTTTTCTCAGCATGGCTGGTTTCACACTGTAGCATCAAGCCAAAAATAGGGGAATAGCACACTGATTGTTTTCAGTCTTGTTCCTGTTTGGGGCGAACCTCAACATTCAATATAATTTCCAGCAATAAAATTTAGTCCAGCTTCCTGTGTTGTGCTAAATTAGGAGCGCTCGAACTATGGTAGGTGACCCTGTGAGGATCCAGAGAAAAATAACAGTAGTTCACTTTTCTGCACTGTTGGTCAAAATTGGTATTCCAATATGAATTGCTGGACATGGATTTTCTAGTTCAGAGCTTGCAAATTGCCATTCTGTTGCTACCTCTTTTGAAAAACCATGACTGCTTGCTTCAAAACTTCCATTGGACTAAGTAGTGGGTTTGGACTGTGAATTAAAAGTTATTCAAAGCGCTTATTCTGGTCAAGAATGGTCTGGCTAGCTGCTATAGAGAAGGCAACTGTTCTCTGCCAACTTTATATTTGCACCCTCAGCCAAAGACATCTCTAGTTTTCCTGATGACACAAGTTTTGGAAATAGTTCCTGTCCTGCCAACGTCTCAACTCTTCGTTTTCATGATATTGGACTACTGATTTCAATTGCTACACCATCTGCCCAATTTTATTATGCCTAAACTCATGCTAAGAGAGCAGAGATCCCATATGGAGTAAAAGAAGGTAGTTATTTCTGTTGGTCAACTTCCAATGATTATGCATCAGGAGAAATGGGGCACCTAAGAAAGCATTTATTGTCTCCAAATAGTATTGCCCTTAAACTTGCAATTTGCTTCAACATCATTCTCAGGTCTTTTTGTAGGAGTTGAATAATGGGACCTGCAACACAACTCCAAGATTAAGTGATAGGTCATTTGTTGCCTGTTTTCAATCTAACTTGGCCTTGGCTTTCCAATGTGCAGTTAAAGTAACATGCCTTTAAGCAGTTGGGAGTGCACAGTCACACATATTAATATACGTAACTCAGGTTAGTAGCCATGTACAGAAGAAATGAGACTGGATCTAGAGGCAAGTGTTTTCTTTGACATTCTTGTGAGCAGCCAGTTCTCACACTGAATTTTTACCCAAAGGTGCCTTTTAACTCTACATCATTAAAAGATCTCTGCCTTTCTCCACAGAGTATTAGATTGTTGAAAGAGATAAATGGGAAGGTTTAGAAGGGACAATATTACCCCTCAGACAGCTTTTTCTGAAGGCTCCTTACTGAAAAGGATGTGCAATTAGGTATAGACCAGGCTTTCTGTTATAAGAAGTTGACTGTGCTTTCCTTCTTTCAGGAAGTTGCCAGTCTTGAGAAGGCCATGAAATGTGCTTTGTCTCCAAATGTTGTGCTTTGTGTCTGGAGTGGCTTAGACTCATGGCCAGTAACCACCTCTTAACATTAAAATGCAGTTAAGTGGTCTGAAAATCTGGACTCCTGAGGACCACACTCGGGCTTCAGATTACCTCTTGTACAGAACACCTAAATGTTCTGTTTCTGGATCAACATAAAGGTAGTTACCATATGCTGGATGGTACATGACACTAGTTTCCTCCCTTGATCTGCTTACGTGTGGGCATTACCACTTCAGAATCGATGAAATGTTAGATCACCAGCTCACACAATATCTTTGTGAAGGCTTAATGGCCCTTAGTCTTCTATTTTATCCCAGGAATTGTCAGGAAAAAAGGGGGCTTCTATCTCTGGCCACGGCTCAGACTTGAATGAAAATAAGTCCCTTGCATCCCGTTCTTGTCCCTGTGTTACTGCACATGTCTTTTTACCATGAGCTCATTAACTAGCCTTAATCTTCTCTTAGCTCTTGTTTGGATCCTTGATGAAGTAGGAACGTTAGTTTTCCTCTGAACATGTTTCTGATTCTTTCATTTTCATTGCCAAGTCATTTCTCACAGTATTCCTTGGCTTTCCATCTATCCATCCCCTCTCCCCAGTCACCTCTTTTGCAAAGCACTTTGGATGAACATCTCCCTCCTTTAATTTTATGCTCAGGGTTTTTTGGGGTACTTTTAAGTGCACATCCGCTGTGAAAGTTGATCACGTACGAGCTCACTGCGATTGTACATAACAAAACTGCACCACACTGACAGAAGTGAAAACATAAAAGAAGTGGAGATGCTGAGACTTCTATCAAGAGAGAGCACCCTCTGTTGTAAAAAATTTAAAATAAATAATTTATATGTATGCAATGAACAAAAAAAAACCCGTACCCCGTATCTAGTCAATAGCGAGGTTAGTTGTTTTTTATTTTAACGTTTAAACCCTCTTTTTGCATTGAACATTTGCCAATCTTGTCTGTAGTTGACAGTTTCAAAACTGTGATAGCAAGTTTTTTTTTTCTCGCTTGGTGGCTTTCTCCGCTATCTTGTTCTTCCTCGCTTTCCTCTTCTGATCGTTTCTGTGTTTGGCAAACTTCTTGAAATGTTTACAGACCTTCACTTATTTACTTTAATTTAAAAAAAAACAAAACCCTGTACTTGGTCTTTGATTTTTATACATTTCTACATGATGAACATAGATAGTTATCATTAAATTGGAGACATTTTTTTTTCTGCCAAAGGGTTGCTATTCTTTTTCTTTCTTTCTTTTTTTTTGGCTATATGTGTGATTTATTTTCATTTTTATAAAATGTTTTGAGTTTATAATATGGTTATCATTCTGACTGACACCTATTTAATTTCCCCTTCTCCTCCCCTCCTCCATGTATAAGTTTAATAACTACAGAGTTTTAAGTGTAGGGGTCTATCCTAAATGATGTAACCTTGGTTATTTTTTTCCCTCCAGTCCTGTACAAATAAATAAATGAAATGTACAATTCCACTGTACTTAATGCACGGAACGCTTGGCAAATAATTATGTCAGTGAATTTGAAACTTGTATTAAACACTTTAGACATTTGTAGAAGGGAATTCATAGAGTTTTCACTTATATACTAAAGGTTTTTTTGTGCAGTTCTCATTGCAAAAATAAACATTTGTACTGAATATATGAAGTAAACTTTTTCCCTTTTATCTTTCGCTTTTTAGCAGCAAGATTTGGCTAAGTCTGTATTGAATTATGGGTCCAAATATTTCAAGTCTTGCCCATACTGAGATTTAATTTAAATGAGAGACCCACCTGGCCAAATCCACAAATCCAGAGAGTAATAACATAACTGTATGAGAGGATTAGCATGGGAATGCAACAGTACTGCTAGATTTAAAGATAGCATCCAGTGTTTGATGTAACATGGTGTATCGGTTAATTGACTACACAAAACAAAATTATCAGTATCATGTGATAAAATGTAAAATGTAGCCATAAACCCTCTAAACCTTTCCATCATGCCATCTATCTAATATGTTGGCTTTTGGGGCTAAACTGAATAAAAAGGTCTGTGCAATTTGCCTGAAACATCTCAGGTTCTAGTCTCAGGTGGGCAAACTGAGGTCCTGAAGCTCCAAGTCTCCCATTCATTAAAAAATCTTATGTTTTCCTTTCCTTGAAAAATAGGAAATGAGAAAGCTGCAGTGATGATAAAGCCCATCAAAAAGATAGGTGAAAATCCCAGTTTGTTTAACATCTGCACAAAATGTACTGGCTTTGTACTGTAACTTAGCCCATTGCTGTGCTTATTGGCCATCAAAATATCCTATGAGTCTATAGAGAAAATCTACAATTTTAAGTGCAGATACATTGATTGCATCAGGAGTGCAACACATTTCAAGTCTGGGACCCGGCAATATGCAAAATGGAAATGCTAATATGTTAGCAGTATATTCTACTCAAATCCAGGATCGCGAACAATGTCTTTCAAACAGTGAATGATCACCAACAGTACAGAGACATAAAAAAATAACAGCCTGACTAATATAAATTAGAAGAGAAAACGCAGTGATTAATGTGATTGCATCAATTATATGTTGCAGAATTAATTCACTCCATAGCTTATATAAGCCAATGTATAAAAGCAGATCATTATCGATGTAATTGGTAAGCGTGTGGTCAACTTGATTTTATAGAGTTTCTTTTAAAAGGGAGTATTGAAAAAAATTGGCATTCTATTACATTCTATTAACAACCTTTGGCTTAGCGATTGTTTGAAACTACAATGGCAGTGAAAATAGTGACTTACAACTTGTCCTTGCACTTAAACAATTGTCGTAGCATCCCCGCAGTTACACAATTAAGTTTGGACGCTTGGCAACGGGCATGTATTTATGACAGTTGCAGCATCCCGGGGTCCATGGGAAAAGCCAGATTCACTTAAAGATTGTATGAATCACTTAACTGCAACAAAATGCTTAACAACTGTGGCAAAAAAGATGGTGAAATTGAGCACAGCTCACTTAACCTTGCTTACCACTGGAAATTCTGGTTCTAATTGTGGTTGTGAGTCAAAGACTACCGTATCTATACTTTGTCCTATCTTTACAAACCCCAAAGACTGGATTCAGGCAACAAAAGTCCAAACAAATACAGTACATTCTGTATAGCTGAAAATGAGTTGGATGAACACAGTGCCATGAATACTCACATAGCATGCTCAGTTATCCTTTACTATACTGGTTTGTTGAAAAAGCACAACTGTTCAGTGCACATTCTGAATCTTATATACTTAAAAACAACGGCTGGATTCACACAACATATCAAAATTAAACATATGTTTTGTCTTAGTGTACTGTCTGAATCCAGTCTGAATCACATCGCAAAAGAAAGATAATCTAGAACAGGGATGGGTTGAATGGCTGTTTATTTTTGTAATGTTAGGTCTTTGAGGGCCACAGGGCCTGTGTGACAATCGGTTACAGGAGGGAGCAGAACGAACGTTTTCAGTTTTTATTACCGTATTATTCAACTTGTCCCTCACTTGCTTCAACAGGACACTTCCCCTTTTACGAATTTTTGCCACAGTTTCATTTCATTTCATTTCATTTATTGGATTTCTATGCTGCCCTATTCCAGGAACTCAGGGCGGCTCACAGCATAAATAGAAATCAACATTAAAATACATATATAAAAAGAACCCCTAAGTTAAAAAACCAATCATCCAAAAAACATACACACAAACATACACAGGCTAGGGGCAAGATGTTAACTGCCCCAGGCCTGTCGGCAAAGATGTGTCTTGAGCAGTTTACGAAAGGCGGAGAGGGTGGGGGCGATACGGATCTCCGGGGGGAGTTGATTCCAGAGGGCCGGGGCCGCAACAGAGAAGGCTCTTCCCCTAGGCCCCACCAGGCGACACTGTCTGGCTGACGGGACCTGGAGAAGGCCGACTCTGTGGGCCCTAACCGGTCACTGGGTTTCATGAGGCAGCACACGGTCCCGTAAGTAACCTGATCCGATGCCATGTAGGGCTTTATAGGTCATAACCAACACTTTGAATTGCGTTCGGAGACCAATTGGCAGCCAATGCAGCTCACGGAGTGATGCCGAAATGTGGGCATTTCTGGGCAGGCCCAACACTGCTCGCGCGGCTGCATTCTGCATTACCTGAAGTCTCCGAACGTTTTTCAAAGGTAGCCCCATGTAGAGAGCATTGCAGTAGTCGAACCTCGAGGTGATAAGGGCATGAGTGACTGGGAGAAGAGACTCCCGGTCCAAATAGGGCCGCAGCTGGTGCACCAGGCGAACCTGGGCAAATGTCCTCCTCGCCACAGCCGAAAGATGATGTTCCAAATTTAGCTGTGGATTGAGGAGGACATCCAAGTTGCGGACCTTCTCCGAGGGGGTCAAAAAACTCCCCCCCCCCGGTTGATGGACGGATGGATTGAGTTGTTAAGTGACTCACTCCATTTGTTAAGTTAGTAACATAGTTGTAAAGTGAATCTGGATTCCCCATTGACATTGCTTGTCAGGCAAAAGGTGATCACATGATCCCAGGACACTGCAACCGTCATAAATATGAACCACTTGCCAAGCATTTGAATTTTGATCATGTCACTCTGAGGATGCTTCAACGGTCATAAGTGTGAAAAACGGTTGTAAGTTAGTTTTTTCAGTGCCGTTGTGACTTTAAACAGTCATTAAATTAACTGTTGTAAATTGAGGACTACCTGTATAAATAAGGTTACACTTCCGGCTTTTTCCTTTTCCCCGGCCACCTTGCATTTTAGCTGGTCTTTCCAACAGTGCAGCACCTTTTTGCACAATCTTTTAGTGAACATCTTCCCCTAATCCTAAACCTCTGGAGGTTTAGTATTTCCTCAGTTCACGTAGCCTCCAGAGTTTCTGAGGTGGAATTCAGGGAGTTGTAATCCTAACATACTAGGGTGATGTCACATCAAGAAAGGCTGCCAGGCCCTAATTGCTAGCTTAGTTCTGATTTTGTAGAGATCTCCCTGTGAGGGATGATGTCAAAAACCTATTTCCTCATTGGATTTCATGTTTTGGATTTATGCTCACAAGAAAATAAAAGAACAGACCATTCAGTTTTGGGGGAGGGAGGATGTCACTGATTGCCCCTCTTGAGTCTACTTACAGTACTACTGTGTGTCAATTCATACATCATATTAAACTGTAATGAAATTTGGATTTTGATTCAGTTTCCCAACCATCTCAAAGACTGCAGGAAACCATTGGTGAAAATGTGACATCACTAAAATAGGTGTGGCCTGTTTTCACCACATCCATTTTTTGGCCACTTGGGGGGTGGGAGAGATTTGAAGGGTAGGACCAGGAACTCTGCTTCCCTGAGGCAAAACATATTACATGAATCTCGCCAACTATGCCATATTCTGAGTAAAACTGGGTAATAACAAACTGCCAGACTTAAACCTCTTTGGGATGGAGTGAAAAGCAGCTCAGTCAACCTTAGTTAAGATTACCCGAGATGAAAACAAAATACTTCTGCCTTGGATTGAAGTGAAATTCTACTAGTTCTGGGTTGGAAATATAATTAAACATATCAGTTCTTGTTTTGTGTGGAGTCCAATGAGAAAACCCTTCTCTTCATAAAAATGAGCAGGTAAAAAGCCAAACTTCCTGGGTGGGGTGAACCACAGCCACATTGGTCCTTGCTTTTCTGGGAAATGACCAAGAACCACAAAAGCTTTTCCCAACCTTCTGGGGAAGGGAGACGTTGACTTGGCCAAGAGAGCTCTCTCACCAGCTGGGGATGGGCAAATGCCCCACTTTTGATATTTGGTGAGCAACCTGCTGTGTGAATAAATAATGACAGGAACAAGGCTCTTCCTGTCATCCTTTTAGCAATAGGTTTAATTAATCTAATCACATGAACTTATAGCCTAAATATTCTTACTGATCTAGTATGAATGAGATGTGACTTATCTAAGTAACATCTTCAGAAAATAATATAGCTTATTAAATTACACACAGAAAAATGGATGGCTGAAAGTTAAATGTTCATAACATTTAATCTAGAATTTGCACTACAAATCTCTCTTTCTGATCTCAGAACTGAATTTGCCCAGTTCCTCTCAGGCTTATTTTCTGGTCCATTGTTGACACCTGTCGCTGTTTGGGTTGTATTTTTGCTTTGTTATTCTACACATCCAGAGCTACCGTAGAATCAGATGGCCTTATAAATGTAATAAAACTGAATCTCTGTGGACTTGTCAGAACTGCTTGCAGTTAGCCTGAATCCGGCAGTGGATTCAGTGGATTCATGCAAGTATCTGACTGATGATAACAGATTGGGATTATTTGTTCCTGTGATCACTTCTGAAAATGTACATAGCCTAAATTTGTGCTTGCTTTTTTGGCAGTCGGATCACCTGCTGACTCATAATCAGCCAGCCATCGGCTACAATTCCAGGATCTTCAAATCTATCACGGCCCTGCTACCCATCCTGTACTTAATAGGAAGAATTTCTAATTTTATTATATTTCATGGTGCTATTTTCAGCCCATTCTCTGGCCTATCAAGCTTGCTCTGAATAAATCTTTTCACTTAGGAGTGTAAATACCTCACCCAAGTTTTTCATTCACCTTAAGAAACAAAATCCCTCCCAAAAAGGGTTTTTCACATTTTTTCAGACAATTCTCTTCATTAGTTAAACAAATCCTAGAACCCCTGTCAAGTGATGAAGCAAGAGTTATAGTAAACTGACAATAAAACAAAAAGTAAACTGTTTATTATAAATGCAAAATGAACATTTCCATTTGAATTACAAAACTCTTTAATTAATGTTCTAACGAAACAAATCGTTGCTCAGAATCTGATTGTTTTTCTTTGGATAAAATTCAGTGTTTGGAGCAATTCATGCTACCTATAAGACAGATCATCTACTATGTTTAATTTTTTTATATACTTTTTTTTGCCTATAAAGAGAAGGTTCTCTCCCATATGACAAAAAGGTATTTCAGGGCTGAACTGGCAGTTTCAGGATATTCAAGCTTTTAACATTAATTCAAATACACAAATGCACAAAAGGTCTCTAGATCCAATCCAATCCTTCTATTGGAGGGGAATTCTTTTTCCTAACAGTACACAAATCATGCACTGTTGTATCACCAACATTTTGGTATTTTCATTCAGGGAAACTGTATTTGTTAATTAAAAAATCACCGAGATTCAGAAAGCATGTAAAATTGTTTTCAGAAGCACTTTCTCTAAACTGAGATTTAATGGATCTGAAGTCTGAATCTAGTTAAATGTTTACCTTATAGTAAAACATTATTGACAAATAAAAAGACCTGTCAGACAAGTACGCCATCTTCTGTATCCAACATTTTCTAACACAATTTCTGTGTTAGTCAAGAGCATTTTTCAGTAAAGAAAGATGAATCTCTTCTTGCAGATGATAAAACCGAACCACCATTTTTGCATGAAACAGCCATCTCACCACAGATTACAGTAGGAGTATTTTATGCAGATTTCCCTTTTATTCACTCAGCACTTAAATATCCTGAATTGCTCTTTCTGTTACAAAATTCATATTTTTAATTGCCTCGAGTACAACCCTGAGCTCTTTTGGCATTTATTTCACAAGTGCATGATGATGAAGACAGCAGTGGTTAGGCTTACTATGTAAAAGTGTATTTATTGGCAGGCCACAAACTGAATAATATGCCAACAACCAATTTTGAAGGCAGAATATTTTTGATCTGTCATGCATTCTATTAATCTTTTGTGCATGATTCTACAAACTTTTCACATGCTTTTGCTGTGTGATAATTGACTTGATAAGAAGCAATAAAAACATATTTCTTGGATGTTATGCAAAATGTATACAATGCCTAATTTCTACTTCTTCTCATAACATTCTGAACATATGCTTCTGAAATATTTGGGATTGTTATCTTTCAGGCTGGGAGGATGTCCAGATGTCTTTGCAATTTTGCAGCATTCAGACAACAATTATCCAATCGCACATAGGCCATTTGCAGGATTCATATTCACACACAGTTCATTGGGTTCATCTTTCTTGGCAGCCCACAAAACAATATTTCTATCATTGTATGACCACAGTACTCATTTAATGACTGCTTCTGTTTCTGTTGCTGGGAGCCAGGCAGCATACAAATTTAACAATTGTACTGTTTCTGTTGTTATTACTTCTTCCAAGTTATCATTTCTATAGTCCTATCCATTGTTTCCTCTATTTCCAATTGTTGCCGAGTTTCCTCCATTGTTTTACTATTATTTTTTAATCTTCCATTTTCACAATTTTTCTGAATCTCTTTCAGTTCTGTATTCCTGAATATTTTTTTCTGATAATTCTAACCTAACCTAACCTAATCCTTTGATCTGCTAATGGTTGTTGAATGATATTTTTTCCACACTTTAAACATTTGCTTTAAGAAGCCCTGCTTTGTTGATCTCAATTGATAATAGCAGGCCACAAGTGCTTGATCATCAATCACAATACAGTAGCTCTTGACTTATGATTGTCATAGAGCCCAGAATTCCATTGTTCAAGTTCTGTCACAAACTGAGGCACCTATATGACTGGATCCGATTTTAAAAGTTGTTTTTATTTGCAGCAGTTGTTGAACAAATGCCACTGTTGTTAATTGAACCTAGCAGTGATTAAATGAATACTGTGGTCATTAATTGAATAAATGTATTTCTATGGGTATTTTGCCATAAATCATGGTCACTTGTGACTGTGGAATGCTACAATCAGGCATAAATAAAAACTAGTTGCCAAGTGCCTGAAATGCAGTCACGTGACCATGGGGGAGTTGTGAGTGGATGGATACACTCGCTCTGGCTCTTCTGTCGAGATCTGTGTGGCACGGGTGACCCTTCTGACAGAATACACTACCACCAGTCTTGCTCTCATTCTCTTCAGAATGGCACAAGCCCCACCCCCCACAACAAGGGGACATCCAGGGAGGGGAATAAATTATTTATTATTAATAATTACTTATTACAAGTAATCCTCTACTTACGACCACAATTGAGCCCGTTTCTGTTGTTAAGGGAGACGATGTTTCTTGCCACAGCTGTTGAGTAAATCACTGCAGTCAATAAGATAGTATCCCTGTTGCTAGGTGAATCTGTCTTCCCCATCGACTTCGCTTGTCAGGTCTCAAAAGGTGATCCTATAACCTTGGGGCACAGCAATGGTTATAAATATGATCCAGTTGCCAAGCATCTGAATTTTGATCACATGATCATGGGGAATGCTGCAAAGGTCATAACTGTGAAAAATGGTCACGTCACATTTTTTCAGTGCCGTTGTAACTTTGGTCACTAAATAAACTGTTGTAAGTCGAGAACTACCTGTATTATGTTGTGTTTGAGCTTAATTTCTTCAAATGTGTGCATGGCATACAGTACCTCATCAGGCATAGCAACCTAGCCACAGTGGGATTCGTTTTGCTTGTTGTTGTCTCCTTTTTCCCTACCATCTGTAATTAATCTGTCTTCCTTTTGTTTGCCTATCTCTGCAAAATGTAATTCCTATGGATGTTTACTCTAGACCATTGGTGGCGAACCTATGGCACGGGTGCCAGAGGCGGCACTCAGAGCCCTCTCTGTGGGCACGTGCACTGTCGCCCCAGTCCTAGGCCTTCAGCTGAGTTTTATAAAACCTTTCCCCTTTAGGCCTCCGCCTAAAAAAGGTTCAATCAATCAGTCAATTTCAACTTCTCGTGGGGAAAAAAAAATCTTGCAAAGTTGGAGCTGATTGATTGAACTTTTTAGTCCCACCCAGTCTCCCGTTACCACCGCAGCCACGCCCACCTAATTGGCCAGGGGGTTTCATCCATGGCATACCAGAAGGGAAAGGAATGGATCAGAGGGGATGACTCCAGAGACTGGAAGTTTTAGTCCACAGCCCCTCGCTCGAGCAGCTGAAGGAGAAGTTTGGCAGATTGGAGGTAAAAGAGACAGTTCCCATCACCCAGGATGTGTGCGCCATGGAGGGGGGAATGCCAACTACTTCAAGCAGGGGCTAGACCGCGACCTACTCCACGCCTGCATCATTTGGGGCTTTCCTAACCAACTGCATGGTACAGCATGGCGGTGATGCTGGACATCTAATTGGATTGCCCCAGAAAACAAGACACAGCCGAACACAAGCCACTGTGTGCCCAGAAGCCCCTTTTTAGCCGATGTTCCCAAGCCACCACGACCACCAGCATCCCCCAAGCACCAGTCAGAGCTTCAATCAAATGCTACCAATGTGGCCAAATGAGTCAACATGCTATGGAGTGCCCAACACCCAGCACGCAGGCTAGAAGCACACCAGCCACCACCACTAAGCCAGAGGAGGAAGAGAGAAGACAAACTGGGCACCCAGCTGTTGGACACCCCCCTCCTGCCAAGCCCAAGGCAAGAGCCCAGCCAGAGCCATTACAGATGCTGGCGCCCTATGACAGTGATGAAGAAGGCGAGGAGGATCCAATGGTAAGTCAACCCATCCCACCTTTTGCCATCCCTGTCAAGATAATAGTACCCAAAACTAGGGGCGAAATGGATTTAAATGTGTTAATAGTCTCAGGTTGCACCAGGTACCTAATTAATCTACCCACAATGCTCAAGCTGGAGATTTGGGCAAAGTTGTTATCCCTGTGTAGTAGCCCTTGTATTATTCAAAGAAAGATGAGTTGCTGAGATTATGCATGGATTTTAAAGGATTGAATGCTGTCAGCCTAGAGAACATGTACCCCCCTCCCCTTAATGAAGGAGATGTTAGCCCACCTGGCAAAGGGGAAAGTTTGTACAAAGTTGGATTTAAGGGAGGCTTAGTACCAAGTCTGTATTGAAGAAGGGAACAAATGGAAAACCAACTTCAATTGCCCCCTGGGAAGCTTTCAGTTCAAAGTGAGGCCTTTTGGACTACAAGGAGCTCCTGCTGTGTTGTGCAGATGCATGATCATCTGTATAAGGGGTTTTTAGTTTATCTTGATGACATTCTCACTTACACTGAGACTACGGAAGAGCACATTAAATTGGTCGTTGAAGTGCTGAGGAAGCTGCCGAAGGCTAAACTGTATGCAAAGCTTTCTAAATGTGAGTTTCACCAGACACTCTTTATGCTATCAACCAAATGTCATTATTTCATGCATTCCAATACCCAATGCAATAGTAAATTACATTAGTTGTGTGATATTGTCATGCACGTTGTCATTCCCACACCTTTCTTGCGTGTGCTGTAGCTCCCATGGTAGATGCCCTTGATTCTGAAAGGTTATGTAACCTTGAAGTAGTTGGTCTTGCCCTAATTGTATTGTTGCTTTTCAACTGGTGAGGGGGGTTTGTTGGATTTTGATACCTTTCTTGGCTCCACAGTAGTAATATGTTGTATTGGCTGGGATTAGGCACTCGAAGGTTCAAACCCGGCTCCCACATGAAACTTTAGTCACAAATCCTGTGATCTGATGGCACATAATTAATCAGCAAAGAATATTCATTGGGACACTCTACGGAAAAGAAGGTTGGATTTTGAAGAAGCAGGATACAAGTAGCACTGATGCTTTTGCAAGTTGGGGCTTGAAGAAGATTCTTGAGAATACTGTGGACAGTCAAGAAAACGAACGGATCATTGAAGAAATCAATCCAGAGTTCCCACTCAAGGCACAAATGAACAGACTCAAATCATTGTATTTTGAACACATCATCCAAACAACTTTGGAGAAGTCTCTAATGCTAGGAAAAGATAGAAGGAAAGAGAAGAAGAGAAGAGCACCAGGACCAATAGGTCCTTGATGGGCATTATAGTGATATTGGATACATTCTTGGAAGACCTGAAGGTCAAGTTAGGGACAAATCTTCATGGAAAAAAAGATCTACGTGATCACTAAGATTCAACACCAACTTGACAGTACATAAGAAATGAGTTATTTTGGACCACTAGGCCAGGAAGGTCAGCTGCCTAGGAAGTAGCTAGTGTGTGAATCAAACAAGATCCTTGCAGCTTTAAGTACTGTAAAGCAGTTGGAATTTCAATCAGTCGTGTGCATACTTTAAAGCAGTGGTGGCCAACCTATGGCACGGGTGCCAGAGGCGGCACTCAGAGCCCTCTGTGGGCACACGTGCCATTGCCTCAGTCTCGCCTCCCTCCACAACCCCCTCACCAGCAGCCCCTTTGGAGGAGTCGCCCCCAAGCATGGCCCACACGGAGTAGCGCAGCCAAGGACATGGCAGCCAGGCAGCGTAGATAAGACTCTATCTTCACGCCTCCACAACGGAGCTTCCCCCCGCACCACCCGGCCGGCCTCCACAACGGAGCTTCCCCCGCACCACCCGGCCCACCTCCTTCACCGCCGGAGGCTGCCCCGACTAGCCTCCACAACGGAGCTTCCCCCCGCGCCACGCTGCCCACCTCCCTCATCGTCGGAGGCTGCCCCGGCCCTCTGGCGCCTGGCACGGCCCTGGGGCTGGTGGGCAGGAGCGGCTCCTTCCCGGCTTGTCGGGCTCCAGGCGGCGGGGAAGAGGGCAATGCCGGACGAGCCGGGAGGGAAGCGGAGCCTTCCGAGCGGGAGCTGGCGCTCTGGCCGCACACCTCTCACGTGTGATGAGTCGGGAAAGGGTTTGGCGGTGAAGGGGCTCCCATGATCCCGCCGCTGCGATGGCGCTCAGGAGGCTGGAGGGGCGGGCAGGTCCGAGGGGGGCGGCTGAGAGAGCGCAAGAGGTGCCAGGATGAGGATGGGGGGCTCCAGACTACCATCCCCAGCAGCCCTAAAAAGCACTGGAAGAGTGGGGAATGCTGGGAGTTGCAATTCATCACCATTTGGGAAAACATGACTCTCCAAAGATTCCTTCCTTCCATCCATCCATCTCCTTCCCTTCCCCTTCAATCTCTCTCCTTCCTTCCTTCCTTTCCCCTTCAATCTTCCTTCCTTCCTTCCATCTGCATCCCTTCCCCTTCAATCTCTCTTCCTTCCTTCCTTCCTTCCTTCTCCATCTCCTTCCTTTCCCCTTCAATCTTCCTTCCTTCCTTCCATCTCCATCCCTTCCCCTTCAATCTCTCCTTCCTTCCTTCCTTCAATCTCCTTCCTTCTCCATCTCCTTCCTTTCCCCTTCAATCTTCCTTCCTTCCTTCCTCTTCCCTCCCTCCCAACATTTTTGAGCAAGGAAGAGTAAGCTTCTCCAGCAAGCATTGCTATATTGTTTTTGTAATTCATCACTATGCTTTAATTATGTTCAATTTGTAACAATGAAAATACACCCTGCATATCAGATATTTACATTACGATTCATAACAGTAGCAAGATTACAGTTATGAAGTAGCAACGAAAATAATTTTATGGTTGGGGGTCACCACAACATGAGGAACTGTATAAAGGGGTCGCGGCATTAGAAAGGTTGAGAACCACTGCCTTAATTGAAGAAGGCCCCAAACATAGTTTATATAGCAGGATCCAATCTGAGTCTGTCACCAGGACCAGAAGTTTGTTCTTCCAAGCTTTTGGACTCATTCTGGAGTCTATCCTCAATCTCCAGGATGTGGAGATCCACACCCACTGGTCCTCGTGACCGACTCAGATTGGATCCTGCAACATTATCCTGGGACACGTAACGTTTGCCTTCATTCGATAGTTTATATATTTCGGTGCAAAGCCAAAACAGAGCTTAGCGCATGTACCAACCCCGTAGTTACACGGGGTGGATGCGGACGTCGGCAGGGGAAACCTCCGGAGCGGTTCTCCTGCTAAGCGCAGCCCTTAACATCGCGGGCAATTCCCGAGCCGCATCTTGCTCTGCAGCCGCCGCTGTTAAGAAAGTGGAGCGAGAGGGGCCAAAAAGTCACCTGCGATCGGGCTCGATTCCTTCTCAGTTTTCCCGGCACGCTACCGAAGTAGCCTGACGCTTTCCCCCCCGTCTACTCTGCTATGCAAGCTGGCCTTGGCAGACGGGGGCCCATTTAACTACCGGCAGCAGGTCTAGTCCGGCTTGTCTTGCTGCCCCTTCGAAAATAAATGAGCCTCGGCCGCGCCACATGCCAGAGGCTCGATTACAACAGCTGCGTTAGATCAGGGGTTCTCAACCTTGGCAACTTTAAGACTTGTGGACTTCAACTCCCAGAATTCCTCAGCCAGCTTTGCTGGCTGAGGAATTCTGGGAGTTGAAGTCCACAAGTCTTAAAGTTGCCAAGGTTGAGAACCCCTGCGTTAGATGAACTTTGAAGCCGGGCCTTCCTGGGGCTTTTGGAAGGGCGAGCCCGCGCCTTAATAACACGCCTCTCGCCCCGATCTTTGGCCTGCTGCAGGAGCCGAGCCCTCCAACTCCTCCCCCGAGCTAGCTACCCCGGCTGGGCTTTGGAGACAAGATCCAGGCTAGGCCGCCATCTCCGCTCTTCCCCGGGGCAGCGACTTTGCCAGCCTTGTCTGCGCCTGGGCGGAGCCTGTGTCGGCGGCGGAGGATGCGCGCCGGTGGCCGCTCTCCCCGCCCACACCAGGGCGCAGAAATAGCTCCAGCCTTCGCTTGGTGGGCGGAGCTGCGGAGCTGCCTTTAAACGGAGGAAGCGCAGCCCTTCTTGCTTCTCCGAAGGTCGGAGCTGGAAGTTTGGGCACCGTCTGAGCTTTGGGTATTCGAGTGTCCCGGTTCGTACTGCGGTTTGTCGGGTGACTGTCTCATAGATTGGGTTGGGTCATGCCAGCTCCCGCTCTTGACCCTGGCTTGGACTTGGTATTCTGGGCGTCAGGGTTCGCACGACAGGCGGACCCACACTGTAGCCGACTCGCGTTTTAACGCCGCGGTTGTGTGAATGCAACCAGCGTGGTGGATTTCGCTCACCGAGAAAACCACGGTTTGCCCTGTGGGTGAGGGGTTCGAGAGAAATAATCCCGGCAAATCTGTCAGGTCGTTTCGAGGTGGGAAAGGAGAACAAAGAATTTAGGAAAGTTCTTAAGACTTTTGCAAAGTTGTATAAGTTATTTCATGCTGCAAAACCTAAATGGAAACATTATTAACTTATGAATTTACAACTCTCCGGTTTTCTGAAAGACAGCAGCTATAGTCCTTGGGGAAAATAAATGTGAATGCATTTCTTCTGCAAGCCAGGTGATGCTCTATATTCCCTCTTAGAGATGTTATCTGTAGATTTTTCTGAAGTATATTCTTATTTTCCTGGCTTCCCTTTGTGAAGCTGCATAGCATTCAAAGAAAAGGTTAGGGTTTTACTGCTTTGTGGGTCAATATGAGTTTGGATAAGGGGTTTTGTTTTCCCCAGTTGTTTATGCATCCTGCACATCCTATCCACAGGAAAACAGGGAAGCTCTCTTTTTCTAAGAGTTGTTGCAACAGATGTAGCTTGAAGTATTGGTTAGTGTCTAATGCTATTTGGAATTAAAACTGTGCTATTTTAACTAAAATACCTAAAAGGAAAAAATCTTCCCTTTAGCCCAGGATTATATCCAAAAAAATGGAATCTCTCTATCGCTCCTTACTGGTGCCCACTCGCATAATACTGAAGGCCTCCAACATTGTGGTGCAGTTGACCTTGTATGGTGCTGGTTGTATTGCTGCTCTTTTCTACTTTGTGTGGGTGTTCAGGCTGATACTTACCAAAGGCCCAAAACGGGTATTCCAGAAGATTCAGAGGTTCCCACCAGAAATCCTCACTGATTCCTGTTATGGTGAACACAAGTATCTGACCCTCAAGGTGAGTCTGCTTAAGGTAAAGGTAGAGTTCCTCACTGAGATCATATTAATCAAAGTTCATCTTCACATTTAAAGATAAGATCTTGGAGCGTAGTGCTACAAATACATTTGAAAGGCTGGGAGGGGCATGCCTTAAACCTTGATTACCTGCCTGTTTAGCATAATAATTTCTGTTCTAAATAGTAGCTGCTTTCAAGAACGCAGAAGAGACTTTGTCATCACTCCTTACCCAGTTTCTACTGTAGATCAAATCTCTGCAGGAAAAATGTGCTTTCTGACATGATCCTTGGATAACGGTGTGTTATTTACCTCTGTCTCTGTCTTGATACATTTGAGAAGTCAGGAATACGGCTCCACTACGTTGCAGCTGGTGAAGAAGGGGCTTGCCTGATGCTTTTTTTGCATGGATTTCCCCAGAGCTGGTAAGTCTTGCTTTGACATGTGGTTGTAGAACATGAGATTGTGCAGACAGTTTTAAACTGAGGATTGGCATAAGTTAACAGCCCAGTGTGCAGGAATCCAAAATTGCAATCAACTTGAATTTGGACGATAGTGAACCTCAAATTTAGATTGAGCACAGGGTAAGGTGGACACACGTCTGTACTCGGGAAATCTATTTCTGCAATAAGTGTGTAATCATGTCCATAGCCAGAAAAAAGTCAAAAGATACCATGCATATGGCATGTTACCAATGTAGGAGAGATACATGACATAACTGGGAACAGGACATTACCCAGAGAGAGATGATATTCAGCTAGTTGGAATTACATTTCTAAAATTCACTGTAAATCATTGTCAGACATTCAATTTTAATTACAACTGCAAAATACACCATTTATTTAGTGTTAGTTATATGTCAAATGAAATGCCCGGTGGAATATATAATTCCTAATCAAGTGAACTGGGGGGAGGGTCAATATGAATGACAAATCTAAGAAAATATGCAAGGGCGCCTTTCGCTGTCCTTTTTTCTTACCTCTGTGTGATTTGAGTGTATATTATGCAGGTTTTCATGGCGCCATCAGCTGAAGGAGTTCAGTCAAGCCTTTAAGGTGGTGGCACTTGATATGAAAGGCTATGGCCTTTCTGATGCACCACTGGCTTGGGAGTGCTATCAAAGGGATGTTATTCTGGAAGACATACAAGGTGTTATCAAAGCCCTGGGCTCCAATGGAAAAGATGGTGAGTTCAGGAAGAGGTTGGTTTTTTTTTTCCCCTAGCTGGAGAATCTGATCTGCAATAATAGTGGCTATTACCTGGAAACTTCCTGTTCATGGGTGTGGGACCAGTAGGAGTGGGAAGGGCACATCTGCTGTTGCTTACCTGGCTACGTTTTCAAAAATATTTCAAGAATACTTCAGGCAGCTTTTTGTGGCTAATTTTTGTTCAGGCTTTCGTTCCTCCTGGAAGTTTTTCTCTTTTGTTCCTTAGGGGATCCCAAGTGCATCCTGGTAGGTCATAACTGGGGTGCAGCAATTGCGTGTGAATTTGCTGCCAATTACCCTAACATGGTGGAGAAGCTGATTTTTATGAATGGTATTCCAGCACATGTTCTCTTTGGTAAGGCTAATGTTCTTCTGAGTCTTTGGGGTCTCCATAAGGGATTCCTTATAGAGGGTTCAGTGGCCACTGAAATTGTATAGTGAGCGGCTGTGGGATCTGGCTGGACTAATCCACCACATGACTATTTGTAGAGAAAGGAGTCCTTTTCTGAATTGGGTATTCTGTCTCAGTAAGCTAGAGCTGAGCCACCTGAGAGCCCAGACCAGGGGTAGGCAACCTTGGCTCTTTTATGACTCGTGGACTTCAACTCCCAGAATTCCTGAGCCAGGAATAGCCAAGGTTGCCTACCCCTGGCCCAGACCAACCTCTTTGTCATTTCTAGAGAGGTCTCTGGTGCAAATGACTAAAATGCACAGGATGAGTGTGGCACACTTACATGTGAGAAAGTAGCTGTGGCTCAGAGATAATAGGCACCTACAGATACAGATATTGGTTCACGTTGGCAGCACTTGAATTCAGTAACTGAGCATGAGGGATTTGAGATGATGCTAAGGGGAAAACCTTGTTTAGAATCAGAATAAACGCCAAGGGGAAGTGAAGTAGGGGCCAAATAGCAATGGCAGTGCAGGCCAGGAAAAAAAAAAGACACTATGGATGATCCAAAGAAGGAAATGGGGAATGGTACCTTATGCATAGCTAATTCACCAAAGGAGAAGCCCCATAATGTGGACGCCGGGGTCCTGAAGATATTTTGCTTGTTAAGTGAGCACTCATTAGGACTGTTGGAGGGAGGGCTGCTGAAGGGAGCATAAGGCAGCATGAATTAAACTCAAGTGGGTAGTGCTCTCCCTCCCCGTGAATGTATGGGTTGCTAAAGTTCTGGCTTTCCTCTAAATCAAACATGTCAAACACAAGGCCCAGGGGTCAGATGCGGCCCCCAAAGTGGTTTCATGTGGCCCGTGAAGCCATCCTGGAAACAGTGAGGGAACGGCCCCCGCTGCCTTGGCCCTGGCCCTGGCCCAGGCCAGCCGGGAGCCAATGTACAATTTTGTGGTGGCCATCTTGGCACTTGCGGACCATGCCTTGGCACTTGCCCCGGTCCCACCCCCTTCTGCCAGAGACCCTCAGATCTGCCCTACTCCTGCCCAGGCCCCCATGGACATCCTTGACGCGAATGATGTAGAATTGGCCACGCCCACCCAGTAGGCCACACCCACTCCATCCACGCCCACCCAATAGGCTGCACCCACTCTGGCCACACCCACCCGGCCCCCCCAGGGCAACCGCAATGTTGATGCAGCCCTCAGTGAAATTGAGTTTGACAGCCCTGCTCTAAATTGTTTGGAAACCCTTCACAGGACTTCAGGGTAGTCTCTCTGAGTCTGTCAATGAAGCTTTCCATCACATTTGGGAATGCCAAATCTTTCTTGGTAAAGAAGTTGGAGTAAGAAGAGGGAGGAGGGTTTGAGGTTTGCTGACGTTCATCTCCAGCAATGGGTTGTTATAGAATAAGCCCTAAAATAGGATGGGCCTGCTTAAAATGATGAAAGTTCTTCTATACCCCCCAAAAAAAAGAGAACTGAAAAAAAGGATGAAAACTGTATTATAACTGTGGGTGTAATACAGCCTTTCCCTCTTTAAAGTGGCCTGTACTTCTTCAACATCCAATTTTGTTTTCGGGCATGAAAAAGGGTTCTCGGCTTTGATGGAAGCTTCAATTGCCTAGCACACTGGCCCAGAATCCATTTAAAATGTCAGTTGTTTCTCTTGCTTGGGCTGGCAGCTGATCCAGATGCTAGGAATAGCAGTCCAAATGGAATATTTGAATTTTTGACTATTTTGAAAGTGTTTGTCTAAAGAGGGCTTCAAGACAGATATAATCTGAAAACTACGGTAGCTTAAATAACCCCAATGAGATTTCTTAGCTCTTCAAGGTGGCCTTTTTAAGATGTTTCATATACATTAAGCATTGCTTGTTTGTCTCAATTTATTTTCCTTTTCAATCTTACAGAGTATCTCCTCAAAAATCTCACCCAAATTATTAAATCCATGCACATATTCCTGTTCCAACTATCAAAGATACCGGAGTGGCTATGCTCCTTGGATGACTTCCATGTGAGTAAAGATTAAGACACAGCCTGAAAGGTTGTAGCCTCTTCCTTTAGGAGAATAAGCTTAAATTAATCATATAGTCATTCCTGGAAGGAACTGTTGATAATATCTTTAAGCCTGAGTTTGTCATAGTGCATTGGTGGTAGCTTTTTTCTTTGGTTCCTCTGCCAGGTTTCCTGGTTTTATCTGAACCCTTTGGTGCTTTCTGCTTTTCTTCAAAAAAATTCAGATTCTTTCCCTCCATGGTGCTTCCTGTGAACCTGTTCTATTTTTTCAGTTTGTCTCCACAGAACAGACAAGGGATGAGAGGATGTTTCAGTGGTAAATGAACTCCATGGAATGTGAGGCAAAGGTGAATTTGTTTCATGGAGGACTTGGGGATAAACAAAGAACAGCTCTAATTACCAGAAAGATGTTATGAAATGCTTGATATGTTTAGAAAGAGGAGGAGGAGTCTGCTGTATATTTTCCTGCCTTTCTGCCTAGAGCTGTGTTGCTCTGGTCCTCGGTACTCTTTCCAAACTCAACAGAGTGTTGGGAAGAAGCTATCTAGAGGGGCTTGGGAGCCTGCCTGTCTATCTGTCAGCAGGATGACTCTAGTCTAGAAACTGAACAGGATGGGACCAGGTTGGATGGGGACAGAGAAAGGGAGAAGCTGGCACAAGGAAAATTGAGTTCAAAAATTGGAATGATTCAGCTGTAGAGAAAAAAACATCCCCATCCTGTTGATTGCTCCATGCTAAGCCCCCTTGGCTGATCCTTGCTGGTCATGCAACCCATTGAAGAGGATATGTAGTTTGCTTGGTGCTTCCCAGTGTACAAATACGTGCAGGTAGTACAGGAGGGGAAGGCAGAAATGTAAATAATTGCTTTTATAATAGTTTTACTTCCCAGAAGCCTGTAGCTGCTGTAGCTGCTATGGGTAGAAGGCTTAGAAGAGTTCTAGAAGGAAGGCTCTGCATTCTTTCCTGGCTTTATTGAGTGTCAAGAAATCTTTAATTGCAGCCCACACATCCATACTTCTGGGTGAAGAGACAAAACGGTGAAGCAACTTTGTCAGGTATCCAGTCCCTTTAAACCAGAATCCAGGAAGATGAACACACCAGACAAATTCATATTGCTTCAAGAGATCCAGTGGGATGTAATCATGAAGGTGTTGGACTAGGGCTGCTGGAAGTCCCAGGTTCAGATCTACAGTATTTTCAGTCACTTTGGAGCAGTCACTGTCTCTCAGTTAAACTACCTCATGGAACAAATGGATGTGCAAATGCTTCATACATTCCCTGAAGAAAGAAAAAGGGGCTATAAATGTTGCGCGTAAATGTTTGCACTCTCATAAGCATTTTCCACAGTTTGCTCTGTCTCAAGAGAGGCATGTGTTTCACCTCTGTCTACATTTCCGTCTTATTTCTAGATAATAAAAGTGGCCACAACAAGCGAGAAGACAAGAATCCAGGACGCTAATTCACAGCAGAGGAATTGCAACCCCACTTTGTATTATTTCTCAAGGCCTAATGCCTTAACTCCACCCATTAACTACTACAGGAATATTCTCAGGTGGGAGAACACTCCACCTGGGCTCTGGTCTTGGGTTGTATCAGCATTTTTTCCTTCCCTGGGGATTGCCTGCACTGAAACCCAATGTCTTTTAATATGTCAGGCCAGAGAATGAGAAAATCCTGTGAGCTTTCCGAAAGGCAGTCTGACAGGTCTTTGTTTCTAATAAAATTGGGAGATATTGGTGGGAGATTGATGCTAAAGTACACATTCTGGTGAGACACAAGTTCCCTGAGGATGGGCTCCAGAACAAGTCCGAAAGCTTGGAAGACCGACCCAGATTGGATCCTGCAACTGTATCTTGGGACACGTATATTTGCCTTCATTCGTGATGCTAAACTATGAACATGTCTTTAACTAATCGTTCTAGTTTCTTCCTAGTAATTGGTGTGAATGAAACCTGGGGGGGGGGAGAAATAGCAGGAAGAATTTTAGCATGTTAAAGCAGCAAGCTATTAGTTACCCAGTGCTCATTTTAACGTTTATCAATATGTGTCTGCCTTTACAGCTGGATACCACCAAAGCACAGAGATATTTTGGTGCCCACTCTGCTGCTTTGGGGACAGAAGGATGCATACATGGGAGACAGGCTGGTGAATCAGATGCTACCCTATCTCCAAGGCAGCTACCATGTACATTTCTTCCCAGACGGGAGCCATTGGATACCTGAGGAACAGCCTGAAAAGGTCAATCAAGTGATATGGGATTTCCTTCAAGGGAAGAAAGAGCTAAAGTAACTGTTGTGTAAAGTAAAGGCATCCGTACTACTTGGCATGAAGAAATAGTAGCAACTTGGCCTGGCTCTGGATTTCTGATCCTTGTTTTTGGGTGCATTATATTGGAATCCAAGTCTCCGGTAGCATTAATGGGCATTTCCTCGAGCTCCACTTCCTTTTTGCACAGCCATAAGGATTAAAATTGAAGAGAAAAGCAAGTCTCATCTATCTATCTATCTATCTATCTATCTATCTATCTATCTATCTATCTATCTATCTATCTCTCTCTCTCTCTCTCTCTCTCTCTCTCTCTCTCTCTATCTATCTATCTATCTATCTATCTATCTATCTATCTCTATCTATCTATCTCTATCTATCTCTATATATATATAATACATATATATATATATTATACATATATATATTATACATATATACATATACATATACATATACATATACATATACATATACATATACATATACATATACATATACACACATATATATATATATATATATATATATATATATATATATATATATATATATATATATATATATATATATATATATATATATATATATATATATATATATATATATATATATATATATATATATATATATATATATATATATATATATATATATATATATATATATATATATATATATATATATATATATATATATATATATATATATATATATATATATATATATCAATCAACATGTGTTAATTTTTCCAGTCAACAAGTTGTCTGGAATTTGCTAAGCTAATACATGTTCAATTCCTAATCCTTCATTCTTTCCTCTGGCCAAGAATAAAATAGTTTCCAAATTTGATAGTAGTCTGTATCTTCTTTCAACCTCATAGTTAGTCTGTCCTTCTCTGCACATTCCAGTATTTTCCTGATTATTTCTTCCTCTGATGGCAATCCTTCATTCTTCCAGTATTGTGCAAAAATTATTCTCGCTGCTGTGGTGATGTGTAAAATTAAATATAATTTCTGCTTATTCCTCTTTTCAGACATAATGCCTAGTAAAAAAAAGTTCAGATTTAAAATCCACTTGTTCGCCCAATATTTTTTCTAACCACATAATGTATATTTTTCCAATAAGCCTTTGCCTTCCCACATGTCCACCAAATATGATAATACGTGCCTATGTTATATTTACATTTCCAACATCTGTCTGACATATTTTTAAACATTTTTGCTAATCTTGCTGGTGGAAGGTGCCATCTATAAAACATTTTATACAGATTCTCTTTGTATGAAGTTGACATTGTTAGTTTATAGTTTCTCTCCCATAACATTTGCCATTTTTCTAATTCTATATTATAACCAAAATATTTTGCCCATCTTATCATTGTTTCTTTTACTTGTTCACTTCCCATATCTAAAATTAACAAAAAGTTATACATTTTCTTAATTAATTTCTCATCTAAGGTTAACAAAATCTTATCAAACACAGTTTGATCCTTGTAAAATCCATACATTTTTACATCTTTTTCATATCTACTTTGTAAGTGTGCCCACAGGACAGATTAATTCCCTGATTTTCCAATTCTTGTTTAGATTTTAATTTCCCATCAATATGTAAAATATCTTTATATGTCCATATTGTTTTAAAGTCTACCAGGTTCGGATGTATAAATGCCTCCATCATTGATAACCACCCTGGAATTTTTGAATATATTTTAGCTTTAATTTTTTCCCATACTGTTAACAAGGCATTTCTTATAAAATGATTTTGAAAGTACTTATGGACTGTTTTCCCTGTACCATAAAAAAGCATGCCACCTCAATTGTAAATCATGTCCCTCTAAATACAATAACCTTTTATTTCTGAGTGTTATCCACTCTTTCACCCATGTTAACACAGATGCTTGATAATACCTAACTTCTGTCCAAATCCCATACACTGGATGTGTATGGGATTCACTCATTTGTGAAACATTACAAGATTGATCAATTTGCTGCAGCTGAGGGTTCGTTTGGCAGGAGAGCTCTGCAGCAGATTGTTGAGCCCTAGTAAGAGATAGCCTAGACTCCCACCCGAGGGGACATGAGAGGGCTTGGGTACGTCCCATCGGTGGATTCGCAATCCACCCGTGCTGGAGAAGAAGCGTTGGCTTACCTGAACGCCTTTTCTCAGCATGGGGAGATGGAGAATCCACACCCTCTTCTACCGTGTTTCCCCGAAAGCAAGACACACCCGATCGTCAGACGTATCAGGGGTGTCAGGGGGTCGGCTACTCTAAGCCGTGCCCCGACCGTAAGACGGTATATCTTATACGGTGTTTTACTTTTGGGGAAACACGGGGGCGGAGGGGAGGGAAAATGGACGCGCACACGCACACCCGGTGGAAACGGCGGGGCTGGGGAAGAGACGCCGAGGGGGGCAGCCGGCTCTCCCTGCGCAGCCTGCTGTGAGCCGGCTGCCCCCCTCGGCGTCTCTTCCCCACCTCCTTCCCTGCTCCCTCGGCAGTAGGCTGTGCAGGGAGAGCCACAGAACTTCTTGCAGGAAAATGAGCTTAGGTTAAGAGACGAGCCAGCAGAGGTAGACAGCTTTTCACGGAGACCTCCCCCACCCCCAAAGGGAACCCACGCAGGCCGCCGCGCCCAAGGCCTCTGGCGTGCAGAGGGAGGGGGGCTGCCAAGCAGACGGAAAGGAAAGCGAGCCGACGCTGCCCAACTTCCCAGCCAGTCTCTCAAGAAGTGCAACGGGCTGTGTCTGCATCGCCAGAGGTCCGGACCACCACCCAATGTAAAAGCATTGACTTCCCACCGTATGCGCTCGGACGGGGGGGGAACCCCGCGTGCGGTCGGAAGACGCCGCCTAAATGAACGGGTGAGCTAAACTTTGCACGGGGAAGCGCTTCGGCTTCTCCGCTCCCAGTTCTGTTCGCCGCGGAGAAGGCGCCTTGCTTAATACCGGTAGCCGCGCTTTCTCTGCCTTCGCAGCCGCTACTCGAGACAGACGAACATCAGGGGAGGGAGGCAAGGCGGCGCGGGAGACGAGGCGGAACTGCCAGCAGCAGCGGTAGGAACAACAACAACGGAAGCATCGCCGGTGGCCGGGAACAGCCTTACAATACGCGGCGGGAGCAGCCGCGAGGACTCCTCGGGAAACGGCCAAGTCTGCCGCCCCTTTGCCTGCCTCCCAGCCGCGGAGACAGACCAGGGGGCAGCAGCGCCGAGAAAAAGGAGCCGCGACCAACGTCTGCGTGTGCGGCGAGGGAGAGGAGGGGGAACTACCGAAGACTGCGCCGCTTTGGAGAAAGGCATCCAGTGGGAGCGGCGACAGGAAGCGGCGGTGGTGGAGGATCACTGTACAGTCGGGGTGGAAGACGACTAGGGCGCAATCCTCCGTGGTGGCGGCGGCCGAGGAGGGTTTGGGGTGGCGGTTCGCCCCTTTTATTTTCCTCCGTCGCCCGAGACCCGCCGTGGCGTGGTTGTGGCTTCTTCGTTGATGAGACCCTTTTTTCCGCTCTCCTGTTTTCCTAGGGGGGGAAGAGGCCTCTCCCCCCCTCAGCCCACATAACACACACCCCGTTTCTTCCCCGCCTGGCGTGCACCCAGTGCGGTGGTTGGGTGAGTGCTGGTGCGGGCGCTCGCTCTCTGTTTGGAATATGGTTGGGGAAATGGAAACGAAGGAGAAGCCCAAGCCGAGCCCCGATTACCTGATGCAGTTGATGAAGCGACGCCGAGGGGGGCAGCCGGCTCTCCCTGCACAGCCTACTGCCGAGGGAGCAGGGAAGGAGGTGGGGAAGAGACGCTGAGAGGAGGTCCGGCTGCCCCCCTCGTCTCTTCCCCACCTCCTTCCCTGCTCCCTCGGCAGTAGGCTGTGCAGGGAGAGCCACAGAACTTCTTGCAGGAAAATGAGCTTAGGTTAAGAGACGAGCCAGCAGAGGTAGATAGCTTTTCACGGAGACCTCCCCCACCCCCAAAGGGAACCCACGCAGGCCGTCGCGCCCAAGGCCTCTGGCGTGCAGAGGGAGGGGGGCTGCCAAGCAGACGGAAAGGAAAGCGAGCCGACGCTGCCCAACTTCCCAGCCAGTCTCTCAAGAAGTGCAACGGGCTGTGTCTGCATCGCCAGAGGTCCGGACCACCACCCAATGTAAAAGCATTGACTTCCCACCGTATGCAATCGGACGGGGGGGCACCCCGCGTGCGGTCGGAAGACGCCGCCTAAATGAACGGGTGAGCTAAACTTTGCACGGGGAAGCGCTTCGGCTTCTCCGCTCCCAGTTCTGTTCGCCGCGGAGAAGGCGCCTTGCTTAATACCGGTAGCCGCGCTTTCTCTGCCTTCGCAGCCGCTACTCGAGACAGACGAACATCAGGGGAGGGAGGCAAGGCGGCGCGGGAGACGAGGCGGAACTGCCAGCAGCAGCGGTAGGAACAACAACAACGGAAGCATCGCCGGTGGCCGGGAGCAGCCGCGAGGACTCCTCGGGAAACGGCCAAGTCCGCCGCCCCTTTGCCTGCCTCCCAGCCGCGGAGACAGACCAGGGGGCAGCAGCGCCGAGAAAAAGGAGCCGCGACCAACGTCTGCGTGTGCGGCGAGGGAGAGGAGGGGGAACTACCGAAGACTGCGCCGCTTTGGAGAAAGGCATCCAGTGGGAGCGGCGACAGGAAGCGGCGGTGGTGGAGGATCACTGTACAGTCGGGGTGGAAGACGACTAGGGCGCAATCCTCCGTGGTGGCGGCGGCCGAGGAGGGTTTGGGGTGGCGGTTCGCCCCTTTTATTTTCCTCCGTCGCCCGAGACCCGCCGTGGCGTGGTTGTGGCTTCTTCGTTGACGAGACCCTTTTTTCCGCTCTCCTGTTTTCCTAGGGGGGGAAGAGGCCTCTCCCCCCCTCAGCCCACATAACACACACCCCGTTTCTTCCCCGCCTGGCGTGCACCCAGTGCGGTGGTTGGGTGAGTGCTGGTGCGGGCGCTCGCTCGCTCTCTGTTTGGAATATGGTTGGGGAAATGGAAACGAAGGAGAAGCCCAAGCCGAGCCCCGATTACCTGATGCAGTTGATGAAGAGACGCCGAGGGGGGCAGCCGGCTCTCCCTGCACAGCCTACTGCCGAGGGAGCAGGGAAGGAGGTGGGGAAGAGACGCTGAGAGGAGGTCCGGCTGCCCCCCTCGTCTCTTCCCCACCTCCTTCCCTGCTCCCTCGGCAGTAGGCTGTGCAGGGACAGCCGCCGCCGCCGCCCCAGCCGATGGACGCGCACACGCACACCTGGTGGAAACGGCGGGGCTGGGGAAGAGACGTCCATCGGCTGGGGCGGCGGCCGCCGCTCACCCGCTTGGCGGCTTGTGCGGGGAGGTCCGGCTGCCCCCCTCAGCGTCTCTTCCCCAGCCCCGCCGTTTCCACCAGGTGTGCGTGTGCGCGTCCATCGGCTGGGGCGGTGGCGGCGGCTGTCCCTGCACAGCCTACCGGTACTGCCGAGGGAGCAGGGAAGGAGGTGGGGAAGAGACGAGGGGGGCAGCCGGACCTCCCCTCAGCGTCTCTTCCCCACCTCCTTCCCTGCTCCCTCGGCAGTAGGCTGTGCAGGGAGAGCCGCCGCCGCCCCAGCCGATGGACGCGCACACGCACACCTGGTGGAAACGGCGGGGCTGGGGAAGAGACGCTGAGGGGGGCAGCCGGACCTCCCCGCGCAAGCCGCCAAGCGGGTGAGCGGCGGCGGGGCGGGGAGCAGAGCCGCGCAAAGCTCTGGATTCCGCTCCCCCCCCACCACGCCAGCCCCATCGCCTCACCCGCTTGGCGGCTTGCGCGGGGAGGTCCGGCTGCCCCCCTCAGCGTCTCTTCCCCAGCCCCGCCGTTTCCACCGGGTGTGCGTGTGCGCGTCCATCGGCTGGGGCGGCGGCGGCAGCTCTCCCTGCACAGCCATTGCATAACATGTAAAACAATGAAAAATGGTACGGTAAGAACGAACAGTGGAATACTGGAAGATAAAACAGATTTATTCCATGACAACCATGTCATCACCCTCAGGAATATCATCATAAACATCCACACTCTTAGGTTCCTGTGGATTTTCTTGGGACTCTTGGGACGACATTTCTTGCTGAATCAGTGGCCCATATTTCTCATGGGTAGCAACGGCACTGTCCTGAAATGAGTAGGCTTTGTCCAGGTAGCCAGCTCGCAGTGCATTTGCAACACAGGTGTTAGTGATCTTATTCCAAGAATTTTTCACCCAGTTAACAATCTCTGGCAGTCTGGGCTTCACAAAGTTCCCACGTACATTTCTCTCCATTCGGTTTTCAATGTAGTCATTGATTTCCACACGCAGATAGTCCTTGAACGGCTTGTTAATGGCGATATCGAGAGTCTGAAGATAAGCCGTCATCCCTGCAGGAATCATGATTTGGTCGATTCTCCGCTCACGAAGGAAGTTTTTCATGGTTTTGGCGCGGTGTGTGCTGGCTGCATCCCAGATCAGCATTCCTCTTTTGTTCCCGCGCATTACAAGCGGCAGCATTAAATCAAGCCACTTTCTTATAACATCTTGTGTGGCCCAGGCTTTTTCAGTTTCCAGCACATAAATGCCAGAAACCCGCTCAATCTTCTCCTTCTTGCCCTTTGCAATGAGCAGCGGTGTTGCTTTAGTGCCATCCAGACGAATCGTCAAAATGCAGGTGACACGTGCACTTTCATAAGCGGTGGAGGGAACGTACACTGAGGAGGCACCTTGGTGATCAATGGTGGTTTGAGCTCCTTGGCCCATGAACACGGCAGTTTCATCCATGGCGATCATGTTGCAAAGACTGTATTTAGAGAAGTCAATGTCATCCACAAACTTCTTGTAGGCTAATGCGCGTTTAACAATCTCAGCATCTTCCAACCTAAAGAGGGTTGTGGATCTTCTCAAAGACAGGGCATTGCGTTCAAGAAAGTTATCCACCCAGTGCTTTGATGCCTTGAATTGTTCATGGGAAATGTCAAACTGTGGCGAGACTGCAAGGGCATATTCCTTAATCTGAGCCCTGGTCACCACCAATGTCTTTGCTCTCCTGTCTGCAATCCACTCAGAGACCAGGCTTTCCAGCTCTGTATACATTGGTTGCCGACCACATCCAATCTTGCGCCTTTTACCCATTCCGCTCTCCACTTTTTCACTCAGGTTAGTGTATTCTGCACGCCATTTTTGGACCAATCGGTGATCCAACATTTTCTCCTTGCAGAACTGCGCTACATTTTTGCCCCAAGATTCTTCGACAATCGCTTTTTTATACTCCACGGTGTAACTCTTCCTTTTACCACTGGAACCGGAAGCACTCATGTCTAGGGGCAAAAATAATTACCTCAGCATATGGTACCGGTATAAGCACTGCTTGTGGTTCCGTATCACAGTCTCCCATAGGGTTACAGCCCCATACAGTATCCCACATAGCCTCCCATACGATAGGAATTCCCTCCCCTTGATGCTTTACCTTACGCAGGCAGCTTCAATCCCGGTATACCGTAGGTCAGTCAGGAAAGCCGAATGTTTAGGGACAACGCATGAAGCAAATAAAGTTTCTCTCTGAGGTTTCTGCCATTCGAATGGAATCAGTCACTCCTCTTTATTTGGTTAACATCAAACAAGGTGAATAAATCACATACAAAAAAGTTTACTGTGGCAGTTTACCGGTAACAATGGTTACATCCTCAATTTATTCACTTTTACGGTACCGTATGTTTTACATGTCCCACTTACCGGTAACACTTATACGGTATAAGCTTTTATAACAGCAGATGGTCAACACAGAAGTTATACAGATTATTATTGTCCTTGTTATTCTCGCCTCGTCCCACTCCCCCACCCCAAAGCTCACCCGCACACAGGCACAGATTTGGAACTTGATGTCTGTCATTCCCCCCCTCCCTTTCTTGTTTGGAGGCTTTTTTAAAAGTTCCCACTGTGTTGACATGGATGGCTATGAGGGGATGTTGTAAGCACCTTTTGGCTGTGCTAATTGCCGGCTGATTTACGGTACAAGCCTTTAGGCAAGGCAATTACCGGTATTCAGATCAAAAGAGTGCATAAACAAACAAATCCTCAGGCTGTTTGAGATAACTGAAGTTACGGTACGGTAGTTAAGCACATCTGAAACACACACCAAATTACCGTAGCCTAAGATTTACAGATCTTTGACAGTTAAAAGAGTTAGGAAACATACGGTATTATCTTGTAATTATCTTGTAATCTCCTGACCTCCTGACTAAGCAGGAGATATAGTACGTACTATATGACATGCCCCGAAGGCAACACGTGGTGGGGATTTTGGGGATAAAAAGAAAGTGAGACGCTGTCTTGCTTTCGGGGAAACACGGGTAGCTAGTCTAGGCAGGAGTTTCTCTTACAGGACTCTTGAATGGAGCTACACGGTCCAACCTTCTGGAAAGCTTCGCCTGGCAAAAACTGGGAACATCCGGCCGGAGGCGGGGCCTTCTCCAGGTCCCGTCAGCCAGACAGTGTTGCCTGGCGGGGCCTAGGGGAAGAGCCTTCTCTGTTGCGGCCCCGGCCCTCTGGAACCAACTTCCCCCGGAGATCTGTGTCGCCCCCACCCTCTCCGCCTTTCGTAAATTGCTTAAAACATACTTTTGCTGGCAGGCCTGGGGCAGCTAACACCTTGCCCCTAGCCAGTGTACGTTTGTGTGTATGTTTGTGGATGATTGGTTTTTCCTTTTTTAACTTAACGGTTTTTATATTTATGTATGTTATTGTAATTTCTATCATGTTGTGAGCCGCCCTGAGTTCTCCGGAATAGGGCGGCATAGAAATTAAATAAATAATAATAATAATAATAAATAATAATAATTCCGGCAATCCAAAACCTCCATTTTTCTTAGCATCTTGTAATGTTTTCATCTTAATTCTAGCTTTTTTCCCCTGCCAAATAAAATTCAAAACCAATGAATTTAAATTTTGAAAGAATTTTCTCTCAAGTTTTATCGGAATCGTTTGAAATAGAAATAAAATCTTCGGCAACACATTCATTTTTACTGTAGCAATTCTTCCTAATATTGACAGCTGGAGGTTTTTCCATCTTTCTAAGTCTAGCTTTATTTGCTTCAATAATTTTATATAGTTGTCTTCTTTTATTGACGAACACTTAGCTGAAAGATAAATACCTAAATATTTAACTTTTTTCACTATTTGTACCTCTGTTTTCTCTAGTATTTGCCTTTTTTGTTTATCTGTGAGGTTCTTTACTATTACTTTAGTTTTATCTTTATTTATTTTTAGTCCTGCCATTTCCCCATATTCTTCTATCTTTCCCCATAGTTTAGGAATCATCTCTAAAGGTTCTTCCAAAATAAACACTAGATCATCAGCAAATGCTTGTAACTTATATGTTTCATCTTTTATTTTCAATCCTTTAATTTCTGTATCCTTTCTTATCCTTCTATTTAGTACTTCCAAAGTAAAGATAAATAATAATGGAGATAGTGGACACCCTTGTCTCGTGCCTTTTCTTATCTCAAAGCTCTCAGTATAATCTCCATTCACTATCACTTTTGCTGTCTGGTTACTATATATTGCTTTTATCATGTTTGTAAAGTTCTTTCCAAAGTCCATAATTTGTAGTTGTTGAACCATAAATTGCCAGGAAACACTATCAAATGCTTTGTGGGCGTCTAAAAACACTAATGCTAATTGTTTCCCTGGGTGTAATTCATAATATTCTAATACGTCCATTATCACCCTTAAATTGTTTTTAATTTGTCTCTTCGGTAAAAAGCCGTTTTGATCTGGATGTATAAACTCAACTAAGTATCTTTTCAGTCTCTCTGCTATTATTGAAGTAAAAATTTTGTAATCCACATTGAGTAATGAAATCGGTCTATAGTTCTTAATATACATCAAGTCTGAATCTTCTTTTGATATCAAAGTAATATTTGCTTCTATCCATGTATTTGGGAGTTTGGCCTTTAACAATAATCCATTACAAACATCTTTCAGCAGTTCACTTAATATATCTTATAGATTTTTATAAAGTTCTGCCGGTAGCCTGTCTGGGCCTGGTGTTTTCCTGTTCTTTTGTCATTTTATAGCCTCTAATATCTCCATCATTGTTATTCTTTCTTCTAACATAGTTTTGAATGTCTCTGGAATCTTTGGTAATTTACTTTCTTCTAAATATTGAGCAATTCTCTTTTGCAGCCTCCTCTTTGCTATACAATTCCTTATAATATTCCTTGATTATCTTTTTTATTTCTTCCTTTTTAAATTGTAATCAACCTTTCCCGTCTTCTAAGTTATGTATTATTTTCTTCTATTTCTGTTTTTTAAGCTTATAAGCTAGCCATCTTCCTGGCTTATTGGCATTTTCGAAGAAGTTTTATTTTGCTCTCTTTATTTGTTCCGCCAATTTTTCTGAGTCCAACAAATTCAGCTTATGTTTTATTATTTCCATTTCTCTTTTTAAAGTCTTTACTTGTGGTTTTTGTTGTAATTCTGTCTCTAATTTTCTAAATTCTTCTTTTAATAATAAATATTGCTGCACTTTAGTTGTATCCCATACGTTTTGTAGTGATGTGTCTTCTTCTTTATTTTCTTTAAAGAAGAATTCCATTTCTCTTTTGGCCAAGTCTATGAATTCTTTATCTTTTAGTATAGATTGATTTAAAATCCATCTTGGTTTTTTTTGTATTCCTTTCCATGTCGCTTTTAAAGGGTTGTGATCTGCCCATGTGCCTATTTCTATCTCAATTTCCTGTATATCCATCTTTAATTCAGGAGTCATCCAAATCATGTCAATTCTTGGCCAAGATTTATGACTATTTGAATAAAAGATGTATTGTCGAGTTTGAGGATTAATTTCTCTCCAGACATCTTGAATTCCAATTTCTTCTGCCATGTCAAAAAATGTCTTGGGTAATCTTCTTCTTACAAGTTTTCCTGTTTTGCTACTTTTGTAATCCATTGTTCCATCTACTATCGCATTAAAGTCTCCTATTAAACAAATATTCTGGTATTCCATTTCTATTAATTTCCTGTGTAATCTTTGATAAAATTGTTCTTGACTATCATTTGGAGCATAAATTGCCATTAACAATATTTATTTTTGGTGCAAATATATTTCGATCATTACAATTCTTCCTTCTTCATCTGAATATATTAATTTAGAGTCTATTGTCTCTTTAACGTATATCGCCACCCCTTGTTTCTTTTGTTGTGCTGATGTATAATAAAGCTTCCCCATTTTGGGGTATTCCAAAAATTTGTAATGTTGTTTTTTTATGCGTGTCTCTTGTAAGCAGATTATATCTATATTTAATTTCTGAAGTTTCCTAAAAATTTTATTTCTTTTTATTGGGGAATTTAGTCCATTTACATTTACCGAAAAAATCTCATTTTTTTTCTCCATTTCCTCTTTCATTACTTATATTTTGGCCTAGTTGATCTTGTAGTCCTTTGTTCTCTAGCAGTTCCTTCTCCTTCACCTGTTTGTTCACTTTTCTTCTGCTGCTGTTCTGCTTGTGCCGTTGCTCCTTGAGCCGTCTCTCCCGTCTACTTATCCTCTTGTTGCTGTAATCCTTCATCCAAAATTACTCTATTTCTTACTTCAAAGTCCTCTCTCAGCTATATTTGTTGATGTCCCTTGCTGTGGCCAAGTCCTGAGCTGTTCCTTACTGCATAAGATTGAAAGACAAAAAGTTGTTGGCTTGAATCATATTGAAATCAAAGTTCTCATGACGAAGTCAGCCTCTTGTTGGACTATGAACCTGGGATGTACTATCAATGCCTCATGAAGAATTTGCTTCCTGACCCATGAAGGACTTGGAGGAATGACTGTGCTGGCAGATATCTTTCAATTACCTGGGAGATGATTTGCAAAAATATTGGATACTCCATTACTCTAGAGAAAGAACAAAGACTGCCTCTGTAACAGGACATGTCAAATGTACTGTATATACGGTACATTGGAAAGAAAGAGTATGTATTCAGTATGCAAAAGGTTGATGCTGTATGTGTAATTTAATATAACATAAGTGCATAATTACAATATAAAATGTTATTGTTACAAATGTTTTTATTATGCATTTATCATATTATAGTGTATTCTGTATTATTGTTGCAATGAATAAAATGTTTCTTTTATTTATGATATTTTTTCCTCAATTATTTGTGTCCTCCTTTTCATTGTAAAAAAGTTGGTCACCTTACTTTAATTGCATTAATAACAATATCTGAGCTTGTGTTGTATTGTAAGTATATATGTGGTATAAGACAATGAGATTGGAGAGAGAAGCCAGGAGCACAGAAGAAAAAAAAGGGGGAAGAGAATTGTGGTGAAAGTGACTTTTCCAAGCTGATATTTCAAAAACTATGGATAATATAGTGTGTACAGATAACATCTCTATAGGGACTCATGAAGCAGCTGTGCACACTCAATACAGAGACAATGGGGGACAACCTGTGAAGCAGTTGCTTGGAATTTCCAAAGTTTTTTTCTCTTCAACTCTCAAAAAATGGTAATATCTGCCCCCTACAAATGTTGCTGGCTTTCAGTTGTTATTCGTGCCAATCAGCATGGCCAACACTTGGAGGTGCAGGATCTACCCCAAAGATGAAGGAACTTTTAGAGGTTAAATCCTAGGATATGTGTCCCTACCTTCCAAGCTTCTTTGAATGAATGAGGATCTTCTAGAGTCAAATGGCATATTAGATGTGTTATCAACTACATTTGAGGAAACAGCAACCTTTAAGACTTTGTCCCACATTGCTCAAAAGGACAATATGAGCATCTTACATAAACATAGCTATTAGTGTTTAGGGCAGGGGTAGGCAACCTTAGCTCTTTTATGACTCATGGACTTCAACTCCCAGAATTCCTGAGCCAGCCAGGAATTCTAGGAGTTGAAGTCCATGAGTCATAAAAGAGGCAAGGTTGCCTACCCCTGGCTTAGGGTTTATTTGGCATACCTGGTCAATAATGCTTTATTATATATCATAGTAATGTAGACTATCGCTTAGCATGATATGGAATCCAAGCTTGTGTCTAAAATCCTAGGAAACCATATTCTTCCCAAGGCTAGGGAGCCATTTAAAATGTGTACGAAAACAAGAGATAAAAAGTAACTGCCTCTATTGATACATTGCCCTCAAAGTTGTCATGTTAACTCAGTGGCTCCCATACTTGGTCCAAAGTACAGAAATTCAAGGAAAATTGTTTTTAAGACAAGAAACAGCAGTTGGAAATGGTAGGTATCTTGAAGAAAGTAATATAACAAATAACATAAGTACACAGTCATGTTTCCTAAACCAGGGACATACATATTCAAACTCCAGACAACTATGAAATGATAGCAAAGAATTTGTTCTTTACATATCTGTTACGTTCTTTGGTTATAAATATCTAAAAATCTCAAGGCTTTTGCAACCATGATATGGTAACACCATTCTGAACTAATTAACCAAGACTAGTGCAATTCAGTTCATATAGAATTCAAAGTGTACAGAAATTGGGCTGAGTGCTTCATGGTTCAGTCAGCCATGGTTAATGACCAGCAAACAACCGGGTTTTATCTTCTACTTTCACTACAGCTATTTTGCTCAATAAAAGTTTTTTTTCCCTCATGGACACGTTATATCATTTATTGAATGGTAACACAAAAATGAATCAACAGTTTTTTTTAACTTCCCAATTTAGTCTAGAGATCTGGTAAGTCTTGGTGGTCTCCAATTCCTGTATTAAGCCAATCTGACTCTAGCTAGCTTTTGGAGATCAGCCAAGATCAGCTTACCAACAATGGTGTTTGGCTGGACAATGATACATTGTGTCCAGTAGGGGGAGGACTTACCTCAGGATTAGCTAAATAAATGACCACAGGGAATTAGATATGGAAATAATCTGCTTTATTCAACTTTATATTATATTTTGAAATCCAGAAATAAGTGTTAAATGTTTTCTTTTGGAAGCAGTATATGAAGAATTAAGGTCTTATCATTCTAAACTGTGTTATTCTTCCAGTGAAAACTTTTAAACAAAAAATACAAATAAAATATGCAAAACAAAAATAAAAACAATCTCTTAAATAGTATGAATAAATTTATCTTAACAGTTATCTATAGCAGATTACATAAGTGACAGTAAAGCTTTATATAAATATCTACATCTATCAATCTATATATGCTTATCCCAAAACTGTTGAATAGATACCATTTTAATATCTTTATCTTCAATAAAGAACTTCAATAAAGTCTCCTGAAACACCCGCTCAAGTAAATTTTGACATCAGCATTGTGTCATGGAAAAGGGTATGTTTTATTATATTACTTAGTATTTCTCTTTCCTAACTGGCAGTCAGTATCACAAACAGCTAAAGAATCAGTTCACAAATGAAAAGTTCCCTGCTCCAAGCATGTTCACTCCCATCAATCTTATAGAATTGATTATAGAAGTATTCTTATAGAATACTTTTATGAAAACTTTCCATTTGCAGGATCACAATCCAGATGCAGAGAATTGAAAAACAAAAATTTGCTGTGTGCCAGCACAACTTCCCAAAAGACTAACCACTGGAAACTGATCAAAGAGAGAAGCAACCTGGAATTAAAGAGAAACTTCCGGACAGTGAGGAGCAGCTTGCCTCCGAAATCGTGGGCACTCCATCACTGGAGATTTTTAAGAAGTGGCTAGACAGTCACTTGTCTGAGATGGTATAGGTCCTCCTGCTTGAGCAGGGGGCTGGACTAGAAGACCTCCAAGGTCCCTTCCAGTTCTATTCTATTCTATTCTATTCTATTCTATTCTATTCTATTCTATTCTATTCTATTCTATTCTATTCTATTCTATTCTATTCTATTCTATTCTATTCTATTCTATTCTATTCCATTCCATTCCATTCCATTCCATTCTATTCTAGTTCATGGGAGAAGATGGTAGTGGTGTTGATTACTCCTTCAATCTGTTTTATCACCTTCTCACAAATTTCTCCTGGGCTTCTATCTGGAGGATCTACTTTTTCAACATTTGCCTTGTCCCACATCTCTTCATAGGCCTCTCTCTAATACTGTAGTATAATCAACCAATAAAAGGACAGGTGTCCCAACTTTACAGCACAAACCATCATACACCAAATTTTCCCCTGCAAATTGCAAATCTGCTTGCTCCAAGAAAACTTCTTGTCAGCCAGTGCAATACATTTCGACATCAGACACTCAGCTCTGTGCTCAGCAACTTCCTTACAGAAGTTTCAGTTTGGTAAGTTTGGTTTATTGCAGAAAGAATCATAAGATCTGCCTGCTGGGGGAAAAAACATTCTGTGTTTCTGTGTCTCTTTTGCAAGATTTAAATGTCTAGGCCAGGGGTAGGCAACCTTGGCTCTTTTATGACTCGTGGACTTCAACTCCCAGAATTCCTGAGCCAGCACAGCTGGCTCAGAAATTCTGGGAGTTGAAGTCCACGAGTCATAAAAGAGCCAAGGTTGCCTACCCCTGGTCTAGGCTTTGCCTCCTATCTTTATGAATGAATGAACTTTTGATTGTTCTTTTCACAGCTGCGAGAATAAGAGACATCTGTTTTTTAATGTTTAGGTAGCATTTATGTCAGGTTTTTTTAATGTTTAGGTTATGTCAGACCTGAGATCTGCTATTCCTGAGGTGCCAGCTTCAACCCTTACTTCTGCACCCTGCCAAGCTCCATAACAAGCAGGCAAATTATATAGTCTCTACTCTGAACTCTTCCCCTTGAGACACCACACCTTTCCTCTTTCTTCTACTATGGTACTGCAAGTGGCACAAGGACCTTACTGAAAGTTGGTTAGCCATGTCTTTGCTTTACAGGATCTGCTGGGTTGTGCAATTCACACTGCTATGCTAAATGTGTCTTTTCTACATTTGCCAGTGCATGGGAAACAGGTAGGACTTCTTCCCCACCGTGTTACTATCTTGTTAGCAAGAGAAAGCAGACCTCACGCCACTCCTGACCATTGGGCTTTGGTCATGGAGTGGTAAGGGGTTTCCCTTGCTGGAAAATAGAGGCCAGGTAGCTAGTCCAAGAGGTGGGTGCACTTACCAGGTAACTAAGAAAATAGACATAAGGCAGTCAACGATCTACCCATGCATTCATGATTTAAAACAGGGTTGACCTTTTTTTGTTACTGCCGTCAATTTCCTTGATAATAATGTTCTGAGGGTCACCTACTGGTGATGGAGTGGGCTGAAACAAACAGGATGTGGGAGACCACTCACAATGTGACCCAGACCAAGCCATGACTTTTCTCTCTTTTGGAACTCCTTCCCCTTCTCTCTGTCTCTTAGAAGAAAATTGCTTTCCCCAAAAGCCTTCAGATGAATGATTCCCCAGGTTTTTTAGTCTAGGCCAAGAGTTACATTTAGTTGATGGTTGATTTAGGATCACAGGCTGTCCAATTTGGTGTAAAAGTCCAGCGGTATCCAGAGTGGGAGGATAACTCTGGGCCTTCTTTTTTTTTAAAAAAGAAAGAAAGTGCTTCCCAATCTGTGGACTTAATTCATCTTCACAAGAATAGAAATCCAGCAACTGGCACAACTGGCACAGCAATGGCCCAAAGAAAGAACCAAAATCACAAAAATTATCAGGAAACATTTAAAACAATTTCAACCACATGCCCAAGAAATACTGTTTCCTTAATTAATACTGTAATTTTTTATCTGAGTTATAGCCCTGAACAATTACCAATTTGTATTCTGCATAGTTACAGTTTCCAGTTTCCTCTAGCAATTGTTAACTACTGCATCTTCTCTCCATATTTAGAGAAGGGTAATTGGACAGTTTGTATCTTCAGAAAAATCAGTATCCTTCCCTTCCCTTTCCCTGGTTTGTAGTAGCTAAGCAAGTGTGGAGTGACTAGGATGTTATTCCTCTTATCTGAGAGTTGTATTTCTTGTTATGGGCTCAAAGGTTAACTCTTTGAGTGGGACTGACCATCATTTGGATGAGGGTCCTCCAGATCTATGGTCCAAGCCTATAGACCAGGGGTGTCAAACTCAATTTCATTGAGGGCCGCATCAGCATTGTGGTTGCTCTCAGGAGGGCCGGGTGGGTGTTGCCAGGGTGGGTGTGGCCTACTGGGTGAGCATGGATGGAGTGGGTGTGGCCTACTGGGTGGGCATGGCCAGCTCTACATCGTTCGCATCAAGGGTGCCTGTGGGGGCCTGGCAGGAATGGGACAGATCTGAGGGTCTCTGGCAGAAGGGGGTGGGACTGGGGCAAGTGCCAAGGCATGGTGCATTTCTTCATTCCTCACAAAGGGTGACACCTCCCTAGCATGAACTCAGGGGGCGGGTCCGACAAGGCAGGGGCTGGTTCCTCGTTGTTTCTAGATGGCCTTGTGGAGCTAAGACTGAATGCGTTTCAGCATAGATGGCCACCACAAAATTGTACATTGGCTCCCAGCTGGCCTGGGCCAGGGCCAGGGCCAAGGCAGCGGGGGTCATTTCCCTCACTGTTTCCAGGATGGCTTCGCAGGCCACATGAAACCACTTTGTGGACCGCATCCGGCCCCTGGGCCTTATGTTTGACATGTCTGCTATAGACTAAATGTAAAGTTTAAAAAACCCAAAGAAGGCAATAGAAAGCCATTTGTATCCTTCTGTCAAGAAATCTTCATGAATTTATCAGTCCCTAGGAACTGAAATCAATTCAATAACATTTTTTAACCTTTATGTATGTGTATAACATGTACTATGCTATAACCAATATTCATCTTCTAGGACAAAATATTAAAATAAATATTTTCACCCACCAGTAGCAGGAAAAGAATGTATGCATGCATGCTTATATTTAGACACAGACATGCGCATAGACAGTCCTTGGGAGCTGGAAATCACAAATTCTAGACTGAAGTAGGAGTGGAAGGGTCCAGGCAAAACCAAGTCATATAATAGAATATGGCCATAGAATTAAGACATCAATCTAAGAATTTCACTGAGGATAATGAGAACTTCACAACCCATGCTGTGGTCTCCTAGGGTTTAGCTATGCCTATGCCTTTTTAAATTGCAAGATCTACTGGGAGGGGGTGGGGAAGGAAACCTTTTATCCTGAAGCTCTTGCCAGAAGTGAAAGGAATGCTGTTACTGGGGCTATGCCATGAACCTGACCCGGTGGGGTGTACTGGTGTGAGCTTAACTGGAAGCCTGCAGTAGCTGGTACAAGAATGGACTGAAATGCTGGGAACCGTCTGCGTTTCAGAGCTATTTATACCGTTCTGCGTTGTTCCCTTACTGGTCCTCTCGGTTATTTGTGTCCCACGACTTGGGGCATTGCTCCCTTCTGACCTTTTCTTCCATTCTCCTTTATTTTTAACATCATCCTTTTCTCCAACTGGTTAGCTCCCATGGGGAACGAGTAGAAAGGAGTGGGAACCAAAAACATCAGGCTCTGTTATCTGCCCAAGTCTGGGTGGGTCGGCCTTCTAGTGAGGCAGGAAGTTCTGGCTTCGAACGTTCTTGCACAGAGGTTTGTATACAAGGGCTCTTCTATATATTTGGTTTTTGCAAGCTATCTCTAATTATTCCTTAGGAGGAATACAGGAAGTGGCCTTATAGTGCAGGTCAAACAATTCATTTGTTTTAGCCCAGTCTCATCTCCTCCTTAGTAGTAAATCTTAAATCACAAGAGATTTTCCATTAACTGGCCACTTGATGGCTGGATATGGGTATAAATGACAAAAATATATTTCCACAATTCATTTTAAATTATGTTTCCTTTTCAGTTTCTCATTTGATGTTGTTTTGCATAGATAAACATAAGGAGAACTTGTTTTATGATGTATCATCAAGCGTTGACAAATACAATATGTATTACAAATAGTAATAATAAGCTGCAGATGGATTGTTTTGGGAATATATTTTGCCCAGGGAACTCTAGGACCCAGAAGTCTCATCCACTTTCTTCAAGGGAGAGACATCAGCATCCATTGGGAAGGCAAAGGAGGAAAAGACAAGACACAGCCAGCCTTATACTGGACTAGGAAATCAATGCCATCTAGGTCAAGACTATAGGTAGCCCTCTACTTATGATTATAATGGTCATCATGTGATTGACCCAATTTTATTATCTTTTATTGTAGCAGCTGTTAAGTAAACATGTCAATTGTTAAGTGAACATCATGGTCATTATGCAAACCAGCTATTTGCTATGGAGTGTTTTTGTGGAAAACCAGAAGTAAATGCCAGTTTATGGCAAAAAAACTTTGTAAAACATGGTCATGTGACTGTGGGATGCTGCAAATGGCCATAAATGGAGGCCAGATGCCAAGCACCCAAAATACTGTCATGTGGTTGCTTGGGGGGGGCGGAGGGTTGTCAGAACCTCAGAATGCAGTCATATCTTTTGGGAGAGGGTGTCCATTGTAACTTCAGTCACCAAGCAACTGGTCGTAAGTCAAGGACCACCTGTACTTTTATTATAATAGCTATAGAAACAGAATCTTGCAAGTCTGAATGTGCTTCCCCTTCCCTCTTTGTATGAACTAGGGATATGCTTTTATGAGACATCTTCTCAAAAGTTATTTTCTTGGCCCAGAGTCAGGCTCCTTTTATTCAACTGTAGCTTTGGTACCACTCTGCCTCCTGTCCTTCATTGCTTCTGCCTTCTAAAGACATGCATCTTCATGATATCTCAACCACCCCCCAAACCCCATGACATGCTATTTATCCAAAGCAGGGATTCACATATGAAAGACCTGCACTGTGATGTAGTGATCCCATGACTTCATTTTTTTGTCATCTTGGATTGCTGTGGATGCCTGTGAGTAAAGACAATTTATGGAAAGGCTGGCATGTCCTTTACGTACATTTATTTAAAAGCACGTATTGTATGCTAGTCACTGGAGGTACTGAAGCAAAACCTTTGCACAGAGTTAAAGGCATTTTTTGTGATGATGATCACATCTGGGACTTAAGATATTAAAAATCCTCTTAGAGGAAGGGGCGGGGCTCCAGCATTGTTACAGCCTCCTTCAGAGGCTCCGAGCTCCAGGGCTTGTAAAGCCGCAAAAACAGCGAACATCAGCTGTTTTTAGCAGCGAAAAAAACCCCTCTTCGGTCAAGGAAGGGGTGAAGAGCATCAAGCGGGGGTTGAGCTCCTCTGAAAACCCCCTGAAAAAGCTTTCAGGGGGAAAGAGTGAGAGCTCCCCAGACGCTTGAAGAAGCGGACAGAACCAGACGCTGCGACCATCCTCCGCTCGAGAAAAACTTTTAAAAGAGACCTAGAGACAGGCGGACTGAACACAGGAGCTTAAACTGCAAGTATTTTCTATATTTTACTTCTGATCAATTACTTTCACAATCAACAAAATGTATCCAAGATGGCGATCGCTTTCACTATAAAGAGAAAGTTACCAGAAGTGAAAGTGAAAAGTGAAAGCGCAACGTGAGAGCAAGCGCTAGAAGACAGTTTAGACTCATATCTTACAAATTTTACAAAGTATACCTGAAGAAGACAAAAAGAGGATACATCTTGGCAATATATGTGTAAGGATTTTTCCTCTGCATAAAGAAACCTTGTTAACAGTGGACTGAATATAGAATGGCTACCAGACAATCAAAAATAGTTCCCTCAAAGGTGGCAGCATCCTCCCCAGCTCAACCCCCTAAAATACCAGTAAATAATTTTCCTGCTCCCCCATCTTCCTCAATATCTACAGAGTCCCAGACCCCCGTCTACCCAAGCCTCTCCAGAAATGCGTATTGTGAATTATTTAAAGGCTGCATTGTCAGCAATGACTGAAAATCTAGAGAAGAGGCTTGAAGAAATGAATGACAATTCTGAAAAAAGGATTGAAAAACTGGAAAAAAAACTGGAGAACAAGATTGAGGAACAAAGCAAAGAATTGGAGAAGAAGGTGGAGGAACAAAGGAAAGAATTGGAAAAGAAGATGAGAAACAAAGCAAAGAACTGGAAAAGAAGATGGAGGAACAAAGCAAAGCTGTGACTGATGATTTAGACCAAATCAAAGAAACAATGCAGACTCACAATAAGAAAATAAGAGAAGATATTGTGGAAACTTTTAAGGGGGTCTGGGAGAGCGTTGAAGAAAAGATGGAAGAGGTTGAGCAAAAAGTAGAGGGACAACTTGCTGAGATGAAAAGTGAAATGCAAGACCACACACAATATCACCAGATGATGACAGCAATTAGGTTCAGAGGGCTGAGAGAAGTATCAAATGGGAAGCAAGAAGATTTGAGAAGAATTTTTGAAGAAGCTTTGGGAAAATTTCTAGAAGATGATGTTAAAAATTTCTCCTGGCAAATTGATAGAATCCACAGAGTTAATTCATGGATGGCAAGACAAAGAAATCTACCTAGAGATGTTGTTATCTATTTTGTAACAAGGGGATTACGAAATCTTATTCTTACAACATCCTACAACAAGAGATTAAACATAGATGGTCAGGAGGTGGCGATTTTGAAGGAGATCCCTCCAAAGATGTTAAGAGAAAGAAAAGACTACGCATTTTTGGTCACGGAACTGAAAACACGTTCTCTACAATTTCGGTGGGAGGTCCCAGCTGGACTGTCATTACTTTATAATGGTAAAAGATACCACCTGAACTCGGTCTGGAAAGCAAAAGAATTTTTTGAAAATGAGCTGAAGGCTGGGGGACCCCCACCCACATCACCAAAAAATGTAGATTGGCCACAAGAAAGAGGAATGGACTTAAAACAACGATCACAATCCCCGGAGACACAGCCCTCTGCAGCAGCAGGAGAGGATGAAGGAGCTTCTCTGGAGGCGACTGCACGGAGTATGGATATCCCTAAAACCTTGGAAGTAGAAAAGCCTAAAGATCAAAGGCAGACGAGAGCTACTATTAAACGTATGGGACAACGAGAAAAGAACCAACAACGCAGTGCAAGTACAAGTCTGGAAACCATGGGAGCTCGACCAAAAAAGAAACCAGGGGAAAAAGTGGATTTGGTCTTGCAAAAGTTTTCCAAAGCTGATCATGTCAAATAAATATTTGACATGGAATGTTAATGGTTTAAACTCTCCACAGAAAAGGAAGAAAATATTTCATTACTTGACTCAAGGTAAAAATGATGTCATTTGCTAAACACCAATCAAAATAAAATGTAACAGGAGTATAGTTGAGGCTAGACACGAGGAATGGGGAAAAAGGCTTACTAACTCAGACGTTTTCAAAGACTAATACTTAGTATTGTATACCAGGTGTCATGATGATTGCTGCATAATATGTTTTTATGTTCAATGTTAATGGTTTTAATAAAAGAATTTTTATATTTTTTTTAAAAAAAATGATGTCATTTGCTTACAAGAAACACATATTAGAACTACTGACCAGAAATACTTAATAAACAACAAGTTAGGTACACATTTTATTGCAGCGGCTGCTGAAAAGAAGAATGGAATTGTCATATATGTGAAAAATCATATAAGAGCTAAATTAATAGAATCGGACTCACAAGGTAGATATCTAGCAATCGAAATTATAAAAGATGATAAGAAAGTTCTTTTGATGGGCATATATGCACCAAATCAACAACAAGGAAAATTTTATAAATTTGTACATAAAAAGCTAATACAATTCGATTATAGATCTTGTATTCTAATGGGAGATTGGAATGGTGTTATAGAGATCGGCTTAGATAAAAAGAAGACATCACCAATTCCACAAAAACATGCCAAGTTGCCCAAATCTTTTTTTTATATAAAGGATGATTTTGACCTGATAGACATTTGGAGAGAAAGACATGGCAAAGAGCAAGAATTTACCTTTTTTTCAGATAGACACCAGTCATTTTCTAGAATCGACTTTATATTAACATCAAGTGATTTGCTTTTTAGCCTAAAGAAGGTGAAAATCCTACCCAAAGTTTTAACAGACCACAACCCGGTTTGGATGGAATTAAGGGTAGGACAGAGACCTAAGAGGTCCTGGAGACTTAATGAAAATTTGTTTAAATACGATATAAATGTGAATGAATGCAAGAATGTTATGAAGGAATTCTTTATCCTGAATATGGACAAAGATACACCTATAGAAATGATATGGGATGCAAGCAAGGCATACATGCGTGGGATTTTAATTGATATGAACAAAAGAGCAAAAAAGGAAGGAGTTAGAAGAGGAAATAAGTAAGAAAGAGCAACTATTAATAGAAAGACCAGATGATAAAGACGTTAAAGAGGGGATCAAGATTTTACGGAAACAATTTGACTTGTTGATGGCAGATCAAGTTGCTAGGCATATACAATATGCAAAACATAATACATTTTTTAATTCTAATAAACCTGGTCGATGGTTGGCTTATATATTACGGAGAAAACAAAAATCCCGTATAATTGAAAAAATAGATTATAAAGGGAAGGAAGCATTTCAACAAGAAACGATCAAGAAAGCTTTTCTAGAATTTTACTCCAAGTTATATGCTGAAGAGAAGACACAAGATAATGAGATAGAAAAGTTTCTGCAAAATGAAAAGGTATTGATAATTTCCGATGAACAAAGAGATAGATTAAATGCAGTGATCACATCAGAAGAAATAATTTCAGTGATTAAACAATTGAAAATGGGAAAATCCCCTGGGACGGATGGGTTAACGGCGACCTATTACAAGCATCTTCAAGAAGAGATGGTGGAACCTCTTAGAGAACTATTTGTCAACATACAAGAGGGTGGTCAGATTCCACCGTCATGGAAAGCAGCCTACATCGCTCTAATTCCTAAAGAGGGAAGAGACAACGCTCAACCAGAAAATTATAGACCTATTTCATTACTGAATACGGATTATAAAATTTTTGAAAAATTTTGGCTAACAGATTAATGACAGTGTTACAAAAAATAATTCACTCGGACCAAACTGGCTTTATAAAAGGAAGACAGATGAAAACTAACGTAAGACAACTTCTTAATATAGTAGAATACTTGGAAAAGCATATTCAGGTGCCCGCTGTTCTTATGTTTTTGGATGCAGAAAAAGCCTTTGATAGAATTGGTTGTTTTTGAAAAAATTAATTGGTGGGATAAGAATGGGAGAACAGTTTATTAATTCCATATTGGCAATTTATCAGAAACAAACAGGCCAGTTCATCGTGAATGGGGACTTAACAGACTCATTTAATATAGAGAAAGGTACTAGACAGGGATGTCCTTTATCCCCTTTGCTGTTTGTTTTAACGCTGGAGGTTTTATTGAATAAGATACGAGCGGCAGATGATTTAAAAGGTATACGGATTAGACAACACGACTACAGATTATGTGCCTTTGCGGATGACTTGCTTGTGACACTGACTCAACCAACACAATCAGCCAAGAGATTGATGGAGATAAGTAAGGATTATGGTAGGGTATCAGGCTTCAAATTAAATATATCCAAGACAAAGATGCTAGTTAAAAATTTAGATAACAATTCAAAACATGACTTGGAAAGAATAACGGGTTGTGAAATAGTTAAGAAAGTTAAATACTTAGGAGTTGATATTGAAGCTTCTAATGGGAAGCTATATAAAAATAATTATGAAGTTCTGTGGAACAAGATACAAATAGAATTTGAGAAATGGAAAAAATTACAACTATCTCTGCTGGGCAGGATAGCTGCAGTAAAAATGAATGTATTGCCAAAATTTTTATTTCTTTTCCAAATGTTACCTATACTTAAAAAGGATGCGAACCTGGAGGAGTGGCAGAAGGGCATTAACAGATTTATTTGGGATGGCAAGAAACCAAGGGTTAAATTAAAAATTATCCAGGATACAAGGGAAAGAGGTGGTTTAAAAATGCCCAATCTTAAGTTATATTATCATGCTGCGGTTCTAGGTGCGCTAAGTGACTGGGTTGATCTATCCAATGATAGAATACTGAATATTGAAGGGTATGATTTACTATATGGTTGGCATGCATATCTAGTGTATGAAAAAAAGGTGGATAAGAGCTTCAAGGAGCACATACTGAGAAACTCTCTGTTGCGTGTCTGGAAAAAGTATCAGTACTTACTAAATGAAAAGATTCCCATCTGGACAGTCCCCAGACACGCAATAGAGAACATAAACATAGTACAAGCTCAAGATGTGGTGCCCTATAGTAAACTCCTAATGAAAGAAGGGAATGTGTTATCATTAAAGTCCTCGAAAATGCTAGAAGATGAAGGAATAGTTTATACTTGGTTTTCATATTTACAATTGCAGTCCAGATGGCAAAAAGACTTGAAGATGGGTTTATCCCAAACAGATGAGAATTTAATTAAACAAGTTAGAGACCAAAGGTCTATGCATATCAAAAGATTGTATAATGTATTGATAGAAATGGACTCCGAAACCGAACTAGTCAAGGATTGTATGATAAAGTGGGGACAAAATTTTGGACAACCTATCATGATGGAAACGTGGGAGAGAATTTGGGTGAAAAATGTAAAATTTATGCAAGCGCAACATTTAAGAGAGAACTTTTACAAAATGTTTTATAGATGGCATCTAGATCCGAAAAAACGATCATATATCTACCCGGACCTCCAACCTAAATGTTGGAGATGTGAAAGTATGGATGCTACTTATTTTCATGTATGGTGGACTTGTAGAAAAATTAAAGCTTTTTGGAGAAAAATATGGTGGACACTTCAAACCATATTGAAAAAGCGTATTGAATTTCTACCTCAGTTGTTTTTGTTAGGGATTACAAAAGACTGTACCACCCTGGAGACGAACTTAATTTTGAATTTGATCACAGCAGCAAGACTGTTGGTGGGACAATACTGGAAGAAACCAGAATTACCATCTATTGAAGAATGGACCTTGAAAGTCACAAATCTGGCGGAAATGGCCAAAATATCCGCATACTTGAAGGATCATTCAAATGAAAAATATATGTTGGACTGGGAAAAATGGATAGACTACATACAAGAGAAATACCAATCAAAGAAAATGTATCTAGCTTATAGTTAAATCTTGATATGCTGAGTGAAGAATGTTTACAAGTAGAAAATGATTGTATTAAGTTGAGTTGCACTCAACCTGATTTTTTCCTTTGTGTTCTCTGTTTACATTTACAAATATATAATTAATAAAAAAAAGAGCCAAGGTGGCCTAGCCCTGGTCTAAAAAAAAAAAGATCCTCTTACAAAATGCTGCCATGGTGGACAAGACAAGAAGGCAAAGTAAGCACCCGTCACTCACCTCCCAAGGTTTGACTTTTTTGAAAGTGTTGAATAAGCTTTGGAAGAAAACACTAGGTTGCAGCCACCCACCTTGCTTCCAGGAATACCAACAGGATCGAAGTGAGGTCATCCACTTTCTTGGAAATCAGTATGAAACACAGTGGTACCACATTATACCACTTCCTGTTTCATTTTTTGAATTAAAAAAAGGCTGCACTCAGTATTTCAAGGTAATAGATACAACACCTTAAGTATGGTTTATTTAATAAACCCTATTTTGGGAGTTTATACCTTAGAGGGCCACTATAAAATAAGTATACAGTTCACCACGACACACTAGACTAAAATGTGGTCAGAGTAGCTATTTTGTGGTTCGCTGCATCCTGCAAACATCGCATCTCTAAAACAAGAATGGTTATTATTAAGGGCCACGAAAGATGTCCATAATGCATGACTTATGAGTTCCACTTTGCCTGCTGATCCAGGAAGGAAGGAAGGAAGGAAGGAAGGAAGCCAAAAGGTGCACAGTGATTCCTGGAGTACAGGTCTTTTACACCTGGGCTGAAGGTGTCCTACTAAAGCTGCCATGTAGTAAAATAATAAAAACATTAAAAAATAAAATAAATAAAATATAAAATAACATTAAAAAAATAAAACGGCCCAGAGAAAGTTGTTCCCCTTGAGGCTCTCAGGCAGCCACCGAGGACCCTCCGCTGAGTAGGGCAGCCGCTTCCTCGCTCCCGCACGGGAGGGGGAAAATGCGCGCGCGTATCAACGCAGCAAGTCAGCAAGCAGGCCAGCCTGGACCTGGGCGCGAGAGGGAGACAAAAGGCGCGGATTCCAGCGCCAAGTTTGGGCGGTGAGCCTGATCTAGATCGGGCTGAAGCCGTAACCAGCCACTGGGCTGCACGACTCCTTTCCTAAACCGAACAGGTCTGCCCTCAGATTAGGAAATGCGCAATTCCACCCCCCCCCCCACAGCGTAAATGGGGATTCCCGCGGAAGCGAGCGCCGACGTCAATCCGCGTCCTGAACCGAGATGGAATCGCTCCGCGGCGCTGCCTCGAGTCTGAAGCAGTGACTGCAGCAGCGCGGCCCTGTAGAGGGCGCAGTGCAGCCGTTTGTGTGAGCCTCTTGGCTGCGGTCCGCCGAACTGCCAGTATTACACACACACGCACGCACGCACACCCCCTCACACATATAAACACACACGGTGAAGCTGAGGAGGGCAGCGTGTTAGCCTAACAGTGGTTGGCTATTTTGTGGCTCACCGAGTTGTGGAAAATCAGTAAACCCAGATAAACTCTGGGTCTGGTAATTGCAAGGTCAATCCCAAAAAGCAATCAACTCCACTGTTCTTTGGAAGGATAGCTGAAGCTCAAATACTTTTGCTACATAAGAAGAGAGAACTCATTGGAAAAGACCCTGATGCTGGAAAAGATTGAAGGCAAAAGGAGAAGAGGACGGCAAAGGATCAGATGGTTAGATAGTGTCAATGATGCAAGAAAAATGAATTTGGTCCAACTCTGGGACCTAGAGGAGGGGGAGGGGGTTGACATGCTATGGTTCCTGGCAGGGATACCCCAACCCCTAGACCACAGCCCACCAGCAATGGGTGAGCGTGCAAAACTTCATTTGCGCATGTGTGGCATTAGGTTGAGTGCAAATTCATTCCCTCCTGTGTGCTGCCATATGCCACTGCTGCTGGGCCATGCAGCCAAAATGGTTGTGGACCACTGGTACATCGGGTTGCAAAGAATCAGACACAACTTAGCAATTGAACAACAAAAAATAAGTAACCCAGAGGCTGACAAATTGTCTGAACCTCTGCTGGCACATGTATGTAGTGGGATTAAAAATCTGAAGTACAATTTGGGGAATAGTTGGAGTCTTACTAGTAAGTTGTTGAGTAGGCTTCAGCGTGTCATGCCATCTCAGTGTCTTGTCTTCCTACCTCAAATACAAAAGAAAAATCTGTACTGGCTTAGCCTTCCCTTGTAAATGTGAGATGAAGATTGCTCCTAGGGAATGCGTGTGAAATCTTTTGAGGAAACCCAATATTTATCAGGCAATTTGGATAACTAAAGAAATAACGCAATGCATCAGATGCTATTATAAACCAACATCTACCAAAAGGAGGATGATTGCAAAATGGATCAGACTAGAAGGAAATACAGTACATTAAACAATGAGGGGATCACCTGTTGCCTGAACTGTATCATGCCTTTAACTCAGGGGTTCTCAACCTTGGCAACTTTAAGACTTGTGGACTTCAATTCCCAGAATTCCTCAGCCAGCAAAGCTGGTTGAGGAATTCTGGGAGTTGAAGTCCACAAGTCTTAAAGTTGCCAAGGTTGAGAACCCCTGCTTTAATTGCTGTTTTCTCTTCCCCTGAATTCAGATAGAAAGAATGGAAATCAGAACAAGAAGGAAGCTTGCCTCATAAAGACCCTGAGACTTGATCCGCTCGTCTGGATTTGCAGGGCCCTCCAGTTCCATCTGGAGACATTTTAAAAGCTGGTGGCTTAGAAGTGGGCTTCAGTGCCAGGAAGACGGGGAAAGGGCCTCACAGTGGAGGCCTGACAGAAGCTAGGGCTCTGAGGAGACCAGTTTGATTTGCTGGGGGGGGGGGGGGTTGGCATTCAGAGAACAGCTTTCTCTCTCTCATAAACACACCCATTTCCTGGCAATACTCCAGACTTACTACAATAGGCTGCTGTTTGAAATGTTCTGACACAGCTGGCAGCTTGATGGGAACAGCTGGTTGCCTAGAGGAGAGTGTGGATTGGACCATGGCTTTAGATTAGGGGCCCTGGGTAGGGTTTAAGCTCTCCACCTCTCCCCAAAGGGAACAGCACTGGCTTTTCAAAAACCTGAGGAAGAAAGGAAAGCTTCCCAGCTAAGGTTAACTCCAGGCTTGGTCTTCCCAAATGGGCAGATCTGAGCAAGAAATGATATTTGTAATGTAAATTCCTACATAGTTGGTTCCCCTTGCACCCTCTCCAAAGGTTTATTAAATAGTCCATTCATTTAATTCAACATACTCATTTACTGTCTAAGAGGAGAAATGACTGTAAATCCATAGCAAAATACACAAATTACAACCAGATTTAATCTCTAGTGATCCACCTTAGAATTGGCTGGCCTACACAGCCGTCCAAGCCATATTTTAAGGTTTGATTGGGACTGCTTGTGTTAAGTCAACTTCTTGTGTTCTGATAGGTTGCTTTTCATCATGAAGTAGCCCCAGTTGAGTCATTCATAAATGAAGTTACATCATTGTCATTAAAATCCATTTATAAAGTAACAATATCCATTCTAAAGTAGGAAGTTTATTTGTGCTTATCATTTGAAGGATAGCATGAGAAAATAATTTTAATCATTAAGATGCAGATACAAAGTGAAACTATGAAAGGGCAGTTAAAAATTGATGAAGTTTCATTTGAAAATAAATACCATATCTTCTTACCAAGCAATTATTTGCTCTGGTTTTTAATACAAATCAACTAGTTTCCTCTCTTGCTACACCTGCTAATATTTTGCCAGTATTTGCTCTCTTTAGTGCTTTCTCGTTCTCTCTCCCTCCATCCCTCTCTATTCCCCCCCTTTTGCTGCTACTTTGTTTGTTTGATTTCTGTCTAGCAGATTGTGCAAACAGTCTGTTGCAGTGTATTCAATAAGTCAATAAGTTAAACAAATGGCATAGCATGCGGTTTAATATGTTGAATAATCCCGGCCAGAGCCTGATTCATGTGCTATATTAAGCTGTACTATGTACTGTGTAGCTTTCAAAATATGTGTGAACCAGATCAGCATGTTATAATAAAAGAGAGATTGGGTGTTCAAACTTATTACAGTACTTGCAACAATGCAGTATTTACTCCTGTTCTTCCTATGGAGATAAGAAATCAGGAACTATAATGGAAATACAGCAGTTTATAAGACTGCTATCTCATGTGTGCTCACCTGAGACTAAGATCTTTAGTATGATTTATCTCTCAGTAAACATCTATGGGATTGTATTAAAAATGCTGAGTGTAATTGCAGAGATTAATCTGCAATCCGTTGAAACCGGGAAAGCAGCACTTGTAACAGTACCAGTATGGAAAGAACTGCACAGTTTTCTTAGAGAAGTTGCTTCAACCTCCTATTACATATTTTTTTCATACATAGACTATAGAATAAATAAATGCAACGATTCAACGGTATATTAGAGAACTCTATTCCAAGCCCTCTCCCAGTGCAGGAATCTTGTTTGCTTTGAGAGAGGGCCATCTAGCCTCTGTCTAAATACTGCCAACCAAGGAGATTTGGCCATCTCCTGAGGAATTCTGTTCCATTGTTAAACAGCTGTTACCATCAACATATTTTTTTTTCTGATGTCCCGTTGAAATCTACTTCCTTGTAATTTAACCTCATGGGTTCTTGTCTTGGAACAACACTAAATAATTGTGCCTCCTTTCTCCATCACAGCCCTTAATTCAAAGAATGTGATTATGTTTCCCACCATCTCCTCCAGGTTAAATACATCTAAGACTCCCAGCCATTTCTCAGAAGATTTCCCTTCCAGCCCCTTTGCCATCTTTGCTGCTGACCTCTGGACCTCACCTGAATTTGTCAATGCTCTTCTTAAAATGTAGTGGCCTGCACACTGGTATGATTGGTGGAAATGCAGAGGATTTATAATTTCTCTTGATTGTGACACTATAGTTTGTTGATGAAGCTCTGGACAGTCAAGATCTTCCTGAATGTTTAAGATTAGTAGAATGTGAAGTATCTACTTAGCCTCTTTTAAAGTTTGTTTTGTTTTCCCAAGTGTTTTTCCCCGTATAACCTTTGTAATCTTTCATCTGAGTCATTTACACACAGCACAAAAGATTGCAAATGTCTTGCAGTGTTGCGTGCTACACTTTCCTCTGGGAGCCCATATTTTCCCATCTTTACTAGAATCTCATGGAATACAGTGGATGTAAAAAGTAGTTTTCAGATGTAAAAAAAATCAGACCAAGATAAATCACTTCAGAATTTTTTTCATCTTCAATATAACATATAAGCTGTACAGTTTAATTGAAAAACAAACTGAAATCTTTGGTTAGTGCTTGAGGCTGGTTTCTTCTTTTGGTTATTTTATTCTTTTTCCACACGCCACCACCTCCTATAACAATGGAGAAAAATGTTTCTGCTATGCATCTTGCTCATACAGACTTGTTGCAAGTTTTCTCGTAGCTGGAGGAAAATATTCACTAGTAATATTGAGGGAGGAAATAAATAAAAGAGTTTAAAAATTTTCCAGTAACATCAAATACGCATGTGCAACTTGAAAATAAAAGCAAAATGACCCTATATGGTAAGGTAGGATTACTTTGTCCTTTGATAGGTCTGTGACTTGCCACGTCAGATTAGCTGACGTAGGCAAGGAGGAGTTAGGGAGGTTTCCATATATGGTAAAGTTAGGGCTGAATTGTTGTTTGATAGGTTTGTGACTTGCCACGTCAGATTAGCTGACGTAGGTAAGGAGGAGTTAGGGAGGTTTTAATTGCGGTTTCGTTTTCTGTGTGGGTGTGGCTCTTCCTTGTAGCTTTTTGTCTGCACATGGTCGAGTGCCACCGCGCTTTGCAAACCGCCATTTCTTTTGAGAATAAAGAAACTTTATTCTTTTACTCCGAACTTTCGTCCTGGATTTTATTTTAACCCAAAAATCCTGATAACAAATTGGGGGCTCGACCGGGATTTCAATCTGTTTTTGGACTCTGAGGGATTCTCTTCAGGTGCACCCCGTTCCGTTTTGAACGGAGGGGAACCACCCAGAGGACTTAACAGCTCTTGGAAGCCCGTAAAATTTAGTTGGACGAATAGTAGGAGTTGATTAATAAAGTAAGAAAGAAAAAGTTGTGAGAAACAGTCTTGGAGAGGACCGGGCAACATCTGCGCGCAGACCCTGGTGAGTACTGGTTTTGAAAACACCAGAACACAAGAGTCCAGGGCGGTCAGGGAAAGAGTTGTGGATGTGAGAACTGGTGACGGGGGCCGGGGTGGAAATCCTTTTGAGGGACCTCTGGGAGAGGTCTGCAGGATGGAGTGAGTGAGTGGGATATTTTGAAAATATCCGGAGACGGTGAAGTGTGAGGAATAAGAAGGGTTGCCAGGAGGGACACAGGCGCACATACTCAAGGAAAAGACTACCCCAATAAGGAATGGGGGGAAATACAGGGTCGACTAATGCAGGAAAGAAATGTGTAAAAAGAATTAGAAAGAATCCTAAACTTAAAATAGACCCAAAAGGCCCTTTAGGCAAAATATTAGCAGGGTGGGGATCTCCACCCTATAATCGGGAAATTTTAAGATTAGGATTAAACAAGGAAGATATGGTTAACCTTTGTTGTTTTATTTGGTGGGAGGATGATAATGTAGAATGGCCAAGAGATGGATCCAATGATTATTTCCAATGTCACAATTTGTACACATATGTGAAGAAGAAGAAATGTAAAAGTCTAGACAATGAGTTAGATTATGCTTTAATATGGGTTCCCGATTTGTGGAATACCAAGGAACATGTGATGATGGTTAAAAATGATGAGGAAGATGAGGTAGAGGAAGAAGAAGAGAGGGACTTATTGAAGCGTCTTCCTCCTCCCTATAACCCAAATCCAATTCAGAACCCCCCACCTCATGCGAATATACTTTTGCCCCCCCCGTATTCTAACAATCCAGGAGGAATTAATTATTTATCCCCAATAAGGGAAGGAGGGGTTATGGATTCCCCTTCGGTATCAACCCCAATAGTGACCCAGTCTGGACCCAGTACTTCCCAGTATTCAAATGATGCTCGGAGTCCAAATCTTTGTCAGACTCCTTTGATTCCATCGTCCCCACTAACCCCGGACTTTTCTCCATTAACTCCGATACAAAGTCCTATAAACTTACCAAATAAATTTGGGGGAACACCTGATGGAAGAAATTTGATGGGACAATTGGAACTGGGAGAGGAGGAGGTGCAGCAATATCCACTAAGGGAAGCCCCAAGTGGAGCTAATGCTCAAGGGGTTCCCCAGATAGTCTATATTCATGAACCTCTTAAGGCATCAGAGGTACGAGCATTTAGAAAGGAGATGGTTAGTTTTATAGATGATCCCTTGGGAGCAAGTGAACAACTGGACTTGCTTCTAGGGGCTAACATCTATACTTGGGACGAGATAAATAACATCATGAGCATCCTCTTTAGTCCAGAGGAAAGGAACTTGATCCGGAAGGCTGCAATGGCAATCTGGGATAGGGAGCATCCTGCTCCCAATCCGCCAGGAGGCCATGTGGCTGGGGAAGCAAAATTCCCCCTAGCAAGACCAAATTGGAATAACAATGAACAGGCAGACAGGACTCACATGCAGGATTTGAGATCTTTGATAATTAGAGGAATGAAAGAAGCTATTCCACGGACTCAAAATATGATTAAGGCAGTTAATATAGAGCAGGAAAAAGAGGAAGCACCAGCTACATTTCTGCAACGTATTAAAGATGGAATGAGGAAGTTTGCTGGGGCGGATCCTGACGATGCCTTGAATGCACAAATTGTGAAAATTCAGTTTGTGACCAAGGCGTGGCCAGACATAGCCAAAAAGTTACAGAAAAGAGAGAATTGGACTGCAGAATCTTTGGAAGTGTTGCTTAAGGAAGCTCAGAAAATATACGTGAATAGGGAGGATGAAAAAGCAAAAAGGGAGACACAAAGATCAAGTAAAATAATGGCAGTCACTGTTAAAGAAGTGATGCAAGCTACACAGAATGAAAGAGGAAGAGGACGAGGCTTCATCCCTCGTGGTAGAGGAGGAATGGGAGGAGCCTACAGGGGACGTACTAATGTAAGAGGGCGTGGAATGGGACGAGGAGACATGATGGTGAGAACTTGCTTTCATTGTGGGAAGACTGGACATTTCAAACGCGAATGCCCAGAACTGAACACAGGGGAACAAGTCCATCGCCTGATGGAGGAAGATGAATTGGAATACTAGGGAGGTCAGGGGCCCCTCATTAAGAGTTCCCGCCAGGAGCCCTTGATAAATTTGAAGGTGGGAACACAGGAGTATGTATTCTTGGTAGATACTGGAGCTTCTAGAACCTCCATGTGTGAAATACCTGTAGAAGGGAAATTAGATGAAAAGGTAAAAATTAGAGTAAGTGGAGTAAAAGGTGAAGCTTTCAGTGTAAAACAATTAGAACCAATGAAAATACAATTTGGACCAAATGAAATTCAAACTCTAAAGTTGTTGTATGTACCAGAAGCAGGAATTAATATCATGGGAAGAGACCTGATGTCAGCTCTGGGACTTACAATAACTTTTGATAAAACTGAAACAGTATATGTATTGACTGAAGAAAAGGCTGGGAAAATTGACCCCATAGTGTGGGTTCAGCCTGGAAATAGGGGAGGATTGGAAATAGAACCCCTAAAGATCAAATTGAAACCAAATAGTGAAGTGATAACTCAGAAACAATACAATATCTCGTTGGAAGGGAGGAAAGGTTTACAACCAGTTATAGATCAGTTGGTAAAGGACGGTCTGTTGGAAGGCACTATGTCACCTTACAACACACCTATTTTACCAGTGAAGAAACCAGATGGGAGTTATAGGGTCGTACAAGACCTTAGGCTCCTGAACCGGATTGTGGAAACAAGACATCCTGTAGTTCCAAATCCTTATACAATTCTGGGAAGAATACCTGTAGAGCATAAGTGGTTCAGTGTGATAGATTTGAAGGATGCATTTTGGTCTTGTCCGTTGGACCAGGAAAGCAGGAAATTGTTTGCGTTTGAATGGGAAAATCCCTTCACTGGGAGGAAACAACAATATCAGTGGACTGTGTTACCCCAAGGGTTCACTGAGTCTCCTAATTTGTTTGGACAGGTGTTAGAACAGACTTTGGAGAAATTTCAATTGCCAAAAGGAGTGAAAATGATTCAATATGTGGATGATCTGTTGATATCCAGTAAGAAAAAGATAGAGGCAGAGGAAGGAACAATTGCGTTGCTGAACTTTTTAGCACAACAAGGGCTGAGAGTGAGTAAAGGGAAGTTACAATTTGTAGAGGAAGAGGTGAAATATTTAGGTCATTTAATTAGTCAAGGGTCGAGGAAGATAAGTGCTGAAAGAATAGAAGGAATAGTAAAACAATCACGGCCAAAAACACAGAAGGAATTAAGGAAGTTTCTGGGATTGGTAGGATATTGTAGGTTGTGGATTGAAGACTATGCAAAGTGGACAAAGGGTTTGTATGGACAATTAGTTCAAAACAAGCCATTCAAAGTTGGGTGGACTAAGGAATTGGATGCTGACTTCCAAAGATTAAAGCATCTATTGGTAAGTGCTCCGGTGCTTAGTCTTCCCAATGTGGAGAAACCATTTCATCTGTTTGTATCAGTCGAAGTAGGAGTAGCTTTGGGAGTGTTGACACAGAAGTGGGCAGGACAAAAGAAACCAGTAGCTTATTTGTCTGAAACTTTAGATCCGGTGGCACAAGGATGGCCAACTTGTATTCAGGCAATTGCAGCTGTGGCTTTGTTGGTAAAGAAGAGTGAGAAGTTGACAATGGGAGGAGCATTGGTTGTTAGTAGTCCACACCAAGTGAGGACATTATTGAGACAGAAAGCAGGAAGATGGCTAACGGATTCTAGGTTGCTGAAATATGAAGGGATGCTATTAGATCATACGGATTTGGTGTTAACTAATGACTCATCACTGAATCCGGCACAATTCATGAATACAGTAAATGAAAGTGGAAATGAGGATGTGGAGCATTGGTGCAGTGAAATAGTTGATTTGGAAACAAAAATAAGACCTGATTTACAAGATAGTGCTTTGCAAAAGGGGGAAAGATGGTATATTGATGGATCTTCTAGAATGGTAGAGGGAAGAAGACAAAATGGATATGCAATTGTGCAGGAAGGAACATGGGCTTTGTTGGAAAATGGGAGGCTGCCAAATCATTGGTCTGCTCAAGCTGCTGAGCTGTATGCATTAAAGAGAGCTCTTGAAATAGGAAAGAAAAAGGATTTGACCATTTTTACTGATTCCAAATATGCTTTCGGGGTAGTGCAAACGTTTGGAAAGATCTGGAGGGAACGAGGTTATGTGACAAGTCAAGGGAAGGATCTAATACATCAGAAATTGGTGGAAGATGTGTTGGATGCTTTGAAACTACCTCATAGAATTGCAGTAGTACATTTGAGAGCTCACCAAAAGGGGGAAGAAATAGAGAAAAAGGGAAACCGCCTAGCTGATCAGGAGGCAAAGGAAGCAGGCATGGGAGAGAAAATTGAACAAATCAAAATATTAATACCATATGTGGAGACAACAAAGGAAGTCCCACTTTTCAGCGAAAAGGAGGAAGAAAAATTACAGAAAGCAGGTGGAATCAAAGATGAGAAAGGGAAGTGGTGGTTACCTGATGGGCGACAGATTTTAAATTATGCATTAATGAGGCAAATCCTTGAGCGATTGCACGAAGGGAGCCATTGGGGCACTCAGGCATTAATTGATGAAGTCCTAAAGAAATACGCAGGATTGAAAGTGTATACTGCTGCCCAGCAGGTAACCCAAAAATGTATAATATGTCAAAGGACAAACAAAAATCAATTGAGAAAGAAACAGAAAGGGGGTAGACCATTAGCATTGTACCCTTTCCAAAACATTCAAATTGATTTTACTGAAATGCCACAAGTAGGAAGATACAAATATTTGTTAGTTATTGTGGACCATTTAACTGGATGGGTAGAAGCTTACCCTTGTTTTGATGAAACTGCTCGAACTGTGACAAGGTTATTATTGGAACACGTAATACCAAGATATGGGATTGTGCAAAGGGTTGACAGTGACCAAGGTAGACATTTCACTGGAAAAATTGTCCAAGGAATGGCTGATGCCTTAGGAATTAAGTGGGATTTGCACAGTCCTTGGAATCCGCCCTCTAGTGGCAAAGTTGAGAACTGGAACGGGAGGATTAAAACTATGTTAACTAAGCTGTATTTGGAGACTGGAATGAATTGGGTAAAAACATTGCCAATAGCATTGTTTCGATTGAGAACTCAACCTAGGGGAGATGTTGGAATATCACCTTATGAAATGTTGTATGGGATGCCTTTGAAAGATGTGGGAATACAAATGGGGAAATTACCTAGTAAAGATAAAGGATTAATTCAATATTTGCAAAAACTGTCCCAGACTTTTGATTCTTTCAGGAAAGCTGGTTATTTGATTCAGACACCACCATTAAGCTTCAAGGTCCATTCGATTGAAAGTGGAGACCAGGTGTGGATAAAGACTTGGAAAGAAGAATCTCTAAGACCGAAGTGGGATGGACCTTTCCTTGTGTTACTGACCACAGACACTGCAGTGAGAACCAAAGAAAAAGGCTGGACACACTATACCAGAACCAAGAAGTACTGTGAAGACCAAGGACAATGGCAAAGTTATCAGAAGGAACCCCTGAAATTAGTGCTAAAAAGACAATGATTAATTTCTTTTTGATTATTATTTTCATAGCAGGGACCAATGGAGGAATATGGATCAACCCTACCAGACGTTATGAGAAGGAGGGAACTTGGACCCCAATTCATTGTTATTCAGACCTTCAAGATCCTACTTGCCCTATTGTTTGGTGGTTTGAACCCAAGGTTTGGTGGTTTGAAAGTCCTAGGATAGAACAACAACGATTGATAAGTTCAAATGAAAGTTGGATAATATATAAGAAGTTTCGAGAAAATGGGATCTGTAATGTAACATTATATCTTGAAGTGAATATAGAGACAATTGGTAGATATACTTGTTCATCTATAATAGGGGAAGTCCAGTATGACGCTTTTGCCTTGATAGCTTCACCCCAATCGTTGGCTTATCCTCCTTTGCCTTCTTGGATGTTAAATGCTGCCACGATTGGTAAGAGAAATTCTTTCCTGACCAATGAAAGAAGTGTTAGGAGTATTAAGCAAACTCTTATCTTATGTATTGAGAGTGAAGGAAACCAAAAGGGGGAAATTCAAATTTGGAAGAAACAGACTGCCAATGATAGAAAATGTAATCTGACTCTGGAAGTGACACCAAGGCTAACCCAGAGAGATTCAGCTTGGTTGTGCAGAAATGGTAGTAAAAATATGAGTGGTAGCAATATGATGATGGAAGTATATAAGCTTTGCAAGAAAGTCATGAAACAGGATCCCCGTTGTATTTGGATGGGATCCGTTCTATGGGCTAGTAGTTGTGGAGATCCACTTCCTAAGAATCATAACTTGAACTACCTCTGCAACGGCACTAGGAGGCAGAATTTACAATCTAATTGGCAAGGAAAATGTGAGGTAATATGGAGAGAGGATGAGACTACTGTTATCCCTCCCGTAAAATCTCTCAGACCCCCTTCTCGAAAAATAAGAGCTACTCAGAAAAATGAATGTGACAAATGTATAGTTAAAATTCGAGAAGGCGATAGAGAAAAAGAAACCCTAATATATTATTCTAAACATAAATGCACAGGACAAACTATACCATGTAAAAAGAATAATGTAACTTATAATTATTGTAAAAGTACTCAAAAATGTTATGATCCCGAAAATGATCCTGAACAGATTTGGCTAATAGTAAAAGAAGGAGGTATTAATGGACAAATTCATTTCAAAACACGAATGGCTACAAAAAGTAGCAAAACAACAATCCAATTAGAACCCTGTAAGTTAGCCTCCATGGTATCAAGTGTAGGAGGGAAGCATCATTGTGGTAATATAAATTGGCAAAGAGACTATATTTACAATGAAAAATATATATGTCCTAAATCTCCTAAATGGGAAAGGAGAGATCCAGATTGTAGTCCTGGAACCGCACAACAAGGATATTGCCCTAGGTGGTCTTGCGTGAAATGGGCTACTGATAATTGGAAGGGACTAGAAAGTGCGTATGCTCAATTGTCTAAAATTATAGTGCAGAGTAACTGTGGAAGCTTTGATTGTAATTGGGTAAATTTTACTATTAATAACCCACAAGAATTTATACAGGAATGGGGATCTCAATTTGGTATTCGGATATATGGAAAAGGACTGGATCCTGCTGGACTTTTCCATTTGAGTATTCAGAGTCTATTTGAAATAGGATCCCAAGTGACCCATAATTTCTATAATGAATTTTGGAAAGAAATTAAGAAACCATTTGATCTCCCTGACGTAGCAAGAAATTTATTCATTGAGTTGGCTGGAACAGTAGCTCAAGCTTTAAATGTGACAAACTGCTATGTATGTGGAGGAACAGATGTGGGTGACCAATGGCCCTGGGGAGCAGCTGAATGGGACATTTCAAAGAAATATAATGCTACTGGTCAACCTCCCCACTTAAATAGTAGTGTGTGGGAATTGAGACAAGTTCTGGTCTGCAGGTGGTGTATAAACAGGTATGAATCTAATACTCCCATTATTGGAATGAGCCAATGTGAATCTATGATAATGTTAAATGTTACCAATTCAAGTATATCATATTGGCCTAACAATACAAATAACGTTCCAAAAATGTGGCCATTAAGTAATGAAACTCAAACTTATAGCTGGCCTGATAATAGTAGTCGGATGTTAAATATTTCTTATAGAGGAGAATGGAAAGCTCCACCAGGCTTATATTGGATATGTGGGAAAAGAGCCTATTCTCAATTACCTAATCAATGGACTGGTTCTTGTGCAATTGGGGAAATCAGACCAGCTTTCTTTTTAATACCATTAGGAGAAGGGGAGAGATTGAGCCATCCTGTGTATGATCAATATAGAAGGAAAAGGAGCAGTTCAATAAATATACCTGTGAAAATTTATCAAGATCAAGAGTGGGATGGAGAAACATGGACCCCAGAGGTGATAATAAAGGAGTATGGACCTGCTACATGGGCCCAAGATGGGGCTTATGGATACAGGACCCCAATATATATGCTTAATAGAATAATTAGACTACAAGCTGTATTAGAATTAATTACAAGAGAGAATGCTTTGGCCCTTAATCTAATAGCAAAGCAACACACTCAATTGAAAAATGGTGTATATCAAAATCGTTTAGCTTTGGATTATTTATTAGCTTCTGAAGGGGGAGTATGTGGAAAATTTAATTTATCCAATTGTTGTTTACAAATTGATGATAATGGTAAAGTCATAGAAGAAATAACAGATAGGATAATCAGGTTGGCTCATGTGCCTCCTCAGGAATGGACTGGAATATTTGACCAAGGTGGTTTCTTTGGAGGTATATTTTCTAACTGGAAACAAGCTTTGTTTATGGGATGTGTAATTCTTATCGGGCTAATGATGTTGCCTTGTCTAATTCCCTTAATTCGTAGTATTGTCCAAAGTTCTATTTCAGGAATTCTCCAAGCGCAACAATCAGTCAAATCTGTAATGGTATTAAAGGAAATTGGAGACCAAATTCAACTGTTGGAAAATATGGACTCCTTGCATCCAATGGAAATTAGCAAAACTGAAAAACAACGACTTGCTGAAATAAAGGAAAATATTAAACGAATCACGAAATAAGAAATGGGGGATTGAGGGAGGAAATAAATAAAAGAGTTTAAAAATTTTCCAGTAACATCAAATACGCATGTGCAACTTGAAAATAAAAGCAAAATGACCCTATATGGTAAGGTAGGATTACTTTGTCCTTTGATAGGTCTGTGACTTGCCACGTCAGATTAGCTGACGTAGGCAAGGAGGAGTTAGGGAGGTTTCCATATATGGTAAAGTTAGGGCTGAATTGTTGTTTGATAGGTTTGTGACTTGCCACGTCAGATTAGCTGACGTAGGTAAGGAGGAGTTAGGGAGGTTTTAATTGCGGTTTCGTTTTCTGTGTGGGTGTGGCTCTTCCTTGTAGCTTTTTGTCTGCACATGGTCGAGTGCCACCGCGCTTTGCAAACCGCCATTTCTTTTGAGAATAAAGAAACTTTATTCTTTTACTCCGAACTTTCGTCCTGGATTTTATTTTAACCCAAAAATCCTGATAACAATATGAAGAATAACTACAGGACTTGGGTTTAGCTAGTCTAAAGAAAAGAAGAAACAGGCGACATGATAGCAGTATTCCAGTATTTGAGGGGCTGCCACAAAGAAGAGGGGGTCAAATTATTCTCCAAAGCACCAGAGGGCAGGACAAGAAACAATGGTTGGAAACTGACCAAAGAGAGAAGCAACCTGGAATTAAGGAGAAACTTCCTGACAGTGAGGACAATTAACCAGTGGAACAGCTTGCCTTCAGAAATCCTGGGCGCTCCATCACTGGAGGTTTTTAAGTCACTTGTCTGAAATGGTATAGGGTCTCTTGCTTGAGCAGGGGGCTAGACAAGAAGACCTCCAAGGTCCCTTCCATATTTTATTCTGTTCTGTTCTGTTCCGTTCTATTGCTGAGAGTTCAAGTTTACACATCTTAAAATTGCCACAGTTGTGAAACACTGCTCTAGATAATTCCTGTTTAAAGTGCATGTTTCACGACATAACCCTACTTCCAATGTTTTAATTTCTTCATATAGTGCAACATAGCCCACTGCAATATCTGATAAGCTGACCACATATTGTGAGTCTTGAATACGTAGAATTCCCTTTTTGTTTTGTTTTCCCAAGTGTTTTTCCCGTATAACCTGTTTTATGCAACCGGTGAAAACCAGCTAGTCTTTTCACATTCAATTGGGAAGGTGGGTCCAACTCTCAGATGATTTTCCAGTTTGCTGGTTAGAGCCACCATGCCAGAGTTGGTGTTCTGAATGGGCAAGTAAAAAATCTCTATTTATTTAGTCTCCACATTCTATAAAAGTATGAAAACAAAATTCAAAGCGAAAGAAAAGCAAGAAGACCCAATTGTCTCCTTTCAGCCATCCTCTCTGAAGTGAACTCTGAATATACACTAAAACCTAATATTTGATCAAAACAGCTAATCATAGATTTAGGCTGACTGTACTGAATGTTAAATATGCAAATCATTTAAAATTTTGTTTCCATTGGATTTCTCCTTAAAATTGTCACATGCAATATGGTATAATTGTGTAGTAAGTTACAACTTGTATTTCCAGATTGGTACAACATACATTTAGTTCTGCATCAGCCTTCCCTTCTGTTTATCTTATGACCAGGTGAAAGGAGAAATCCTTAGTAGAAAAGCTAAGAATCTAGCAGGTAAAGTCTAAGATCTATCAGGAGGTTCAGCCAATTTGGTGGCAGCCTACTGTACTGAGTGAGTGTCCTGATCTGTGGTGTGCCTAACTTTATAAAATACAAACCCTCTTACTTTAGGGAAATGCTAGTATATAAAGGCATTGCAACAAACAGTTGTTTCCTGGCTTTTACCAGGCTGATAAGACTTGTCCTCTGGAATGGTTGAAGACACAATATCTTGTAGCTGTGCATGGTAGGACCCTAGTTCCCCTCAACTTGTTTGTCCCTGCATGTGCTGAGCTTGCTTGTTTTTTGCTAAGAGGACAATAAGAAGTATCAATTGATAGAAACTATACTTTTGGGGCTTTTTACCTCCCTTTTCAGCGTAGAGAGCAAAAAAACAAAAACAAAAAAACCTTTTCAAGTCTTCTGTCATCTGAGTTCCAGTAGGTAGTCAAGGCTGAAGCACAAAGAGCAAAGATTGACCAGGTTTATAATATTTGAGTGAGGGGAAAAAGAACCCTGGATGAATTCACACATTGTAATCTGTCATGTGGCCATTGCATTTTGGCTTAAAGCAGAGCTGTCCACCTTGGCAACTTTAAGACTTGTAGATTTCAACTCCCAGAATTCCCTACCTAGCATGGCCAGCTGGGGAATTCTGGGAGTTGAAGTCCACAGGTCTTATAATTGTCAAGGTTGGACACTGTGGCTTAAAGCATATCATGAGATATGAACACACAATTTATAGAACCGTATATTATGCAAACCCAATGAATTCTGATTGGATGCTGTAAAAGTGAAAGTGGCTTAAAACTACAATATAGGTACAGCTACAATAATATGGCTCTTTTAGAAAAGTTGGATGACTTTGCAGTGGACTCCATTGCCTACTGAAAGGGCTTCTTTTTTTTTTTTTTTTTAAAGGTCACTAATGCTTAAAATACTGTCCTTGAGAGTGATGAGGAAGATCAAGAAAAGCTGTAATAGCCCCAGTTTGGAGCAGCATTGTAAGACTACCACGTTGATGGGCATAATTAGGAAAGAAAAAACTCTCTCTCCCCCACCCTCACACAGCCTGGGAAAATGGTTCCCCTTTGGCTTTCTTCTTCCTCGTGGTTGATACATTCTCCTATAAATGGCCTTTTCCAAGATATAAAATGATTTATCTGGGGGAAAAAATGAAACAGGCTTAAATTGTTTCTAAAGCGGACAGTTCAAATTGGGAGAAAAGAAACTTCTGGATCCCCCTCCTCCTTCAATTCTGCCTGCAAATCTCTCTCCGCCCCTGCATCTCTACAATTTTGGCAGATCTGGATTTGAAAACTCTTTTTTGCCAATAAACATAGTATTTCATACTCAGTCTATAGATTACATTCTGGCTCCAAATCATGGAAAAGTTGTGGTGAACTGAACCAAGGGATGAATTCCAAGAGCCTTAAGGGGCTATAACTCCCATTTCTTATCACATCTAACAGAAAGCCTGTTGCTCCTCTGCCTTTTGACATGTTTTAGGTAAGTGATTTTGTGACTCATTTGGGTAGAGTTGAACACCCTCAGAAGAATGCAGGTTACTACGGTAGTGGTGCAAAAGAGATTTGGACTTTGACTGGGCTACAAGCCAGCCTTGCTGGGAGGGGAGAGCAGTTAGTTGAAAGATGCCTCTTTTTCATCCGTGTCTAAATGGGAAACAGCTGCAGCTGTTCCAGCCAAAGGATTACAGAACTGGACCAACCCTGGGGAGAGGGTGTTAAAGATAATACCAGGAAAGTGGGCATGAAACTTTGACCAGGGCCTCCTAAACTTTCTTGCTGGCATGTCCTGCCAGCACTGGCAGCTGGGCAGCCAGTCCTCCCTTTTTATTCCCAGTACTTTGACAAAACCCCCAAAAGCTCCATTCTCAAGCCTATTTGCAGTGACCAAGCCTTGGATAATAACGGATGCAAAAAATACCAAAGGATAAAAGCTTAGAAGATGGAATGCACCCCCTCCCTGCGCTGTATAAACCAACTTTGTAATTAGTGGGCAGGAATTTCATGTCAGAGAAAGTTAACCTTTGGGGCAGCTTTAAACCATAGTATATCTACAGGATCAACCAAAAGTCAGGCCCCATAGACTATAATATACCTTACATTCAATGTTCCAATTAGTTACCATTTTCTTCCAAACAGTCCTTTACTCATTTGATGCATGACCGCTGAACATTCCCAAGTACAGTAGCATTTTCTCTGAAAAAAAGAAAACATTAATAAAACATATTGTCATTGGATTCTGGGGTCTAAAATTTTGTTACGCCCTGTATATCTCACATTACTGAGTCCTCTGGATTTATTTTAAAATACTTAAACATTTTCCCTCATACTTCACCTCCAGGATAGTTCTCGCAATAAACAGCTCCTGTTCCTGCTGGTTATAGCTTTTTTCCCCAAACCCTCTTAAATGCAAGTTACCTGCTCTTGAGGATAGTTAAGGTGACCAACCGTCCTCCTTTAGGGAGGACAGTCCTCCTTTTGTGAGTTCTGTCCTCCCTCGAAAAGTGTCCTCCTACATGTCCTCCTTTTTGATATTTGAAGACTAATCTGCAGGGCATTTCCCCCCCTCAGAACGGCGTTCCGGCACTTTTGATGTTTTTTTCCCCCAACTTTTACATGAGCTGTGCTACTCCCACTATTAGCTTTCGAAAGCCATTAGGAATTGCTGCTGAGCGCGCCAAAACACCCGGCTGGCAAACTTTGCACATGCAAGTTGTCTGTATTATTGTTGCAATGAATAAAATGTTTCTTTTATTTACGATATTTTTTTCTTCAATTTATTTGTGCCCTCCTTTTCATTGTAAAAAAGTTGGTCACCTTAGGATAGTATCCTATTGTTCATATTCCTTGTTGGGTTTAATTTCTGGGAATGCCAAATGCTTTCCTCTATGCTTCCTTCCCCTGCTGAGAAGCCAGCCTAGTTCCCTCGTTGGTGCAAAGGAGAAAGCAACATAAACAGGTGCTTCAGCTGTAAGCCTGCCAGAGTAGAGGTTGAGCTGGAAGGAAGCTGTGAGTAGAAGGTTATGATTCAAATGGATTTTAAAAAAAATAAAATATTCAGAACATTATTTTATGTTCAGAGAGCACCATGGATGAAAGATCAGAGAGAAATCATGCTTTTAGGATTTATCCTATACTTGTTTTGCACTTGATCCCTCCAGGCACTAGAAAGATTATGAACTGCTTATTCAGGGTTAGAAAGCCCAGGGAGAAGTTGGCTGGCAGAGGTTGGGCCAAAGGTGAAGGTGAAGGTGCCTCTGGGCAGACAGGAAAGCTGGCATTGTTGCCTTCAATGATCACTTGGCTGAGCCCATACCACTAACACCAGTCTGTGAACTTTTACTCCCTGTATTTTGGGTTTTAAATGTCCTCTGTAGAGTTTTGAAGGTACAATCTGCTTTTGGCACAAGGCTGGGATTCCTCAATATCAGCTTTCCATTAAAACAAAAGTTGCCAGCTTCTGTGATTGTAGCTGAAAGCCAGAAAATATTTTTTTGGGGGGATGGAATGTGTGTGTGTGTGATGGTGGTAGTGGAACAGGAGGAAGAATATGTGCTGCAAGCTTATAAAGAGTCCTCACCTTTGCAGGATGGAGGTAAATTTCCTAAGTCCCCCTGGCTTTGCTTCTTTGCTCATAGTATCTTCCCTCCCTCAGGATGATTCCATTTAACACAATTCCAGAAGATGAATCCTTTATTTATTTATTTAGAATACTTATACAGCTACCCATCGAATGTGCTATAGCCTGGCAGCTCACAGAACAACAAATAAAAATATAAAAAAGCATACAAACCATTATAAAAATCCTGGCATATTCAATCGCACTGCACTCCAGCCTCACTCTACCCCAGTGTTTGTGGGAGGAGCCAGCTTTTTAATGCCTTCTGGAAGGCTGGGATGGTGAAGGCCTGGTTAAACAGGTTAAGGGGTCTCAAAGGAAAGAGTGTTCCATAAGGCAGGAGGTACCCTGGGGAAGATGGGTTTCCTGGATGTCAAAATGACAACATTTATGGGAAGGGAGCTGGAGCATGCCATCTCAGCCCTGGTTAAACAGGTAAGAAACCTCTCAGGAGAGATGGTCCCACAAATAACTTGACCCTGTGCCATTCAGGGTTTTCAAAGTGATAACCAGCACTTTGAATTGTACCTGGAAAGAAAGCGGAAGACAGTGCAGTTCATGTAGCAGCAGTGCAATAGGGTGAACATTAGAACACCCAGAACTGTATGTACCAGTACATTCTGAACCACTTGTAATTTCTAGGTGGTCTTCAAGGGCAGCCCCATCTAAAGTACATTGCAGTAATTCAACTATGAAGTGACCAGAATGAAAGTGACTATGAACAGTGCCTCCCTGTCCAGAAATAAGTGCAATTGTGGCACAAAACAAATCTGTACAAAGCCTCCCCCCCCCCATACAGTTCCCACCTGCTCCTCAAGCAGGAGCTGGGAGTCCAGAGGAACTCCCTTATTATGCACAGGTTCTGTCTGTGGGAGTGCTGCCCTGGTCAGTATTGGAGGTAACCCATCACCAAGACCAGGAGGATCAAATACCCAGAATCACTGTATTTTACTAAGATTGAATTACCCCTTACACCCTCCAGGCAGTGGGTCAATACTAGGACAGCATTGCTTGGCTGACCAGGGATACAGATGTGAAATTGGTCAGGCCAAGGCTGGCCAAGGGTACAGATGTGCAATTGTGTCATCAGATGACCTTCCCCAGCAGTCTCGTGTAAAAGTTGAAAAGAATTATTGAGAGATCTGAACCCTGAGGCATCCCAAACTGCAGAGGCCTAAGGCTTAACCTGTCTTCCCTCACCAACAGTGACTGGAACTGGCCACAGACTAAGGAGGACAGCCACTGCACAACAGTGCCTCCCCAACCTCTGGAGGCAGTCCAGAAGGATACTATGATCAACAGGACTGAAATCTGCCACCCCTGTCACAAGTCCTCCATAGGTCATCCACAAGTGTGGCCAATTTGTTTCAGGGCTTCAATCTGGCCTGAAGCCTGCATAATCCACTTCATCCAGCACCACTGCCATTCTGCCACCCGTAGGCCAGGTTCAAGGATGGCCCCTTAATGGCCCTGCAATGAGCTGTTAATGACTACTTGGACCCAACAGCATGGTACCTCCTGGGAGGTCTTGACCAACCAGGTGGGTCATGAGTCCAAAATATAGGTGGCAGAACTCTCAGCTCTGAGGACTCTGTCCACTTCCTTAGGAGTAACCAGCTCAAACTCTTCTCAGATAACTGAGTATTGAACTTGAGCTTTTGGAAACAAACTCAATGTATAGAAGTTCTTAGGTCATTCTAGTTTCCACCAGATGAATTTGCTGGCAGGGAGCCAGCTGAACTTCAATTTTCTATATGCTGACATATTCTACCACCACCTCCCTCATCTCAACCATAAACATCTCTCTTATCTGAGCTATAAATGACAGGCTATGATGTAAGAAAGAACCTGAAGATTACTTATCACCAAAACATGCTCTAATTTCCTATGTTACGGCTCAGGAAAGAGCTGCTTTTTACTCAGAATCATGATATCCTAAGAGTGAATACAGTGTCCCAGAATTCCAGATTTGACTTTCCTGAACTACCCAACAGCTACAAACATTTGTTGTGACTTAAAGATCCTGTTTTTTTTTTTTAATCTAGCAATCTTTCTTTTGACAAATTAAGCTAGGGGTATAGCTTTGGATTAGGCAAATTACAGTGTGGCACACCAAAGCCAGATGTGCCTGCAGAACATGGGAAATAAACTCTGAACTAAATTAACTTTGCTGGGATCAGAGCATTCACATCCAGCAGAGAACAAGTGGGTGCTTGCTTTTGCTTTAAAAACGAACCATGGAACTTGTGATTCCTGGGGCATCCGTGGATGTGTAACAAATGATTTATTCCCACTGTAATGCTTGTTCGGCTCATTATGACGTCCGGCTGCAACAAAAAGGAGGAGAGTCTTCATCAGCTCAACTGCTATTTTAACTCCATTGTTCTCCAAATGTTCACCATCATAACAATATAAGCATTAAATGCTAGACTTGTTTTTCTTCTTCTTTTTCCTCCCTTTTCCTGTTTCTTTTCCTCTGGTATATGACAGATGTCAGCCTGCAGGTGGAGCTTGCCTTATTTTTCAACTTCATCTGGGTTTAATGATGCTGGTGATGGAAACCATTTGAGGGGCAGCCTTTCCCTTTTCTGCTCTTAAAGATATGAATACTTATGGTGTCTTGTGGGAGAAGTAGCCACTTGGGGATGGGCTATATGTGTAGGCTCCATTGTCCTCTTAAAAAAGACAATGTTCAGGGATGACAAGGGACGATTGTCACTGATGGAATGAAGGACTGCTCTCTGATCCACCTTCCTGATCCACATCTCTTGAGGACCAAGCATTTAAGATGGAGCTGCATCTTGATGATAGAACATATATTTTACTCCTGCAACCTTCAGGTTGAATGATGAAGGTTTGTTTGGTGTCATTCTATGCAAACAAGGCAGAGCTAAATTGACTGGTGCTCAAGAGGGTATAAGGCAAGTTCCTGTTTTTTTTTTCTTATGTAACACAAACAAAAGCCTGTTTAGCTGACAATGTTCATTCTTGCCCAGAGCCTTGGGAAGGAAGATCAAAGCAAAAGGGAGGTTTGTAGGGCCTACATCATTTACAGGGAGGAAAACCTGTGAAGCAACAAAACAAATACAACATTTGGTTGCAAAATAGAGTGGGTTGGCCTTCATTATCTCCAAATGCCAACAGTGATGTTCAGCTTCCTTCATCCACAATCCTCAGATGGCTCCGGAGAAATGTTAGTACTATATCCAGTGGATATAGGTGGAAAGTGGAGTTAGCAGCTTTTTCACACCGATTCCCTATTCCTGCACTATTAACAACTGCATGGCATTACTAAAGCATCAGAAAGACAAAAGTATGTAAACAGGAAAGTAAATTACTTTCAGTTTTAGTCTTTTTAATTGCTTAAGTAGAGAAGCAGAATAAGAATCAAACAGGCAGTGCTATGAATTGGCAGACTCTAATTCTGGGAAAGGTGGAAGAAGAGAGAAGAAGAGGGTGATCCATAGCAAGATGGTTAGACTCAGCTACAGTGAGTCAGACCAGGTTAGAGATGGATCATCATGAAGAAAAATCTATCTATGTGGTCCCTAGGAGTTGAAAATGACTTGATGACACATCATCCTCCCTCCCTCCCAGTTGATCTGAAGCTGTCAATTGTTTTTCCAAGGAAAGTACTTCTCTAAAGTTGTGAATCCTCCACAATTGCAAGCAACTATGTTGGAGGGCCTAACTTTATATTCTTCCTGTTTCCAGTTTTGGTTCCTTTTGTGCACAGGGCTCTTATCTAAGACACTGCACAGTATAGCAATCTGTTCAGTTTCCTCCTGAAATGTAACATTCAAATATGTAATCTACCTTGTAACTACATCAATAATATGATTGCTGATAACAGCAGGTCGCTTTCTTTGTTTAATTTTCCAACCTAACTAGATGGCAAATGATTTATTATTAGCTAATGGACACATGACTGTTTACTTTTTGCTATCAGGCTCATTCACAATACTATGTGGATATCTCTGTGTGTGTGTGTGTGTGTGTGGAGGAGGTGTTTGTGCATGAGAAAGTTTCATTGTGCTATATTTCATCCAGAAGGGGTTTAATCTGCAGCATGTTCCATGAACTGTCAGTATTTGTGCTGCCCATCCTGCTTTGGGTGAGAGGTTGCTCCCATTAAAGAGGAACCATTCTTCAAGCAATTGATCTGGACAAGGTTTCTTTGCCTGTTTTTTTCCCCCATATAACAGGTAGTCCTCCACTTACGACCAAAATTGGCTCCAACATTTCGGTTGCTAAGTGAGATGGTTATTAAATGAATTTTGCCTGATTTTACAACCTTTCTTGCCACAGTTGTTAAGTGAATCACTGCAGTTGTTAAGTTAGTAATATGGTTGCTAAGTGAATCTGGCTTCCCCATTGATTTTGCTGGTCAAAAGGTCGCAAAAGGTGACCACATGACACACACACACCCCAGGACACTGCCAGCGTCATAAGTACATGCCAGTTGCCAACCATCTGAATTTTGATCACATGACCATGGGGATGCTGCAACGGTTGTAGGTGTAAAAAAGGGTCATAAGTCACTTTATTCAGTGTTGTTGTAACTTTGCATGGTCACTAAATGAACTGTGGTAAGTCGAGGACTATCTGTACTTCCTTAATTATGACATCTCTTTTAAAGTTTATGTTTCCATTAAGTGTTTTAGGCTTAACTTGCACAACACATAGGATATATGCTGAAGGTCTTATACCGGTAGATGTGAAGGCAACACAATCTGCAGACTAATTAGGAAACCTGCTGCGCCCATTTCACAGTCTTTTTTCATATGAAAAAATGGAAGTCACCCAGAGAATGAATGGCAAACATGGGCTGCTTTGATTTGGTGCCCTGATATATGTTCTGACTCTATCATGCACACCCGAGCACAGTGTCTGTTTTATGGTTACATTTCCCTACCCGCATCATATTTGAAATGATGTGTGTGGGGGGGGAGGGGAAATAAATAAATATATTTACCTATTTACTGAAATAGGTAAATATTGCGGGGGGGGGGAATAACTAAATCTCAGCCTTTAGTCTGAAAAAGAATTCTAAACCTAAGCCTAAAAAGTGATAGAATGTACAGCTATAAAAAGAAGAAGTACACGGAATATAACAGATTGAAACAGACATGAAACTATTCTACTCTTCATCTTGAGGTCATCTTAAAAGCATCACATTAAGATATTTACATTTTTGTGATTATGCTTGATAATTTCCCAATCTTCGTCTTGTTGATCTTTTAAATTTTCAGATCAGCAAAATGTTACCAATACATTATTAATGAAGTAATAGAAAGTAAGATAATAATAATGATAATGAAAAATCACTAAAGCAAAATGATGTGTCTGTATAATTACTGGAATAAAGCTGTGTTAGCAAATACATGACTAACCCAAAAGCACATTGCATTCAGAAACAATGTATCAAGTATAACTCCCTTCATTGTATGCCTGTGAGAAACTAACCCGATGAAATACAATGTAGATTTTCATGTGTGCTTCTTTGTTCCTGAGAAAGGAAAGCTATAAAACTGTAGTTTGAACCCCCCCTCGGGATTCAGAATTGCTTGTTTTTACTACGTCTGAACCTTTGCGCAAATAAACCTCTCTGCACCCTTTGGAATTTGTAAAAGTTCCTTTCGTTTTCCACAAGATTATGATCTCATTGTCAGACTTGAAATCAAGTAATGTTCTCCAGAGGTATTCCTCGACAAAGTGTAGTGTTGGTTCTGCAGATACTTTGAGGACAAATTACAGGTAGTCCTCTACTTATGACTACAATTGCAAGTTTCTGTTGCTAAGTGAGACAGTTACTAAGTGAATCTGGCTTCCCCATTGACTTCGCTTGTCAGAAGGTTTCAAAAGGTGATGACACGACCCCAGGACAGTGCAACTGTCTTAAACACCATAGATGCTGAGCATCTGAACTTTGATCGCATGACCATAGAGATGCTGCAATGGTTGTGTGAAAAACAGTGATAAGTCACTTTTTCCAGAGCTGTTGTAACTTCAAATGGTCACTAAATGAAGTGTTGTAAGTCAAGGACTACCTGTACTTATTACACAAGCACTCACAATTGAAACATATTTCCAAAGCAAAGTAGTTAAAATATAACCTTTTCCACTACTGACCATTAACATAGTTCCCTCTTACTGCTAATACTGTACATCTGTAAAATTACTTCTTTCTGGATATACTCAATTGTTTAAATTTATTATATATAATTTTGTTTTCATATTTTCTATTGAGCATAGTGAGGTTATTTCCCCTTCATTTTAAAGACATTCATAAAGTGGCATTTTATTCTGAGGGAATAGCTAGAAGAGAAAGGAGAGAACACAATGGACCTGCACAGAGTCACATAAGCTGTACAGACTCACAGCAGTGTAGAATAAGGAGTTTTGATTCTGAGCTGCTTTGCTTAGAAACACAAAACTTCTTGACTGAGATTTCACACAGTGGTGGGGACACTTTCTCATATGACTCCTTGACTTGTTCATTTGCTTGCTTAATATTTTGTACAAAATATTTTCTCAAGGCAGTTTATAGTATTTATCACAAAGCTCTTAAAACCAATACATAAAAAGATTTAATTAAAAACATCATATAAAATAATTTCAGTCATATTCTAAGAAACATAGTAGGGTACGATGATAGATTATAATATATTGCATTAAAATAGAGTCAATTGGATAAAAAAAAAGGAATGATAAAAAGTCCATTTAAACTAAGGCAACCAGGAAAATCAAGAAGGGGTTTCCATAGATGTGGGTTACCACTGAAAAAGGCCTGTCTCTGAGGTCAAATAGCCTTGATAGTGGGCCTAAGAAGAGACTGTTGATGAACATTTTAAGGCCCAGATAGGTTTGCATGAATGAAAGTGGTTCTTTGCGGAATTTGGTTCTAAATAGTTAATGCTGAGGATTCTCAGTTTTTTTTAATAACTTGTCTCATTAAAATGATAAATAAAAGGGTGTGACCCCATCATGAATAAAACTAACACAATGTAGTTAGGACTGGACAAGGAATAAATATACTATTACCATATCATTTATTCATTCTTTCTTGATTTAAGGTTACTTTGATCAGTGCTACTAATAGACTGATAATCTTTAACTTTCTATATTTCCCATTTTTCCCCACTTTCAAAGGCTAGAAATTTAAAACAAGGCATAAAAATATTGAGCTTCACAAACACAAATGCATGTATTTCGGAAGACATTTCAGAGATTACAGATACATTATGACACACAATTGTGAAATCACCAGCCAATAGGAAACCATCCATGACTCATAGCACTCTGGTTGGTGGATATTTTTACATATAACTAGGTTCATAGTTTTAATCATCTCTCAAAATTTTGTTCTGACTTTCTAATGGGCTTGCTCAGACAAAGCAGAGAGAAAGCTTTAGTTGTGCAAACCAACTTTAAAAACTTTTAAAAACTTTAAGACTCCTCTTTAAGTTATTTGCTTTAAACTGAGCTTGGTTACGAACTGGTAAAGCAGCTGACATAAAATTAATATAACTTATTCTGAATGCTTGGTCCCTATAAGTATCCAAGTTTCAGCCTTGGGTTCCCGATGAGTCCATCAATTTAAGCTGGATGTAACCAGGGTAGGAGTAACTGGAGCAAGGTTCATTGCCTCTGGAGAGAATTGCAATTGATGTACTAGGCTAAATTGGTTGTCAGCATCATTTCCTGAATAACATTGATTCTAAGGAGATACTAAATTGCTGTTAGCATTTCAGGACAATTATAGTTGTACTTCTCCATCCAGTTTTCCTCCTAGTAGTTCCATTTTGTCTGCATCAGAAGGTTATGTGGCCTCATTCATCCTAGAAACAAGATATCATTTAAATTCCTTATGGATTAAATGAGTGGCAACCAGAAGAATAGCTTTACATCATCCACAAAGTAACTGGTTTTTAGCCCAAACCTGTAGCTAAAAAGCTACACTTCTTATAGTTTTACATAGCTTCTTATAGATTGTATGAGGGAATATTGTGCCCATTTATGAGTACATGCCTACATACAACATACCTTACTCTCTACTGGGCCATGCTGACATGACACAGGGAGAAGAAACCGTAGCTAATGAATGGCTCTACAGGGCTACATCAATGGCACCACCAGCACTCTTATTCCCTAGGGTTTTTTCTTCTTCAGTCTTCATGGAGGCACAGGAGCCATCTTGTCAAACCACTTCCCTTCCTTACCCCATGACCAATTGCAGGATGAACTGGTTTCTTGCTCTTTTTGCCAGTGAGAAAACAATAAGTTCCTTCCACTTACCAGGCAAGATAGCTGGCAGGGGCCACACTGCTTCATTTTGAGCTACCAGTGCTAGGAGTGCATAATGGATATTTCTGGCTAGTTGATTGGGTTGTTCAGTAGACGATTGGCCAGCCAGAAAGATCTCTCCAAGACTCCCTAGGGCTTCATGTTAAAACAGGGGATCACACAGAATTCCAAAATACATCAAACGCTAAGAATATGCAGCATCGTCTTCTGTCATTTTGACAAAGAAAATGCACAGGAACCCTGTTTTAAGGATCCAATCTGGGTCGGTCACCAGGACCAGAGGTTTAGTCTTTTGAGTTTTTGGACTCTTGGTGGAGCCCATCCTTAGGGAACTTCTCTCTAGCAGAGTGTGTGCTTTCTGTGTGTGGTATTTATATGATGTGTGTGGCTTGTTTTAAGGCCTAAAATGATACAAACTCAGATTTAACAATATCCCCCCCAGAACCTTTTTTTAAAAAATTTCCGCAAATCTCAGCCCAAGCCATGAAATCCTCAGACGTCCAACTCCACCGATATTATGTGTGGCCTAGCCAGGATGCAAAAGATTGATCATTTCTGTTTGATAGGATAACTGGGGTTGGACTGAACGCCCAGAATGTGAGGCTTAGTTCAGAAATTTGCAGATTTTGCTGAGCATAGGATAACAAACCAGCATTAAAAAAATAAGGATGGGGCAGAGTAAAATTTGATTTAATCCAAGTTCAGATGGAATTAAAATGAATTAAATAGAAAAAGAATTAACACTGAATCAGTTAAATAGATGTTTTTTTTCTGGAGTTCTGTTTTTTAAATCATTGGCAAAAGTGGGGTTGATGCCACTATGGAAGAGGGGTGTCTGCATCTTTCTCACAGACAAACCCTCATTCTGATTTGTCCATGGGGAAGTGCATTTCAGAACTACCACAGAGATGCATTGGCTAGAGAGGTTCTTTTTAACTCTTATCTCTTAAGGATGCTACCTCTGCCATGAATGGGGAAAGAGTTAGTTAATCCTGGCAGTCAGCCCTTTAGGGTTAATTGGCCTTTAAGGTTAATTGGCTGGGTCATTGACTCAGTTTTCCTGTTTGCAGGACAGCCCTCTTCTCCCCCTTCCTGTTAACAAAGCCAAGTCACTAAGTTACAATTCAGCAGCAACTTTAAAGGCACTTAAGGATTTTATCTGAGCCTTTGGGAGGCCACACCTAAACTGAGGCCAAGATTGCCCCCACAGACTTTTGTGTTGCAAATGTACACTTTAAGCAGCTCCTGGAGTTCAGAGGCCATACCCATCCATCCTCCCTCACTCCTGATCTTGAAAATTAGTCTGATGTAACCAAAACATAGCTCCCCCAGTTTTGTAAGAGAGGGTGAGGGAAGGGGGGGTGTTCTATGAGAAGTCCAATTGTAGCAGGCCTTTGCTTTGGGGTAAAGAAGCGGTGTGATTTGCCTCTTTCCCTCCTCTGAGAGCCTTGGCAAAGGATGAGTGGGAACCCAGCATGAAGAGTGGCAGCCTGAACATTCCTTAAAGTCTCTGGCTTCGACTCTCTGTTCATGAGGATGGAAGTCAGCCAGGCTGCCAGATGTGAGTTATTTGCCTGTAGCAAGCAGTAGGCTTGGCTCAGACGGGTTCTACCACTTCTTCGACTTCAGCACGGATGAGAGTACTTACTCCCCACATTAGCCCTCTGGCACAGGCGATTTCTATAGGCAGACATGTCAGATTAAGCAAGGCCAGTATGAAAAGTGGAGCGTTTTCAAAAATCTATGAGCAAATCTCCGATGAAAAACTTTCATGGGGCCATCTAGGATTCACAGTGGGTTGTGTGAGCTTTCATTCTAAACAAAACATTTGTAGTGTTGTGTTAACAACCTTCTGAAAAGGGTATTGTTAAACTGAACAGCTCATAGCATGCTTTATGAATCTTGATTGGCTCTGTTAATACTGGTTGATTTGCTCCTGTTCAGTTCTCTTCCCTCCATTCCATGATTCAAAATACTCCTACTTTAAAACCTCTAAAAATATCTTATAAAGTTATGGTTTCTCACATATTCAGGGCAAAATTAACATAGGAGAGATTCGTAATGTATCCAAAGTCATCGCTAGTCCCCGAGTATTACTGAAAGAATGTCTATGTTACCATTAATGTGTGAAATCAGACATTTTACAGAATGCCTAGGAAATCTGTAGACTGCCAAAAATGGGCTGTCAAAGTATGAAAGGCCTCATATTTCACAATTTCCTAGGCATTCTTATGCAATGCCAAAAGGCAAATTGGCAAAGTATATAATAGTGCCAGTCTGGCCTTCCTTCTTGCAACAAATAAGTTAATACTGATCTTTTTGTCTTGTTTTTTTTTTCCAGTAAGAAAGTCCTATACTTCATTGTGCATTTCTTCTTTCATTTTCATACAAGTCCTATCAATAAAGGGTTAGAGTTAGGGTTAGGGTTAACTCTAACTCTAACCTTAATCCTTTTCATGACTCTCTTCTCATACTTTGCCTAAATGGCTCTTGTCATTTTGCATAATGCCTAGGCCAGTGGTGGCGAACCTCTGGCACGGGTGCCAGAGGTGGCACTCAGAGCCCTCTCTGTGGGCATGTGCGCCGTCGCCCCAGTCCTAGGCCTTCAGCTGGGTTTTATAAAATTTTTTTCACTTTAGGCCTCCACTGCCGTGTACAAAAAAAAAAGGTTCAATCAATCAGTCAATTTCAACTTCTCAGGGGAAAAAAAAGATTTTGCAAAGTTGGAATTGATTGATTGAACTTTTTAGTCCCACCCAGTCTGCTGTTACCATTGCAACCACGCCCACCCAATGGGCCACACCCACCCAATGGGCCATACCCACCCGGCACCCGAGGATGCATAAGTGGGTTTTGGGTTGCAGTTTGGGCACTCGGTCTCTAAAAGGTTTTCCATCACTGGCCTAGGCTCCAGGTATTATATACAATGCCTAGGGAAAGTATATAGCAGCGGTTCTCAACCTGTGGGTCGCGACCCCATTTGGGGTCGAACGACCGTTTCACGGGGGTTGCCAAACACCGCAGTCTGCCATTTTTTTCCCCATTTCCCATTGGCCGTCGCGCGTGCGCCGCACATGCGCGATTCGGCCCGTCACACCGCACATGCGCGACTCAGGCTGTTGCGCGCGCGCTGTGCATGCGCAGTGGACCATCGTGCCACGCATGCGTGGTTCGGGCCGTCACGCCGCGCATGCGCGGTTCGGCCTGTCGCACTGCGCATGCGTGGTTCGGCCCATCGCGTCGTGCATGCGTGGTTTGGGTGATCACGCGCACGCCACGCATGCACAGTTCGGCCTGTTGCGCCACGCATGCGCGGTTCAGCCCGTCGTGTGCGCACAGTGCATGCGCGGTTCGGCCCGTCGCTCCACGCATGCACAGTTCGGGCTGTCGCGCGTGCCGCGCATGTGCGGTTCGGCCCATCATGTCACGCATGCGCGGTTCGGTCCATCGCGCTGCGCATGCGCGGTTCGGCCTGTTGCACTGCGCATGCGTGGTTCGGCCCGTCGCGTCACGCATGCGCGGTTCAGGTCGTCACGCACGCGCCGCACATGCGCGGTTCGGCCTGTCGCGCCACGCATGCACGGTTTGGCCCGTCGCGTTGCGCATGCACAGTTCGGGCTGTCGCGTGCACCGCACATGCGCGGTTTGGTCCATCGTGTCGCACATGCACGGTTCAGTCCATCGCACCGCGCATGCATGGTTCGGCCTGTCGTGCGCGCGCTGCGCATGTGCAGTTCAGGCCATTTCAGGCCGCGACCCCGACCTGCGCCGTGCATGTGTGGGGCTACCCCGCGCATGCGCGATGCTGCCCCCTGCGCCGGCCGAGGCCCCATGCGTGCCAAAAACCCTCCCTGCGCCCGCCACTGCCTCGCTAGCCTTGCCTTCGCTGCCGCCCGTTTGGAGTGGCGGCAGGCAGGCCCAGGTGCTCCTGAGCGGCCGCGGCAGTGACGGCGCAGGGCGACCATGGGTTGGGCCACCAGCTGGCCCAGCCCAAGGGAGGTAAGCCACCTGCCGGGCCCCACGCGCACCAAAAACCTTCCCTGCACCCGCCGCTGCCCCGCTAGCCTTGCCTTCGCCGCCGCCCATTTGGGGCGGCGGCAGGCAGGCCCAGGTGCTCCTGGGCGGCCGCGGCAGCGACGGCAGGGCAACCACCGGCTGGCCCACCAGCTGGCCCAGCCCAAGGGAGGTAAGCCACCCGCTGGGCCCCATGCACGCCAAAAACCCTCCCTGCGCCCGCCGGCCTCCCACCTCCCACCCCTGGCCCTCTTTTACTTACAGTTTTAGTAGTTGCTCAGCAGGAAGGGGTGGAAACTTCCGGAGAGTTCGCCTTCGCTGCAGACAACTTGCAGCACCGTTTGCAGACTGGGACTTTTGGCGGGCTCAGCAGGGCGGAGACAGCCTGGACAATTCCTATTGGCTTTTGAAAGCCAATAGAATTAGACTCTATTCAAGAGAGCCTATTCTATTGGCTTTCAAAAGCCAGTAGAATAAGAGGGAGTAGCACAGCTAAGGAAAAGGGGGAAAAATGGCGGACTGCGTTGTTTGGCGACCCCCGTAAAATGGTTATTCGACCCCAAATGGGGTCGCGACCCACAGGTTGAGAACCGCTGTTCTAACACCTTGTTCTCCCATGCCAGTGTACCAAGTTGGATATGTTGCTACTTGCATTATTTATTAATCAAGTATATATAGCTGCCCATCTCATGAGAAGTGACTCTGGGTAGTGTACAATAGTCAATAAGAAAGAATACATACCTAAAAGGAGAGATTTATAAAGTAGAAAAATCTGCATTAAAAAATGGAGATAAAACTAAAAATACATACAAAACCCAAGCAGACAGAGAGAGAGAGAGAGAGAGAGAGAGAGAGAGAGAGAGAGAGAGAGAGAGAGAGAGAGAGAGAGAGAGAGAGAGAGAGAGAGAGAGAGAGAGAGAGGGAGAGAGGACATGAACCTCATTAGTGGAGCCATCTAAACAAGTCTCTGGTTCTCTGGAACTGCAAGGCCCGATGATACAACCAGGTCTCGAGAGATTTTAGTATTAGTAAATGTTAGATTTGGGAGACTGTAAACCGGCAGCCAATATTTTTTACAAGTAACTTTTTCAGTTTGGAGACTTGTTTGCAATTTTGTGAGCATCTGCAAAACAGCTGGCATGAGAGAATTGCCTCTTCCCCAAAAGGCAGCCATGGTGGGCATGGACAGTATTATGTAGTGAACTAGCCCCCACCCTCCACCCCTCCCAAGATTCTCAAGGGGGATCTTTGTGAGGCTCAAAGGCATGGCTACAAATAAATACGTTGTCACTTTAAATTACTTTAAAATGTAATTTGAGTTAGGGTGCCTAGAAACACATCTGAGAGCATACCGTTAACTACAGGCACAATGTTCCTACATCCTGCATTTATGGTAGAAATCTCATTTTGGAAACTGAATTTATCCATCACTTCATAGCAAAGGAGTGATGTCAAGGTCCACTAATGCTGTGCATAACCTCTTTGTCATCGCTGCATCCTGATGTCTTAGTACTTTTCCCTCCTCAACAGTATTGCAAAGACAGGCAAGTATATATTTCCAGTGTCAACACTTGGAAAAGGAGGGACAAAGAAGTTAAATAATTCAAGTGCAACAATTCAGGAACTTAAGGGTGGAGCATGGAGCCAAACCTTCATTTCAAAAGCCCAGACTCATCTAATTTAATTAAATTCAGCACAAAAGATGATTGAATTGGATGGAATATATTTTACTGTATCCCTCTGGAGATTGGAATCATTACACTTCCACTGTGCTTCCATATTTGGTTGAGAAGGCTGTTCTCTTGGGCCGCTTCCACAAAGTCAGTTCACCCACAAATCTCAAAAGTACATTGTACTGTCCCTCAAGTATCCTCCTTGTGCTGCCTTCCCATTTCTCAGTGCTGTACTTACTACCCTATGAGTAGACAATGTCCTCTTTGGGATATCTAGTTAACATATTCTCTACAGGATTGCGGTCATGGTTCTTTCTTAATTGTCTATGTCTGTGTGCAGTCCATGCACATTTTAAAAGAAAGCAAGGATGGTGCAATTCTCAGGGAACTGCTAGTAATCCTTGAAGACTGAAGTCTGGTGCTATTATTTTAGTGTCTTGTAATAAGCCCATCATCCCCATCCATAGTATGGATGGTTGTGGATGTTGACTACGATAGTAGAATATCCGAGAGGCACTAAACTGGGGGAAGGAGGTCTGCTTTGTACCACAAATCCCCCCTCCCCCAAATGGTGGATCCCCTTGACACATTTCAAAGACTAGAAATGAGAAATTTCTGGAAGGTTTTTTTTAGACTTTGTCTCTCTCTCTCTCTCTTTCCCCCCTTCCTCCCCGCCCCCCCCCGGTTCAGCAGCAAGCGTGCCGAGTTTGCGTTGTTGGAAGGAATCAGAGGTTGCTGTGGGCTGTTCCCTCCACCTTTCAACTCGGGGGAAGGATGGAAAGTTTTCCCTCTCCTTGGGGATTTCGACGCTGAGGAAAACAGCAACTGTTTTTGGTCACGTTTGGAAGCCTTGATTGGGTCGTGTGTGGGAAACATGCAAGACAACTTGATGGTCGGAGCGTGCGACCCACCCAGCGATTTCCCGGCCGTCTCTTCCCTCTCCCCCCTTTTTTGGTGCCTCCCAGCCCCCTTCTGGGCGATCCTTTTGACTCCCTCCCTCCCCCTCCAGAAACCCCTCACATCTCGCTGCTCTAACGACCCACAACGGCCTCCAGTGGAAAGAACGGAGCGGCGATGAGCCTTTCCTGCTCAGGTAGCGCCCGTGCCTCCCCCCTCCAGGCACCCCGAGGTCCCCGGGGCTGCGTAAAGGGGCGCAAACCAGAACACCCCCTCCTCCCCCCCCCGAATTCCAAAGAGCGGGAAGGAGAGAGGAAGCAGCGCTGCCCAGCGAAGCGCCAGGCTCGTCTCTGACTTCACGCACACTCCTTTCCTCCGCGCCTCCCCCCCCTCCCCTCCCCGCCCAACAGAGGCGTGGGGTGTAGGGAAAGAGGGAGCGTGGGAGCCGAGGCGAGCCAGGCCAGGCGGGCTTGGGTGCGGACCCCGCCCCCGGGCGGCAGGGTCGCTCCGCCCCGCTCTAACTCAAGAGAAGTTTCCCAGGGTCCGGGGAGCGAGGAGGCGGTGGCGAGCTTTCGCTGTCTCGGTGCCTGGCCCTAGCCCGAGCTTAGCTCTTAGCCCCTTCCATGGATCTATAGGGGGGCAGCGGGACTGGGAGACCCAACTGGGGGGAATGGGCTCGGCGTCCCGGTTCCCAGGCCTTCGGCGGGCATGGCTGGGTTGCGGCTTGCTGGTGGTCGCGTGGATGGCCCGCCTGGCACTCGGGGCAGGTAAGGAGCTTCGGGGGGGGGTAGCTGGTTCAGATCGGGTGCGGGAGTCCCCGTCCATCCAGACTTTTAGGAGACTTGGGACGGAGCCGTTCCGGTTTTTTTTTTTTGGTTTTTTTTTTTTTTTTTGGTTTTGTTTTGTTTCGTTTTTTTTTTTTTTCCTGGGCACGAGAGATCATGGCCTCTTCGTTTCCTCTTTTCAAACTTCTCAAAGAAGTTGGCTGGGTCGTTTTAGACTCCGTTCGGAAAGTTTAGAGCGCTCTTTTCCCAGGACCGGGAGATGCGGGTCCCTGAAGTTATTTTTTCCTTGTTCTCAGCTAATTCTCTGCCCTCTCTCCCTCCTTCCTCCCCCGCCCCCCGTGAGAAGAAGGGGAGGGAAAAAAAAGTTTGCTGGAGTCCGACCACAAAGAAAATAAACGATCATTGTTTAATTCCAGATTGGGGAAAAAGAGGGAGAGGGAGCAGCGATTTAGCTGGACCGGTTGTGGGGGGGGGGGGAAAGCGGGCGGCGTTATTTCATCGGCACTGATTTGAGCTACAAGGGAAACAATCTTACACTTTTTATTTACTTAAAGCAAACTTTTCTTTGCAGCCAGCTCCAACTTCTCAACTTGGAGCAGCTGGAAAAACTGGAGCATGGACGTAGGATTTGGCTTCACTCCGTCCGTGCTGTTGCCAGCTTTCTTTTCAAATGAAATCTTATTCCGCAACCACGCCGGGAGGGGGGCGGCGGGGAAAAAAAAAAAGAGATTTTCAGTTTTCTCTAATCTCCCCCTGGAATTTAGCGATCTTGTATGCACCTCAAGAGGATAGTTCTGTATATTTGCGTTCACAAAACGGTTAAAGGGAGAATGGGATTTAGACAACATGCTTCTGGAGATAAGTAACTAGAAGCATTCAATTAAGACTGTATTCAGAATAATAAATAGGATTGTGCAATAGATGCATATTAGGCCTGTGTAATTACGGACGTGCTACCCACACATTTGTCTGGATAGGAGAAAAATATACTACCCAGAATGGCAGTGTTCACACGATATATTTAACTGGATCAGCTAAAGAATTAGCAAATGCAATCACCCGACATATTGAACTTAATTAGTGTTAAATTTAATTTTTCATTACTTAGTATATTGCATAACTTAAACCCATTTGGTTAGCATGTGTTTCAATATATTCTGTAAGCTGAAAAAGTGGTGTAATTTAGGCTCAGTCTGTGCCCTGAAATCTATTCCTTCTCTTCTCCCCCCCCATACATGCTCACTCACAATTTAGAAGAGGTGTGTAGGTAGACAAATGTGCTGATCTTAGCATATTAAGTACTGTGAGAATTTGCATTTTCTTGTGATGGGAGCCATTATGAATAAGAGGAATAGTTTGGATCTGAAGACTTCCTCCCTCCCTCCCCATTTTTAATATCTGAGATTAAAATGAAATGGTCTTGGTGGTGGTGGTGCTTTTGTTATGTGCTGCTTTGTGTTTACAGAGGCTTGGTGATGGCTTGAGCAGATGTAGGTAGTAGCAGCTGTCACCCCTGGTCTCCCTCCTTCACATTCTGTTGGACTACACAATTTTATTGTTGCTACAAGGAATTCTGTAAAAATTGTCCACGGACTCACTCCAGCCAGTGCTGCAGGCCCAAAGGTACCAAGTTTCTTTCTGCCGGGCCTAGAAGTTGCCATCCCTGGGCTGTAAAGTAGCATCTTGGAGTCAAACTGTAGGGAGTGCACTGCTTAGCAATTGAGGCAGCCAGTTCTCAGGCTTCTTGGGAGTCCTGTGGCTCAGTCTGTGCCCTGAAATCTATTCCTTCTCTTCTCCCCCCCCCCGCCCCCATACATGCTCACTCACACTTTTCCCCCCAATTTGTGCTCTGGGAATAAACTGAGATGCAAGCAGGAGATAAGATGATTTAATTGGGTGTCATGCAGCAACTTGCTTTGGCCCATGAATCGTGCAGCAGCGAGATGCCAGGGATGAGATAATTGCTGCAAAAGGTAAATAGAACGTAGGGCTATTATTCAGCATGGGTTTCACTCTCCCATGAAGCTGCCTGACTGGTTTGGGGAAGCCGACCTTGCTTATTACAATGTTCCCAGCCAGCTGGTTCTGCAGTGCGTGGGAATGTGTGGCTCCGTCCTATGCATGAGGCCAGGAGATTGTGGATGCCCGGGAATATGAATCCCTCCTCCTCCTCCTCCTCTCACCGCCAGCTTGCTGCTTGGCTGGACATAGACAGGGCTTTGTTCTTGGTTGAGCAATTCCAAAGCAGTGCTATTGAAATCCTGGCGGTCTCTAGCAGAGGAGGGCTTGAAGCCGCTGCTCCGGAGCCACCCTTGAATGTTGTTAATAACTCTGGAAGAATTTGCATTTGCACTAAAGTGATGGGAGATTCTCATCCTGAAGCTGCCAAAGCAGCATATAGAGGCCCTTGAGAACTAGGTGATGTGAAGGCCAAGTTTCTGAGTTTGGATTGGCAAAAATAAAGTTTTCATTGTTAGGATGGTGGGCAGGGCTGAACCAGACAAAGGTCATGGAAAGGTTGGAAGTTTGTCTTGTGGGAGGATGTGATGTGGAGGGGATTGCTTTTTCTGCCATGTTATACATAGGAAATCTAGAGTTTGGCATTTATTTATGAATTCTATTTTCTGCCTTTCCACTAAACATGGCACTCACAGCAGTTAGCAACAATACAGAAACTATGAAAACTTCGGTTAAAAACTCAAAAACCAATATGTAAGAAATAAATTGGCCCACCAGATTAAACCTACTCCCTCAAGAAGCTAGCTTAAATATTTAAAATTTGGCGGGGAATTGTGTATTTGCCTGTTGGCAGAAGAAGATCGGCATTTGCTAGGTTGGCTTTTCTCCGATGGAATTCTGCTGTTGGGGGCAACCACTGAAAAGGCCCTCTGTCAAGTTCTACCGTAGTCAAACTGTGTGTCTGATTTATGGGACAGAAAGAATGCTCTTTAAAAAAAAAAAAGAACCTGAACACTAAAAGCCCCTGTATTCTTTCAAAGAATGTAGTCCCTAGAACATTTAGGGCTTCGCACGTATCAGAAATGTCACAGGAAAGTCAATCCTGTTCAATAGCTTGGCTGCAATTATCCAGACTAGCCAAAGTTTCCAAGTTGTTTTAGGAAAATGTATTACATGGATCTGGCACTTACAGTTTTTGGACTTTAACTAGAATGCCATTTAAATCTGGACATCTAAGCTTAGGGCTAAATCTGGATATACTCCCAAACTGAGAATTTGAGAGTTCAAGGATCTCATAAGCTCCTCCTTCTCTGCTGCTGTTCTTTCCCTTTGGAACAGCATCTCCCCTGAGATTTGGTTTGACTCTCCCCTGCCTGCTTTTTGGAAGGCATTAAAGTTCTGCTTTTTTTCCCCACCAGGCACTGGTATGGCCCATTGCATTATTTATCCAATAGTGCTTACGTGTTTCTATGTTGTTCTTTTGGATTGTGTTTTTTTTGTTTTATTATGTTTTTCTTTAAATTGATTATTATTATTGAAGATTTGAGGTGCTCTGAGTCAAGTACTGAGTAAATAATAAATAAACAGACTCATTAATGAGAAGGTTGCCTTGTACCCAGATGTGCTTTTCAACAGTACCTCTGTTTTCTTCCAGTCTGACCTTCAGTCAATGATTGGGAACATGTACGGCTTCCTTGAATTGAGAAGGAAAAAAATATTTTCCTTTGCCATCAACAGATGTAGTTTTGGTTAGGGTTGCCATCAACAGATGTAGAATCCATTTCCTTGCAAAGCAGACATTTTGTCTTTTCCAAGGCTGTTTCTTATTTTCTGCTTTGTTAGACTAATAACAATGTGGTGATCTAGCGCTTCGCTTGATAAAGTCCTTATTTGAAAGCCATTTCATGTGATCATATGCAGTATTTTTTCCACATTGACATACACTGCATTCCATTAGATTAAAAAAAAACCTAGAAATGTAAGTCTATAGAAAAACCACCCATACTAACCAGGTGCTCCATACCAAAGCAACATCCCAACCTCCCACAAGAAAAGCTGTGTAAGGACTTTTTTTAAATGAGCCCAAACACACTGCAGCAACCCAGAACATCAGAAAAAAGAAATGGGGCATCTATGTAACACATTCCAACAAAATGGATATCCATGCAACTTCATCCCTGACCACTCGACCCAATACAGCACAACCAACACAAACCCTAAAAAGAATTACACTGCCATACATCAAGAACATCTCAGAAACTGCAAATAGACTATTACAACCACATGGAATCAGGGTAGCAAATAAGCCAACTAAAACCTTTCAAAACATCCTAAGTAAACCCAAAGACCCAGCAATCCCAGAAGAAAAAAGGTAAATCATCTACAACATACAGTGTAAGAGCTGCAACCACTATGTAGGACAAACAGGCAGAAGACTGGCAGAACGCATCCACGAACACCAACTGGCAGTCAAGAGGCATGATGAAAATTCTTTTAATTTCACAATATATAGACAGATTTAACCATAGTTTCAATTGGGAAAATGTGACAATCCTAGACTAGGCCAAATCCAAAAATGCCAGGGAATTTCTAGAAGCCTGGTACTCTGAGAAATCAGCCATCAATAGACACATAAACATTAACAACATCTATAGATTGTGCAAAAGAGACAATCAACCAGCCCAAAAGAGAAAAAGGCTCCAGCACCTCTCTACGGTATCAGGAATCAGCACTCAGATCAGCATTGATTAGTTCCAAGGTCACCTTCAGAACAACAACCAAGTAAAGCAATACCCCAATCAAGAAAGTACCACAGAGCCATTAGTAAACAGCCCAATCAAAGAATCCCTAAGACCTCCCCCACCCACACTGACAGGGCAAGACACCAGAATATAAACAGATAGCAAACAGCAATCCTTACTAGCACTGATGGTGTTACCTATTAGGGGTAATGAAACGTCTGCAAGAAAACAAGCAAGCTCAGAGAGCACCCAGGGCCCCTCAAAAACTGTGTTCTCTGCAGAAGAGATTTTGCAAGATAAAATGTCTTACCCTTACAGAACAGGTGGAATCTGTTGCTATAAAGTATTTGGTCTAGGACTGGACATTTAAGACCTTTCAGTCAGTTGTGTCGTTAAAAAGAGCAAGGATTCATTTGCGAAGATTGAAGCCAGGCCTAACTTGTTTAAAAACCAAGCTGCACAGTAATTTCTTCGATGTTAACCTGTAAAAATTGAGTTTTTAAATTCAGTATGCTTCTTGTAATTGCTTCCCCTACACTCATCCACATTCCTATTTCTTTTGAAATAATCTTGTGTGAAACAGGAAAGGACATTTTCCATGTTTCTGTAGGTTTGCTGTAGGAGTCATCAGAGCTTCTCAATTGCAGAATTCTTTCTGGGGATTTGAAACTTCCCTTGTTTTTCCAGTCTTGAGATGGAGATGCCAAGTAGGCATTTTAATCTCCTAGATTTGTTGGAGTACTTCCATGGATCTTCCCTGATGCTGGAGTCAGTTTGGTCCAGTTACCAATTGGTTCTATTTAATTGGCTTCCATTATCCTTCTTTCAGGGCGCTTTACCTTCAGTACACTTCTGGAAGGGGCCGTGGCGGGTTCCTTCCAGGCTGGGGTTGGACTTTTTCCCCTGGGTGCAGGGCAGAAGCATTCTCTCCCCATCTCTGGATCCTGTGAACTGAAGCTGTCTGTACTTAGAGCAGAGAGATGTTGAGATATAGCAGCTGCCTTCCTGCTGCAGCCTCTCCAGCGGCAGCAGCGAGAGCCAACCAGCTGGCCATTCAACTCTCAGCCTCTTTATTCTGCCCACATGGCAAGCTGGTTAACAAAGGCATTGCAAAGGCAGCTGGAGAGAATTTGGGATTCCCTTATACAGCTTTGCTGGTACTGACTTTCAATCGGTGTCCGCTTTTTCTTTTATCAACTTGGGATTTCGAGTGCATGTGTTCAAACAGGCCTCTTAGCTCTGTTATACTCGGGTCCTACCTTATTGTGGAAGTGGTGCCCAATTTAGAACAGCATGGAATTGGGCTACTGTAGAGGGGCTATAACATCTGGATAACACGTAGAGGGCAGAAAAGAGTTAAAATTCACTGTATCTCTTTGCTGCCATCTAGTAGTTTCCCACTAGTTTTTCGAACTTATAGTACCGTAGCATTAGTGTTGATTTGCCTTAAAACAGTGGGAAACATAGACAGCCTGAGCCTTCTTGAGACAGGAGCTACTGAAGGAGGACACTTTTTCTGTCTTTGGCATTTGGACCCAGTCTCTTTTGAGATGTTTCACTCAAAATATCCCTTTTTTGGTCAGAATTTTACTTGTTGTTATCTCTCTCTTTTGCCATGTTGGGTATAATTCCATTCCAGCTATTTTATGATAAGATCAGGAATGTCCAGCTGCACTGTAGTTATTATTGTAAGGACTTTATGCCTTAAGAATTAGTGGTTTGTTTTATTTTGCTTGCTTTTCCCTCCCTATCCCATTTTCCTTTTGTGTCAGGGTACCTGAGATTATAAATGTGGGAGAGGAGTTTCTCTTGATTTTATATATCACTCTATAGCTTTGGAGCCCTTTGATTGAAAAGTGGGGCTAAGAATAGTTAGAATAATTATTATTTTTTCTTTTTGCAATCCTGTGCTGAGAATTGATACAGTTCCCCCCGCCCCATGTCTTATAGTTGAGGCTCTGTCTTGTTTATGTGTTTTATGCAAGCATAACAATTTGTATTTGATGCAAAAATCTATCTGTTCAATAATCGTATTTTAAATGTATTTAATCAGTTCTGACCTTGTTTTCTAAAGCAGTCTTCTAGACTTTATAGCTATAAAAATAGGTAAGGAGGAGCGAAGGCTGGTGACATTTGAAAAACCAGTGAAAAAACTTTAAATGGTGAGGAATTGTGGTTTCCTCTGCACTGTGGTGCCAATTAGTCTTCACCACGACTAAGAATAAGTTACACAATATAATTAACATATGCAGATTTGCTCACTTTACAATCATATTTTGGGGCAGGCTTTTTTTTTTTTTTTTGGCTCAGAATGGAATGTCCTCTGGCATAGAATCTGGAAATTTTTTTTGTAGCAAATATATAGAGCCCTGTTTACAAGTGGCAGCCAAAAAGGAGCTGAAATCACTTAACCACACCCAACATGGTAACTAAGACATGTGGGTGGTGTGCACATCCTGTGTCATTTGAGCATTAAAAAAAAATGGGGAATTTTGGAAGACTCATTCAGGGTTGGAAAATTATTTTTGAGAGATGTTCTGTAGTCTAGGAGGTATCTTTGAGAAAGAGAAGCTGTGCTAAATAGCACACAGAATGCTTGTTGTATTAACGTATTGTTTTCAAACTACGGTATCTACCTACCACTGGCCTGAAAACTTTTCTGTGTTGTAGAACACTATTCCAGCAATGGCATTGTCTCGGCCATTGACTGTTTATTGTTAACCCTAATAATTGGAATAAATGACCAAGATAAATTAAATGGCCCCTACTGTAGAGGACTTCCACTAGAAGCTGAAAACATACTTACCCGTGTTTCCCCGATAGTAAGACACCCCCGATTGTAAGACGTATCGGGGGTTTCAGGGGTGGTCGGCTAATATAAGCCGTACCCTGAAAGTAAGACATATGTCTTACTTTCGGGGAAACACGGTTATCCAGCCCTTCCTTAAGTTTATAAACAGCCCTAGTTAATGTTACTTTATTTTTAAACAATTGAACAGAGCTAGTGTGATGTTGTGGCTAAATTGTTGACCAAAATCTGGGAGACTTGACTCAGGGTCCACCTTCAGTATGGTGGAAACTCACTGGGTGAATTTGGGTCAGACATTTTCTCTTAGCCTAGCAAGGTCCCTGAGGTGGGAATAAGAGCAGGAGGGAACACCAGAGCTCCTGAATGGAAGGGAACATATAAATCTTAATACTTTTTTTTTTTTTAAATGTGTAAATTGCTTTTTTTATATTGGGAAAAATATAAAATACTGCAAGTAGAACAAAAACAACCGCATTGAACAGTGAATTCAGTATTCACTTATATTGCAAAGTTCACTTATACTGCAGAGTATCAATAGCGATAAGCAAGATATCTTTTAAAGGACCTTATCTGGCGACTTTGGATCTTCTCACTGAGGAATTCCATGAGTTCCTTCAGCATTCTTTGAAAAGAAAACAAGACAAGATAGATAATAGAGGTTTGTTGAGCATGATGTGCTCTGAGCTAGCAGCCAGTTACTCCATCCAAATGTTGACTCCTCTTCCTCAAAGGGAACAGCTGTTTCATGACCAGAATTTTGGTGTCTGTAGACATCTTTTGGGATAGTAGCAGATGATTAATGTTTCTTGGAAGTGAAACTCAATCTCATTCTTATGTAGCAACCTTTACAATCTTCATGCCTTCCTTTTGTGTTGCAACTGAAACACCCAGGTGTAAATGAAATGTTTTGGTTGCAGAGAGCAACTCTATTACTATCCTCTATTACTATCCGGGAAGAATTAATTCTGAAGTACACAGTGGGGATAGTAAGGTAAGCCTGACAACAAGGCTAAAGTTGGATAATGTATCAAGGGCAGGCCATCTTTCAAAGCTCACTGATGAACTTACTCAGTGTTATGTCTTAAGTCAGCGGTTCTCAACCTTGGGTCGTGACCCCTTTTGGGGTTGAACGACCATTTCACTGGGGTCGCCAAAGAACGCAGTCTGCCATTTTTTCCCCTTTTCCTTAGCTGTGCTACTCCCTCTTATTCTATTGGCTTTTGAAAGCCAATAGAATAGACTCTCTTGAATAGAGTCTAATTCTATTGGCTTTCAAAAGCCAATAGGAATTGTCCAGGCTGTCTCTGCCCTGCTGAGCCCGCCAAAAGTCCCAGTCTGCAAATGGTGCTGCAAGTTGTCTGCAGCGAAGGCGAGCTGTCTAGAAGTTTCCACCCCTCCCTGCTGAGCAACTACTAAATGTAAGTAAAAGAGGGCCAGGGGTGGGATGCCGGTGGGTGCAGGGAGGGTTGCTGGTGTGCGTGGGGCCCGGCGGGTGGCTTACCTCCCTTGGGCTGGGCCAGCTGGTGGCCCAGCCAGTGGTCGCCCTGCGCCGTCGCTGCTGCTTGCCATGGTCGCCCAGGAGCACCTGGGCCTGCCTGCCGCCGCCCCCCCGAACGGGCGGTGGCCAAGGTAAGGCTAGCGGGGCAGCAGCGGGTGCTGGGAGGGTTACTTGCGCGCGTGGGGCCCGGCGGGTGGCTTACCTCCCTTGGGCTGGGCCAGCTGGTGGCCCAGCCAGTGGCCGGCCTGCACCGTCGCTGCTGCTTGCCATGGTCACCCAGGAGCGCCTGGGCCTGCCTGCTGCCCCCCTGAATGGGCGGTGGCCAAGGTAAGGCTAGTGGGGCAGCGGCGGGCGCTGGGAGGGTAGCTTGCGCGCGTGGGGCCGACTCTCAGCTGGCTGTCAGGAGCCGGGCTGCGTGTAGCAGCCCTGCCAGTTCCCCACCGATGTCCGGACTCTGACCCAACTCCCAGCTGACTGTCGGGAGTCGGGCTGTGGTCCTGGGGGCCATGCAGACATCGGCCAGTTGCTGGCTGCGTCCTCCCCATCTCCCAGTTCATGGCAAGCCCTGGGGCTTGAAATGCACCCCCGACGCCGCACTGGGCCGACTCAGCCGCGTGGGCGGCCGGTCCAAGGTGAGCCAGGTCTGGGCCGCTACCTCCACGCCACGCCGGAGCTTCCCCCTGCACTGCCCGGCCCACCTTCCTCACCGTCGGAGGCCGCCTTGGCCCTCTGGTGCCCAGCGTGACCCTGGGGCTGACGGGCAGGAGCGGCTCCTTCCTGGCTTGCCAGGCTCTGGGCCTCAGAAGCGGCCAGGTGGCAGGGAAGAGGGCGATGCCTGCATGTACATTGGAGGCCAGCTGGACAGGCCGGGAGGGGAGAAGCGGCGCCTTCCGAGCAGCAGCTGGTGCTCAAGCCGCGCCCCTCTCGTGTGTGATGAGTTGGGGAAGGGTTTGGCGGTGAAGGGCTGCGCAGCATGGAAAGGGGCTCCAACATTTGTGAGCAAGGAAGAGTAAGCTTCTCCAGTGAGCATTGCTATATTGTTTTTGTAATTCATCACTATGCTTTCATTATGTTCAATTCGTAACAATGAAAATACACCTTGCATATCAGATATTTACATTACGATTCAAAACAGTAGCAAAATTACAGTTATGAAGTAGCAACAAAAATAATTTTATGATTGAGGGTCACCACAACATGAGGAACTAACTGTATTAAGGGGTCGCTTGGCATTAGAAAGGTTGAGAACCACTGTCTTAAGTGCTGTAGTGACCTAAAAACCTTAATCAGCCTGTCTACCTACTTATTGAAATTACACTGTTGGTTTTCATTCAATATGACCTTGGTAGTGAGGAATCTCATCTCATTTGTTACTTCATTTGCTCGTCTGCTTTGAACAAGGTGTTTATGATTATCTTGCTTAAGCCAGTAGGTATAAAGACATATCTCTCTCTGATGCTGTCTGCCACACAAGTGGATGGGATGGCTTTGTGCTTAACATTGCATAGGTTACTTGAATATTCATTGCTTGCTTTCTGGTAAATTCTGTAATGCGTGTAATGTGTAATAACAGTATAATGTGTCCACTGAGAGACACAGTGGACGTACCCTGGGGAAATTGTAGCTCAGTGTCATTGGTCCCTTATATTTTTCAAAGCTACATCTTAAGTTTTCTTCAAGCATTATTATGTTCTTAGAGAGCAACCTAGGTGCTCTACTAACTATGAAATAGTCCCACCTAAGCAGAGGCTACTTGATGCTTATGCAAAAAGGAATTCATATGTGGCACATGCTTCAGTTCCCAAGTCTGGTGGTTTTATAGGTAGGAGCTAAATCTCCATTCTAATGTTTTCTTGCACTAACTGCATACATTGGAGATTGTTAGGTTGTATCCCATCAGAAATATACAGTTCAAATTGGAAAGCTAAATCCCCATTTTGAATAAGGATTTGGCAATGAACAAGGATAGCTGCACATTACTCCAAGAAGATGAAAAATTGTTACTAGCTGTAGCAGTTTTATTTATTTATTCGGATTTGTATGCCGCTCCTCTCCGAAGACTAATTAATTGTACTAATACAGTAAAACATCCTAAAAATGTATAGTGTAAATAACAGCTCTATAAAATTGAGTAGCAGTAATTATGGAATAGCTATGGAAACTAAGTTTGACCTCAAGTGATTGACAGATAAACAGTTTTGTATGACTGTGTCTTTCTTGCTTCATTTTTAATTGAGGCAATGCACAAGAAAAGTGCTTTATGAGGCAAGATTTTAAATTAAGAACTATAGGCTTGTTCTAATATCCTATGTAAAATGGCCATCATAGCAGATTAGAGCATATTAATTAGTATAAATCAGCATTCTGGTCCAACGTTCCCTGCTTTTCTTTTTATGCATAGGAAGACTTGGATTCAAAGCATTCCTTTTTTCTTGATTCTGCCAGGTGTTTTCTGATTACACAATAGAACCGATAGAAATTTTAGACTTAAAAGTGCTAGAACAGCCAGTTCTACTCGAGAACTAAACTAAGTGGCATAGGGCCTAATTATGTGAGGGATCAACATAATATCTGCAATCAGGATACGGAAGCATTTGTTTTTTATACATACATCTTGAGAAAGTTTAAATGATAACTTTGCTTTATTTGTTTGTTTTTACAAGGCACGTCTGATAGAATCTGTCTAAAATAATAGTATTGTGTTATGAATTAATATGGTGCAAATGATGAAGTGAAACTAAGAGATCAGACATTAATTACAAATCTGATACTAAGGTGAATTGTCCTTCACAAGACACACATTCTGAGTGAGTATGCCTTATAATTTGTGTGTGTTTTTTTTTAAAAAAAAGCATAAACAAAATAAAGCAGCCTAATCTTGCAGGCTGTACTAATTACATAAATCAAGTGAATTTACATGGCATATTTTATTTTTTTTTGCCTCATCTTTTTAGCTGTGGGGAAAAGTGAGAGAGCTAATCCAAACTGAAGGTTGCCTGACAATCTAATGCAGGCATGTCAAACTGCCAGCCCACGGGCCGGATGCATCATACCAAAACCACACCCACCCCATTGCCCGCAATGGGGAAAAAGTCCTGATACGTGACCTCGCGAGTTTGACATGCCTTATCTAATGCTGTTTCCCAACCTTGGCAAGTTCAAGATGAGTGGACTTCAACTCCTAGAATTCTGGGAACTGAAGTCCACTTATCTTAAGCTTGCCAAGTTGGGAAACACTGGTTTCATGTGTCCTGTCTCCTAACTTCTGAGGCTTTCGTTAAACTGGGTTTCATAGCCTTCCTCCCCAAATGAACCTGAGCTTCTGATTTTCATGAATAAGACCAAATTCTTAACTACCCTTTTCTTGATTAGTTCCCAATGCAAGAAATGCAAACTAGAGTCTTGTTCTTATGTTTCTTTGGAAAGTATAGATAGCCTTTTCAGGATTAGTTCTGCCCAAAGGAGAGAAAATAGCCACTTCATCTGGCAGATGGAGAAGAAAAGGTGAATTGAAGCTTGTTTCATTGTTGTATATAGTTTACACAAGCAGTGATGCTTACTGGTGGGGAAAGGGTGGATAGATGGGATGAGGGTGAGAAGCCAGGGCTCCTGGCAGTTAGCTTAGTCATGCCAGGAACATGACATGAGGATTAAGTGGTCAAAGCAGTGGGACTCAGTACTTGACTGTAAAATCTCTGCCTGGATGAGTAACCTCTGCCCTTTCTTATTCCCAATGGTTCTTTCAAGGGCAGGAAACCTAATTGCTGTCTTGTTTGTTGTTGAATGGGCTGAGGCAGAGCTTTCAAGAGCTAACTTTCTGGGTTCTTTGGGGAAGCTAATGGTGGTGGATCAAAATGGACTTGTGGCTTGCTTGAATGTAAAGGTTTAGCCTTCCCTTTGAACTGAGGGAAATCTGGATTCTTTCCTGGCTAAACCCTTTTGCTAGATTCACCTTAATGGAAAAGAAGGTGTGCAGGATGGAGGTTTCTAAAATGCTGCAGATATCAAGAGTCCACTGATAGGTGATATCTTCTTTTGTCACAGCACACTCCATGTTGTACTTTCCTCTCGTGCCTATATGATTGCATCTCAAACTTGTCCATCGCTGTAGACTATCCTGTGTGGTGTTTGGCTTTAGCTCTAGTCATTGTGAGCTGGAGATCAGCGCTGGGTTATAGAATTGAGGCTCTTAGCCAAGCCCCAATCCATGGAGGCTGAAAGAGTAACGTATGCTGAAATCTTGGCTGCCAAGATGGTGTGCGGTGGTAGAAGCTGTAACTTTTGAGAGCAGTGAGGGATCCAGGATTGCATTCCACTGGCTCAGATTTGGCTGCATGCTCTGGAAAGGAGGAAATTGTAGAGGAAAACGAGGGCTTGCCTTGTGCCAGGAATAATCTCTGCTGAAATCCTTGAGTGTCTCTTTGGGTTGACTGTTCTGAGAATATGTCCATGTTCAAAAGCAAGATGCTAAATTTGAAAGATGTCCTTAAGGAATTTTGAAAGACTTTTTCCCAAAGACCCCCTGCCCTTTTATCAGAACATATGTGCACATGTATATAAATATAGGCATATGGGGAACAACAGTTCTTGTTACAAAGGCAGAGAGTGAAAATAGGTTGCTTTGTTCTGCAACAAGGAGGTGAGTGAATCTCTGCAGATGCCAGCAAGGTGTTTAATGTCAGAACCCTGTGACTAGTAGTAACCTTCGTTGTGAAAGGCATGGAGTACGGCACCTTGGCTTCAGTTAAAATAGGGCTTATTTTACTCTAGACTGAACACAGAGTTGCCGAGAGACATTTTGCTGCAGCATTTTTGCTGGCTCTGCATGCTGACAGAGTAAGGGGCGGCAGCGGAGGGGGGAGAGGCATTGTCTGGAACTGATCTGTGTGCTGGGCACGCACTCTGTTACAAGTGGGTCTCTGGAAAATGACTGAGAATGAGGGAATTGCCTGGGCCCCAGCTCCTTCCGTCTTCTCTCTGCTTTTGAGAGGGAGGGCTTCAGCCGTCAGCTGAATTTCCTTCACTGACTGGGCCTGGAGCACTAACAGTACCTCTCTTGCACAAGGGCTTCCTTGAGGAATGGATGCTTATTTCCTTTTGATCATTTCATCATAGGGCACTTAAGCACCCCACTCACATGGCTGGAAGGGAATGGTGGTGCTTGCATTTGCGATACTTGCTTTCTCCTGCCCCACTCAACACTGTTTCCAGCATTTTCAGAGTAGGATGACTGTGGGATTCAGAGCCCCTCATTTTTGGAGCCACTTTTGTTAATCTCTTTCCCTTGAAGAGATAAGATTCTACCTTTAGCAGAAATCTGTGGAGATTTCTGAGCTCAGTGCCACTTTCAAATAACCATCCCCTCGGATCCTTCTCTAGGGCAGTTCTAAGGGAATTGTCTAGAATTTCATGTCTAGTGCAGAGTGATGAGAATGTGGTTGTCTGTTTGTAGGCCACTGGTTGCTCCTGGAGTAACCACTGCTGAATAAGTGGCTAACTTCTGGTTGTATCTGATAAGAAATCCCCCTTCAGGCTGTTGAACTGGCAGTGGAATCAGTCATTGTAGTAAGACCTGGCAAACTTCTTCAACTGAAGACATAGCCTCTCCTCTGCTAAGCTTTTTGGTGGCACTGGTCCCTGCCTTGATATTGTCATTACAAGGCTTCTGGGTCACTAGAACAATCCAAGACTGAATAGAGGAGCCTATACAGTGTGAAGTAAGAGGCTCCTCAGTAAAATAAAGTTATATTGTCATTTTTGGGGAGAGTGTGAACATAATAGCACTTAGCAATAGCAACAGCACTTTGATTTATATACTGCTTCACAGTGCTTTACAGCCTTCTCTGAGCAGTTTACAGAGTCAGCGTATTGTCCCCAACAATCTGAGTCCTCATTTTACTGACCTCGGAAGGATGGAAGGCTAAGTCAACCTTGAGCGAGTCAGGATCGAACTCTGAAAGTCAGCAGAATTAGCCTGCAATACTGCCGTCTAACCACTGCATCACCACATCTCTTAAGCATTTGCTCTGAAGAAATGAAATACATGGGGCATGTATGGTACATGGGACGCTTACATATCCCTTAATATGTTGTGAATGGTAGCAGTAGACACACCTATATCCCATAATTGTCAACTATGTTATAAACTTTCCCATCTTTTGTTTTTGGCAGAATTCTCAGTTGAATTCTCATCTCTCTTAGCCAGTATAGTCAATGTCTCTCCTGACTAGAAGGTTTGAGTATTAGAGTTAAAATGCATTTGACTTGGACTTCCATATAATGCATCCCATAATTGTTCTTCTCTCCATGAGATCTGTGCTTTGCCTTCCCACAAGACAGGAAGAGGAGAGGGGGTCATGAGAAGAGGCTATTTTTTTCTGTCAAGAATGTGCCAATTCATCCTTTTCCTCTGGACTTCTGCAGGGGTTCTGCTTACCTTTTGACCTTCAGCAATGAAAGTTGCCAATAATTACTAAGAAGTGCAGAGGTTAAGGCTGTGCCAGTGGAACCAATCAGGCCTATTCTGTGAAAGAATCTCACCATTTTTGCTATTCATAATTACTTTTATTATTTGATTTAACGTGTAATATCATACTTTCCTGAGGATTCCATGGCAGTTAGTTTTTTTTTTCTCTTCTGCCTCCCCCCAGATTAATAATTCTTGGATCTTTGAAGCCATTTATGGAAGAGTATACTATTTTAATTATGCATAAACAGATTTAAGCATCTCTCCCCCTCCAGACTTTCACATTTTTGCAAATTCTCATGACTCCCTGTCTTTGTTCTGAAGTCTCCTGATAGCAGTAGCTATTTCTTTGGTGAGTATTTTAGCAAGAAACATTTTTATTTGTGGGATTGTGGACAAGAATTGTCATAGCAAAACTTGCCTTCATTTATGAAATCATCTTGTTTAACAATTATACCTAGTAGTGGCAGGTAGGAGATAGAAGGATCCTGTTTCTCTCCCCCCCCCCAATTTATAGTGTATGTTCTATGAGAAGAGCTCTTAGTATTTTGAGTTGGGGCTGAGGGAAGTTTGCTTGAAGCTCCGCAGAATTACTGCCTGAAACATAGACACACTGTGTTCTGCACTGATGGAAGGAAAATAAATAAAACAGCCTGGCTGGCTGGTTTTGGGGTATTACTGGAGAATAGCAAAGTAAAAGATGTACCAGATTAAGGTAGTCATAAATAGCAGGTCTTAGAATTGGTTTTTAAGATCAGATCATAGTTTTTCCAGTTGCGTGATTCCAGCTTATATTGGACTATAGCCTTTTGGCTTGTTCTTTTGAGCTTAAATGTAAATTTACAGTTCCTACCATTATCCACAGCCTGCTCTAACTAAGCTTTTTTTTTTCCCTTCCACAGCTGTCCAATGTCTAGATGGCAACAAACCTTGTGAGAATGGTGGGACCTGTGTTGTTTACTCCAATGGTATTGCTGCTTGCCTGTAAGTGAACTCTATGTTTGGCTTTAATAACAGCTGAACTAACTTAGGTTATTTTTTTCTTCTGAGTTTACATTTACTTGTTTGTTGCATTTACGTCCTGCTTTCTATGAGAACCAAAAGCAGCTTATACGGGATGTTCTCTAATTTTATTCTCATGATAACCCTGTAAAATAAAGGTTGAGTAATTGAAACAATTCTGTGATTAAGTGGGAGCTTGAACCAGGAGCTCCCCTTTCTACGGTAAGTCTTTAAAATCCAACTCTCATTAGATACTTTGTTGTGAAAAGCAAGTATATAATTTATTTTGGAAGCACTACAATTGTCATTGTAAAATGGAAGTGTAATAAGATTGTTGTGGAATGTCACACAGAAAATAAAAGTTCTGGAAATTCTTAACAATCTTCTTAGTGAAGGCAGATTCACTTGAAGGGATTCACAGTGGCCTTTCCCCATGTCAGGCTCTTGCTTGGTCCAGAGGAATTGTGCAGTAGTCATCCTGAGTAGTATCCATTAAGTTGAGATTTATACTTGGGAGTACTTTTCAGTTGGAACTGCTACAAGGCATTTTTGTTAATTTGATCCCCGTGTCAAAAGAGAATTAAGTATAATAGAGCAGATGAAGTTAGTTTAAGGAAACTTGAGTTCAGGTTACTGCTCTACCATGAAGCATTTGGGGTGGAGCTTCCCAAGGCCATGCTACCCAATATTTTTGTTGTGAGGCTAAAAACAGTAATCCTCACATAAGTTGCTCTGAATTACTGGAGGGGAAGATGGGATAAGCGTCTGATAAACAAGCATCAGGTAAAAAAAAGGAGAAAGGAAAGAAAAAGAACAAACTTTCCATTATCATGCTAATAGAACTCTGTAATACCTCAGATATTAAAAAAAATTCTAAATCTGAATTGAATAACAACAGTGCTCTATGTATATTGGAGTGTATATCGGAGGTGGTGACCCTTTGAGAGCTGTATGCAACGAAATTTCATTTTGATGTATGCTGATTGGTGTACTTTCAAAGTGATAATAAAGTTGTTGTTGTTGTTGTTATTATTATTATTATTATTATTATTATTATATAGAGATTCTTGGATGATTATGTGCAATCAAGTGGGTGTGACTCTTCATCACCACACAGATACACTTTCTCCATGATGATCTGTCTCCAAACTTGGTGCTTTATGTCAATGGTGCATTGCACTGATTGCTGCTGTAATCAGGTCCATTTATCTTATTTTTGGTTGTCCTTTTTTCCCCTTTCTCTCATTTCCTGACATAAACATATCAAGAGAAGGTATTCTTGACTGCAGGTTCCTTTATCTTTGATCCTAAAAGACATTACTATCCAGTGTTTCGGTATCTCCATTGTCTTTTTCTAAGACTGGTTGCTGTATATATTGTCTGGTCGTCTTTATATTTAGTCTTTTTTTTTTCCACTGTGCCCCTAGATTTTCATTACTAGAACTTGCAGATCATTTGTATTTTCAGCTATCAGAATAATGTCACCAGCATAGCCCAGTTTAATGCTTTTTCCTCCAGTTTAAAGGACACACTCATCTTCCAATCCAGCCTCCCTCAAGACATATTCAGCATTTAGTTCGAATAAATAATCAGGGACTTTACACCATTGCTTCACTTCTTGGTCTGTTTGGAGCACTGTCTGTCCAGACAGTAGCTTCCTCTCCAATGTATTGTTTTTGAATGAGGACAATGAGATGATCTGGAGTTCTTGTTTTCCTAAGGACATTCCATAACTTGATATGATCAACACAGTAGAAGAACTTTGTACAATTGGTGAAGCATATATTAACTTCTTTTTGATATTCTTCAGCTTTCTCAGTTATCCTACATACATCAGCAGTAATGGATCTTTTTCCTTGGCCTTTTCTAAAACAAACGTGACATTAGATAGCTCCTTTTCCATGTAGGGTCTAACCTGCAATGAATAATCCTAAGCCTTATTTTGCTAGCATGTGAAATTAAAGATATTGCATATTCTGTTTGTTTAGTATTGGTATATAGGCTGATCTTTTCTCCAGCATGGTGGATGTAGAATCCACTGATTGGGTTATTTCAGCCTTCCTGCTCAGAGAGACTAAGTCAGAGCTTTAGTCACGCCTCCCTTAGGGTGTGTCTTCCCAGTTTTGACTTAGTCTTAGGCTCAGCAGTACGCAGGTTTTTTTGGCTCCATTGTTTTTTTCCTATTATTCAATTTATATTGGCTTTCTTTTAAATTTATTCTAAATTACCTAAAGTTAAGTTTTTGGTTTTTGGCTAACCTTAAAAGGACTTTGTCCTTCCTCGAGCTTGAGCCTTTGGGCTCTGGCAGGGCTCTCTCCCTCCTTCGGGGCCTTGGGCTTCCATAGAAGCAGGGGCCTCGGGTAGCTTTCAACCCGACCTTGCATGCTCGGATCGGCGGATCGCAGCAGTCTGGCAGGGCGCCCTAAAATCTTCTAGGATTCGGTGACACGAAGCTCCAGCAGCGGATTCCCCCCAACTCACTCGGAGCTTTTCCCTTCGAAACCTTAAGTTTCAAACAACGGGGGGGGGGAGGAGAGGGGAGTCCGGACGCCTTTGCTATCTCCTTTCAAATTTGATCGTCTCCTTCGTGGTTTAGGAGACTCGGGGAGTTGTGGCTGCCATTTTGACCGCGTGGTCATTGGGCGGTCACCATTTTGGGAGCACATTGGTGGACGCCATTTTACCTCCCAGGGCTGTTAGGGCCTGCTAGGCCGCCTTTCAAGTGAAACCGTTTGCCTTGATCTGCGTTGGCAGGTCCGTGCGGGGGAAGCTTTCATTGGTTGAATACAGTCTGTAGTGAGGCCTTTTTTTCCTGACCTCTTGATTGATTTGGCCGGCTAGGCCGGACCTTGTCGTAATTGTCCTGACCTGTGGTGGCAGGTCAGAAAGCCGACGTTATTGCCATATTCTCGCCTTTATTGTTGTTGTTAAAGGCCCCTGTGATTCTTTTTTTTTTTTATTACTCGCAGGCCTAGGGCCCTGTGTTTGGAGTGAAGAGTCTTCTGACCACCTGTTCTTGATAGCAGTGGCCTTTACCACTGGGCCTAATCAGACAGGGCTAGAGGCCTGTCTGGCTGTTCTGCCTTTTGCCTTCTGTTCAGTGTAAGGAGCGGCTGTGCTCCATCTCTGACTGTGATCTGCGCTCTTGTTTCCCCTCCGAGATATCCTCTATCTAGTGGCAATGGCAGACAGTTCTTCGCCCCAGGCAACACAAGTCTCTGGTGCACACCCTGCGCAGGCAAAGCGCAGATCTACTGAATTGGAAGCAGGGGGGAAGAAAAAAGCCAAAACCAAACATTTATCCACTAAACCTTTTTCAGGCCGAGACCCCGACCTGCACCGCCCATGTGTGGTGTGACCCCGACCTGCGCCGCACGTGCGACGGCCCGAACCGCGCATGTGCTGCACGATGGCCCGAATCACGCATGTACGACGCGCGCGATGGCCCAAACCACACATGCACGACGCGCGTGACGGCCCGAAACGCGCATGCATGGTGCGATGGCCTGAACCGCGCATGCACGGCGCGATGGCCAGAACCGCGCATGCGCGGCGCGACGGCCTGAACCGCGCATGCGTGGCGCGTGGGCGACGGCCCAAACCGTGCATGTGCGGCGTGACGGACCGAAGCGCGCATGCGCGGCGTGTGCGATGGCCCAAACCACGCATGCGCGGTGTGACGGCCCAAACCGTGCATGCACGGTGCGACAGCCTGAACCGTGCATGCACGGCGTGATGGCCGGAACCGTGCATGCACGGCGCGACAACCCGAACAGTGCATGCGTGGCGCGTGGGTGACGGCCCGAACCGCGCATGTGTGGCGTGACGGCCTGAACCGTGCATGCGCGGTGCGATGGCCCAAACCACGCATGCGCAGCGCGCGCGACGGCCCAAACCGCACATACGCGGCGCGACGGCCCGAAGGGGGAAATGGGGGGAAAAATGTCGGACTGCGGTGTTTGGCGACCCCCGTGAAACGGTCGTTTGACCCCAAATGGGGTCGCGACCCACAGGTTGAAAATCGCTGCACTAAAGAGACTTCAAAAACAGCCGAGCGAGAGGCCTTGAGGAGACATCAGGCACTGGAGAGGGAATTCTCCAAGGCACAGCGGGTCCTATCCAGTGGGGCCGAAGCGGTTCTCCCTGTCCCTCTGGATACTTCCATTCTGGAGCCTCCTTTTGCACCTGTGCAAGAAGCCTCCTGGATTAGTTGTCCTCTTGGGGCAACCGAACAGGCAGGTCCCTCTCATTCCTCCCATTCCTCCATACATCAGAGCCCCGAAGTTGTTCATGCTTCAGTGGTGGTTGGGGCTAGCCCTAGGGACCAAGGGGGTATGTGGTCTCAGAGCCAATTCCAGGCATTCATGCATCATTCTTCTGTCCAGTTTATGTCCTCCTCCCGGAGTTCACAGGTTCCTTCCCAACAATCGCCTCCCCCTCCAAGTCCCTCTCCTCTGCCGGGACGTGTTACGGCTCCGGGTTCAGATATCTCTGAGGGTTCCTCTCAATTGGGAGAGGGGTAGTCCGTGGATTTGGCCATAGCTGACACTCCAATGTCAGAGGATGAGGAGGCAACGCCCGAACAGGCATCTACCTCGGGTCTCTTTGACCCATCCCTCTTTAAATCCCTTCTTCTGAAGGCCTACACTACCACTAACCTGACTTCTGTTCAGGAGGAAAAGCCCTCTACCTCCATGGATCAAGAGTCCAATCCTTTATTTGTGGTGAAGGTTGTGGACCAAAAACAAATTCCTTGCCAGTGGTCATCCCTGGCCACCACTCCAAAAGAAAGCAGTATGGAAAGGAAATTGTACAACGTGTCCCCTTCCTTTGCTTCCTTACTGGAGGTTCCAACTGTGGATTCCCCCTTAATTTCTTTGTTTTCTTCTTCCACCGCCACAGGCGACATGGCAGAGGCTCTGAAGGCGGAGAAGTTCGAGTTCTCCTTCAGAAGGGCTCATCAGGCTTCTGGACTGGCCATAAAAGCCACGACTTCTGCTTCATTCTTCGCCAGAGCTTCCATAATGTGGCTTCGCGATCTTCAGATCCTTGTTCCCCCTGATCAGGTCAGAGTGCATCAGACACTTGTCAAACTGGTGGCAGCCTCACAGTACATGGCTGACACCTCTCTCCATTCGGCCAAGTGCTCGGCCAGATCCATTGCCGCCACAGTGGCCTCTCGCAGACTACTGTGGTTGAAGCAGTGGAGAACGGATCTAAAGGCCAAATGGCGTCTCTCCACAGTCAAGTACGCCGGAAAGGATCTGTTTGGCCCTATTTTCGATCCACATGTGGTCGAGGGTAAGGACAAGCGCAAGGTCCTGTTACACCCTCCAAGAAGTCTGACAGGTGGCCACAGCAGGAGTTCCGCAGACAGACCTTTCGTCCCTCTGGCTCTTGGGAGTGGCGACAGCCCTTTCGGGCAGGGCAGTCCTGGGATTGGCCCAGAGGCTCACAATCCTTTCCTCAGAGGCAGGATTGGCAACAGGACCGCCCGAACACTAGAGCCAGGGGTCAGTCACAGGCCAAACGCCCTTTCAGAGGTTCCGGAGGCCGTCCCTACCGACGCTTCAAGTGATGCCACAGGGGGCTTTCTGATAGGGGGGCGCCTGGAACAGTTTTACCAGGTCTGGGAGCAGACCACCACCGACTCTTGGGTCAGAGACACCATCAGACGGGTCTGGCACTCGAGTTTCAGTCACTTCCACACGATCGCTTCCTACAGTGCCCAGTATCACGGAACCCCTCAAAAGCACGATTGGTCACCACCACCATCAGGCATCTCCTAGAGATCAGGGCCATAGAGGCAGTCCCAAGGGATCAAATTGGAACAGGTTTTTACTCCATCCTGTTCGTGGTCCCCAAGGCATCAGGAGGATAGAGGGCGATACTGGACTTAAAGGTTTCTAGTATACAGAAGGTTCAAGATGCAGACCCTAAAGTCTATACTGGCCGGTATCAGGAGGGGAGACTTTCTCTCCTCCATAGATCTTACCGAGTCCTACCTCCACATCTCAATCTCCCGGGAGCACCGCAGGTTTCTACGCTTCTGTTATGCACACCGCCATTACCAATACAGGGCTCTTCCGTTTGGCCTGTCCTCGGCCCCAAGGCTTTTCATGAAGGTCCTAGCGGTATTGGCAGCCCACCTTCGGATGATACCGGTGCGCATACAGTGTTACCTGGACGACATCCTTGTACAGTCCAGGTCCCTCCCGTCAGCAAGGTCAGATCTGTCGACCACCATTCAGGTCTTTCAGGATCACGGCTTTTCGATAAATTTCAGGAAAAGCCACACGAACCCCACAAAACGGCTCCTCCATCTAGGAGCCCTGATAGATTCCGACCTTTGCAGGGTCTATCTCTCCCAGGAGCGACGGCTGAGTATCCGGAAATTAGTATCCCAGATCCGGGGAGTGAGGACGGTTCCTCTGGTCTAGCTGTCCCAGCTCCTGGGAAAGATGGTATCTTGTATGGGTATAGTCCCGTGGGCAAGACTACACTCGAGGAGCCTCCAGTGGTTCCTCCTCCCTTTTCAGAAGCGGAACCTCAGCGCCTCCACCAGGAAGGTCCAGGTCCCACCCCACACACTCTCATCCCTCCAGTGGTGGACTTCCGCAGCCATGTCCAAAGGGACCATCTTCAAGGAGCCCCTCAGGCTCATCCTGACCACCGATGCCAGTCTGTTCAGTTGGGGGGCTCACCTCCAGAACCAATTGGCCCAGGGGCGATGGTCCAGGGCGGACCTCAAACAAAACATAAACTGGCTGGAACTCAAGGCGATTCATTTGGCTCTCCTTCACTTTTCCTCCCTAGTGTCGGGAAAACACGTGTTAATCTTGACGGACAATGTGGCAGCCAAGGCTCACGTCAACAAACAGGGAGGGACACATTCCTGGGCTCTCCTGCAGGAGGCCATGGAACTAGGTTCGTGGGCAGTGACCAACTTGGGCTCACTCAGAGCAGAACACATTTCGGGGGAGGCAAACCGTCAGGCCAACTCCCTCAGCAGGGCGACTGTGGACCACTCAGAGTGGCGTCTCGAACAGAGCCTGTTCGAGATGATTGCGAGCAGGTTCGGCAGGCCTTGCCTGGACCTGTTTGCCTCCCCGTCCAATGCCCAATCCGACAAGGGGGGCTGAGGGGACGGATGCCCTTCGGTGCAAATGGCCAGAGGGTCTGCTTTACGCCTTCCCTCCCCTTCCGCTGTTACAGGCCACCATTCGCAGGCTGATAGTGGAGCAGGCGGAAGTAATGTTGGTTTGCAGACCTAGTGGATCTGTCCCTGTCTCCTCCATGGAGGTTCTCTCCGGACCGAGTAGCTCTCAATCAGGGGGAGCTCCAGCATCCAGACCCTCAGTGGCTTCAATTAGCCGCTTGGCACTTGAGCAGGAGAGTCTAGCTAAGCAGGCCTATTCCTCGGGGGTGATCTCTATGATCCAGGCCTCTAGACGCCCCTCGATGAACCGGATCTATGACGCCACGTGGAGAAATTTCTGCCAGTGGTGCACCTCACATAAATTGGACCCTCTTTCAGTTACAGTCCCTAATATTTTAGATTATCTGCTGGAGGGCATTTCCAAGGGCTTGTCCACTAACACCATCAGTAGGCAGGTTGCGGCCTTGTCCACGGTCCTCACCTGTGACAATCTGGGTCCACTTTCACACCACCCAGCTATCTTCGCTTTTCTTAAAGGGGCGGCCAATTCTGGTCCTCCCACAGTACACAGATACCCATCTTGGGATTTACCTATTGTGTTTCAATAGGGGTACCCTATCGTGCTCCTGTGATCATCCACGAGGATGGAGGATACTGGCTTTTCCAAGAAGGGAGCTTCACCACTTTCATCAGTCTGTAAAAGGCATAAATCCTCCAATCAGGAGGCTGCAGGCAAAATCTCGGCCAAGACCAAGGCCAGATCTGCAGGCAAAACCTCTAAAAAGGATGAAAAACAGTCAAGTAAGAGGCACCAGGCATTAGAGAGGGAATTCTCTAAAGCACAAAGACAGGCTTGGACTGAAGCCACTCAGGCTGAAGTCCCTGCCTTTGATTTGCCACTGGGACCCTCTGCTTCCCCTCTGGGAATTTGGTCAACGGGATACCGTCTCTGCCCCTGTACTGGGTGACACATCTCACCAGGCCCCCATCTTCCAGCTGGACGCCACGCGGGCCCAGCATTTGGCCCGGAAGCCACCTTCATCTCTACTGCGGCTGGCCTCAGACCAACAGAGATTCCCCTTCCCACAGAGGATCGCCTGAGTTGATTGCGCAAGCGGTAGAGCGCGCTCTTCAGGCCAGATCGCAGACGCCTAGGTCAACCACGGTTTCTCCTATTCACCAGCCCACTACTGAGGTCCTTTATGCACCTTCTTCACCTTCTCAGTCCTCTTACTCCGAAGGTTCATCCTCCCATGAGTATGATGCGGAATTGGGGGTCCTGATGTCAGATGAAGAGGAAAATCCTCCCGAAATGGCATCCTTTGCTGGGCTCTTTAATCCGTCTCATTTTGTACCCCTACTCCAAAAGGCCTCTTCCACGGCCCATCTTGGGCCAGACCCCTCCGCATTGGCATCCATGGCCGCTCTGGACTCAGAGGCGGATCCGAATTTTACTGAACCTGTAACCACACAACACTATCCCCTGTTCGCCCATGTTTCTAAATGCGGTAAAGAAACAATGGGAATCCCTCTTGTCCCCTCCCAAGTAGCAGTGATAAAAAACTTTATAATGTGGCCCAGGACCTGACAGATGCTCTGGAGGTCCCCTCGGTGGATGAACCCTTGGGGCCCCTGGTATCTCCCACTGCCGCTCCTGGCGATGTGTCTGATGCCCTCAAGATGGAGGACCACAAAAGTGAGTTCACATTCTGCAAGACACACCAAGCTACGGCTTGGGCTATTAGGGCAGCTACCTCAGCATCCTTTTTCAATAGGTCTGCTCTCCACTGGCTTAGACAGCTTCAGGCCAGGATTCCAGCGGAAGATATCTGCACCCACCAGGATCTGAGCAAGATGGTGGCGGCAACGGAATATGCTTCCAATGCAACGCTACAGGCTGCCAGATTTTCATCCAGGGCCATAGCTTCCAACGTCACCGGATGCCATATGCTTTGGGTGAAACACTGGCATGCTGACGCCAAGTCTAAATGGCGCCTGTCAGCAGCCCCTTACCGGGAGGGGGGGAAAGCTGTTTGGGGAAGCTTTAGATCCTTACCTTACTGAGAATAAGGATAAACATAAGGTCCTCCATCACCTTATTAAACGTCCGGACAAATGACCCAACACCTACTCACGAAGACAGTCCTTTCGTACGGGTACTAGGTTCAATTATTCCTATCCTCCCCGCTCCTTTCCTGTCAGACAGGATAGACAGGACAGACAATTGGACAGAATGGGTTCTAGGCCCAGACAACAATTTCAGGGCAAGTGGCCCTTTCATGGGAGCGGCTGCCCTTCCTGTCGCTCCAGATGACTCTCTGGCGGTCCCTCCCATAGGCGGCAGACTTTCCCTCTTTGCTCGTCAGTGGGAGGCCACCACCCCAGACAGATGGGTGCTGAACACGGTTCGTCACAGGATGAATTCTTCACCTGGAATTCTTCACTTATCCTCCGAATCACTTTCTCTCTTGTCCCCAACCAAGAAATCCCACAAAGAAGAAATTAATGCAACAGGCCATTCAGCACCTTGTAAACATAAGGGCCATAGAACCGGTACCGTTGTATCAGAGAGGTTGGGGATTCTATTCCATCCTCTTCATCGTCCCAAAAGCCTCAGGGGGATGGAGAGCAATCCTAGATCTAAAAAGACTAACTGTCATCTTGTTTATCACAAATTCAAGATGCAAACACTCCAGTCCATTCTCGGAAGCGTAAGAAGAGGAGACTTCCGGACGTCCGTAGATCTCATGGAAGCTTATCTCCACATCCCCATCTCTCTCAGCCACCGCCGGTTTCTAAGGTTTGCTTACAGGGGCCGGCACTATCAATACAGGGCATTGCCGTTCGGCCTATCCTCGGCCCCGAGGGTTTTTACCAAGGTCCTAGCAGTTCTAGCAGCTCACCTTCGGATGGTGCCAGTCAAGAGTCCAGTGTTACCTGGGTGACATTCTGATTCAGTCATCATCAGGCCAAGCTGCCCTGATGGATCTTGAACGGGTGATCAACCTTCTTCAAAGTCACGGGTTTTCGGTAAACTTTTCCAAGAGTCACTTGTCTCCCATGACAAGGCTATTACACCTAGGGGCCATCATAGACACGGTGAACTGCTGGGTCTATCTCAAGAACGTCGGGACAGCATATGGCAGTTAGTCCTACAACTCTGCGGGAACCATATGGTAACATTAGCAAGTCTCTCCCAATTACTAGGAAAAATGATTTCGGCCATTGCCATTGTGCCTTGGGCCAGGCTCCACTCCAGGATACTTCAGTGGTTCCTGCTCCCTTTCTAGAGATGGAACCTCAGCTCATCTACTCGGAGAGTGCGGATTCCATTCCGAGTCTCGCGCTCCCTCAGATGGTGGCTCTCATCGGCCATGCTTAGGGGGTCCTCCTTCAAGGAGCTGGACCAAATTACTCTGACGACTGATGCCAGCCTGTTCGGTTGGGGTGCGCACCTACACTCACAGTGGGCCCAAGGCCGTTGGTCCCGCTCCGACCTTTGGCACAATATAAACTGGTTGGAGCTCAGGGCCATACACCTGGTCCTTCGACACTTCCGCAACTCAGTAGCGAAACATTATGTACTGGTCCTCACGGGCAACGTTGCTGCCAAGGCCCATGTGAATCAGCAAGGGGGTACCCAATCCTGTGCCCTCCTGTCCGAGACTCTCCTCCTGGGCTCTTGGGCGGAGTCCAATCTAGCCTCCATCAAGGCAGATCATGTATCAGGGGAGGCAAATACACAGGCAGATCTCCTCAGCAGGGCGACGGTGAACCACTCAGAGTGGCACCTGCACCTGAGGATTTTCAGGGAAATCTGCCACCGATTCAGACTTCCAGTCCTAGACATCTTTGCCTCCCTGACAAACACTCAGGTAGCGAGGTTCTTCTCCCGTTTCCCATCCCCAGGGGCAGAGGGCATGGACGCTTTCCGGAATCCGTGGCCGGAGGGTCTGCTCTATACTTTCCCTCCTCTCCCTCTTCCAGCGGTCGTCCGCAAGATCCTCAGGGAGAGAGCGGAGGTTCTTCTAGTGGCCCTGTACTGACTTTGGAGACTGTGGTTCGCTGGCTTAGTGAACCTCTCCCTAGCGGAACTGTGGAGGATTCCCCCGGACAAACTCTCACTCAGTCAGGGGACACTCCTTCATCTGGACCCCCAATGGTTCCAGTTAGCCGTATGGCACTTGAGCGCTCAGTCTTATCCTAGCACTGCTAGCCAGGAGTCATTTCTATAATCCAGGCCTCCCGTCGGGCCTCTACCAACCGTATTTATGAGGCCACGTGGAGCAATTTCTGTTCATGGTGCTCAAAGCACTACTTGACAATTCCAGATCTGACAATTCCTCACACATTGGACTGCCTTCTGGAGGGTCCGGAGAGGGGTCTGGCTCCAAACACATTACACAGAGAGGTCGCTGCTCTTTCTACCATACTTACATGTAAATCTGCAACTTCCCTAGGTCACCATCCCTTGATCTGATCATTCATCAAGGGTGCTACTAACACCAAGCCCCCTGTAGTCCATAGATATCCCTCCTGGGAACTACTGAGAGTTTTGCGGGCTCTTACCAATCCGCCCTTTGAACCCATCAAAACATGTGATTTGTGATACTTATCACACAAAGTAGCATTTTTGGTGGCTATCACCTCCGCACGGCGGATTTCCGAATTAGCTGCTCTCTCCACTAGAGATGATTTGTGCATTTTTCACCAGGACCGAGTGGTCCTTTGTCTTGATCTGACTTTTGTTCCAAAGGTAAATTCTTTATTTCACAGGACTCAGGAAATCGTGTTACCAGATTTCTGTCCTAATCCATCACATGCTCTGGAACGACAGTGGCACCTGCTAGACGTCCGCACTACCGAGGCCCTAGACGTCTGCACTCCGTTATTATATCTCGCAGACAGCTGCCTTCCGCACTACCGAGGCCCTTTTTGTTTCCTATCATCCTCCTTCTAGGGGCAGGAAAGTGTCTTCCTCCACGATTGGCAGGTGGATTAGGGTTTGTATTGCGGAGTCGTATCGGGCGGATTCAGTGCCGGTTCCAGGGCGCATTACGGCCCATTCCACCCATAGTGCGGCTACTTCTGCAGCCTGGGACACTCAAGCATCCATTGAAGACGTTTGCAGAGCGGCCACATGGTCCTCTCCGTCACCCTTCGTTAAGAAATTACAAAATCGACAAGTTCGCCTCGGCGGAGGCCTCCTTTGGCAGGAGAGTTCTACAACAGGTACTATCTCAAAGTGCCACACTGGGCAGGCCTGATTCCCTCCCTCAGGGACAATAGACTTTGGTATGTCCCATTGGTGGATTCTTCATCTCCTGTGCTGGAGAAGGGGCATTGTCTTACCTGAACGCCTTTTCTCAGCACGGAGATGGAGAATCGACTCCCACCCTAGTAGGTTATTAGGCCTAGATCTATGTTTATGAGCCAACACGTCTTGCTGTCAGTCATGGCTTTGCCTGCGTCAAGACTGGGATCCTCTAGCCCAGGAGAGGCGTGGCAACTTTGGCTGACTTGATCTGATTGGGCAGGAATACAGTCTAAACCCATTGGTGGATTCTCCATCTCCGTGCTGAGAAAAGGCAGTTCAGGTAAGACAGCGCCCCATTTCATCAATTCATATAGTCCTCCGATTTAGTAATTTAGTGCTGTTCTAACTTCATCTTCTAGTCCAGAGGTAGACAGGGAATATCATAAAGTATCTGGGCTGTTGACCTCTTTAATGATTTTAGTATACTCTTTCCATCTTTGTTTGCCCTTCTTTTTGAATCACTTTATTATAAGCTACTATTTGTATTTGGTGCTTTTTTCTGAGTTTAAAGAACTTTGGCAAAACTTTCTGTTTTGCCACATCTGTTTCCATCTTCAGTGTCTTTACAAATGTTGTGATATTGCTTCTTGTCTTTTCTAATGGCTTTCTGATATTTTTTGTTAAATTCCTTCCTGAGATCATTGTCTTTTTTTGATTTTGGCTTCTCTTCTTGGCAATTTCCACCATTTGTTTGGACATCTAGTTTGCTTTCTTCTGGTTCTTGGTTTTTGGCTGACTCTTCACATTCATCATTAAGATTTGTCTGATAAACCCAGACAACATGCTGTTTACCAAAGATTAAGGAGATTATGTTAAAAAATCAATAAAATATATTTTTTAAAAAAGATTTTTCTGATTTCCTGCTACAGTTTCTCTAACTTTTCTGTCAACGAGATTCAAAACTTCCAAGTGAATAGTAGTAGTAGTAGTAATAGTAATGATGATGATGATGATGATGTTGTTGTTGGAAGGGACCTTGGAGGTCTTCTAGTCTAACCCTCTCCTCAGGCAGGAAATTCTATACCATTTCAGACAAATGATTGTTCAGTTTCTTCTTTAAAAACTTATAGTCTCTGGAGGCAGGTTGTTCCACTGATTAATTGTTCTAACTGTCAGGAAATTTCTCCTTAGTTCTAGGTTTCTTCTCTCCTTGATTAATTTCCACCCATTGCTTCTTGTCCTGCCTTCAGGTCCTTTGGAGAATAGCTTGACTCCCTCTTCTTTGTGGCAACCTCTGAGATATTGAAACACTGCTATCATGTCAGCCCCCTCGTCCTTCTCTTCATTAAACTAGACATACCCAATTCGAGCAACCGTTCTTTCTATTTTTAGGCCCCGGTCCCCTAATCTTTGTTGCTCTTCTCTGTACTTTTTCTAGAGTCTCAAACATCTTTTTTACATCATGGTGACCAAAACTGGATGCAGTATTTCAAGTGTGGCCTTACATTATAAAGTTTTATTAACAGTTCATGTGACCTTGATTCTATCCCTCTGTTAATGTAGCCTAGCACTGTGTTGGCTTTTTTGGCAGTTGTAGCACACTGCTGGCTCATATCTAAGTGATTGTTCATTAGGACTCCAAGATCCCTCTCACAGTTACTACTATTGAGCAAGGTACCTATGCATGTGGTTTTTCTTGCCTAAATGTAGAATCTTACTTTTTTCACCATTGAATTTCATTTTGTTAGGTAGCGCTCAATGTTCAGATCTGTCAAAATCCTTCTGTAATCTTAAGCCTATTTTCTGGAGTATTGGCTATTCCTGCCAACATGGTGTTGTCTGCAAATTTGATGAGTTCCCCATCTATGCCCTCATCCAAATCATTGATGAAGAGCACCGGGCCCAAAACAGAGCTCTGGGGCACCCACTACACACTTCCCTCCATGTAGATGCAGCTCCATCGAGGACCACACTCTGAGTACGTCCGGTCAGCCAGCTACGAATCCATTTGGTGGTGATGCTGTCTAACCTGCATTTTTTAATCTTATCAAGTAGTAGGTTGTGGTTTACTTTATCAAAGGCCTTACTGAAGTCTAAGTACATTATATCCACAGCATTCCTCTGGTCTACTAATTTTGTCACCTGGTCAAAAAATGCTCATGCCTGTTTTGTAACTGAGCTCTTCTGCCCCCTTGTACCAATTTGGTTTCGTCTACTCCATCTGGCGATGTCCATGTAAAGAGGCAATGTTCTGGCTGCTTGAAGACTGTGTTAGCAACGAAGAAATCATTGGATTTGCAGAAACGGATAACCTAGCCTATACCAGGGGTCCCCAACCTGTGGGTTGCAGCCCACTAGTGGTCTGTGAGGGGTTTGCGGCCGGGCCGTGGAAGCAGCCGCCAAACATCCTTACTTACACATGCAGTAGGGGTGTGTGTGCTCCATTTGTGTGAGCAGCAGGCACGCATGTATGCCACACACGCAAATGGAGCTGAGAGCACTTGCCAGCTGCTTGTGCAAATCATCCCCTCTCCCTGCCAGTCTGCAAAGCCAGAAACATTGGGGAACTCTAGCCTATACAATCAAACTATGTTTTTTAACTTTGGCAGTTTCCAGTCACAGGCAACACAACTGGCATGTTCTGTTGATTTCATTTTAAAACTTGACCATAAAACTTGACAGCTTCCTCTTCTGCATCGATGATTGATGCATAGACTTGGGTAACTATCATAATTAAAGATTATCTGTAAAGTCCAACTGAAGTCATTTATTGACTTTATTGTACCCAGGCGCTGTCTTTGTCATATCGTTCCTGACTGTGAAAACTAGGCTGTCCTATTTGTTTATTGTATAATGCAGAGTGAACAGTATGATCTCCTGAATTAAAAGCAATCAATTCCAGTCCATTTCAATTTATTGATGCTTAAGATGTCATTCTGCAGTCGGTTTATTTAATCTTTGACTATGTCGAGTTTCCCCATGCTCATACTGTATTAATGGTATTTATGATGTAGCAAGATTAAAGCCTTTGGGAGACTGATGTTGCCATGCAGGAAAAGAAAATTACGTATTCTTACTATGTTTTTGTCTTTGTGGCTTTGGATTTTCTTTTCCTGCATGGCAACATCAGTCTCCCAAAGGCTTTAATCTTGCTACATCATAAATACCATTGATACTCCAAAAGATCCTCAGCAATTCCTCAGTAGCATATTGAATGTTACCTGAGCTGAGAGGCCCATCATCCATCGCTCTACAGCAGGGGTTCTCAACCTTGGCAACTTTAAGACTTGTGGACTTCAACTCCCAGAATTCCTCAGCCAGCAAAGCTATACAGGTAGTCCTCAACTTAACAACAATTCATTTAGTGACCATTAAAAGTTACAGCGGCACTGAAAGAAGTGACTTGTGGCCATTTTTCACACTTATGATCATTGCAGCATCCCCATGGTCACATGACCGAAATCCAAATACTTGGCAACTGGTTCATATTTATGACCGCTGCAGTGTCCTGGGGTCATGTGATCACCTTTTGCAACCTTCCGAGAAGCAAAGTTAATGGGGAATCCAGATTCACTTAACAACCATTACTAACTTTAACAAATGCAATGATTCACTTAACAATTGTGGCAAAAAAAATGTTGGAAGTGCAAACCCACTTAACAGATGTTTCACTTAGCAACATAAATTTTGAGCTCAATTGTGATCATAACGCGAGGACTACCTGTGTTGTCAGCCAGTCACCTCATATTGCCTATCCACGTGGTTTGCTGAGTAAAACACAGCAGTTGTTTCCCATTGCTTTCTCTCGCACAATGTTAAACAGTGCTTTGCCATTGTTAGTAAAATTATCAGTTGCTCCTTTCTTTTCTCTTTTTTTAAAAAGTAACCTTATCTACAAATTTTATAGCTACAATAAGAACTAATACAAACTGAAATAGAACAGAGAAAATAAAAACAGAGAAAATCAAAAGATATTACGGAAAAAGCTAAAAGTGCAATTAGAAAAAGTAGGAAAAATAGGGGGGGGGAAGAGAAAGATATAAAGAAGTGGCTTCTGATATTTTTCACACAGTTATAAGTAATCCACCTGGCTTTTACTCCTGAGGAAAGACTGGAATTCACAATCTCTTGGTTTCTATTCCATTTCCATAATTGCTATACCAGGCTGGTTTATGCTGATACAGGGGCCTGCTTGCTTTAGCTGGGCAGCTATGATGACCTTTATATATTGGGAGGTTCTGTGGTAAGTATATATTCTACGCCAGGGATTCCTGATCTTGGCAACTTTAAGATATGTGGACTTAAAGTTCTGGGACTTCTGAACTCCCAGAATTTCTCAGCCAGCTAATTCCTCATGCAGGCTTGGGAATTCTGGGAGTTGAAGTCCATGTATCTTAAATTTGTCAAGACTGGGAACTTCTGCTCTAGACATAACGTTCAGTTCTTTGCTCATCACTCCTAGGAATTACCTCCCCCCCCATTCACGATGAGACAGCTCAGGAGGCTAGAGAGAATAACACTTTCTGAATTCCACAAAATGCTATTAGACCCTCAGCAAAAAAAGATACACCACATATCATTTGATGGGTCCTAGGAGGCAGGCCTTCTTTGTAGTGGCACCCACCCGATGGATTATTTCCTCACAACCCCCCCCCAAAGTTATTATTTCTGGAGTCCCTCAAGATATTGTCCCTCAAGGCATGAGAGCAGGCCTCTGGTCTCAGGGGAACTGGAGACATACTTAAGGTGGCTCCCTTGTGGTTGATCTTTTACTCTCTCCGTGTGATTTGTATATTCTTAAAAAAATGTAGGGGTTTTTCATTTCTTAATGGCGACTTTCATATTTTAATCAACCGTTTTTATATATTAATTGTTTTTATAAATTGTTGTACATAGTCGCTTTTTGTCAGATGGGCAGCCATAAAAATGTGAGAAATAAATAAAATATCAGTAATGGGGCAGATCCTACTTCCAATCCATTTGGAGCTTTAAATACAAAATGAAACTTGGGGAGACCTTACTTCTTAAATCATAGAGAATCTTCAGTTTTGACCTGTCTCTGTTTATAAAATAGCACATTCCTCATGCTGGAAGGCTGTTGTTATGGGGATTTGTCAATATGGATGCTTATTCTTTTGATTGGTTTGATAGGCACTAGGTTTACCTTGTATTTGATCTTGGTCATATTTTGGCAGGCACTGCATTCATTGCACGGTAGAATACCCTTCAGAATATATTTCATATTGCCTTACAGTGTTGGCTCTACTTTCCTGTAACAGGATCCCCAAGGTATACTGCTAAATTGTGACAGTTGGAAGAGGGGAAAGGAAAAGCTATTTAGAGTACAGAAGACACAATACATTTCAGCATTGTTAATTTAGGAACATCGCTTCCTGTTGAGGTGATATGGTGCAAGGTGCTTTTCTGGCTTCATTGCACGGATGGCCCAGGGCTCTTTGATTCTCACTCACCCTGCTTCTTCAGTTGCTTCTCCTAGTGGCAGGTGAATGAACTTGTGTGATGAGTTACTAACTTGGCATACAGCTGCCTGTGTTGGAATCCAGGACAGGTGGATCTCCCTGAAGCTGCCACGCCCAGAACAGGTGAATCACTGAGAGGCACAAAGTCTGGCCTGGATCCCTGGATGGGATTTGATACAACATGAAAAAGAATAGCTACATCATAAACTTGATCTGGAGTCCAAAGACAGAATACTACCACCAGCACTGTAATGGCACTTCGCCAATTTCTTTTTTGGGGTTACGAAAAATAGTGGTAGGAAGGAATGGGGGGGTGGGCTTTTGGGAAATGATAGACGTGTTTTGCTGGGGGTTCAAGAAAGAGGAAAAAAAATATGCAGTATGGTCTGAAACCTGTTGGACAGGTTGAGTGGGGAGGCCTGGGAGTGCCCAGTATTGAAGAGAAAAGCTTTCCTCATCTCCTCCTTCTCCCCCTTCCTTCCTACCTCCTCCTCAACACCTGCACAGAGGCCTCTGAAAGGAATGGTCACCTTTTGACTTATTTTTGGTTTGGGGGAGAAAGATAATAGGTAATTTTCATTTCAGGTCTGCCTGTTTCTCCATTCCTCCACCCTCCCTCCTTTGTGGCTTGAATGAGGAAGTGGAATTTGTTGAAAGGCTGTAGCAGTTACTTCAGAACTGGTGCAAGTAGTGTAGTGGGAAACGAGAGGCAAAGCTTCCAAGAAAGGTGTAGAAGAAGGAAAAGAGAGTATGCCTGGTGCTGGGAGAGGAGAAATTGATGGGAAAAAATGAGCTAGGGTGGATACTGGAATTGAAATAGACCCGCTACAAAGGATAGGGTTGAAAATGTTAGATGCTGATGAAATACATATTTTAGATTTTAACCCTAAGCCTTGATGCTGCAGAATCTTGCACACTATTTATAAGTGTAAAAATACTGAGTGTAAAGTGAAAGCCTCTCCTCAAATATGTGGACCACTTCCACTCAAGAAGTTTGATTGCAGAGGGTCATTATACATCACATGGTTTTCTGTCTGGGTCCTTCATATATATTGCTGTTTGTTTGAGACACAAACAGAATTTAATATTTTGAGAGAAAGAATTGTTTTACTGTGGGTAAGTACAGTACAAAGCTTTCCAATTAGAATATGCAAATAAATATACTGTACACATTCTAATCCTAGAATTGTGGTTTCCTTGGTTTCATAGTCTGGATTTTGATATCTGCTGGGATTCAGGGCTAATAAGCCTCACTAGCTTTTTATTTCCGCACAAGAATTGGGAAGACTAGCATGAGAAGACTCAGGCTGCACTCTTCTGAACATTGCCAGCATTATATTCTGGAATGGGGATTTAGAGTTTGATGTCTCCCTCCTGTAGAAGGGGACTTCTTTATAATACCAGGAGGCAGTTCTTGAAGAGATGACAACTCTGCAAGCTCCTGGAGCACAGGAAATGTGTGTTTCTCATTTGTTGATGTCTGATCACTGATCTATTGAACTTTTTTTTTAAATTAGGGTTCCAAAAGAGACCATTTTTCAGCTAAAGATACAAACAACTTATTACAAATACCATTTACATTAGAGTCCAAAGATCCTAGCCCAGGGGTCGGCAACCTTAAACTCTCAAATAGCCATTTGGACCCGTTTCCCACAGAAAAGAAAATACTGGGAGCCATAAAACCTTACTGGTTCCCTCCCTGCATGGAGTGCCCCACTACCACTGCTTCCCCCCACCCACCCACTGACGGAGTGCTCCACCACTGCTGCTTCCCCCATCTCCCCCCAACGGAGCGCTCTACTGCCACTGCTTCCCCCCCCCTGCATGGAGCGCCCCATCACTGCTTCCCCCAGTGGCGAAGGTGGAGTTTGGGAGGCAGCAGCAGGGTGTAGCCCAGGCATGGCCAACAGCAGCAGCAAAGCTCATCCTCCCCACTCAAGAGGCCACCAGGGGCTCCTCGGTTCCGTCCAAGTTGAAGAAAGAGGAGGCGCAGCAGCAGGATTGTTCTCAATAAGGCAGGTGTACACAAGTGAGAGTGCACCCAGCTCTTATTGTTCGAGAGCAGTCCCGCTGCTGCACCTATCGCCCGACCTACTCCTTACCTGGCCGACCGGCTGGCACAAAGCCTCACTGCTCTTCTCCTCCTCATCCTCCCCATTCAAGCGGCCGCCTTTGCTCCGTCCGAGTTGAAGAAAGCGGAGGTGCAGCAGCGGGATTGCTCTCAAACAATAATAGCTGGGTGCGCTGCTTGATCGTGTGCACCTGCCTTATTGAGAGCAATCCTGCTGCTGCACCTCTGCTTTCAACTTGGACGGAGCAGAGGCACCCAAGCCTCTGGCAGCCGCTTGAGGGGGGAAGACGAGGAGGAGGGGAAGAGGGGTGAGGCTTTGTGCCAGCCAGGCAAGGAGTAGGTCAGGCAATGGTGGCTGGCTGGCTGGGGAGGGGGGATCATGGCTGCTTGGGGGAGATCTGCCAAGCCTCATGGCAGCGGCATTGGCAGCTCCCCGCCAGCCTGTTTCCCCAGCTCCACACAAGATGCTTGGAAGAAACCCCCCCTTTCCCACCCCTGATCGGACCCACGTGGCACTTTCTTTCCAGCTCCGACACAGTCCTCCGTCACTTCCTCCACCGCCTTGTGCAGTCCCACAAACAAAAGAAGTTTGTGGGACTAAAAAAAAAAAGTTCTATCAATCAATTCCAATTTTGCGAGATCTTTTTTTTCCCCGCGAGAAGTTGGAATTGATTGAACTTTTTTTTTTTTGTCTCACAAACTCTTTTTTTTTGTGGGACTGCACACAGCAGCGGAGGACAGGGAGCCGCAGCAGAGGTATGAAATAGCCTGATGCAGCTCCGAAGCCGCAGGTTGCCGACCTCTGTCCTAGCCCCTACTGTCAATTTAAAAGTGATTTACGGTATATGCCATTTAAAGCCAGGGAAAGGGTGTTTCTGTTACAAAATGTAGCATCCTTATTTTCACTAAGGTTTTAAAAGGTTAGTTATCTGTGTAATGTTTTGCATGGTTATGCTTCAACTTCATGAAAGTTCAGGACTGAAATGAAGCCATTTCAGGACCAAACTTGCTCTGACAGGCCTCTCATTCACATATGCACCCCATTAACTCTGCCTGCCACCCATACTTGATTACAGTATTGTGAATCAGAAGGGGACAAAAATGACTCAGTGACCATTTTACTGTTAAGAGTTCCTTTTCACTTGGTTTTTTGCTAGAACAGGGCAGATATGTGGAATTAAACATGTGTTTGATATTGTCATGTCTAGCTTGGTGAGCAGTATCTATTTGAATTAACATCCCAGCAAGCAATTCAGATTGTGTCAGAACTTGGCACTTCCTTGTTTCTTCATGCTCTATAGATTTTACAGGATAGATTTTTGTGCTGCCATAAGATATAAATTGCAGGGCAACCGGGTGAGACAATGGTAACCGTAAAGCAAGGTTTTTGAAGTTCCAGCTTAATGAGAGGTTATGAAAGATGGTGAGTTTTGGATATTGGCTGGAAACAACAGAATATGAGTCACTTGCACATCCTCTGGTTTGCTTCCTGTGTAATATGCAATGGCTCAATTGCTTCTTTCCCCCACAACGTTAATTTTACATTTATGTGGAACTTGCACATCTAATGAAGTTAGGTACCTTTTTCCTCTACTCATAAATATACAAAGTAGCTCCCCAAAGTGCAAGAGATGCTCTAGATCAGGGGTGTCAAACTGCTGTCCCGCAGGCCGGATGCGTCATGTGGAAGCTGCGCCCACCCAGCTCCGGCCAGGGGAAAAAAGTCACGATACGTCACAACACATCACGTGATGCGGCGAGTTTGACACCCATGCTCTAGATGGAATATTGCATTAGATTAATTTCAAGCACTATCTACTTGTTTTCAGTACATTTAAGAATGAAGCTAGAGCTCTTGTTCCTTTAATTGTGGATGATGGCTGGCTGGGGATTCTGGGAGTTAAAAAGTCCCACATATCTTAATTGCCAAGTTTGTGAAACATTTGTCTAACTCAGCGGTTCTCAACCTTTTTCAGGCGGCGACCCCGACCTGCGCCGCGCATGCGTGGTGCGACCCCGACCTGCGCCGTGCATGCATGGTGCTACCCCCTGCGCCGCACATGCGCGGTGCTGCCCCATGTGCCGGCCGAGGCGTAGGCCGCCGCCCATTCGGGGGGGCGGCAGGCAGTCCCAGGTGCTCAGGTGCTCCTGGGCGGCCGCGGCGGCGACGGTGCAGGGTGACCACGGGCTGGGCCACCAGCTGACCCAGCCCAAGGGAGGTAAGACACCCGCCGGGCCCCACGTGCGCCAACAACCCTCCCTGCGCCCGCCGCTGCCCCACTAGCCTTGCCTTCGCTGCCGCCCATTTGGGGCGGTGACAGGCAGGCCCAGGCACTCCTGGGCGGCAGCGACGGCACAGGGCGACCACGGGCTGGGCCACCAGCTGGCCCAGCCCAAGGGAGGTAAGCCACCCGTCGGGCCGCACGCGTGCCAAAAACCCTCCCTGCGCCCGCCAGCCTCCCACCTCCCACCCCTGGCCCTCTTTTATTTACAGTTTTAGTAGTTGCTCAGCAGGGAGGGGTGCAAACTTCCGGAGAGCTTGCCTTCGCTGCAGACAACTTGCAGCACCGTTTGCAGACTGGGACTTTTGGCGGGCTCAGCAGGGCGGAGACAGCCTGGACAATTCCTATTGGCTTTTGAAAGCCAATAGAATTAGACTCTATTCAAGAGAGAGTATTCTATTGGCTTTCAAAAGCCAATAGAATAAGAGGGAGTAGCACAGCTAAGGAAAAGGGGGGAAAAATGGCAGACTGCGTTGTTTGGCGACCCTCGTGAAATGGTCGTTCGACCCCAAATGGGGTCGCGACCCACAGGTTGAGAACCGCTGGTCTAACTCATAGCTTTGGCAAGAGGGAGGACTGGATTTTTCAGTTTGGATCTTTGCAAAGAACAGCATCAGAAACTGGGTCAGAAACCTGAAAAACTACCAGGGCTACAAATATTTATTTACCAGGATTCTGTAGCAAGAAAGGCAGCCCTGGAAGGAGGTTGTGTGTGTGTGGCTTATCTTCTTACCTCAGGCTTTGTTCTTTTGGTGCTACTGACCAAGTACAAGTCCTCTTTGCTGGTGCACAATTTCTTTTCAGATGGAAAAAGCTGTTTTATTTCCCTTATTTGGATGGGAGAGAATAGGATTTGCCTGCAGTGCCCTCAAGCAGGCCACACAATCTTTTCAGTTTTTGGCAAAAAGCTCCAGGCTTGCTAGTAATGTCGGCACAACCCCTGGTATAAGGGCTGAGTCACAGAGCGCCGAGGGATGTGCACAGACAGATTTGGTGATTCACAGCCTCTGGAAGGAGAGACAGAAACTGGCTCTCTTTTCTGAAGGTGAGCAGGCAAGGGCAAGGTGCCAGGGCTTGGCTGCTATTACTGAAAGAAAAAGCTTTCTCTTTGGTGGATCAAGGCACCACAGGTTATGAGATTGCTTGTATATTGCCCTGGGGCAAGGAGGAGTGCTCCCTAGATTAACAGGGCCCTGCTTGTTGGTGCAGGACAGTAGTTTGTGGCAGGTCTGCCATATGCTGCAGGCCAATGTTCTTCCTCTGGGCCTCTGTTTTTGATTTAGTGATATACATAAACCAGACTTCTATGCTGGCTTTAACAAACCACAGTTAAAGTATTACCTTTTTGTATGAACAAACCCAACACAGGACAGAGAAACTAGATGATACTTTAAAACTGAACAAATCTTTAAGTTTTATTTTTAAAATAACAATTGGAAGGAAGAGTTGTGACTCTGAAGTGAAGAAACGACTTTCCCATACCAGTGAAAATAATTAAAGCTGCTCTTTGCTCTGGAAAGGAATTTGTCATTAGTGCCACTGGCAGCTTCCCCCCCCTGGGGAAAATGCCAGGTTCAAAAAGTAGTTTTTTTCTGGAACTGCAGCACAAGGGGGAAAGGTTAAATCCTTTTGATTGTTAGTTATTTAAAGTAAAAAGATTCCATCCATGCATTTAAAGTGTCTGTTTTTGATTCCAAAATAAACAAGACCAAATTGCCAGTCATTCTGGCCAACAAATCAAAGCTACAAACCAGAGTGCATCTTCCATGCTGGCTCAGGAATTCTGGGAGTTGAAGTCCACGAGTTATAAAAGAGCCAAGGTTGCCTACCCCAGGTCTAGGTTCTGTTTCTCCTTCAACAGCAGCGATGAAGAGCTGGGATCCTAGGTCAGTAATGGCGAACCTTTTAGAGACTGAGTGCCCAAACTGCAACCCAAAACCCACTTATGCATTGTTGAGTGCCGGGTGGGTGTGGCCCATTGGCTGGGTATGGCCAATTGGGTGGGTGTGGCCCATTGGGTGGGCATGGCTGCGGTGGTAACGGCAGACTGGGTGGGACTAAAAAGTTCAATCAATCAATTCCAACTTTGCAAGATCCTTTTTTTTCCTGTGAGAAGTTGAAATTGACTGATTGAACCTTTTTGTTTTTTTTTTTTTGCACACGGCAGTGGAGGCCTAAAGCAAAAAGATTTTATAAAACCCAGCTAAAGGCCTAGGATTGGGGTGACGGCACGCGTGCCCACAGAGAGGGCTCTGAGTGCCACCTCCGGCACCTGTGCCATAGGTTTGCCACCACTGTCCTAGGTGAATTTGCTGGTCATAGCAGGAGACCATGAACCACAAGGCTATAGATCCATTATGTTCTCCACATCATAATGGGACCATCGATGCTCATATTCAGTCACCTGATTCCATTTTTTAAAAGAAATGGTGCACTTTTTTATCTACACAACTACCCATGCTTACATGGCTGTGCCATGACTAATGTGGCAAGCCAGAACATACAACACTTATTCTTGCTAGAGATTATGTAAATTATAGTCCAGTGCTCCTGGACTGAGTTTGAATATTCTCACGAATGAAGGTGAATATAACGTCGTCCTAGGACAGTGGTGGCGAACCTATGGCACAGGTGCCAGACGCGGCACTCAGACCCCTCTCTGTGGGCACACACACCGTCGCCCCAGTCCTAGGCCTTCAGCTGGGTTTTATATGCCAAAAAAAAGTTTAATCAATCAGGCAATTTCAACTTCCAAAAATGATCTTGCAAAGTTAGAATTGGTTGATTGGACTTTTTAGTCCCACCCAATCTGCCCTTACCACCGTAGCCACGCCCAGCCAATGGGTACGCCCAGCCAATGGGCCATACCCAGCTGGCACCAACGATGCATAAGTGGGTTTTGGGCTGCAGTTTGGGCACTCGGTCCCTAAAAGGTTCGCCATCACTGTTGTAGGATAATGTTGTAGGGTCCAATCTGGGTCGGTCACCAGGACCAGAGGTTTAGTTTTCCGAGCTTTCAGCCTTATGCTGGGGCCCATCCTTAGGGAACTTCTCTCTAGCAGAGTGTATGCTTTGGGCTGTTCTGTGTGTGGTATTTATATCATGCCTGGTTGTGTGTGGTATGAATATTGAATATTCTCATCTAAATCACTCAGTATGTAGTAATGTATCTTTACTACAGCAAGGGTTTGTTTCTGAAAACTATGTTCTCTGTGTCCTTCAGAAACTGATTTGGCATTCCCAGGGAAGGTTACAGAATAAAGAGAATTCAGAGCAGATAATAATGAATGAACAGAGCAAATGAATCAAGTGATAAAGAGAAATATCTTTATTTTGTGGCTTCTGTCGTGCAGCTCTAAAAATTCCCAACTCTAAATATACTGATTAGTATAGTTATTCTGAGGTTAATCCCAACATTTAAAAGGATTATTTTCCTTTTTTATAGGGCGGTGAGGAATTATGCAAACTCTCTTCAAGCTGGCATCTTTCACCTTTACAACAATATGGTAGCTAGTTAGCAAGCCAAGAAAATACTCCTAGTAATTTCTAGTCTGTGTTCTTCTGGTTCAGTTTCAAATAAAATGACTGAGGATTTCTTTATGGTTAGTGAATATATGTGATTTGTAAAAGCTTCTGATTATGACAGAGTGATAGAGATGACTAGTGAGAAGGCAAGGGCAGTGGAAACCCCTTCAGTCTTTGGCTTTCTTTTCTTGAAAAGAATAATGATCGCTTAAGAAAAAGAAGAGGAAGAAAAAGAGTGATAAACGTTAGCTACGAGAGGTAGAGGATCTCTGGTGGGTCATGCAGCAAGTCATCACAACACAGGACTTATGTATCTCCTCAGCCTCATTAAAGTGAGTTTTGATGACAGCAGAAGAGCACTGAAGTCAATTAAAGTGACAATAACTACAGATCCCCTCTGTAATAGAATAATATCAAGTCAAAAGTCCATCATGGACACCAGCCAAGATCAGGAAAAGGAGGTGCTGGACATAAGAAAAGTTTCAGAAGTGGTGATTAAACAGCACTTCCAACATTTTTTCCTGCAGCAACTGCTGATTAAATGCCAGGAACTTCCCAGGCAACGTGAGGACAAGGCTTCCTCAGTGATTTGGGGAGTAGGAAAATAGCTTGGGATGTCCATCCCACAACTTGGTATACGGTTGAAAAAGAGGAAAAACTTAATAAAGGAGGAAAGGAGAAGCCTGCACTGCAGAAGGACTGATTGCCTCTGACTTTGCCCGTCATTTCACTCTCCAAGGAGACGAAATACAGGAATGCCTGAACAGCCTCTCCCTGCTGAAAGGTGAAGTGGGCCCTGAGTACAACATTGTCCCTTCCACAAATAGAAAGCACATGTGAGAGGACCTTCTTTGCCTTGTAGACTAGTTTTCTGGCAAAAGGCTAGGCAGCAGGGAAGGGAAGATCTGGGGTGCACCCCCCCAAAAGGAAGCAATGAAAATACCACTTCTGCCACCACCCATCCACTAAAGAAAAGAGTCTTCTGCCTGTAGGAGTCCTTTTGTTTATATTATTCCTAACACATTATTCCTAATCCTATTCATTTCCTATGTATACCTGTTTCTCAAGAGACTTTCAAAATATTCCCAGAGGAGAAACCTTCAGTTCCATAATGGCTGAGTGGAGGCCATTCAGTTTTTTTTTGTCAGAACATGTGTTCAGACTTGGGGGCTTGATGGGATCTGTAACTTAAAACACTTAACACTAGTATAAAACTAAATCCTACTCTAGAAACAAATTGCTAGTGATTCCCTGGCCTCTGTGCTAATTGACGCAAAAAGCAGGAAGGAAGGTTGGCCACTAAAAAAGAGTAGAATCCAGTGAAAGCGTTTGACCCCTTTTCATAGCAGAGATCAAAACCTGAATAAATCACATCAGTGTGATGACCCAAGACATTCAGTTAAGCAGCTGTTGCAAACATTCTAACACACCTGGGAATTCAACTCCATTGATACCGGTAGGTGGATGCTAGAGACAGTCCAGAGCAGGGGTTCTCAACCTTGGCAACTTTAAGACTTGTGGACTTCAACTCTCAGAATTCCTCAGCCAGCTTTGCTTTGCTGGGTGAGGAATTCTGGGAGTTGAAGTCCACAAGTCTTAAAGTTGCCAAGGTTGAGAACCCCTGGTCCAGAGGAAATACACTCTGGAGACAGAATCAAGAAAACTTGAGTGTCTTGCTCCACCACAAGCACTCCTTGATTAAAGAAGGTAATTGGGATCAGAATTTCCATCATCAAGCAAAGTAGTGGCAAAATGTGACATCACATAATCACATCACTTAGCAATGGCACTCCCTAGCCCTCCCATTTGCTGTCATTAACTGAATCCCACCTGGTAATTAGGCAAGGAGCTACCTTGATCCAAGCTATTCCTGGCTTGGTTCCTCTGAGTCCTATACCTAGTTAAAGTAAGGGACTGCCTCCTCTTTAACTTTCCCCTACCTATCTCTCCCCCGCCCCCATCATTGCCTTTTTGGCTACCATGCTTTCCAATGATCCTGTTGCCCATCTCAGTTGATCTTTGCTATATTCTTTCTCCTGCTGCTGACAAGACAAGCTCAGCCTGGACTCTCACAAGGTAGCTACTGGCCACACCAGGACTTTAATTTTACAGTATATAGACAGACCTAAACATAGTTTCATTTGGGAAAATGTGACCATCCTAGACCAAGCCAAGTCCCAAAATGCCAGGGAAGATCTAGAAGTGTGTCATTCTGACAGATTAACCATCAATAGACATACAGACATCAACAACATCTATAGATTATGCAAAAAAGACAATCAACCAGCCAAAAAGGGAACAAAAAACCCAAGCACCTCTCCACCAGCAATCAGCACCCAGATGAACATAGATTAACTCCAAGCTAACAATCAAGTAAACAATGCCCCAATCAAGAAATTGTCTAAGAAGCCAACAATAAATACCCCAACCAAAGAATCTCCAGACAGCCTTTACCTGCCCAATATTGCAGACGCTATAGTTTAACTGAGCCTGCCTAGAGGCTATAGTTTTAGTACATCGCTTTCTTGTCAGCATTGTCCAATAACTGAGAACAAGAGTTAAATTTACTACCTGCGATGACAGAAGAAACCCAAAAGAGCACATCCGTGTCTGGCTGTCTATAGCCACCACATTTATATTTTATTTTATTTTATTTTATTGGGGGGCGGGGTGGGGTGGATATTTCATGTATTCAGTCATTATACTGATTTAGACTGATTGGCTATAAGTACAGATAGTCCTCTCTGACTGCAATTGGACCAGCAACTCAGTTGCTATGTGATGCTGTTGTAAAGTGAAGCAACACCCGACTTAACATCCATTCTCACTGTGGTTAAATGAATCACCAGTGATGGTTAAGCATGATGTCATGTCACTGTGACTTATGATTTCCTGCTGACTTCCCCATTGACTTTGCTTGTTGGAAGCTGCTAATGAGGGTTGCAAATAGAGATCATATGATCACAGGGACACTGCAACCGCCGTGTTTAAGGACCAGCTGTTAATCTACTTTTTCAGTGCTGTCATAACTTTGAACAGTAACTAAACAAGCAATCAGTAAGGAAGGACTGCCTGTAATACAGAGAATAAATAATCCATACAACTAATGTCAACTCCTGTGGCTGAAGATTTTTCCAAGGAGAAGAAAGTCATTCTTCTGGCCTACCTTTTTACCAGAATAATAATCAATTTCGTATGTTAAGTCTATTATTCATGGACAAAAAAAATTCTTTGCAAAAATGACTGTTATTTAGACTTTTAGCAATCTCATGTACCCAGTGGGTGAGGATTAGATATAAAGAGAGGGAAGTTGCTTGAAGGAAAAGTTCATGGGATTTATTCACTTGGGCTAGAAGCAACTAGAATGAAGTAGCTTTGCGGTACTATGCCTTTGTTTAAAATTAGCTCCAATAGTTATGGAAAGAAGATGGGGTCTTTGGTGGTGACTGTAGTTTATCTGGACATGGGTTCTACGGGAGTTGACTTGAAGGAGCTGCTATTGTGATTTAGGAAAACTGAAAAGAAGCTAAACTGGTTTTTAAAAAAAGCTTATTGTAAGGTTGGGGACAAAGGCTTACTGAAAAAATGCATATAGTACATATAATCTTTTGTTTACAATACCTCTCCAGATGAATGGGCAAACTAAGTGGATTTAACCAGAACAGGATACACTTCTGGTTATTGCAGAATAGATTTACTTTTGGGTTGAAACAGCCCAACATCAATACACAAGTGTTAATAAAGGATTTGGTTTCTTAAAGAACAATAAGTGTGTGTTATGGGCTCCTTTAAATCTTAACTGCTCCTATCAGTTAATTTTACAGCTCTTCAGAAATCTACAAAGCATACAGTAAACTCAAGTGTTTCCTCATTTATTTATTTTTTACTTCCTGAGTGTTATGGGTATACGGGCACCTGAGTGCACAATGACCACACACAAACATACATAGAGGTGCCAAAGTGCTAATAGCAGCTTTCCTCCAGATGTAGCTTCAGGGATATTGGATGCCTGGGTGCCTTTTCCTTTGGCCAGTTGCTGTCTGCAAGTTGTGTCTGTCTTTTTTTGGCCCTTTTCCCCCCTCCTGGCTCAAGTTTGAGGTCTGCTTCCATTCCAGCAGAGCTGCCTTCTTGGTTTTCAGACAGGCTGTTCTGAGCCTTCAAGGCAAAGTTTCTCCTTGCTTCAGATGGATCTCATCCACCGCTGACCGGCTTCAATTAACTTTCTCCCTCTGAGTTTCCATGACAACTGGACCTCATCAGAGGCCTATCTTTGGCTTTGGGTAAACTTTTTGTTGGCCCTCGCTTGCAGAAGATTCATGGCATCTGCTTTAGATTTGAGTTGCTGGGAAGCAGTGGTCAGCCGACAACTTCTGCAGAGTGGCTTGACATTTTTGGCAAGAGGGTGGTGGGTGGTTCCTGTGCCTCATGTGACAAGCTGGATCTGCCTTGTAGTTGGTCTGGTGTTCCCATTCCTTGTCGGATCCCTCTGTGGACTGCAAGGCCTGGCCAGTGCCTAGGACGTGCTGTTCAGGCTTGGGCAGAAAAACAAATAGGCTTTCTGTGTTGCTATGGCAGCGGCAGGCTGTGGGCAGCGGCTGGGAGGGGGCTCTGAGGCCCTTGGATTTGAGTGGCCTGTTTTAAAGACTCCAGAATGGCTGTGGTTAGGAAAGCGGGCTGCCTAGCGCTTACACCAGCACTCCTTAGGTTAGCCCAGAGATGGGCAATTAATTTTCCCAAGGAGCCACATGAGAAACAGGGACTGTTGTGGAGGGCTGAACCAGTAGGACCAACGCATTACTGTGAAGATGTGTTGGCACATATGCATGCACCTATGTAAATTGAAGAGAAAAAAAAAGCAGTTGCCTTCAAAATCAAAGCAATGCAGTTGTATTGCATGCATGATGTACACTTATTTACATTTGATTTCTAATTTCCGATTGACCTCACATGTACCTGATAGCCATGCACTGGTTGTGGCCCTGAGGGGAGGGGGGGGTAAAATGCCCAGATCTGAGTTAGCTATTACTTTACTGGTCCTAGGTTGGTGGAAAGTTTTGAGAAACAGAAGGAGCCAATTTGTAGGAAAGAAGTGGCTTCTGCTAATACCAGGTTTTAAAAACTGCAGGAGTTGGATGAAGAATGCTTCATTATGTGGCTCTCTCTCTAGCGAGCCAGGCCAAGTTTAAACCGTCTTGCTTTCTGGACACAGTAGCTATTTCACCCATGTTTATATGTCAGTGCAAAGCTCTCCCTTTTTTTGTCTGCCAGGTATTGGCAATATTCTTCTCCGGAGCAAGAAGCATCTTTCCAAAGTTTTTTTCCTATTTAATTTGAATCCAGCCTTTTCTCAAAAAGTTCCTGGAGTTCAGACTTTGGATTCTTGAATCCTGTAAAATCCTTCATTCTTTGACTAGTTTGACTTGCCAGTCACTTGTCTAGCTTTATAAACTCGACTCCCCCCCCAAAAAATGTAATGGCTCCTGATACCAGGCATTACAACCATATTTTAGAAACTACATTTAGCCCTATCTCAAGCATGTATCAATATATTGACTATGTTCAATGGCATTACATTAAGTTGTATGGCAATTATACAGACCTGTTTTTAGCTTTGCCCTGTTTTCAACTTCTCTGGGGGTTTTGTGTTTTTTTTTTGCTGTGAGTTCTGCTGACAAAATCTTCTCCTGGATGGGAAAAGTTCTTTTCTTAGATTTGCCTGGAATTTGTTAGTAAGAGGAAATGGTTGGCTGGAACCTGAGGCAAGGCCAATATTTAAGATATCTATTTTCAGCTTGGCAAAGGTGAGTGTGAGCAGTTAGCAAAATATGCAGAGGACAGATACTGGTGAACTAGGATAGTGCAAGCTAGAAAAAATTGACTTCACAGAAGTGTTATTTACTGGAGAAAAAAAGTTTACAGCAAAGCTATTGTGCAGGCTCCCAACTTGTTTGCAATTAAGTGGTTTATGCACAAAAAATTAATGGCTTGGTGAAAAGAGATCCTAATTGCTCATTGAATTAATTCTTTATGGAAATATATGACTATATCATAATAGCCACAGCAACTTGTGGAAGTGGAAGCTTAAATGTAGGCCCTTTTTTTGTGAAGTTTGAGGCTGTTATCTATGTTCTTTTTTGGAGACTCTTTGCTTCAAGTACAACTTTTTTTTTCTCCCCACTTTTAGAATTGCTTGTTGCTATTTCTGACAAATTTCTTATACACTACCATTTCAGAATTCTTTTACTTTAGAGTGAATTTGTGTTAGTTGTAGGTCTTTAGAATATATGTCCAATGTATGATGGACATAGGTGCCAGATACAAATCTAATAAGCTTCTTTTTCATGCTAGATGCCAGCCTGGTCTGATTGGAGAACACTGCCAGTTTCAAGATCCATGTCACCAGTCACCCTGTGCCAATGGGGGCTCCTGTGAAAGCACCTTGCGTGATGGCACTGTGCACTACCAATGTACCTGTCCCAAGGGCTTCCGAGGTGAGGATATTCAGTGTGATGTAATAGGGAGATAAAAGCTTCTGTGGACATTTGGTAGAAAAGTAGTCTACTGGGATGGCAGTTGCAACTGGGTGCTCTCCAGGAAGAATGAGCCCTGAGTATAAACGAGGAAGTAGATCTCTTTGGGGAAAAGCCATCTGTCGCTCCATGATCACAATGTATTTCCGTTTCTGTTTAGGTCAGGACTGCTCTCTGTTTGATGCATGCGCCAGCAAACCATGTGTCAATGGTGGCCGCTGTACTAACTGGAATGGCCGATATAATTGCACATGCCCATCAGGTTATCAAGGCCGCAACTGTCGGAATGATGTAGATGAGTGTCGGGTACCTGGTCTTTGTCAGCATGGTGGTACCTGTCTTAATACACCCGGCTCCTTCCGCTGTCAGTGTCAAGCTGGTTATACAGGACAGCACTGTGAGAGTATCTCTACACCTTGTGCTCCTTCTCAGTGTCTCAACGGGGGCACTTGCCGTCAGACAGGAGATCTCAGCTATGAGTGTGCTTGCTTACCTGGTGAGTGAACTTTCAGAAATTGTTGCTTACCTCTGCTCTGTGAGAACATGGTGGACAGAGAGATTCAGCATAAAAAATAAGTCTGATGCAATTGGGTTGTGTGGAACACGAGCATCACATGGAACACAAGCTTAACTATTTGCTTTTGCTAAATTGTACTTCATTGCTTTCCTGTCAGGAAACTCATGGGAAGCTATTGAGAGGTTTGGCAGAGCAGGAAGGAAGCAATCTAAAGGGAGGCGGGGTAGGCAAGTTAGCAGACACCGCTGTGGGAGGCTTGGCTAATGCTTCCTCCTTGATCTAGTTTATGATCAGGAATGCAGGAAGGGCTTTCACCACATAACTCGAGACTCTTGGGCCAACAGTTCCTAACCCGACTTTAAACTGTATGTCATCTATCCTGGCAGGTATTCCTCTGGTCTGTGCTTGATAGAATTAGCTCCCGTGAAAGGATGCATAATTTGCTCATTCCATTTTAATACTAGACTTCTTTTGTTTTCCTTTCCTGACGCTAATTTTCCTATTGTCCCTAAGACTAAATTATCTTCTTCCCTCCTTTCAGGTTTTGAAGGACACAACTGTGAAATTAACATAGATGACTGTCCAGACCACATGTGCATGAATGGAGGCACTTGTGTGGATGGTGTCAACACCTACAACTGCCAGTGTCCTCCAGAGTGGACAGGTACCGGGAAGCAGGGCAAAAAATAGAATATGATTAATTTCAGGGCGCTTAATAAAAATCTGGGCAGCTTTTAAGATCTGGTTATAAGCAATATTCTTTTTCTTTTCTCCATGGCATTATAAAATATTAACTATCAAGTTAGGAAATCTGGATAAGATTATTTTTTTAGTCCTTCAGCTAAAGGTTTTATGTTGGCTTAGTGAACTAGGAACAAAGAAAAGCAATGACAAAACTCACAACTGGGAACAGGAGAGGAACTACAGCTTTTAGATTCAACTCTGCTTTGGAAAACACTTAGCTAAAAGTATCCCTTTTTTCTGCACCATAGGCCAATTCTGTACCGAGGACGTGGATGAATGCCAGCTGCAGCCCAATGCTTGCCACAATGGGGGCACTTGCTTCAATACCAATGGAGGCCATTCATGTGTCTGTGTCAATGGCTGGACTGGGGAGAGCTGTAGTGAGAACATTGATGACTGCCAAACAGCTGTCTGTTTTCATGGTGCTACTTGCCATGATCGTGTGGCATCCTTCTACTGTGCATGTCCTATGGGCAAGACAGGTAGAGTTAGCTTCTGCCATGCCTATCATATCAACAGACTTTAATCAGTATTAAATAAATAGATAAACTGTGAAAAGGCAGTGGGAATACTATATGGACATTGAATAAAAAGAAATGGAAAGAAATGAGGAACGTGAAGATGCAAAAGTTGCTTCCTCTTGCTTTGTGGGTCCCCCCCACCCTTATTTCTTACATATATATTTCTTGTCATGGGATGACCTTTCTCTTTCAGGCCTCCTTTGTCACTTGGATGATGCTTGTGTCAGTAACCCTTGCCATGAAGATGCTATTTGTGACACCAACCCAATGAATGGCCGTGCAATTTGCACCTGCCCACCAGGTTTTACTGGTGGAGCCTGTGATCAAGATGTGGATGAATGCTCCATCGGTGAGAATTTCGTTTTTCTTGTATAGAGATGTTCAAGAAAGATTGATGAATGGAATTGTGTATCTTCAAAAAAAATGGGAGGGCCCAAAGGTTTTCTGAGATAGACTGACCTCTGCTGGCATGCCTTAGAATTGTTTTGTCTCAAGTTGTCTCTACAGGTATAATTTTGGGCCAACCCTTTTCACTTGTTATTTTGTTACCTGCAGGAGCTAATCCGTGTGAGCATTTTGGCAAATGTGTGAACACACAAGGCTCCTTCCAGTGCCAGTGTGGACGTGGTTATACAGGTCCACGCTGTGAGACAGACATCAATGAATGCCTCTCCATGCCTTGCCAGAATGATGCCACCTGCCTTGACCGTATTGGAGAGTTTACATGCATCTGCATGTCAGGTAGGATCCCTGAATCTGGCTCCAAAATTAGTGAAATATATTCTTAGGTTGCTGCCCTTGGTAGTGAGAATAATCTCAAAAGCGAGAAAAAGAGTAAGTATACAGTTGACTGGAAGGGAAGAGAGTCAAATCTCTGAGAAAGCTGGGCTCCTTGAAGTAGTTTACTTCCTTGGTTCAAATTGTTTTTAAAAAAGAAAATTGAGAGGAGTGATTCACTGTTATTGTGAAGCTCTGCATAATACATAAAGTACTTTCTGAAAATAATGGAAGAATACCTTGACTGCTTTATATCTAGTTGTTTGCTTGGTATGAGCCTAGCTTTATGATGTATTCTTGTGAATTGCACTTCACATGTGTCTCATTCTGAAAGATGAAGTGGCTCTTAAATTCTGATTTATCCTTATTCCTTTGGTGGAGAGGAGTCAGGTGGGATTAATTTAGGACGATGTGTCATTTGCCCATTGTACATCTGCAGTTTTTAACCATCATATGTTTTTCTTAAAATAAGAGATGCAGAAATATTGGAATTGCAGTCCTCACGATTTTAATTATCTAGCTTGAAGTTTTCCTTTTTTTCCTGTCTCTCTTGCTAATTGTGGAATGCATTTCTTCTTACTATCGTGAAACCACAATCCCTTAATATTTAGATGGCCAATATAAACTTAGACGAAGCTGAGGAAGAATCATTCATGAAAAAAGCCAGAGTTATGAATGTCGGACCTTTCCTAGAAATGTCAGAATCTATATATTGATCTCTCTTGTGTCCATCTCTTTAGCATAGCGTTGCTGTGCTGTACACTGGGGCAAGAAGCAGGTTGAGTCTTTCAGAAGTTGTCTCTAGAATCAAAGCATGTAGACATACAACACATTTCAAAGAAAGTGAGAGATGACTATACAGTTATCCATTTCCCATTGTGGCAGAACTTTAAGATTGAGGTATTGCATAAATTTGCACAATGTTCCTACAGACAGTTGGGAGTGCAGCTTTGTGCTTGGAATATTAATGGTGAGGCTGGCCAAGTGAGTGATGAGAATTGGCTGTTCTTTGTGCTTCCATTACCCCATATAGGGAGGAACATTCTCCTTCCTTGCTCACTCATTGGTTAATGCTATTTTTTTGTACAGGCCTGGGGGAGGGGGAGGTCTCCTTAGCTGCAAATGCCTTTGGGTAAGGGGATAGTAAACTTTGTTTTAATGTTGCATGTTGCTCACCCAGTGTTGCTCTATTCTGTAGCCATTTCTTTTGGGATTAGGATACAGTGAGAGGACTAGAATATTAAGACTACCCAAGTGGCTTCAGAAATTACCCAACATGAACAGTATTATTTTCCTGTGCAATCTTCTTTTCATAGCAAGAAATAGGAAACCTTAAAAAGGATGTCATCTTAAAGTAAAACAAGCTAGTTTTCCATCTCACATTTAGCAGCAAATATTCTCTGTATCATCTAACTTATCTTTTTCAATAGATATATCAGGAGTTCAACCTGTAATCTTCCCCGTGATAAATGCATGTGCTATAGTTTATGTATAATGCTTCCTACATAAAAGGACATAAGTAGGACTTCTGCTTACTTCATGTAAAATCCAGCATTCCAGGAAACCTAACATAGTAGCTGAAAATGAATATCCTATGACAGTGATTCTAAAACATTTTGGTTTTAGGCCTGCTTTATATCATTAAAAATAATTGAGGACCCCCAAAGAGCTTTGGTTTATGTGGATTATATCTGTTGATATAATTTACTCTATTAAAAATGAAAGCTGAGAATTTTTAAAATATTTATTGATTTGATTTAATTGACTGAGGACCGCTGTATTATATTGCCTGTCCTATGGGATTAGCAGATTATCTCATTTAAGATTGAATATTCAACCTCCCAGGATTGTTGCTGCAAAAAAATAGGCAGGAATAACGGGTATGTTAGCTGCCTTAAATTATATATATAAAAAAGATGGGATATAATAATAATAATAATAATAAGTTACATTAGCAATGTGCTCAGTTCATCCGTTGAAACAGTAAGGATGTACTACATGCAGTTGGCTGCTATGCCCATAAGGTTGATGTGTTAATGTACTGAAATATTGGGATTAGAGAGAAATAATCAAGATTGCACTTTTCAGAAGAAAATTGTTTCTGACCAGTGGAACAATACTTCTTACAACTATTAAAGCTGTCTTTGTACAGATAGTCCTAGACCAGTGATGGAGAACCTTTTAGAGACCAAGTGCCCAAACTGCAACCCAAAACCCACTTATGCCTTGTCGGGTGCCGGATGGGCGTGACCCATTGGGTGGGCGTGACCCATTGGGTGGGCATGGCTGCAGTGGTAACAGCAGACTGGGTGGGACTAAAAAGTTCGATCAATCAATTCCAACTTTGCAAGATCTTTTTTTTTCCAGCGAGAAGTTGAAATTGACTGATTGATTAAACCTTTTTTTTTTTTGTACGCGACGGAGGCCTAAAGTGAAAAGGTTTTATAAAACCCAGCTGAAGGCCTAGGACTGGGACAACGGCGCGCATGCCCACAGAGAGGGCTCTGAGTGCTGCCTCTGGCACCCGTGCCATAGGTTCGCCACCACTGTCCTAGACTTACGGTCATATGGATCTCTGAGTTTCCATAAGTCATAAGAATCATCAGTCAAGGCATCCTCGTGACTGGCCTAACTTTACAGCCTTTTTATGATTGTTAAGCAAACACTGTGGTTGTTATGCATTCCTATGTGCCTTTTCTTTTCTTTTTTTGGTCGATAAGAGGTTGAAAAGGCCAGTTTCCAGCAAAATAGTTGTAAATTGTCATGTTGCTACGCTTTGCTGCAACCAGCCGTAAAGGTAACCAGGTTGCCAAGTTTTCAGAATGCAGTCATGTGACTGCAGGGAAGTATTGCCATCAGAATTCTTGTAAGTGCATTTTGGAAGGGTCTATCCTAAGTCATTAAGTGAGGATTCAAACACTTCAAAAAATTTTTTAGATTTTATGATTGCCCAATTTTGCAAATAAAGTGTTGTTTATTATGGTGCATCTTTTTTTTCTGTATAATAAATTAGTCTTCCTGATAACAATGGGCTCTTTGTCCCATTATTTCTGTGGGATGTATGCTGAGTACCTAACATGAATGAATATAGACTTTAGAGAATATAGAGTTTACAGTAGAAATTATTCTTTGTGATTGCAGGTTTCAGTGGTACTTACTGTGAAATAAATATCAATGAGTGTGAAAGCAATCCCTGTGTCAATGGGGGTGTCTGCAAGGATATGGTCAATGGGTTCAGTTGCACCTGCCCCTCAGGTAAGTATGGAACTTTGCCAATCAGGAGCACTACCTCTCATTTCCACTTGGAAAAAATGAAAGTGGCTTATTTTTTTCTGCATAACATTACAGATTCTGTATCTAGGAACCATTTATCCACTTGGCTTTTTCTTACCTGACACCATATGTATGTGCTGTGAGTGTTTTTGAAGTCTGCCAGGCCCTGACATTTAGAAGATTGGGGAACTGCAATCCTTTTTCATAAGAAGCTTAGTTTTTCTCCGTGTAATGTTGCTTGAGAACTTAACAATATGCACTGCTTTGTTTTAGAGTTGTGCTGCAATTTTTCTTGAATTCATACTGCCCCCCTGTGACATTTCTTACCTACTTACCCATTGTATAGACTGCATAGGTATCCATTATTGAGCAAACAGCCTATCTGGGGAATTTTGGGTCAGTGTCTGGGTTACCACTGTAATTTTATGGCAGTATCATTGGCTTCTTTCCCCAGGACTTGCCCAGCTTTTCGGCTACAACTGGGTGGAGGTACTATGCTCCATTTAGTTGTTTTTAGGGTTGATTGGCAGACAGGCCTCTAGCACGCTCTGTGGGAACTTGGACAATGGCATCTTTGTTTCCCTAGCCTGTCGCTCAGGCCCCTGAACCCAATTTACATGTGGGGTAGACACTGCAAAGCCCCCTGTGGAGAGAAGGGAGAGAGACATTAAGAGCTCTTGTTATAGGCCTCTGGTGGTAAGGCTGAGTTGTGTGACTAAGCTGTATTTTACAGTGCCAAACCTTTTTTATTGCTGCCTGTATTTTTTATGTTCAGATTGTCAGTTTATACAGGGTTGATCTAGTTCTAGCCATTTGGAGACTCTCTTAGAAATGGCATATACTGACCCTGAACCACACTTGAAATGCTTTTTATTTCTCCTAATGGCAGTGGGCTGTTTATATAGTATTTTCCCTACATAGCCACTGAGAAAGCAGAAGTAGCCGTTTAGGTAGTACTTCCATTCTTCCCAAGATCATATTGGATTTACCAGAATTATTGCATATATGCATGGTGTTGCAGTGATTTATGAAAAGTAAATTTTGTTACCCATGACAATTTAGGTAATTTGCATGAAGATATAAATAATATTAACTGATGTGGAACATTAGTTCATTGAATATGAGGTCTTTCACACTGAAGTCCATTAAATCCAGTCTTCACTGCATTTCTAAATTTCCTGGTTCCCAAAACTCTATAGAGATGGTTTAAAATAATAAGATTAAAACCAAAATCAAAAGTCCAATACCCTAAGGAATAAAATCAAATTCCTGTCACCTCTGCATTCAACAAACCTGTGAAATATGATGCAGATGTGTAAAAATTTTTATCAGAGTGAATAGCAAAAAGGAAGCACTATTTTTTGTGAATTGTCGTTGGGATGTACTATTTGAAGTAGGACCTGTGATTCAATTGCTATTTCATTGGTTTTTCTGTTTTGTTGGACATATTTTTCCTTCTACATTCAGGCTTCTCGGGTTCTATGTGTCAAATAGACATCGATGAGTGTGCCAGCACACCCTGCCAAAATGGTGCCAAGTGCGTGGATAGGCCCAATGCTTATGAATGCCGTTGTACAGAAGGTGATCACTTACTGCAGAAGTTGATAAGATTTAATAATGAATTCAAGGGTTTATGGGATACTAATGCAGGGAGAAATAAATGCTGCCACATTGTTTTCTACTTATTGTGTGCATGATACAAGTTCTTTCCCCATAACATATCTCTTCATCAGAAAGGAGGTTTTTTTTGTGAAGGAAGAATTTCAAGTAATAGTTGCTAACACTTAATTCAGGCACAGTTTATTTCTGTCTTTGGTATTGGGTCTTGAATCAGTGGAAAAAGAATGATAAAATATTTTTCAAACTAAAAGCATATATTATATATTTTTTTCCCAGGGAAATAGTAGTATTTCCCTATAGTGGAAGATGGTATCTAATTCTTCCTACTTAAAACTCTTATAATTGGGGACAGACTTTCATTATTCTTTGCTATGATAGAAATGGCCCATCTTTTGTTCAGCGTCTAAATTTCAATTTACACATACCTCAAAGTTACACTAAGATAACTGGAAGATGAGACTTGCTCTCTTTTTAATCAATAGCTTACTAAAATTAAAGTTAGGGGAATTTGCCCAGGAAGTTTCTGTAATCCATGCTAATGCTATCTTCTGGGGTTTTTTTATAGGTTTTGAAGGGGTTTTGTGTGAAAAGAACATAGATGACTGCTCCCCAGATCCTTGCCACCATGGCAGTTGTGTAGATGGCATTGCCAGCTTCACCTGTATATGTGTGGCTGGTTACACTGGGTATCGCTGTGAGAACCAGATCAATGAGTGCCATAGTAATCCCTGTCAGCACGGGGGCAAATGTATTGACCTAGTAAATAAGTACCTCTGCCACTGTCAGCCAGGGACCTCAGGTAGGAACTTTTTTCTTATCTACAAAAAATGCTTCCTCTTCCTTGCCTGGGTTCAAGCTCTCTCTTAAGGGGCAGAACTGTTGAGCAGTCACTTTACCATTTCTAACACTTGCAGGCAGCATCCTTAAATGGTGTTTCAAGAACCTTGCTTACTCATGGTAGCGCACCTCTTCATCTACACTTGTCATTTAGACAAATCCAGCTATCATGGAGCATGGCGAAGGGAGGGGTGAACTACTGCCTTTCTGAGATTCATAATATGTCCTTTCCTTCAAGGTGCTAACTGTGAGATAAACTTTGATGACTGTGCCAGCAATCCTTGTGACTATGGGAACTGCCACGATGGCATCAATCGTTATGATTGCATCTGCAAACCTGGCTTCACAGGTGATGGCTGGGTGACGGGTTATGTTTTGGGGGGGCTGGGGCAGGCAAGGAAAGGAAAGGAAACGTTATACAATCAGCAAAATTGGATTATACTACAGATAATTCTGCTTACAGATTATAAGTGCTTGGCTTTGCAGCCAGAAATTAGGGTGTTCAGAAGGCTGGAGGACAGAAATGCACAAACTGTGGCTCCAGATCCTAGCCTTTTCTAAAAATTGTTGCTCAGTTGTAACGAATTGGAAAAGGATTAAATGAAGAGAACAAGTTTTTTTTTACCAGTTCTTCAGTGAAAAGTATATCAAATCAAATTATTGCTTATCGTGGACCCCCTTGTTTTGGAATATATGATCCCGCCCCCAACATGCCATTTCAAGGTCTAGTGCACTTGACCCCAAGTAATTTTGCAGTTTTCTATGGGTTTAAATTTAATTTGTACAGGAGGCAAAGCCGAACTGATCTAATGTTCCTCAAAACTATAAACCTGATCATCTCATTGCTTATTGCAGTCATTTTTTCCCCCTTTCAGGTCCTCTGTGCAATATAGAGATTAATGAATGTGCATCCAATCCTTGCAAGAATGGCGGTACCTGTGTGGATGGTGAAGGCGGGTTCTCTTGTCTTTGTCCCGAGGGTTTCCATGACCCACATTGCTATTCAGAAGTGGATGAGTGCAGCAGCAGCCCCTGTGTGCATGGCACATGCCATGATGACATCAACGGGTGAGAGCTTCTCCCCAGGCCACCAGTCCAGATGGCTAGGTCTTTGTAGAAAACTGCTGATCGGTCAGGAATGGGCAGGGTTTGTTCCCATTAGAGATCTGTAGCTGTGAAGGAAGCAGTACATTAAATCTGCATCAAGTGGCCTCGGTGAACCGTTTTGGAAGAAGTGAGGAATCTTGACTTCCATTATTTTATTTTTTAGGTACCAGTGTAAATGTGAGCCAGGCTGGGCTGGCACCAATTGTGATGTGAACCACAATGAGTGCGAATCCAATCCGTGTCAGCATTATGGCACCTGCACCGACTATGTCAATGGCTATCGTTGTAAATGCAAAGAAGGCTTCCAGGGTATGCTTCACTTGCTGGGCTTACCTTGCCCATGCTTTTTTCCCTAAAGAATTCTAGACCAGAACACCAATTTTCCGTTCCCTCAAATTCTGCATGACAGGGTTGGGTAATGGCACTGGTTTCTTCTTAAGTTTTAATTCATAGGATTGATGTGATTATCATTTTCTCTTCAGGAACTTATTGCCAGATCAATATAAATGACTGTGCTTCTAGCCCTTGCCTCAACCAGGGCACCTGTATTGATGGCATTGCCAGTTATACTTGTCTGTGTGACTTGCCTTACACTGGTGAGTAGAAAGTTCTTTGCAATAGAGTTTGTTGGTGGACTGGATGCTTCTTTGGGGCTAACATAATCCTTGTTCCAGCCTGTCCTCTGGAAATTGCTTATATCAATATTGCAAATGCACAAAAAAATAATTGATACTGAGTACTAGATTGGAAGTTGGAGGATCATGGCTCATATTCATAACCTGTACTTTTTTATTTCATGATATAGTCAAAATAGCTTTGGTATTGTGTAAAAATCTCAGCTGTAGTCTTGTGGAAAACGAAAGGAACTTTTACGAATTCCAAAGGGTGCAGAGAGGTTTATTTGCGCAAAGGTTCAGACGCAGTAAAAACAAAGCAATTCTGAACCCCGAGGGGGGTCCAAACTACAGTTTTATAGCTTTCCTTTCTCAGGAACAAAGAGGCACACATGAAAATCTACATTGTATTTCATCAGGTTAGTTTCTCACAGGCATACAATGAAGGGAGTTTCACTTGATACATTGTTTCTGAATGCAATGTGCTTTTGGGTTAGTCATGTATTTGCTAACACAGCTTTATTCCAGTAATTGTGCAGACACATCATTTTGCTTTAGTGATTTTTCATTATCATTATTATTTTACTTTCTATTACTTCAGTAGACATAATGCATTATGGCCATTCCGCAATGTTCTTGAAATACAACTTTGAAATAGATAATGTTTCCAAACAAAAGCCTAAAAAGTGGGAATGTATACGGGTGTATATATAAAACAGAGTGAGGAAAAAACAGGCTGTAATCTTGCCTTAGGCTTCTTGGTATCTGCCTTTTTTACATATTGATGTCAGATAATGGTATAGGAACATCTGGAGGGGAGGAAGCTGAGTGAATTCTCCAGCACAGGAGATGGAGAATCCACCAATGGGTTTAGACTGTGTTCCTGCCCAATCAGATCAAGTCAGCCAAAGTTGCCACACCTCTCCTGGGCTAGAGGATTGCAGTCTCGACTTGATCTTGCCCAGGACAGACGTGCAAGTTTGGCTCTTAGGCAGGTATAGTCTCCATTGGTAGATTTTCCATCTTTTCTTTTTCACAGTTTTCTGTCCAGCGCTGTGTTCAGCGCTGGCTTCGGATTGCTGTTTCTTTCCAACTCCCCATTAGCTTTAAAGTGAGGCTCTGATAAGCCTTGTTTGTATTTTTTCACCTTTCTCTTTCGTTTTCAACCTCCTTAGCCTCCCTTGCTCCTGGATCTCTGCTGAGTTCTGTGCTGTTCACAATCCTCTGGGGATCCTTCCCTCATCCCTTAGGGCAGTAATAGTGTTTTTTTCTGATAGTCTGGTTGCCTTCCCTTGCCGGAGCTTGTGGCTGCAGTTCCAGTGCGTGATCGTGCGCGCAGGCAAAATTTCAATCGTCGGGAATAGTCTCGGAATTTTCACCTTGGAGGGGCGGCAGCCATTTTGGATCTGGCCGCCATTTTGAAAACCACTAGTTTTGTATCAATACACCTTCTTGGAGGTATTGAATTGGTGTCTCCTTCTCAGGACACAGCATTGCTGTACACACATACTCTGTCCTTGAATCCCCCTACATAGCGGTGTTGATTCCAGGCGTACCTTCTCGTGCACCTGTGTGTCTCTACAAATCAAATATCTTTGAACTCCAGGTGTACCCTATTGTGCATCTGTGCTTATCCACAAATCAACAACAGCCATCTCTGGATACCAGGGGTACCCTATTGTGCTCCTGTGCTTATCCATAAACAACAACAGCAGTCTCAGGATTCCAGGAGTACCCTATCATGCTCCTGTGCTTATCCACAGAAAAAAGCAGGTGCCTCTGGATACCAGGGGTACCTTATTGTGCTCCTGTGTTAATCCACGAGGATGGAGGATACTGGCTCTTCCAAGAAGGGGGCTTCAGCACTTTCATCAGCCTCCAAAAGGCATACATCCTCCAATCAGGAGGCTGTAGGCAAAATCTCGGCCAAGGCCAAAGCCAGATCTGCAGGCAAAACCTCTAAAAAGGATGAAAAACAGGCCAGTAGGAGGCACCAGGCATTAGAGAGGGAGTTCTCTAAAGCACAGGCCAGGACTGAATAGAATTGCACAACTGTCACAGGCACATATTGGACAGTGTGGATGACCTTTACCCGTTGTGAGAAGGGGCGTTGTCTTATCTGAACGCTTTTTCTCAGCACGGAGATGGAGAATCCACTCCCACCCTAGTAGGTTATTAGGCCTAGTTCTATATTTATAAGCCACCACGTCTTGCTGTCAGTCATGGCTTCGCCTGCGTTGAGACTGGGATCCTCTAGCCTAGGAGAGACGTGGCAACTTTGGCTGACATGATCTCATTGGGCAGGAACATAGTCTAAACCCATTGGTGGATTCTCCATCTCCGTGCTGAGAAAAGGTATTGAGGTAAGAAAACGCCCCTTCTCACAATGGGTAAAGGTCATCCACACTGTCCAATATGTGCCTGTGACAGTTGTGCAATTCTATTTTGGATTTCACTTTAAATTACAACAGTACCCATTGTCTATAAGGAGAACTGCCTTTTGTAAGCAGCAGTCAATTATAGCTTGAATGTTTGAGATGTATCAAGATATGCTTTCCCATAGAAGAATATTAATTCGGTTGAACAAGTAATAATAAATAAATCTTTTCTTTATGTTATATGCATGAAAAAAAATTCCCATTCATGGCACTTCATGGCTAAACATCTGTTATATGGAGTTTCATTTGTGTTCTACTTGGGAATCTTGCAACTTTAGATATTCTCATTTTGGGCCGGTGAATACCTGTCTACTCTTGACAGACTTTTCATTCTTTTTCCAGGACGGAACTGTGAGAATGTTTTGGCTCCTTGCTTCCCTAACCCATGTGAGAACAATGGTGTTTGTGACCATACACCTGATTATGAAGGGTTTACTTGCAGTTGTGGACCAGGCTGGCAAGGTATTATGACCATGTGTCCTTTTTTCCCATCGCTTTCAGAGCATTGTATTTTGAATGCCTTTAAATGGAGACACGATAGAGAAATTCAAGCATTAAGCACTTTAAAATAACTGTCTATATTTTGTTCTCTTCCTATAGGGCAGCAATGCCACATTGACATTAATGAATGTGACCAGAACCCATGTCGAAACAGGGGCACTTGCACCAACACACTCGGCAGCTATAGATGTGCCTGCCGCCCTGGCTACACTGGCATCAACTGCGAGATGGATATTGATGATTGCACACCTAGTACGTTTATTGAATACATGGCAAAACAAGGAAGAATCTGATTGGAACTAAAGAGTTTGCTCTCCAGCTGGGTTACTTTTTCAGAGACAGGATATATGGCATTATTTTTGACCTGAGATTCCAGTCTTATTCAGAGGGGGCACAAGAGCATAACTGATTCTCTCATGCTCTCCATAGTGTCCAGAAGTCATGAGAATACGGCATGCTTTTGAGAATAGTTGTTGAGTGTTGGTGAATGCTGGCGTGTCACCCAAAACATTGTGGCATGCCACCACGTCATAAGTTCACCACCACTATGCTAAATGCACAAGAATATACAAAGTACAGAATTTAGTCATACGTTCGAAGAAGAAAAGAATGCTTATGCTTACTAAAACCTTTTGAACATTTTCCTCCCTGCCAACAGATCCTTGCCTGAATGGTGGCGCCTGTCAGGATGGCATCAGTTCCTTCACATGCACCTGCCTGCCAGGTTTCACAGGACCACGCTGTGCAACTGAAACAAATGAGTGCCTCAGCAACCCCTGCCGCAATGGGGCCACCTGTACCGACTATGTCAACAGCTACACTTGTACTTGTTCTCCAGGCTGGGCTGGCTTACACTGTGAGCACAATGTGCAGGAGTGCACTGACAGGTGAGATTGTCAGGATTATTGTTCTAAGGCAGTGGTTCCCAACCTTTTCTATACCCCACATCCCTAGAACGCTTCTGATATATTCTCGCACCCCTTACAAAAGTTCAAAATAACAGCAATGAACTATGCACATACACTTATAATTTTGAAAACCCAAGTTTTTGCACCCCCTGGTTGGGAACCCCTCTTCTAAGGGTTCAGCATCTCATGTCTTGCTCACAAGCTCCCTGGTCATTCAGGTTGCTGAACAGTTCAGCGTGCAGTATGGCCCCTAGAACTCTCTTTATAGCACTAAAGCCAAATAGCAGAGTGGTGAGAATTATTTTGGAGATTTGTATCACATACCAAGTACATACCCACCTTTCTGTCTGTGGAACATCATGCTCCATGCATTCAAAATTGAAGGGGCTTATGAAACCTTATCTCTGCTGTCATAGTTCTCAATATGTGGATGGATATATAGTGCAAACGGCAGAAAATTTATTTTTTTCACTAGTTTTCAAATGGAGACGTAGATCATTTTATACACATGCTCCTCTTGAACTGAATTCTCTAACTTTGTTCCTTTGAATTATCTGCTCCTAGACCATATAGTCCAAATGGAGGAAGCATTGGATGCTAAAGTGTAGGAAGATTTACCTATAATAGTCTATTGCCTGTCTGTCACAGGCAAACTGAACCTAACTATTGAGCAAGAGGAAAGATTAATGACAGGCCCTTCTGTAGTGTGCTGGAGAACAGAATGGCTTTTCTTACTGTTTCATTTTTCAGAAAGAGTAGAAATTCTTCTTTTTGATATTGGTTTGCCAACATATTTAGCCTAGAGGAAGTTACATCTGCTAGAGGAAGCTCAGGCTAGAAAATGTCGCTGGTCTCTCTTTCATTTTGTACTTCTCTGTTTGTCTTCTGGCAGCTCTTGCTTCAATGGTGGAACATGCTTGGATGGAGTGAATTCATACACCTGCCACTGTCGTGCTGGCTTCACAGGCACCCACTGCCAGCATGAGATTGATGAGTGCCAGTCACAGCCCTGTCTCAATGGTGGGGTGTGCCATGATGGTGTGCAGTCCTATCGTTGCACCTGTCCTCAGGGCTATACAGGTCCTCAGTGCCAGGTAAATTTTCTCCAAGTCTCAGTAAAGGAGATTCAAATAATTTACATCTTTAGAGTTTATCTAAGGGGAGCAAGGCATCTACAAGAAAAACTTGAGACTAGAGGGGGTATATACCACAGTAGCTCAATACAAAGGAAAGATGAGGGTTTCACATTGGCAAGACTACAATATTTTGTCACATACTCTTGTGTTGTTTTGCCTTTCCAGAACCTTCTGGATTTGTGTAGCCGTTCCCCCTGTCAAAACGGTGGGCACTGTGTACAGTCGGGTGCTACTTTATCCTGTGATTGCCCTGGAGGCTGGACTGGCCGTTACTGTGACATCCCAAATGTTTCTTGTGATGTGGTGGCAAGGAACCGAGGTAAAGGTCTTGCTGCTCCAGATCTCCTCGCTCTGTAAAGAGAAGTTAACTGTTCCTCTTTGACCCTGCTACTTGTGTTCACAGTGAAAATGTCTCAGCTGCAAGCTCAAATGTGTGTTGTTCATTATCCAGGCTTCTCAACATTGTCATCTTGTATTCACTGTTCAAGTATTTCAGAGCTACTGGGACAATGTGTTTAAATCCACACAGCCACCAATTAATCTCCCAACTGCAATTCCTAGGAGTGTCCATCAAATATTTAGCATTCATGAAGTTTTATTTTCTATGCTTTCCAAGGAGAGTGTAAATATTGCTAATGTTATTTGCTACAATAATTGATTCAGCATTAGCAGATGTTTCAGTTATTTAGTCAGAGAGGATGTTTATTATGTTTACTTCAAAATGGGTTCTCTCTAAACAACACTGAATGTCTTGGTAATCAATGAACTGTATAATAGAGATGTTTGGTCTGTTTGGTCCTCTAGCTCAGGGTGCTTCAAATTATGTTCCCTGGAATCCTATTTGAGAATTTGATGGGTTCTGTGAAAGATTTAGGGAAAAATGTTTACTCAAACATAGCCAATTTTCTGTCATTCTAAAGCAGTGGTTCTCAACCTTTTTCAGGTTGAGACCCCACTTGGGCCGCCCATGCGCGCCGTGACCCCGACCTGGGCGCGCGCAACGGTCCGATCCGCGCATGCGTGGCGCGCGTGCAACAAAAAAAAACAAACAAAAAAAAACCAAAATGGCGGACTGCGACGGGCCGATCCGTGCATGCGCGGTGCACGTGACGGGCTGACCCGTGCGTGCGCAGTGCACGCGCGATGAAAAAAAAATTAAAAAAATTTAAAAAATGACGGACCGCGACAGGCCGATCCGCGCATGCACGGCGCGCGCGATGGGCCAATCCGTGCATGCGCGGTGCGCAACGAAAAAAACAAAAAACCAACAAAATGGCGGACCGTGACGGGCGATCCGCGCATGTGCGGTGTGCGCGATGGCCTGAACCGCGCATGCGCGGTACGCACAACAAAAAAAAAACAAAAAAATAATAATAAAAAAAGCCAAAACAAAATGGCGGACCGCGGTGTTCGGCGACCCCCGCGAAACAGTCGTTCGACCCCAAATGGGGTCGCGACCCATAGGCTGAGAACCGCTGTTCTAAAGCTTTGTGTCTTCCAGCCAGGGATTTCAATAATTTTTCTAAATCATTTTTGCATTTTGCATTTCTAAATCATTATATAGCCTGAAAACAGTTGAAAGCTCTTGCTCTAGCTGTATGAAGTATATTATATATTCTTTCACGTTTTAAATCTGCCATAATTATTTCACTTATTTTGTAAACATATATTCAGTTTCCACCAAATGATGCCAATGAGAACTGTAAATATATCCTTTAAAGAGAAATTAGAATCAAATTTCAGAAACACTAGAAAAATATGCTCTTCCTCTAGAAAATTGAACTTAGAACAGAAGAAACTCCAGCTATTTTCAAAGGCTTGGAACATAAATAATCGTGATTGTGTACACTTGTTTTGTTTTTCTTCACAATTTTTGTTCTTGCTAATTCTGTTCAGTTCTCTTAGAAAAGAGTACAGAGGATATGTTGAGAGCACACAGTGAATAATTCTCTTTTTCCTCGGCATAGGTGTGACCAAGGAACAAGTGTGCCATTATGGAGGCCGTTGTGTGGATGCTGGCAATACTCACTACTGTATTTGCAAGAAGAGCTACACTGGCAGCTACTGTGAGAGTGAGGTCAATCACTGCCAGCACAGCCTATGTCGGAATGGGGGCACCTGCCGTAGTTTTGTGGGAGGTTATGTCTGCGAGGTGAGGAAGGGCTAGCCAACCATATCGGCCAGAGAACCTAGCTTATGTTCTAGGAAAAATGCTGCTTCACAAAGGAAGCATTGGAGGCCATAATGTTGCACGGGGGATGTTGCGAAGATTGGGAGCTAAGGAACTGGCACAAACCTATACCTTATTTTTCCAATTAATGTAAAACAAGATAAAAAAGAACTATTTCCCAATGATCTGTGTTGCCCATGTTGAGTACATAAAATACTGCAGTTGTTTTCTGTTGTTCCAACATGCAGTGGAAAATGTATGCATATTTGATGATTCCTCTTCGGCACTGAATAACTCCCTTTTTTGCGACCCTGTAATCCCTTAATTCGGGGTATGTGAACAGTAAAATACTTTCCATTGTTTCTTGAATTTTTATTGCAACCATGAGCTAGATCAAACTGGTATTCCTTCAATGATATTTCAGATTTCACTAAGCAAGTAGAAACTATTTGTATACAGTCAGGTTAATTTTGCAAAATAGAAACAAATACAGTTATTACTCTGGCTGGATAAGGAGGAATTAGAATTTAAGAAAATCTGGAGATTTAAAAATTCTCCACTTCTACTTGCCTATTCAGTACTTGGGTGGCAGTCTCTATCAACATTCAACACTCGTTCTGTCATCTTTTCTTAAACCATTGCACCTCAATATATTTTCCTGTGGTAAGAATGTTGTTGCTGGCCTATCAGATTAAAGGATAGAAGGGCTTTAGATAACAAGAAAGACCATGTTAATCTCTTCCAAATAAAGCCCTTACATTTATTGAGTTATTTCTGCCGTATGATTGCTTCTGGAGAACGATTGCATTTACATTACTATCTGAATCGGGGCTAAAGACAAAACTAGTTTCAGGTAAATACATTGAAATGTAGCTGCCAACTATAGGCAAATGTCCCGTGGCAGGCAGAGAGGGAGGTGTTTAAGAGTTTTCCTACAATCTACCATAAGTATAAAAGGAATGGAGGGCACCTTTCTGTTCATATATATTATGGTAAATCAGATAGGCAACCATGGGAAGACTGAGCATGATTATTGAAAACTAATAATAGGTTCTCATTCTTTTAAAGGGGAGATACGTGAGAAATGATTCCTCACTTAGCCTTAAATAGACAAATCAGTTTAAAAGACAAATAACTAAACTCCCCTCCCAACTGCTATTCTGCTCACATGTTTGATGTGCAGCCTTAACTTTTTGGCCACCCTGCCTCCACCCACTCCCTGTTGAGTGCGATCCTTATCGCTATGCTAAACCATTGTCTTTTCCAAAATGATATATGAATGTGGTCTTTGTGTGTCTCGTCATATAAGCCCCCAATCAGATTTAAATCTTATGTTTGCCAGTTCTTTAATACTATAATGAACAGCAAATCGGGGATCCCATCGTGTCAAAGATTGTCCCATAATGTTTTATTTAGAATGGATGATAGAGGATCTGTATAACTGAAATGCAGTTGTTTTTTCTCAATGCAAAACCTCTTCATTGCAAAATCTGACTTTTGTATTTTCTAATGGAAATAAGATAATTCTGTCTTGTACACCTTTCACGACACATTCAGCAACTAAATTCTCTCTTCTTCACAATTGAGGTATCACTACTTGCTTTTAAAGATAGCCATTTTGCACCATTGTTTATGATTATATGGATGTGGATGATATATTTTTGTTCTGCTCTGTTAATTTTAATGTTGTAAGATAAACTGTTATCTGTATTCTGAGTATATATTGGAATTGTTTTAAAAAATTCTAAGTCCTATTCAGTATTCTTGATTTAACGAAAAATGGATAAGAGGTACTTTGAAAGTATGTTTTTAAGAATACTTTCTTGTCTTATTATCTTTACCTATTTTTTTTCTCTTTTTAGTGTCCTCTAGGTTTTGAGGGGAAAAACTGTGAATTTGACATTGATGAGTGTCAGTCACACCCATGCCAGAATGGTGGGACTTGCATTGACCTCACTGGTCGCTACATTTGTTCCTGCCCACCAGGAACACTAGGTAAGCACATGGCTTTTTTGTGGAATGGGATAATAGCACCTCTTGTCATGTGGGAAACATTGTTAGTATTCTTAGGTGGAAAGCATAAGACAACAGAGGGACATATTTTAGATTTAACCAGTGCAGCTCTGATTTTCATTTACTTCTGTGGAGAGGAGACCTGGATTTTTCTTCTTCTTAAATCACTTGATAGAGAATATGAGCTCATTTGAAAGAGGTCAGCCTCGGAACTGGACTTTTTCCAACAGTGTTGAACAGTTTGTGACTTTCCTGGTGTTTCTGAATATAGACTCCCGTTAGCCTCTAGCCATCACGGCTGACCATCAGAGATATTTGTAATTGTTTTCTAATAACATTTGGAAAGTCATAAATTCCCTACCCATTTTTTTCCTCAGGTAATAAGAAAGGGAAACACAGCCTTACAATAGCAACCTCATGCTGTCTGGAGTCTTGAACTATAAAACCGCGACCCCTTGCTTTGGATACATTAGTAGCGTTAATGGGAGCTGAAATTGAATATACTTTCAATAGGCCATCTCATCTTCAGAATGGGGAATTTATTCTTATCACAAGGAATTCAAGAAGTGGGGATATGTTTGGGGTACGTAGTATTAGAACCTTTGGAATGATTGTTTGTTGTTTGTCTCTATAGGTGTCTTGTGTGAAATAAATGAGGATGATTGTGCCTCGAATCCTAATAGCCGTGTCCCCAAATGCCTGAACAATGGAACATGTATGGACAGAGTGGGTGGTTACCATTGCAACTGCCCACCAGGCTTTACAGGCGAGCGTTGTGAGGGAGATATAAATGAATGTCAGTCCAATCCCTGCCATCCACGCAACACCCTTGACTGCATTCAAGAAGCCCGTGACTACCAGTGCATCTGCAAGCCAGGCTATACGGGTGAGTGAGTGCCGATAATGTGAATGTGATGGATTCAAGAGGCAAAGAAGAATGTGGGCTGCAGTGGTGAGCAGAGGAGACAGGCCGAAATAAATGTCACCAGAAAAAAACAATCAAAATTGAATGAAATTTTTTGGGAAAGTCACCACTTGTTGACTCCGCTTCAAAAACCACAAAATGAGCATTCAGGCATTCTGGTGAGGGTATCATGAAACATTTTGTTTCTTTTGAGTAATTGATCATTGTAACAAAACAGCAGAGGAGTAAAAATGTGTACATTTTACCTAAATTTCTCTGGATTTTCATGAGTCATGAACACATCCATTCGTGTCTTTCATGGTAGGCTTATGGAACAAGTTTGTTTTTAAACGATCACATATTTATTTTATTGGAACCCTCCCCCCCAAGTATGGTAGATTTGTTTTTCTACTAGGTCCATCTCAATCCTGGTTGACAGTAAAAAAAAAAAAGTATATGTTATTCTTTTGCATTTTTCAAACGGAAAGCTTTGCATTCTATGATCTGTGGGGGATTTCCAGGTTAACTTTTATCTATAAGGTTAATATATAGAATATATTGTATATTCTATTTCAGCATCACTTTCCATTTGCTTGAGTTGTGAATTTGATTTGTATTCTGCAACATGTTAAATGAGTATTTCTTAGAAATCTTGGGAGCTATGGCTCAGCAATACACACAGAGGGAGGGAGGGAGAGAGAGAGTTAGAGTTTGGAAAGCTTTGTAACTAATAAGAGAAAAGTAGCTGTGCCTGACTGGTTGAATATTTTTGTAATTTATGCTTAATTGGGAAAGAATATACTCACTTGCTAGTTCAATGTTGATGATAGAGCTCAATAGGCATTTGTGTGAAAGAAGAATCTGTCAGCTACAGCAATTGTCATGTTTAATAGGGTCATGGTGTTCTCCTGAAAAGTTTGCAGTATCATTGGCAGAATAACATTCCCCCCCCCCCTTTTAGGCCGCCACTGCAAAAACATTGTGAATGCCTGTGAATCTCAGCCTTGTCAGAATGGTGGGCAGTGTAAACTAGCAGTGAACTTGCCTCTCAGATATACCTGCCATTGTCCTCGGGTGAGTACCTAGAGCAAAGCTATATGTACAACACCATAGTACATTCCCTGAGTATGAATATTATAAGGAATTAAGCAGGGCAAAGAAGAGTTAATGTAAGCTGAATACACTGAAGCTGTGCTACACCTGAAGAAACTGACATTTTTATCAGGGGTTGGAATGCTATTTCTTTTTGGGGAGTAGTAGAAAACAATTCAGTTGCATAATTCTGTGATACTTAAGGGGTTCCAGCTCTGGTTCCAGTTTTTACAAAACAAATATATAGTATTATGGGTACAAGAATATGATTCTTAAAGCTTAAACTTCGGGTGGGAAAGGATTTCCTTATCACAGTTGCAAGAAGGGATATACTCTAACAGAGATATTTTGCCTGACTTTCTTATTAACTCTTCTTTTTCAGAGCTACTCGGGCATCAATTGTGAGCGCAGTGTGTTATCTTGCCGAGAACTCTTCTGTTTCAATGGTGGCAACTGCTGGACTTCAACTCTGGGTGCCCAGTGTTACTGCCTAGCTGGGTGGGCTGGACCTGATTGTCGCCTCCGTGCCAATAGCAGTTGTGCGAACCAACCTTGCCACAACGGGGGTGTTTGCCATGAAATTGCCACTGCCCCTTATTTTAAGTGCCTCTGCTCTAGTGATTATACAGGTGTTCACTGTAAGACTGCTCGCACAGCCCGGCCACCTCTGCTCCACGAGCTCCATTGTCCATTGGAAGAGTGTGCTGCAAAGGCAGCGGACTCCTATTGTGACAAGATGTGCAATAGCCCAGCTTGTCACTGGGACGGAGGTGACTGTTCTCTTTTGGTGGATAATCCTTGGAAGCAGTGTGTGAGCCCTCAGTGCTGGCAGTACTTCAACAATAGTCAGTGTGATGAACTCTGCAACACCGCTGAGTGTCTTTATGATAACTTTGACTGCAAGAATCGTGAGCGCACCTGCAAGTGAGTCCTGCCTGCTTTTTTGGAGGGGAACCTGTAGGTCATATTTCCCTAGTACTTATTAGAACTCAGAGTATGTATTCTTCTTTTTCTGCCAGATTAACTGAACAAGACACTGAGACTTTGTTCAGAACACAAATGTTGTTGTTATTCTAGATCAGAAACCTCTCCATTTCTCCTCAGCATGGCTGGCTCAGGAATTCTGGGAGTTGGAAGTCCATGAGTCATAAAATAGCCAAGGTTGCCTGCCACTGTTCTAGATATCTTTATTCTAGATATCTTTATTTTGGGGGAGGGTGAGCTGTCTCAATACTGTAATCTCGATGATTACAGTTGATTTGTAGTGCATTTGGAAAGGTATTCCCTGTCGCTCTTTTATGTTTCTTTATCAATGAAGAAGACATTTTGTGTTAACTATAGAATTTGTTTTAGTGCAAAGGATACATTCCCATCTCCTTTTTTTTTTTGACAGCCCTATTTATGAGAAATATTGCTCAGATCACTTTGCTGATGGGCATTGTGACCAAGGCTGTAATAAAGAAGAGTGTGGCTGGGATGGGCTGGATTGTGCCCGGGAAGTGCCTGAGCACTTGGCAGAGGGTATTCTAATTATCACCGTGCTGCTGCACCCGGATGAACTGCTCCGCACCAGCACCGTCTTCCTTCAGAAGCTGAGTGCCATTTTAAGGACCTCCTTGCGATTCCGTCTGGATGAAAATGGCAATTACATGATCAAACCTTATTATGGAACTGGACGACGACTACGCAGGGAACTGGGCCAAGAAATAATTGGGTGAGTTTTACATAGGTGGGTAGAGAAAAAGAAGAGTTTTGAGAGTAAGATAAAGTAAGCTTATTTTATTATGTACTATAGGGCTCCATACTTACCAGCTGCCTTGGTCAATGACATTCAAAATTATGATGGCACTGAAAAAATAACTTCACAACCAATGCTCGCAATTGTGACCTTCACAATGTTTCTCAGTCATGTGATAGTCATTATAGTCAATATGCTTTGTCCTGTGCCTGACTTGTTCTCCCTACCACCTTGCAGAGGAGAGGGATTGGAGAGGAACAGATTACAAGAGAATAAGCAAGCATACCATGAGGAATAAACATCAAAAGGAGTGCAGTGGGGGCTGGAAGCCATGAGGGTTAAACCTGCAGCCCAGTGTATTCCTTATGGTGTGCCTGCTTGCTGTCATGTAATCCCTTCCTCTCCAATTTCTTCCCTCTAGGATGAGGGGAAGAAAAAAAAGAGTCAGACACAGGAGAGAGTGGCTCCAGAAATTACTGATCTTTTCCCGCCATCCCAGAGCAGAGAGATTGAAGAGGAAGGGATCACATGACAATAAGCATAATGTAGAATTACACTGGGCTCTTCGTATGGTGCACTGCTAACTCCCAGCCCTGAAGCACTCCTTTCAATGTGTATTTCCCCTACTTGCTCTCCTATAATCCCTTCTTGTCCAATGAGTCTAAATACAAGCTTTAATTCCCTTTAATTCCTTTTAATTATCCTAGCTCTGGGATAATTCCAAAGGCAGGGGAGCAGGGAAAAGGAAAGCACAGTTGTGGTCACATGGTTTCCCACTTAGCACTGCTTTGCTCCATGACAGAGCTACCAGTCCCCTGTAAAATCTGACGGTTAATAACTGCTTTATTTTTTAAACCACATTAAAACAAGCTTCTTAGAGAGTGTTAGATTCCCATTTGTGGTTGCTAAACGAATGCTACCTGTCTACTATAATCCCTATTTGTTAAGAGGCTCTAGATAGGGCTACCCTTTAAGATCACTTGGAAGCTATAACTGGTCCAGAATATGGCCACACAAAGCAATTACAGGCATACCTCAGGTTTGCCCATGCAACACCTTTGCTCTTCAAATTATCCCAGTTACCCCTGGCTTGTAGGCTGCATTTCGAGATGCTGGATTTCATCTATAAAGCCCTACATGGCTTGGGACCCACTTATCTATAGGATCACCTTTATCCAGTTGTCTCCGCCCGCCCTATAAAATCTGACAGTTAATAACTGCTATTTTATTTTTTAAACTACACTAAAACCAGCTTTTAAGAGAGTGCTAGATTCCCAGGAGGCTGTTAATGATAATTAAACAGACAATAATATAGAGAGATGCACAGATGGGATAAATTTGCTGTTTTAATATGGTATGGCGTGCCTTTTGTAAAAAGAAGTGGAATTTAGGATATATTTGAATTTTTAAAACGATTAATTACACCTTAAAAGCAAGTTCATCCATAATGCACATTTGGGAATGGCTGTACTAAAACCACACGTGTCAAGTCAGGCCATTCCGTGTACTTAAAAAGACCGAACAGAGAACAAAACTAAAGTGCAGAGGTAACCGACTTGCCTTTCCTTAGAATTCTCTGTGATGCTCGAGACCCCGCTAACCCTTGGCCACTTTCTCCAGGTCTGAGGTTACCCTGGAGATTGACAACCGTCTTTGCTACAAAGCTTCAAACAAATGCTTCCCTGATGCCATAAGCGCTGCGGATTACCTTGCTGCCCTGTCGGCAGTAGAGCGTCTAGAGTTTCCATATCCACTCAAAGCCGTGAAAGGTTAGATTTTTCTCCAGGGGTCTGGAAAAAGCAATATTGCTTGGTCGTTCTGCTTGCAGTCAAGTTTATAACACAGATGCATTGCTTCTTCAGGTGTAAAAGATTATTCCTACCCAGACCCATTCAAGTTATTGCCACTGGTGGTGGTAGCAGCCCTCATTCTCCTCGTGATCCTGGTACTGGGTGTGCTGGTGGCCCGGCGTAAAAGAGAACACAGCACCCTCTGGTTTCCTGAAGGTTTCAGTCTGAAGAAAGAGAGTAGCAACAAGAACCGGCGTGAGCCTGTGGGTCAGGATGCTCTGGGCATGAAGTAAGAGGCCTTTATTCATTCAAGAGCTATCGAGGAACGATCTCATATCTTTCTATCAGAGACTTTTTAAAGAAAAGGGGAAAAAAGCCCTCGGGGCATTCACAGTCACATTAATGTCTTGCTAAGTAACAAGATTTAACGTGACAAAACCTGCTGTCTCCTTCCTGCTATGTAGACTATTAAGGAAGAGAATTTTTTATTTTTATTTTCCTACAATAAGCCTAGAAACCCAATGGGGCTAGTGGAGAAGAATCCCATCTCTCTTCTGCCAGCATACTAGCCTGCACGGGATACTCTCATTGCTTGTGGCTATTGTACGAATTGTCTGTAGCTGTAGTAGGTTGCATCTGCTGTAAAGGACAGGCTTTCTTTCATTTTACTTCGATGCTCGCCCTTTCTCATTCATTCACTAATTAAATTTACTTGCTGCCCATTTCATATCCAATGACCTTGTGGGTGGTTTACAACATAAAAACATTGAAGAACATTTTAAATCCTCCCATCATAAAAAATATTAACATTAACAGATAAAATCACGGGACACAAGATGACAAAAAAGGGAGCTGAACCCATGCATGTGCCTACAGGTGGATGTTTGGACTATAGCCAGAGGTACGATTCCACTGCCTCCTGTGCTCCTCCCCACTGTGTACATTTTCCTCTTTCAGGAATATTGGCAAAGGGGAGAGCCTGATACCTGACAGCTCAGAAGACTGGCTGGAAGCCGAATGCCCAGAGGCCAAGCGTCTTAAGGTATTGCCTGCTCATTGTGAGACTTTGGCTGACTTGAGAACCGGAGCTGCAAAGGTATTCAGCTCATATTCCAAAATATTACATTGCCTCCTCTCCTTTTCTTCTCTTTCTGGTTTTCAAGTCTGGGCAATGTTACGCGCACAGTTTTCTTCCAAACTACTGGTGGTCTAACTTGTTTGGTGTTTCCCCAAAAGTACCCACTACATACTATATAGTGCAGAGCCTGTATAGGAAGTGTGGCTTTCTGTGATAATGGTCGGGCTTGTGTTCTTCATTGCCAGGTGGAAGAGCCAGCCCTGGACTGTGAAGACCCAGTGGATTGCCGACAATGGACACAGCACCATTTGGTGGCAGCAGATATTCGTATGCCTCCATCTATGGCCCTGACACCACCCCAGGGTGAATTTGACACTGACTGCATGGATGTCAATGTCCGTGGGCCAGGTAACATGTTAGATGGATACTGTACAATGTCCTCTGGTGGAGTCTTTATAGATAATGTTTGATCTGTCCAGGAATTGATGTCCTTTTCTCATTTTACCACATATTGTTCTTTAAAAAAAACACACCCACATTTTATTGATTTATTATAATTTTTTTTGTATGAGTGTTGTGGGTCATTGAGAGATGATTGACTTACAGGTTTAATATATTATTATTATTACATCAGTTTAGTAAAGAACAAACTATATGAAAGTAATCTTTTATTGTGTTGTCCATACAGATGGTTTTACCCCACTTATGTTGGCCTCTTTTTGTGGTGGTGGCATGGAGACTGATCTGGCTGAGGAAGAGGAAGCAGATGACTCCTCGGCCAACATTATCTCAGACCTCATCTGCCAGGGGGCTAACTTGAGTGCCCAAACAGACCGCACAGGGGAGACTGCACTACATTTGGCTGCAAGGTACGCCCGGGCTGATGCTGCCAAACGTTTGCTGGATGCCGGTGCCGATACCAACGCACAAGATAACACAGGACGTACCCCACTTCACGCTGCTGTGACTGCTGATGCCCAAGGAGTCTTCCAGGTGAGCCTTGTCCTGAAGATACACTCACTTTATGAATGATCCAATGGAGCCTTTCTGCTCCTAGAAATACAGTTTTTCTGTTATCCTCCTATTAGCTCATATTAAGAGCACAAAAGCACAGTGTCTCTCTCTCTCTCTTTTTTTTAATGTGAATTCAACTGTGAATGTTACAATCTAGTTCATGTGCCATCAATCTGTTACCTTTGAGATACTCCAAAAAGTCATCCCTGGCATTCCTAAAAACCAAATAGCAGCTGACTTAAATATTGTAGACAGTATTACTTTACTACATCGAATGACAGAGTTTGCTCTTCTTCCACCTAACACTCTTGTTAGATCCTGATCCGGAATCGATCTACAGATTTAGATGCTCGAATGGGAGATGGTTCAACTGCACTGATCCTGGCAGCAAGGTTAGCTGTTGAAGGCATGGTGGAAGAATTGATCGCCTGTCATGCTGACGTCAATGCCGTGGACGAATTGGGTATGTAATTTGCAAAATGAATTGGCTTCGTCCTCAGCTTGGCTGGGTCCGGGACCATTTTTCTTAACTTGACTGTGTTCTACTGATTTCCACTACATTCCAGTTTAAATTCTTAGGTAACCTCTTCATAACTCATTTACAAGGTTGCCCAGATTGATTTAGTAAAGATGCTCATATTCAATGTTCATTTTTTTTTCTCACACTTACTTTCTAACCTGGCTACACTCCCTTCCTTAGCTTTTTTTAAAAACACATGTTGATGAAACTTACTGCTGCAGAAGCTATGCAGACAGCTAGAATATGTGATGAAAAGTAAAAGATTTTGGTTATGAAGATGACTTGTAATTAATTAGGGAGAGGGCTTGATACATAGGGGTAAACTGAAAAACATTATGAACAAAAGATTCTGCCAGCAGATGCATCCTTCCAGTCTTTTATAAATTAATTTGTTAATTCCACCCCCTGCAGCAAATAGTCCATAGTTCTTCATGTTTTTACTTAAGCATTTTCTTGGCTACAGATCAGCTGGTTTGCTGGAAATTTTTTTCCAAAATACTTAAATGTATACAAAGCTCAGTGTCAATGGGCAATGGACGATGACAATCTGGCATGGTTGAAGGAAGATAATTCCTTAAAATTTAGGAAAGGTGGTATTAGATTTTAGAGGAATCTAAGAATCATTAGCAAGTGACAAATACATTTATTGTCTTGATATCACTCCTATCAGGAAAATCAGCCCTGCACTGGGCAGCAGCTGTCAATAATGTAGAGGCAACAATTGCTCTGCTAAAGAACGGGGCCAACAAGGACATGCAGGACAGTAAGGTGAGTTCTCCTGTTGCCTTTTTAAAAAATCACATTGGTTATGCCTTTGTCACAACAGTCACCAAAAATGGAACTAACAGGAAAAGGTTAGCTCCCATCTAACCTTTTAGAAAGTAGTGCTTAGGCTTTTGTATCAGGTGGATTGATGCCCACCCTCCCACCCCCTTTCCTCTCTTTTCCATTTTGGGCTGATGAAAAATAATAATACTGTCATTTATACTTGTTGCATCCTAAATTATATGCTTGAAAATGTTTTCCTGGGGGTTTCCTTTAGAGCAGGGTGTCAAACTGCCGGCCCACAGGCCGGATGCGTCACATGGAAGCTGTGCCCACCCCATTGCCAGCAATGGCAAAACTATCCTGATACATTGCACGATGTCACATGACGTTGTGAGTTTGACATGTCTGCTTTAGAGTGAGCTATCCTGAATGTATATGGGAGTATTGAGGAGAAAGTGATTTGTACAGTCACTCACTGCTATTAATTTAAATCAGCCATTCCGACAATGCTTTCAGGAACTATTGGCCATATTTAGCAAGGAATTCTGGTAGTCTGAGAATGTCAAACTCTATGTCGAATGTGGTCATGAATTTGCCTTCTCTGCCACAGGAGGAAACACCGCTGTTTCTAGCAGCTCGGGAGGGCAGTTACCAGGCAGCCAAAATTCTACTGGATCACTTTGCCAACCGTGAGATCACTGACCATATGGATCGACTGCCACGTGACGTGGCTCAGGAGCGCTTGCACCACGATATTGTTCGACTTTTGGATGACTACAACACTGTGCGTAGCCCACAGGGAGCCCTGCCTGCTGGTCACTCTCTCTCCCCTCTCATGTGCCCTCCCAATAGCTTCTTACCTAGCCTGAAGCCCACTCCGCAGGGCAAGAAGAGCCGTCGGCCTAGCACAAAGAATGTGACAGCAGGAAGCAGTGCCAGTCTGGCACGGGAGAGCAAAGAGGCCAAGGCGCGTGCCAAGAAGCTCAATTTGGAGTGTCAAGGCTCTCTCCTGGAGAGCTCTGTCACCCTGTCTCCTGTCGACTCACTGGACTCTCCCTATGTGCCTAACCCAGCCTCACCTGGGGTCTTTCACGCCGCCAGTGCCTCAATGTCAGTGCCCTCTACCCCCATGGTCCATGGCATGATGGACCCACCCTTTGCCGTCAGTTTGGCACGCCTTAGCGACCTAGGGGATGGCACCTTGCTGTCCATGAACCGCCTCTCTGTGCCACCTGGCCGCATGGGGCTTAGTCTGGGCATGGTGAGCCCTGTGGCCATGCCTTTTGAGTGGCGTGCCCGTGTTCCCACTTCCCAGTGCCAACCCATCATAGGGGTGGTCCACCCTGCCGCTTCCCATCCCAACCTGCACCAGTCTGGCCAAGCTTTCCCACCAGGATTGCTTCTGTCTAACCACATGGCCATGGGGCATGGCTCTCAGGGCTTGCCCAACCCAGCTCCAGCCCAGGCCAAGGAAGCTCCCCAGCCCATGCCTCCGCCAGCAGCTGCTGTGCGCAGTAACCAACCTGTCTCACCCCAAGAGGGTCAGGGGGCACCTCCACGCGGAGGGCCCCCACCATACCTAAAGGCAGCAGGGGTAGAGGATTATCCAACCCCGCCGTCACAGCACAGTTACACGCAGGGGCAAGACGCGACACCCAAGCACTTCCTTCACCCTCCCAGTGAGCACCCCTACCTGACTCCTTCACCAGAGTCCCCGGAGCAATGGAGTAGTCCCTCACCTCACTCCTTGTCTGACTGGTCTGAGTCCACACCCAGCCCAACTGTATTAGGGCCAAGTCACACCCAGCTTCCTTCAGCAGAGCCCGCTGCTAAAATGCAGGTGTTTGCGTGACGAGCTTCCCTGTGAAACACATCCCAGAGGCCTGGGTCCCTCTCTGGCCCCCATTGGGGCCTGTGCCAGCCTTGGGGTTCTCATTTCCCCATAATTGTGTTTTTATAAGAAAAAACTAAAGTGTAAAAAATTTGTTTGTTTTTTTTTTTTAAAAAAAAAGCCTGATCGAGGAGGGGAAAGGATGGCCTCACCATTCCCAAACTGCCATGGACCTCAGGCCGGCCCTTTCTTCCCCTCCCATGTTGTCTCATCAACTAGGTTTTGGGGAACTTTTTTTTTTTTTTACAAGACATCTTTTTGTATAAACCTTGCATTTAACGCTAAGCTTTTTTTTTATTTTTTACAATGTATTCGGTATCAGATCCTGTTGCGTGCCATTCTTCTTCCTCCTCCTCCGGGTCTAGGGCTGTAAGGAATGAAGAGAGTTTATATCCCTTGCTCTTCCTTGGAATGGTTTTGTCTCTTGGGCTGAGCAGCCGCCTCCCCTCCAACCATGTTGGGATGGGATTCTGCTCACGGTATTTGTGTACTGGGTACGCAGCATTTAGCTCACGGGCACTGCCGTCCAGAGGATCAAATCACAATCTCGCCTCTGTCGCACTGGGAACTAAGCCCCCCAGCCCCCACCCTCAAACTCGGCACTTCGTCACATTCCAGGTTAATTTATTCATCTTAAATTCTGCTGCACTCCCCATCTTCCAGTCCCCCCCCCCAACTCCCGAGTTGTTTCTGCTGATGCTAGCAGTAGCCCTGGTGACCTTCTAGTCTCCAGAGTATTTTGAGCCATTCTGTATTTTTATACCTGACCGTCTTTTGCTGCCCCTGAATCTTATCTAGGGCCGTCTTTGACCAATGTTTATGTTTTCATAAACGGTTTTTGCCCCTGTGGTACTATAGGACCTTGAGTCAATCACAGATGCGAGGGCTTCACTTTGGCATAAAAGGTACTAAGTTAGTATAAAACACTTCGTTTTTCATGAAGATTTTTGGCCCAGCAGTCCGCTATCTATTTTGCTTTGTATACCCTACCTCCTTGTACCCTGGTACATTCCAGTTATTCCTGGCTGTAAATATTGCTGGTGGAAGCAGTTCCCATTGGTGACCACTGCTTCCTTCTCCCTTTTCTGTGCTATGTAGCATAGTGGGGGAATGGCTCTGCCAGTTGCCCTCCCTGCCATAGGACCATGTCTAGCTCATTTTAAAACTTTTTAAAAAAACAACAAAACACACAATCCAGTGTAAAACAAGTAGCTTTAAAGCAGCTGGGTGCTTTCTGTACAGAATGGCTTAAGCCGTGGCATAATAAACATAGCTAATACGGAAACTGCCTCCCCTTCCTCTGTGTCATTTATTTTTCATTGTTTATTTAGACTGTGTAACAATACATTAAAGAATGTAAAAAATGTTCCACTAACAAAAACATTGCCTTTGGTGTTTTTTTTCCCCCCCTCTCCATCCGAGTCAATTCAGAATACTAACAACTGTTCTTCCACTACGAAACTCCCTCACGGCTATTATCTGGCTGGTTCAGTATGAACGTAACATTCGGAGAAGAATTTAAAAAGAGTATGCCAACTCTTCAGTCAGTATTCCATTGTGGGAGTTTGCAAAGACTGAAGCACTTAGAGCAGGGGTTCTCAACCTTGGCAACTTTAAGACTTGTGGACTTCAACTCCCAGAATTCCTCAGCCAGCAAAGCTGGCTGAGGAATTCTGGGAGTTGAAGTCCACAAGTCTTAAAGTTGCCAAGGTTGAGAACCCCTGACTTAGAGACAGCCTGCATAATTTAAATTAGAATGTTTTTAGCTTTTCCTTCCCAACAGAGGGTTGTTGTTTTTTTACATTTATTTTCTGCTACTGAAATAGATAGTACCTATTACGCCTTGCATTAGGCTTCCATTGGGGGTGGGGAGGTGTGGTTAGACGTGTTTGGGTTTTTTTTCTCTGTTGCAGCTATGGAGGATTCCCAGGGCTTCCTCCCTATGTTGTGCAGAGGTAAAACAAATAGTATTGGTCATGTTGCCACCAGAAAAATCCCTTCAAGAAATCAAGGAGCCCGATAACTTAAATGAAAAGATGTACAGAATATTTGAAAAACGAATTTGCTATCACAAGGCAAACTTATTTCTAATAAAATATTACTCTTTTATGTTTTCGACTGAAAACATTCACTTGGATTTTTCACTGCCTGACTCCTTGGACTCAGTACAGTATATCACACATCCTACCATTTACAAATGAACAATACACATCTGTTTTTAAGAAAAAGGTTTATACTTCCAAAACGAGCTTTTTGTTTGAAATTTACAAAGATTAAACTTAGATTTATATTAATCTAATGCAGAAAATCAGTGGCAGCACAATGCACGTTCTTGTAATTGCACTGCAACCTACATAGTGCAGCTGTGTGGTTCATGGGGGGTTTCAGTTTATTCTTGCAACAGCTTACCGGTACTTTTACATTTAAACATCATCCATGTACTTGCTGAAATTACTGTCTGCCAGCTTTCATACTTTCTCCCTCAGTTTTTTCCGCTCTCCACACATTAATTTGCAAACAAGGCAGCCAATTAAGTCTTCTAAAGCAGGGCTCCCCAATCCTCGGGCTGCAACCCAGTGCTGGGCCACAGCTCGTTCAGAACTGGGCCACAGAAATGATGGGTAAGAATACTTGTGTGTGCGTGCATGTGTGCAAAGCTGCATTTGTGAAAGCAGCGTGCACCCAAAATCATCCCCCCCCGCCAAGCCACAAAGTTGTCCACTGTTCTAAAATTTCACAAGCTGAGAAATTCTCCAGATTTTATTTCAAAATAGAAACTGAAAAATCAATTACATTTTACAAGTAAACGTTGTACATTGCTTTGATTTTATAAATCAGCTGAGTATAGGATACAGGGTTCTGCAGTTAATTTAGGAGATGCAACTTTGTGTGAGAAAATACAGAAAGATAGAAAAGAAAAATATGCTCAATTGTTGGCACACCTCTAAGGTTGTTGTAATCAGCACCCTCCAATTAAGTAAGGGAATCTAATCACATACCTGCTACTTTTGTTTTCCAACGGATTACATTTTTGACAGTGAAGCGTTTTAATTCCACTTCTGCCTTAGACAAAATAGTGAATGGGCGTTTGCACTTTTGTAAGGAAAATAAGGCTTAGGTTGCCTAATTGCCAGCACTCTGGTTGAAAGCATTAAGATTAAAGCTTTTCTCCTGTTGCTGACAAAAAGTCTGCCAAGGTTGCTGCTGCATCATTGGTTGAAGAAGAAATTCAACTATTTGTATATATTTTTAAAGAAACAACACATGTGCATTCTTTGGTATTCCATGGCAAGGATGCAGGTCAGGTACTGAGTGGTGAGGCAATAAACTAACAATAAGACTTGAGCTCAGAGCATGCTCATGTGCCATCATCTGCTGCTATGTTGAGGGATAGTCAGAGAGAGTCTCTTTGCTGGATACAGAAGACTTTCTTCAACCAGAAGCTGTGTAATTGATGAAGATCACAGCCTTCATAATCACCTTCACTATTTTTCTAGGAGTATTTCTCCCTTTTGTTGCCTCACTTTTCAATCTTGTCTGGCTTTTTTTTAAAATGATGGTTGGTTGCACAATCAGCCAGATGATTAGATTGGATTTGACATTTTTATCCAACTACTGAACAACAGAATGAAGGCTCTGTTTTGATCTAGGTCTCTTGTTTTTAATACAGCTTTTCAATACAGAGATGTTTTTGGTCAGGGCGCCACAGTTCAGGACTTAGTTGATCTAGTTAAGTCTTGATGTTTCTCTGATCAAATATAACACCCCTATTTTTGCATACATACATCCATAACTTTGGAACACTTCTAAAGAGGCATAAACATCTTTACCCATAAAGAAACCAAAATGCAGGTTTTCTTAACCATGAAGAAAGCTGGGCTTCTTTTGTGAATAAAAGGCAGATCTTACTTCAGAAGTACTGAAAAAAATAGTAATCTCTCCCATTCTAATGAAAGAATCTGAAAGCATTTGTTCCTGGGGCCATATTTTAAAAGCTGAGCAACTTGCTGCATCCAGAAACAGGTGAGGTAAAAGCTTCCCAAAACTGTCCATTGATCTATTAAATAGGCATTGCCCATTTCTCTGCTTTTCTTTTTGACTAAAGGATAATCTTCAATTTGTTCTATCATCCCTTTAAACCCTCTAATTCCTTAGTAGGTGTCATCCCAGGCCTATTTACTTCACTTTTTAAACATTAGCTTTTCCCTCTTCCTTGCCACCAGGTGGCAGCAGAGATAGATATGCTTCCAGTTCAGTCTGTTTGAACTGATTGGGTTTCATAGGATTTATTTTACACTCTATTACACATAGAAATAGTAGTTGTTTTTAATGAAGTTGAATATCTTTCCACCAGAAAGAATAAGAAAAGCATTCTGGCCTAATCAGGGAATTCAAAGTGGCTTCATCAAATAAGTTGATAAAGATAATAGCTATTGTATATTCAATGCAGAGTGATTCAAAGAATAGGACTATTAGTTTCTGTTAAGTGACGCACATAAAGATATTAAAATAATCTGCCCACTCAGGCAGTTATAATAGTAGCAATAACAATTTAATTTATTGGTCTTATTTATTTATTTCTCGAACTCATATGCCGCCCTTCTCCTAGGACCCAGGGCGGCTTACAAACAATGCAATAAAATTATAACAATAAAATTAATCACATTCATACAACAGTCAACTCACATTCGCTGATGGAGGGACATTCCTAGGCCCAGGGGCAGAGCACAGCTCATACGCCCCAATCCATAGGTAATACTGTAGTTTCTCTTCGAATTGTATAAACCATCCACCTTTTACTAAATATCACTTAAGGCTGTTGCTTTATGCATTCGCCCCTCAAACTCTTGTGCTGCAATAAATGGATTCATGTTGGAAGAATGTTTTTATTTTTTTGCTACAGTATTCCAACATGACTTCCCCTCTGGAATGCCACAATTTGGAAATGAAAGTTTTACGACCTCTAGGGACTATTACACCAGTTATCTATCACTTCTTCCCTTCATCTTTGTTTTCTTTGCCCCTGTTGCAAGCCCCTGTGTGATGAAAGCTGCAAGGGCAGATGAACAGGGAGCCAAGGAATTGGCTGATCAACAGCATTTGCCTGGGATTCCCTCAAAATCTAGAACTGACTTAAATATTACAAGTTATGGTATTGTAGGGATGCCCTACAGTACACTATATAAAATGGTGGCAATGGCCAGAGCTGCCTTTTTTTTTTTTAAATGATTCTAGTGGTTCTCACCAACTCACCAGGAGGATAAAACTGTTCTTTGGACTTAACTTTCCAGAGTTTCTAACTCCCTTGTTTTTGTTAACATGTACCGAGGCAATTTATGAGGCAACCTAAGTCTAGTTCAGGTCTGAGAAATGACTTATTGAAGGAAATAAAGGGAATTTAGGATGTCTAAATGTAGGATTGTGGGAAGCTGTAAGCAAAATTAAATATATAAACACACTTGCAGTCTCGTTATTGGTCCTTCGCTAGACCTGCCATTTTCTTGGCAAGATTTTTGAAAGTAGTTTGCCATTGCTTTATTTCTAGGCATAAGAGAGGGTGGCTGGTTCAAGATCACCCGGGTAGAGTCATGCCTAAAGCAGGGCTAGAACTCGCTTCTCCTGAAAACTGGACACAATTGAGCGGAAGAATCTCTGTCTCTACCATCTCCCCTGGTTGCTTCAGTGCCTTTGAGAAAAGTGTGAATCATGCAGAATGACGCAGGATTAACAGTTTGAATGAATCACACTGCAGAACTACAAAACTCCATGAAAACACACAGCGTTGCTCATTCCTTCTAGAATGAGCTGAACGGCATAGCTGTGGCAATTCAGACTTGTGCTGCCACATGGGTATTTACATTTCAAGTTAGCTGAGGATGGGACCAGAAATCTAGAAGATCATAAGATCATGCAGTAGCACTCTAGTTTTACAACAGTAGCCAGTCTAAAGAACCAGTCTGTTGGGGAGAGAAGCAGGTGGGAGCCCCTAACACCTTTGGAGATGACAGATCTTGGGAAATAAGCCAAGGGTGTGCCAGGGTGCACTTCAGGGATGGGAGAGGTACCATTTTTAAGGCCTGCCAAGACCTGTATGGCCCTGAAGCCTGAACAGGGTATGGGCTGTATGTGCCCAGGTGGAGCCTAGTTGCACGTGTTGGCAAGTGTGTCCTATGTAAAAATTCAGGAGAGTTGCCAAGTAGCTACATTTTAAGCATGCTTCTTTAGAATCTCTCATGAACTCACAAAACAAAAATGCAACAGTTGTCCACCACACCTCATTCCCGCTCAGGAAATCTTTCTGCAGCTGGGTATGAGTTCTTAGCTCCACCTATAAGTTTCTTCCAAAAGTTGGGGAAGCTTAAAATAAGTAGGGCTCAAGACTAAGCCATTTGTTAGCCTTCTGCGTTGCAATTCATTAGTGATATATTATCCCCAAAATGACTGACTGGTTCTCTAAATTAGCAGTGTGAAAATGTTCTAGATGGTGTATAGCTTGAAAAGTCATGCACTATTGTACCTAATTTATTCTGGGATGGGGGTCAACCAAGGAATCCCAGGGCTGCAAACTAGGATAAAGAGTTGAAAAAAAATAATAAAAAACCAGAAAGTCAAATCACTTCCATAGCATTGCTAAGAAACAACACACGTTACCAGAAGGTAAGCCTGCCTTGTCAAAAATTTTACCTTGATCCAAAATTGTTTCAAGAAGCAGAGGAAAAGAACTTCCTTATAACCATAGGAATCCCAAATTATTATAATAAATAAATATAGCAGAGTAGAGAATTTGTGATATTCCAGTATGATTTTTTAAAAAAAACAAAATAAATTGTGCTCACAGTAACAAGGAGAAAGAGTAAAATTATTTTTCTCGTCTCCTTCACTTGCCTCTGGCAAGGTTCAATGAAAAGCTGCTCCAAACTCAGTTTCTTCCTTTTTCCAAGATTGTTTCAGAGATTATAAGAGAATACCAGGTTTTGAAGTTGCTGCAAGATAAAGGCAGGCATGAGATGACTGGGAAACTCAGCATCCAGCTCAGGATCTCCGGGGAATGCAAACGTTTTCTTTTCTTATTTTTAACCTCTCAAAAGAGAAGTGATAGGGATAGCCTTGAGAGATTTTTTTTATAGAAATTATTTTATTAAAACCATCAACATTATACATGAGTTCATACCAAAAAGCAACCATCATATATCCTGCAATACAACTCGTAAATTCGTCTCAGTAGTAGTGCAATCTTTTATGATCCCTAGGTTGTCTCTGAGGTAGTGAAATCCTTTGTGATCCCTAACAGAAAAACCTGAGGTAAAAATTCTATACGCTTTTTAAAAATGGTTTGGAGTGTCCACCATATCTTCCTCCAGAATGCTTCGATTTAAGATACATGAATATACTCCGTTAAATTCCTAAGGTTTCTGTGACTATGGCTCAAAGAGAAATAAACGATATCTGCCTTTCAGAGAATCTGCTATAGATGGTGTAAAATTATCTTTTCCCATCCAGTGTATGATCTCACTTTAAGGGCTACACTTGAGAGGCCTTTCATCTTAGTCGAGAGGCCCAGAAGCCTTTTGATAAATAGGCAGACCTATCATTCTACTTTCGAATAAACATTACACGAAATACAGAAGGGACATAAGGAAGAATAAGCAAAAAAAAGGGGGGGGGGAAGGTAACATAAAACACAATTAATCTATGACTCGCACCAATTTCGTTATCTTCCTCCATGCGTTTCTGTCCTCGGAAAATGGACATCACCGCTTCATTTTGGCTTTTCTCAGTTTTCCTCTTACTCTTCAGTTCAGCCATTCTTCATGTCACGTATTACGTTTTGCCATTCAGTATTCAGCCAAACCTCTACAACAGGGGTTCTCAACCTTGGCAACTTTAAGACTTGTGGACTTCAACTCCCAGAATTCTGGGAGTTGAAGTCCACAAGTCTCAAAGTTGCCAAGGTTGAGAACCCCTGCTATACAATGTCTTTCTCCACAATACTTTTGTCTTCATGCTCAGTCCACCTTCATCCAGGGGCCTCCTCATTCCTAACCCTCTCTCTTCTTAAGAGACACACTTAAGGCCTCGCTCTCATTGCACTGAACCTGTTGTTGTGTTTCTTCCCACTTCCATAAAAAGAAGTATAGGTGGTTGATCTACGATCACAGTAGAGCCCAAAAGAGCCATTGCTAAAGGAGACGGTTGTTAAGTAGGTTTTGCCCCATTTTATGACCCTTTTTTTTTGCCAGAGTTGTTAAGTAAATCACCGCAATGGTTAGGTTAGTAACATGGCTGTAAAGTAAATCTGGCTTTCCCACTGACTACTCCGAAGGGGGGAAAGGTGATCACATGACCCTGGTACACTGCAAACATCATTAAGAGCATCTGAATTTCTGATCCCGAGACCATGGGGATGCTGCGATGGTTGTAAGGGTGGGAAAAGTGACAAGAGCCACTTTTTTCAGCGCTCTCGTAATTTCCAATGTTCATTAAATGAATGGTTGTAAGTTGAGGACTATCTGTATGCAGAAACATGTTCTTACATGCAGATATTTTTTCTTAAGGTTTTTTTTTTAAATTTATGTAGAACTTGAAATAAGTCCTTCCATTTTCCCTATCAATCACCACGACATTCGTCTTTGATGCATTAATTTTCACATCCATGCTCCTTGCTACATACACTCCAATATTCACTGCAACTATTTGGATTCTCAGCCAACCACACGGCATCACCTGCATACGAAAGTACACAGCGTTAATGTCCCTGAACAATAGCGCCTCCAACATTACCATCGGCATTTCTTATACGTTCATCCATATGTACATAAAACAATCGAAGGAACATCAGCTATCCTTGCCTTAATCCTTGCACAATGAGGAACCACTTGCTAAACTTTTAATGTACTCTCACGCATGCTTTATGTCTATCATATGTAATTCTTAATCACCCTCAGCAATGCAATTTCAACTCCATATTTGCTGTAACCACTGCACAATTCAGTTTTTTTCTACTTTATCAGATGCTTCATCTGATCAACTAATCGCAGGGGTTCTCAACCTTGGCAACTTTAAGACTTGTGGACTTCAACTCCCAGAATTCCTCAGCCAGCTTTGGCCACAGAAATGATGGGTAAGCCAGCTGGGAGTTGAAGTCCACAAGTCTTAAAGTTGCCAAGGTTGAGAACCCCTGAACTAATGTGAGATACATTTACCTTCTCGGATTCATACATTTCCCCGTAACCTCCTGAAAAGCAAAAATCTAGTCTGTACACCCTTTGTCCATCAAAAAGCTATACTGCACTTTGTCAGTCTTATCAGGTAGACCAGAGAGGAAATGTGACCAGATATGCTAATTCTATATTATTGTAACGCTGCATTAACAGAATCTTGCAACTCTGAAAGTACAATTCTCCAGCCGTCACCTTTACAATCTGATAACCTGTTGTGAGTGTCTCTAGACCAGCTGGGGAAATGTCAGATGATGATGAAGAACAACCAGGCCCCTCTGGGTATTTTCCCCTCCCGGCAGCCGAGCTAGATAATGAGGAGATTTGTATGCAGTCTGACTCAGACTCTCAAAATGATGAGTCAGATTTGGAACAGGAAGAGAGATGGCTTGATCCGAGATTCCGAAGGTTTGATAGGCGGAGGTGTCAGTTACGTGGAAAAAGGAAGTAATGGGGGAAGTGACGTATCGGAAACTATATTAGAAGATAAAGGAGGGACTAATTCTTTGTCACGAGCAACGTTACTATCAAGGAGTAGCTTGATGCCTTGCCCAGTTCGTTTGAACTTAGTTTTCTGGTGTTTTGGACTCTACGGAAGATTAATGAGCTCTTGGACAACTTTACAGATAAAGAGTGAGTTAATTGGAAGGGAGGGAGAGCATGTTTAAGCGGAATGTAAATAAATCAGAATTGGCCGTTCCGGCCAACAAAATGCCAGCAGCTTGCTTTGCAATGAATCTCTTGAAATGTGTTAAATAAAACTCTTAAAGACATACTACTGTGGATTTTACTAAGCTGAGAAGGGCCAGACATAACATAACCTAGGGAGGGTTCCTCCTGAGTCTTGCCTGTTGATGAGATGTTGTTCAATGGTTCAATTGCTTCCAACAAACTTTGCTTTTCCAGGTTATGTGCCACAAACTGCTTCTCTGAGTTTGTGTAATCTTGTATTTATGTCATCAGTGATATCAAATTGTCTTCTGTCAGCCTCTTTCTGTTACCTTAAATTTTTCCAAAATTTTCCAAGAATTATGATCTTCTCCAGTAACTCTTCGCTTTGCTTTATCTGTCCAATGTATTTGAACATTAGTTCATTATTAATGCTGCCTGATTTTACTTCATCTGGTTTTGAATCACGTATTCTTTTTCCAGCCCAAGATATTATTTTTAATTCCCCTAAGCCATTTGCATTTTAGTTTTTTAAAAAGTTGTAATTTTATTAAAGATTACACATACAACAATAAAAACTAATACAAGCTAAAAAAAATAAAAGAAAAATAGAAGGTGCAGGAAAGAAAAAATAGAAAAGAAAAACATATTAGTGGAGAAAAATGAAATATATAAAAAATTGACTTTACCCTTCAGCACAAGTATAAACTATTTAGTAACTTATCACCTTCTCTTAAAATACAAGAAATGATCTCTTCTTCCCATATCCCATCTATTATCGATAAACAAATCCATAAAGTCTCATCATTTTAGTTCTGATGTAAGCAAAAATCCATTAAGGATTATCAGAGAGAAAATATCTTTTATCTTACCTTGATAAAATAAATCAACTTTATATACTTTCTTTTTATTTCTTACAATCTAGATTTTTAGTGCCCGATTTATTTTCATTTTTTTCTTCACAAGTCTTTTTTTGTAAGTCCAATATGGGAAAATTATCCAGGTAATCTTGGTTTGTTATTTCTAAATCACTTTTAATTAGGAAGACACCACCCAGTTTCTTTTTTATGTCCAATGTAGCATATTTTTCCATATCATTCTTGTAGCCTGTCATTTTTTAAATCTACTTTCAAATCAGTCTTGATTATTAGAGAAACAACTTGTTCCTCTTCCATAACATCTTTTAACATCTTTTAAAGACAACCTATTAAATAAAATATATACTATTCAAATTAACTCTGGTGTCCACTGTTCAAATGTAACTTTCAAATTGCCTAATGTTAGAATAGTTTGCTTCATTCTGTAATTGTAGCTCAAGATTACATGTTCTTTAATTGTAATCTTTAGTTCCTTCTATCCCCCCCCGAGTGTCCAATTTTTAAATTCTTATTTTTTAAATTCAAAACAAAAGCATTTTCCTATCTTTATAATTAATTCCAAAACCTTATTCCAAATTTATTTGGACCCTTAATTTATTTGTAATTTTTCAAAACCAAAGTTTTAATCACACTTTTGTTGTTTATTCTCCAATTTTTTTTTAATTCTTAAATTTGTAGTTAAAACTTCTTTCACCAAGGAAACTCACCTGATTTTGTGAAACTTGTCGATCCAAAGATATGTAATAGCTGAAAAGCAATTAACAATGTGTAAAAAGTTTTATATCAAAATAAATCTTATTCCTTATACTGTTTCCAACTTCCCCTTAACTATTAACAGAATCTACAATTGACAGAGACTAGAAACAATGTTGCCAACAAAGATAATACATTGTTGCATAAGATCACTAAATCACATCTCCATTAAATAATTGACAACTGAGCCAAAACGGATTAAATCAAGTAGAACATCAAACAGGAAGAATCTCTTACACAAACTTCCTTGACTCTCCAAATAGGTAAACCAGACTTAATCCAAGCAATAAGGAAGAATGGTTGTAAATACACATAAAGTTAATTAAAATTTTCTCAGCAAATTATAAGTTCACTGGAGTACACATCAAACAACACACACACACACACACACACACACACACACACACACTCAAATACCATACCCCTACCACTTTTTCTATAAATATGTCTAATTTCTGTATCTCGTGTGTAGCTACTTTCAGAGGGTGGACTCTGTGCCCTTTGTCAAGCACCAGAGAAATCAGGAGATTCAGGCTATTCAAATGTGCCTTCAAGAGATTTATTGCAAGCTTAAACTCTCTACAATAATCTGAACTACTAATGGTCAAGGAAAATTAGTGGGAGTTAAGAATAGAAGGAATTCAAAGTGGGTTGGACTTTTGGGCGCAGTGGGATTCATGACCGATGACACATTTGATCCTCTCCCTTGGGCTCAGCCTGGTAATCTCCTACACTCTTGGAATAAACCAACCCTGTTCCATGCAGCGTGTTGCTGTCCTTCTTGCAAAACCCCAGCTTCAATCGGGATCCTCAAATTCCTTGTACAAAAGATTTTAAAAGGAAGTTGGAAACTCAATGTTCTTTCAAAGGCAACAACTGAGCAAGATGATAGTCCCTCATCTCCCAGAGCTGTAAACCTGCCAGAGACCACTGTATTGTAGTCTCCTGATGAGAAGAATCCTTCCTTTTTTTTAATAAACAATTTTTATTAGTTTTCCATTTTACGCCAACAGAAGCTTAAGAGCCAGCGTGGAGATATGGTGGTCACTTACAAAAGAAACAGTAACATTATAAATATACAATTCACACAATGTTTCTTAAAATTTCCCTCTCTATCTATGTAGAATATTATAATCAAATAGATTCAAATAAATTCATTCATTAATATATCTAAATATAAGTTTCCATAATCAATAGAAACTATCAATGTAATAATCAAATTAATACAATCCTATAACCAATTCATTCATTAATATCGCTATATAAAAATTAAATGCTTAAATCAAAACTAACACTATCTGTTTAAATTATTGCAATCTCATTAATACATTTCTAACACAAGTTTTCATTAAATATATCGCTGAATATGAATTTCATTAATCAATAAACGTTTACAAAAGCTCCTTATCTATCCCAAAGATCCTGTTTTAAACTTTATTAATTTTTCAAATATTTAAATTTAAGCTAATCTATTTATTTTACTATTCAGGGACCCCAAATTTCTCTTATTTAAACCTATTAGCTCCAAAATTAAGTTCTTACATTTCTCAGCTATATTTCTATTCTTTTTCAATAATTCTCCAATTATTAATTCTATCTCATTCCAAAAAGAAAACACAGTAAAGAAAAAACAAACATACACAAAAAAGAACATATTCTTACTATACTTCAATATTAAGTTCTAAATCATTTCATAATAGCCTCCCTTTTAGCAAAAACCAAATCCAAGACAATCCAAATCGCTATAAAACCTTTATTATCCATAATTATAATCTCAAATTTAATATTTATATCTTATTTGGGGTTTTTTTCTATTCCAAATAGGTTTCCATAGTCGGGTCTCTAGTTCTGCAAATAGCTCTCCCATTGTCTCCTGCCACACTGTACACAGCAACAAGAGGTCTCCCATTATCCATTTTATTAGGGTGATATAAAAGTTATAGTCATTCTGAAAAACATGTGCCAAAACGTCATTTCCCATCCTTTTTAAGGTTGCATAACCTTTAGTTGAAATCAATTTTTTTTGTATAGTCTTCTTTAATCAAATTTTGCTCTTCTTCCAATAGTTTTTCCTCTATCAGAGTCAAATGGTGTCTGCAAATCAGCTTGTCCTTCTGAGATGAACTCCTCCATTTCCTTATTATAGGTCATCTGTCCATTTATATCAAGGCTTTTTCCCAGTATCAATTGATAATCCAACTGTACATTTGTTTCTTCCATATCAGTGAACTGGGAGCAAGTCTCTTAAATATAAACTACAGTTTCACTTAATCCTTGTGCTTGACTTTGCCGATGTAAAGAAATCTCCTTTTTACAGGCAATTATCATATCCGTATTTTCTAAAATTTTGTCCAAAATATATTTATAGATAGAATCTGAACGGGTTTCCTCTATTTTTATCATGTTTGAAGACATTATCTTTTTTGGGGGGAGACTGTGTTTAAAAGCAATCAATCAATATCCATCTCCTCCCAAGTTTCTTAGACTTTTTCCTTTGTACAAATGCCAAGAGAAAAAAAATAGCAAGAACAATACCTAGTTTCAACAAAAGATGTCCCCTGACGAATAATCAAAGTTAATCAAATAATCAGTCTTTTTGGATGCCATAAAAATAAAAGAAAACAATACTCTCCAAACACATAAGATCTTAAATCTTTCTAAAGAATTTTCTTGAGGCTCCCAAGTATCCAAAAACAAAATCAGCCATTAAAACAAAAATAGATTTCATCTTTTTCTTAAGCTTCTCTTCCCCCATTTAAAACGCCGCTTCAACAAAAAGGGAAATAATTCTAAAAAAAAGAGAAACTTTTCACAGGAAAAAAAGAAAATAGAGGTTAAAAAAAAAGTCTCACCAAATCTTCCACGGTGGGTCTGCTTGCTTAGATGATCTTATGGCTTATGGTTGGCGCAGCTAAATGATCAGCCATTTTACTGGCCAATCTTTAGCCTGCCGGCCCAAAGGAGATACTCGGTGTACAGAGGCCACCGCTACTCTTCTGCAACTATCCGAGAAGCCTCCTCAATGGTAGACGCTCCTTCAGAGCGTATTTTCAACCCTCTAAGGGGTCTACCAGCAGGGGAAACTTGATTGGCAAAGGGACGACTCCCTTCACTTGATCGCACCACTGCGAACCGGAACCAGAAGCCTGATGAGAAGAATCCTTCTGAAGCACTTGTGGGCAATCTCAAGTCCACTCTTGTTCAGAGAGGAACTATGAAGAGCCGGTATATTTGCTGACTCCTCATTCCACCATGCTCATCAGCTCTGCTTTTTACAGATTCATCTTCACTCCACTATTTCTTCTATGGAAGTCCCAATCCAAGGTATTCTTAACAGTTTCCCCCAGCAGCCTAGTTCAAAAGGCATAGATTGTTTTGGTTCAATTTTTTTAATGGTTAAGCTTTCATAGCCAGATGTGGGAGACACATAGCTTTGACAATGCATATCTTTGTCAATGTGATGTCTCTATCTAGAACTGCCACCCAAGTAGCAGACATCTGTTTATCATATATATTAGCAACTCAATACAGACTTATAGACTAATCATCATTCTTTTAAAAAAAATTTAAAAAAAGGAAACAGACAAATGAAATGAAAAAAATGCAAAAATAAAATATCAGTTAAGTGAACAAAGAAATTGCAGAAATTGTACAGTTAGTGCTCAGTTATGATCAGTTGATAAGGGATTAACCATAGAAACAGAATACATTGAGTTTTTTTAACCAAAGAAAAGGAATTTTAAATATCTTTTTAAACTGAATGTCAAATACTTGTCAAATACACTGAGAACTTATGTATCGGAGACAAATTCCTTGTGTGTCCCATCACACTTGGCCAATAAAGTATTCTATTCTATTCTATTCTATTCTATTCTATTCTATTCTATTCTATTCTATTCTATTCTATTCTATTCTATTCTATTCTATTCTATTCTATTCCATTCCATTCCATTCCATTCCATTCCATTCCATTCCATTCCATTCCATTCCATTCCATTCTGATGGGCATATACATTCATGTATAAATAATAAATAAAATTTAAAGATGCATTTATCTTTAAATTATCTATACCAGTAGTGGCAAACCTATGGCACAGGTGCCAGAGGTGGCACTCAGAGTCCTCTCTGTGGGCATGCACACCATCGCCCCAGCCCCGCCGCCCCCATGGCCCCCTCCTCACCAGCAGCCTCCCCGGAGGAGAGTCGCCCTGGGTGCAGCCTGTGCAGAGTAGTGCAGCCAAGGACATGGCAGCCGGGCAGCAGGGACAAGACTGCGCCCTCACACCCCATCATGTACAGATGATGCTGTGGGGTGTGGACAGAGGGCATGGCCATCATGACGCTGCTGGGCCACCTGGGTGATCTGCTGTGCCAGGCCGTGGAGGTGGTGGGTGGCCCTGCGGGCAGGAGATGCGGGGACAGGGAAGGGGCAAGGTGGTTTTTGGGCACTCGGTCTCTAAAAGGTTTGCCATCACTGATCTATACAGTCACTATTCTTGTGAATGTTAATACTTACATAATGTCTTCCTAGCTCAGCGGTGTCAAACTCAATTTCATTGAGAACTGCATCAGCATTGCGGTTGCCCTTGGGGGCGGCGGGTGGGTGTGGCCAGGGTGGGTGTAGCCTACTGGTTGGGCATGGATGGAGTGGGTGTAGCCTACTAGGTGGGCATGGCCAGCTCTACATCGTTCATGTCAAGGGTGCCTGTGGGGGCTTGGACAGGAGTGGGACAGGGTCTCCGGCAGAAGGGGGTGGGACCGGGGCAAGTGCCAAGGCATGGTGCATTTCTTCATTCCTCACAAAGGGTGACACCTCCCCAGCATGCACCCAGGGGGCGGGGCCGACACAGCAGGGGCTGGTTTCTCGCTGTTTCTAGATGGCCTTGTGGAGCTAAGACTGAATGCATTTCAGCATAAATGGCCACCACAAAATTGTACATTGGCTCCCAGCCGGCCTGGCCCAGGACCAAGGCAGCAGTGGCCATTCCCTTACTGTTTACAGGATGGCTTCGCAGGCCACATGAAACCACTTAGCGGGCCGCATCCGGCCCCCGGGCCTTGTATTTGACATGTCTGTCCTAGCTGAAATATTAAATCTGTACAATTTAGTGTAAAATATGAAAAATTGATGGTTGATCTAAAATCTTTAAAAACTTCCCAATGTATATCACAAATAAACAATTACATATAATACCTTAAGTCTAAAAACCAGTAACTTACTGTACTCTTTTCCCTTGTGTAATACAATAAAAACGAAATGTTTTAGGGATCAATAACTTGTTAAGTTTTTAACAGAGACTAAACAAAAGAGAGAGAGAGAGAGAGATAGGCTATATCTTTGATTTTCTCCTATAACGATTTTACTTTAACTGTTAGGTGCTTCCTTATATGAGAAGTCTATTATACAACATCTACGTTATATCCCATTTCAAGACAGTTATGAAACTAAGTCCTTGTTGATATGAAAAAAATATGAATCCCTGTCTGATTGTTTAATAAAATATTATCATTCAAAGGCTATTTGAAAAGTGTGAATTGTTTTCCCATAAGGCCAAATGAAATAGTTATAAGATCTATGCCGTACATCTTGTCTTCAGAAACATAAGGTACCAGGAAATAATGCCAAAGAAAACAATTTCTAGATGCACAAGAAGATAATAAATTATAGGAGAAAATATAACTAAAATTATATTAATATTGGAAAGGAGCACAAGAATACAACTTTGGAATTTGAGAACAAAATTTAAGAGAGTAGGAATTACAATATGAAGAGGCATCTAGAGTCATTCCACAGTCATGATTGTTCTCCAATCTAACTCTGTCTAGTAAGTGTAAGAAACCATCTTGATGCCTATCAGATTAATCGTGTGTGAAGTTTTGTTCAAGAGCAATATATATCTATGGGTAGAACATTAGAGAGAATGAGAAAAAAACATCTTTAATAACCGGATACTATTAGCATGCAAGGTTCTCCTGGGGTTTACTTTTCTTACGAAGTCCTTGACTTAATCTTTTCAATGGCTTCAGCAGCTGCTATTGTTTTGGTTGTTTTCCAGCTTTGCAAGCTACTCTTAGGGATATGGCTTACGGCTCATAATAACTTATAAAACCACAACATTATCATTCTTTATGCAAAAGATTAAACTAAAATACAGTTACATATTGCAAAGCACAAACATACCCAAAGAGATTGCATCAGGTATTAAAAAAACAGTAATGGCCAATTAAATGTATACAGACACCTATGAATATGCACACAAGCAGCAGAATAGAACAGGGGCGTTGTCTTACCTGAACGCCTTTTCTCAGCATGATGATGTAGAATCCACCGATGGGTAATTTCAGCCTTCCTGCTCAGATGAGACTAAGTCAGAACTTTGGCCACACCTCCCTCTGGGCGTGTCTTCCCAGTTTTTGACAAGCATCCATGACGAAGTCTGGCACAATAGCTCCAATAAAACTAACACATGCCTAGACTATCCGAACGGAAGGGTGTGGATTCTACATCATCATGCTGAGAAAAGGCATTCAGGTAAGACAACGCCCCTTCTCCAGCATGATGAATGTAGAATCCACCAATGGGACATACCAAAGCCGCTCATGTCCCCATAGGGAGGGGATGGTCTAGGCTTGTGACTCTCAAGAAGAAACTACCTGTTGCAGAACCCATCGGCCAAACGCAGCATCCGCCGCTGCAAACATATCAATTTTATAATATGTGACAAATGAGGATGGGGATGACCACGTCGCCGCCCTGCAAATCTCCTTGATGGAACCCTGGGTGGACCAGGCCGCTGATGTCGCTGCACTACGCGTTGAGTGAATGGTAATGTGTGTAGGAACTGGAAGTGACTGTGAAAGATAGGCCCTAGCAATACAAGCCCTAATCCACCTACCAATAGTAGAAGAAGAGACTTTTCGTCCCATGGCGGAGGGCTGAAAGGAAACGAACAGGGCCTCCGACTTGCGAAAAACTGAGGTTCATTTGATATAGTAACGCAGAGCTCTGCGCACGTCCAATTTATGCCACTGTCTTTCCAGACGATGGGAAGGGTTAGGGCAGAAACTCGGAAGAACCAGATCCTGGGATCTATGAAACCATGTATTAACCTTGGGAATAAAAGAGGGGTCCAATCTAAGGACCACCCTATCCTCAAAGAATGTACATAAATCGCTCCTGATAGAGAGCGATTTAAATCAACTCCCCCCGGAGATCCGTACTGCCCCCACCCTCTCCGCCTTTCGCAAATTATTAAAGACCCATCTTTGCCGACAGGCCTGGGGCAGCTAACACCTTGCCCCAGCCAGTGTATGTATGTTTGCATGTCTGTTTTGGGTGATTGGTTTTTAATTAACGGGTTTTTTACAATGTATTTTAATTTTAGATTTCTTCTTGTTGTATCCATGTTGTGAGCCGCCCTGAGTTCTTGGAATAGGGCGGCATAGAAATCTAATTAAATAATAAATAAATAAATAAATAAATAAATAAATAAATAAATAAATAAATAAATAAATAAATAAATAAATAATTCCAAAATCCTCCTGGCCGACGTGATAGCTACTAGGAATGCCACTTTCAGAGAAAGAAAGTGAAGGGAACAGGATCCTAGAGGCTCGAACGGAGAAGAGGTTAATGCCTGTAATACCCTAGGCAAATCCCAAGATGGATAGCGATGTACAGTCGGAGGGCCAGAATTAACTGCCCCCTTCAAAAAGGCACTAACTGCCGGGTATTGTGAAAGCGGACTGAAGTTGTCACAGGTAAGAACCGTTGACAAGGCCGCGACTTGCCTGCGTATGCTGCTAGGTGATAAACCCTTATTTAGACCCTCCAACAGATATTCTAAGATGTTGGGGATAGTGACAGAAAGCGGCCCCAGCTGGTGCGTAGTGCACCACTGACAAAAAAATTTCCATGTAGCGTCGTAGATCCTATTGATCATCGAGATCACCCCTGATGAATAGGATTGTTTAGTTAAACTCTCCCGCTCAAGTGCCAAGAGGCTAACTGAAGCCACTGTGAATCTGGATATTGAAGATTCCCCTGGCTGAGAGCTACCTGGTACGGGGGAATCCTCCACGGAGGCGAGAGCGACAGATCCACGAGGTCGGCAAACCATTGATGTTGGAGCCAATGAGGAGCAACTAAGATTAATTCCGCCTGTTCCAGAATCAGTTTGCGGATGGTGGCCTGTAACAACGGGAGGGAAGGAAAGGCATAAAGCAGATCCTCCAGCCACTTGCACCGAAAGGTGCTTGTTCCCTCCGCTCCCCTCATCGGAAACCTGGTGAAGTATCTGGGGAGCTGGGCATTCGACGGGGAGGCAAAGAGATTCAGAAGTGGATGGCCGAACCTGTTCGAGATTTTCCTGAACAATGTCGGGTCCAGGCGCCACTCCTTCAGGCGCTGCCTCCTCATCCTCTGATAAGGGTGTATCAGCTATCTCTAGGTCCACAGACCCTTTCTCACCTAACTGGGAGGATGTTTCAAAAATGCCAGAACAGGGAACTGTGGCATGTCCCCCTTGAGAAAGAGGGATAGATGGAGGCGGTGGTGGGTGCAATGGGATTTGTTGAGTCCCAGATGATGTCATAAATTGTCTAAATGCATGATGCATAAAAGCCTGAAATTGTCTCTCAGACCAATATTCACCTTCTTCCATAGAACCAACCCCAACCTCCGTTGGGACATACATGGCCAGAGGCCCCTGAGGGGCCGAGGAAGATGAGGAGCGAGGGGGACCACCCTGTTCAGATTCCCCCTGAGGAGACCACGGCCTAGGGGCATCATACTGAGGCGGAAATGGAGGCTCAAGAGAAGAGGTGTCCAATGGAGCAGGGGGAACCACCTCAGCCTCACTGGACATGAGCCTTTGTGCCTTGGAGAGTTCTCTCTCCAGCGCCTGATGTCTCCTTGCAGCCTCTCACTTGGCTGTTTTGGAGGGCTCCTTGGTGGAAAGATGTTTTGTCTTGGCTTTTTTCTTTCCCCCCACATCCAAATCAGAAGATCTGCGTTTTGTTTGTGCGGGGGGAACACCAGGGCCCTGTGGTGCCTGGGGCAAAGAACTGTCTGCCATTGCAGTCTAGATAATCTGGAAGGAGTTACCCAGAAGTGGGGGGAACCCAAAGACGCAGATCAAGTAGTCAGAGATGGAAAACCGATCCTCGCTCTGAACAACAGCAATGGTAAGGGACAGTCAGACAGTTTCCTAGAACTGCCTGTCTAGGCCTTGTGGCAAAAGGCCACAAACTAAATTAAACAGGTGGTATAAAGAGAATCCCCCTTCGCTCCACACAAACAACTATTGGGAGTAAGTAACCAGACCTCAATGAGTATTAATGACAATAGAACAAATTCGGGATTAAGGAACCTCTGGATTGAACAAGGTATCAAAGATTGATTTAGAAAGACACAGCAGACCAGCAACGATCAAGGCAAGCCACAATACATTTGAGGGAACATGAGGCCCTACAAAATGGCGTCCATGCCCTGATCTTTCAAAATGGCGGATGCGCCTGACCACGTGGTTGAAAATGGCATCCGCGCCCTTGCCGCGCCAGTAAAATGACGACTAAGGCAATAATTGGGGAGAAAAAAGGGAAAGCGTATCCCCCTGCCAGGGAGAAGTCCTTAACGAGCTTTCCCCCGATTAAAACTTGCGGTTAGTTGTGCAGCCTCCGCTGCGATCAATGGACTCCTTGCTGTGGGAAAGCCACACAGCTGCAATGAAATGGAGGAAAAAAACCTCCGGTTGAAAACAGGCTCCGAGGAAGCTCCGTTCTCCACTAGCCAGCCAGCCAGCTGCTGCGCGCTTCAGACACTCCGCTCAAATGGGGACTAAAAGCCCCAGCCAAAATGGGCCTGCAGCCCTGCACCTAAGCCTTGCAGGCTTCAAAACGTAAGATTTTGAAGAAAACCACCACCAAATTTAGCCAAAGTAATCCAATTTGAATAAAGTAAAATATAATACAATTTGGACACCTTAAAAGGTATTAAATTTAATTAAAAACCAATTAACCTAGTCAAGCTAAAGGAGCTAAAAATATTGCGCCCTACTGAGCTGAGACTAAGTCAAAAAACTGGGTAGACACGCCCAGAGGGAGGTGTGGCCAAAGTTCTGACTTAGTCTCCTCTGAGCAGGAAGGCTGAAATTACCCATCGGTGGATTCTACATTCATCATGCTAAAGAAAGGGAAAGTTAATTCAACATCAAGTGTTTAAATGTTAATAATTAGTAAACCCAAATAAAAAAGTTCTTAAAAATCTCTTAAAAGACATGAGGTTCAACACTTAAAAGTCTCCCAGTTAAATCCTCTTCAAGAATAGGTCTTTCTGAATTGTCTGAAATGGTATAGGGCAGGGGTAGGCAACCTTGGCTCTTTTATGACTCGTGAACTTCAACTCCCAGAATTCCTGAGCCAGCATGACTCAGCTTGGAAACCTCTCCCTTTCCCCTCAGCTTGGCTGGCTCAGGAATTCTGGGAGTTGAAGTCCACGAGTCATAAAAGAGCCAAGGTTGCCTACCCCTGGTATAGGGTTTACTGCCTGAGCAGAGGGTTGGATTAGAAGACCTCCAAGGTCCCCTCCAACTATGTATTCTATTCTGTTATGTTATGTTAAGGTTTAGGTTAAGCTAAGAGGTCTTTTCTCTAAGCACTAGTAGACAGAGGACTGAACAGGAATGTGTTTTGCAACAGGCTGGAAATCAAAACAATTATGAAAGCTATTACTGAAAGACACAAGGCAAAAATTAGACTAGAATGTTAACCAAGTCCAGTGATGTAAGGTTAGAATCCAGGCAGCTGGTCATGGGATAAACATGTTGCCTCAAATCCTGGGTCAGTGCCACATTACAAACTTTATCTCACAGGTTAGAAACCTCTTTACAGCTGGTCTGCTTCTATTCCATTTAACACATAGATCAACTCAAAAGCAAGCAGAATTCTTGAAACGTTTCTTCAAAAGCCTTGCTGGCACACTATGGTACTTCTTAGCCTTCTGAATGATTGTCTGTCAATGCCCTGGAATCCAGGCAAATTTAAATGCAATAGATGATTCTTCAGGCAATTTGATCTTACATTATTTTGAGCTCTAAAGGTTTTTCAACCTAGAAAAAAAATTGGCAAGTCAACACAGCTTTTACAAAATAGGTATAATATATTCTGACTGCCCGGAGTAACAAACAATATGCATATTTTATTCTGTCGAAACAAGCGTGCAAAATGCACAATATTCAAAGCAGACTTGCAAAATGGAATACAATAGTCTAGTAGTTTCTTTATAACTAGAGCAGAGGTCCCCAATCTTTTGGGCACCAGGGACTGGTTCTGTGGAGAGAGGTTTTTCCATGGACCAGAGGGTGCATGGTTTTGTGTGCTGCCTGCATCCCACGGATGGAGCTTTGCTTGTTTGTGCGAAACGGTTGCTGGCACGCTGAGACCCAGTACTGGTCCACGGATCGGGGGTTGGGGACCCTGGAACTAGAGGATAGGTGGTTTGGGCACTATTCCTAGATAACAGCTTTCTCTAAATGAGGCATGTCAAACATGTGGCCCACGGGCCAGATGCAGCCCATGCAGGCCACACCCATTCTGGCCGCAAAGGCAAAAAACATCCTGATATGTCACGATATGGCCCACAATGTGATCGGGCTTGACACCCCTGCCCTAAATATTCAGCCTTTCCTCACTAATGATGTAATGAATCACCAGCTCTTGCTTGTGGTTAAAAGAGTGATTGCTATTCTTTACATCAGGAGTCTTGCGAACTCTCAAACTTCCTCCTTCCATTATATATTCAAGATGGACAATATTTAATATTTATTGCTATGTATATGTAGGGATCTGGGTCTATACATATGTTGTTCATAGTATGTTTAGGTGTGTGTCATGTATGTGTTTCACTTTGAGAGCGGGCAACTAAATTTCATTTTTGATGTGTGCCATTGTGCCCACAGTATAAAAATGACAATAAAGGTTATCTATCTTATCTTCAAACTTGGCCCTTTTATGACTTGTGGACTTCAACAACCAGAATTCCTCAGCCAGGCATGTCTGACTGAGGAATTCTGGGAGTTGAAGTCCACAAGTCATAAAAGGGCCAAGTTTGAAGACCCTTGCTTTTCACGGTCTAGAGCAGGGGTGGGGAACTATGGCCCTTTAAGTCATAAAGGGGCCATAGTTCCTCACCTCCGGTCTAGAGTCTTGACTGTGTTCATACTGCCTTGCTTATCAAATACCTTGTCCTTATGGGTTGGTGGCAATATTTTCAAGTAAATGTTTCTTCAGTGGCAAGATTGACACGCACCATCAGCCAATGATCTAAAGAAGCGGGCATGATAATACCTCCCCACAGCTCACATCCTGCAGTAAGTTACCTTACCTGTCTTTTCTGAAAAAGGATGCTGAAGCACTACACATTTTTCACATTTAGATGTTATGGGCAGATCCATCAGCTCAAGCAGGAAAACCTGTTCCTTTTCAGGACTTCTCCAGACTGTTTAAATCACGGGCTGGGAACAACATGAGATCAGCATCATGCAATCAGAAAATTGCCAAGTTGTTCTGAGATAGAAAACAAAGAAAGGACTAAGGTCAAAATGGCAAATCAAAATGAAGGCTGCTTCATCCCACTATTGAAGCCATCTCAGCTTCTGCAGAAGCCTACAAGAGCCTTTTGGTACTGAGCTTATTGTATTCCTCCATCCCAATTAGCAAATTATCCCGTCTAATCTAGAGATTATTTCAGTTTCTTTATGAAACAATGGAAATAAACACCTGTTTAAATCCCCATATCTTCCCTGCACTAGTAGGAAGACAGAGCTAGAAGTACATGTCATTCATAAGCTGAAGACAATTCAGCTAAAAGTTTTGTATGATTTTTATAGTAGTTAACAATATGGGTGGAAAATGTACCTAAGGCAGCTAAAAGTCATCAAGTCATGGTTACAGCCATCATTAGCCTTGGAAAGCCTTGCCAAGCACCATGGGCCTGAAGCTAATTCATTATCCCTTGCACAGCAGTTACATCATGTATTTTATTTCAAATCATTTTCGGCTCCCATCAGCTCTTACAATCTTTCCAAAGATCACCTCCTACAGAGACTTCATGACTCTCCTCTGTTATGACACTATGAAGTTGGATCTCCTGGGAGGCCACAAGATATTTGCATATCACAACAGGTGAGGTCTATTGTCAAAATACCAAGTACATAGGGGAGACTTCCTCTTCATAGCTTTCTCATTTTTTAAAAAAATACTATATTAGGTGGGATCAGTGGTACCATAATAATTTTCTTCTTTGGGAGAAACTGAAATTTCTTTATTGCCCTTCCCATTTATGTGCATTAAGGAAGGGAAATTATGAAAGAGTGAGCACCCTATCCACTTATACAATACCATCTTCTCCTGTAGAACGTTCCCTTCCCCTCACTCTACCCAAGAAATCATCCCAAATACATTTCATGTTCATTTCATAAGAACTGAAAAGAGCTGTAGGGGATACATTGGATCTAAACTCCAAAAAGTGCTTTAGAGTGGGAATGTAACACCAATCAGGGATACCTAAAAGAAATCTGGAACTACTTTATGGAGGCTGAATGCAAAGTGCTACACAGCTCTGTGACAGAACAGTTCTGATCTTCATTTGTCAATATCCACACCAGGGGTCTTCAAACTTGGCCCTTTTATGACTTGTAGACTTCAACTCCCAGAATTCCTCAGCCAGGTACGCTGACTGAGGAATTCTGGGAGTTGAAGTCCACAAGTCATAAAAGGGCCAAGTTTGAAGACCCCTGATCCACATGTTAGATGATGGAAGGAGAAGCATATTTACACGGATGAATGGAACCATCTTAAAATAAGTTCATTTTTAATGTGGGTTTGGGACTGCCTCTAAGGACAGAGCATGTTGAAAAGATGGGCCCAAGTTAATTCAGAGCAGGGGTCTTCAAACTTGGCCCTTTTATGACTTGTAGACTTTAACTCCCAGAATTCCTCAGTCAGTGTGCCAAGTCATAAAAGGGCCAAGTTTGAAGACCCCTGATTTAGAGCCTTTCCCCCTCTAGAGTACTTTAGAGAAAGCTGGTCTTTGCTGTGACAAAATTTGCTACAGTATTTGGGCACTGTAGTAAAACAGCCTGAATCTCTTGCTCTCCAATCCAGCTATCCAAATGTGTTGTCCATGTGGGTAGAGGACAAATAATTTGAGTTGCTGGCTACTGAATGAATGCAGTTATGTAAGGTATTATATATTTCACTACATTGTAATACAGGCACTTTGAAATTGCACCACTGCACACTATCCAGAGTTCACATGATAGAAAAGAAACATAAAGTAACCACACAAGCTACATTCATCACAAAGGAATGGTTCTCAGACAGTGCATGGTGAACTCCTGGAGAGCCTTAGAGCAGTGATGGCGAACCTTTTAGAGACCGAGTGCCCAAACTGCAACCCAAAACCCACTTATGCATTGTCGGGTGCCGGGTGGGTGTGGCCAATTAGGTGGGCGTGGCTGCGGTGGTAACAGCAGACTGGGTGGGACTAAAAAGTTCAATAAATCAATTCCAACTTTGCAAGATTTTTTTCCCCACGAGAAGTTGAAATTGATTGATTGAACCACGGCACACGGCAGTGGAGGCCTAAAGCGAAAAGGTTTTATAAAACCCAGCTGAAGGCCTAGGACTGGGGTGATGGTGCACGTGCCCACAGAGAGGGCTCTGAGTGCCGCCTCTGGCACCCGTGCCATAGGTTCGTCACCACTGCCTTAGAGTCGTTGCAAGAGTTCTATGCACCAAATAAGAAGAATTTTTTTTAAAAAAACCCTACTTGCACAGCTTTTCCAGGGGCACAGAGGGATACTTCAGTGCCTCAGATGCAGTGGGAGAGTGAGCAATGCTGGGCTATCCTAAGAGGAAGCTTAGAAGGAACAGGATCAGTTAATTTGACTGATCCTTCCTTCCTTCCTCCTGCACCAGCTGGGATTTTTCCCCTTCCCAATGTACACATTACTTTACTCAGGCGGGCCATGCTTCATGCATGGTGCCTGAATGCAATTCCTGTAAACTGGATGCAACTTCATCTCTAATCATGCACAAAGGGCTTCTCCTCAAAAAATGAAAATGGGAGGGGGGGAGGAATCATAACAAGGATATATTTGGTTGTTTCTTCTGAACAAGTGTGGTGTGTGAGGTAGGGGAAAGAATAGGAAAAGAAAAATCAATGTCACTGCCCTTTTGGATCTTTTAGCAAATTGCCAATGAGATTTCTTTGTGTGAAAAAGACTAAACTTCTGTAGCCTGAGTAGATATTTGTGCATAAGCGTGACAGTATTTTTCTGCTATTCAGAGATGCTGTTGTTGTGAATATTTAAAATACAGGCAGTCCTCAGCTTATGACCACAACTGAGCCTAAAACTTCTGCTGTTAAGAGAGACATTTGTTAAGTGAATTTTGCCCCATTTTATGACCTTTCCTGCCACACTGCAGTTGTTACGTTAGTAATACGGTTGTTAAGTAAATCTGGCTTCCCCGTTGACTCTGCTTGTCAGAAGATCGCAAAAGATGATCACATGACCCCAGGATACTGCAACCGTCATAAATATGAGTCACTTGCCAAGGAGCTAGATTTTTTTAAAAAGATATTTTATTGGTTTTTTAATTTTTAAGAAAAAGTAGCCAAGGAGCTGGATTTTGATCATGTGATCAACAGGAGGCTGCATAAGTGTGAAAATCAGTCATGTCACTTTTTTCAATGTCATTGTAAATTCAAACAGTCACTAAATCAGGGGTTCTCAACCTTGGCCACTTTAAGACTTGTGGACTTCAACTCCCAGAATTCCTCAGCCATATTCCTCAGCTGGCTGAGGAATTCTGGGAGTTGAAGTCCACAAGTCTTAAAGTGGCCAAGGTTGAGAACCCCTGCACTAAATGAACTGTTGTAAGTCGAGGACTACCTGCAGTTACTCATGATTTCTGAAATCATAGCCTTTTTTGTCACTGTGTTTTAATTCAGTCAGCAAACGACAAGGTGAGAGTCCATAATATTTTTGAGGTTTTAAAGAAAAGCTTTTTTAAAAAAAATAATAATAATAAAATTTGAGAACTACCCCCTTAGTTAAAAGGTGACTGATTAGTGTTTTGCCTGAGTGAATCTTGAAAATGCAGCCAGACCTTTTTTATTTGAATGGCTGCCTTTTCTTTTTCCTCTGAAGTAAAATGGTTTGGAAATAATTAATCCAAGAAGTCTATTGGAATGCTTGCAAGAGTTGCACTATGTAACAAAATTGTGTAATTAGCTTATCAGGCTGTGAAATGCACCAGATATTGAGGTGAATAATAACCTGATACAGCACAGGGAGCACTTTCTTAGTCTGAGTTATGGAAATCAGCAGAAAGGTCAGGATATAAAGCTATGATTCACTCTCCACAAACTGCAACCAAATTAAAAAATATTCAAAGTATTTCAAAATCTATCATTGCGCTCAAGAGAGTCTAATACTGCTGAGAAGTACCTCATTCAAAATGCCAAGAGTAGGAGGGTGTAGTGAATGTGTGAAATCAGAAAATGGGAACCTACATCTTAATTGCACTATCCCTACATATTAAGTAGCAGTCCCTCTACTAATAGTTGGACTTATGCAAAGCTGTGATTCGTTTGTATAACTACACTCAGCTGGTTTCATTGCACTAAGCAATACACTACAAATGATATGCCACATGGCTAGATTTATTTCACATGCTAAGCCACACACACACACACACACACACATACACACACACACACTCCACCTTATGATTATCATGTGAACCTGTCCAATGGCTAATTTTTAGCCTATTAAGGAGTATTAGGGCTAAGTGCTCTCCATCCTTTCTTGCATTTTCTCCTCATATGCTAAGTTGCTAAAATGTGAATGAACCTATTTGTATAATTCTCTGTCTCCACATCTAGACCACAAGGAAAATAGCATTGCAGTAATGGTTTCTCACTGTCCATAAATACTTCAGACAAAGATTTTTTTCACAGACTCATCTTCCCCAATTTAATCAATTGCAATAAGGACATCTGTTAGTTATCCCATTATTCTGTCATTTCAGCAGACAGCCATTTCCTTGTATTTCTTACATGGATATACAGACTATAGAAATGCCAGTAAAAGATGGAGTAAAGTTTTTTTTGCAAGCAGTTTAACACAGATCAGGTTGTAAGATGGCTTTATTGAAGGGAAAGTTCTGGAAACGCAAAGAAATCTGAAATAGAAAACTATTGACTTGAAAACTCCAGAAACCAAAACTGCCTTCCAGGTTTTGTGGAAATCTCTACCCTATCACCGCTTGATTATTGCTGTTTCAAGCATATATAGATATATTTATTCTGTTTATCTTAAATTTTGCTTATGTGTTTCCTAACACATAATATGTCAATATCTTTAGCCAGCAAACCACATTTTCTCCCCCAAAGGCAGCTGAAATTGGTTATGTGATCACACAAGCCATATGTTGCCCCCACTTCCAAAAAAGAGATGAGTGAACACAATTCACTCCTGTGCTATGCATCAAAAGTGTTTCCTCATCCCTTGAGTAACATGACCTAATTTCTCTGTGGGACAGAAAATAAACTCTAAACTGCAAAGCTTGGAGGATTTGTCAGAAATATTTGTGGTTGACAGTCCTATGTTGAAAAGTCCTAAGCATTAGTTTGTTTGCAGTATGAATTAGCCAGTCAAACTACTTCAATTAGCAGGACAAGCCATTAATCAAAAGTCCTATAACAGTTAAATCACAGAGCGATCACCTCCGTGATGTAAAGTGCTCTTGTGAGCTGCACAAGCAGGCAGGCAGTACAGACTTTCAGTTTGGCTGAGAAAAAATGTTGCCACAATGAAAATGCTAAATGTGTGGTTTCCATTTCCTTACAAGCAATGCTAGAATTCAAAATGCCCTTTCAGGTTATCAGTTTATAAGTCCAGAAATATATAGCTGTTTATTACAGGGCTGCAGCTTTTTCTAAATTAGGAACTTCTACTGCAATAGGAGAGTACATAATATTTTCCTAGCACACACATTGCAATACCCAATTTTTAGGAAAATATCATTCTTCCATTCTACACCACATTATGATCAAACATCAGTTTGGAAAAAATACTTGTGAAGGAACTGAAACTGTCCATTTCCAGATCTTACTCTAGAAACAAATCTCTAAGTAATCATGGTAAGCCAAATTTTTTTTAGCTCTTTACTGTCAGAGAAGCAATAGTCTGCTTTACTGAGTTTGGAAGGATTAATGTGTTCACCTTTTGGAAGTCCAGTGAATCCTTGCAGTACATTGACATGGCGTCCAAGCCAAAACCAAATTATTCTGGCTTGGTGTACTAAGGTGACCAACCATCCTCCTTTAGGGAGGACAGTTCTCCTTTTGTGAGTTCTGTGTCCTCCTTCATGTCCTCCTTTTCGATATTTGAAGATTAATCTGCAGGGCTTTTTTTTTCTCATAGAACGCTCAGAACGGCGTTCCGGCACCTTTTTTTGATGGTTTTTTTTTCCAACTTTTGCATGAGCTGTGCTACTCCCACTATTGGCTTTCGAAAGCCAATAGGAATTGCTACTGAGCATGCCAAAACACCCGGCTGGCAAACTTTGCACATGCAAGTTGTCTATATTATTGTTGCAATGAATAAAATGTTTCTTTTATTTACGATATTTTTTTCTTCAACTTATTTGTGTCCGCCTTTTCATTGTAAAAAAGTTGGTCACCTTACTATCTAGCTACAGTATTACTCTTGCACAGCAAAGAAGAAAGTAATAAAAGATATGGGGGATAGTCACAGAAGTGACATTTTGAGGCTTGTACATCTATTTCTTTTCTTACTTTTGCACAACCTGTGACACTCTCAATTCTTGGAGTTGAGTAAGTGTTTGTATCCAAAGGTGAAACACTTATTGAGTTTTCACTTAGATGAAGCTCAGGGTTCTATGTGCACTTTGGAGCAAGCTATTTATACAAAGGGTGGCCTTTGTTCACAACTTCTGTATAATCTGGGAATGGGAGGAGAACTATTAATTAGAAATAGTAGTTAATCATTTTTAACTTTATTTAACACTGCAATAAACTGACATGTTGCTTTTTAAGGCATTGGTATTTTTAAACATACAAGTTACCAGAACAAGAAGCTTCCTTCTCTCTCAAGATACTAGATTTTTTTATGATTTAGCATGAGGTGTAAAGTTTTCTAATGACTGAAAACTGCTTTCTACTTCCCACCTCATGTTGACCCTGGGAGAACTATAATTATCCCAGATAGAGATGATTTCCAAATAGGACAGAAAGATCTAAGAAAACAGTGAAAAGGAAGAAGATATCAGTTAGTTGCAGGTTTTGAAATAGTGGTTATCACATTCTAGTGACTTTGGAGATAGTCCTGTTTGCATGGGCGCTGACATTTACACTGAATAGGCACTAATAGCAAACCGTGGATGAGATTCTAAAAAGCCTTTCTGTACTCATTACAAACATTTGATAGTGTCAGAATTTATTTCAGGCATTTTAAGCTCTCATAGTTATAAGTCATGTCCAAGGCGGTAAAGATGATGTGGATTCCTATGAGGTCTGATGAGCATGTCTTGCTTTGAGTGACTTCCTTTCCTTCTCCTTGCTAAGGCCCCCTTCTCCCTTTCTCAAATGAGAGTGAAATTAACAAGATAGAGCCTCAGTGTCTAAAATAGTTAAGTAGAGGTTTGAAGGAATACAAGGAACAGGAGAAAGGCTACATGGGAAATGTGCAGATACAATTACTAATTAAAAAAAACTTGCTTCCCAGCCAAAAACAAAACAAACATATCACCACCCCCATTTAAATGTACTTTTCAACAAGCATACTTTCTTGTAATTTATAGGTAGAGATGTGGTATATTTTAATTAGGGAAGAAATCTAATAACTGGAGATGTGCCAGCTTGGGAAGGGTGGAGAGGGAGACCAAACAGCTGGCTATGACAGCTGTTTGGGCTATTCCAGTCAAATGCCTCTAATACTCTGCAGAAATAGCTAAAATTGATCAGAGTTGAGAGAAGACGGGGAGGAATAATTCACATGTAATCTTACAGTGCCACAACCATCTTTTGTGGACCTGGAACTTGTCCATCAATACCAGAGGTGCAATGAGGAAATTTATTCATTAAAATGCTTGTATGTGATATAACTGATCTTTGCAAGATCAGTTAAAAGAAAAAAGAAAAAAACCAATACTACATAACATTAACAGAAAAAACATACCTCAAAGGTTCTACCAGATTGCAATATTTAAGAGAAGAGTCCTGGAATATGCCCACAATATCAAGTCTAGTGGGGTGGGCAGATAATCTCAGGGGGAGGTAGTTCCTCAAATAACCTGGCTCTCTGCTATTTAGGCTTTATAGGTGATAACTAGCACCTTGAATTGGACCTGGAAAGAACCTGGGACCCAGTGCAGCTCATACAGCAGCAGTGTAATATGGGCAAACCATAGGACAACCAGAACTATTGCACTCTAAACTAGTTGTAACTTCTGGATGGTCCATGTGTGGAGTGCATTGTAGTAATCCTGGAGGAAGATGTAGGAAGAAACCAGGGTATGTATGTAAGGCCTCCCAGTCCAGGATAGGCACAATAGGAATACCAGATGAATTTGTCTGAAGATTCTCCTAGCCATGGCTACCACTTACCTCAGGAGCTGCACCCCTAATTTGTGCACTGGCCCTGACCAGGGGAGTGCTATCCCATCAAAAATCAGTGTCCAGGAAAACCGAAAACCCAAAGCCACTACATCTTGCCAAGATTGAATGAGAGCTGTTTCTTCCTCATGCCTCCCTCATAGCCTCCAACATATTAATGATACTACACCTCATGCTGCTGAATTGCCTAGTGGTTTTTATGCAGGTGTTAAAGAAGAGTGGGGAAAGACCTAATCCCTGAGGCGCTCTCTTCAAACCAGGCCTCTTTCCCCCAATAGAGACTAGAACCAGCCACGAAGGAAAGAAGTCCTTTCCATTCCCTCACTTGCAACTTGGTAAATGCTATTGAAAGCCACTGACAGATCGAAGAGGTGCAGGAAAGATGCACATCCCCATCCCAAGCCTTCCACAGTTCTCCTAATGCTGCCTCAGTACTGTAATTCAGTCTGAAACCTGACTGAGAAGGAAGAAGATAATCTGCCTCTTGGTGGTGGTGGGCAGATCTCCAGGCCTATTGATTATGTGGTTTTGTCTCCTGCAGCCTAAGTGAGAGTTAGGTTAGGGGTAGGGTAGAGAGAGGGTTTGGTGGATGAGTATTGATTTATTAAACTTTGTATCCACCCATATAAAGTGCATAGGTGTGATCTGCTATGCTCCAACAGCCCTGGAGGGTCTGATATAGTTCCCATTATTCTTGGCTATGCTCCATATAGTATGATTCCATTTAACAACTTTTGAGAACCAATTATGTCCCCATAATTATTTATCAATATTCAGGATTTTTATCCTGTCCATTTAAGTAATTTTCTGATCTGTTGCTAAGGAAAAGTCAATGCTTGCTAAGACAAAGGAAGCATGACTTCTCCTTTCTTGCAGCGGGATTTCATGAGTTCATGACAAAGATACTGCAATAAACTGTATTGCAGATACTGCCCCATATTTATATCAACGATTTCACATAAAAATCTAGAGGCTCCTTCACATACTCTTCCTCCAATATCTGACATCAACTGCCAGCAATGTTTCTCTGGATTCTGCGTAGAAGAAACAGGCCAGACTTTGCACAAAATTTTCTTTAGTGGAAGATTTGATTATATTGATTAGTGTGAATTTTGGATTTCAAACAGTTGAAGCTGCTAGCCAATTCTTTTAGTTTAGAAAACAAGAACTAAAATGAGAATCTTTTACATATAACCTTCACATGACGAAACTTGCTTGTGATTAAGTAAAATATATGCTATGCATCGTATGGCATTGCACTGAAATTCTTTTTCCTGCTATTGTTTTCCAGTCAGGATGAATCCAAGGCAGAAATTATTACAGCTGAATCATCAGCTCAACTCATCACAGAAATAATAACTGCTGAGGTCATGCGGATTAGACAATGGCAGGATCATTTCAGTGATAAACTATTTACATGGAGATAATCTGATAGAGCAAACATACCCTGACACTGGAAGAAAGGAGGGCTGAGATTGTACTTGTAATTAGAGAGAGAAAACATTTATCCCAGTTCCTCTGACATATCATTCCTGATCTTGTAGGTGTGACTACGTTCATGTTTAATTAGGACAAACCAAACAACATCATAATTCAAGAGTAATACATTGGCATGTGTTACTTGCCTCTGCAAATAGCTGGCAGGTTTCATAGCTCATCTCAAGATAAACAAAGTCACGTTTGAACTCGTATAAGGCAGGGGTTCTCAACCTTGGCAACTTTAAGACTTGTGGACTTCAACTCCCAGAATTCCTCAGCCAGCAAAGCTGGATGTGGAATTCTGGGAGTTGAAGTCCACAAGTCTTAAAGTTGCCAAGGTTGAGAACCCCTGGTATAAGGTAAAGTCTACCAGGGGGCTCAGCCTACAGGTGGTATTATTTTCAATATTCTTCCCTCAATTGTTCTTAATTATCTTAAGTGTATGCCTCTACAAATAAGCTGTGAACTTAATGAAGGTTGGGACGATTCCTTTCTCCGAGTAGCTGACCGATACTCTATCCCACATTGTTCTCAAAGCCTTCTAATCTTTCAGAGAATTTTTGGGATCAGTGTGGAGAGATGCAACTGACTGGAGCACAGTCATAAAACTTTATTCATGCTGACTTGTCTTAGAACATGTTTCTTTAATAATAAATATATACATATGGTAAGATTTTGCAATCAACAGTCAGTCTGATTCAATGACAATTGTACCAAAACTCAGATTAATAACAATCTGTTGGCAGCATGCATTTGGGTACTATTTTAGGATAGAGTTACAATTAAAATCATGAAAAAGTGGGCTGTTGGGAAATAATTTACAATCTGTATCAGGTCAGTGGAGTTCCTGAAAAACTGTGAAACTTGGCTAACATTTGCACGAGATTCATGGGTTAACTACCTAATACAACAGAGTGGCTGCTTAGGAACTTAATAGTTTATCTGTAACCTTATACAGAAATAAGAAAAATCAGCTTTCTAGTATCCTCCTAAGCATGTTTACTTAGAAATGCTGGGGGCACATCTGTAGAACACAGTGTAGGACAGAGTAGATGGGATTTTTGCTATGAAGCAAACTTGTGGAAATTTGGGAAGAGAAATAAATGTGAACTTGGATAGGGAGACCCAGGTTCAAATGCCACAGAACCAGTCATTCTCTCTCAGCTCAATTTATCTCACAGCTGCTGTTGCAGGAGTAAGATTAGGAAAACCTTCCCCTGTTTGAGCTCTCTGAGACAAAGCAGAATACAAATGCAATAAATGAATCTGGAGCAGTGCCCTGGTCTAAGACCATAGGAGTGAGATTGGCCAGAATGACAAGCAGAGACCATTGCAGGGGAAAGCTGGCTACGTTTGGGGAAAATAAAGCAGAGCAGAAACCAGCATTCTCTGTTTTAAGAACAGTGTTATCATTTGTTGTCTATCCACCAGTATTCTATTACCTTTACTGTTTCCCCCCTTATTATATTCCCTATATATCTTTTTAAATCTGTATCTGTACCAGCAGAAACGTGGTGTTATGTACCCTCTTTCCCTCCACTGGAGAAAAAAAAGAAAATTGCATCAAAAACTCAGTCAGTTCTCATTTCCGTATTGAGGAGGAATTTGTGAAGCTTATAGTAGAGTAGTGATGGTGAACCTTTTAGAGACCAAGTGCCCAAATTACAACCCAAAACCCACTTATGCATCGTCAGGTGCCGGGTGGGTGTGGCCCATTAGGTGGGCATGGCTGCAGTGGTAACAGCAGACTGAGTGGGACTAAAAAGTTCAATCAATCAATTCCAACTTTGCAAGATCTTTTTTTTTCCCCCGCGAGAAATTGACATTGACTGATTGATTGAACTTTTTTTTTGTACATGGAAGGGAGGCCTAAAGCGAAAAGGTTTTATAAAACCCAGCTGAGGGCCTAGGACTGGGGCGACAGTGCACGTGCCCACAGAGAGGGCTCTGAGTGCCGCCTCTGGCACGCGTGCCATAGGTTCGCCACCACTGTAATAGAGGATTCAAGGGGGAACCTGGAACAATCTTTATGCACTTCTGAAAAATTCCACATTGAAATAAGCTCCTTATTAAACCTGGCTGTCCTGATTGATGTTAAAGGATAATCAGATATTAGGAAGAGAGGGAATAGAAAAACATAGCAAGAGCTCTGGGGGATCAGCTTTGAGATTCATTTTGTCAATTATTGTATTCCCATACTGGCTTTGGGCAAATTTAAATGCCTAACATCTTTGCAACATTCTCTATTTGATCTGCAGGATCTGATACTGACAGGAAAACCACCTCATACATAACTATTACATTTTTATCATGGAGGTTACTCTTTTATCTTTTATGAGCCCCCTTTTAAAACTCTCCAAATTGCTGATTACCACTGCATCTTACAAATTATATGATTCACCTGTGCACTAGAGTCACTAGACCACTGACGGGGAACCTCTGACTACATATGAAAAATGACATACCATGTTTTGGGTGACAAGGTTTACCAACATTGGGCAACTATTATTTAAAGCATACCCTATTCTCACATGATTTTTGGAAGCTATGTGAAAATGTGGTATGTTCTTGCGTGCCCTCTGGAAGTCACGTGAGAGAGCTGTGCTCTTGTGTAGCCTCTGGAGCTTCCAAGCATTGTAGGTGTGCTTTTGTGAGATTTTTGAAGGCTGTGGTGGCCCATGAGATAGAATGTGCTCTTGCACAACCTCTAGAGCCTCCAGAATTTGTGCAAAAAGGCTGTGCTTGTGTGGCCTCTGGAGCCTCTAAAAATCATGTGAAAACAGGATATGCCATGGAAGAGCATTCTCCAAAGTTGCTTCAAAAATGAAGGCCTTGTATGACCTGGAGCTGCCTCAATTCATATTTTTAAAAAATAAATGGATATGTATTGTTTCTCTTTTTTGGGTGTATATGTGTGTGTGAGACAATAGAGAAGTATTTATTTTTCTTTTGAATATGTCACTATCCAGCTTTATTGCATATGACCCTAACCTCTAATATTTTAGGTGTCTCTCTGTGTGTGTGGGGGGGATATTTCCCTTTTTGTATGGTGCATGATTTCATAGACCACTTTCATGTCATATATTATTGGCATTGTTTTCCACAATAAAAAGTCCAAATCTTTTTACAAGTCCCCCCTTGATTGTTTTTGGTTTTGTTCTTCAGCTCTTCATGCACCATCCTCCCCCAGATTCTTAGCTGGTGAGAGTTCTGTCATCAATATTTGAATTTGCACCTGCACAAGTGACACTGAAGCTCTGGGTCACTTACTGTGGCAAAATTAAAGACCCCAGAGCAGTGTTTCTTAAACCTGGGTAAATTATGCAAAATTGGGTAAAAATCTTTTTTTCTTTGGACACACAAACCCATTACCCAATCACAACAGAGATATTTAAATAAGGAGTTTCTGATAAGCGGGAAAACAGATTTTCTGATAAGCGGTTTGGGGTAATGAAGGAAAAGGTTTGGGAAACAACTGCCCTAGGAGAATGTTTCGGCTGACCTCTCAGTAAATCTGTTAATCATTCACACACAGAAACTTGCACTGCATTCCCCAAGAGGAGTCAATGTTAGACTTTGCTTTAGGAATTCTGTTTTCCTGAGTTAATCAATATGAGAAGTGGAGAATAACGCCAAGAGAAAAAGATTACCTTGGGATATGTGTGTGTGTGTGTGTGTGTGTGTGTGTGTGTGTATCTCCACTGAAAGAGCAAGACCATTAAACAAGAAAAGCTTCATTATGTCAGACCATTGACTAAGCTGACACTGGTTAGGTAGCCTTTAAAAAGTGACATCATGTATATGTAATCCTCAACTTACAACCATTCATTTAACAACCATTTGAAACTATGATGGTGCTGACAAAGTGCCTTAAGACTGGTCCTCACACTTATGACTATTGTAGTGTCCCCATGATCAGAATTCAGGTGCTTGGCAGCTGGCACCTATTTACAACAATTGTGGTCACGTGATCACCCTTTACGACAAGCAAAGTCAAAGCAGGAAGCCATATTTGCTTAAGGGTTATGTGATATTTAACTGTGGCAAAAAAAGGTCATAACATTGGGTGCAATTCACTTAACAACCATATCACTTAGCGATGGAAATTTTGGTCTCGTGGTTGTAAAGTAAGGACTAACCTGTAGAATATTTGCCTCAAACATGTTTCTCTTTGGAGAAGGGATCACACTTTGAATATTTTAGGAGTTGTTTAGGTATCTCTAAGGCAGGGTGTCAAACTGCCGGTCCCCAGGACGGATGCGTCATCCAGAAGCTGCACCCACCCCATTGCCGGCAATCGCGAAACTGTCCCGATACGTTGTGTGATGTCACGTGATGTCGCGAGTTTCACATGTCTGCTCTAAGGCATTAAAAGTGGAGAAGATTCTTACTGGAATTAGGTAAAAGCAATTCTAACTGATTTCTCATGTCTAGACCAGAATCTAATAATTCAAGACAAGTGAAGAAGTCTTTCATTTGACTGATCCTGAGCAATGCTTTTTGGATTAAAAAAAAAATATAGAGAGTTTTTGCTTTCTTTTATTATACTAGTTTGAACCTAACTGGCAAACAGAAAAAAGGAGAGAAAAAAATCCTTAAAATTCTTATATGTTACAGTATTTATTTTTATTTATTTATTTTGTTCAGATTTATATGCCGCCCTTCTCCTCAGACCCAGGGCGGCTCACAACAATAATACAAGTAAAAAACAAAACATAGGATCAGTTAAAATTTCTACTTAAAATACTATATAAAAACAAAATAATTTATGTACACTCATACCACATACAATCACAATCAAAGGCCCAGGGGCAGAGTGCAGCTCACGCGCCCCAAACCTGTCTGCATAAATGTGTCTTTAATAGTTTCCTGAAAGCTAGGAGGGAGGGAGCAGTACGAACCTCTGAGGGAAGCTGGTTCCAGAGGGCTGGGGCAGCAACGGAGAAGGCCCTAGCCCTAGGCCCCGCCAGATGGCATTGTCTGACAGACGGGACACGTAGGAGGCCAATGCAATTAAAAAGAAACCACACATGGACACACATTCCAGAAGGCAGCTTTCAAAGAAAATGCACGAAGTCACTAGGAATCTTGTGTTTTTTTAGGATATGAGAAATGTTTTGTGTTGTGTTTGGGGGAAGGAGAAGGGAGAAGTATAGAAGGACAAGTTACCAATCTCACTTATCCCTCTTCTTTCACAAGAGGATTAAGAGGAACCCTAGTTATTGGCAAAGCTCTTTTTAAATTCAAATGTAATTAAATAAAATTAATATTTATTTTGTTTTATTTGGACTCATTGTTTTTTAAAAGATCCATTATTTAGATCTTGTGCTAGGTTGTATTACTTGGGATAATCTCAGCCACTTTCTAGGATCAATAAGAGTTTCAATATGACTTAATCCAGGAAGACAGGATTCCCTTGGTTAGATAAAAGGCTCTCCAAAATGAGAGAGTCAATCTATTCTGGAGGGAGTTTCATTCTGTTTAAGGAGATCTGCAATTCAGAAACACTTCTAAGATTGGCATTGCTCCTGAACAAATAGGTAGCAATTTTTTGCTTCAGTTCAACAGAGTGCAACCGAAGTTTTGAGAAAATGTCCTTGCCAAAGTTATACATCTTACCGGTAGTTATACCCAAGTATGACTAGTGCTTTTTTTGTGTAAAAAAAAAAAAAAAAAAAAAAAGGTGCCGGGACTCACACATGTCATACAACCTGCCTTGTCTACCCTACAAGGTTCCATCCAGAAAAGGTGCCGGAACTCGGTTCTGGGCATTCTATGAGAAAAAAAAGCCCTGCAAATATAAGGCAAAATTCAAGTTTGATATCTACGAAAGAAGCTTATATAGACTCAAATGTGACAATCAAGAAACTAGAAGGGCTCGTTTTATACATTTTTTTCTGTCTCTGGAAAAACAGATTATCATTTCCATGTTTAATGTACAGAACTGCCTGCTTCCTAGATTGCTCTTTGGAGTTTCAAGACTATGACATCTGGAATAAAATCAAAGCATCTGGAAAACATGTCCTTGGCTACATGCAAACCTCAAATGTTCATTAAAAATGTGAAATGCCTTGAAATAATTTCATTTCAAATCACATTTTAAAAGCTTAGCTGTGAGTGTGCTTATCTTGTGAACAGGGTGGGTCACTAGAACCTGCCTAGGAAGATAGGGAGAGGAAGGCGTGTGAGTAGGTTTTTGGTTATATATGCAACATGTGGCAATATACATCAGTTAAAATTATGCTTCATCTACATGTACACACAAGCAAACAAACGAGACCCTGACAAGTTCATTATCTCCCTGTTTAAACAGTTAAACTGGCATTTGGAATTATTTTGCCTCTGAATACGGAAGCTTTAGATGGCCTCTGTGCCAAGATGTCTTGCTAGGTTTACCTTCAGTCATTCATTTTTCTAATTCCCCTTTAAAGCTTCCGAATTAAATGCTGACCCTTCCGTGATACTGTATTGGGTATAAACTCGGGCAGTGGACTGAACTATTTCATGCAACGGGGGTGACGAAGAATCACAGAACGAGGTGGGTTTTTTTAAAAAAAAAAAATTCCGACCATTTGTTTTTGGTCAACCGCAGCCAGGAAAATAAATGCTGGGCAAAAACCCAATTTCACGTTGAAAAACTAAGGATTCAAGGCGTTGGTCCCTACGCTATTCAACCTTTAGGTACCACCCCCACTCTCTGGATCAATAGGCTTTAGACTGGCTCCAACCTAGCAAAATGGTAATTACTTGCTGCAGCCAAATCCAATGGTCTTTACTGCATCGTTCAAGCCGCAAATTCCGCTTATACCATTGTCGCCCCTTAATCTTCGATTGGATGCCCCGAGTTAAAGTTACAGGAGAAATAAAACCTCCCCATCAACGGTGGCTGGATGTCGGTCTTTTCTAGGTTTGTTTTGAAATTCTCCCTTAGCATTTCTTCCTCCTCCCCCCCCCCCAGAAAAAAAAGTGCCTCAAGCCTTTGTGATTATGTCGGTGGCCTTTCCCAGCTCCACAGCATCTTTGTTGGCAAAGATGGGAGCGTGTCGGACCAAGAGGAAGAAGCGTAATTCTACTCAGTTCTCCAACCCAATGCTTTCCCCACAAACGCCGGGCGCAAAGCCAAAGTCGCGCTGCGTTATTGGTCACGGAAATGAGAACAAGGTCCCAGTTGGGTTGGAGGGCGCTCCGAGGGACGAGTCCTTTTCCTTCGGGGGGGAGGGTCATTCATGGCTGACTGGCCGCTTGCTAACATGGTGGAGGTGTGCAGACGAAAAAAGCGAGCACGCGCGCGCTTGCTCTAGCCCGGGCTGCGGCTCCTTTGTGTGTGTGTGTGTGTGTTTGTGTTTCTCTCTCTCTCCAGCAGGACTGCCGTAGTCATTTCCAGCCTCTATAACCAGGAAAGGGGAGGGAAGAGGAGAGGGAAATCCCGATCTCGTTTCTCGTTCCTCCCCCCCAATCCTCACTGCCGGGAGAGCGCTGGCAACAGACGCTCCATGGACTCCAAGCGGCCCCCGCCGGCCTGCTTGGTGCAAGGCGCGCACGCGCCCCACCCTCCCAGGGCTGCGGCTCCAATCCACCCAACCCACGTTAGACCAGCGCCTCCTTTTGCCCCGGGCAATTACCTGTCTGGAAGCTCCGCCCCCCGCCCTTGATTGACGGCCGCGATCACGTGGCAGCGAGGGGGGGGCGGGAAACTGGGACGACTGGGCGGGCGCTCGCACCTGGAGCTGGTGGGGAGGGAAAAAACCGGACGGGGATGCGCTCGGCTGGGGCCACCGCCGCCAGCTGAGTCTCCGCTGCTGTCGCCTTAGCCGCCGCCGCCGCCGCTGCCGCCACACCAGGCCGAGTCCCCTTCTCTTTCCCGGTGGTGGGGCCATGGTTGCCGCTGCTCCTGCAGCTGCCGCGGCCATGAGGAAGAGCTTCCTGGTGCCCGAGATCAAGCCTTTGGATCAGTATGATTTCCCTCGGGCGCGGAGCGCTGCCAGCTTGGCCTGGGCGCTCGCCAAAGCCTACGGCGGTGCAGGTACGGCCGGCGGCGTGCAGAGGGGGGTTGGTATGGGGTTGGCTGATAATCCTTTATTTTCCTTCTCTTAGAGAAGAAGGCGGTGAGGGAGCGGGGATTACCTCCCCCGCGGCGCTATTGTGACCCGATCTTTCTCTCCTCTTTCGGGCAGCTTACTGACTCCTGGTTTTTTGTTTTTTTTCCATTGGAGCCGCAGTTTTCCTTTCTTTCTCCCTCTGCTTGGCGGCGGCTGGGAGGCTATGTCAGCCTCGCCTTCCTCTCTCCCGGCTTCAGGGATGCCCCACCTGGTCGCATCGGTCCAGGGGTGCGGTGGGCTGCCTTGGCAATCTTCCTTCCATTCCAACACCCCCCCCCTTTTTTCCCCCCCCCGGCGCTAACAATGAGCTCAGCTCGCTTGCGCCTTCTCAAGCAGATGGTAGTCCGGGTGGGGCTGGCAGAGCCAGCAGTGGGTCGCCTTGCACCTAGGAGGATTGCTTCGTGTCTTTTTCTCACCAAACAGGTGTTTGCTTTTCTCAGATTGACAGGTGGAGAGGTCTGAGAGATAGACTCAGATAGGTAGTAAGATAGGTGAGGGGGGAGGCATGGGTAAGGGGCATTTTGCCATGTCTACTGCAGCTCCTGTCCTACACTGCCCCTATGTAAATATTATCCCCTCCCTCTCCTTCTCAGTCGCTCCAATTCCTTATACTGTAGCTTTGTGCTGGCTTTTGTTACAGCCTAATCTTCTGCAGGACTAGCAGGCTGCTAGGTGAGATCAAAGGCTTAGCAACACTGGCTTGTCTCAGCACCCCAAGGACCACATTCTCCAAAGCCTGATGGTATCATTGCTGCCCCACCCTAGTTGGTGGCACTGACAGATCCTTGAACAGGAAGGCAATATTGGGTGTTTACCTTTGTTCAGCAATGGAAAATTCTTTGGGGAAAAGGATGCTACCAGCTTCAGCTCTATTGCTTCCCCCTCTCCCCCATTTATTAGTTTTTATAAGCAAAAAGGATGTAATGAATGCTTGATCCTTTGCTAGTGCCTTGGCAGGGTGTCTAAAGAAGTGCTGTGGAAAGGCCACTGCCTCTTAGCGTGGTCCTCTTCGGCCCTCTGGCAGTGCCAGGCTGCAGACTTTGCATCCAGGCAACCCCCTGGGCTCTAGCTGCTGCGGTTCCCTTTGTCTCTGCTGGGCCTGGAATTAATGTTCGGTGAGGATTTGCAAATTGGCCGTACACAATGAAGGGGAAAGGAGGGGTAGCGGAAAATCCCTAGTGGGATTAACCTCCTTGCTGTTCCTCCAGGAAAGTGGGTGTCATTGGCACTTCTCTCCGGTTCTTGATAACCCAGATTTTGCTTGCCTCTCATGATGTCATCCTTTCATTCTCTTGGTTGCCCCCCCCCCAAAATCCCACCCCAAAGAGGTGAGCTCATGGACATCAGTCTCTCCTGAAGACCATTTCACAGTTATCATTGCGTGATTGCAGAAAGTGATTTGAATCATAAATGGCATGTGAAGTCCTGTTTAATTTTGAGGATTTTCAAACTTATGTGTAAAAAAATATGAGGTGCTTACTGTCACCAGTGAATCTCCAACCAGGGTTCTGACCGTGGACAGACCTTCCTCCTGATCTCTCTGTGTATGTATTTGTGTTTGCGTGTTATGTGAATGAGGGGCATTCCTCTGAGGCTGTTGACCTAGAAATAACATAATAAGGTTTGAGTCCTGCTGGGATTCAGGCCAGCCTGGAAGTAGGGAAATGGCTTGTGAGTCAATTCATAATTTTTCTCCTCTTGGTCCAGGGCTTTTGTGCCCAGCTGTTCTCTCCTCAACTCCTGGAATCATGACCTTGTCTGAGTGAGATGCAACAACTATTCTATGGAGCAACGAGAAGAAAAGAGTAGAGTAATTGTAACTCTTTTTGAAATTCCATTGTGTGTGTCTGTGAAATGTCTTCATAAGGGGTAGAACTGGAAGACCAGTTTTCATCTTTGGAATTAGTTCACATAGCTGGTCAAACTCAAGTGAAACAGGTTCCCCTTGTCCCTACCCTTCCTTGTCATCTTGATGACACACCAACAGCACACTGTGATGGAAGTGAGAGAGAGAGACTTGTCGTTTGCTTTGGACTGAGGCCAGAATAATCAGGCTTGCTAAACCAGTGCTGGGTTCAGAGTTCAGTGGAAAGTGGAGAAGGTGCCTCTTGGGACTGGTAGAACCTTAAAGCACAGTCCAGTCTGGCAGTCAAGTCCTTCTGAGGGCAACTGTTCCTTGCTCCTACCCCAAAAGTAAACATGGCACAGTTGCCAGCTGCTCCAGAAATTGGTGAGAGTCATTAATAGTTCGAAGCAAGATATTTGGGGGATTCACACAGTTGAAACGAAATAAAATAAAATTTAACATCCTTTTTTAAGATAAGTATTAGTAAGTGATTTCATTAGATACCTTGTTGTCTAACCTAATGCATGTTATATTATCAGAAATATTTTACGTGCACTTTCCCCCATCTATATATAAACATCTAGAGATTATTTATACAAATAATAATAATAAAAAATAAAGTTGGAAGGGACCTTGGAGGTCATCTAGTCCAATCCCCTGCTCAGGCAGGAAACCCTATACCATTTCAGACAAATGGCTGTCCAGTCTCTTCTTCAAAACTTCCAGTGTTGGAGCATTCACCACTTGTGGAGGCAGGTCGTTCCACTGGTCAAGATGATTCAAGAAAGGGGCCCAGATTCTTCTCAGGAATGTCTCCAATTTCTGGCACGATTGATGGATACAAATTTAATCATGTGGGTTAGACCCACTTGATTTATTATCCTGTGACTGATGCTTTTCCTGTAAACTAGCTATCCCCTGACAGGTTTCCTGGCTGTTGTATAAATGAGAAAGTTGGTTATAATTATGTAAATTAAGGTAGCATGCTGAGATTAATTTCTTGGACAAATTTTGGTCCTTGTATGTTAGACCACAACTTGGAGCTTCCCATACCTTTGAAGGATTTTGGCAAAAGGATGGTAGGAATGGGAGAAGATATGGGTGGAAGTGACTGGATCAAAAATGACCAGCAGAAATTGACCAAAAATTTCAACTGTTTGCCTGGCTGACTAATTGGATGGGGTTGAGTTTTGCAACTCTGTTACCACAGTTTTGGTATTGTCATGCTTTAGATCAAACAGGCAGACTGTTTGAACATTAGCACTTTAATCCAGTATGATAAACATATTCTTCACTGGCCCAGCTATTGCTTGATGATACAGGAATATAAAATGCAATTATGGTTTTTAATTTGCTGACTTGAGAAGTGAAATGAAAAGAGAAAAATGAACTCCACCTAGCTTTTATCCAATCCTTCCCCAAACTATCAAGTTGAGGAAAAGTTCCTTGTTTAAAGTGCATGCTTGCAAATGAGATGTGCAGAACCTAATATGAAGCTGGTGAGAAAGGAACAGAAAGACAGTTGGTCTGTGTATAAACATGTATATTATTATCTATTTCAGTCAATGGCAGTTTTATTTAAATTAACTAGACTCTTTTCTCCTTGCTCTCTGTAGTAGAATCCTGTTTAAAGTAACATCACACTGCTGACTCATTACACTGATGTAAAAAAAAAAGTTAAGGTATTTATTAGAGTGTACTCAGTTTTTTTAAAAAAATGTAAAGAAATCTGAGTACAGATCCTACTAAATTGTATGGTGTAACTTGTATGCCTTGAACTGTAATATAGATTCTCATCAGCATCAAAATGCACATGGAAATGATCTAAACCAGACATGTCAAACTCGCGACGTCATGTGACATCGCACAACATATGAGGACGGTTTTGCCATTGCCGGCAATGGGGTGGGTGCGGCTTCCGGATGACGCGTCCGGCCCGTTGGCCGGCAGTTTGACACCCCTGATCTAAACTAATATGTTTTCCTCTAAACATGCTGGGACCACAATTCCAAAATTTCTCAGCTATCATGATATTGAATTATCTCCACCTCAGTGCTTACTGGGTCAATCACTTGCCATGCAAACTTTTATGATACCAGCTCCTAGATTTTAAGTAACAATTTAGTCTTTATTGCTCACAATTTACATATTATATTTTACTTTGCTTTATGGAACCCTTAAAATGTCCATTGGAATTCCATAGAAGTTTTCAATGGAGCCTGCTTGTTAAATAATAATATTCATTTAGTTTTCTGTTTTCTTCTTCATGCTTAAAGGTTCTGTTAGTAAACATTTGTTCTGAGTATTTTAAAGATAGAAGCAAAACTAATTTTCTGAGGTTTGTGTCCTTGCTAAATACAACAACTGCTGCTTTTTTCTTGTCTGCTGGAATTTTGTATATTTTAAAGATTTCTCCAAAAAGACTGTTAGCGGCTTTGTTTGTTCCTTGATTCTCTAACATTTTGGGAGTATAGTTGGTTAGGAGCCAGGTTTTTTTAACCATGTGCCCACCTTTCCTGCATAGCTGTTTGATCAATTTATTGAACATTTGAGCTTTATTGTAAGGAAACTGCACTGAGAAAATCCATACTGAAAAGCTATTGCCTTATTCCTGTTTGACACTATATGATTCCTCTTGCTGAATATTCTCTGATTGAATAGAGTCTTTGATCAATCTGCCTTGTTATGTCAACACTGGACGTTATGCATTGAATTCTCAGGAAAGTGCTTGCCATGGTAGCTTAATTGAACGCTTGCTGTTGATAAAAATATTAATGCCTTGTCTCTTCTGGGTATCTTTCCAAACTCTTCCTGGTCTTTTTACCTAGGCCAGTGATAGTGAATCTTTTAGAGACTGAGTGCCCCAAAACTGGCCCCGCCCCCCACTCCACCCCTTGCCCCGCCCACACTCCACCCCCACCCTGCCTGCCCACAAGGCCACTCACCGCCTCCAGGGCCCGCTGCAGTTCGCCCAGGCAGCCCAGCAGTGCCATGGCGGCCATGCCCTCTGCCGACGTCCCGCAGCATCAACTGCATGATGGGGTGTGAGGGCAGAGTCTTGTCTACGCTGCCTGGCTGCCATGTCCTTGGCTGCGCTGCTCTGCATGGGCCACGCTCAGGGGCGACTCTCCTCCAGGGGGGCTGCTGGTGAGGAGGAGGTCACAGGGGGAGGTAAGGCTGGGGCAACGGCACGTGTGCCCACAGAGAGGGCTCCGAGTGCCGCCTCCGGCACCTGTGCCATAGGTTCGCCACCACTGCCCTAGGCCATGGATGCTTGGAGCTTATATCCTTCTTTATTATTATTATTTTTTGCCTTAATTCTCATGTAGGATCCTATGAGACACTGTTAGAGGCACTGAAGCTCTCCTACCAAAGTTGGTCATTGTTTTCTATCAGATGGGGCATCAGGTCTCTTTTAGACTACAGCAGGGGTAGGCAACTTTGGCTCTTTTATGACTTGTGGACTTCAGCTCCCAGAATTCCTGAGCCATAAAATTCTGGGAGTTGAAGTCCACGAGTCAAAAGAGCCAAGGTTGCTTACCCCTGCTTTAGAGGGTTGCATTTTTTATTTTTCATCTTGGCTTTTGAAGCTGAACAATATTTTATTAGTCTAAGAATTACTTGGCTTAAATTTGAGATTGTGGGTGCACATATATATTGGTGTATATATGTATGTATGTATGTGTATATATATATATTTTTCCACAAAAAGTAGGAGGTTTAAAACTTTTTGATTGTAGAACCTGCCTTTAGGTTCATTCTGTATCATAGGGTTTCCTTTCTTATTTCCTTATTTGCCTCTTACTGATTTAACTTTATATTGGATTTGAATGCCTGAATTTTCTGTGTAAGCACTTTCTCTTTGGTCTGCAAATTGGATAGTTCAGAGATTGTTGGTAGAAAAAAAAAAGGTATCGCAGGTAGAAAAATACCTGAGTCTTGCTCTGTCTTACCAGCTACAGTGGAAAGAAATATTATTCTGAAACTCCTATCCTTGATTGTGTTTCAGCCCCAGAAGCTGACAGTTCACCCTGTGGTTATTTATTCTCTGCATCTGTAAAATAGATTAGTTTATTTTCTTCATAGTGACTGAAAGATTTCAGAATTTTCTTTCAAAGAAATAGTCCGCACCAAGTTGTGTCAAGTTGCCCAGTGTGGAATTGGCAATGTGTACAATAATGCTTTTGCAGTATGATAACCATCATAATAATATTACTATGAGTAAAGGAAACCTTGGAACAGAATAGAAAATACTTCTTGATTTTCAATTAAAATAGAAAATTATTACTGTAAAAAGAAATGAGGGCTTCTAAGGTTGTATAAAAATTTCAGATTCAAGTTCTGACTTTACAGGAGTTGTTCTAGCTTTGGGAAAGTGTTATGATCTCAAAACTATTTTGTACTATAGTGCTTAAAAGTGTTTTGTACTCCTTCCAACTTCAGTGGTTTTAAAAATGAAATGGGATGGATCTATGAATGATGAAGATTTTAGAGGCCATTTGCTGTTGCCTTCATCTCCTTCTAGGCATATGGTTATTTATTGTGCAGAAATCTGGTGCTGCTTTGTATAGACCTTTAATCCCATCCAGAAAAACTCTGCTTTATGAAACAGAGCATGTATGACCAACCAGATCTCTGTAGCATGGACAATGTCTTACACCTGGCACATCTCTAGGGTCCATTAAATTTGCATTAATAGACTAATATGTGCCTCTCATCCTTGACTGTAGCCCTAAGTGGTGATCTTAGCATTGCAAGATGGAGGAGTAGGTAACTGGCTACGTTGCTTGTTTTTCTCTGTAATCTGGCTGTTTTGCTAAGATTCCCACATGTGATTTTACAAAACAGTTTCCTGGCTTGAATTAAACTCCGGTGCCTTGAGGTTATACTTCCATATGTTTGTTGTACAATTTAGGATATTTGGTCTTATCTGTCTGTCTCTCAGCAGGCCTGGGATCCTAATATAAAAACTGTCTATGAAACTGACTTTCTGGACTCAATAGGAGTAACTCTGATTCCCAAATGCCTTGGGGGCAAAGGCTGTTTGCTATTTTAAATATTGCAGCTTCTTCCTGTTCTTCTGTTCTAGTGACCACCAACTGTATGCCTGGTACGGTTGTTCCCTCCCTGATTCACTCACAATCCTGCAACTGCCAGAATTCCTGGTCATTGTGCTGGTTGTGGAGTCTGGGAGATGTAGTCCCAAAAATCTGGACAACATTCAAATGGGGAAGTTATAGTCTTAACACATTTGGGGAAAGCATTTGACTAGGGATGGCTGGATTTTAAAATTCTGTTAGGTACTTTGGTTTCAGTAGCCAAGAATCTTTTTTTCCCTTGTAATTAAATTGTGCTGGTCATATTTACATGGACAGCAGGCTTGGACTATAAAAATAAATACATAAATAAATTACCACCAGGCTGTGCTGATAAGATATATTTTTGAGTATTTTTTCATATTAAAAACCGGCAACGTCTCCCACCCTCTCCAAATATTCTGATAACAAGTTCTAGGCTATATTCTCACTCACTCCGCTATGGCTTAGTTTTGCAGGTGAGTCTATGCATGCTTATATGTATCAAAGTATGTGTATATATTATATGTATGTAATAGCTGGAGCCTTTTCTTCCTGAAGATAGAATAGAAGATCCTGAGTTAGACCTAGGTAACTTAGAACACCGTTTGCTGCGTACAGGGAATTTTTGCAACCCAAATCTAGTAGCTTTATCCAAATTATAGAAAAGGAAAGGACAGACCAAAGTCTACCTGCAGTCTTTGTATGGAAAATGAGCAGCTGTTGAAGTTGTAGAGGCTCCTAGTGCCCTTTCTTGCTTACTAGCAGGCCAGAGCTCTGGTTTTCTTCAGTTAATAGCTGTGATGAGAAACTAGCCATCTCCAGAGGAATTTTCTAATTTCTCTGAGTGATCTTACCCAAGATTGATGGTTTTCTGTTGCCAGTGGCAACCCCAGAACTGAAAAGGTTTCCCATCTCCTGCTGTTACAGTGAAATTGTATGCGTTTGAAGGGGAGGAGCATTTAACTCTTTGCCCTTGCCGTATTCATATTAGAACAAAGTCCTTTTTTCCCCTTGCCACGGCCCCATCAGCTATGCAGGTCTACATCTCATGATGAAACTCATATCTAGTGGCACCTGAGTGCTAGGATCATGATCACACGGCCATAGAGGTGATGCATGGCTGGGACTTTGAAGGTTGATCATATGTCCATTTTTTCCAATATTGCCATAACTTTGGTTGTTGAACAAATGGATGTAAGCTGAGGACTACTTCTACTAAAGAGATCAATCTGAAGGAGAAGAGAAGAATTGTTTTCTGCCTTCTGACTGACTGGATGTCTGCAAAGTCAGGACTTTTAGTCATGAATTGTTAAGCAAGCTACAGTGGCTTGGCTCTCACACTAAAACAAAATGATTGGATTTAAAATCAGCTGAGCAAAAAGAAAATTGCCTGATGATTATATGTGAACTAGGCTGTGGGCATTCCTACTGTGCTGTAATATACTTGGCATTATGACTAATCTTCCACTGGTTCACTGTGAGGGCAAAGGTAACTCTAAAAAACATTTGCTTTGGAACTGAGCCATTCAAAAATGGTCTCGAATCCCAATCTTTGCTGTTTGCACCACACCTTCTGAATCAGCTAAGTAGCCAGTTTCAAAATTGTTACCATATGGCAAACTGCGATCCATCCTGAATGATAATGGCCTGTACAGAAACTGAAACCTACTCAATGAATTAGGGACCTGCTCCATCAATGGCAGCTGAACTTCAAATCCCAGGATGTGAATCATGTTAAGATTTCCTGGCTTCAAGGAAATGGGTGTCCTTTTGTTAGTGCAACCTCAAGTGGGGCTTGGTTTATGAGTTTAAGACTTTGGAAGCAGTATCCTAAAAGCTTTCTTGTCGGAGGTGCCTAAATAAATAGCATTTACTGCTGAAAGGTTTGTGAATTTCAGATGCAGAGCGGGTAAGTTTTCTTAAGTGAGATTTCTACTTGGCCAGATTTAAGCTTGTAGATGTTCACAAAGCTTGTCCTGGGAAATGATTGGCCCATGAGGTGAAATAGCAGATGTGTACTGTAATCAATTATCTGTAAGCTTATTTTTTGCCCAGTGGGGGGCTTTGTCTGATAAAGTTCTTAGTATGGAACGTGTGAGATCCATTTTGGCTTGTGGCCTCTTTCATGCTGCATCAAAGCATATTACTTCCTTTACTTATATATTTCAGTGTGAGGTCCCTTCCTAAACTGAAGCTGGACTCAAGAAAATACAGGTAGTCCTCAACTTACAACAGTTCATTTAGTGACGGTTCAAAAGTTACACTGGCACTGAAAAATGCAGCCTTGGAGGGGCCACAGTGGGCTTCTAGCTAAGGTAGATCTGCCCCATGAGCTAGAAGGAAATGGGCTTTTAGCCAAGTTTGCAGTAGTGGCTGTGATCAGGTGATGCTGAATCAGCTGGTGAAGCTGTTCCACCTGTTCTCCTTCCCTGCTCTCTTAACTCAGGGATGTCCCGTCCCTCCCAGCCAGCTTACTGGCAGGAGCTAACAGGTAGATCCTGATCCTGATGGCCTCTTGAGGAAGTAGCCAATAGAGCATGTGACTGTCAGCTCTAGCCATTTCCCCCCCCCCCACAGAGTAATAAATTATGATTTGCTTTATGATACTCAGTCAAGAGTATCAGAGATTCTGGGGGATAAAATTTCACTGTTCTCAAAAGAAGAAAAAGAATCCATGAGTCTGTTTTCTGATCTACTTTCTGACTTATTTGCAAACCCACACCTTTTCCAAACTGAACAGATGAAACTAAAGGTGAAATTTGACGTTCTGACTCTTTCTTCACTTGTACTTAGATACTGGATACAGCATTCCTAAACACTTTTAATATATTGTAGCTATAGCTCTGTAACTTTTCTTCATCTAGGCTGACTACCTGGGATAGCTGCTAAAAATCTTACCAGGTATATATCCAGTTGTTACAGGTGATATTACAACAGCTGTTGTTTCTAACTGTATTTATGATTTGATGGAATGTGTTTGTGTGTCAATCTCATTTATGTGAGATTGGTTTTTTAGGCTTAGTTTTTTTTTCCTTCCCCATCTCCTTTAATATTGATTATACAATCCTAAGAGTAGATTGCCTAAGTCAGAAATCTTCAAACTCGGCCCTTTTATAACTCATGGACTTCAGCTCCCAGAATTCCTCAGCCAGCATGCCTGGTTGAAGAATTCTGGGAGTTGAAGTCCATGAGTCATAAAAGGGCCGAGTTTGAAGAACCCTGGCCTAACTAATTATCTGGCCATTCTCTTTGCTGCTCTATTTCTCCTCTATCTTCTTCTTGCTATATGGAAAATATTCTAAATAAGACTGATAAACTGTTGCAGATGGAAGGAAGATGAAGATGGGGAAAAACTCCCCAGCTCCAAATCTCAGATGTTGCCAAGTCACCTGTATCTAGGAATGTTGGGCCAGCATTCGCACATGTATCTTTGTGTATGCTAGAAGCCTTGTTGGGCCTGAACAAATTGACTTTAATCTTTTCCTTGCTGTCTCCATCCTGTAAAATATATTAATTAGTGATTTCTTGGTTATTAGTCTGAGGAACAGAATGTTTTATTCGTATCCCTGTCACTCAGAGGACTGCGTGGTTCATCCCTCTTAATAAGAGAGTTGGGAAAAGCAGCACCTTCCTTTCTTTTTATGTAGCTGTTGATCTCTTTATGGTTTTATAATGGAAAAAGAAGTTTTGGAATGTGAGGCAAGTTTTCCTTATTAGTGGGTAGGAACCCTCGTCTCCCTCTATCAAAATCTGATGTACTCCCAGACACAGTAAAAGAATAAAAGTTTGCCAGGGATGGAACCTAACCACATATCCAAAGCTCACTGTAAGTGTGCTGGTCTATGACCACAATAAACTGAAATTGATTTTTTTTTTAGAAAACCTCAACAGTATATTTAAGAATACTGAAAGTGGGCCTAGAAGCATATATTTCGAAAATGCACATTGTACAGTACGTGAACACACACATTTGGAAAGTACTATTCACTAAGCAGATGCTCTGGTCTCATTCATGGGTTGAGAGTGCTAGGTGCAGCACTGAGCAAAATTGCAGCTTTCTGTCCGATTCCCATTCACTCCAGGCTCAGAAGAGCAAAGAAACCAACTTTCATTAAAAAAACCCAACAACCCTCACTGGGTTCTACAGCTGGAAGGCTGCCAGAAAGAGCCTTCTGCAGAACTCTCTTGCTCTAACTCTCTGTAACCTAGTAGACAAATCAGTGGAGAACAATGGAAGATAAAGTAGACACTGAAAGGTCTGAGAACAACACAACAACACCCCTACAGCTCTTCCTCCTCTCTGATGCCAGTTACTTGTCACTGTATATGAAGCCCGAGCTCCAGTGAAGGGTGCAATCCATATTATTTCCCCTCTTTATTCATAAAGCAAGCTTCCCTTTGATCCCTGTCAGATGTATCAAGCTATTGTTCTCATCATTCTAGCCAGGGGAAAGATGGAAATTGCAGCCCAAGATATCTGGAGGCCCTCAGAAAGGGAAAAAAAATAAATATGTGGAAGGAAGTTAGATTGAGAGTTGATAATCTGCCCTGGCAACTTGTTGTGTTTCAGAGGGACTTGAATCTATTTATTCTGTGGCCAGATCCAATGTTCTCATCTCTGATTGCAGCTCACTGAACTGGGGCTAAAGCAGGGGCCAAAGCTAATGGAGCATTCAAGGTAGCTAGACATGGGCACCACATTTCTAGGGAGATATATTCAGCATGACTGCTTGCTTTTCTCTCTTACAGAACACATCCCCGCTGAACTGCGCGAGCCCTTTTATACAGACCAATATGAGCAGGAGCATATGAAGCCTCCTCTCATCCGCCTGCTGCTGTCCTCCGATGTCTACTGCCGTGCCTGGTGCCAGGCCATGCCTTCAGGCCCGGATGGTGCCCTTCCTCCAAAGGATAATGCTGCCTTGCTGCAACTTTTGGGCCATCGTGGCTTGGTCCCCAGCTTTCAGGACAAACCTGTTAAGGAAGCTGATCTGCATCACAAACCAATCAAGCTGGTAAGTCTGGAGGCAAGCAGGTGGCTGTGCTGCTAGAGGCAGCCTTGATCTGGTGCTGCAGGAGGGGAGACTGTCTTTCATTCAAATTGTGCAGTGAGATGAATGAACGAGTGGTTCTCCAGATCTTTAGTTGGAGCAGGTAGTAGAGTTACCAACTCAGAATTCTTTGAAGGGTTAATTTTGCTAATTTACTCAGATCTCTTGGGTTATCCATGGACAGAAACTCAGAAATGTTGATTAGCTTGCTTTTATTTTGCTTAGTTCTGTCACTCCTCTGCCCACCACTACATCATCATAAAGAAAGAAGCTGCACTTTTTTTTATTAAATACATCCTTTAAATTTGGAATAGGGTTGTCCTATACAGGTGGGACATAACACCTGGGCATTTAAGCCTTTTATCTGTGATGTTGATGAGAATGCCTCCCAAATGGAGCATCTGCCAAATCATGCATGCAGGAAGAGGAGATGGTTTTGTGTAAGGACCCCTCTCAAAGCCATTCTGGTAGATGTCCTACAGAAGTATAGGGCTACAACTCCCATCAGTTGCAGCCAGTAAGTGAAAGGCACTAGCTTGAGAAAAGGATGGAGAAGAAAAGTTTTTAAGTGAACTATTCTTCCTTCTATAGGCATGAAGCCTCCCAGCAGCATCCTGGATGAAGGACTAGGTAAAGTCCCCAAGGATGCCAAGCTGGATCCCAAATCGCTCTCCTTACTGTGTTTCCCCTGTCTGCTGAATACCAGGAATATCCCATGTATGCCTCAGCTTCAGGGTGGGGCCTTTACAGGCTTAGATCTCAGCCAACCCATGGGAACCCCTTCCCTCCTCTTTTTTCTGGGTGGGAACATTGAGGTGTAGCTAGAGCCGCCCCAGAAGTAATTCTTCCCCCCTCCCCAGGACTTAAAGTACCTGTTGGGATTGAGAATCCTGCTCCAGCTCCCTGCAGCCACCCTATTTCAAAGGCTGATATACCTAAGGGCTAAGATGGGTGATGAACAGCCACAGTTTTTTTTTAAAAAAAATTTTTTTTCCCTTTTTTCACTATGCAACAAAAATAAAACTGAAAAATACATTTTTCCCTTAACAAAACTGGGTTATACATCTCATATATATTATTTACAATTTATTTACATCAGTAATCATGTCTTTTTCTTTCTTTGTTCTAGCCAATCATAACATTTATTCCATATTTCATAAAATTCTGTTGCCTCCTTGTCTTTTAATTCTAACGTAAGTTTATTCATTTCCGCGCATTCAAGGATTTTGTATATAATCATATCGTTTGTAGGTATGTTTTCACCCTTCCAACACTGGGCATATACTATGCGGGCTGCTGTCAATGTATGTATAATGATGTGTTGGAGTTGTTTTTCCGTCTTTAAATTTATTATACCCAAAAGAAATAGTTCAGGTTTGAATTCAGTTTGCACCTTGGTTATCTCCTGTATCCAGTTCCTCATCCGTTTCCAATAACAGCCACAGTTTTGATGGTTAAAGTTGACAGATATGCACATCCTCATTTTGGAAGGATAAATCAAACACCTCTGTTTAATAAGAAAATATATGAGAATTCAGATTTTGTTTAATGTGGGCACCATTCTGGCAATTCCCATTATGGCTAGAATGTGTAGAGAAAATACAAGAGGGAATACATGTCTTTTTTTTTTCTATTGCTGCCCAAATCGGGAGCGAAGGAGAAATGGCTCTATATCTCTTTTCTGTCATTAGAAGAGTGGTGGGGATTCTCTCTCTCCCTCTTCCTTTCTAATGATATGTGTGGACACAAGTCCCAAAGGTGATTTTCTAAAAGGCAGTTGGATTTTCTTGTGGGTTTTTTTTTTTCATTGAAATGTTTCACTTCTCATCCAAAAAGCTTATTCAGTTCTTTGCCTTTTGAAGGGGGGGAAAAAAAAACACCTCTGGGACAACCATGACTTGGATGATTCAGAATCTCTGTAAGACGTGTGGACACAATTATTATTATTTTTTTTACAAAAATAAAAGGAAGTAGATATGTCAACAGCAGTGGAAGGCATCTGTAGAAGTTACAAGATGTTCAGGACTTGATTCTGGAAAAGTTGGAAGCCCTGTAGATTGCTAAAATTCTCTTCTTTGGCCTGATCATTGATGACGAAGTATCACCCAAAGAGTGGCTTCTCCCAAGTTTTCTGGTCAATGCTAGGACGTTTGAATTAAACCTTGAACCCTGATAAACTTACTAACACCTTTAGGAATGGGGATTTCTGTTCACTGCCTCCACGTGCCAGCAGTTATAATTCTTCTGTCTGGGACTCAATACCTGGAAGAGATAAGGATCACTCCAGCTGTTGAGGTTCTATCAGCAGATGTCTAGTAGGACTGGTTAGCACTGAGCTGATCTGACAGACTGATAATTGATTCTGCTTTGGGATTTTTATCAAGACTGGACGGAGGGATGGGAACTGCAATTAACTGCTCAGGGATGCTCTTCTTCCTTTGCTCTCTTTTGTGAGATTCGCTAGCAATGGAGGAAGTTTGAAGAAATTACGGTGTTTTAATTCTGGTGAGATCTTGGGAAAGTTCTCTCTCTCTCTCTCTCTCTCTCTCTCTCTCTCTCTCTCTCTCTCTCTCTCTCTCTCTCTCTCTCTCTCTCTCTCTCTCTCTCTCTCTCTCTCTCTCTCTCTCTCTCTCTCTCTCTCTCTCTCTCTCTCTCTCTCTCTCTCTCTCTCTCTCCAATACTTTGCTTTGAATTTGATTCTGAATAAATGCTGTGGAAAGCAAAAGCAAGTCAATACAAATGGTTACTCATTAACACAGCTGTGTCTTTTTTTTTCAGCATTATGAGGTTTGTGTGCCCTGCAATTCTGGAATCCTCTTCAAAGATGGGTTTAACAAAGCTGTGGATCAGCAGCTCTTTGAAGGGAATCACATTGGCTCATTGCCAGCAAAATGCGTCACAAAAGATGTCACTTGAGAGAGGAAAATGGCCATTATTCTACTTCCCTGGCCTGTGTGACACAGTTTTCATGCATTTATCCTGTCTTATCATGTGTTCAAACCTGTAGATCTTGGCTTGGGCTAGATTTGTGCCTTTTCCTTGCGGGGAGAGAAACCCAATGTTTGGAGCAAAGGAGGAGTAACTGGGAAGCAGAGTAGCCTTTTGCTGTGCATGTTATCTTGCATCCAATCTCTTGAGGTTTGTTAAAAAAACAGCTTTGCCATGAAAACTTGTTTTCAGGTTTTCCTTCAGGCTTAAGGTGTTCCTTTTCTGCTTTCTTCCTCCTTCCAATTAACTCTCTCCCAGGGTTTATTAATTACCTTGTGAATTTCTTTTTTGCTGCTGAAGTTCTTTTTGCTGTAGTATTTAACATCTTAGGAAAGTCTGAGTGCGGTATAAACATATTTAGAGATTCAGTATAACCTTTATTTGTGTTTATTGAAGATGAACCAGCTCAACCTCAGGACCAGCACAGCCCCTCAAAGCCGTATCAGAAATTGTTTTTGCATAGTAATTTTTATTGAGGTACAAGGGAGATGCTATGAATTTGATTTTTTTCTTCCTTGTCTTGCCTACTTTGTTCTGGCTCTACTCCCATTTTAGAGTGTTGTCATTAGCATATAACTCAAAGTTCAAGTGCTGGGTTTTTTTCCTTTTTTTGGCTCAGAAAAGATTACAAAGTTCTGGCTTCTAAGATTTAGTTGCTACCAGGCATCTGCTGAATTCACATTCTCTAGTGGATTAAAATATAAAACCCAAAGGCCTTTCTAATCCAACTAGAGGCCTCTGAAATCTATAAGCTGGACAAGAATGGATAATATTCTCTGCTTATTTTCCAAGGAACCAGTAGCCCATAGCACAGTGATGGCGAACCTTTTAGAGACTGAGTGCCCAAACTGCAACCCAAAACCCACTTATGCATCGCTGAGTGCCAGGTGGGTGTGGCCCATTGGCTGGGCGTGGCCCATTGGCTGGGTGTGGCTGCAGTGGTAATGGCAGACTGTTCAATCAATCAATTCCAACTTTGCAAGATCTTTTCTTTTCCCGCAAGAAGTTGAAATGACTGATTGACCCCCCCCTTTTTTTGCACATGGCGGTGGAGGCCTAAAGCGAAAAGGTTTTATAAAACCCAGCTGAAGGCCTAGGACTGGGGCAACGGCGAGCGTGCCCACAGAGAGGGCTCTGAGTGCTGCCTCTGGCACCCGTGCCATAGATTCGCCACCACTGCCATAGCACATGGCCTCCAATACTGGAGGTAATATATAGCCATCATGAATAATAACCATTAATTGCCCTGTTTTTCATTAATTTATCAAACCTCTTTTCAGACCCATCCGGATTTGAGGTCTCACCTTGTATTAGTGAATGGTGTCATCATAAGTGGGAGCCAGACCCATCCAGTCTTTGACTCACAATCTTCTCTTGCACGTTCTTATGAATGAAAGTTCCTGCTATATAAATTGGGTCTTGCTTCTGTTAAAAAGCCCTGGGCCAAAGAAACGAGTCCAGTTCTGTGAGAACTGGGGTTAATCAATAGGCAAAGGATGTTCTGCTGTCAAATAGTTCAGTTCCAAGACTTAACATCCAGGACAACTGAACGTTTTGTGGTCCTTTAATCAACAGAGATCTTCCTTGGGACTGCCTTCTTACTCCTAGAGAACCTGTCTTGGTAGGATTTATATTGCTTAAATTCCCAGATTTACTGGCTGGGGCTCTGGTCTGAAACAGAGATAATAGTGAAGAAATATGTACTAGATTTCGTTGGGCAGATCTGCAATCCTCAGAGAGTGGAGTTGTATATATGTTGATTTGGGAAAATGTTTACACAATACTCATCTCGTTTCACAGATGTAAAATTTATATATATATGCCATATATATAGACACATACACTTAAGTGTATACACACACACACACACACACACACACACACAAGCATTTGTTCAGAGTCACCCTTACTAGGAGACCTTACTCATTTGATCCCTGGTTTGCATCCTAGGACTTAGGTTATGCGATGAAGTCACCCACCAGCTACAAATATAGATTGACTTCATCCTTCTCTTTGAAGAAAACTGTTCAAAGATACACATAGTAATAGTAATAGTAATAGTAATAATAATAATGATAATAATAATATGCTTCCCACTTTTAAGATTATCCACATTCCTATTTTTTTAGAAAGGTTTTCTTAGAAAATTAGATTTGCAGAGAAGAATGAAGCTTAAGCTTTCCCTATATGCAGAAAGCATTTTTGGTGGAAAGCAACAGATTTGGTATGAGCAAGAAAAGCTTTCTCATCTGATTCTCTTGCTAATCTACCGTGTGAACATAGAGTGAACCAGGATCCTGCTATTTTGTTCTTGTTACCCTTTTGCAACTGTAGAAACTCCAGTAGTGCTAGATATAGGCACTGCTGTAGATATAGGTTCTCTGCCTCTCCTCAAGTAAATGCAGTTTATTGAGCCTCTAGTTTTCCTTTTGAAGTTAACACTGAAGGGTGGCTGAGAAATTAGCTCAGTTCAATTTTTAATTTAAGCTTACCTAATTTGCACTTTCTGAACCTCTGTGAACTGGAAGTGTAATTGTATTTGATGTTTGTCTTGTTTTATTCTACAGTACAATTCAAATTTAAAATTCATGCAAATCTTCATACTCATTTTTTAAAAATTGTCAACTGATGCAGTAATGAGGAACAAACAAACTTTGGAAAACCGAACCTAAGAGAAATTGAACAAGTAGGAACCACTGTAACTGATTAAATTCCTCGAGAGTGCTATGGACAAGTTTCCATTTGTTGATGCTATGCTTCTAGGTTTACTGGCAGCAAATTTGTTTAGTCCTTTACATTGTGTAGATATTGCAGTGGATATTTTAATGATAGGAGCTATAATATTTGAGAAATGTTGTATTCGTTTACTTTAGAGTTGCAGTGAGCAGCAAAATAAAAATCTGGGAATTATCCCACCAATGATAAGATAACCTTGATTGTCATTTTTTTTACTGTGGACACAACGGCACACATCAAAAATGAAATTTAGTTGCCCGCTCTCAAAGTGAAACACATACACGACACACACCTAAACATACTATATACAACACATGTACAGATCCATACCCCTACATATGCATAACAAATAAATATTAAATACTGTCCATCTTGAATATATAATGGAAGGAAGAAGCTTGAGAGTTCGCAAGGGTAATGCTGTATGGAATGAAACTATGGCTGAATCTGGATGTTCTGCTATGAATACCATGAAGCCTCCTCCCAGAAGGTAACAAGGAAAACAGGTGGTGGAGAGGATGTGTAGTGTAGTAGATTACCAGTCTTTCACTTTTTCCCTTATAGTAGAATGCCTTTGGCAATTGGATTATTTGGCTAATGTTCTCACTGAGACTTTGAAGAGTTGTTACTTCTGGATCAGCAGTTCTTGGATCTGGTATTTTGTTGAGCGGTGTTGAGAGATTTTGTGTTCAAGATTCTGGAGGACTGGCAGATGGCATATGTAGTGGTTTACCCAGATTTTTCTCAACAGTATTAAAATCTTAAAATGGCCAATCTAGCTTTAGGTAGAGATGGGATTATAGTGGAAATTAACTTCTTCAAATCAAACAGAAAGAACTGTGTTGTCACCATGCTTTTGCCAGGATTTGTGGTCCTTTGCAATTTGTGCCTGATACGTTAGTCATATTTGATGTTCTGATAAACTTCCAAGCATTTTTGAAGTTCCTTACCTCAGAGTTAACTTTTATTTATGATTGGAAAATTCTATTCAGATAATTTTGGATGATTGGCTTAAAACATATGACTTTAAGATGAATAATTCAACATAAGATTATTTTTCAAGTGTATTGGACATACTGGGTAATATATGGCAACGATTGGGCTTCAGCCAAAAGGTGCAGTATCTTGGAAGAATGAGTCTATTTTCGGATCTGCTGTACATTGACACCCTTTTGGTTTAATATTTTTATGGTGATAAATAGGGTATTTGGAAAAAAGAAATAAGGGTCAAAGATGCAAATGTGCTGTTGAATTATATTCTGAAAATTTGGAACCTATTGAATGATGAAGCATTTTGAAGGCTATTCCTGCTCCAGATTTACATTCAGTTGAAATATAGAAGACCAGTGTGGTAATGAGAGATTAAGCTTGCTTCTGTCTATCCCATCATTGGTACTAATCCTTGTGTCATTTCATACTCTGGAAGATAGCGCCAGATAGTGTCATTTCATACTCTGGAGGATAGTGCCAGTGTATGTGACTCCCATTTGTGGAGTAAGGATGGCCTTACGAGTACTGTAGCTTTTCTGATTCCAGTTTTCTTTTCTTTTTTTTTCTTTTTCCCTGCTTGACTTGTAGGGGGCACACCTGGCATTAATTGACTCTCTGATGACAGCATTTGCATTGGAAGCCACCAGTTCATTAAACGTTGCATTGGGCATTGAGCCAGCAGCCATCTCTTGGGACCAGAAACTCCTGCGCTGGATAGATATGGTATTAAATGTTAATTCATTTACATTTTTTCTCTTTTATCTCCATCCAAGGAGCTTATGCATGGGAATATCCCATTTTCTGCACATACCAATCCACGTGAGAGAGGCCAGATAGAACAAATTTGAAATCTGCCTCTTTATCCCAAGTACATGCTACTGATGACATGTGAAATGCAGTGCTGGGTTAAGTGTGGTTGGATTACTTAGATCAACTTCCCCACCTAATCCCGTCTAGATTTGTGAGATTAGAATTATTTCCACTCCCCCCAGGCCCCCCCCATTTCTTCAAGTTGAAGAAGGCTTAGGTTGTGAAGGTTAAGAGCAGAGGAATGAATAGTGGAAGAAGACTGCAGTTCATCTCAAGGGTAGAGGAAAGGGGGGGGGGAAATGCAATATTGTACTAAATTATTCTTAGACTATGTCCTCATGAGAAAGATGATGAAAAAATGTGGATGGCCTAAAGCAGGGGTAGGCAATCTTGGCTCTTTTATGACTCGTGGACTTCAACTCCCAGAATTCCTGAGCCAGCATGGAAACCTCTCCATTTCTCCTCAGCATGGCTGGCTCAGGAATTCTGGGAGTTGAAGTCCACGAGTCATAAAAGAGCCAAGGTTGCCTACCCCTGGCCTAAAGTAAGCAAAACCCAAGGACCAGAAAAAGGAGAAAAGGGGATGAAGAGGGAAGAAAGCTGCATCTGGCCCAATGTTTTGTGTTACATATGTTTGCAAATGATTCCTTGTTGCCGCCCTGCAGATAATTCACAAGATACAACAGACTGCGGATCAGGAGTCCTCTCAGCGTTCAGCTCCTGGAACTGATGGCCAGACCCCAGCTTCCTGCAGTGGCCCCAAGGTGTGGGTGCTTTCCTGCTATGGCTTTCCTCCTGAGAGAAGCAGGGGAAGGGGGAGGATGGGAGAGTGGCGTTCAGACTCTGGTTTAACTTGGGGGTGGCAGCAATTAGGGGTGCTGCTGCATTCATTTAAAGAGCTTTCCCCACACTGGCTTTGTTATGTTTACAAGCTGTCCCTTTCCCCCACCATTGCCTTGGAGGATAAGAATTTGCTTCCTTCCACCCTCCCTCCTCTTGGGAGAAGGCCTCTCTTTCACTTGTAAAGCCAAGGCCACTCTGATTGGGCTGACTTCCTGTCTCACCTTGTGGGTGGCCCGCTTGACTGCTAGCAAACGCTGACCATTTATTCCCCCCCCCCCCAAGCTGTTCAGTGGGGCTGGCTGGCTCTGCTGGGCTGAACTATTGAGCAGTGGGGAGTAGATGAGGGGCAATCCTGTTTCCATTCCTGGTGGCCTCAGTGCCCCTGTCCCAGCTCCACGGCCTCTTTGGTTGCCTGTGCTGAATACAGTCGAGGTGTGGTATGTGACCGAGCTGTCTTTTTCTGCATCTCTCTCCTCTTCTCCCTCTGGCCTCTCTCCTTCCTCTGCTTCAGTGTCCCACCAGGTGGTACTGGAAACTGGTTCCTGTAAGTGGGTGGCTTTATTTATTATCTCCCTGCTGCCTTGGCTCCTGCGCTGCATGCCAGGGGGACCCAGAGCAAAGGATGCTGGGGGTTTAGGACCTTGGGACAGAGGTCCCTGTGAAGTGCCTAGATAGAGCTTCCCTTGGAGAAGATTTTGGGTGACTTGGTTGGTCTGTTTCAACAGGCAACCAATATCCTAAACTGAGATGATGTGGGGGTAGAGGGAAGGCCTGTGGCAGAGACTCAGAAGGTTCCCATAGGAGACTCCAGCTGCTGGGATGCTGGTATATCCCAGCATCCTTTGTTCTCTAACCCTCCTCCTTCCACTCACAATCTGTACCTGCTTTGGTCTCTCTTAGCTCCCTGTGTCCTCCTCTGGGGGCACTGGAGGAACAGGTTATTCATTGCAAATATAGGTGGATTCATATGTGTCTTCATTTTCTGCCTTGATTACACAGCCTTCTTGGGGTTACAGGCATTTGGGCGGGGAGTTTAATGCACTGGTTTCAGAAATCAACAGAAAGCCCACTTGTTATTTATAGGGAGGGGTTAAGAGACAGCCAGAGCAGGGCAGTTCATGCTTGGAGCTGCCAGTAGGAACCGCATGCTAGTTACCTGGCATGTCTATCCCTTTTCCCCTTTGTGTTGCCTTCTGCCCCCTCCTCCCTTTGCCTGCTGTCCTGCTGTACTTGGTGCAGCTAAATAAAGTCTTAGAGCCATCTTTTTCAAACTTGAAATCTTTTAAGATGTATGGACTTCAATTCCCAGAATTTCCCAGCCAACAGTTCTGGGGGTTGAAGTCCACACATCTTAAAGTTGCTAAGTTTGAAAAACAGTGGTGTAAAGCAGGGGTGTCAAACTTGCCATGTCACGTGATGTGTCGCAACGTATCATGACTTCCCCCCCCATTGCCAGAGCTGTGGTGGCCGTGGTTTTGGCATGATGCATCCAGCCTGTGGGCCGGCAGTTTGACACCTCTGGTGTAAAGGATAGTCTCTCCAGGTCTGTTGAGATCCAGTGTGTTGGTATTTAGGAGATGGGATGATCCAGAAGGCAGAGGGGTTCTCAAGATTTCAAGTGCATGCCGGGAAGCACTCCTCTAGTTAAGGCCTAAGTTAAGTACTGGTGGCCCCTCCCCACATCAGGGACCCCTTCCCCCAGCCTTGCAAGGCAGCAACCCTTCCCTTCTTTCTCCCTCCTGGTGGGTGCATTGATCAGGCTCTCTCTTTTCTTTGCTATTGCATCCAGCATGCCATCGCTTTTTGTTTGAAGGAGTCGGGGAATAAGCCTCCTGTGGTAATGTATCCATCGGCGTGCTCACCTGCCCGCCCACCTGCACCTCTTTGCCATCTACTTGGGTTGCTGTTCTTGAACTTCTGGCTGTTCCTGCTGCAATGGGTCTGCCCTTTTCCCCCATACCGCCCCAACCTGCTTGGGGTTTCTCAAGAGGCGAGCTGTCCCCTGCGCCCTCCTATCATTTTTTCAGCTGTTTTTAATCTAACAGCTTTCTTTGCTGGGTGCAGACGCACACAGCGCTTGAGACCATCCATCTCTCCATGGCTGTTGGCCTTACGTCCTGATTGGAACTGAGGACCGTAATGATCTTGCATCTCTTTAGGATGAAAATGCAATGAATGAGAGTGGGGGATTTTGGGGGTGCATTTTCATTGTCAGTGAGATGCCTTATTACTTGAGACTATTTCTGTATTCTCTCTCCAGAATTATAAGTACAATCAAATTTTAGGAAGACCACCTATAGGAGTATATGTTCATCAGTTTAATCGTTGCCTACTCTAGCTCCCACCCCACCCCTGTACTATGACCCCTTTTGTCCTTGGTAGCCAGATGAGATGTCTCTAGTTTCTCCCCATCTTGTTCCCTGGAGGAGATATCTAGACAACAGGTTAGAAGAGGGATTTAGTCTCTGAATTCTGAATTCCTTGATTCTGCATGTTATGGAGAGCAGGAAGTTGTTCTCCAAAGCTTGCAGAGTCTGGTCAATTCTTAGATGCCACCCAGCGGTTCCTGTTGATCCTCCCTCCAGCTCATTTCAGCAGGAATGGAGGTGTCCCATTTGCTCCCTTTTATTTCTCCTCCTCTTTGCTGGCCTGCTCAGTATCTGTGTTTGCCTGTCTGTGTCCCTCCCTCCCTCCCTCCCTTCCTCCTTCCTTCCTTCCCCTCCTTGCCATGTTCACTCTTGATGTGTGGCCTGCCCTGCTCTCTGTGTATCTCTGCTGGGAGTGCTGCCTTTGTTGTCTTGTGTGCTGTGTCCTGGGGTTGAGGACACGCATATACAGAGTGGTAAAGGATAGTTTATAATTTTTTTAAGCGGGTGATGATGGTGGAGCAACTGACAACTGGATCTTCCACTTTTCAGTTATCTCCAAAGCCGATCCTTCCAGTTGGACTTAGTGGGGCCACGCCTCACCCTGTCCCAGCCTAGAGTCACTCTGATGGTTAGCCATGCTACCTTGGAATTTTTAGTGTTTTAGTGTCATGCAGATATAGGGCATCTGCTTACAAAAGGCTGATCTAGCCTGTGGGAGAAAGCCTGGGATCTGGCCTCCCTCGGACTAAATAGTGGGAAAGGATTCTTGTTCTTTAGGATCATTCAGAAGTGTTCCTGAAATGACCTTCCTTTCCCCCCCCCCCAATAATGGCTGCGTCCTCCTTCCTGCTTTCTGTCTCCGTTGCCTTTCAAGGGGCTCCTGCTAAGTTCTTGCCTGCCCCTCCCTCCCTGCTTTTATATCATGTCTCCTTCCCTGCATGCAGTTTGCTCTTGGCATCCAGAGGAGGGGAGTGCTAGTATCTCTGAGGGGAGCTGCTGGGAGATCTCCCTGCTAGTGTTTGTGAGGGCTGCTGCTGCATGGGACCAGAGGAGCTTCGAACGTGGGGCATGGAGACGGGAGGGCATTGTTCCAGCTTCTCTGGCACATGGGGGCCAAACCCCACAATCATGACTTTGAATTCTCCTTGCATTTTTTTTGTTTCGATTTGTCCTGCTCAGATCCGCTATCGCAAGGATAAAGCACTGCCCAAACAGACGCCGTGTTTCCCTGCCATCACAGGAATAAAGGACCTGGCCAGTGGAGGGGCCATTGCTGCCACAATCCACTATTACTGCCCGCAGCTCATCCGCCTTGAGGGTGAGCCTTACTCTGGGACTGAGTGGGGAGGATGGGGCAGCTGTTCAGAGTCACTATGAATGGCCCTCGTTTCCTTTTGCCACTAACCTCGTGTGCTTTCTGGTAGATGTGTGCCTGAAGGAGACAATGTCGGTGGCAGACAGCTTGTATAACCTGCAGCTTATCCAGGGCTTTTCTTCAGATTATTTGGGTGGTTCCTGTTTCCTGTCATTGGAGGACCTGCTCTACATGCCCCCACTGCTAAGGGTGAGCCCTGGGACTGGCTGGAGAATGGCAGGCTCTGCTACTTGAAAGGCAGGGAGGAGCCTGCCTAACTGAAGGAAGAGGAGCTCCCTGGAGTAAATGGCTGCCCTGGCACAGTGGGGAAGTCTAGTCCCACATCCAGAAAAGTTCCTCCTGCGGAGTAAATAGGGATTATTGTTTTGTACCAGCACTCAGCCTGTCTCGCCCTAATAAGTCTTGGCTGATGTCTCAAGCCACATTAATTAAAAGCTGATTGTGCAGAAACAATGAGGCCCCTTTGAAGGTAGAGGCTGGAGTGATGCTGGAAAGAAAAAGAGATTTGGGTGCGAAGATGGAATTGTTACCCTGTTTGCTTGTTGCATTCTGAGAATTGCTGGGGCGGTATAGGGCAGAGACCCCAGTGCTTCCCTCCTGCTCAAATTCAAGCCAAGGGAGAGACATGTTCCCCCCCCCACTCCCCAGGACCCTTGGCTCACTCCCTGCTTTGCTTCCCCAGGTCAACGTTGGAGTATTCCTGGCTGAATTGTTTCTGTGCTTTGAGGTAGTAAAGCCAGATTTTGTGTGTCCAAAGGAACTGCCAAGAGTTCAAGGTAAGAAGATAGTATGTCCATTCGCCACCATGCCTGGGTCTTATAACAAAATGTCTTCATGAGAGAACCATTTGTCTCTCCACAACCATCAGGCCTGTGCTGTCTTGTAATGTAGAAGCTGCTATTAGGCAGGACAGGTTATGCAAAATGAGATACTAGGTGGGCATATTAAGTTAATGTGCCTCTGAATATGAGGAAGTGGATATGGAAAAAAAAAGGAAAGGCCATTGGGCAATAAAGAAGGATGTGCAGACATCTTTGCTGCAACCATCTTAATTTTCAATTGCATATTTTCACACTTCTTGCAGCTCTACAACTAACGCTGCTTCTTTTAAAAAAAATATTCAGGCTCTCACATTTTAGGGGAGTCGATCACAGATTGTATATTTTTTCTTAGAAGAGTTCTAAACCTGAAAACAATCTGTTAGGCTGTTTTCTAACAGGAAGGCCAAAGCGTAGCTTAAATATCCCAAACATCCCAGATCAATTTCATATAATTTATTAACTAAAAGAATGAGTATTTTCCTTCATATAATTCGTATCCATTGTAGATTATTCTGGGTATTTTTTTTCCCTCAGAAGTTTGCATTGATTACTGCATCCTTGTTAACATCCAGGTTCTTCCAATTTTTTAGAACTTAGGGGCAAGAGATTTGGAGTTTGTATATTACAAACACTTCTGTCCTCTTTTCTCATGAACATAGGATTTTTCTCATTTATTTGGTATACCACATGGTGAATTCCTGTCTAACTGGTCAAACTGGAGCAATCTGGTATATAGACAACCTGTGTACAGGGTATACATGCACATCCCCACAGCTATAATTTGGCATTTGATAGGAAACTATCACTGTTGCTCTTTATCCCAAATACCACATCCCAGCTAGTGAAGCTGTAGAGCCACAGCAAAGTCTGCTGTGATCTGGCATGGCGCCATTCTGGAACAATGGTCTCCTTTCTGAGCTGAGATCAGAGCAGGCTTCTTTCCTGCATCTAGGTACAGGTGGCTGATACTTCCTCCCTCTTCTGACCTTCCACCAGCATAATTGCCAGTTTGAAATCTCTGTTTTTCCCCCTTCCCTGCTTTTGTAGTAAAGCTGCTGATCTCTTTTAGATTCCCCTGGCCTGAATGATGCTTCAGCACCAAATAGTGGGAAGACAAGGTGAGTGAGTCCTTGATATTTCCACCTACATTTACCCCCGTGGTATGTGTGTCCTGTCTCCCCTGTGCTGGGAGCGAGTGGCTAAGATTCTCTGTATCAGGAAGCAACATTGAAGATTTCTAAAGACAGATAATGGATTGTATCTCATGAATAGATCCTTTCCTGCAAAGTAGTTGTATGTCAAATTATTAAAGGAACTTAACAGTTCTTCCTTGTCATCCCCTGCCAAGGGTTCTGATTATATAAAAAAAGCTGCCTTACCTTAGTAAGGGTTGATTCAGCCATTTTGTGTGACATTACATGGAAAGGTAGAGAGCAGGCAAAGTGTGTATATACTCGGTCTGCCCCCAGATCTCCCCCCCCCCCACACACACCCAGGCCAGTGGAGGGAGTTGTTGCTCTGTCACCTAATCTAATCCAAATGCTAAGTTGGACTCTGGGAACCATGGAACATGTATTGCACGTTGCAAATGGTGCTTGTGACTTCCTAAGGTTAAATATAACAGGTTTTACATGAAAAGGACTAAAATGGTCTGATTAGACTTCCAAATCTTGCCAGATTTTGGCCTTTAATTTTTCTTTATTTTGGTACTGGGCCAAGGACTCCATGCACTTCTGGTTGATGCACATGTTGATGCACATGTTGAAATCTTTAATAAAGATGATTCTCCTTTTGTAATATGTCCAAGTACCTTTTGGGTTGTGTCTATTTCAGAGCCTGATTTTTTTTCACTTCAGACACGGCACTAATCCAGGGTTCCCAAACTTGACTTTCCTGCTGATAGTTCGATGCTTGCCCACAGGCCTTTTTACATGCTAGAAGTCTCTTGAAGTAAACTTGGATCTGGAAGGAGTTATTCCTGCTATTAGGGTGGGGAGAACTCACCGTGTGTGTTATTGTATTTTGAAGCCTCCTCATGTTTCAAGCTGTAGAACCTGCCTTTGCTTCAGGGGAAAAAACTTGAGTCTGGGCTGTTCTGAAGTAAGAGTAGACTGCTACTTGTTCTCACAAGATCTAACTCTTGATCAGGAGAGCCTCCTTGATATACCTGGATTGAGTTGCATGTTTAGAGGAAAGATTCTTGGCCAACGATGCAATTCCCAAATTGCTTCAGGCTGTTAAAAAAAAAGTTTTTTTTGAGGGACAGAAAAAAACCTTTGATCTTATTTAGATCTCTGGCACAGCTCTCCTCTCATTTGCAAGTTATGGGAATGCCTATAGGCAGCAAATTAGAATAACTTGTTTCTACACGTCAGTAAATATACGATCATTTTATCTACCAAATGAATGAACTGATTGACTCTTCACCTTATATAGACATATGTCATATTTATATACGTGTCTGTGTGTAGTAATTTTATGATTGTATCATTTCTTTTCAAGTTTTTTTTCATCCCTCCTGCTTTCTTACTTTCTCCCATCCCAGGGGACCGAACTATTTTAGGGAGATTTGTTGCTTATTGATGCAAATCCTGGCTATTAGTCCTATAATATTCAGGCTATAGTTTTGTCCTCTTGTGTGCAACAACCTGAAACGTTATCCCTGTTTTGATCCAGTCTTTGCTTCTTGCTCTTGTTTTGTAATAGCTCCCCTGTGTTCAGCTTGCGCCACCCACTGCTGCCTGGAGGACAGTCACAGTCACCGCTCTGTGGCTCCTTAGGTAAGATCTGGCTCTGTCTTGTGGTACCAAGTACCTTTCATGTAGATATAGAACAGCGGTTCTCAACCTTTTTCAGGCTGCAACCCCGGCCCGCGCCGCGCATGCGCGGTGCGACGGCCTGCATCGTGCATGTGTGGTGCTACCTCGTGCATGCACGTTGCTGCCCCCTGCGCTGGCCGAGGCGTAGGCCGCCACCCATTCGGGGCAGCGGCAGGCAGGCCCAGGTGCTCCTGGGCGGCTGCGACGGCAACGGTGAAGGGCGACCACGGGCTGGGCCACCAGCTGGCCCAGCCCAAGGGAGGTAAGACACCCGCTGGGCCCCACGTGCGCCAAAAACCCTCCCTGCACCCGCCGCTGCCCCGCTAGCCTTGCCTTCGCCGCCACCCGTTTGGGGCGGTGGCAGGCAGGCCCAGGCGCTCCTGGGCGGCCGCAGCAGCGACGGCGCAGGGCGACCACGGGCTGGGCCACCAGCTGGCCCAGCCCAAGGGAGGTAAGCCACCCGCCGGGCCCCACGCGCGCCAAAAACCCTCCCTGCGCCTGCCAGCCTCCCACCTCCCACCCCTGGCCCTCTTTTACTTACAGTTTTAGTAGTTCTCAGCAGGGAGGGGTGGAAACTTCCGGAGTGCTCGCCTTCGCTGCAGACAACTTGCAGCACCGTTTGCAGACTGGGACTTTTGGCGGGCTCAGCAGGGCGGAGACAGCCTGGACAATTCCTATTGGCTTTTGAAAGCCAATAGAACTAGACTCTATTCAAGAGAGTCTATTCTATTGGCTTTCAAAAGCCAATAGAATAAGAGGGAGTAGCACAGCTAAGGAAAAGGGGGAAAAAATGGCGTAGCACAGCTAAGGAAAAGGGGGAAAAATGGCGGACTGCGTTGTATGGCGACCCCCGTGAAATGGTCGTTCGACCCCAAATGGGGTCGCGACCCACAGGTTGAGAACCGCTGATATAGAAAAAGAAAAGTTTTGCTGGAAGTACACGCTTAAGCAACTCATATGTGGCTTTTGGAAATCTAAACGGTTATCTTGATCTTGGCTTCCAGCATATCAGGGTGGTTTTGCATGCTCAGTGCTGGGTAGCCCTCCAGTTGTTCTGGGCTGTGAACTACACAACGTCAGGGAAAATGGAGGCACATTTAATTTTGTTGGTTTAGTTATGTGATAAGGATGTACTCCACCAGATGTTTTCAATTATGTAAAGCAATTGTGGCTTACTTCTTTGCACACTTTCCCACTGAGTTCAGTGACAGCTCTAAACCTACGTGCTTAAGATTGTACTGTATGCAAATCATCAGCCTTGGATTTTAATGAAATTCTGACCTCAAAAAATAACAAGGTAGATTAAAATGATCAAAGATTGGCCAATCTTAGCATAATTGTGAAAGATACTTCTGCTAAAGTAGAATATCGTTGCCGTTTCTCCATGTTGCTTGTTGCTCCTTACGCTGATCTAATGTGGAAATAACTGTCCTCCCCCTGAGATGCTTGCCATTCTGTTTTAAAGCAGGCCTTGAATCCTGCTACTTGAGGAAACCACTGGGTGATCATCTTGGAGTTGTGCTTTGTTGTGACTTTCTGTCTTTATGCACGTAGGTTCCCTGCATCATTCCACATCCATGTCCCAAGTAGAAGGCTTTGGCAAATCATGGAGCAAGAAGCAGCTCAGGTGAGGGGGGGGGGAGAGGAGGAACTGTGGATCATTTGCTGGCACTCCTGAAAAACTAGGAAGAACTACCAGGAACCATTTGGGAAGAATGCAGAACTGCTGATTATGCAGCTCTTGGGATTTTAGCAACCAGAAGTTTGTATAATGAAGTGGCAAAAGTTAGGTGAGGCAAGGAGGGAAAGGAGAATAGCAGTAAGGAAATTACTCAGAAACTAAGATGAAGTGAGCTGGAATAATAGAAAGGAAGTAAAAGGCTAAATTACTAAAATGGACACAGTAATGTGGTTTTCTTAGCAACATATGGAAGTGGTTTTTCCACTTTCCAGTCTAGCCTAAAGTCTTGGCATTTCCTGATGGTCTCTCTTCTGTATGCTAGGTAGGAGTAATACCAAGGACATTAATTTGCCTTAGGTAAAGTTTGAGTCCAAAGGCAAAAACTAATTGAATAATTGGCAGTTAGTGGGGTGTCTGTTTACATTTTTAAATAGTATTTTAACAGGTGGTAATAGGTTAAGATTAATTTGGCTCAGTCACCAATAGAGTTTTCTGCAAATTGTAATTTTGAATATATTGGCATTCTGACCCAGAATTCCCAGCTAGCATCTCTGTGATTATTCTGATATATCTGGAAGTGCAGGGAAGTTCAGGGAAGGTGCAGCAGGACATTTTGTCTGAGATGGAGCAGAAACCAGAAGTATTGTTCACATGGTAATTGTGTTGATTTCCACCTCAACAACATTTAAGATGTGTGGACTTCAACTCCCAGAATTTTCCAGCCAGCAATCCGCTAAGGTTGAGAAACAGTGTGGTAGATACTGAACATGTTCAGAAAACTAAATAATAATTCTTGGTTAGGCCATTGAAAGAATTGAGGTGGCACAGACCATGCTGGCAAAGAATTAGGGACACTGAACTCCAAAATGGTTAGACATGAGTTTGAACAAAGGCAATTTAATTAAACTGGTTCTAATTGTTCCAATTGTAACAATAATTGCCTTTGTTATTTTTTAAGAAACAAAAATGAGTTTGTCTTGATTTATCAAGGTGGAAATAATGTAAATGATTTTTTAAAAAAATAAAATTGGTATTGGTTTATAAATGCATGCTAATTTAATTATTAAAATAACGGATTTCCTGTTTTCCCATTTTCAAAGTTGTACTTAGGATTGGTTTGTATCTCTTTAAACTTTCATCAACAGTTAAAACAGTTCAGTTAATTAAAAACAACGCAAAACAAGATGGCTGAATAATTAAATGTGAAAAATATCTGCCTTCCACGGCTCGACGAAAGCTAAATAAAATATTCTGCATAATTTGTTCTGCTTTCTAGTTAAGAGAATAAACAAAACATTGGATAGGACATTGAAATTTCTACCTGCATCTGATACCAGAGCACCTGACCTCTACCACCGCATTTCTGTGGCTTTTTAAGCTCATTAAGAATCACCCCCAGACTTCCAAGTGCTTCTCCTTAAGTCCAGGAGCTTTAAAACTATAAACTGGAATTCTCAGGCAGTGTGAGGAATACCAGATGTTTAGGTTAGAGTCGCGTAGGATGTTGTAGCTATATGTCTGGATATAGAATTGTGAAAAAGAAGCTATACAATGCTGGGGTAGAAGTTGAAGTTGAGCTTTCTCAGCCAATTACTATTCCTCTCTTTTCCTCTCTTTTTCAGCCACCCCTTGTCACAGGCAGTCTCGTTCAGCATCCCTTTTGGCCTGGACAGCGATGTGGATATTGTGATGGGGAACCCCGTGGGCATCCTTCGTTCTGTCAGTTCTGATAGCCTGGCACCAACCCTCTATTCCTCCTTGCCTCGCTCCTCCCATCCATGGCCCACTGAGGCTGCTGAGGCCCCCAATGGATTAGTAATGCCGTCACTCCATGGGGCTGGACACAAAAATCAAGAGGGACCGACTCTAGAGAATGGCCTAAATGATGGCTACACTGATTTGCCCACCATTGAGGAAGCACTGCAGATCATCCACAGCAGTGAACGCCTGGTCCCCGAGGGAGCCCCTGATGGCTTTTATTTGCACTCACCAGAGCCTCCTAAAACATCTGTGCTGGAAAAGACTCCCCTGCCCACAGTTTACCGCTGCCATAACGGGCCCCCCAATGGTGCTGAACCCGCGCAAGAAGGTAGTCTGGACTCTGATGCTGAGGAGCCCCTACGGCTTGCAGGAGGCCCAGACGATTCCACCTCAGGTGTGAGTTCCCTGAGTTCACAGCCAGAGAGCACTGCCTCCTCCGCCTCTGGTGTGCGCATGACCAGCTTTGCAGAACGCAAAAAGAAACTGGCAGCTACCGATAGCAAGTCCAGTGGGATCAGCTCTGAAGGCTCAGAAGCTGGTCAGGTGCCATCAGAAGAAAGCCCTGCCCAAAGCCCTGCCCTTAGCTCAGAAATGAACCAGTTGAGTGCGCGGTTGGAGGAGAAGCGCCGGGCCATTGAGGCTCAGAAGAAACGCATAGAGGCTATATTTACCCGGCACCGTCAGCGCTTGGGCAAGAGTGCCTTCCTACAACTACAGAAGGCTCCTGATTCTCAGACTGAGGACAGCCGACTTGTCCTGGAGGAGCGGCTTGCTCAGATAGAGGCCGAGGAAGAAGCTGGAAGCCCGCGTACCCGTCTGGATAGTAAACAGGTTACTTTCTCTCCTGATATCACCAAAGGCGATGAGAACCTGGGTGATTACAACCGGGCAGTGGCCAAACTGAACACGGCTTTGAGCTCACTGCAGTTGGACATGCAGCGCCTGAGTGAGCAACAGCAACGCCTCATGCAGGATAAGAAGCCTAGCGCACAGGCCTGGATTATCCCAGCCCCGAGGACTGGCCGCGAGGGAGCTCCTCCCCGCTCTTCACTGGAACTGTCCTCCCCTTCTCCTTCCCCTTCCCGCAAATCTCGCTCACCCCAGCCCACACCCAAGAAGTCCCCAGCCCCCGTGCCCCCCAAGAGTCCCAAGCACACCCGGCCAGTTGAGCTAAAGCTGCCGCCCCTCACACGAGTCCTGACACCGCCTCACAACGTGGACACACTTCCACACCTCCGCAAATTCTCCCCGAGCCAGGTTTCTGTGCAGACCCGTTCCTCCATCCATTTTGCTGAGGAGGAGAAGCTGCCTGGGCCAGAGGTGGAAGCCCAGAATAATTTGCGGCCGGTGGCCTCTGTTCCTCCACAAGGAGGCAATGCTCGTGTTTCAGGTGATGGCACCAGTGACGTCTCCTCACCCAGTGATCGACATAGTAGCCTGATTGAAATCCCTCTGTCTAGCTTAAAAGGAGAGGATGATGAAGACATGGATGGGGATGACTCCCTGGAGGAATCAATTGCTGAGACTTTGGATTCTGAGCCCCGTACAGGTCTGGGCTTCTTTTTTAAGGTGAGGATTTAACTCTTGGCTACTAACAATATTCTTAACTACCTGACAGAGCTTTTTGCTCTCTTAAAGACCTTCTGGGGGAAGGGAAGGAGGTTGGCTTGGGCTTCGGATGATCTGTAGACCAGGGAACATTTCTTTTCAATGCCAGTTGGTTCAACATAATAGAAGCAGGAGGAATATCAGATTCTGTCAAGCAGGAAGTGTGTCCCAAAGTGCCACAAGCTTTTTTAGGAGCTTGCAGATGGGAATGGTCAGCAAAGGATTTAAACTGTGTGTGTGTGAATACATGCAAGCAACTCCTGTTTGAGAAAACTCCTGCATAAGAAAAAGATTTCCAGAGAATTTTTTTCTATCTTGCCTAAATCACAGCAGCAGCAACTTCTCTAGCAATCACTGCACATTTCTGTGGCATCTAGAATTGAAACTACTTGTACCCCTCATGTTATGAATGCTGGAGAGTGAAGATCCTGAAGTTCAGGCACTAACCTTCGTTGCAGCTAAAACCTGTTTACTGACTTCTATTTGCACGACCCCTTTCAAATCTTGATAGTAAGCCTGCGGCCCCTGACATACCCGTACTGTAGCACTTGGTTTAAAATAGGATTTGGTTGAAGTCTGCTACAGACAGAAACGGGCATGAGTAGCCTGAATGGAAATGTGCAAGTCTTCCAAGATGAGCGGGAGATGATTGCCAGAGTCTCCAATCTGAGGGAGGAGAGGATAAGACTGACCTGACTCTTTTGGAAGCCAAAACTGATACTGATCGATTAGGGCTACTCAGCTGACATGTTTTTTCATACAGGATGAGGATAAGGTCGAAGAGGAAATGGCACAGAAGCGTGCCAGTCTTTTAGAGAGACAGCAGCGGCGCAGTGAGGAGGCACGGCGCAGAAAACAGTGGCAGGAGACAGAGAAGGAACAGAAGAAAGAGGAAGCCAAGTAAGATGGGATGAGCTGTCATATTGTTAGGCCTATATTCGCCACTCGGCCTAGTGCCAATTAGATGGATTTCCATTTGATCAATATCCCCTGTGGAATTCTGATTCCTTTTTTCCCCCCAGACTTCAAACCGATGAGCAGGCCCGAGTAGAGGGAGAAGTTGGGCCAAGGCGTGGCGACTTCACGCGCCAAGAGTACCTGAGGCGTCATCAACTTAAATTGATGGACGATCTAGATAAAGTGCTGCGTCAGAAACCCACAACCGTTCGTGCCCTGAAGAAGGGACGGCCTAAAACAGTCTTCTGCGATGATTCTGCCCTTGCCCGCAGCCCTGTCAAAGGACTCCTGGGTAAGAATTACGGCAGGAGGGAGGAAGGGGGAAATAGTCAAGTTCAAGCAAGACAGGAAAAAGTCTGTAGGAGGCCATGGTTTCTCCAGAGAATTGAGACTGAAGAGTCCTCTGGACCAGAGGCCCCCAACCTTTTGGGCACTGGGGACCGGTTACATGGAGAGAGGCTTTTCCACGGACCAGAGGGGGGCCTGATTTTCTGTGCTGTCTGCATCCCACAGATGGGGTTTTGCTTTTCTGTGTGGCCCAGTTGCTGGCATGCCGGAGGTCGGTACTGGTCCACGGACCAGGAATTGGGGACCCCTGCTCTGGACTGTGAGGAAGGGATTTCAGAGGCTGTGATTATGTTGCTCTATCATGATGTCATTGTTTACTTGTATGCCTATCCTTTAGTCCCCAGGATGATTATGAATTATTAAAGGTGGAGGAGGTCTTAGTTGGTTCTCCCTCTGCCCATGCTGGCTAGGTTAGTCTCTTGTATGGCTGTAGGGATTTCCAGATGATTATTGCTGGTTAAGGTTCAGGCCAAAATCCTTAGAATACATACAGTTCTGGATTTCATTACTTTTTATTGATACCTGATCTTACCCAATTGGGTACATTCTGGGCTTTCTTTAACTGTGGCATAGATAGCTGGCGGTCTTAGAGGTGGTAGGGATTAATAAAATTTCTAAACATAGCTTGTCAGACAATTTTCAACACTTGCCTCAACACTCTGGAAAAATAGTTTGGGAAAGGAAAGTGGGTTTTTATCAGTTTGATAATACTTAGCTCCATTCTCTGTTCTAGAATCAGGTCTTGCCTTTATGGTATCAGCTACAGTAGTGTCTTGTTTGTTTCTGAATGCAGTGCTGGTTATCATTTTAAAATTCGTGGTGACTTAAATCAGAGCATTTGCGGGATTTTCTGATAGGTGAAATTGTGCCATCCGTTAAGAAGCGATTTGTACAGTGATGGGATTCAGCCAGTTCGCACCACTTCGGCAGAACCGGTAGCTAATTTTTTGTTGCCCAGGCCCAGAATGGACTTCCGGAAGCAGCATCCACACAGAGAACCGGTTGTTCACATATCTGAATCCCACCACTGGATTTGTACGTAGGTCTGCCATCATCGCAACACATAAATGATTTTTTTTTTAAAGACGCTATGAAGCAGTCAGTTGAGCTCTGCTGACAATGGAGGGTATTTCTCCTTTAAAGCAAGCATTTGATTCTTTAGTTGCTTAATTGCATGTAATGGTTAGTTTTGATTTAGTATCTTTGGAAGTTGCTTTGTTGATTATTTTTTTTCCAGTAACAAAAATCAAGGTCTGCCAAACTCTCGAAATAAATGAATGAGCTTCTTAGTGTTATAAATGAGAGGCTACTATGCCAGCTCCTATTGGTATCCATTTTTCTTAGGCTCCAAACTCAGCAAAGTATACTCTCAGTCAACTCTGTCTCTTTCGACGGTGGCCAATGATCCTGGCAACTCCCTCTTCATCAAGAGAGCTTCGCGGTGAGTAGGCATTGCTTCTCTATATCGCTGGCAGGTGGGCAAAGAATTGGATCCGTATTCAAGAAAATGCAATGGTGTAGAAACAATTGCAGTTCTCTTAAATCCAGGGTTAAATTATTTATCTGTTTCCCAGAGCTGCATCACCTTCTGGGCCAATGTCTCCCAGTCGGTTGCTGCCAAATCAGAACCGGGAACGTGACTGGGAAAACGCATCGACTGCCTCCTCACCAGCTTCCATTCCAGAATATACTGGTAAATCTTATTGTTATTCCACAGATCATAGCTTTGCTCTCCTGGCATGGTAGAGGGTGATTGGCTAGACTCCACACTTCTATGGCTGCATGTAAGACCATTCCAGTTCCATCTTCTTTCACTGCAAAGTGTTTATGAATGCCTCTATTTTGGTCTGCTTTCCTTCAGATGGGGAGAAAGATAACCTACTTTCTATGCTAACCTCATTGTATTTCTGCAGGCCCCAAGCTGTACAAGGAGCCCAGTGCCAAGTCCAATAAATACATCATCCATAATGCATTGTCTCACTGCTGCCTTGCTGGCAAAGTCAATGAACCCCAGAAAATCCGTATCTTGGAAGTAAGTTGAGACACGGTGAATATGAACCATGGAAAAGATGCAGTCTTTCTTTTTTGCAATGGGCACAGCGTGCAGATGTTGGTATCAAGTAATTGCCTTAAAAAATTGGGACAATTGTGGCTGCAGCTCTGCATCAATAGCTTTGGAGCTACAGGCAGTCCTTGGTTAATAACCACTCATTCAGCAACTGGGGTTAGCACAGCACTGAACATCTGGTCCTCAAAGTTCTGGCCATTTCAGCATCTCTATGGTCTTGTGATCACAATCTAGACCAGCGGTTCTCAACCTGTGGGTCGCGACCCCATTTGGGGTCGAACGACCATTTCACGGGGGTTGCCAAACACCGCAGTCCGCCATTTTTTCCCCTTTTCCCTTCAGCCGGCGTAGGAGGCAGCACCGCGCATGCGCGATGCGGGCCGTCACGCCGCGCATGCGCGATGCGGGCCGTCGCGCCGCACATGCGCGGGTCAGGGTCGCGGCCTGAAAAAGGTTGAGAACCGCTGATCTAGACACTTGGCAACTGGCTTGCACTTATGACACTTGCAGTGTCCCGTGATCACAAGATTGCTATTTGTAACCTTCTCTGCCAGCTTCCCACAAGCAAAATAAATGGGAAAGCTGGCAGAGAAGGTGACAAGTAGCTCTGAAGTTACCCACTTTGCAGCAGCTATCACAAACCTCACCGAGGCATGCCAGTTCCTTGTGTACCCTCCTCTGCCTGGAAGCAGCCATCACAAGCTGTACTTGTACTTGCGCCTCACTGGCCCTCACACACCCTCCACTGCTCAAGAGCAGCCATTTTAGGCCTTGCCCCGTGTATTACATACTAGCCCCTCCCTCAACTGGCAACAACCACTTGCCTGCCTGTCAGCTTGCTGGGACTTGTAATTTCCTGCTGGCTTACCCATTGACTTGGATATTGGAAGCTATGAGGGGGTTGTGAAGAGGTCCTTGCTTAACAACTGGTGAACCTCGCTTAATAATGGCAATGGAAGCTGCTGGGATTGTCATTGCTAAGCGATGCAGATACATATCATGCATTATGACTGCATCACTTAGCTACTGAAATTCTGGTCCCCAATTAACTGGGGACTACCTGTAAGTATATTTGCATTGGCTTAATTTAGTAGGCTGGATGCTTCCTCTACATAAACAGATTTTCCTTCTGATGTCCTTAAGTATATGAACTATTGATATGTACTATCATGGTATGGGTAGGCAACTTGATCTCTAGAGATTTTGGACTACACTTCCCATACTTGATTGTGTGCTGACAGTATGAAACATCTGAAGAGCCCCAAGATTTAAGGTTTACTGCAGTTACAGAATAAACAGAAAGTTCTAGCTGCATTCTTTAGTTGTGATGAAAGGGAGAAGTACTAGCAACTCAATCATTAAGAAATATAAATAGCTAAGCTTTACTGTTGAACAGTTGTTGAGTCATTTTAATGGGTGCAAGATGTCGATACTATAAAACAAGGTCAGTCTTCTTTGTGGGAAGAAGAAAATAATAGGGCATTTAGTATTGCTCTCCTAATTTGATTGGATAAGCATCTATAACTTAGAATTCTGGTTCTTCTGGTTCTTCAGTAGTTTAGGAATTGTTTTGTGTTTTATACTCTGCTCTTATCTAATCTTTAATTACATGTTTCTTTTCTCTCAATCTTAGGAAATTGAAAAGAGCAAAGCAAATCACTTCCTCATTCTCTTCCGTGATTCAAGTTGCCAATTCCGGGCGCTCTACACCCTGTCAGGGGAAACAGATGAATTGACACGTTTAGCAGGCTATGGGCCCCGCACCATTACCTTGTCCATGATTGAAGGCATCTACAAGTATAGCTCTGATCGCAAGCGTTTCACTCAGATTCCCAGTAAGACCATGTCCATGAGCGTGGACGCCTTCACTATCCAGGGCCATCTCTGGCAGACCAAGAAGCCAGGCACCCCCAAGAAGCCAAGCACACCAAAAGAGCTGTGACCTGAAGAATGTGGTGTTAGTCCTACTCTCTGCCTAAACTTAGACCCACGACATCTAACAGCTGGCCCTTCTGCGTTGGATGGCTTGAGTTGACGAGGCTGTTAGGCGTGGGTCTGAGGCCGAGTCCTGGGCCAGCACTATCTCTGGCTGGATCAGAGTTATCTGGGAAATTCTTCTGGTGCCTGCTTTGAAGATGAGACTACTATTGGCTGCTTTGGGTTGTGGGACAGTATGGTGTTGAAAGACCAGGATCTGGTCCCGTAAGCTAAAGTCTCAAGAGTTGCCATAGTAATACTGCCCTAAATAAGGGTTTGCTTCTTGCCTCTAACCACTACCTGAATGTTAATGCGCAGCCAAAAGGAAGAGTCTATTTTTCAGACTCCTGTTTGCCTGGAAGATTCTATGTTTTGTTTTTTTTTTCATTTCTTGGGTCTCCCTGTTTATACTTATACATACTATACATATATATATATATGAGCTATTTAATGATTTTTCAATTATTTGTATATAAAAAAGAACAAATTTGGAACAGCGGGTAGGGTGAATTTGTATATGAAGTTGGCATGGTGGAGGTAGTACAGAGCAAGGTGTGTATGTATGTATGTTCCTTCCTTTTTCCATTGAACACCTCCCTTTTGTCTACTCCCTTATTTACAAGGGCTATTGGGTGTACAGCTGAGAAAGAGCTGCTAACAGGATCTCTTTTTCAGCAGCTGCTGTCATTTACATGTTGAGAAGCTGGTGGCTGCTACAGGCATAGAGCAGGTCTCTGTGTACCCCGAGTTGAACTGCCAAAACAAACTCCAACCACTTTAGGGAGGAGTGTGGTCCATCTTTCTTTTTCTCTCCTTCCTCCTTTCTTTCTCCAAACCCTGTTTACCTGCTTCCAAGGCTATAGGCTGAGTATGCAGCACTCCAAAGAGACAGAGGAGCCTGGGCACAGAATGTTAAGTAGCCCTTGATTATGTGAGCCTCATTTGCCATCCAACCTTGATGCCTCTGGATAGAGGTGGCTTGCAAAGCAGAGTAGGGGAAGATGTGAGGGAACCAGTCTAATTCAGCTTGGATGCTTCACTCTGATTCTGTCTTGTTCAACCTTATTCCGGTCTCTTGTGGCTGACTGAGTGTCATGTAGGCGTCTGGGGTTATAAGTGTAGGGCTGAGTTGATGTAAAAAGTGGGTTGGGATTTTTGTCCTTCCCGCTTAATAAAGTAACTTAAATGAGCTCTTTACTGGTCATTTACTCAGTGAATGTTTGAATCTTGAAGCCTGCACCACCGATAAGCAGGCTAGGCATCTTTGCTTCTGTGCAAGTCTAGTGGATGCTGAAATTAGAAACCGAATGCCGCAGAGCTCTGAAAGGTGCTCATTCACCCCTACTTTCCATAATATATGGTAGAATATTTTAGAATTAATATTGCCCCTTGATTATTTAAAGTAAAAAAAAAACGCAGGCACACGGGGGAAATCTACACAAGTGGAGGAAGAATGCAGATGTCTGTGTTCAACAAAGACTGAACTCAAGATGGGATTAGCTCCTATTGTCATGCATCTTAAAAATATTCCTGCCAAAAGTTGTTAGTGGAACTGAAAGTTACTCGGTGCTCAGTGGACGTGTCCACTTTTTCCTACTTGTTCAAATACATTTAAGCCATAAGGCGAACATACTCTTCAATTTTCTAAATGTCAAAGCTAATATATAATTAGTTACCATTTGTCCCTGGCCAATAAATATCAAAACGAGAGGGAGAGAAGGCTTAACTTCTATTTCTCCTGTGCCTGACCATACTGGCTGGGAATTCTGGGGGGATTTAGTTCCAGCATACTTTGAAGACTCCAAATTACACAATGTCAGTTTAAGGAAAGCGGTCATTGAAGGAAATCTGTAGCCTATGTTTTTGTATTGCAAAAAAAAAAAAAAAAGTTTAAATCTGCAGTTCTTAATGTTTATAAAAATATAGGAATATTCATTTTAAAAGTTCATTTCGATGAATGAAGGCTAATTTTACACAGTAAACAATTATTTCACTTTGGAACATGGTATACATTGAGCTCTCCCCCCCTTGTTTCCATAATTGCCTTGTTTGTAATTTTAAGATTTCAGCCCAGGCAATAATAAAGCTTTTCGTGATAACGAAGTTGGTTAAGAATAGATATCACCAACTTTCCAGAAAGATAAACCCCAGTTTAAGAAAACACCCCATGAAGAAATCGTGCCTGCATTCATTACAATCCTTTCCACAAATCTTCCATTTTAAAGGTAAATTATTTGGGGGAAAAGCTTCTTTCCTGTCGGTTAAACACAATATAACTATCAACAGCGTTTTATAAATCACTTCTTTTCTCTATTATGTTCGGAGTTGCCAAGGAGAACAGCAGCTTACACAATCACAAAGAAAGGCTCTACAGGGCACACTGGTTAACCAGGAAGGTGTTGTCTCTACTCCAGCCTGAAGCAGTTCATTAATAACAAACAGCTCAGTCATCTTTAAGGCCGCCAAACACAGCAGAAGGGACACTCTTCTGCTCCAGCTGCACCTCTGCAAGAGAAGAATTGGAATAGTTAGTAGAAGAAGGCCAGGCGTATTGGCTTTTCAAAAACAAGAGTTCCTATTCACCAAAGTCAACAGCCACAGCCACAGATTCACGGGGGTAGGCAACCTTGGCTCTTTTATGACTCGTGGACTTCAGCTCCCAGAATTCCTGAGCCAGCATGGCTCAGCTTGGAAACCTCTCCCTTTCCCCTCAGCATGGCTAGCTCAGGAATTCTGGGAGTTGAGGTCCACGAATCGTTAAAAGAGCCAAGGTTGCTTACCCTTGCCCCAGAACAGCAGTTCTCAACCTATGGGTCGCGACCCCATTTGGGGTCGAACGACCGTTTCACGGGGGTCGCCAGACACCGCGGTCCGCCATTTTTTTTGTTGCGCGTGCCGCGCATGCGCGGATCGGCCCATCGCAGTCTGCCATTTTGTTTTTGGGTTTTTTTCCTGTTGCGCGCATGCTACGCATGCGCAGTTCAGGCCGTCGCGCACGCCGCGCATGCACGGCTGGCCCGTCGCGGTCCGCCATTTTGTTTTTGCTTTTTTCCCCCGTTGCGCGCGCGCCGCGCATGGGCGGGGCAAGTGGGGTCTCAACCTGAAAAAGGTTGAGAACCACTGCCCCAGAAGAAGGCTGCTGCGTTCCCATCCTCCCTCTTACCATCAGGCTCATTGTCTTCACTCTCATCGCTGTCATCCAAATCAATGTCTATCTCATCAGGGTTGGCCTGCTTGGAAAGTTCAGCCAATTCACTGCGAGAAGCATCACTCCTGAAAAATAAGCAAAGGGAGATGAGTGAACTGACAGCATGATTCTGACTGGAACTGTCCTGTACTTATCCTTCCCTAATAAAAGGAGCTGCCTGTCCTTTTGCCCCGACTTTTATGTTTTCAAAAACCAAAAGCATACTGAAAAGTTTGACGTATGTACATCTAAAGCAGAGACGTCCGTACTGTCATATAAACTTTCTAATGTGTTTAAGAGTGAATTCATTCTTTGGTTGAGTGGGATGACTAACTAGCAGTATAATTTGTGGAACCTTGTGTCAGGGCAAGGACAGGACTGAAACTTTCTCAAGTCCCAATAAACCTAGTTAAAGTTCTGGGATGATGGGAATTTTAATCTAAACATTTTCGAAACACCCAGTTATCTTCACTGCCTGGAAGAATCAGCTTCACATCTCTTGTTTAGCTGTGATGTCCTTTGGAAAGTTATTCTCTCAGTCTAGGCCAGGGGTAGGCAACCTTGGCTCTTTCATGACTCGTGGACTTCAACTCCCAGAATTCCTGAGCCAGCTATGCTGAGGGAAAAGGGAGAGGGTTCCAAGCTGAGCCATGATGGCTCAGGAATTCTGGGAGTTGAAGTCCACGAGTCATAAAAGAGCCAAGGTTGCCTACCCCTGGGCTAGGCTATCTTGGTACAGTTACTGAGGTAAGGAGGAAGATAACTTCATCTTCCAAAGGAGTTTTTAAGGATGAATGTGGAAAGAGTTTGCCCGAGACCAAGAAAGAGAAGAAACCAAACTGTGGAAATTGCTAAGAAGAAAACAAACCAAGAAAAATAAAAATCTGAGGAGCTTAACAAAAGCTTCAGACAACTGTTAGAAGAGATAAGAAGCAATATCATAACAACATTTATAAAGACACTGAGGATGGGAACGCATTGAAGATGGAAAAACAAGGGAAGTTTCAAAATATCTCCGAGCTCAGAATAAGGTCCCAACCTCAAATTGGTATGCTAAAAGGAAGTCCATGGACAGATAGTAACTGATTTAAAGGAGATCAAAGGAAATGGAAGGAATTTGCTGAAACATTGCACAGTAGAGGTGGTCAGTGTCCATAAACCCTAAAAGATATTCCCTACTTAACAAGAACCTCTAGTACTAGGAAGTTAATTATTGCCAAATTGGAAAACTACAGAAATAGAGTAAGCAGCAGAAGAAGAATCAGTAAAGGTTCTAATCAAGCTATGCAAGCAAATCTGGAGAACGATATAAAGACCAAGAGATTGGAAGAGGATGATTTATATTCCAATTCCCCAAAAAATGAGACTTGATAGAATGTGCAAACTGTCAACAGAATAGGCTTAATTATACATGCTAGCAAAATAGCGCTTAGGATCATATAACAATGAATTAAGAGTTTTACATGGAAAAAGTAATGCCAGATTTCGAACTAAATTTAGGTAAGGCTGACTAATAGGAGACATTTCAGCAGAGGCAAGCTGGGTAATTGGAAAAACCAAAGAAATCAGTACAGTCAGTCCTTGCTTAACCAACTGCCTCGTTTAGTGACTGTTGGAAGTTGTGACGGTGGCCAATCCTTTTATATTTACAATCACCAGTGTCCCACAGCCACGGGATTGCCATTCAGATGCTTTGCAATCAGCACACATTTACAACTGTCACAGCATCCCACAGCAACAGAATGATCATTTGCGTGCTTTCCAACCAGCTTGAAACAAGCAGTTAAGGGAGATGCAGAAGTAAAATTGCAAGTTGTGGCCATGTGATGTCTCACTTAACTGAAAGTCCAATTCTGCCATCTCTTTTACAGCCCGAAAAATAAAGATGGTCCGTTCTGAGCCTCTTGCCCAGTTCTTTATCCAGCTGCAGGCTGTGCTGTCTCTTATCTGATCATTCCCAAGGCAGCATCCCTTTATTCCATTCACCCAAGATCTTTCTCACATACTATTACATCATTTGAAGATGGAGCTTTCTGGAAAAAGCTATAATACTTGGAAAGGTGGAAAGGAGAAGGCCAGCAGCAAACTGGATGGACTCAGTAAAACAATGGCATTGGGTGCACTAATGGAAGACCTGAAGCACCTGGGGTTAGGGACAGCACCATGGAGAAAATCTAATCTGTGAGGTCGCTAAAAGTTGACATCATCTTGATGACACATAATCAAATAAGTAGTCAATGAAATCAGAAAGCCAAATAGCACTCTCTGCTGGGTTCCCAATGTGTCACAGATCATTCAGACCACACTGCAGAAAAAGTACCAAAACTGTAAACGCCAAAGAAGGCTGTCCTTGGCAATACTTCGGTGTCATCTTTCCCTAGAAAAATACATCGGATCGCTTGAAAGCTGAAATAGCCATTTGGTAGAAAATTGTGCTAGTTTCTCAAGACAACACCACAGTCCTGTTCTCATTCTAGTCACGTTAGCAGCTAGGGCACTATCTAACTGTTTGTTCACGATTCTTGATGGGTTAAATTAAATATATGTTGTCCTGAGTTCCTGAATACAAATCAAATAATCAGTCACATTTTTCCCCATCATGTTTTTTTGGGGTGATGTTACGAATCCAAATAGTCTTCATAGGGGGAAAGGTGAACAAGTCTGCTTATAGTACTCTCACCTGACAAACAAGATCTTCTCCTTAGCTCGAGGCTGATCTCTTTCCGCTTCGGCTGCCAGTTGTTCCGCTCGCTGCTCTAAGAGCTTCATGTCATCCATGCCGCTCTGTCCTGGTGCTAAGTCAGACACTGAAACAAGAGAACGTTAAAGAGGAGGATGAGCAGGAGGGTCAGGGGGTGGCTAGAAGAGGGCAGGAGATGTAGCTCATCTCCGTCTAAGAGAAGGCAAGAAGTACCTGTGCCTGTGGCATTGCTGTAAACCTTTAGCATCTGAGAAGCCATGAAGTTAACCTGAGTATTGTAAGTAGCCTGCACACTTCGCTTAATCCGTAGCATTTCTCGGATAGTGTCTTCGTTCCCATGCCGAATCTCAAATTCTTTCCATGTCTGCCAGAAGTTGGCAGTAGTCTGGGAAGGGAAACCAAAAAGATGTGTGTTTTGAGGACTGCTGGGAAAGAGACAGTGGCAAAATTCAATAGACAGCCGATTCAAAGACTGCTGTTTCCACTCTCCTCTGAGCTTTCTAATGAGGTTAAGAGGACAAAGGTCAACTATTATTGCGCTCTCTTATCTTCTGTATCAGGAACGGGCAGTCATAAACAACAGAGACACATCCATCGCATAAGCAAAGAAACAGAAACACACACCTTTATTTATCCATCAGGTGGCAGATGGAAGAATCCATCCTTAGTTTTTCCAAAACTACATATAAGATTGTTTATGTCGCAATACATATACAATGGTACCCTTGTACTCAACTGCTTTGAAACTCACTGAATTTGGTACTCAATGCATTTTGATGCAAAAATTTTATGCCGGTACTCCTTATTTGTTTAGTACTCAACACACAAGCTAGAACCTGTTGGTGTCAGCTGCCTTGTGACTCAGGATATTATTCCTTATGGGAAAATTTTGTTTGGTGCTTAGCGCGCCTCACAGAGCAATTAACGAGTACCGGGGTACCGCTGTATTTTGAACTGAGCAGGAAGTGATCATTTCTGCTCTTTCGGCAAAATGAGGGGCTTCTTCCTCCTCTCAACTAAATATTGCCACAAGCAAATAGGATGCTAGTTCTCCAGTACACAGAAAAAGCCACTTACTCGGGGGTCACATATCTGTGAACAATAGGAATAGATTGCCCGACCTCGGTCTATTTCACCCAATTTGCTTTCCATATCGGCAAAGCGCAGACACATCTCCCGAGCGTGTTCATCTGATAGCTCCTGAAAAAAAAAAGGATGGATATTTAAATGTATTACACACTTCAATATTTCAGCTTCCAGGGTGGTATGAAGTAATAATCTAGAGCTAAGTATAGTATGTAAGGATTATGATTACCCAGAGGGCTTTCAGAATATTTTAATGATTGGAATATATGAACTGATCTAGGAGTTTTGTTTCAGGAAAATAAAACCAATCTGAACAATAGTATTCCCTAAGGTGGGCCTGCAAGTGTTACAATACTTTCTCCAATGTTATCGATCAAAATCTCATCTGAGAAAGCTTCTGGAAATCTGTTTGAGGCAAGTTATATGTGCCAATGCAGTACAATCCTAGCCAGCATCCTAATGGTGGAGCCACAGACTTGCTTAACTTGTGCTCCTGGTTTGTATAGATAAAAGAGACCGCTGGGTGCCTGGTTTCAGTTGAGTCCCAAGTATCCTGCAAATATTTAACTTGCTGAATATTTTGCTTGCATCCGATGTATTTGAGATACAACTGGGCAACACAATCACTTAGGAATAAAGTTACCATGCCTATGTGGGAAACCCACAAACCTTGCAACAATGTCTACGGCTCCTCCACTTTCCTGGCTGGACACAGCTACCAAGAACACTGCCTTCTAAGCTAATATTTTAGCTGGAATCTAAATAATAGCTCTGAACTAAGAATACTTACTCAGTTGTTAATTCAAGAGATTCACTGAATATCTTCCCCTCATTAAGGCCTTGCATATGGTGGTCTATTCACGGTTACCTATTCCAGCATAAGGATCTTCATCACTTTGTTTAATAATAATAATAATGATAAAGTTGGAAGGGATCTTGGAGGTCATCTAGTCCAACCCCCTGCTCAGGCAGGAAACCCTACACCATTTCGGACAAATGGCTGTCCAGTCTCTTCTTAAAAACTTCCAGTGTTGGAGCATTCACCACTTGTGGAGGCAGGTTGTTCCACTGGTGAATTGTTCTGTCAGGAAGTTTCTCCTTAGTTCTAGGTTGCTTCTCTCTTTGGTTAGTTTCCATCCGTTGCTTCTTGTCCTGCCGTCTAGTAATACTATGTATACTTTTAATGTGAAGTCTAAGTTAGCTAGCTGTACATCCCCTCTAAAAAGTTCCTCCTCCTCCTCCTCCTATTCCACAAAGAACTGCATGCCTGATGGGGGCCTGTGACAGACCTTCTCCCTGCAGAATCTGTAAGATAAGCAAGGTCACAAAATAAGTGAAATGATGCTGAATCAGCCTCCGACTTTTATGGAGGCTGCTGCCTGGGCCCTGGTGCTTCTTGAACCTGTGATTTTTTTTTCCTATGCTATTTTGACTCCTCTTATAATAGTGGCTTTCTTCTCCTGCTCCTGCAATGTGAGGTGGGAGAAAGGAGACAAAGTAGCTGAGGGCCAGATGGAAGAAGGAATTGGTGATGAAGCAGATGCCAGAGCAAGACCCCAGAGAGACAAAAAGATTCCTGTGTTTTGCCAGGAAACTCCTCTCCTTTAATTGTTAAATGACTATGCCCATAGATCTTACATATGTCCACTTTCTTGGCTGGAACTGGCAAGTCTGGCATCTTTCTTGGTGCCTGGTTTCTGTCATGGGCTACAGTGTTCTCCTTCAGGTCCCTTTCTTGCTTTAGTGGGAGAACTAAAACTATCTGAGCACTGGGTCTCTCTCTTTTTTTATACCCAAAGTGGCAGGTGGAAAAGGGCGGAGGATTCCCATATTTGGGTCTCTCTGTCTTCCTGACAAGAGTACTTCAGGTAATGGATTCCCTTTGTACCCCTGCTGTTATCTCACATGAATGGAATGAAAAGCTATGGGAAGAGTCTCAATCTATCACAACACCCCATTTTCCCTCTTCTGGAATTGCTTGTGAAATTCCACTTCTGGACTGATCGGGGGAGGGCTGGATGCTATGCTGTTCTCTAGCTTCCCTGTGTCACTCTTCTGTTGTCCCAAAGTACAGTGAGGCTGCTACTGCTGTATGGAGGCTGTTGCAGACACTTGGGATTAACACTGCTGTGTGGTAGTCTTAAAGGCATCTCAGCTGTTCTGGAAATTCACACTCCAGTCTTTGAGCAACTGACCATGAAGTGGGATAGAGGCTTTCGCCATTATTGTGACTTCTATCTTTTATCCTGATGGCTGGTTTCTTTCTTTTCCTTCTTTGATTTTTCTTTTCTTGTCAGTCGGCTGCAGATGAAAAGGGGACCATTTCCTGCTTGACAAGGCCTACTCAAGAATAAAAGTAGACTTCTCCAAGGAAGCAGGCCATTCTGCCTGGCCTTTCTGATCAACTCGACAAAAAAAATCAATCCTTTCCTATTGGTCTGATTTGATAACTATGACCTCAGGATACCTGCAGATTTATATAGCAGATGCACAGGCTCTAAATAAGTGACCCCCATTTTTAATTGTGGCTGGCCAGGAAGAATAGATTAAGCCTTGTCGTTCTATGAAGGAAGCTGAATTATATCGGTTAGGATGGCCAATTTAGAGAGAATAAACTAACCTCAATCGCCTTCTCATAGATGCTACGTGTGTGGGTGACGCCATAAATTTCAGCTGCTCTCTTGATGTAGATGTTGTACATATCATGCTTCTCTGAAGGCAGCACAGCCTGAGTAGCTCGCTCATATACGGCCATGGCATGGCGGGCCAGCCCATATTCCTCCTCCAGCTTGGCATATAAGAGATAGATGGCTGCAAAAGGAAAATTAGAGCCAGATTTCATCTTCTTTCAGTTTCAGGACAACAGTTTTCATATCCAGACTTATTGTTATGAAAAAGCACAAAAATAAGTTCTTGTTTGAGAATTTCCTTACTGATTCACCTTGCTCTCCTCCACTAAATCAGGGCTTTTCAACCAGTGGTACGGGTACCACCTGTGGTACATTGGCACCTGGCAGGTGGTACGCGACCATCCTAGAAAAGTGGTAGCAGGGGAGGGGAATGAGCTGAACTGGTGGCAGCACCGCACAAGCCTGAGCGAGAGATGGCTGGAGCTGCAGGGCTGTCAGGGCTCAGCGAAAGCGCCAGGATCAGTGCCGCTTTCCAGCTTATCAGTGCTTCTTTAGGGCTGTCAGGGCTCAGTGGAAGCACCAGTATCAGCGCCAGGCTCCAGCTGGAGCTTGGCGCTGATCCTGGTGCTTCTGCTGAGCCCTGAAGAAGCACCAATCAGCTGGAAAGCAGCACTGATCCTGGTGCTTCTGCTGAGCCCAGAAGAAGCGCCATCAGCTGGAATGTTGCACCATCTCCAGGGTCTTGTGATTTACATTCAGATGCTTGGCAACTGATTCGTATTTATGACGGTCACAGTGTCCCAGGGTCAGTGAAGTGAAGTGACCAAAACCTGCTGCAACCACCCAGCAGACAGGGTGGAATAAAAACCAAATACCCCCTCCCACCCAACCTCTGTTGCCAATCCTCAACAGAAATGCTCACAACAATGGAAACCTCGGACAGGAGGAAGAGCGCCACCGGGCAGGCAGGCAGGTGTCTTGCTCGGCTGTGGCTTGGGGGGCACTTTTTTCAGTGCCACTGTTAACTTCGAACAGTCACTAAATGAACTATTGTGAGTCGAGGACTACCTGTACTTTATCACTTTTTTCCTCTTATTTTGGTTATCAAGTTTTTGACACCTTGCTAGGCGACTGGTGGTACTCGGATGTTGCCATATCCTAAAAGTGGTACAATGGGTGAAAAGGTTGAAAAGCCCTGCCCTAAATGATGAAGAAATGAAGATGAGTTCTAGGTCTATGGAGATCTTCAGTCATCCAGGTCATGGTTGTCCCAAAGCTGCTTTTTCAAAAGGCCACTGGACTTCCTTGGTTTTTGCTTGAAGAGGTTTCGCTTCTCATCCAAGAAGCTTCTTCAGTTCTGAGGAACTGAACTAAAGAAGCTTCTTGGATGAGAAGCGAAACGCCTTCAAGCAAAAACTAAGAAAGTGCAGTTGCCTTTTGAGAAGTCCTCTTTACCCATTTTCCAATGGAAAAAAGGCATTTTTGAGTCCTCAAGATCACCCACGTGATCCTTTTCAGGCCAATAAAGCAAGTCCATCCATAAGGATTTTATTTTTGAGGGCTAGGAAGTTTGCTATACTCAACTACTGTCCAGATGACATGTCCCATCCAACCTTTCTTATGATCAGAATCTGACTGAGTAGGAAGAGCCTGTGACTCAACTTTTTGGTAGAGAGACATTTAATACATACTTTTTGCATATTTCTGGGGACAGCCATCCAGCGCCTGCTCAAACAGATCCCGAGCACGCTCCAACTTCTTTCCACCATAGCGGTCAATGAATTTGGTCAGATAGGTGTTCCAGATATCATAAACATTTGGCCACTTAAACAAGGAGATGCCTCTCTCGTATGCCTGCCAAAATGAACAGAGGGTACAAACAAAACACTCAGAATAGCTTTGCGGAAGGCTCTGCCCTGTTCCCCGCTCACTTAAATGCCATATGGGATTGTCCTGCTTTGACTATAATGATCCATGTTTTAAAGAATAGCTTTCTTCCTGCAAATTGCTAAACAGCCAAGAACCCCTTTAATCAGAGATCCTAGAACCCTTCTACTCTACTGGACTGCTAATTCCATCTTAGTTATGTTTCTGTTTAACATTTTCCAATTAAACAAAAAAAAAACTGACAGCCCTACCAGAAGAAAACAAAAACAAAAATTGGATTATTATAAACAATAGCTAAGGACAGCAAAGATGCATGACAATTATAGTGCAAAACACTTACTCTGTTCCTATAGCTGTCCCTACACCTAAGCCAGGGGTAGGCAACCTTGGCCCTTTTATGACTTGTGGACTTCAACTCCCAGAATTCCTGAGATGTCCACGAGTCATAAAAGGGCCAAGGTTGCCTACCCCTGACCTAAGCTATAGTTTGCTCTGAAACACAGACTATTTCAACATAGAATATATCGGCTAGTTTGTTCAGAGGTTTGAGAAAGAGAAAGATTGAATACAAATAATTATCCTTTGCTACATACTGTACATAAGATCCTAGTGTACTGCAGCTGGTTTGGAGCTGCAGCACATTAGGCCTCTAGTATATCATCTGGACGTGCAGTCTACTTCCGTACACTGCATGTACCATCTGCAACATGCCATGTTCGAAGTTCAGTGACTTCTACATTGATGCAGGCCCAGATGGCCGAAGGAAGCACTGATGAAGCCAACTCACCTTGAAGCTCTCTTCAAAATATTTGTGCTCCTCCAGGAACAGACCATAGTTGATAATGATTTGTGGGGTGGCAATGCGTAGATCCAAAATGCGATCGTATACAGCCTTCGTAGACTAGGAATGGCAAGGCAAAAAAGCTTCAATACTAGGCAGGACCAGAACCCCAATCCCAGGCACAGACTCTCATTGCTCACTTCCCAATTATGCCAAAATCGAGAGGAAACATTTAAATTTGATACTGAACAGCTTTGCTAATGTAACTTGCTGGGCTCCTCCCTCCACCTTTCACACTTTCTATCAGTGACATGATAGACCAGTGATGGCGAACCTATGGCACGCATGCCAGAGGTGGCACTCAGAGCCCTCTCTGTGGGCAAGCATGCTATGCCCCGGAGATGGCAACCATCCCTCTTCAAGCAGCTGCCCGCTAACTCGCCGAGGTCCCACATGGCCGGATGCATCCCAACACGGCTAGTTTCCCTCCTCCCCTTCCCATCCCTCGCATGCTCTCCTTTTCCCGGGCACGACCCACTGCATTGCCTCCTCAGCTGTCGGCTGGCTGTTGAGCTCAGAGGCTGCTTCTCTGAACAGCTGGCAGCGAGCTGTGGAGCCCTAGAGTGCGCCGGTCGAGGGACCGGCAGGCTGTGGCTGCTGACGGACACCGTCGGCCCCCATGCGCTTGCTGGCCTGTGCATCGCCTTGCCCTGCGACAATGGCACCCCTGCCCTGCCTTCCCTCCCCTCACCCTGCAGGATGAGTCCCACCCACCAGAGACCCGCTGGATCTCCCCCAACCCTGTCTGGCCCCACAGGAGTCCCTGCCCACGAGCAACATTGGGATGACCACGTCCACCTTGGCCACACCCACCCAGTGGGCCACACTCACCCAGTGGGCCACGCCCACCTGGCACCCGATGATAAATAAGTGGGTTTTGAGTTGCAGTTTGGGCATTCGGTCTCTAAAAGGTTTGCCATCACTGTGATAGATGCTAAATGAACAGAAATACAGTAATGCACTTACGGGAGACTGTAATTACCATTCTTCTTTAGCTACTCAGGGGAAAGAACAGATGGCTGTGCCAATCATTCTGATCTGGCCCTACTGCTTCAATAGATTATTTCCAAGCCACACTCATGAAATAAGAGGGAAAGGATGCTTGGATTCCTTAAAGAGGAAGAGTAAAAGAGACTACCTTTTATTTTTGATGACTTCTTAGTCACTTGCAAATTAAGAAGGGTAAGAAATATCTTGATTTGATTCTAAGCTGGGGGAATATTATGTTTAAAACATTTCATTTGTGCTTGGTTACAGGACTTTGTCCAACCTCAAAAGGCCTAAAGAGACAAAAAGGGGAGGTTTCTTCTAGGTGCCCAGCTTAGGCCAACAAATCTCTGCCTGGCAAGATGGTCCGGTGTAAAAATTGCCAAGAGAAATGTCAGCCAGGGTAAGCAAGCCGAGAAGCCAACCAAGACCACTCACTTTGAAAGTGCCCAGACTTTCTTCCAAGTCAGCCAGCATGGACCAAACCTTGAGGGACTTATATACACGGTTCTGCACAGGCTCTGTGGAATCAAAATATTCTGCTTTCTTAGCTGGGATAGCTGTAGCTTTCTGGAGGGAGAAGAAATGTTGATGAGAACAGAGGAAGTAGAGCCCCTGGAGCAAGCAGCTTAAAAACTGTGTGTGTGTGTGTGTGTGTGTGTGTGTGTTGAATGTTTTTTGATACATCCTGTCGGTCCAAATATGGAAGAAATATTTTGCCTTGTATCAGCTCAATCTAGAGCCACCCACAGGCAGCAGCTGCTACTACGACACTATTTGTGTTTCCTAAATTTTTGGATTGCTAACGAAGAATTAAGGGGGACTGGGATAGCTATTTCGAGCTAATCAGTTCGAAATAGCTATCACAGTCCCCCTTAATTCTTTGTTAGCAATCCAAAAATTTAGGACACACACACACACACACATATATACACACACATATATATACACACACACACACTTATTTATTTTTCAAATTTATATGCCGCCGTTCTCCTAGGACCCAGGGTGGCTCACAACAGTACAATAAAAAATTTAAAAATTAATTGCATTCATACAACATACAAACACAATCAGCTCACAGTCGCTGATGGAGGGACATTCCTAGGGCCCAGGGGCGGAGCACAGCTCATGCGCCCCAAGCCTGTCGGCATAGATGCGTCTTCAGCAGTTTCCGGAAAGCTAGGAGGGAGGGAGCAGTACGAACCTCTGAGGGAAGTTGGTTCCAGAGGGCTGGGGCAGCAACGGAGAAGGCCCTAGCCCTAGGCCCCACCAGATGACATGGTCTAACAGACGGGACTCGTAGGAGGCCAACCCTATGCGCCCTAACCGGTCGCTGGGATTCATACACATACACATACACATACACATACACACACAGACACAGACACACACACACACACAAGAATTCTGGCTTTCTGCAGCCTTGCTTAACTAAACCCATGACCTTCTTATTGTGGAGTAAAAAGAATCTTTGTCAGCTTCCCAGTGATCAGACTCTTTCAAGAAGATTCAGACAGAGACTACAGACCATCTGTTCAAACCTAATCATTTGGAAAATGATTACAATCAAGCATGTTTCATTAGTAACACTCCAAAATGCCTTTCCCTTTTTGTTTTGCTTCTTCTCACCCTCAGGATACGCAGGGCTTGATCGTAGTTCTCATGCCGCAGCTCCATCTCACCATACTCGCACCAGACGCTGGCCAGTTCATCCACCTGCTTAAAGTTCACCTTAGTGGCCTTTTCAAAAATTGTTCTGGCCTGGTATAAGACAGGGAGGGAGAAAAAAAAATCAGAGAAAAGCTATGGGAGAAAAACACTCACCATGTCTTCTCTTTGGGTTCTGGTATGGAATGCAGCTGAAAAACACGTCCCTCACAAAGTCGTCTGGAGCTCTTCTTTAGAAATCCTACAGCATTCCAGTATTGATTTGGAATGTTTTTTTATTATTATTATAATTTTTATTAGTTTTTTACACAAACTTAAGTCATTCGATAGTTGGTAAACAGTGTAGTGTCTGGGTTACATTTGTAAAAGCAGTCCTTAACAATTAATTTCTATAGTCTGTATTTCATATATTAATTTTGTTTACTTTCCTCTTTCCCTAAAAACATCCTTTTCTGCAAACATTGTGTTAATACAATTCTTATTGTTTTAATAACTGACAATTTGGTATATATTTTTTTCCAATATTCCTAAAAAATAATCATCATATTAATACATTTCTTTTCTTTCCATTCGTTTAGATTGCCTTATCATCAATCCTGTAACAGTCCTTATTTTAGTTTATTTCTCCCACCAAATTCTGAATATTTTTACTGGTAGCAATTAGTTACATTTACGTTGACAGACTTGATTCTATTTTTTCCATATAAGCCATCTCACATTTTTGTGTTTCTTAAGTATTAAATATAAAAGTAAAAAGAAAGAGGAAAAGAAAAAGAATGAGAGAAATAATAATAATAATAATAATAATAATAATACTTTTTAACATTTACATGAAGCCACTGGGTGAGATCATCCACCGGCACGGAGTGAGATACCATCAGTACACTGATGATACTCAGCTGTACATCTCCACTCCTGGCCATATCAGTGAAGCGGTTGAGGTGATATGCCGGTGTCTGGAGGCTGTGAGGGTCTAGATGGGCGTTAACAGATTAAGGCTCAACCCCGACAAGACAGAGTGGCTGTGGGTGATGCCTCCCAAGGACACTTCAATCTGTCCTTCCATTACCCTGGGGGGTGAATCTATAAACCCCTCGGAGAAGGTCCGCAACTTGGGAGTCCTCCTCGATCCATAGCTGACATTGGATCATCATTTGTCGGCTGTGGCGAGGGGGGCATTTGCCCAGGTTCGCCTGGTGCACCAGTTGCGTCCTTATTTGGATCGGGAGTCTCTCCTCACAGTCACACATACCCTTGTCACCTCGAGGATCGACTACTGCAACGCTCTCTACACGGGGCTACCCTTGAAGAGTGTTCGGAGACTACAATTAGTGCAAAATGCAGCTGCGCGAGCAGTTGTGGGCCTTCCGCGTTGTGCCCACATCTCACCAACTCTCTGCATGCTGCATTGGTTGCCTATTGGTCTCCGAGCGCAATTCAAAGTGTTGGTTATTACCTATAAAGCCCTTCATGGCATGGGACCAGGATACTTACGGGACCTCCTTCTGCCACATACTTCCTTACGACCGGTGAGAGCACACAGGGTCGGCCTCCTCCGGGTCCCGTCAGCGAAACAATGTCGTCTGGCGGGCCCTAGGGGGAGGGCCTTCTCTGTCGTGGCGCCCGCCCTCTGGAACCAACTGCCTCCTGAAGTCCGCGTTTCTCCGACTCTCCCGGCCTTCCGAAAAAATCTTAAGACTTATCTTTGCCGGCAGGCCTGGGGATGATTGTGATTGACTGTTAAATTTGAGTGGGTGTTTTATTGTATTTTTAGATATTTCTTGTTTGGGATTTTTATTGTAATTTGTTGTTTATATATATGTTATTAGCCGCTCCGAGTCTCCAGAGAGGAGCGGCATACAAGCCCAAACAAACAAACAAATAAATAATAAAAAATATGAAAGAATAAAAGAAAGCAGTTGTAACAGAACAGAGAGAATAACATAGTACTTAAAATATGTATCTCTTGATTTGGAATGTTTTTATACGGCTATTGTGAAAAACCCGTAATTTAACTCTTAAGAGAGTGGCTAGGAAAAAGAAGCAGGAAATAGGTTAGGGCAGTGCTTGCCTCTGCCCAGTGCATCACTCACATCTTCTATCTGTCCATTGACTTCGTAGAATTTGGCAAAAGAAACCCACAAAGTATGTGTTTTTCCAGTGGCTTTAAATGGGTCAACAGTCTGCACTGCTTCTGTGTATGTGTTGATGATCTGGAAGGAGTAAAAAGTAAGTAAGAATTGGGTGAGATACTGTGAAACATAAAACTGAGCAAGTGAGAAGAAGAAAAGGCTTTTTGTGTTAACTCAACCTCATGAAGAGATATAATTTTTTTTTTAGCTATTCTGAGATGCAAGCATGAAAAGAAGCCCCAATATCTCCTATTTTCACAGACAGACCTAATCTCCAAGGTCTGTCTCAAACTGGTTCAAGTTAACTGCTTGAAAAGGCATTTCCATCAATTCCAGTTCCTGAATCAAATCCAGTATTTAATAAATGGGAACAGTGTTGTTAGGTTACTGGCTTGGGAACGTGATAGCTCTAGCCATTCAGAGAGGAACATTCTCCTACCTCCCAGGGTTTGCCTTCATACAGCTTCACGCGCTTGTGCCACTCATGGACGTTGTGAGGATTCTGGCGCAGGAGAACACTGTTGAGAAGCAGAGGCCGGCGTGCAATCAGCTGCTCAAAGCGTGCCAGACGCAGTTCCAGATCTACATCATCTATTTTCCAAACAGAAAAACAGCAAAAATGAATTCATACTATCGGACCACAGTTCTTTTCTACTCAGCTATACAGTTCTCCAAAAGCGTGGGAAGAATCAAGAAAGTAAGAGTTGTGTAACCTATAATGGGTGGGATGGATAAAAAGAGAGAAACAGTTTTCTATTAACATAAGGTATTACCTGTAATGAAACACAGGGAAACATCCAGCATCGTGTAAAGATTCAGGATAGAGATGGACAGAATGTGGCCATCTAGAAGTTGGAGAACTCCAGCTTCCATCAGCCTTAGCCAGCATAGCCAATAGTGAAGGATGGTAAAATGAAGGAGGATTGTAAGACCAAACAATCTGGGAAGTCCTAATCGGTGGAAGTCAGAAAGCTTTAGAAGACTCAAAAACTGGGTTATATATGTTCCCCTAGATCAGGGGTTGACAACCTTGGCTCTTTTATGACTTGTGGACTTCAACACCCAGAATTCCTGAGCCAGCATGGCTCAGCTTGGAAACATCTCCCTTCCCCTCAGCATGGCTGGCTCAGGAATTCTGGGAGTTGAAGTCCGCGAGTCATAACAGAGCCAAGGTTGCCTACCCCTGGCCTAGATGCACCTTAAAGAGAAAGAGTAACATTTGCTTTCTTCCAGCTAAGCTGTTCTTACCCTCCTCTTCACGTCCCATTTCAGAGGTGGTCTCCATCTTAGCAGCAATCATGCTCTCCTCAAACTGGGCGTAGCTGTCAAACACTTGAGTGAAATCCCGTACTGTCATCACTGTTTGAATAGCTTCTTCATATACATCACGAGCCTAAGACAGAGACAATAATCACCGAGACTGCTCCAGGACACAACTTGTGGCCTCTCTTCTTCAGCCACCTAGCAGTTTGCACTTCTCTTCAAAAGGGGTTGGTTTATAAAAGCAGAGTCAACCTCTCAGGATGCAATCCATCTTTGGAAAAACCAGGTTCTCATTTATGTGGGTCAGCCAAAAGGCAGCTAACTGGAATGAGCATGATCTAACAGAGAGGAAATCTCCCTTTGGAACCGTTGCAGTTACTGCTAAGAAATTACACCTACTACGTCAGCTCAAAGTGATGGTTGACAGCTATGCTTAAATCTACTCAAAAAGCAAACTTCAGGCAACAGAAAATGGTGCCCGTAATTTGATTTGCCCCTCAAATCCAAAGTCCAATAAGTAGGAGTATTTTTGATTCGTATCTGAAAATGAATGAAGTCTCGGGCTCATCCAACACAACTAAAGATAGGAATTTCCAGCTTCCTTTAGCTGTTTTCTTCATCCATGTGCTACCAAACAAGGTTTCTTAAAATCTATCTGGCATTCCCTAAAGGCTACCCTCCAGTTATACAAAGTTTTTATCTATGAAAAGTATACTACAGAAACTAACACAGAATTCAAAGAGCCCCCGAGAGTATTTTTCTGCCACTACCCTGGAGAAGCTCATCATCTTGAAGTCCCATGAGAAGAACAAAATTAATTAAATTGGCTCCCCTCTGGACCTGAAACAGGCTAGCGATCTAATGGCACGTGTTTGGTTCTTCAGATTTTCTATTCCAAGGGTAGTTCCTTTTCTTTCTCTCTCTTTGTGTGGGCAAAGGAAAGTTCTTTCGAAATGAAGCCCAGAAATTGTGCAGGGCCCACAACTTGCCTCTTCTTCTGTTTTCAACCTCCTAAAACTAGCAAAGGCTGACAAGGTTTTCCTAAAAATAGAAGTCACATGTACGCATGAACAGTGAATATTTATTTATATCTTATTTTTATTCTAATTTTTATAACTAACTCAAAGCAGTGAACACACACAATACTCCTTCCTCCCTTCTATTTTCTCCGCAACAATCCAGTGAGTTGAGTTGGGCTGAAGAAGAATGACTGGCCAAAGTCATCTAGCTGGTTTTCATTCCTAAGGTGGGACTCAAACTCAGTCTCCTGGCTTGTAGCCTGATGCCCTAACTTTTAGACAAACTGGTTCTCATATGCCTTGTTCTGAAATCCCTAACCTTAACTCTTTGTAACACTGTTACTGCCCTCCTCTGAAGGGGTAGACAACAATTTTATGTTTCCTAGCTAATAAGCAGGAAACAGTATTTATTTCCCAGCACTTAGACTTATATACCACTTTATAGTGCTTTACAGCCCTCTCTAAGTGGTTTACAGAGTCAGCGTATTGCCCCCAACAATCTGGGTCCTCATTACCGACCTCGGAAGGATGGACAGCTGAGTGATGCACCATTGAAAGGCTGACAGTGGTGCACAACTGTTTTTTTTTTTTCTTTCAAAGTTCCTAGGGCTGCACAAATTGACCTGGAGAATGCTGGATTCACCCCTAATCTAGCCTAAGATTTTCTCAATTTAGTAGAGGAAAAGCAGGCATAAAAAAACAATTTGGTGGCTGCACTCCGCTCAATCTATGCTTTGGGAAATTTCTTCCTGGGATGGGATTCTAGCCTGTTATCATCATGCAGATGGCTGGATTCAGTGCCTACCTTCTCAAAATGGCCACTGCGGATGTAGTAATCTGCCAAAGAACACCACAGCTTGCCCAACTGGTCTGTGAAACGAGTCAGGCCACCTCGGATGATGGCCCCCACATTGAGTGACTTCACCTTGTCTGGATTTTGAGAGATGAGATCACAGAGCTCGTGCCATAACTGCAAAGAGAAGCCCAAGGTGCCAAACAATTAGAGGCAATAGAGAACTCAGAAAAGCTTCTGAGAGGCATAGGAAACACACACAGACAAAGGAGATTTAATATGCAATTCTGGATGGTAGAAATGATTGTCTACTACAGAAACCTACCTGATAATTGGATTTTCCCTCCTTGGAAACAAAACGCTCATCATTCACCACAGTTGCAAGACGGACAGCGGCCTCATCCAGACGGTCAATGGAGTGCAGATACTCAATGTACTCCTCTGCATTCTCAGGGCTCAACTGCAAAATAAAAGAAACCATACCTGTAAAGTCCATTATCAAGGGCTCAGAGCACAGGGCCATTAGAGCCTTTAGGATTAGTTAGAGTGCTGGTGGAAATGCTATTCTGAAGGCTAGTCGAGTACAAGATCCAATCTGTATTCATCAACCTTCGTTATATGATTATATTAGGCTGTTCAGTTTATGATTTTGCTTGGGAGGCAATCAAGGAACAGTTAAGCTGTACTTTGTCAATATTATGGAACAGATTGAAAACGCAAAGGGACCCTGAACTTAAACTATTTCTGATTATTAATATATATAATAATCACATTCTTTCAGAAAGAAGAGAACCCAATCCCCCGATTTTCAGGTCTCCTTTCTTTTCTGTGAATGATGTGAGAGCTTCTATTTGTCCACAAATCCTATGCCAATTAAGAAAGAATAGGCTTAGGAAAGTGAGACTGCTAACAACCAAGCCACTGTAGTATTTCCTTAGATGCCTTAGCTCAGAAACTTTAACCATCTTTTGAGGTCCAGTTTTATCTTAAACTTGCAAATGGGATCAGGTATATTTATTATTCCCCAACTCTAACAACTTACAGATGTGTGGACTTTACCTCATGAAATTCTTAGCAATGGTCATGGTGGCTATGAAACTGTGATAATCTATATATCTAGAGTCACATATTATGTAATCACTCCTTCCTTTTATGTACATTTACAAGATTCCAAAGAAAAAGGACAAAAGTCTATATTTTAACAGTTGCATACAAGGAGGAATGATAGAATATTAACTTGTCATATATGGACACACAAAAAATATGCCCATGCTGGGTTTCCATATTAAAGCTGATGATATCTGAACGTATTTAGACCTGATTTTTAATCTTAAACATGCAGAGAACAAATAGAAGCCCTTATAACAGACCACAATCAATCAGCTGAAGATCACAAGTACCTCAACATAAATGCCAATTTACTGAAGAATTTTATGCCTTTTTTGTCATAATTCACATCCCTTTGCGTAAAAAAAGACATACCGTAGTTAAACAAACCATGTCTGCTTTTAGACTTTGTCAGAAATAGTCGTCCTCAGGACAAAGTTTTCCAATAAAAGTCTCAAGAAAACTACAAATAAAAATAATTTTTCAGTTCCTGATCTATGCCTGTAATAAATAGTAGTCTAAAGGGGAAGAACCATGGTGTTCCTTGATGGATGGCCACACATTTTTTTAACCACTTCAGAGAGGGAAATTGTAATAAAATATATATTACAGGACTTACTAGCATAATTGGGACCAGAATTTCACATTGCTAAGCTAGGCAGTTGTTAAATGAGTTGTGCCCACTTTTATGACCTTTTGTTATGGTTGTTAAGCAAATCATTGAGGTAGTTAAGTGAAACGTGGTTAAGTGAATCTGGCTCTCCCCTCCCCCCCAGTTGACTTTGCTTGTCAGAAGCCAGCTGGGAATGCCGCAAATGACAATCACATGATCCTCACATGTCACAGCTGTCATATATACATGCTGGTTGCCAAGTGCCCAAATTTTGATCATATAACGGTGTGGATGCTGTAACGGTTATGAGAGAGCCAACTGTGACTTTTTAAAGCACTGTTGTAACTTCAAGTCGCCTCTAAGTGAACGGGTTTTAAGTCAAGGAGTACCTATAGTGGGAATGGGAAGCACCCTCACCTTTAGGTACCTACGGTAGACCCGTACAGCTGTCTCAGGTAATGGATAGAGTCGCACAAACTTCAGATAAAGTGGCCAGATACGATGATGCTGTGTGATGGGCAGAGCTCTGAGTGCCCGGTCAAACGTCCTGCGGGTACGGGTAATGCGACATTGGTCGATGAGAAACTGGCAGTAATCTAGCCATATCCGGGGCATCTGTAGGAAATACAAGATAGCAAAAATAAGCCATCCCTTCACTGAATCAGACAAAAGTCCATATTGTCCAACTATCTGATCGCACAGTTGGTTTGTCTTCAGGGTCAGCCTCATCCACAGGACCACCTTTGAATAAAAAGGTTTCACCTGTCATCTCCTATTGGAATGGCCTACAGGTTTTGTTTAATGATTGCCAGCAGACTTTGCCCATTAATTTATCTCATTCTTTCTCCAAGTAACCATTAAAGGAATTTTCTAATCTTACTACTACAAACTGACTTACAACAGTTTGCTTAGTGACTGTTCAAAGTTACAATAACACTGAAAAAAGTGACCTATGACCATTTTTCACACTTACTATCGTTGCAGCATCCCCGTGGTCACGTGATTTACATTTGGATGCTTGTCAGCTGGTTCATATTTATGACAGTTGCAGTGTCCCAGGATCATGTGATCCCCTTTTGTAACCTTCTGATAAGCAAAGTCAATGGGGAAGCCAGATTCAGTTAACAAACGTGTTACTAATTTGACAATTGCAATAATTCACTTAACAAATGTGGCAAGAAAAGTCGTAAAATAGGGCAAAACTCACATAACAAATTTCTCATTTAGCAACATAAATTTTGAACACTGGAAGTTTTTAAGAAGAGACTGGACAGCCATTTGTCCGAAATGGTATAGGGTTTCTTGCCTGAGGAGGGGGTTGGACTAGATGACCTCCAAGGTCCCTTCCAACATCATCATCATCATCATCATCATCATCATCATTATTATTATTATTATTATTATTATTATTATTATTATTATTATTACTTGAGGACTACCTGTATTCAGTTTTACTAAGTGGCCCAAGCTCAGTTCTTTTACAGAATGTATTTTATCCCCATCATTACCTCCAAACAATCATAATCTTACAAATCTTTCAGTCATTTTTTAAAACTAAGAAAAACAAAACACTTTTCTTAAGATACTCCACAACTGCTCAAATTGCTTTTCACCAACTTACATAAGAACATAAGAAGAGCCATGCTGAATCAGGCCAAAGCCCATCGAGTCCAGCATTCTGTGTCACACAGTGGCCCACCAATTGTACATGGGGATCTTGAGCAGAAAGAGAAGGCAAAACCCTCCCTTTCCCTTGACCCCCAACAAATGGTACTCAAGGGAATCCTGCCTGCCTCAACCAACATAGAGGCGGCACATGGACATCCGTTTTATCTTCATCCTTCTCTATCTCCATCCTACTCTTCCCCCTTCTTATCAACTCACTTACATCAGCCTTCACTCCTCCTTCCTCTTTTCCATCAGATGTGGTGCCCAGAGGCCACCCGAGCAACCCCTTAATAACAGTAATTACATATATTCTTCCACCAACCCCAATTACAGTTGAGAAAACATCATATATAAAATTATAAACCCTCCCTAACCCTCCCCCCCCGACTTCCCAGAGTGAGTACAGGGTACAACAAAAGAAAACCCCACTACATCAAACAAAATTATTATATAATCCTAACAAGAATTTTAAACTATATACTATATACACTCTCTAAATCAAATCAATCCATTAAACAAAACAAACAACTCATCTTGTTAAGAATAATAATTATCATTTACATCTAAACCATCAATCTAAGTCAAATCTTAAATCACTTCAATCCATTGAGAGGTTATATAAAATCACCCAAACCATCAAGTTTAATATATACCATTCTTTTTAAAAAAAAATAATAAACAAATAATATCAATAACAATAAATCCCTCAATTAAAAAAAATTATGTTCTTAATCAATTTAATATATCTTAATATATCTTAATATATCTTCATTTAAACATCCTCTCTTACGACTTACTTATAAAATTAATCTTTGATTCAACCCATAGTCTTAGATTGGCCTTAATTCCTTTCATTTAATTATAAATTTATCAATCGACTTCTGGGCTCTCTCATCTGTCAAATAAACCTCCATAACAAATACAGTCTATTTATTCCATTTCTAACTTACATTCCTTCAATGTAAGAAGAGAAGGAGGGAGGAAGGTAGGTAGTTAGTTGGTAAGTGAGGGGGGAAGGATAGGGTTGGGGGGATGTGGTGGTGGGGGTGCCGAGCAGTGATGTTAATTGTTTGGGATGATTATTTTCAGTTGAGTTATTAGTATTAGATGTATTGAACAATGTATTTATGTTTTGTTTATGGATGATTGTTTATTTTAATACTATGATTTGATTTGACTAATTTTTTTTCTTCTGTAAAATTTTAAAAAAAACCAATAAAAATATATTTTAAAATAAAAAAAAAAAAGACATCCGTTTTAATAACCACCGATATACTTGGCATCCATTAATCTATCTAGCCCTGCCTTGAAGCTGTCAAGGCTGACAGCTGTCACGACCCCTTCTGGAAGTGAATTCCATAAATCAACGACCCTCTGGGTGAAGAAATATTTCCCTTTATTTGTCCTCACTTTCTTAGCTATGAGCTTTAGGGAGTACCCCCTTGTCCTGGTATTGTGTGATAGAGAAAAGAATTTTTCTCTATCCACCTTTTCTATCCCATGCATGATTTTATACACTTCGATCAAGTCACCCCTTAAACGCCGTCTTTCAAGGCTGAAGAGACCAAGGCGTTGCAATCTGGTTTCATAAGGGAGGCACTCCATTTCCTTGATCATTCTTGTTGCCCTTTTTTGCACCTTTTCCAGTTCCATTATATCCTTCTTGAGGTGCGGTGACCAGAACTGTACACAGTACTCCAAGTGTGGTCTCACCATCGATTTGTACAGAGGCAATACAACACTTGCTGACTTATTTTCGATTCCCTTCCTAATCATGCCAAGCATGGAATTTGCTTTTTTTACTGCTGCTGCGCATTGGGTTGACATCTTCATCGAGCTGTCCACCAAAACCCCAAGATCCCTTTCTTGGGTTGTCTCAGAAAGTTTGGTCCCCATCAGTTGGTAAGTATAATTGGGGTTCTTTGCCCCGATGTGCATAACTTTGCACTTGTTTAGGTTAAAATGCATTTGCCACTTTGTTGCCCACTCACACAATTTCGAGAGATCCTTCTGGAGCTCCCGACAATCAGTTTCACTTTTCACAACCCGGAACAATTTAGTGTCATCAGCAAACTTGGCCACCTCACTATTAACTTCTACATCCAGATCATTGATGAATAAATTAAAAAGTAAAGGTCCCAAAACTGAACCTTGGGGTACACCACTTCTCACTTCTTTCCATCCGGAGAATTGTCCATTTATTGCCACCCTTTGCTTCCTACAATTTAGCCAGTTACCAATCCAGCTAAATTGTATTATATTATATTATATGTATGTATTATAATATTAAATTGTATAAACTGTATTATATTCGTCTAGAGATGGGCATCTGAATTGTATATAATGGAATGATTGTTGCCTTCAGACCCCTTTTTCACTATTGTTACCATTGGTCAAGATGTTTTGTTATGCTACATAAGCTTTTCAACAAATAGCAGGATGAACAGAAATATCATTCAGTTGACATATATAATGTATAATTTTCAACACTCCCAAAACTAAAATTGAATTTGCTTTTGTCTTAATATTTCCAAGAATATTTTATTAGTTACAAATTGTTTCAGTATCTGAGGGGCTGCCACAAGGCAGAAGGGGTCAGGTTGTTCACCAGAGCGAAGAACGAGAAACAATGGTTGGAAACTGATCAAGGAGAGAAGCAACCTGGACCTAAGGAGAAACTTCTTGACAGTGAGGAAAATCAACCAGTGGAACAGCCTACCCCCAGAAATTGTGGGCGCTCCATCACTGGAGGTCTTTAAGAAGAGACTGGACAATCACCTGTCTGAGATGGTGTAGGTTCTCCTGCTTAAGCGGGGGGCTGGACTAGAAGACCTCAAAGGTCTCTTCCAGCTCTATTCTATTCAAAAGATTAATTTCCATCAGTATAGTTTATTAAAAGCTTTATCTTGTAAAAAAAATTTAAGCAGATTTTTTTACAACTTCATTGGAATATAATCCATCTCAGAAACCCATTTTCAGTCTTTGAGATAGACAGACATAATAAAAATGCAGAATGTGAAAACAAGACCAAAAAAAGAAGAGGGAGTCTTAATTTAAATAAATTTAAATATTTTAAATAAGAACATAAACAGCTGGACTGGACCTCTGGCTCATCTAGTCCAGCTGTCTGTTCTCACAGTGGCCAACCAACTGTACAAGGAAGGCCACCAGTCTTTCAGTGGATGGTCTTCGGAAGCAGTCACATCGTTATCAAGATTAACTGACAATGATCACCATGACTTTCACTGATATTTTTGAAGTCAGTCAAGCTAGTAGCTAGTAACACATCTTGAGGCAGCGAATTACACATTGTTTTAAAAAATACTTCCTTTTTTTCTGTCCTGATTCTTCCAAGATTCAATTTCATTAATGACTTCTGGTTCTAGTTTTTTTTGGGAAGGAGTAAATAGATTCTCCTTGTCCACTTTGCCTACACCATGCATAATTTTTACACCTCAACTATGTTTCCTCTCATTCACCTGTTTTTTAAGCCCCAAAGTCCCAATACAGGAACCTTTCTTTATAGAAAAGTGCTCAAGCCTCTTAAAAAGTCTTGACGTAGTCCTTGAATTACAGCCACAATTGAGCCTTGAATTTTGGCTGCAAGTCATTCTGGTTTTAAATGTTTTGCTTTTTACTATTTGGCATTCCCAAACTGCCACCTCCTTTTGATTTATGGGAGATGTTTTCCTCCCTGTTTTATTTGCTTAGTCCCCCTTTTTGTTTTCTGAAGGCAAAGCGATGCAGGAAGTAGCTTGAGTTCCTTTACAGATCCCTTACCTATGGATATGTATGCTTACATCCTGTGTTACTTATGTATTAGTCTCTCACTTTTCTGAAAAGTATAAATATGAATGCATCCCTTTCTCACTCAGTATTCTTCGGAGAGATCCCACCAGCATGTGCTGCCTAATAAACACTGCAATGAGTCTTGATTATTGGCTTTTTCCATAGTTAAGTTGAGTCATCAGATGACTAGACTTGATTTTACAACTATTTTTACGGTGGCCATTAAGTTACACCATGTTTGTTAAACATATCATGTGGTGTAAGTTTGAACCCAGCTTATTCAATTGGGGTCTTTTGCTGGAAAACAGCAAAAAAAAAAAAATTCGCAACACACATCATGTGACCATAGATACCGCAATCAGCCATAAATGCAAGTCAGTTCCCAAACAACCAAAATGTGATCACATGATCATGGAGAGTTTAGGAGTCATATCTCTGAGGATGGGTTGCAAGTAAGTAACATAGTCACCTTCCTTTCCAAACAAAACTAATTAGCAAGTGTTTCAAACTTAACACCCTTGAGCATAAAGCAGAGGCCAAACATTTTTCCTATCCATGTCTTCCTGCTCCTCTTGGGCTCTTCCAAATTCTTTAAGTTTGCAGGTTAACACAATACCTTATGCATGAAGACCAGGGCACGCTCATGGCAATTGTTCACTTCTTCATAGCAGGGATCTGTTACACATTTGCTCTTCACTTGTTTCCGTCGCTGCTTAAGATAGTTGTACCACAGCTTGTAGCTGCAAGACATAACAAAAGAGACCATCAACATCAAAATAATCTTGATCTTTTCCAATTCCGGCAGCAAACATCGAACCACTATCTTCACACTTTGTTGGGAAGTCCCCTAGCTAAGATAAACTTGGACAAAAAAGGGGGGGCAGAACGGGCATCCGAGTTATTGACTTTGAAAAATCAGCAGCTTCAATGAAAAACTGCATGTTAAAAAAATAATTTTAGTATTTGCAAAAATGTAAATTTCAAAACACTCATAATTAATGAAAGCTAACTATACCTTCCTGGCAATTCCTTAAGAGCTCTTTCATAGATCAGGTTCAGGATATGTTTGGGAGCATTTTGCTTGAAGTCAATATAGCGGATCCAGCACTTGACAGAGAATGGGTTTCGCAAGATCTCTTCTTCATACTGTAGGTCTTCTTCCTCCTGTGCAGATAGGAAACATAGGTTTGGACAAAAAGTACTGTTTTCTTTCACCGAATAGCCCTACACCTTCAATAGCTCAACAATATTATTTTCAGGTTATTTCTATACATAGATTAAGCATTATGTAGTAATAAAATAAAATACAGTGGGGGAGTAAGAAAATCTAAACACTCATCCAAATGTCAGTATCATTAAATAGCTACTGGTACATCTCTGTAATGCTCCTGTTGTCTCTATCCACACTACTACTTACAGGAATAATAGGTTAATAAAAATTATATGATTATGTTACTAAATGTTGACATAAATGTTGCAATAGATTTGGAAATACTATTCTAATTGAAATATTAGATAATGTTATGAACTTTCCTGCCCAACTCACAAAGGCGCAGAGAAATTGTAGCTATACTTATCTTAAAATGTGCTTTCAAAAGCATTATGTGATTTTTCATCCTTTAATCATATACTGTTAGAAGGAAGTTGGCTATACAAGCCATTTTAGGGTGCCTATATATTTCCCAGAGTGGATTACTCTTAAAGATAAAATGTAGACAGTAGTTTCAGACAGACACTATTCCGTTCTGATATTTATCAGAGCAACTGTTATTCCTTTCATTTGCAACTATGGATTGCAATTCACAGTTGACAATTAAGAGGCATTAGCTTTTCCCCACGAGCAAAAACCCCCATGATATATCCACGAAGTTGTAAAACTGATCCACTGCAACTGCACTTTTTTCTGTTCACGATCGGGTGTATTTGTCCAAATATATACTTGGACCAATATAAGTATATATGTATATACTTAGACCAACATACTTAACACTTAAAATTAGTTATGTCAAAGTATATTTACTCACGTTGTGTGGCTGTAGTAGTACTACTATCCTTCCCATCTTCTTCACTACCCTCTCTTATTGGTACCATTATTATGATTATTATTACTCTGTTGCTTTGCAGCTTTTGCACCGGAGACAAATTCCTTCTGGGTCTAATCACACTTGGCCAATGAAGTGCAGCTTTCGATTCTACTATTCCATTAGGAAAAAAAATCTCGAAGCAAGCCTCCCCTTCCGATTAGTCTCTACTGAGAAAAACCCTCGTAACGTAAAGATCGATGGAAGCCAAAGGTCCCGACCCAGGGACCCAGCGTCTCTCTCTCTCTCCCCCCCCCGCCCCCCCCAGTCGTACTCACGAAGAAAAGCTCCCGCTTTCCTAACACCGTCTCCGACTCCGGCATCGCGGTCTCTCCCTCCCGAGCGCGTACAGATGACGTCACTCCTTCCTGGAATGCAACGTCGAATCGCTTGGACGTCTGGCATTGGCTGACCTGCCATTGGCCGTTCCTTCTCCGTCGCCAGGCGTCATGATATCGAGGAACCAGCTTGAGATTTTTCGGGTCTGTGATGTTACGGCGGCAGCGAGAGGGGGGCGGGGGGGGGCGACATTTCCGTTTGTTAAAGGGCCCGATTAGATTAGGTGGAATCCTCTCGGAAAAGGCCTCCCCGGTTTTCGGTGCAGCGCTTGGCGGCTCGCTGGATCCCGGGGCGGGTTCCTTCGCTCCGCTTTGGGGGTGGGAAGGGTCAAGGTCGGAGAACCTGCGACAGACGCAGGGGAGAGAATTCGGGGATTCTTCCTTTTGACGGGAAAATACTTGTTTCGGTTGTCCCCGAGGGCGCTTTTTCACTAGGAAACGGGGCTTTTCTTGTTTTTTCTTTGAAGACGTTTCGATTCTCCTCCAAGAAGCTTCTTCCGTTCTGACTGGATGGTGGGGAATGGAAGGGTTTATATCAGGGGTTCTCAACCTTGGCAACTTTAAGACTTGTGGACTTCAATTCCCAGAATTCCTCAGCCAGCAAAGCTGGCTGAGGAATTCTGGGAGTTGAAGTCCACAAGTCTTAAAGTTGCCAAGGTTGAGAACCCCTGGTTTATATACTCCTTGCAGGCAGCTGGTCATTTGCATTCTTTAGAGCAGGGGTAGACAACCTTGGCTCTTTTATGACTCGTGGACTTTGAAGTCCACGAGTCATAAAAGAGCCAAGGTTGCCTACCCCTGCTTTAGAGAGTCGTTAGTGCTTATCTGGAGGCTTATCTGTGTCTTCAGGGTCACCTGAGTAGTGCAAATGGGTGTGGAGCCTTTGAGAGAGAGCATTTTGGACAGAGAGGACGGCTGGTTTCAAAGGGGTCAAAGAAGCCATCTGTGTCAAAACTGAGCAGCCCTCTCTCAACAGAGGGGGAGGGATACGACACCATCTATCTCCAGTCTACAACAAAGTTCTTTCAACAGTTCCAAGAAGGCTCCACACCCATTTGCACTACTCAGGTGATCCTGACAACACAGATATGCTTCCAGTCGCATTACTGACTCGCTAAAAAAAAAATGCAAATGAACAGCTATCTGCAGGAGTATAAATCTTTCCATTCTTCACCATCCAGTCAGAGCTGAAGAAGCTTCTTGGGTGAGAAGCGAAACCTCTTCAAGGAAAAACAAAGTCCAGTTGCCTCGTGAAAAAGTATCTTTGGGACAAGCGTGACCTGGATGACTGAGCATCTCCACAGACAGGCGTTTCAGTTCGTAAACTCTAAACTGCACTTGTTAATAGACTTTGCGAGGAAAGCTGTCTCCGCCGCCTTTCGTTCCTTTCCCGCAAATACTCCTTGGGGCTGAAACTTTGAGATACTCACTGTTACCCAGAGATCAGAAACTGGGAGCTATTGAGGAAAGGGATACAGGTAGTCCTCGACTTACGGCTTCAAATAAGCCCAAATTTTTTGTTGCTAAGCGAAACAGTTGTTTAAGTGAATTTTGCCGCATTTTACGACCTTTCTTGCCACAGCGGTTAAGTGAATCACTGCCATTGTTAAATTAGTGACACGGTTGTTCCCCATTGACTTTGCTCGTCAGAAGATTGCAAAAGAGGATCATGTGATCCTGGGATACTGCAACCGTCATCAGTGTGAATCAGTTGCCAAGCATCTGAATTTTGATCACGTGAGGATGGGGATGCTGCAACGGTCATAAATGTGAAAAGCGGTCATAAGTCCTTTTTTTCATTGCTGTAACTTCAAACGGTTACTAAATGAACTGTTGTAAGTCGAGGACTACCTGTATTGGGTGGAATTGGCTGCCTTTTCTTCCCCTACAGCGATGTTTCTTAACTTTGGCAGCTTGAAGATGGGTGGGGAATTCTAGAAGCTGAAGTCCACATATTTTCAAGCTACCAACATGGATAAACTTTGCCCTACAGCAGTGGTTCTCAAAGGGTGGTCTGGGAACCTTTCAGCGGATTGCAAGTTCAAAACTATTTTCATAATAATACTAAGATGGTTTTTTTTTCATTCTTTCACATTGCAACTAACCTTTAAAACATGTTGGGTTTTAATATGGGGTCAAAGCAGAATTTCCTGAAAAGGCTGCTAAAATACTGTACTTCTTCCTTTTCCAACCAAGATCTGTGTGAGGCCGAATTTTCTTTATTTATTCCATCCAAAACAACAGATTGTGGCAGACTGAATGCAGAAATAAATAAGAGAATTCAGCTGTCTTCTATTAAGCCAGATATTAAAAAGATTTGAAAATACTAAACCAATGCTACTCTTCTTACTATTTTTTTTTTTTTGGAAAATGTACTTATTTTTATGCTAAAATATTTATATTGACATGAAAATAGCTTTATTTGCAAATAGCTTCATTATTAACAATACCTGAATTATAGGGAGCAGGGCAGTTAAGAAATATGAAATATAAATAAATTAAAATATTATAAAATATTCTCTATTTTAATTTTTAATATAATAAATATTGATAGATACAACCCTTGTTAATACCAATTCTTTGGCATCTTCAATAATTTTTAAAAATGTAAAGGGATCCTGAAAGTTTCAGAACTGCTGTGATAGAGACTAGTACAGCTCTGGATATCACCAGTGGCCGTTTCCTTTTTTACCCTCTAATATTAAAAGAAAAATTAGTCTGAAAAAGAAGTACAGAGCTTTTTCCTTTTTGCCATTTTATAATGTCTGCCTTTTAACTAAAGAGGTAAGGAAAATATATCTAATATAGATCCTGTAAAACAATTTCTTTTCTTTGATTCAACCAATGGCATTTGGCTTTTTTCTTTCTCTTTCAGATGATCTTGTATCTGACTTTCCCGGTTGCTATATTCTGGGCAGCAAATCAGACAGAATTTTTTGAAAAATATGCAATTGCAGTAAGTATTCTGTAATTAGATGAGAAAAATTTATTTCCAAAGTTTCCCTGATGTGCATCTTCAAAAAAAGAGGGAGGGGAGTGGATCCAGAAAACTACAGACCTATTAGCTTGATGTCAATACCTGGAAAGATTCTGGAAAAGATAAGCAACAAATCTGCGAACACCTTGAGCAAGGGTCCCCAACCCCTGGTCCATAGCCTGGTACTGGGCCATAGCCCATTGAAAACCAGGCCACGTAAGTGGTGGGCAAGTGCGCAAAGCTGCATTTATGCAGGAAGTGCACACTTGAAACCATCCCCTCTCTTCCACCCACTGCCGGTCCAAAGAGCTGGAAAGGTTGACCTAGAGGCAAACAAAGTCATAACCAAAAGCCAACGTGGGTTTGTCAAAAACAAATCATGCCAGACAAATCTTATTGCATTCCTTGACAAAGTGACAAAATTAGCAGACGATGGGTATAATTTACGTGGATCACAGTAAGGCATTTGATAAAGTTGATCACCACCTACTTGACAAAATGGAAAATTGTGGGTTAGATAGCATCATCACCAGTTGGATTTGTATATGTCAATGGGCCAGGATACTTGCGGGACTGTCTTCTGCCCCACGAATCCCAGCGACCGGTTAGGGCACATAGGGTTGGCCTCCTACGGGTCCCGTCTGTTAGACAGTGTCGTTTGGCGGGACCTAGGGTTAGAGCCTTCTCTGTTGCTGCCCCAGCCCTCTGGAACCAACTTCCCTCAGAGGTTCGTACTGCTCCCTCCCTCCTAGCTTTCCGAAAACTTTTAAAAACACATCTATGCAGACAGGCCTGGGGCGTGTGAGCTGCGCTCTGCCCCTGGGCCTTTGATTGGGATTGTATGTTGTATGAGTGGATAGTTTTATAGTTTTATATTGTATCATTATTTTAAATGATTTATATATCTTTGTACTTGTATTCTGTTGTGAGCCGCCCTGAGTCTGGGGAGAAGGGCGGCATATAAGTCAAATAAACAAACAAACAAACAAACAAACAAATAAATAAATAAATAAATAAATAAACTGGCTGTTAAACCACACTCAATGTGTAGTCCCTAATGAAACTGCATCTACATGGAAGGAAGTATGCAGTGGAGTATCCCAAGGCTCTGTTTTAGGCTCAGTACTCTTCAACATCTTCATGAATGACTTAGGGGATAGAAGGGGAACTCATCAGATTTGCAGATGTCACCAAGCTGGCAGGAATAGCCAACGCTCCAGAAGATAGGCTCAAGATACAGAAGAATCTTGACAGTTGAACACAGAGCCCTATCTATCAACATGAAATTCAATGTAGAGAAAAGTAAGACTTTATATGTGGACAAGAAAAACCAAATGCACAAGTATAGACTAGGTGGTACCTGGCTCAAGAGTAATAACTGTGAGAGGGATCGTGGAGTTTTAGTGGACAATCACTTAAATATGAGTGTGCTACAGCTGCCAAAAAAGTCCTAAGCTGCATTAATAGAGGGATAGAATCAAGATCACATGAAATGTTAGTACCACTTTATAATGCCTTGGTAAGACCATACTTGAAATACTGCATTCAGCTTTGGTCGCCATGATATAAAAAAAAGATGTTGAGACTCCTGAAAAAGTGCAGAGAAGAGCAACAAAGATGATGAGGGGACCGAAGGCTAAAACATACGAAGAACTGGAATTGCAGGTTGCAGGAATTGGGTATGTCTAGTTTAATAAAAAGAAGGACAAGGGATGACATGATAGCAGTGCTCCAGTATCTAAGGGGCTGCCACAAAGAAGAAGGGGTCAACCGATTCTCCAAAGCAACTGAAGGCAGGACAAGAAGCAATGGATGGAAACTAATCAAGGAGAGAACTAACTTAGAACTAAGAAGAATTTTCCTGACAATTAGAACAATTAATCAGTGGAACGACTTGCCTCCAGAAGTTGTGAGTGCTCCAAACTGGAGGTTTTTTAAAAGAAGATTGGACAATGATTAAGGTATAGGACAGTGATGGTGAACTTATGGCACGAGTGCCAGAGGCATCACTTGGAGCCCTCTCTGTGGGCACGCACACCGTCGCCCCAGCCCCGCCTCCCCACACAGCCCAGTCCTCACCAGCAGCCCCCCCGGAGAAGAGTCACCCCCCCGGGTGCGGCCCACACGGAGCAGCGCAGCCAAGCACATGGCAGCTGGGCAGCACATGATGCTGCAAGGCACAGGCGGAGGGTGTAGCCACCTTGGCGCTCTAGGGCTGCCTGGGCGATCTGCGGCAGGCCATGGATGGCCCTGAGGGCAGGCGGGGTGAGGGCGGAGCAGGGCAGGGGTGGGCGGGTGGAGGGGCGGGGCGGGGCAGTTTTGGGGCACTCGGTCTCTAAAAGGTTCGCCATCACTGGTATAGGTTTTCTGCTTGAGCAGGGGGTTGAGCTAGAAGACCTCCGAGGTTCCGTCCAACTTTGTTTTTCTGTTATTCTGCACTTTTTCTGTTTTGATTTAAATTGAACAAGGACTTGCTCAAGCACTGGCTGGACTCAATGGTCTATCATGCTAAAATAAAAGAAATTCACAATAGTGACAATAGGATATTCATTAGAACATAGCAGTATACCTTCCCTCTAAATGATGCACTTTGATTCCAGTTTCCGTTCAACTATTTATTTAAAGCACAGCATTTTACTTGCTCATCATTTTTTTTTTCTTGCTGGGATTGTACATTCTGCCATTGCTTGTTATATTACTTCTGACACTTTTATTTGCAACCCCTAATTGTTTTCTTGCTACTTTTTCTACAGAGCAAGATCTTTCAACCTCTAAATGAAGAGCAGGTAAATCTGTTGCTGCAATAAATGTTATTACTGTACAGTTTGGAAGGGAGAAAAATCTATGATGAAAATTGCATTTCTGTCTTCTCCAGAGAAAAGATCGAGAAGCCTTTAGAAAAAGGCTGCGGGAAATGAGTGAGAAGAAGATGCTGGAGATGGCTAAAAAATAATGGACTGGTATTCTCCCTTTAATTCCAAAAGATTTTGGGCAACGAAATGAAGGGGTTTGTATTCCACAATAAAAGTTCTTTACATATCTAAGATATTTTGGGGGTAAGAATGAAGAAAATTTGATTTTGTTTTTTTTTCTCAGTTGTGATCAGCCTCTTGCAATCTATAATCATTAAACTTAATCATTAAGTTGGCAACTGTCTCATATGAATCACCTTGACTAAAGCAGCACACAGTAAAATTATATTACACAGCACAAGTGCATATAGTAGTTTATTTGCATCTCTCAGACCGAAGTTCAAATTGTGATGTTTTCTTAAGTACATTTGAATCAGAAGTGCAGCACAGCCCTAAGACTTAGTCAATTCATAGGAGTACAGTAACTCTAAAGGGGAACTGGGTTGGGGAACAGTGGTATATGGGATTAGTGGTATATCATCTTCTTCCAGTAACTGCTGAACAAGGTTAGTCTTGGTTTGAAAAACTGGAAAGAAAGGAAACAATAGGTGGAGAACCTAAAGGTGGTTTTCCAAAAGATAACTAGACTTCCTTGGTTTTTTTCCTTGCTTCTCATCCAAGAAGATTCCGTTTTCAAACCAAGACCAACCTTGTTGAATGGAAGAAGCTTCTTGGATGAGAAACGAAATGTTTTCAAGGAAAAAAACCAAGACAGTCCAGTTGCCTTTTGGAAAAGCACATTTGGGACAACCTTGAGCTTCCCTCAGCACTTCATATTGCTTGGATTTTAGCTCCTCTGCACTTTTCTTCCTGTTTTTAATGCTCCTTTAATATATGTTGACTACATGAAAATATATGCAGATTTCATGTGGAAAGCAGTTGCTGACTTGTTCCAAGTCACAAGGATTGTCAAACTGATAAAATCTGCATTGAGACCTAGCAATTATTTCCTTTCAGACCTGCCTCATGGTGTCACATGCAATTGTGTTGCAGGCTAAGCTTACTTTTCAATGTGCATTTAGTTATTTGTGCCCACTAATGCCCTTGCAGATAGCACTTAGATTTATATGCCGCTTCATGGTACTTTACAGACCTCTCTAAGCAGTTTACAGAGTCAGCCTATTGCCCCCAACAATCTGGATCCTCGTTTTACCGACCTCAAAAGGATGGAAGGCTAAGTCAACCTTGATCCAGTCAGGATCGAACTCCTGGCAAGTCAGCAGAGTTAGCCTGCAATACTGCATTCTAACCACTGCGCCACCATGGCTTAGTGTGCTATTCCTTCAGTAGCCTTTCTGGTTCTTTCCCATCTAAGAAGAACAGGTGTCATTACCCCATCTGATACAGGGAATTTAAATCAGGAATTCAAGAGGGCTTGAATTTATTTGTTTTCTAAGCTATGACATGAAACTGAACCAGAGGCGCCATCTTCTTTTTGATGGAATTTGGGTCCAATTATCTAGTCCAGCAGCGAGAGCTTTTTGTTTAGAGGGAGAAAGTGGGATTCGGAATTCTTTGTCTTACGTATTCTTTACCATTTCCTGAGTTGCAGACAGAATTAGTAGCAATGTTATCCAGATGTTTGCTTTGCTTATACATATGGGTAGCAAGAAATAGCTACCTTCTTCAAGCCACCCATAGTGGCTTGCCCATCCTGCTGCTAGGAGGTCTACTAAGGAAATCAACAAGGAGGGAACAGTTGGATGTGTTTATTAGTATCACAGAGCATGTACAGTAAATGCGCAGTGAGGGGATGATCTTGGGCGAGAGGCACAGCACATGCTTAGTGGCATCACATTGGTGTCTCTCTCCTGCTTTCTCAAGGAGGGCTGGGGAGGATCTCTCATTTCTGCAAAGAAGAAAATAGACAGGATGATCACACAGCAAAAGCCAAGAGAGTTTTCCTCTGCACAGAGTGGCCTGACTAGGCAGAAGCAGACACAAGCCTAGGCATACGCAGATAGAATCAACTCAGATCAGAATTTTGGGAGGCTATGACTGGGTGCCATGAATCCTCTCATATTGATAGATAGTGCACATTTCTCACTAGAGATTGTTGTGCAGCAAGCATGTTGTAACTTTATGACAAATACACTTTTTTTCCCTCTAAAGAAATTTACCAACATAATTTTGTTTTGATCAAGGCACAACTGTCTGTCCTTTTGCCTTCTGGGTGTATTGACTTACCGAGATCAGAGTGTCGATGCCCACTTCAAAGGGAAAGCAAGCTTCTTGATAATGTGAGGAAAAAAGAAACAGTAGTTTGATCCCCATAGGTGCTAATGAAATGGTAACTATATTTGGCCAGACTTTGAAGCCAGGGAGCCAAGGTTGACAAGAAAAGTTTTCGAAAATAGGTTTTCCACTCTACGGGACAGACAGGAAACACTCATGAATCTTAATGCGTGAATGTGAGGATGGTGCCAGGAGGAAAGATTAATTGGGCACCGGAGGACTTTTTTTTTAGGTCAAGCCAAACCTGTACAAAAAAAGACTGTTTGCATTTGAAGTAAAATGCAGATTCCTGATGTGTAACATTACAGAGTTAGAGAACAACTTTGAGATGATTCTGGAGGGAAACCCACCCATAGACTGTCCAAAAATTTCACGATGGGATACGTTTCCAGACTTAGTAAGAAAAGTCTTCTGAGAACAGGGTGTGTGACCTAGCCCATTTGAGTGATTTATCAACTCTGCTTTTTTACTGTCTGGGCAGGTTTTAATGGCCACCCTGCACCCCTGTTCACATCTATTTCTAAAGAGACTCACCTTGGTGGCTCCGGAGCCTGATAGGCTGTTGGTGTCACTATTCTGAAAACCAGGAAGGTAGTTGAAACTGACCCTTTGATCATCCATTCGTCGGCTCTGTGTATGAGCCAGCATTTCCATGAAGTTGTCCATCTCGGGAGGTGGGCTTGGGCTGTCCTCTGCAGGCCCAAGAAATAGAAGTAGCTATCAATGGAGGGTACATTGAAGGACAGCAAGAGCAACATTCTTTTTTTTCATTTTTTTAGATGTCACTATTCTGCAGTATGTCAAGCATTGCCATTTGTCCATTTAGCATCTTTGCTTCTTAACATTTGATGGATGTGAGAATTCCTAGCTAACTTTGGCTCATTTTAAAACCACAATGCAGGGTTAAATGAAGATTACCAGGAAAATAATCATCATGTTTCAGAAGAAGACAATGGTAACCTACTTTTGGACTAAGGATCTGAGGGAGACGGGTGGTTCAAAAATGTGAAAAATAATACATAAAAAAATGAAAGTTTTCGCAAGCAAGCAAACAAATAAAACAACCCACATGGACATATCCATATAGCCACTGAAAGCCAATGAATCTTTATTTATCGGATGAAATGCCCAGGCAATGTTGGAAATGGTTTCCCTTGACAAACAGGGCCAGTGGTTAGAGGATCTCAATTGCACTCAAGAAAAGGGTTCAAAATAAATGGGCTATCAGAATGTTAATCTGGAGTGGAAGAAGACTTTCTCATAATATTTTACCTGAGTTTTGTGAGAATTTAGCCTGCAAGAAAACCTTCCTATACCCATGTCCCAAGACATCTGTTTTGTAAATACTGAAAGTAGGTCCACCAGAAGATGTGGACCTCTCTTTAGCAGTAGACAAACCAAAGTTTTGCTTGGTCTTGGAAAGATGCAGTCACTGCACTAGTAACTCCTGGATTTACTAAACCTTATTTAGCTTAGAGCAGGGGTCCCCAACCCCCGGTCCATGGACAGGAACTGGGTCGCAACATGCCAGCAACCGGGCCGCACAAACAAGCAAAGCCCCATCCATGGGATGCAGGCAGCACACAAAACCACACTCCGGTCCATAGAAAAACCTTTCTGAACTGGTCCCCGGTGCCCAAAAGGTTGGGGACCTCTGGCTTAGAGAACTCACTCTTTTCGGGATCTGAGCCACTCTTGCTATGTACAATTTGAATGTCACAGCGTTGCTCATCCATACGTCCTCCCTGCACGTGAGTCAGCAGATTGAAGAAGCCTTCTTGTTCTGGAGAGCCTGACTGTAACAGAAAAATAAGAATTATTATCAGTTGGTTCCAACTTTACCTATCTTAATTTCAACAAAAATCTTTCCACTGGCTAGTCTTTGTCATCAACCTGTGGAGCAAAGCTATGTAGCTTTCTAACGTTGCTCACTTGAAGGATTCAGCTAGGAATACAGAATCATACATTTACTGACTTAACCTTTTGATATGATATTGAATTACAAAGGCCATTAATAAGGGTTTTGTGATCATCTGTGTATTCTTCCTTTGCCTTTTCAAACTTAATGAATCAGGAATGACAATGACTTCTAAAGCACTAAAATACTATGCCATCTAGGATAGATGTCTGGATGGAAAGATCACTACCATTTATTCAGAAGGAATCTTGTAGCACCTTTTCTGTCTTAACTTTTATTAAAAGATATGAGTTTTTGTGAACTTTGGACCGCATATATGCACATTACTATAGTGCATTTGGATATTCATAGCACATGCTATAGATCACTGGCCTCATAAATGTGATTATATCACAACTCTCAATAACCTGATCAGCGGGGCTAATGGTGAGCAGAACATTTAGTACAGCACACAGCAACATCTAGATCAGTGGTTCTCAACCTTTTTCAGGTTGAGACCCCACTTGCCCCGCCCATGCGTGGCGCAACCCCGACCCGTGCGCGTGCGGCATGTGCGCACGCGATGGGTCGATCTGCGCATGCGTGCGCGATGAGCCAATCCACGCGCGATGGGCCGATCCGCGCATGCGTGGCGCACGCGACGACCCAAAGCGCGCATGCGCAGCACGACGGGCTGATCCGCGCATGCGTGGCACGCGCGCGATGGCCCAAACTGCGCATGCGTGGCGCGCACGCGACGAGAAAAAAAACACAAAATGGCGGACCGCGGTGTCCGGCGACCCCCGCGAAACGGTCGTTCGACCCCAAATGGGGTCGCGACCCATAGGTTGAGAACCGCTGATCTAGATGGCTGCAAGCTCTCTACTGCTGGCAGAAACCCTTGCCATACCTTTGCAAGGGTGGCAAATCTCATGATTCCTATGATACAAATTAAGGTTGCTTGTCTACAAAAGATGAGAAACTGGCTCGCTCTTCTATTTTATTATGTTCCTTATGTTACTAATGTATTAAGTACCGTAAACCTTTGACTGAATAACCTCCATTCAGCAGACTTTGGATGCAATGGACAAACTTTCCATCAGAATACTTTCCTGAGTAACAATCAGGTCAGAGGCATCTGAAGTAGTTGAAATTTATATTAGTTTTTGTTACATCATTTGTGTAAATTATGCAGATGGTATGGGTCAGGTGTATCAAACTTGCAATTTCACGTGATGTATCGTGACATATCACAACTTTTTTTTCATTGCCGTCAATGGGGTGGACGTGGTTTTGGCATGACGCATCTGGCCCATGGGCCAGCTATTTGACACCCCTGGTATAGGCTATTGCAAGTGCATATTTTACATCATTTCCTTAAGAACTTCATTACTGAAATTACGCAGATTGCATAGATGACATACTTTCTGATTCTACTGACATTTGGAAGTAAAACACAAGCCCTTCCCCCACATGGTCCTTATATGGAGGTTTTACCCAAAAGTAGATTATAGATGATGACTCATCTCTTAATCATATCCCTTTGCAAAATGTAGCATCAGAAAAAAGGCTCACAGCTCTTTACAAAACACAGCATTGGGGAAAACCAAGAGTTCACTTTTAAAACCTTAGGTTCAAAGAAGCAAAAAAAAAAAAAAAAGCAAAGGGTGTTTTCATTTGCTCATTAAGTGAGCTTTAAGCTTTATGTTTGTTGTTCAATGTCTGGAAGGAAATACCGAAGCAAAATAAACTGGGATCAACTTAATGCTATTATCATCCCCTGGACTATAACTAAAGCAGATGGAGCCTGATCTATGAAGGAAGGGGTCTTTTATATAAGACATTGAGCTGCCAGTGAGAGGAGGACGAGCTTAGAATGAATGAATTATCTTCTGAAAAATAGCAAAAGATCCTACTTGACTGCCCTTCTGACTTAAAACAGCTGGAGAGCAAATGGGAGACACACAGGGCAGGAGACTTCATCAAAACCAGAGTATAACAAACATGTCTGAAAATACTGGAGCAAGGGAAGTAGATACACTGCCTTTAGAACAGAAATATAGAATACTTTTTTTGGAATCAATAATGTTTCTATAATATTTATTTTCAAAATGGTATATAATTGGCCATTGGTAAAGTTGTATGCTTTACTAATAAACAATAGGCTTGAGGAGGCTTGTTTGTTTATACCATAAATCCAGAAGAAAGACTAATTTGGGATCCAGATTATGTGAATTTAACAACTTTTCTAGGTAGGAAGAAATAGGTGTACCTGCTTACCTTCTCCTTGCAGAACTGCAACCCTGAATTATTTCCAAATACTATTAAATACCAATCAATATTGATGATTATTTGATATTTAGTTGATTTAGGTTAGAAAACTCTCCCATCATTTATTGTCTGACTGAAGGTTCTTAACTTCTTACTGCAAAAGATGCAGATTTTTGAAAAACAATGGTCAATTATCCTTTACCATAAGCTGTTTCTTATCCTTCCTCATATCTTACCCAAATATATGAGGAAGGCTGTGCATCAACTCTGGCGGAATCCCAAATGCACAATCAGATCTGCCTTATTGGAAAAAATCCACAATATGTTAGAATCAAAGCAAACCTACTAATGAATTCTCATGTATTTTAGCCATTCAAAATAACACAAGACATCTCCCCATAAAAATAGGCGTCTTTATCCCCAAACACTCTATGTTAGAATCTGGATCTGACTTGCAGGGGATGGGGTAGGGGCAAATCTACATGTTTGGACATATCAGAATTTAATCAGAATTATATAATCAGAATTTAATTTTTGATCAAGTGAGCTGAAGCACGAGTGAGATAGTAACCCTTTAATGGTTTCAACAAATTATGTTATGTTCTAAGCCAGGGCTTTTCAACCAGTGGTACGGGTACCACCTGTGGTACACTGGCACCTGGCAGGTGGTACGCAACCATCCTAGAAAAGTGGTAGCGGGGGAGGGGAATGAGCTGTACCAGTGGCAGCACCGCACAAGCCTGAGCGAGAGATGGCTGGAGCTGCAGGGCTGTCGGGTCAGCGGAAGTGCCAAGATAAGTGCAGCTTTCTAGCTGATTGGCGCTTTTTCAGGGCTGTCAGGGCTCAGTGGAAGCACCAGGATCAGCGCAAGGCTCCAGTTGGAGCTCGGTGCTGATCCTGGTGCTTCCACTGAGTCCTGAAGAAGTGCCGATCAACTGGAATGTTGCAGCATCTCCAGGGTCTTGTGATTTACATTCAGATGCTTGGCAACTGATTCATATTTATGATGGTCACAGTGTCCCAGGGTCATGTGAAGTGACCAAAACCTGCTGCAACCACCTAGCAGACGGGGAGATTAAAAACCAAACACCCCCCAACCCACCTCCGCTGCCAATCCTCAAATGCTCACAACAATGAAAACCTTGGACAGGAGGAAGAGCGCCGCCGGGTGGGCAGGCAGGTGTCTTGCTTGGCTGTGGCTTGGGGGGCACTTTTTTCAGTGCCAATGTAACTTCGAACAGTCACTAAGTGAACTGTTGTAAATCGAGGACTACCTGTACTTTATGACTTTTTTCCTTTTTTTTTGGTCATCAAGTTTTTGACACCAGTTGGTAGGCGACTGGTGGTACTCTGATGTTGCTATATCTTAAAAGTGGTACAATGGGTGAAAAGGTTGAAAAGCCCTGTTCTAAGCATTTAGAAACAAGGTGTAGCTGCTGCACTTTCATTTAGGCTTTTTTGCAACTAATAAGACCATACAACAACAACAACTGGGGCCCGAATTTCTGTTGCAGAGCAAGGGGTTGTTCAGTGAGTTGCACCCAATTTTATGACCTTTTTTTGGCATGGTTGTTAAATGAATCACTGCACTTAAGTGAATTGCATGGTTGTTAAGTGAATCTGACTTCCCTCATTGACTTGTTGTCGGAAGCTGGCTAAGAAGATCAAAAGGACAATCGTGCAACCTTGGAATGCTGCAACTGTTGCATGTGCATGCTGTTTGCCAAGCGCCCAACATTGGATCATGTGATCTTAGGGATGTAGCAATGGTTACAATTGTGAGGACAGGTTGTAAGTCATTTTTTTCAGGTCTGTTGTAACTTCAATAAGTTACTAAACAAATGGTTGTAAGTCGAAGTCACAGCCTACAAGTGAATTCCAATGACGGAGGTGAATAAATGAATAAGGAACCTTTTTGCCTACCCTGATCAAGCACCTCAAGGTATATCTTCACGTCAGTCAAATGGCCTGGTCTTTCTCTTTTAGATGATGAACTTTGGGATGTCCATGGATAAGCCCTTCATTTGAATAAGGAAGAAGAAGAAAACACATCTATGCAGACAGGCTTGGGGCTTGTGAGCTGCGCTCTGCCCCTGGGCCTTTGATTGGGACTGTATGTTGTATGAGTGGGTATAGTTTTATTGTTTTTTATATTGTATATTATTATTTTAACTAATTTATATTTTGTACTTGTATTATTTGCTGTGAGCCGCCCTGAGTCTGAGGAGAAGGGCGGCATATAAGTCAAAATAAAGTAAAGTAAAGTAAAGTAAGTAGGAAGGGTCGTCCTTCCTGCTCCTGCATCTGCATGTACCTATTTTGCACATTTACAGAATTTCAGGACAGTTCCCTGTCATAATAAACAACGGATTTCTTTGCCGTAAACAACTGGTGCCAGAGCTGTGCTTGGAGACAAAGGTCGATGTGATAAGTAACCTGTCAAGGTGACTGATTTCGATGAAGACATTAATTATAGATAGAAGAAATTAAAATTGAGTCTGTTGGTTTTGAGTAATTTAATAAAGTAACACCAGCATTTATTTTTACCCTTTGACTAGCCCCTACAGAAAAGAGGTTTAAAATGATTCTTAGCCTTTTTTTTTTTGTCTAGGGATTATGGGAGTGTATTAGCCAAACCTAAGTGAGCTGGCATAGTTCACGGTCACTTACCATTTATCTTAATAGCCTATCCATGTTTCATCTGCCAAGGGCTTTCTCTGAGAACTTAAGCTTTTACAGGAAGTTAGATTACATATTTACAGATCGATGGGGTTTGGTTTTTGCATTTTTTTAATTTTCCATTTAACCGTGAAAAATTATGTGGCTGAGGTCAGGAGGTCACTTCCCTCTCCCAAATGATAAGCCCTGTGTTTGTTTTTTGGAATTATAAGGGACAATTTAGAGATTCATGGAACTACTGCCTGATCTGAATGATAAAACCACAAACTTCCTGTAACTAAAACAGCTGCTGAAAGTATGGATTAAAATAATGGATAGTAACTATGAATTAAAAAATTATTACCAAGTACAACTTGTTTCATAGTTCAGATAAATGCATATTATCAGTTACATTGGAGCGACTTCCAGATAATTTTTCAATAGACATTTTGAAACTGATTAGAGACTTCTAATTCAGCCTTAGGCACAAAGCCAGCTGAGTGATCTTGGGCCAATCATTTTCTTTCAACCCGAGGAAAGAGGCAATGGCAAACCATTTCTGACAAACCTTGCCAAGAAAGCTGCAGAGACTTGTCCAGGCAGTCTCCAAGAATGGAATAGGACTAAACGAAAGAAAAGTGTCTGTAATGTGTGTGTGTGGGGGGGGGGATGGGGATTGAAACAGAACTTTCCAAAAAGACAACAGGAAGGAGACGATGCCCCCCCTTTTTTTAAAAAATCATTTTTTTAAAAAATTACTGTTTCAAAGAACAAATGCTTTGAAACTGGGCACATTTGCAGAAATAAAATAGTCTTAGTATTGTTTTAAAGAAACAAGAAACACGAGACTACAACTCAAGAGCTGCTAGTTGCTCTAAATCATGGGTGTCAAACTTGTTGTGTGATGTATCGTGACTTTTTTCGCATTGCTGGAGCTGGGGTGGGCACAGCCTCCACATGCAACCCGCCCATGGCCTGGCAGTTTGACACCACTGCTCTAAATACTTCACCTTTTCAGCAATTGTTATTTCTGTCGCTCAGCAAGAAAGTCCAGACAAGAAGTACACTGTCAGTCTCACAAGCAGACCAGACAGCACAAGATTAGTCAATTCTACTTTATTGTAAGGCTACAAATCAGGGGTTCTCAACCTTGGCAACTTTAAGACTTGTGGACTTCAACTCCCAGAATTCCTCAGCCAGCAAAGCTGGCTGAGGAATTCTGGGAGTTGAAGTCCACAAGTCTTAAAGTTGCCAAGGTTGAGAACCCCTGGGCTACATTAACAGAAACTTGCAAGTCTGAAAATACAAATCTCCTGCTGTCTCTTTTTACCACCTGATAAGTTTAGTTTGTTTCTCTGCCCGTTATTCAGCTAAGGGCTCCTCCCCATCTTTTATCTGATTGTTCCCTAGATAGCACCTCTTCCCCTCTATTCTCAATTTCATTCCCACATACCCAGAACTACCGTATTAGCTCTGACTTTGTTGAACATTGCAAGTCTGAAAGTACATCACTACCCTTTTTGCCTTTACCATCCAAGAAACTAGGAAGGGTTCCTTCTGATATGTTTGCTGCATTATCATTCCTTCTGTGGAGTCATTTGTTTCTTATCTGACCTTTGTCCCACTCGTGTCTCTTCTCCTGTCTTCCAAATCATTCCCATACACCATTACATTTCCTGAAGTTAAGAGCTATATGCCTCACATTTGCCTAAAAAAACATAATATGAAGTGCTTGGCATGGGTCTCTGAGCTATAAGTGTGTCTCAGAAAGAAAGTATCATTGCTCTACTTCACATATAGTTAATCCTGTCCCAGGAACTATAAAAACTAGTCCAGAATATTGAAGTAGAATTCTAAAAATTGCTGAAATAAAGTGAATGAATGAGTTCCCGTATTCCCTTATATACAATACCTTCTATTTTTGATTTCCAGCTAAGGGGAAATTGTAAAGCACCAAGTAGCTGTGTATCTGCAAGAATAAGGACATGACTATCCAAGATGAAAAAGTTACAAAATGAATGAAGAGAAACAAGCAAAAGCAAAAGAGAACAATTTTAGGGATTTGTGGGGCAGATAGTTGAAGTTCGTTCTTCCCCTTGAGATGTCAATAAGGAAGGTACTGGAATATATTTTCTGCCCTTTGAGTATCTTGCCGTCGTAATGTAGGCATAATGGACCTGAACAGCATAGGTTGATCTCCTTACTCAGCACTGCCTGAAATGCTCCAGTAGGGAGGTGAGACCATAAAGGAAGAAATTGCTAGAATTGTTTTCACACTGAGGGCAAATTCAGGAGTTCCAAAGTACATCTTGGAGACTTTACAAAATAATTTGCTTGAAGTAGAATGGCAAACAGTATTCCCTTTTCCTCCCTAAATCAAGTGACCTGAGGCAGACTAGTTATTATGGTCCCTGGAAAGAAAATTGCATAGGTTTTTTTGCCTGATAGTATAAATAGAGCAAACAGGTAAACCAGTTCTGTTTTCCATCAATATTCCCATAGAAAATCCAGAGATCCAGATCTGTTCATCATTGAACACAGATTCCTAGGTGTGCTAGGTGCTTCCAGGGACGAAATGGCAGACTGAAGGCAGTTTTGCTTTTTGTGGAGATGATGATTGCAGCAGAACAAGGAGCCGGCGAACAACCTAGCACCTCAAAATTCCTCTCTGATTGGGTTCATCCACCTGCGTTCCATATACAGTATGAAACAGGGGTCTCCAGCAAGCTTTAGAACTCTGGGAGTTGAGGGAAAGACAGCCTTACACAAGTATGGTTCGGATACTGGGTTCACTCATTTCTTCTCTTATTGCTTTAGGAAATCGCTTGCTAACTGCTTTTTGTGTATTAAGAACTTTCAGAATGACAAGTTTCATCATACCAGGTAATTTTCCTTCAATCCTTAGCAAAAGAAGTTTCATATAAACTTTTTTTTTAAAAAAATCTAAAATAAACAGCAAAAGGGTAATTAGAACATTGATTTTGGAAAATTCTAAATGGGGTCAGATGGATTGGTAATAAGATTTTGAAACTAATTATAAGAATCCTTCCCATGAGTTGTTTAAAATCCTATTAAAAATGTATGAAGATTTTGAATTTAACTGTAAGAAATCTTACTATGGGAAAATTTTGTAGATTAGAGAAAAACATGATTAAAGGAGACTTTAAAAGCTGGACACTAGCAGTAACTAGAATGAACTAAAGATTATAATTAAAGAAGAGACTCACTAATACAGAATGGAGAAAAGTAATTCAATTTTGGACAAATTTGAGGATATTTCCGAACAATATATTTAGAAATTTCTCTTTAGATGGTCTGCTACCATAAAAATGGGCTTAAAAGAGGAGATAGAAGAGAATACAACTCAGAATCATGTTTTAGATTTGAATTTAAAAATGACAGATTACAAGAATGATATGGAAAAAGATGTTACATTGGATTTACAAATAAAACTGGCCAGTATCTTAATAACTAAAAGAACATACAAATAATAAATCAGAAGAGTGACTTGGATAACTTTCTTATCCTGGATTTACAAAAGAGTTGTGTTACACTGTTGAAGGAGTTCTGAAGGGGGAGGACTGAAAAGTTATCAGCTTTTGGGATACTATTTGGATACAGGTAATAAGCTCCAAGATTTTTAAAAACAAAAAGAAGGAATATAAAAATTGGTTCATTTGATCAGGTTAAAATATATATGCTTTTTTTTAGCAGCATTAATGGGTTTTTCTTGACTAGGACTGAATGATGAGGCTTTAAACATTTGTTTATAGATATAAGATATGGGAAGAAGAGATGCTTTATTGAAATGTTAGAAAAGATGACCAATTACTGGAATTGTTTATATTTGCCTTGATAGAGGGGAAAGTAATTTCTTTATATTAAAAAATAAGAAAACAAGAAAATAAATCCAACTGCTGTGACTCAATTTCCAGACAATTGTACCTGGATGACTGAGAATCTTCATCAACATATTGTCACATATTTTGGGGAGGAAGCCCTGAAATTGGTGCCGGAGGGGTTGGTACATTCCAATGATTCCCTGCCTAACTAACTTGCTTTGACTGAGGAAGCTGCTTGGATGAACCATAAAACATCTTAAACCAACAAGAAAATAAGCCATGATTCAATTTCCAGACAAGTCTACCTGGATGACTGAAGAATTTGCATCTATTTCTTTATATAGCTTTTTTCTTTATATTTTTTCCCCTTTCTTCGTTTCTCTGCACTTTTTAATTTTCTTTTTTATCTTTTTCTTAATTTGCATTAAATTTTCTATCTTTGTATTTTTAAACTTTAATAAAAATTATTATAGGAAGTGTGTTAAGTGCAGATCAATATATAGCTAGACTCTGATCACTTTATTCTCTTTCCACAATGTTGATATTTTATTCTCAGTAAGAAAAAAATGTGCCATCTGCTCTTAAGAAACACCTCAGTTAAGGTTACTGTACTCTTTGAGCAAAAACCTTAGCTTGCCTCTAGTAAATGTTACTGAGAAGATATTAAACATATTGCTGATTTGTTCAGTGCTCTGAAGGATTATAGGCAATCAATGTAGATGATTCAGAGTCATATATAGTGGAACAGCATGCTTCACTTCAAGAGGTAGAGTTAATTGATCGGTTGGCTGAGCAAATGTAAAAATGATTTGCATATATGTTCACCAGATTTTCCTCCCTAGCATTGTTTAAAACTGGTCACCTAAATCAACACTTACCCAGCATTACAGTTGGGAAAGACACCTTAGAGCCTGAACTGCATATGGATGTGAGCTCCACTCACATTAGATGTCCAATGTATATTTATTGCAGAAAAACTGTTGTTTCTAAGGAACTGAAGAGAGCAAAAGGAGTGAAACAACCAAGCTTTGGGCAGTTAAAGTTTCTTCTATTCCTTTCTTGTCAAGATTTGACCTCAATTACTGTAAATGTTGAAAATATAGGAAACTGGAAAAGTCCCAGATCACCCAATTAACGTAGATTTCTCTACAACCAAGTACACACATGGAGGGATGTGCCCATGGCTCTGTCCTAGACCCCGCGTCTTTCAACATTTTCAATCAGTGATTTGGATGATGGTATTGGGGAAACTCTTATGAAATTTGCAAATACCACAATATTGGAAGGAGTAGACAATGCCTTAGAAGACAGAGAGAAGTGTCAAAAAGATATAAACAGTCATGAACAATGAACTGAAATGAACAGAATGGAACCGAACAAGGACAAATTATGATGTTCTGCAACTCAGGAGGAAAAGTGCAAAACACAAATGTGTACAGTATGGGAAAGAGCTGATTTATGGGTAGGCTGGAGAGACATTGCTTGGAATTGGGAAAAAAAGGTAGTCGTTCCCCCTTGTCTTCTGTGATCCTTCTTGAAAAATTGCTCTCTGGCAGGGCAGTTAAAAGTTTTTGGAACCAATGAAAGCTTTTAGGTAATCCAGTTTATTTATTTAATTTAATTTAATTTATATGCCGCCCCTCTCCCAAGACTCAGGGCGGCTCACAACAACAACACAATTAAAAAACACAATTAAATTAAAAATTTAAAAATTAATTTCATTCACACAACATACAAACACATTCAGCTCACAGCCGCTGATGGCGGGACACTCTTAGGGCCGAGGGGCAGAGCACAGCTCATATGCCCCAAGCCTGTCAGCATAGATGTGTCTTCAGCGCTTTCCGGAAAGCTAGGAGGGAGGAAGCAGTACGAACCTCTATGGGAAGCTGGTTCCAGAGGGCTGGGGCAGCAACGGAGAAGGCCCTTGCCCTAGGCCCCGCCAGACGACATTGTCTAACAGACGGGACCCGTAGGAGGCCAACCCTATGGAGTAGTTGGAATAGGAAGGGATCTGTGAGGGATGCATGTATATATTCTATAAGCAACCTTCTGCTGGGAAAGCAACATTTGGATTCCTGCACGGAAAAGGCCTAAAATAGCTCCTTCCAGTTCTGTGATTTTGTGTATGAATGTTTGCTAGCCTTATTATGAAAATTTCCCTTGGGAAAAAATATGACACATTTAGAAATAATTATTCTAAATTAAAATAGAGATACTAGGCACTTTCCAAATTTCCCTGAAAAGAAATATGACAGACACATTTAGAAATATTTATTTTAAGTCAAAATGGAGATACTATGCATTTTCCAACTGTGGGGAGCATAGAAAACAGACAACTGGGTTGTCTGTTTTCCTTTCCACATGCTGCCTGTTGATGGCAACTTTGAGCCTCTTCTTCCTTGAAATTTCAATCAAGATTGTGATTGGATAGCAGACTCTACTGGAAGAGACATAACCACCCTCATTAACTGCAGAAATTACATTCTGGTATTTTTCAGCTATGCCTCCTTCACAGTTACTTCCTGGATTTGTTTTCACACTTTTAATTTAAAGTGCTGTAACTGAAACAATGGTCTCAGAGAAAAGCCTAGAGTATGTAGGTGTCAACCAGTATTCCCAGAAAAAAATCTATCTGCATGGATGACATAAACAGACCATTAGCTCTGGAAGATTAAGTTAGTGGTGATGTAGTCATACGTATTGAAAGAGGACCATGAAAACCAGTATTCTATTTGCAGGGAATGCTGATGAACAGGATGGGAATTCTGGAGGCAACTGGGACTGCAGAATAGGGAGAAGAAGGGCAGAACAAGCAGCAGTTGAGAATCAGCTCAACTGGAGATATCCAGGGCTTCCAGACCGAGACTCATGATGCGTCTTTTTCCCCCCCAAAAGATTTCAATCCGAATCCTGCTCTTTTGAATTCTGCTCATGGCACTTGTTCTCCCTCAAAGCCCAACCCTAACACTGACCAGTCTCTGGTCCCAGAGCAATGGGAGAATTGGACAGACTCAAATCCTTGAGCAAGCGTCAACCTTACCCTGCTTGATGAATCGGATGCTGGTGTGGTTGCTGCCTCTGGAGCAGGATCTGACATTGAGTCTGGTTCCTTTTTGTCCTCCTCTTCAGGTTTGGCTTCTACTGTTGTCATTGTGAGGAACCCTTCTTGCAAATTACTGTTCAAAATGGGCTCCTTCCCTACCAATGAAGCTCCTTTGCTCTCTGGCGTTGATTGTGTGGGATGTCTCAGCACATGGACTTTGCCTGCCCTCTGGCTGCCCTGATCCTGCTTTAGTGATTTATACGGAGTGGCAGCACTAAGCCCCCTCCTTGGCTCAAGGCCACACCCCCAGAACGATCCCACTCTCTGCACAGGGATCAAAATTCATATTTAATAAACACAGGCATCCAATCTGTCCATCAGGTCCCAATAATCTGCATAAAGATTATCCTGAATAATTGTAATATTCTTTATTAGGGACTGTGGATCTATGTGCAGGAGGATGCATATCTCTGTGCATAGTTGCGTCATATTACAAAAGGAGTACTCTTGATTTGTAACACTTCCAAATCTTATTTTGTCTTGGTCCTGTCCTGATCCTAAGAGAGTCTGAAGGCATTCCTTGGTGGGAGATCCAATACCTTTGGTTCCCAAGTGAGAAAATTCCATTGCCCTGCTTTGGGGGGCTTATTTTTTTGGCTAGCAGCTGTTAAGATCTGGCCCTCAAGCTGACTTACAATCTTTGGCTGTACCGCCAGGTACCAAATCTTATGATTCCATAATAAATGGCCAATTTCCCTAAAGTGTAAAAAGTCACTGCCAACTTTTGTTTTGATATTTGGCCTGGTATGTTAACAAATCTTTGGCACAATCATAGCAGGAAGAAAATAATTGGCCTGGATTAATTGGGTGGCAATCAAAAGGACTCCTGTTCTCACTTGATAATTGCTTATCAGCAATCTGAACATGAACAGGTCACTTCCTTCTTCCCATGCTTACCTTCTCTTTCTCCTGCGCATCTCTATTATATATTAATTAAATTAAATTAATTAAATTTAAATTTTTCACTGGAAATACAGTAGGCCAGCAACACTGTTGCTGTCAGATTTAAAGCCAGAGCATCTTCTGAAACACAAACTTGTCTTAGCCAGTAAAACCATTTGATACTTCCTGCCTTTCCTTGGTGGTGCTGGGTGGGTGGGATATGGGGATAAATAAATCTAGAGGAGGAAATTTGTAGAATCAGCCATGTACTTTTGTCATGTATTTGCAGACCAAAAACCAGCATCAGGGGAAAAAAAAAACCAGCAAAGCAGATGAACTACATGCCCATTGGGTAAAGTAACTAAATGTTGATTTTAAATTGTCTTCCATGATCATTAGATCTTTGTGACTATGAGAATTAGGGAAGATCTATAGCAGCTTTTCCCAATCTGGTGTCCTCTAGATATGTTCTAGTCCAGGCTGAGGAACAATGGTCTATGGTGGGAAAACAAAGACGAGGAATAGAACAGAGGAGACTAGAGTTTTCTGCTGCTGTTGTGTGAAGAAGTACTGGTGAATGTCAAAAGTCAATTTGCTTAGCTGGTTGGGTCTGGAGGTCAGCAAGTGGCAATTAACCTTGAGGGCAGGGAGATGCCAGAAGATTAATACAGCTTTGCAAGCTCAGGAATGGGACCTTTTACTGCCTCTAAATTAAAGTGGAGACATATTGCAACATAGGCAACATGCCCAGTCAATCTTGGCATCAGAACCCAGGGCAGGTTTCCATAACTGGGATGGGGAGCGGGGTGTGTGTGTTAACCCTAATGGCAAACCTATTCAGGGAAAGTGATCAGGATTAGGTTCCACTGAGGTACCACAGGCAGATTTAGAGGATGGAAAGCCCAGAAACATCTGGGGAGGTACACCATTACTTACAGAGAACAATCCCTTGGGGGTCCTGGTGCCGGCATAGCGGATGCTGCTGTCATAGTCTCCAAGAAAGGAACTGGGAAGAGCCTGGTAAGGGCGGCCAGGCATGGAGAGGGCCCTGAATGAATATAGGAACAACTTCCGTGGACACTTTGCATTTCCAAAGCTGCTTTTCTTCTTCATCACCTAGGGAAAGGAAAGCCAGTGTGGAGGGGTGGTTAGAACACTGCAGCCTGAGTGAGGAGACTCTGCCAGGAAGACTCAGGCTCAAGTCCCTGCCCAGCTAGAACTCTCAAGGGATAATTTTGAACCAAATCTGCCTTGAAGGCAAAATTGGAGGTAGTGTTCTGGCAGAGAAATGCAAAGGGCAAAGAAAGAAAAGAAGAAATGGAGGGAGGGAGGAAAGAAGAAAGGAAGGGAGGGAGGGAGGGAAGGAAGGAAGGAAGGAAGGAAGGAAGGAAGGAAGGAAGGAAGGAAGGAAGGGAAGGGAAGCGAAAGAAGGAAGGGGAATCAAAATGTCAGCTGTGAAAATAGAATTGATGAGGGTTGATACCTGCCTACCTTACCTCTCCCCTTGACAACCTATCTACCTCCTGCTCTTTCTCCAGTTAAAAAGGCCTCTCCCTCTTCCAAATTGTCACTGCCATCTTACGATTCTGCCATTGTGACCACTAGTGATAAAGAATGGGCTTTGAAATACCGCTCTTGCTTTCTGCTCCCTGGTAAAGCACCTGCGGCAGTTGGTAGCCAAATCTCAGAATATAATCCAAGTGGAGTGACTCTGGAGTTGCTTCTTCTGTGAAAAGCTTTCTACCAGATCAGATGTGGCCTCACTTGATGGCAGATGATCTGACTCTGAAGTGACGGCCTCAAAAAAAACATGGTTGAGTAGAGACAGATCAGGATTAAGAATACTGCTCAGTCCTGCCACGCTTCTTTCTAATGCCAATCTCCTTGTCCTGGATATTGTTTCAGGGGACGAGCCCAATGCACCTGACAAGTCTGGGTCAACCCTGGGAAACTGCAACATGTAAATCTTCCTCTCTGAGGCCAACTGGTTCCTTGTGCACCATCTGCAACGTGCTCGACCCTTTCCTCCCTTTCAGTATCTGCTACAGATGGCGGATAAGTCATTGCGCCAACCGAAAGGACCTATGAAATTTGGCCCTTCTCCTTAAGCCATGGACAGAAGTTCCCACTCCAAGCCCCAAGTCAACGTGATCTGCTCCCTTACCTGAGATGATCCTGACATCCACTTCCTGTAGAGGAGCTTTCTTCTGAAACTCCTGCTTTCTGCTCCTTTGTATGGGCTCTGACTCCTTTCTTTTACACTAGCAGGAAACCATGACCCCTTAGAGTTTTGTGGGCCTTGGGGCCTTGTTAGCACAAGCTAGTTTGGGCCTTTCCCAACACAAGTTTCTATGACTCCTGACTTCCTTGGGGAGAGGCAGTAAGAAAGAGAGACAATTGCAATTAGATTATACTATAAAAAGTAGCACCTGATTTAAGTGTAAGTGCTCAGTCACTTCTGCTTTTTTTGGGGGGGGGGTGAGGGAGCATTAGAAGTAAGCTGTGAAGGATCTAAAATCTCCCAATTGTTATCCTCTGCAACAAAGAAAAAGTCAGCAGAAAAAGACTGGCTTTGCCTTGAGGGGAGCAAAGTGTGAGTACATTGCAACATTGGGGGGCAGACTTGGTTTGGTATTAGAGGAGTTAATCCGAAGGGGTTGTGAAAAAGTGTGAGGAGAGAGAATGGAAACCCAAAAGCAGAACCAGATTAGCAAATGTTCATTTGCTTTTTTTTTTAAATGTATCTACCACTATTAGCATAAATTCAACAGTGTTCTAGTGCTCATGTTCTGTTTGCTTGCAATATGTCTTATATTTTGTACAGATTTGCCTGATTGTGTCCATAACCACCTTGCAGAATGACACAATAGAGGGAGGCATCTCCACAGAGATTTCAACATGGGAGTCAGATGGGTCCATGGATGCCTGACTGCTTACCCCATCCTTGTTGGCTTCCTCAGGACAGGATTGGCGACCCTGTGATCTCAACATTCTTCTTGATGTGTGTGTGAGATAATCCCAACAGATTGTCCTTCCTTCTCTTGGCACCAAGCGAGACTTGGGCCTTTCGCTGGTTTCTTACTGATAATGAAAACCTTGACTAAATGGACAGGCACGACTCCAGAGCTGCTTTCCTGCAAGGTTCCTTCACCCAGGAGCAATGCCCAGGCATACAGAAGCCCACTTTAGAAAAGCAAAGCAAATGGACAGTTGCCCTAAAAAGTGATTCTGAGGAAAATGGGGACTGTTTTTTTCTGTCTTTGCATGCTGTAATTATAGGGGCAGAAAGGCTTTAGGGCAGTGGTGGTGAACCTATGGCACGGGTGCCAGAGGCGGCACTCAAGAGCCTTCTCTGTGGGAACACGCGCCGTCGCCCCAGTCCTAGGCCTTCATCTGGGTTTTATAAAACCTTTTTGCTTTAGGTCTCTGCCGCCGTGTACAACAAAAAAAAAAGGTTCAATCCATCAGTCAATTTCAATTTCTCATGGGAAAAAAAAGATCTTGCAAAGTTGGAATTGAACTTTTTAGTCTCACCCAGTCTGCTGTTACCACAGCCACGCCCACCCAATGGGCCACACCCACCCAATGGGCCACACCCACCCGGCACCCAATGATGCATAAGTGGATTTTGGGTTGCAGTTTGTGCACTCGGTCTCTAAAAGGTTTGCCATCGCTGCTTTAGAGCAACTGCCACACTTGTAGGTGTTAACACTGTTCCATTTGAGCGTTTAGCTCAAGAATCAGTTTTGTGGTAGCCCCTTTTGTAAGTTCTAAGTTAAAGTGCAAATTTTGGGTGCCAGGGAATGTCTCACAAACAGTTCGCATGTATGTTAAAGGGGACTTCAGGACAAACAGTGCTTAATACTACCCATACACTGTGCAGCATTTCACCTTTTCCTATTGAACAGATTTTCTGTGAGAATTTAGTTCTTCCACAGAGGCAACCTTCTCTGTTCCAAGTACAGCAGAGTAGCCTAAAAACTCTAGGGCTAAACGCTCTAATTCAGGTAATTCCCAGCAATTCAACTCACATTTTTCACAAAGTATCTACAACTTTGCAGGGATATGCAATGCCTCAGGTTAGTTACATTTTTAAAAAAATGGTATCAGCAGCTGACCATTTTACTGCAGTGCGACCCCGACATTTTGATTCATTTAACAATTTAATAAAATAAATAGCAGCAGTTTTGTTCTTCTGAAAGAAGCAAGAAGTCCAATTGTTGAAGCGGCCCTAAATGATGAGATCCATTCAACGTTCTTCAGACATTTGGCTTGAACCAAAGGGTGTCCATTAGGAAAATACACAGAGGGTAGAACTATCAATGGTTGGTTACCAGTCACGATTGTCACGTATTGCTCTGATATCTGAGGGAATAGGCCTGCAATGCTAGTTGCTGGGCTTGTGATTGGGAGGTTTCTCAAGGGAACTGGTTGGTCACAACAGAGAGCAGGAGACTGAACTACACAGCTCTATGGTCTGATGTTAGAGTTGCTCTTATGATTAAAAATATCCATTATTAGTGAGCAATGCTAAGATGGTTTTATCCAAAGTCTTTTCAGTAAGTGCCTAGACCAGGGGTAGGCAACCTTGGCTCTTTTATGACTCGTGGACGTCAACTCCCAGAATTCCTGGCTCAGGAATTCTGGGAGTTGACGTCCACGAGTCATAAAAGAGCCAAGGTTGCCTACCCGTGGCCTAGAGGTTTAATGATTACTATTTCAAATGAATGTGTGCATAGTGCCTAATTATATGCAAAGTTTTTATAGATTTTTTTCCCCAGGACATCAGGAGTGGGAACAGACATGTTCCTTGCTCTCTATGCAGTCAGTATTTGTTCAGTGGTCACCCCCAATCTACTTCATTCCTTTCTATTCTATGTAGATGCAGAAATCAGGCGTACGTCTTAGAAACAGGACCAACCTATGGAAATCCTATTTACCAATGAATGTTACCATCCGGCTATTCTTGGCTGCAGCTTCTCATCAAGTTTGCTGCAATGTAATAGAAAACCTCAGTATGTTGTGGTCAAGCTCTGGGAAATCCACTTTCCCGAATTCCCATGACAGCTGGGACTTATGGGAACCGAAGTCTAAAACCAGCAGAGGACAATAGATTGGGGAAGCATGTTGCTGATGAAACTAACTCAGTTGCCTGCGTTCTAGGTCTGTCCTACAGATAAAACTCTTTTGCATTGACCATTTCTGTAGGTACATACTTACTAAAACAAAATAAATATGTTTAGATTATTTTATTGTTTTTATGTTTGGCCTTCAGAAACTGTATGCCCTGAATGCAACAGAAGGAATATCTCATTCATTCAGACACATAGGCCAAGGGTAGTACACTGAGTAAAATCTAGGAAAGAGGTTTGCCCAGGTTCGCCTGGTGCACCAGCTGCGGCCCTATTTGGACCGGGAGTCTCTTCTCACAGTCACTCATGCCCTTATCACCTTGAGGCTCGACTACTGCAATGCTCTCTACATGGGGCTACCTTTGAAAAACGTTCGGAGACTTCAGGTAATGCAGAATGCAGCCGCGCGAGCAGTATTGGGTCTACCTAGAAATGCCCACATTTCAACATCACTCCGCGAGCTGCACTGGCTGCCAATTGGTCTCCGAACGCAATTCAAAGTGTTGGTTATGACCTATAAAGCCCTACATGGCATCGGACCAGGTTACTTACGGGACCGTCTGCTGCCCCATGAAACCCAGCGACCGGTTAGGGCCCACAGAGTCGGCCTTCTCCAGGTCCTGTCAGCCAGACAGTATCGCCTGGCGGGGCCTAGGGGAAGAGCCTTCTCTGTTGCGGCCCCGGCCCTCTGGAATCAACCCCCCGGAGATCTGTATTGCCCCTACCCTTCCCGCCTTTTGCAAATTATTGAAGACCCATCTTTGCCGGCAGGCCTGGGGCAGTTAACTCTTTGCCCCAGCCAGTGTATGTATGTTTGTATGTCTGTTTCTGGATGATTGGTTGTTTTTAATTAATGGGTTTTATAATGTATTTTAATATTGGATTTCCTTATGTTTGTATTCATGTTGTGAGCCGCCCTGAGTTCTTGGAATAGGGCGGCATAGAAATCTAATAAATAATAATAATAATAAAAACTAATTTCTTCCCATTTAACAGACTCAGCATGCAATCCTTTGAAAGTAGCTTAGTTTCCTTTCTGTAACAATAGAAACTCTAACATTCACAACTGAAGACTATAAAGTATTTTGATAAGATTTGTCAACAAATGCCCTGCCTGTAAGTGCTGTGTTCAACTGACATTTTCTGCCCCCTTCTCGTTTAAGCCACTGCAATATTAATTTAAAAGGGGGTGATCAAGCAGGGCTTAGATCACCTGCTATAGCCTACTAAAAGGTAGTTAAACAAGTGGTATACCCATTACACTGCTTCCTACATAAAAAAAATAGAAGTGTTATTACTCGTTGGATCTCAACTTTTCTTCAGCACCAGCAGGCTTAGAATAGATTGGTTCAAGTGGGGTTGCTGGATCTTGTCCAGTAATTAGGAAATGAGGTTTAAAAGCTGAATTCATCCCATAAACAGATGGGATAAGGGTTGCTTGCTAAATTTACAATGGCATTAGGAGCTAATTGCGTAACTCACAAAGGTCTTCCAGCTACTCTATGCTTGCATCTGTGGGAGGTTTCAAGAAGCACAGCCAGGGCTACAGAGCCTCACTACTACTATAAGACAGTGAAATTCACCTGTGCTTTTCTGCCAGTTTTTCATTTGGAAGAGAATTTCTTTTAGAAATGTTTTCAAAAGAGAGGCGTAATTCGGAAAAGGATTTAAAGGAAGTATTTCTGTACTTATTTAGGGACAAAGTGGGAAGGATATTGTGCCAATGTTTCTTGGTGCTAGAATCTTCCCTGTAGCTGTCTGGTCTTGGTTAATCATATAGATTTCCTCCTACTGAACTTTCCCACAGTGATATTAAAACCACTAGGAAAGGGAGTTCGGCTCTTGAAAATTTGTTTGACTCTTTTCTTTTCTTTGCAAAATGTCTAGAGAAATTTCCCACTATCAAGACATTTGAAACTGTGTGCTCAGCTCTACTGTGTAAGTTTTTCCCTGCAGCGGAGGATGAAATGACAAGAGAAAATGGAACCAAATTAAGATGGAAAAGGCATTGCTCCAAAAATATACTGCAAAATTGCGTGTGATTGATCATTGAAGCGCTTTTTCAACAAATGACTCCCATTTCCCCCAGAACAAAGCCTGGGGGGATTGGACTACCACTACCACCAGCCCAAACTATCCTACTGATAATCAGGTTATGAAAATGTTTATCTCTCCTGCCCTAGAGCAAAGTTTATCAAATTGCATCATATGGAACCTAAATGGGGTTCTGTGAGAGACTAAGAACCAAAAGAAAAGAGGAAAAAAGTTCACTTTAAATGCAACCATTCTCCATCACTAGAATTTTTCCTCTTGCTCAGGGGTTCTTAGAACTTTCTTTTAAACAGGTTCTGTGGCCTTAAAAGTTTGAAATTCCCAGCTCTGGACAGCATTCCTCTCTAGCATTCTTTATATAATTTATGGCTTATATACAGGCAATCATGGAAAAATATACCTTCATCTACAAAAGATGCTGCAAGTGCACAAATGAAAATCTATAAGCTTGTTCAAAGGACTTAAACCAGCTCGTTGGGAAACAAATATCTTCAAGCATTTCCATTTTGCTTTTCACAGTCATTTTCTTTTACCAAGCCAGAAGGAGAACTGGAAAGTATATCTGGCTCCTGCCCTAGAAGCTTTCAGCAATTTAGGTACATAAGTCATTCTAAAGCCATTTATACCACAGCTCTTTCCTTGCTGCTCTCCTAGGCAGAAAAGGCATCTAGATGGGGACTATCAAAGAAGCATTTAGCACCAATTTGTCCCTCTGTCTGTCTCTCTCTCTCATATATCCCCCTCTTCCAACCAACTATCCAGCTCAAGACAGCTGCTTTACAGTAATTATCCAAATGGATAGTAATTGCAATTAATTCCCTAGCAGGAGTCAGGACTTAAAGCTTTACACAGGCAGATTGTGCGGGAGTGTCCAAAAAAAAATCTGTAGCAGGACATCATATAAAAATGACATATAGGTTACTGAGATCTCAACCTTTCATCACACAAGAGTTTGCCAGGTGGAAGTACACAAAAGCTATATTATGTACTTCTGAATCTTAAAAAAATGAAGTCTAGTCACAACACATAGAAAAAAACCCAGAATCCAACTAGCATGAATGGGAAATTGATTCACACACTAAGTCAGACAATAGCTTCTAACAGTCAATACATCAGCCACATTGTAGCCCATCCCAGGTGATTAATGTTGCCATATAATGATGGATGCATTTGGAACATCTAGTATTCATGCATATAAGAATTAGAGGACCAAGCTTCAAGTTTCAGTTGCAAGCATTTATCACAAGGTTATATTGGTGTAAAAGTATAAAAGCAGAATAATGTGCCATCATCTTAAACACATTTGTGCGGTTATGCACTGTGTTCCTTTCAGTTTAGGTAGCATTGTCCCTTCATGCAATGGTCAGATATGGCCCACACATTAAATATGAATCCATTCTAAAAACTTCTGCTTGTAGTTGCATGGAGTTTTTTTAAATAGAGTGTTTCTACCTGCATTATTCAGAGATGCATCACAGAATGTCAATAAAGGTTAGTTATAACAATCACCCTGTTTTAAATGCAACTCAGAGGCTGGAACAGATAAAAATGATTCTTTCCCTGCTATGATTGTGCTTAAGAATCAACAGGATTCTGAATATGGATCTATAGCTGTGTGTTGAAAGTCCCCTATATTCCTGGCTATTATCCTGTTTGGAATCAATTAAGGTAAAATAGAGAGGAAGACATGGGAGTTGGCTAAAGGAATCAACACTGAAAAGAGAAATCTACAACTAATTTGCAGTGGTGGATTGTTGGTGCGTGCTTATAATCTTAATATTTTTTTTCAACAAAGGGAAAAGGAAGAAAAAACTTTTGAGCAATACAAAGATTTTGCAATTACATATTATTTCTCCTCCTCTTCTTTTTTTATTGTACTTGTCAATTATGAGGTTGCATTGATCCTTTAATATTGTTATGTGTACCTGTACTTTGTTAATTAGCATTAAAATGTTAATTAAAAAGGACCTTTCGACATGCAACGATCACAGGATGTAAAGCTACTCCATATTTAGCACTAAATCAAAAGACGCATCTATTTTCCTCTAATGGCACAGAAAAAAATTCCTTTTCTATTTTTATTTGTCTTTGTAACAGCCAATGGCTACATGTTGTCTGGGCAGTTCATGAATGCCGCTTAAACATATACAACATCAGACAGCGCAGCGTAATATAACCCCTCTAAATATTAAGAAACAAATACACAAGAAAACCTGAATAAAATCTGTGCCACAGAAAAAACAGTTCAAATCTAGATGTTTTAAAAAACAAAGATGAAGCCTTGTTTATTTTCACGAGCAACTTAATCTGGCTCCAAGGTTATCATTTATGCCAGGTAAGCCTCTCTAGGATGACTGCTCTCATGGTCTCCGTCTCACCTTTTGGGAGGGGTATCTGAGTTGGACCATCTGAAAATATCCCTAATTCTAACTCTACAGAAATGCATAAATAATCTTTATGCATTTTATTGACACTTAACTAAACTTAAGATACTGTAACATCTTTTAATAATAAATATGTTAAATATCTGAAGATATTTTGTACATCATGTATGAAAGGAGACAACTCTGGTTAAATGTTTAATTTCAACATTTTAAACTAAGGCCAGAAATACAAACAAGATACTTGTGGAGTGTAAAGCAGTAGCATACATCTTACTGCATCATGGTGAACAGTCTTGCTACCACATTTTTGACCAGCTGTTGTTTCCATGCTGTTATCAGGAAGCCCCTTGTAATATGTTGTGGAACATGGACAAAGTAAAGACACTCATACAGAGTACCGTTTCCACCTGGAACAGTAACTTTCCAAGATGAAGGCTGACATACCCGATTCTTTATACGGGAAACAAAAATTATCTTCTTGCCTATCACAGCTTGAATTCTCCTCTACAGAAGAGATAATGCCAACAAGTGTGAGTTTCATATTTATTTTAAAGAGTGAGATTCCTCAGCTGAGCTGTGCAATTTTTGTAACACAGCCAGCACATGCCCTCTTCAGCAAAAGCATCTCTCCTGCTTTTTAAAAGCAGCAACTTTCAAGCTAAGTGTTAAAACAATAGCCAAGCTTCTAAACCTGGGAATCCAGAGGTGACAGTTTGTTCCAGAACATTTCTATAAAAGAACAAGCAATCACTTTTGTTGATCAATTTCCTTTGCTGCGGGGGTGTGTGTGTGTGGAAGTGTAAGAGAAAAAGTAGGCTCTGATGAAGCCCATCAAAGTCAAGTCAAAAGAACCAATTTCCTGGCAAGGCCTCATATAAGCAAGAACAGAAGAGACTTATTCATAAACTACATAGCCCCTGCTTCTCCTCCTCATTTATGGGGGAAAAAAAATAAAGGACGTCCAGAAACAATATCATAATAAGAGATGAAGATGAAGACAGATCCTTATCTTCAGTCCAGGCCCTGGGAGAGGTCCTTCCAGTGTCAATTCAATCATGATAGCTGACTAAAGACTGGGTCAAGATAGGGCCAATCTCAGAAGGGTTCAAACAAAGGCATTGATGAGGAAGAAGCCATCTTGATGAGGAAAAAGCTTCCTCCAGGTAGCTAATGGAACTCTTGCCAGCAAGTCTCTTAGGGGCTAAGAGAAGTTTTAGGTCTTCAGGGGTGTCTGCTCAGTCAGGTTGCGCACATCTTCCAGGAATTGTTTGGGAGTCAGGATGTGGGATGAGCCTATGTGGGAGAGAAGGATTACCACAGGACTCCATCAAAGACAAGGCACTTGTGAGCAAGCAGGCTAGCCACTGGCTGTGCACTTACCAATCAGCACTTCCCATTTTCCATCAGTAGCCTCCGTGACTTCATAGGCACAACGCATCTCTGACATGGTAACTCCACCAAGCACATACAGGATAAGACGGGGTCCTGTCCTGTACTCAGTTGCTGTCTTGGTCTTGTGCCAGTGTCCAAAACGGGCACTGTGAGACAAAAATGGAGGAACCATCTGCTAAAAGACTGTCAGCTAAGCAATCTGGGAAAAACAGCCTTTCCTTGCATGCTAGACAGCTCCCTGGGAACATACAACACCAAAAGCTGGTCCAAGAGATGAAGGATCCCACCCTCCCAAATGTACATAAAAAGAATCAGCTCTATCGTATGCTCTTCAGCCATTCAAGGACAGGTGATGTTGCATCTACAAACCTTTCAAACAGGAGAATACATGAGTGTTCTTCAACATACTCTTAAGTGGAAAAGCAAACGTAAGAGATGAGTCAATTTTCTCCTTATCATTTAAATTTATATCTTGTCTATGTGTTAAAAATGGTGCTGCCTTATGCTTTCTTCTATTTGTTTGGAGCATCACTTACCTCACAGCAGTTTGGGAACAGGGACCAGGGGCAGGGCAAGACATATAAGGCCAGACCTTCTTATCCAGTTTGTCCTCAATGGCATCCTGTGTCAAGATGAGCAAAAGTAAAAAAAAGATGGGTTCCCTTTTTTCTGGTTTGATAGAACCTGGGATTGTGTAAAAGGTTAAAGAAGCCGTATGGCTGATCCTGGCTGCTCTGTATGCATGTGCGGGCACAGACATTTTCGTTTGTCTTTTTCCCTGGGGCGGGGGGATTCTGTTCTCAAAATTTTCATCCTGACCACAACTACTGTCTAAGCAAGAAGTCAAAGTCCTGCAGTTTGATGCCCAATAAATCTGGACTACAGAACAACATAGTAATAAGGACTTCATGGTTTATCTTTTGTCGATTTTCTATAGCAAGATCTTAATTTTTTTTCTTGTGCGATCCAGGTCACAAAGATATACAGGGTAGATGGGATTCTCAACTGGATTTGCTTCAGGACTGAAGCTGAATCCATCTTCAAGTACACAACCAACACTCAAGGCAGCCAGCTCCCTCTCCCTCCTTCTGTGTACCTCCATGACATCCTTAAGAATGGGAATCCACCGGGAGAGTTGGTAGGTAGGCTCTAACCGTACTTTCCTCACAGGCTTCAGGTTTCCACCAGTGTCCTGCAAGTAGAAAAGCCCATTAAAAAAAAATTAAAAGAGCAGGAGCCAGGCCTGTTGGAAGAAAGGCAGAAGGGGATGGACAAGACGGTTCAAGAAAGTCTGGTGCTTAGAGGAAGATGGAATGGCTTACCTAAACAGCTCCAGTAGGACTGGCCAAGGGACAGGCAAGAGAGGAAAAGAGCAGAGAGAAGAATGAGCAGAGAGAAACATACAACACTGGCAGACTTAAATAAGAGGGATTCTTATCTTCATCAATAGGACAGCCAGAAGTTACCCTTCTTGTCCATGAACCGTCAGGGCCATTACTCAGACTGCACTAGTGAATGGTAACTATGCAGAAACAGCACAGGCATAAGCTACCCGCCCAACAAATGTCACTAGCAGATGCGTGTGTGAAATACCTCTGGCATGATGGTGGCCCCCAGGCAGTGCATATTATAGAGGGTGTCTCTCTCCTGATGGATGTTGGCATGCTGGATGAGCTTGGTGAGGTTCTCCTCGTTAATGCCTAGGTGAAAGGAGTGCAGCTCAGACCGAGGGCTTCAGAGTTTTACAACCTTTGCCTTCCATTATATTATCCCCTGATATTGCCACATCAATTATCCACACTATTTTTTTTTCAACCACAGTTTTAAATCTGGTGTGTTATTCTCCAGGGCTTTATCAGTTTGTCTTGGGTACTCCCACAATATTTTAATATGCTCTTTACAATACTTTTTCGACTCAATGTTCCCACCATTTTTTACGGGTGCTCCCGTGAATCTTTTTGGCACCTACGTCTTTGCTTAGAGAGGTAGTCTTCGACTTACAAGAGTTCATTTAGTGACCGTCCGAAGTCACAACATCACTGGAAAAAGTGACTTATGACCATTTTTCACACTTACAACCGTGGTAGCATCCCCCTGGTCATGAGATTTACATTCGGATGCTTGATAACTGACTCACATTTATGATAGTTGCAATGTCCTGGAGTCATTTGATTGCCTTTTGCGTTCTTCTGACAAGCAAAGTCAACGGGGAAACCAAAATCACTTAATCGTGTTGCTAATTTAAACAACTACAGTGATTCGCTTAACAAATGTAGCAAGAAAAGTCGTAAAATGGGGCAAAATTCATTTAAAAAATTGCTCGCTTAGCAATATAAATTTTGGGCTCAGTTATGTAAGTTGAGGACTACCTGGAATCAGTTCTGTGCGGAATTTTGTGCATGAACTGATCATATGATCTACTGTTTCTTCTGCTTCTTAACACAATCTGCTTTTTTCAGTTGTCAGTCTTTGCCTAGTTTCCCCACAAGATGGTTTTCACGTCTAAGGGACGTCAGAACTCAGTCTCCTGGTTTCTCTATGTTCCTGTCGCCATTTCAGATTTCACCACCCAGGATAGGAAGTGGATGAGCGCTAACCGTGAGTGTGATGGCCCTGATTGTGCCATCATAGATTTTTATGCTTTTTAAAAAAAAATGTTCTGTACAAACAAAAATTAAAAACAGAAGCAAGAGCTTTCTTTCTTTTCTGTGGTGGCTTAGAGGACCTTCAAATGGCAGTTGACACAACTATCCGAGACTTACGAGTTTGATGTAGCTAGTCACTGAGGGGATTTAACCCCTCCTAGGAGACAGATGTCACACCCAGCAGTGTTGTGTGAACATAGCACCCGGTTATGGGCAAGAAGCGTCCTGAAATTTCTCTTCCTTTTGGTCCTTGCAAGGGATCTTTCCCCTAACCTAGGCAGCTGAGAGAGAAGTTATCTAGCAATGGTACCATTCTGGAGAAGTATGCAAAGCAGGATAATGCGAATCTTATCAAAGGCCTCCACAGTGGTATCAAGGACAATTGGCACAATACTCTTCATTGGGTTCTTGACTTTCTCCCCTTCAACATCTGCCCCTGTGGCCAGATCCTGTGAGGAGGGAGAAGAGACGCCCATCAGGAACGATCCTTTTCACCAGGGAAGACAAGGAGACACCCAAAGTAAGTTGTACTTCACTGTGAATACACAGAGTTGGGCTGCCATGGTGACTCTCTTTTGTTCTCACCACTCCTGAATTCTTAATATGCCTACCTGTTCCAGGCCGCACAGCTTCTCTATGGTGCCCTTAAAGCTATTCATGCAGTCTTCAGCCAGATGCAAATGTGTGGAATACTACGGGATGAAAGAGGATGGTAAGAAACAGGCTGTTGACTCTACAACAAACATGGCTGCAGCCATCTTGCTCGTTCTAGGTTGCCACACGACAGGGAGGGGGAACGGAGTATCTCTGTTAGCCTAAACAATATTGTGTCATATGGAAACCAAGGTCACTCTCTCATTTGGAAGAGGAGGGTCAGGCCTTCTGGTAGAAAGCCCGCCAAATTGCTGTATTGGGTCACATAGTTATTGCATAGCACTGGGGTGGGAACTTTTACTTTGTAATAGTGTAACTCTTTGGAGAGAATCTCAGACTTGGTTTCACTTTTGACTGTGCCGATATTTTGTATCCAATAAACATGTTCTTTGAGGAAGATTCAAGCCTCTGAGTTCTGATTTATTCGGTTCTATCGGAATCATGACACAGGCTTTTTGCCAGCATTAAAGTTTTTCCCTCCTGCCCCTCTAATGAACAAAAAGTTGCCTGTGGAAAATGAGCAAGGCAAGATCCAAGGGAGGCCTGAAAAAATAGCCACAATCTGTAGTAGCTAGAAATGCCATGATCAATAAAAGTTATGCAAATGAAATTAAGCTTGTCCCTGTGACTATTCTGCACAATCTGTCCCGCTTGTACTTTTGGCAGTGCAATGGCTCCAGCCCTTCATATTATATAACAACCAGAAACCTGGCTATCTAGAGAGACAGATGAGATGTCTCTGGATAAAGATTTTGGCTCATCGCAGCATGTTGAAAATGATGGTTCTGGAGATAATACAAAATGAGAGATACTTTTCTCACAAAATATGATTCTCAGAAAAACAGCTTCCATGGAAGCTCAAGGAAGCAGCAACAGTTTGGTGCAGAACATTCAGAAAATATAAAAGTAGTACCAAGATGGGATTGGCTAAGCTTTGTGAAATTGTAACAATGGGGACTGTAGTCTAAGGTATTGAATACAATTCATATTATAAGGTACAATATACAATCCATGTCCTGTCTCAATTCTTCTAGAGCTTAAATTTACCCAGGCCATTTAAATACACATGGATGGGTGAAAGAATTAAGCTTTTTAGTTTAGAAGTTATAAATTCATACATGTTTCTACAGGTCTGCAGATAAAGAACTGTGAAGACTGTACCATATCAGCTGAAATCAAAGAGCCAGAAGGTAGGGTGAGGCAAACATTCTTACTGCTGGGAAAATTATAGACCTCTATAAATGGGGAATTTTTCTTTCTCATATTGGATTTGCTGCATGAATCAGAAATATATTAGCTCAGCAATTAAACATAGATGAACATGTCCAGATCTGATTTTGGATTGGTGCAAGAGCCTATGTAGACATGCCTCTAGTTGTTTTTATTCAGCCTTTTAGTGTCAGATTTAAAGACATTTTATAACATGAAACAATTTGCACTGTCAGTGTACTCTAATTCATGCTAATTGATGGTGGCTGATAATAATAATAATAATAATAATAATAATAATAATAATAATAATAATAAACTTGGAAGGAACTTTGGAGGTCATCTAGTCCAACCCCCTACTCAGGCAGGAAACCCTATACCATTTCGGACAAATGGCTGTCCAGTCTCTTCTTAAAAACTTCCAGTGTTGGAGCATTCACTGCTTCTGGAGGCAGGTTGTTCCACTGGTTAATTGTTCTAATTGTCAGGAAGTTTCTCCTTAGTTCTAGGTTGCTTCTCTCCTTGATTAGTTTCCACCCATTGCTTCTTGTCCTGCCTTCAGGCGCTTTGGAGAATAGCTTGACTCCCTCTTCTTTGTGGCAGCCCCTGAGATACTGGAACACTGCTATCATGTCCCCCCTCGTCCTTCTCTTCGTTAAGAGAAGGATCAACTTATTTTAAATCACTTATACAACTGATTACAAGAAACAAATAATTAAATACAGGCACATGATCCATTTTGCATCTTTTACCTTGTGAAGTTCTTTCTGGTATTGGGGCATCTTCTTCAGGATCTGAGAGAGGTCTTTAATGTTAGCCTAGAAAGAGCAGCAATCACCCATGACAAACTCAGCATAAAGGCAATCCAAGTATTAGTAAAATTTCAGATAAAAGCAACTCTCTCCCTCATCTTACAACAGTTCCCTGCAACCTGGTTGAAGCTCTTAATACTTCTAAATACCCTGAATTTAGCCCCAAGAGATCTGCAGGGCATTCAGGTTAATGAATGCTGTCTTACAAGACCTGCAGGCCGATGGTTCCTCTCTTTTAAGTCTGGCTAAGTAAGCTCCAAATTTCTAGAGCAGTCACTCAAGAAGCTCAAAGAAACTCAATGTTAAAACTTCAAAGGATGGAAATAAGTAATTTTCTCCAGAATTTCCAATTGTATGCAAGTTCTACGGAGGAATGCCAGTCCCTACCCTACCCTGCCTCTTATTCTCCCAAATGACTTCAGTGTCACTTTTGCTGCTCCGCCTGAAGGTTCCTCATCTTGGTGTACCCAAAGGCCCTCTGATTTTTATACAACCTATACTTCTCGATTAGCCTTTCTTGTGCACTGTGCACATAACTGTGTTTTCGAAATGTTGTCCAGAACTAACGAGATTTAGTTAAGGTTGATCTGCCTCCCTGAAAAACCAAACAGCAATGATGTTTCACTCACTTAACTTGAGCCAAAGAAGCCCAGCTTGCAAGATGTAGAATGCCTGTCCTACCCCTCCCCCCAAGAAGTCTCTCAGGAAGGCACATCACAGACAAGACGAGGGTCTGGCCATCCTACCTTATCTGTGGTGAGCCTTTTGCTTTCACAGAAGGTACGCAGGAGCTCAGTCACTTTCCTGTGGAAGGAGGTCATATTCATAGCCAAATACAAACACTCATCCCCAAAGTGCAACTCTTTATCTCTCCCACAACAATAGACTCTGTGCGGCCTTCAAAGTCCAGGGCTCTCTGTACCAGAAATGGCAGTAATTCTGGAACAGAGGGTAATGGTGGAAGCAGCATTTCTCCCCTCCCCCTCCACTCTTCACAATGGACACCAATGGCAATCCAGATCAATTTAGGAAGAAGGGCTCCAGCAGGCTTATACTGCTCCAGCCAGTTATCATTCTGGCTGATTCACAAACTCTATCAGGCAACCAGGCAGTTGTATATAGGGCTGTATGTAGGTTCTCACTTGGACACGTCTGCAATGTGCATATGGCGTAACTGCACCCAGAGGTCATCGTCCTCATCCAAGAGTACTACCTTTTCCCTGGAGTCACTGATGCCTGTGGATTCATACCTGAAGGAAAGCAACAGAGTAATATTCTGTTAGAAACATATGGTTGCTCTCTAAATGGGAAGGCACAGAATTCTTTTACTCATTTTTTCCCCTCCCCCACAACAGCTCTCACCGGTAAGTATCACTCTCAATGTTGAGCAAGTCATAAGCCATGGCTTGGAAAGTGAGCTCATGAAGAAGTGGCGACACCAGATCATAGCTGCGGTCAACTATCAGAAGCTGTGATCGAGATTTGTCAGGGCCCTGAATGCAGCAAAAAGGGGAAGATAAAAACAAACGAACACAACTTTGTGGTTTCAGTTTGTATGCTGCATGTTTCCCTGCTAAGCAGAATCCTTAGGCCAGCGGTTCTGAACCTGTGGGTCGCGACCCCATTTGGGGTTGAACGACGATTTCACGGGGGTCGCCAAACACTGCAGTCCGCCATTTTTTTTGGTTGGCCATTTTTTTTGGTCGGCCATTTTTTCCCCTTTGCCATACGGGCCGTCGCGCCGCACATGCGCGATGCAGGCCCGCCATTTTTTTTTGGTCGGCCATTTTTTTTGGTCGGCCATTTTTTCTTGGTCGGCCATTTTTTCCCCTTTGCCATGCGGGCCGTCACACCGCGCATGCGCGATGCGGGCCCGCCATTTTTTTTTGGTCGGACATTTTTTTGTCGGCCATTTTTTGCCCCTTTGCGATGCGGGCCGTCACACTGCGCATGCGCGATGCAGGCCCGCCATTTTTTTTTTGGTCGGCCATTTTTTTTTGTTTTTTTGGGGGGGCGGGGTTGCGCCGCGCTTGCGCGGCACGGGCCGGGGTCGAGCCCCGGAAAAGGTTGAGAACCGCTGCCTTAGGCACTGTCTAAAAGTCATCCACAGGACACACCCTGTATCTTAAGAAATTGATGAACCAGGGCAAGATTGATTTAATCTGTAATCCTATTTGGAAATAAATTCCCCCAAGCTCAGTGGGCAAATAAAAAGACAGCCACAGAGCTGCACTGCTAATTATTTAATGGCAGCCCTGCTACAGGCACTAAGGAAGAGTGGAACAGCTGAGTATTGCAGACCCAATCTCCTCTCCAAATATTGTTGACTGCGGGCAGCCTCAGTCTAGACATCTTTAATAGGGAGCTTGGTCAAAAAATTATTATTCAAACAATGCAAACCCCCTTCCAAGGGACGTAAACAATTCCATAAACAAAACGGACTTACGCTTGTGATGTCAACACAAGCAACAAAAGAGGCTAAAGGCTGTTAATTCTCTGTAGTGCAAATTCTGCTCTAGAGCCATTTGAAACAAGTCCTTTAGATTCTACTTGGACATCCCACCATCTCCACTATTCCTTTAACTGACCTAATAATGTCCTGAGTTTTAATGGTACTTTGGTTATGATGACTGGGAGAGGATGGCAGAAGAATCCAGTTTTATTTAAATGCTGCCAACTGTTTAACATCTAGTTTATGAAATTTACAAAGGCAGCAGCAGGAGCATCATTGTTACCAAGGCATTTTCAGCTTGCCCAAGGCTATTCAGAACAGGTGTAGTAGCACTGTTGGGCCACTTTTTGGTGTTAGAGTACAATGCAATCTATCCTTTACCCTGCAGGTGGCACGCAAATACACTGTAAAGGCCTATGGGCATGAATGTTCTTTTCAGTGAAAACAGTAGCGCTCCAGAGACAGAAGGTAGAACAGCCTTTCTAAAACAAACATTCGCTGGTTATGTTGGAACTGCACAATCTCAACCACACAGTTGCTAACAGGGGACAGCTAACATATCCAAGTACTTCTGATGCAGAAAGGTAAATAGCATCCTTTTTCATGCATTCGGGAGTTTAATGACTACTAGATAAATCATAAAAATGCATGCATGGGCTGTAGAAAATATTATGTCCCATAAGCAATATCTCAAAATTGCTTGTTATAGATAAATCAGCTTTCAATATACTACCCCTTTCTTAAAGGAAAAGGCAGCACTTCTTCCTGTTCAAAAGCAACACGCTTTCAGGTTCCTAGATACGAAGTCACCTTGCTTTGTACACAGAATTCTGCAACTGTTGGGTTTTCACACAACAATGTCTTGTGTTTGCTTTTCATTATGTTATCTTTTTTGCCACAATAACTGATTAAATACAGAGAGATGGAATATCTGCATTGGGTCCTTTGGTTGGCAGCAATAAGGGCACTCCTTCACCTCCAAGATCACCCCATTTTGATACAGCATTCCTGTTCATTCACACAATTGTTTAAACACAAATTACAACCAGTGGACAGCCCTGCTATAAAAAAAATAATCATTCAGGCCAAAGAAGTTGGTTCAATTAATGACATGGGAAGATCTCAGATAGATGAGGAACAAGTTCCTTCTCTTCTTGCCCTACACAAGTAGGAAATTCTTCTAACTATTACTTCCCTCCCTGTTAACATTCTTTACTGTATTTTTATTTTAAGAGGATTTCACACCAATCAACAAAAGTCAGCCTGACCGGAAGGGGGCGGGGCGAGACCGGGCAGGAGATTCGTTTCTAGAGCCCGTCGTCTGGCGGCCCCAACGGAAAGATCAGGCGTTCAAGCGGCGCTGAAGGCGGAAGGAGGACAGGCGTCTCCGGAGCAGAAATCATGTTCGGGGTCTCCAGGGTCTTCGAAGACGACCCCTTCTTTCGGGATTCGTTTACTGCCCATAATGAGCACCTACGACATGCATTTTCTGAACCTTTTGGGCGAGATCCCTTTCTTTCAATTGAAGATAGACAAGGAGGTCTACGTCACAGAGGACATCCCAATTCTCAGATGGCTTTGAGAGACAATGACAAGAACATGAATTTCAGAAATCCATTCTTTGCAATGGACAGAATGATGTCAAACATGAGAAATGGTATGATGGATTTGCAAAGAAATTTTGATAAAATGGCACTTGATCCAAATGCTCACTCATACAGTTCTTCCTCAGTGATGACCTATTCTAAGAAGGGTGATGAAGCGCCAAAAGTTTTCCAAGCTTCAGCTCAGACACGGACTGCTCCAGGCGGGATTAAAGAAATCAGAAAAGCTGTTAGAGATTCTGAAAGCGAGTTGGAAAAAATGGCTGTTGGTCATCACATTCATGATCGTGCTCATGTAATTCAGAAAGCAAAGAACAACAAAACTGGTGATGAAGAATTGAATCAAGAATTCATTAATTTAGATGAAGGAGAAGCTCATGGATTTGATGAACAATGGCAGAAGGAGATTCTGAAATTTAAGCCCTCTGGAGGAAGACACAATATAGATTCTCCAAAACATAGAAGTATTCATCATGTAAGCAAGGAGGATGCTCCAAGGAGGGAGAAGATGCATCCAAGAACAGCAGTAGAAGGACCAAGGAGATCTGTATCTTCTATTGAAAAACTCAATGTGAAGGGATCACATGTTCCTCTGAAACCCAGCAGAAAATAATTGTGTTGCTTATCATGTTAATATGGATGTCTTGGGAGAGGACACAATAATTCTGGATCAACAAATAAGACCAAGCTCTCTGTTCCTAGCATTAGTGATTCTTTTTTTCTTTGACTATTGAATGTTTGTGTCAGTTTCAGCTCCTTATTAACACTTGGCTCTGAACAGTAATTGAAAAACACTGCGACTGAAAAGTACTTTATGGCTTTTTAAAAGAAAATGTGGAATGTTACAGCTATTTTCATTAATACCAACTGCTCTAACTAATATGAGGACAAAGTTAGCACTACAAAGATAGTACCAGTTTTCAAGGCCTTTAAATAAATGCACTGGTATGCTTTTGGGAAAAGGCCAATCTTTCGAAAGTCTAGATTTCAGTTAAACTGCAAAGTCATTAGCCATTACAAAATGAAGATAATGTCAATTTTTTTATTATTCCTGAAATCTACCCAGAATTAGTTTTCCCAATATACATGAACAGAATCAGTGCTTAGTTACATTTTGGATAGACAACAAAACAAAACAAAACAAAAACATGAATCTGAACTAAAGCATTTCACTAAGGGCGATTCTGCCAACTTTGCATAAAAAAATTAACCCAACTCATTACAAATTTATTCCGATTTGTAAAAAAAAAATACATTTATTCTGCTTTGATTGAAAATTTTGTTCTAAATTAATTCTACATTCTAATCATTATTTTGATAGAAAAAGTACTAATTTTCACAAACAGTGATTTATAATTGGAAAAGGGTTGTTTTAGGATTGGGTCAGATTAATAGCAATGTAACGTTCATAGGGCAAACAAGAATTCAGCAGAGAAAGTGGTAACTGAAGCTCATTTCAGTTTCCATATTCCATACTGGAGCAAAAAGGTGTACAGCTGACATCAGATGATAGAGAATTTCTGAATTATCAATCCATTTTAAGACTGTTTTTAGTGCCACTCTCCTTTTTTTAAGATGTTTTCCTCTTGTTCATAATTATTTTGTTTGTTTACTGATTAATTAGTTCATTTTCATGATGCTGAAGGGTAAGCTAGAGATGCAAATGGCTGAGCACATGTAGGTTTAGAGTTTTGCAGTAGAAAAAAAATCAAAAGTACAGATTTACTGAATGTAGTTGTCAACGTGATGATTCCCAGACCTCCCATTTTAAGCAATTCAAATTGATAAAGCATCTTTTAATACAAAGTCATATTAAAACCTGAATATTTTGATTAATTGATTATCAAGGCTTGTCAGTTTAGATATTGCTGCTCTATAGGGATAACTGGGAAACATTACAGTTTTGATATCTGAGCTTCTGTGTTAAAAGTTCTAATATTGTGATATCTTATTAAATATTTACTAAGTAAAATATATGTACCTCTGCTCTTTCAAGGTATGTAACTTAGGTATGTATATGTATGCCATTCTTCATACTGAATAAATACTATGCTATATTAGAAAAAAAAAAGTCAGCCTGACCTTTTCTTTATGCGGCAACTGACATACTACTATGACCATCACCACTTTAACTGTCCACCTACTGTATCTTACTGCTTGTTTTCCTCTTCTTCTCTTTTCTTCCACCTTTTCCAGCATTACAGATTTCTTCAGAGAGCTGGGTCTCATAATATGTCTAGAGTATGATGATTTGAGCATGGCATCCACATAGAGAACCGGTTGTTCACATATTTGAATCCCACCATTGGTTTTGGCTCAAGATTACATTATGGAAACTGGTTGGCTTTCTTCTTCTTTTGGCTTAACATGGAACTTACACATAAGCGGTTTGCAATCTGTTTCACAGTCACCACCTGGTCATATCTTTGAGCAACTCCAAAGCAACAATAACAGACTACTTTTGAGCAATGATAACAGACTACTTTTGCTATACCTTTCCTAACTACAAAAGCAATTCCAGCCCTGGTTTTCATGTTTTAAGTAGTAAACAGCATGAGCCTCTCACTCAAAATGTGGAATTTCAGTCTATCTCCATTCGCTGATGTTGCCCATGATGTCATTTTCTAGTAGTTTCACTTTTTTCACTGGGTTGAGCTTTCTCATATTCTTATGTTTCATGTCCCCACCATAATTCTGTCTCTGCAGCTTTGAATTTTCTTTTCCTGTTTGACAAAACCAGCAGCTAGACTTCTTTAATCTAACCCAAGCCATCAACATCATTAGTACTCTACAAGATCCTTGGTTTTTTTTCATAGTAGTAAGAAAAAACAATAATAAGTTGATGGCCCAACCTGAGGGGCCATCACCTAGCGTTATATTGTTAAATCATTTTATATTTTTATCCATGTTTTTTTCTTGGATTATCATTGCTTTCTCTTGTGCAGTATGAAATTATGCTTTTGCCATTGTCATTAAAGTGATCATCTGCCTCCAGCATCTTTATTTAGCATTATAGGTTCCTGCTTTCTTTAGCTGGACAGCTGGGATTCATTCATGCCCTGGGTAATGCTTCAGGGAATATATATTCTTGGCATTCTTTGCTCATCCCATCCCAGAAATATTCCCCACTGCCGTGGTGAGGCACCACGGCAGGACTTGGGCAGGACATGTATCTAATCATAAAAATCAATAGTTTGTTAGCTAACTAGATATGTGGAAAACCTGGAGGACTTCCCACCACAATTTGTTTAGAACTGAAATGCAGCAGTGAAAATTTATCCAAATAGTGTGCTTCAATCTTGTCTCTATAGACCATTTTTCTGATCACTGTCTGATTTCCTGGCTTCTTGCTCACCTACTAGAAATGCCACTTGGAGAAAGTGATGCTGCTGAATAATAAGTCGGGAAAAGGGTTAAAGCAGAACCATTGTACACAGATAGTACTATTCCAATTAAATAGTTAACCTGCAGTGAAAGAGACTGCAGTCATCTTTCCCTGTGATCTTGGTCCTTAGTGCATGTCTAAACTTGACTTGGAAAGAACTTGACTAATGTAATCTTGAGCCAAAACCAATGGTGGGATTCAAATATGTGAACAACTGGTTCTCTATGTGGATGCCATGCTCAAATCATCATACTCTAGACCAGTGGTTCTCAACCTGTGGGTCAGGACCCCATTTGGGGTCGAACGACCATTTCACGGGGGTCGCCAAACAACGCAGTCCGCCATATTTTCCCCCTTTTCCTTAGCTGTGCTACTCCCTCTTATTCTATTGGCTTTTGAAAACCAATAGAAATTGTCCAGGCTGTCTTTGTCCTGCTGAGCCCACCAAAAGTCCCAGTCTGCAAACGGTGCTCAAGTTGTCTGCAGCAAAGGCGAGCTGTGTAGAAGTTTCCACCCCTCCCTGCTGAGCAACTACTAAAAATGTAAGTAAAAGAGGGCCAGGGGTGGGAGGTGGGAGGCCGGCGGGCGCAGGGAGGGTTGCTGGCGCACGTGGGGCCTGGCGGGTACCTTACCTCCCTTGGGCTGGGCCAGCTGGTGACCCAGCCGGTGGTCGCCCTGTGCCGTCGCTGCCCCTTGCCAGCTATGCCTCGGCCGGCACAGGGGGCCGCACCACCCATGTGCAGCGCTCCCAGGCAGGAAAATAGTCCTCGACTTACAACCGGTTGGGTAGTCCTCGACTTACGACCAGTTGGGGGTCGTGACATTAAAAAGGTTGAGAACCACTGCTCTAGACATATTATGAGACCCAGCTCTCTGAAAAAATCTGTAATGCCAAATAGCCTCTCCTGGAGACCTCTGTGAAAAGCATCTTGACAATGCAATGCTGGGCATCTTCACTTCCACTTAAACTAAATACGCTGTTAATAATCAAGGATAGTATTTGGAAGACGGATTCTGCCAACTTGTCATGAGAGACTAAATTCTTCCAACTAGAGATGAAAGACTAGAAAATGGTTACTTCTTACACCCAATCTCTTCCTTCTAAATGACACAACAGTCTTTGCAATCTTGTTCCACCCACTGGCCTGCTCTTTAATATTCTGGAATGCTCTGGGATTGCTCACCTCTCCCATGGTTGGGTTGTCTGCTTTGAAGGCATTCAGTTTCACCAACACTGCATGGGCCAATTGGAAACAGTCTTCAGAACCACTGTAACCACAAACACATAGTCATTTAGAAACAGGGCTTCTGCCATTCTGGAAGGGAGACCAAGAAAAACCAATGCCTGGACAAGGCAAAGAGTGTCTTGCCTCTTGCATTTCTTGGCCCACTTTCTTACACACATACACTGTAAGAAACTCTGCTTTCAATCCCTGGTCATAGAGATGTGTCCAGGAGGGATCAAGGGGGGCTCAATTGATGAAACAATGCCCCACATGATTAAAGCATCAGATCCTGCAGATGAGCTGGTCTGGCAGCAGACATCCATTATAAGAAGTGGGCCGGTCCTTGCATCAACTAAAAGCAGCAGGATGCTTCATTGCATAATAGGTAGGTGTGGCCTCCCAATATGCTCCACAATTGTACTCCCATGTTCTCAAGTATTATACCCCAATATTATACTCAAGTATTATACTCCCATGTTCTCAAGTATTATAAACCCCAATCATTCTCTTTATAGGGTTTTTATACAGAATACTGGTAGAATATCAGTTTTCCCCTTCCTCTTTCCTTTGTACTAACTTTCTATAGCGAATTGAAGGGTATTCCTTGAGGGTGTCACACAGGGTGGCAATCTGCTCTGCCATCCTCTCTAAGTGGCTGTTTTTATCTTCCCTGCAGTAGGGACTAAAGAGGTGGTGGAAACTCTGAGTGCTGTCCAAGGTGTATACCTGAAGAGAAGGAAAGAGGAGAGAAGAAATGGAGAAAAAAATGGGAGTGTTATATTAGTGCTCTGTGAGGAAGGAAGTGTAAACTCATACAGTGCTCTGGTAACATATTTTTTTTCACAATAGTGGTGCCCAGTTCCTTAAAAATAGTCTGTCATAAAGCAGATTTATTTTGAAAACTATGGAGGTACAATATTTCATTAAATGCTGCCAGTTTCTCTGAGAACGTTGTAATTAACATTGTGTTCTCTGGTTCATCTAATCTTAAAAGAATCTTGAATCAAAGTTTTAAGGACTTTCTTGCTTGATGTGTTAGGAGTAATCAAAAGGCTGAGTGGGTGGAGGGCAAGTTGATAGAAAAAGATAGGAGAAAATGAGTTTACAAACACACGAGTTTGTCAAGTTTTTTTTTATTCCGCCTTTATCATTTTTTTATAAATTACTCAAGGTGGTGAAGATACCTAACGCTCTTTCCTCCTTCTATTTCCCCCACACCAACAACCCTGTATGATGAAATGGGCTGAGAGGGAGTGACTGGTCCAAAGTCATTCAGCCAGCTTTCATACCTAAGGCAGGATTAGAACCCATGGTTTCCTGGTTTTCTAGTGTAATGCCTTTACCACTAGACCAACCTGGCTCTCAGGCTGGCTAGTAATAAATTCAATAACTAGTTTGTAAGAAAGAAAAAAAGAAAATCACCCCCTCTAGTTAAATACGTGAGAATAAGCTGCGGGCTACTTGATAGCACTTGGATCTTGAACCCAGGCAGTCAGCTTTCCAGCTGACAAATTCAACTTCTTAACCACTGAGCCATCCTGCCTCTCCCCACCCCACCATGGAGTTCTATAGAAGAAGCAGAGCTTCTTCTCTTCTGCAAAGATTTTAGAGATAGATAGTAACTCAGTATAATTATTTTCATTAAAAGTGAAATCTCTCAAAGCAAAAGTGTACTATGTTAATTCACGTATCTTTACAACCTTGAGACTATAGTGAAAATTAGAGGTCCCTGCTCTGTTCCCCTTTTTTCCCCCCTCTCACCTGCGATTCATAGGGAAGGAAGGCAACATTGATCTCCTTGAGTGTCTTGATTGCTTTCGTGATCCGGGACTTGCTGAGCTCATTAAAAAGCTCATCTGGGCAAGCTGAAAGACAAGGGTGGGAGTTAATGTTTATCATCCTCCAAATGGTGCCACTCATTTTTCTGCAAGTTTTTTATGGTTATAGGTCTACTCCAGTGATGGCGAACCTCTTAGAGACCGAGTGCCCACACCGCAATCCAAAATCCATTTATTTATCGCAAAGTGCCAGGGCTGCATCAGCATTGTGGTGCCCTGGGGGGGGCAGTGAGGCGCCTCTGAGTGCCTCCTCTGGCACACAAAACCCAGGGGGGCACAAAAATGGGCCCCCGTGCTCCAAGGCGCAAAAATGGCCGCCGTCATACCGCAGGGTGCAGATACAAGGCGCTACATCACACAAGAACAGGGCAGAGCTAGTGAGTATCACGCAGGCACTAGCCCTGCCCCATTTGCAGTGTATGTGTGCTCATGGCCCCATGAGCGCATGCATGCATGCAAAATGCTTCCTCCCTTTTCTTCCAATCCACCAATCAACAATGGTTGGTGACCTCTGCTCTACCACCTCTACTCGAGCTTACTAGTCGGCCGCTTTGCCTCCTTTGTGCTGGGTGGGGCTCCTGCTCCAGGCGGCGGGGGCAGCCTGATGGGCCTGCTGCTGGCGGTGGTGTACGTGCCAACAGAGAGGGCTCTGAGTGCCACCTCTGGCACGCGTGCCATAGGTTCGCCACCACTGGTCTACTCCATAAGCTATAAAGCAAGGGCCCCCAACTCCCGGTCTGTGGACCAGCATCGGTCTGCGGCATGCCAGAAACCAGGCCGCACAAAAAAGTGAGGTCCCATCTGCAGAATGCAGGCAGCACGCAAAACCACACCCCCTCCAATCCGTGGAAAAACTTGGCTCCATGGAACCGGTCCCTGGTGCCCAAAAGGTTGGGGGCCGCTATTATAACATATACTTAAAATTTTGTAAGTGTCTCAGAACAGAAGTTCATTTTTGAGCCCTCTTGGTCAGATTCTTCTCTGGAGTCTTAGAACAATTCATACTGTCAGTGAAATGGGTTCATGAACCACACTAGGAAGTATTTTTTTTTGTCTATTTGGATGTAATATGTTAGATGATCTAGCATTATGGTGTGTTGAACCTGGTTAACTTGTCAACAGCATTTATGAACCAAATAATTTATTCATCAATCATGGTTAAACAAATCATGGCTTAACATGAACTGTACAATTTTGGCCAAAAACGAATGAATCCGATCGATACAATGCATCAATCTAGTCACTATGGATTAGAGAGCCAGTTTGGCGTAGTAATAAAGCAAACTGGGGAACTGAGTTTTAGTCCTGCCTTGGGCACTAAGCTAACTGGGTAAACTTGAACCATTCACTTTCACTCAGACCTAGGAAGGAAAGAATGAGAAACCACTTCTGGAAAATCTTGTGAAGAAAATTGCAGGGACTTGTCCAGGCAGCCTCTCAGCATCGGACACAATTAGATGGAAAAAAAAAATCCCTAGGACCAGCAGCCATACATTCTATTATTATATCTCAAGCAATTGCATAATAGCCCTTTGATTCATAGCATGAAATTTGTAATGTTATGTAATATATTACAGGTCAACACTTATATTGGCTAAGTACCTGTTCACTAACCCAGCTCCCAATAAATGTTGTCCCAGGATCCCCCAATCTAGAAGACACCAAGTTAGTAAAAACAGTCCTAGATATCTTCCTGTTTGCCTGAAACTGTTCCTTGTACTTACTGTCCGTGAAGAACACGTGGGCGGCCTTGTAGGTGAATGTGGGAGTGCTTTTAAAGTCATTTATCAGAGCACGAACAGACTGCAAATGGAGAACAGGCTGTTAGCAGCAGTTGTACAAATCCGAAACATTTTCTACGAACTCCCATATCTTGACCCTCCAGTCATACTAACTACCTTTAATCATAGTGACCTCTGGGATGAATAATTTTTTTTTACAGGGCAATCAAAAGCATTTGTCTGTTCTTCCCACCTTTTTTTCCCCTTCCCAAGGGGTTGGCAATAAGTGCCTATTACTAGTGTAGGTATATGTAGATGTTTCACAGGATCTATCTTTAAGGAGGCATTTATCAATGTATTAACTGCCCAGATAGGCAATGGACCTACCGTCTCAATGGGGCTGATCAAATAGATGGCTTCCAGACTGGGAAGAGGCTCTCGGCGCTTGCTTATATCTTCAATAACTGAAGAAAGTAAAATGTTTAATAGATGTCTGGATGGAAGCAACAATTGGGCAACAATTCCCAGGAGTATGGAAGGAGGAAAAACAGTAGTAAAAGGATATACATATCTGATTCTGACACTACCAGAAGAAGCTGAATGCAGAATGATCTAAACAAGAAACCAGGGCCCAGCTATGCCTGGACAGACGCACTGTGTTGGGGAACTGAGGCAAGAGTTGTGCTACAAAAATTATAACCTTTCCAGCTCTAAGAAAGGCCTCTGTTGACAGGATCAACCACAGACTGATAGTATCTTGCACGTGCCACTCACTTGTGATGCCTTCAGCCAGAAGATCTGACATCTTAAAGCAGGAAGAAAGGATGCGGGTGCTGGGATGATCCATAATGAGGACCTTCAGGGACAGAAAGAGAAATAATATTATTCATAAAGAAGCAATTGTTAACGTTGAGCAAAAGTGTAATTAAAATAATTAGTTATGTCACAAAAAGCATGAAATAATAAATAGTTATACTCATGTTCCAAAGTACCTCCTTCTGTGAAATGAAATTATAAAACCAAGTATCCTATTCTCCTATTCAGTTATATATTGGCCTTCCAACTTTTTATTTCTATTCCCAAACTTGTACAGATAAGTAAAATATGCCCACATCCATATCCATATCCATTTCTCCCCCTCCCCCTTTCATTAAGTCCTATTTCAAAATAATCCTGGAGGTTTTTAGTCTGGGGATCTGACTTTCTTTCTAAAGCATCTTTATCATTATGAATGGCTGGATCACAATACCACTTTGCTAGTAAAGGGGTATATAAGTCAGCATTTACTATTCCAGTTCCTGGAAATATGGACCCATTTTTGCTCTCCATCTGAGTTAAGAGAGTACTGTAACGATGAGTTAGGCATTTAAAACATTTTTACTTGCATTGGAGAGTTCCTTAAAACCCGTTATCTCATTGATGTACTGTAATTTCCCTGCACAAAGATAAAGGATATTTTCAGATCTGCTTTCTATCATCAGCTAGCATTTCTTTTTTGGCTAGTATAATGCAAGATTGGTCACAGCACTGAGGGTTCCACCTTTGTGTGTGTGTGTGTGTGTGTGTGTGTGTGTGTGTGTGTTTGTGTATATGTGTGGGTGTATAGTTTAAAGGGGCAATTATGTTTTAGAATACTCTGAGATGGAATATATTTACTAACTTGACAGCAAATTGTAGGTTAGATATGAGATAATCAGCATAGCTAAATAACACACTTGCAAACTCAATAGAGCAAAACTAATTTAATAACATCTTTGTCTATCTCAGTTAGTAATTTCAAGGCTCACTTGCTACCTTGCTGCATCAGGAAAAGATATGAGAAGCATGAAGAACCTTAAGTGTCACAGTAAAGGATAACAGCAGGTCTACTGAACGTGTACTGTGTGATGAATTAACTGCATCAGAGATTTTCTAAACACATAAACAGAAAGTCCAGTGCACATGCATACAATTTAGATTAGTAAACTGATCAGACAAATTTAACTCATCCAAGACACAGAGGTGTACTAACCTTCCATTCTCCTTCCTTTTTCATGCTGTGTATAACATCATTCAGGATCTCTGAAAAGTGAAGGTCAATGAAGTTAGAATGGAGGCCCTTTTTTTTGCTACAATGAGAACATTTAGCTGAGTCCTATGCCGCATAAATAATTTTCTTATCACCCCAGTATAGCTTTTTTTTCACAATAAGCAAGGATATTTTTGACAAGCCAAAATGTAGGACTGGGAATAAAATCACAAAACACACACGGCAGGTGTTTTTGCTTGGATTTTATAGCAAGAAAGTCAAGTCCATGTTCTGAAGCTGCAGCGAATGTTCAGGTTTTTGACAGCAGCATCTCCGAGATTAATCTCAAACTCTCTGGAATCAATTATGGAAAGACCATCCCCACACAACCTGGACAGCACCTCACTTCATCTGTTGACCTGGTCTTCAAGATCTTCAGAAGCTTTCCCCTACTGTGTGAAATAAGAGGGTAGCTATTTGAGAGGAATACCCAGCAATACAACCCTGGTTGTGGAATGTCTTCAGGTTACCCTGAGGAATTTTATACAGGTGACAAAAATACTACTCGATGGTGACATTTTGCTATTTGGAGGCAAGGAGAAGACTGCCGTCATCATGAGACAAAATGACCATTAGTACTCCCAGTAATTCTGTTAAGATTTTTGGGACAGTCCTTTTAAAATGTTGTAGATATTATAATAAAATCTTATACATTGTAGAATGCCCTAAGAAAGGTTCACCTGACTATTTTATAGTCTTTTCACTATTCAGTGAAGGTTTTTTGTTTTACCCTAGTTTTATAAGTCTGAAAACTTCTCAGTGTATGCAACTCTTTCTGCTGCAGGTTCTAACTTTATGTTTTAGATATTTGGTACATATGGTATTTTAGGTTTTCAATTGGTATTGTGAACTCTGCATTGGGTTCTGTTTATAAAGAGCAAACTGTATACCTTGTACATAAACACAATATTACAGGCCTGATTCTGAGACACACACCCCTTGCAAGTTGAGGTAGACGGGCAGGTCCTTTTTAATACTGATGCCTTGTCTGTGCAACTATGCTCAGTTAATATTTTTTCAATGCAGGATTCATCTTATTTGGATGCTTGGCTGAATTTTCCCTGAATTCAGTTTGAAGACCACTAGAAAAACATCATTTAAAGCTATTAATTTGATTTTAATTTACACTATACTACATGTGACTTTTAAAATATTTTACTGAAAAAAGTGAGATAAATATGGTGGCAAATAAGCTGGATGCTGCATTACAATTTTATGAAGGGGAGCATTCAATAATGCATTTTCTATAACTCCATGTTAATTTAACCAATTACTAAAAACAGAAAGATTGCTGGCAGTGACCCAAGGAATCCCAATATAATATAATATTGTATTATAATGTTATATTTTCAAGAAGACAATACAAATAAGCGGATTAGTTGTGAATATGACTTCATAGCAAATATTAATAAGAATCCAGAAGTTTTTAATCAGCCTTTCAAATATGTGGGACTACTATAACCAGGGCATTTTTTCTCATAGAACGCCCAGAATGGAGTTCCAGCACCTTTTTTTGGATGGAACCTTGTAGGGTAGGCAAGGCGGGTTGTATGACATGTGTGAGTTCTGGCACCTTTTTTTTTTTTTTTAAGAAAAAAAGCACTGACTATAACTTCCAGATATCCTCTTCTCTGGCAGCAGAAAACAGAGCACTGACTTGTCCCAAATGACAGGGAAATATGATTTGAATATTGCTTCTCCTTCAGAAAAAAATGGGCATCAGCTCCCTATTGATTGTACATTTGCTCAGAGAAGAGGTTAAATTCCAGGGATCCTCGCTCCGAAGCTCATTTTCCACTACTCAACACATTAGTCTTTCCATGAAAAGAAATAAGAGCCAAGAACTCTATTTTAAAAACTCATTCTGATCTCTAATTGACAAATGGCAGATGTTTCCCATGGATTAATTATAGAAAGCTGTTTCTACAGCAGTAACTATATGCCAGCTTGAACCAATCTCTTGAGCTGTAATGTTCAAATACCTGATAATTATCTTAAAATTCAAACAGAAAATTGAGCTAGTGGTTAGGAATGTGATAAGTTGTCCTTTATTAAAGATACTGAATATATTTAAAAAGCGCTTGAGTTTATGAATCTAAATAGAATTCGATGCAATTAATCTTTAGAAAGCAGCTCAATAGTAGTGATGTTATTTTTTTCTGGGTTTTTTGGTTATCTAAATTAATCACACAGGTTAATTAAATAATCTACAGTTGCCAGGCACTTAAAAGTGCATAAATATTCAGACTGCACCAGATGTCTGTCTGTCTGTCTGTCTGTCTGTCTGTCTGTCTGTCTGTCTGTCTGTCTGTCTGTCTCTCTCTCTCTCTCTCTCTCTCTCACACACACACACACACACACACACACAAACTTATTCTAACTGGACAGATAGAAATATATATATATAAAAAGAACTGGTAATACTGGTTTGGAAAATAGCAGCAATAACCAGAGAATGTAAAACAAATTGTAAAAAGTGGTTGCAACAAGATAAACTGAAAGATTTCAGTGCCTGACCTCTGACTGAGTACAGCAGGCTCCATATGACATTTTCCTATGCAAAGCAGCTACCTGCAGAAATCCTTGTGTTTTTTTAAAAAAAAAACCTAAATCAAGCATGAATTTTCATAAATATATACAGTGGGGAAAAAAGTATTTAATCAGCCGCCAATTGAGCAAGTTCTCCCACTTAAAAAGATGAGAGAGGCCTGTAATTGTCATCAACTATGAGAGACAAAATGAGAAAACAAATCCAGACAATCACATTTGTCTGATTTGGAAAGAATTTATTTGCAAATTATGGTGGAAAATAAGTATGTGGTCACCTACAAACAAGCAAGATTTCTGGCTCTCACAGACCTGTAACTTCTTCTTTAAGAGGCTCCTCTGTCCTCCACTCATTACCTGTATTAATGGCACCTGTTTGAACTTGTTATCAGTATAAAAGACACCTGTCCACAACCTCAAACAGTCACACTCCAAACTCCACTATGGTGAACACCAAAGAGCTGTCGAAGGACACCAGAAACAAAATTGTAGACCTGCACCAGGCTGGGAAGACTGAATTTGCAATAGGCAAGCAGCTTGGTGTGAAGAAATCAACTGTGGGAGCAATAATTAGAAAATGGAAGACATACAAGACCACTGATAATCTCCCGCGATCTGGGGCTCCACACAAGATCTCACCCCGTGGGGTCAACATGATCACAAGAACAGTGAGCAAAAATCCCAGAACCACACGGGGGGACCTAGAGAATGACCTGCAGAGAGCTGGGACCAACGTAACAAAGGCAACCATCAGTAACACACTACGCCGCCAGGGACTCAGATCCTGCAGTGCTAGACGTGTCCCCCTGCTTAAGCCAGTACATGTCCGGGGCCGTCTGAAGTTTGCTAGAGAGCATTTGGATGATCCAGAAGAGGATTGGGAGAATGTCATATGGTCAGATGAAACCAAAGTAGAACTGTTTGGTAGAAACACAACTCGTCGTGTTTGGAGGAGAGAGAATGCTGAATTGCAGCCAAAGAACACCATATCTACTGTGAAGCATGGGGGTGGCAACATCATGCTTTGGGGCTGTTTCTCTGCAAAGGGACCAGGACGACTGATCCGTGTACAGGAAAGAATGAATGGGGCCATGTATTGTGAGATTTTGAGTGCAAACCTCCTTCCATCAGCAAGGGCATTGAAGATGAAACATGGCTGGGTCTTTCAGCATGACAATGATCCCAAACACACCGCCCGGGCAACCAAGGAGTGGCTTCGTAAGAAGCATTTCAAGGTCCTGGAGTGGCCTAGCCAGTCTCCAGATCTCAACGCCATAGAAAACCTTTGGACGGAAAGTCTGTGTTGCCCAGCGACAGCCCCAAAACATCACTGCTCTAGAGGAGATCTGCATGGAGGAATGGGCCAACATACCAGCAACAGTGTGTGCCAACCTTCTGAAGACTTACAGAAAACGTTTTACCTCTGTCATTGCCAACAAAGGATATATAACAAAGTATTGAGATGAACTTTTGATATTGACCACATACTTATTTTCCACCATAATTTGCAAATAAATTCTTTCCAAATCAAACAAATGTGATTGTCTGGATTTGTTTTCTTATTTTGTCTCACATAGTTGAGGTCTACCTATGATGACAATTACAGGCCTCTCTCATCTTTTTAAGTGGGAGACGTTGCACAATTGGTGGCTGACTAAATACTTTTTTTCCCCACTGCACTTGTAGTACATAGTGAGTAACATACCGAACATGGAACAAAGAAGTCTTAGTTCAGCGGTTCTCAACCTATGGGTCGCGACCCCATTTGGGGTCGAACGACCATTTCGCGGGGTCGCCGGACACTGATCGGGATCGTGCCGCGCATGGGTGGCGCAAGTGGGGTCTCAACCTGAAAAAGGTTGAGAACCACTGTCTTAGTTGATTTATTGTACAAAAGATTAATTTATCTAGCCAGTGACTATATAAGATAAAATGTTTTCATCACATGTCTAAATTATCATAAGGCTGCTACTGTCTTAGGCATAAATTCATTGATTGACTGTCAATCAATGTGGGAAAGATCTCATGACTAGAGTGTAGCATAGCATTAGATTTATGACCAGGCATTTTATGATTGCTTTCCAGTTCCAATTATGGTCTGAAGTTGAGGATTACCTGTACTGGAAGGATATAATTTATTCAAAAGAAACAGGCCCAAAAATTGGGAGCTGGAGTTTCATCATATGTAGAGAAAGAAAAGATGAAAATCCTGCTGGAAGTGTCTGGGTGTATATTAAGGGGAAAGAAAAATGATGTTGGTGTGGACTTCAGGACACTCAACCAAGCAAAAGATAGAACAAAGTGTTCGCAGACGAGATGGCCAAGATATCCAGGAAATGCATCACTTTGAGAATAGGGGAATTCAACTGCCCTGACATCAACTGGGAAGCAAACTTTATGGCAACTGGAAGACTCCTATAAGGATTGAGTAGAGCAGTGTTCCGCAGCTTCAGCCCCTTTAAGATGGGTGGACTTCAACTCCCAGAATTCCCTAGCCAGCATGCACTGGCTGGGGAATTCTAGGAGTTGAAGTCCACCCATTTTAAAGGGGCTGGGGCTGAGAAACACTGGAGTAGAGCAAGGCTTCAGTCAGTTCAGTGAATTCAGTGTGTTAACTTTGTGGGATTGGACATTATTTCTATGGTTTTTATTGTTGTTCTGTAAGCTGCCCATAGTTATGGTATACAAGATAAGGCTTAAATAAATGAACAAAATAGATCCCACAGATTCTTGATGTGTTTTGTATACAGCATCAAAGTTCTAAAAGTGGAGAAAGAAACTAGAAGATCAACTATATTGAACTTTCTACTAACAACAGTCACACCTAACTATTATTGTGGTGCCGAAAACCTAGAATTATAATTTATCATCAAAACCTGTGACAAGTTAAAGCATAGCAGGAAGCTGAGGTCTCTGTGGTCCATGTCTAGTATTCAAAGAAATTAATAAAAGTAGGGCTGCAATTATCATTTTTCTGTTTTCCATTGTCAGTGATTGCTGTTGATTGCATTTCATTAAAGAAAAGTGTCAGGATATAACATGAAGTATATGTTCAGTCGAGATACTGCAGATATGTTAAACATCAGCTGTTTGCAGCTGGAGGTAAGCTAATTAAGCATCAGTGAAAATCCTACAAGTAGCTACCAAGAGAAAGAGGATCACTTCCTTTTTTAAGTTATTTTCAAGAAAAGCTAGCCAGGCATTTGTTAGCTCCATTTGGAGGGGGGGGTAGAATAGGTACCTTTGACCATTGGGTCATCATTTCAGAAATTTTCCTTATCTAAACAGAGAACTAGAATGACCATAGACCAGCCCCCCCCAAAAGAAAAGCAGTGGGAGCAAGAGTGGTTTCCTGCTGGCTTCACCATTAAGTTTCTTTATTGGATGTTGGCAGGGCGCATCCAAAATCTTTTTTCTTCCCTGCCTCCCTCCCTCCCTTGAATTCCTGCTGGCTTTCCCATTTATTGTATATGTGGGAAGCTCGCAGGGAGAAAGTCAGTTTCAGCACTGGCAAGTTGCAAGTCAATCTACAGTACTAGAAAATGGAAGAGGGGGGAAAAACTATTAAAATTCATGAATAAGCATTACAGATAGTTATTGATTTATGATCATTTGTTTAGCGTCTGTTCAAAGTTAGGACAGAAAAAAGTGACTTATGACTAGTCCTCACTTATGATTGTTATAGCATCCCAATGGTCATGTGATCAAAATTTGGGCATTTAGCAACCAGCATGTGTTTATGATAGTTCTAGCATTCTGGAATCATATGATTGTCAATTGCAATCTTCTCAGCCAGCTTCTGACAAACTCAACAGGGAAGCTGGATTTGTTTAATGACTGTAGCAAAAAAGGTTGCAAAATCAGGTGCAATTCACTTAATGATCATCTTGATTAGCAATGGAAGTACTGTTCCCAGTTGTGGTTGTAAGTACATATTAAACTATTATTTCTGAACATGTCTCTGACTCATTTACAGGTGAGTAGAAAGCATATTATCAGTCTATTCATTGCTACTAATATAGTTCTAGATTACTTAGATCTCAAGTCTGGCAACTCTATAGGAAAAGGTTCCCTGGCTTGGTATAGTTATTTTCTAAAACAAGCATTCCATTCAAGAGTATGACCTATTTGCTAGTCTGTCTTGCTGGACAGGCTCTGACCTAGTACACACAATTCATCCTGGAATCTACATCTGCATGAAAGACAGTTACATGCCCTGGGCTACCTACAAAATGAGGTTACCATACCCCTTGCTTTCTGCTTGAGAAAAAAAAATAGGTTTTCTCTGTAAAACAGAGACAGAAGATGGAATTCAGACTGAGAAGAGAAAATGAGGCCTTCTCCATTTCCCCAGCAGCCTTCAAAATAAGTGACTGGACTCTTTTAGACTGAGACAGAAGGAAATCTGTTTCAGAAAAAGCTTTCTTTAAAAGGATAGGCACCCCCCCCCTGCATTTAGCTAGAAATATTGTATAAAATTCCGTTCTCTCTGCTTTATAAATCCACTGTAAAGTGTCTGGAGATTATTACCTCAACTACAGTATTTGCTTTCTATATATGCTCAGTAAATTGTGCTCTTTTAAGCAGCTTTGAATCTTTTTACAGCAAAGTTCCTCTAAATTAGAAATAAACCAACATTATTGGGTGTTGGCCCTGAATGTTATGTTCACCATTACAGTTTTCTATAGGAGATCCTTTGAAGTCATGATTTGTAATTTAAATAAACATATTTTATCCCCTGTGCTATTGAATATTTCACATAGATATTTTCTATTTTTTTCTTTAAATTCTCTATGTACTTTGTGAGTTTGATCTAGATCCCAAAGGGGAGTGTGCTGTGCATGTGTGATTTTCCTAGCCATATGGCTCAACACTATGGATTTTTATTTTATCGTTTTTCCTCCTACTTGGCTTTTGGGGCCTACAGGATTAAGGAATTGTAAAGGCATCCCCTTGGAAGGTAAGTGATGAGAACAGTAACTACCAAACTGCTGGACCCAAGAATAATGTGATTCTAGGGTGTGGAGACTGAGAGGAATTCTGTGAAAGAAGACCTGACATTGCCAATTTTTCACACTACAAACTTAGCCCCTTTCAGCCTATAAAGTAGGCCAGATTAATAAACAGAGACACTGTGGCCTAAAGCTATTATTAAAATAGCTATAGTAACAGAAACTTGCAAGTCTGAATGTGCTTCTATCGTCCCTCTTTTATCTTCATGTGAATTAAGGTGGTCCTGCCTGAAGTGTTTGTGTAAAAGTCTTTCTTGATATGGCTTCAAGCCATGTTTATCTGATAATTGCCTGAGTTCATCAAGGCCATTTTCTGTACTCTCTATAATCCTTTCAAAACAATGTATTTTTCCTGCTCTGATGTGGAATCCTGTTGGTTATAGTGCTTCTAAAATTGACATAAAAATCTCAATTTCTATGATATTCACATTCCCTTCCCTTAAAGCAATTATATACAAAGAAGAAGTTGAACTAAAGAAAAAAGGGATAAATGCAAATTTGAATAAAAATATAATGAAATTAAAACACAATAAAATACAAATGAAATTTTGAAAAATTGTTTAATAAGAAAATAGATATAATGGTTATACTGGGTACTGTTTGAAGGAATAGTAAAGTAAAATCAAATGGGAAATATCTAGGACATATTAAGAAGGCATATTAAAATAGTACTCTCATGGAGTTTCCAACAAGGTAGGTGACAAACTATTGAATTATTTTTCCATCACCTGATTTCTTAATTCAGTATATTATAAGTGCTCTCGTCATCCCAGGCTTATTTGCTTTTGTCCTTAAATTGTTCTCTAGCTAGCAGGAAATAATTCACATCTATTTGCTCTTGTACAGTCATCCCCTTGAACATTTTTACTGATAAAAGCTCTTGAAAAACCTTTTATATAATTTCATTTAATAAAAAAACAATTTTGAACCAACTGAGTTATCAGGCAGGCAAAGTAGTATCAAGTCTGGTATCCGTATTTGGCAAAACAGGAAGCCTTCAATTTTATGTTATTTCCTACACTCATAGCCTATATTTCCTCAAGAAGTCCAAAGTAATGTACATGGAAATCTCTCCATATTTTACCTTTATCAAATAGCCATATGAGGATGGGTTTGGCTCAAGCATAGATTCTGACTGTGAAGTAGCTTCAGGACCAGGTAGGGATTGAAACTAAGATTCCTTCATTGAAGTGCAACAATATAATCCTGAAAATACACTGGATTTGCAACTTTCACTATTTCTTTTAAATCAACAATTAAAAAAACATTTATCAGTTTTAACCTAAAAAATAATTTAAGCATTCTAAGCACTTGAAAATATTTACTGTTAGATCTTCCAGATTAATAATCTACATTTGTACTATTGTTAACCTGCAAAGATATTAGCAAACAAGCACAAACCACCCAAGGTCCTGGCCAGAAAACACAGCAGGATTGCACAATGGAAACCAACAAAACTTCTATTTCTCAGTAGCGTTCTGAAGATTTGTCATTTGTAGAAATAACTGAGAAAAGTGAGGGAGAAGGAAGCATTCAACTGTCTGCTGGAAATGTCACCTCAGTATCTTGGAGATTTTTATGTCCACATAGAGAGATTTGGAAAACCTGCTTGCCATCTAAATTATGTAACCACAACAACAAAATTACTAGCATATATGTCACTGTACTGAATTTTCCAGTATTGCAATGCATAGTTCTGAAGAAGTATAATGAGCAAGCAACAGTAAACTCAGTTCTACAATCTTTGAATATAGTTTTCACATAATGTGTGTAACCCATCCATACTGGAAATTTCAGAAGTCCCACGGCATGTGAGGGGAAACAAGTTAATGCATGCAAGAAGTAGATTTTTAGGATAAAGAAAAGAGCAGGAAGCTGAATTATGTCAGGAGAGGCTCAACTAGTTCATACCATCCGCTCAAACATTTACAGAAATGGTGAGAGAAATTTGTCTTTCATTTCCCTCAAGAATAATCTGGCAGAAGCTAAAGCCAGTAATGTACAATCTGTCAGTACCACAAATCTTAATTCTTCTGACATAAAAATCTCAATTTCTATGATATTCACATTCCCTTCCCTTAAAGCAATTATATACAAAGAAGAAGTTGAACTAAATAAAAAAGGGATAAATGCAAATTTGAATAAAAATAAAATTAAAACACAATAAAATACAAATGAAATTTTGAAAAATTGTTTAATAAGAAAATAGATATAATGGTTATACTGGGTACTGTTTGAAGGAATAGTAAAGTAAAATCAAATGGGAAATATCTAGGACATATTAAGAAGGCATATTAAAATAGTACTCTCATGGAGTTTCCAACAAGGTAGGTGACAAACTATTGAATTATTTTTCCATCACCTGATTTCTTAATTCAGTATATAAGTGCTCTCGTCTTCCCAGGCTTATTTGCTTTTGTCCTTAAATTGTTCTCTAGCTAGCAGGAAATAATTCACATCTATTTGCTCTTGTACAACCATCCCCTTGAACATTTTTACTGATAAAAGCTCTTGAAAAACCTTTTATATAATTTCATTTAATAAAAAAACAATTTTGAACCAACTGAGTTATCAGGCAGGCAAAGTAGTATCAAGTCTGGTATCCGTATTTGGCAAAACAGGAAGCCTTCAATTTTATGTTATTTCCTATACTCATAGCCTGTATTTCCTCAAGAAGTCCAAAGTAATGTACATGGAAATCTCTCCATATTTTACCTTTATCAAATAGCCATATGAGGATGGGTTTGGCTCAAACATAGATTCTGACTGTGAAGTAGCTTCAGGACCAGGTAGGGATTGAAACTAAGATTCCTTCATTGAAGTGCAACAATATAATCCTGAAAATACACTGGATTTGCAACTTTCACTATTTCTTTTAAATCAACAATTAAAAAAACATTTATCAGTTTTAACCTAAAAAATAATTTAAGTATTCTAAGCACTTGAAAATATTTACTGTTAGTAATTAATTAATTAATTACTGTTATTAATTACTGTTAGTAATTAATTCTTCTGACACTCCCTGCACATGCGCAAGTGTGCTCTTTCTACCAATCCCATCTCTTTCCCTGTTTAAAAGGCCTTTTAATACCTAATGTCTTCATCTTTTTTTAAAAATATATTTTATTGATTTTTTAACATAAGCACCTTAATATTTGGTAAACAGCGTGTTGTCTGGGTTTATATTTCAAAACAATCAATAACAATTAATTTCTATAATTCCATAATCCGCATAGTAGCTTTATTTGATTTTCTCTTCTTCCAATAATATTCTCTTTTACCAACCTGAAATTAGTACATTTCTTAGTATTTTGATAGATAACAATTGAATATAAACATTTTTCTAATATTTAACAACCACATCAATATAAAGCTTCTTTTCTAATTGATCATCTTAATTATCTCATCATAAATCCTGTTTTCAAAGTTCTTATTTAGATTTGTTTTCCCCAGTGTTCAAAACATTCTTACCAGTTAAGATTCTCTCAAAGTTAATTACACTTAAATATTAAAGTCTTTTTCCTCATCCCAACAATTTTACATTTCGCATATCTTAAAAAGAAAAAAATGAAGGAAATAGTATACTACTTGAGAAACATGTCCCTCTTAAGCTAAGATACATTTATATCCAGAATGTTTCTATTCTTTTTAACCGTATTCAGACAAATGTTTAATCTTTAAATATTCCATCTAATAAATCCAGTCATCTAATCTTTTGAATCTATTCAAAACATTTTTATCAATTGATATTTTCTCAAGATCAATTACATTTAAGTATCTACAGCATTTCCCCTCATATAAACTATCTCAACATTTTTATATTTCTCATATCATAAAAAATACTATATTACTTGAGGGGCCCATCCTCTTAAACTAAAATATATTTATATCCAAAAATTTTCTATTTTTTAAACCATATTCAAACAATTGTTTAATCTTTAGATATTCCATCTGATAAATCCCATCATTTAATTTCTTAATTCTAATTTTAGCCTCCTCCCCCCAAATATCTTTCCCAATCAGTATGTTCCACTGGACCAAAAAAATTTCCCATAGTCTTATAGATGTTGTTATAGGTACAGGAGACAAATCCAGTTTAAGATGTTTTTGTGGGAGGGTTTCGCTCCTTAGTATTAATTGAAAATCTTTTTTCTTTCTTTCTCTCTTAATTTCTCTTATTTTTTGTTTCTCAAGTTCTTGTAGTTCTCCTGACAGTTCTATAATCCATTTTGACTAATCTTTTTTCTTGTCCTCAGACTTATTTTGCAATCTTGAAGTGTAGATTATCTTTTTCATCTCCGCCTGGGTTAAGTCATAATTCCTTCCATTGTTGGGTTCTATCTTTAAATTTATTTCCTCTGATTTATGTTCCGTTGTCTGTTTTATCTGATCAATCTCTATTTTTATTTTCTGAGGGTTTTTTTTGTTGTTGTAAGGCTATATTGAAGATGTGTTCATTTATGTTTTCAAAGTTGTTTTTAATTTCCTCGTGTTTGATATCATTGTCGTTTGAATTAGTTGCAACATAGCATACATTTCCTCCTGGAAAGTATTTGTTTTTTCTTGATATGTTCTTTCTGCAGATCTCTGATGTTCCTTTTTCTGCAAACAGCTTTAGAGTTACAGTTCAATAAGTATTTATAATCCAGGAAGTTCAATTGTTTTTTTCTAAGGTTTTATAGTTCTCGCCTTGTACCGGTAGGTAGCCCAAAATGTTTTCTTTTCTTTATTGCAGCTGTTCTCTGTTCAGTTAAGACATTGAAGGTCACAAAAACAAGTTATCTTTTTCTGGGCTTTCTGCCAATTCCTGTATTAGAGCAACTACAATTGTATATTTTCATCCAACACTAGATGTCAGCACCAGTTCATTTTTTCAGTTTTCAAAACAAGCAATTACTTTCTTCTGTTTTCATCAGTAATCTTTTGAAAAGAAAATCTTAACAATTTCCACCAATTTCAAACTTATCCAGATTTCTTATATTCATTTCATTTCAATATATTTCTGTCCCCCATAAAAGTTTAATTCGCCGCTTTCTTCTGTGGAAGGGTGGGGAAGAATCCCCCTCCTTCTCACTTACGGAAGATTTTTGCTTCTTGTTTTTTTCCCCCAGGAAATCAATTAGCAAGTAGAAGAGAAAGGGCGTTGTCTTACCTGAACGCCTCCCCCCTCCGAGCCCCCACTTGCGCTTAGAAGCTTCGTCCGTTGATGGAGCTCTTCTCCGCGCTGTAATCGGTGTCCCGGTTGCTTCCGACGACGCTTGGCGCTGGGATGCCTTCGGGGGGAGGATTTGATCCTGGGAGGATTCCTGTCTGCGGCCTGGAGCTGAGGGCCGTTACTCCCTCCGGCTCCCTTGGCGTGGTCCCGTGAGACCCCGGGAGGCCCCTTTTGGCCCGCTTGCTGCTGAATCCTCCGCTGTGATGAGTAACTACCAGTACTCAAGTCAAAGGAAAAAATAATCCAACTAAAAACCTAACTGCTTCAGCTAAAGAAACCTTACTCTCGGAGCCTACTCTAAGAGATGTTCTCGGGCTGAAGACTAGGAAAAAAACTGGGAAAAGGAAGTCCGGTCAGAGGACAGGAAGCCCCGGTCGGAGGCGGAGCTAAGAGTTTAGGTCCTAGTCACATGGGCAGGAGGACTGAAACGAACCCATCCAGTGGATTCGAAATCCACATGCTGGAGAAAGAATTGATAGTCTTATCCAGTTCCAAACACGTCGTTTACGATCAGGTTTAAATTAGTGCTTTTTGACTTGGGCTAGACTCTGGAGTGAAGCTAGCTTTTCTTCTGCTGGTTTCTAGAGGGCTTTCCCCCAATAACCGGATCGATCGCCGTCTCTTGGTGGTCGGCGAGGCTCCCCTCCTTCTTTGTCGCCTCTCCCTCTTCCTCCTGTCACTTTGCTTTTGAGGTTCATAAAGTTCAGGGTTTACTTGCACCACACAGAAAGACACGTGAATTCCCTACCTTTAAATCACCCTCCTCATTTGTGAGATGAAGGATCAAGGATTGTATGGTATTGGAGGTATATAAAAGTAATAAATTACTGTGTATCTTGTGGATAAGTTGAGAATTTTAGGTACCAAAATGCACCCCAAAAATTGGGTTTGGCTTACCTACAGATGGGCTTATCTGCAATAATATATTTCCATCAGCTTTTTAAAAGTATCTGTATATTCTTTATATTCTTGCCCATAAGCCAGCCCTTGATTTTTTTAACCAAAATACCATGAAAAACACATCACCCATGGAAAAACCCACTGTAAAAATTAAAACATACAAAAATTTTAAGGATCAGCTGATCTGTGGGTGGTGCATTTTTCATATTTTAGTTAAAAAATTGAGGATTGGTTTACCTACGGATGGGATTCTAAGAAGTATATATGGTAATAAATGAGTGGCACAGTGGCCTATAGGTAAAGACACTCACCTCCCACTCAGAAGATTGAGAGTTCAATCCTAGGCACTGACAGATATTTCTCCATCAGGGAGCAAAGAGAAAATATCTGCTGTGAACTCCACCTGGGCAGCAGGAAGGATATCTGGCCAGTAAACGCTCAACTCCACTCAGTCACCCAGACTCCACCCCAAAGCAAGGAAATACAGGGTGGTAAAAAAAACTAAGGTAATAAATAATAAAGTTATCACTTCCCAAATGTTAATTTTGGATTTATGATTGGACCTGCTGCAATACATAGAAGGGAAAGAACTTTTCCTCTGAATCAGACAGCAAAATACCTTGGGATCCTCTTCATCATCTTCATTTATTTCTGCTTTGGGAACCTCCTGTTTTAATTCTGGAGCCAATATTAAAACTGTGCATTCAATCCATCAAACAGGTAGAACTGATAATAACTTAATTCCTTATTAAAAAGATATCAGCTACCTCACTGGCTTTAAAGATCAGTTTCCATCTTTGTCCTATATTTTACTTATGTTAAGTCACCTTATGGAGCTGAAAAAACAAGGAATGCCATTTTTTTTTCACATTTAAGGACAGCATCCCATTGTACATAGCCTGATTATGACTATCTTAATGTACAAATATAAATATACTTTTCACTAGAAAGCAAAGAAGTCACAGAGTCTTTCACAAACATTTTGAGTGCCTATGTTTTTTACAAATGGATGGAAAAGTATTTTGCTCTTTAGGCTAAAAATACAAGTTGTTCAAAATGTTCAACAATGATGAATATTTTGTTACAGGAATAGGTTGCATGAGATTTGAACTCATTTATTTTTCTTTTTTTATTCCCTTAACTTCAGCTATAATGGGATCAGAAACCCTTTTCTCCAACTTTCCAGTAGTAACAGTTTAGCATTTCCTATGAATTCTAAAGGGTAGTTAATTTTGTTGAAAAAAAAGTCAGCTTCCTATCTTGGAATATGAATCTGGGTCACATAATTTGACTAAAGTTGAGATTAACTTTGTCTAAGACTAGGACAGGGGAAAACCAAGTCACAGAAGCCCACTGGGTGATTTGCCTTTTTTTCCCCCCTCTTTTTCTCTTTCTCTCCAGCTGAACCTACCTCACAGGATGGTGGTAGTGAAATTGGGGAAAGGAGTTCTATGTTCACTACCTTGAGCTCCTGGAGGAAAGGAGCTCTAGGAAATGTATCAATAAATGAAAAAACTAAGTTATCAAATGGACATAAAAGCTCTTGATTTTTACCCCACACAGAAGAAAATGTGTGGGGAAAGCAAGACAGCCTCAACAAGATTAATTCCTATAATCACACAACAGTTTAGATGTACCTCATTTGGTCCCCCCCTCGTTCTTTCTCTCTATACAAACTCTTACATACTTGTCTAATTATAAACTGGGAGACAAAATGCACTTCGTATGTCTCATTGATGTGTCCCATTGAGATAGTGCATTCTGAAATGTTGAGTCTTCAGCCAAATACAAATTGTATAAAGTTGTCTTATTATGTTGTGTGAATTATAGTAAGTAAACAATGCTATAGGACTGGATAATTTTACCCAGGCATGCTGGGAGTGGAATCAGAGCATAAACTAAATTTGAGTTGATTTTATTTGCAACATTAAATATAGTTTATAGACAATTACTTTCACTTCCATCACCTTAAAAATTATAATTTGTTAACATTATTTGGAGGGCTCTGAATGCAGCTTTAGGTTGTACACCTTTATAGTTTGCTATATGAATGTAGATTAAGATTATTTAGATTAGATATTTTTAGAATGTTTGTTTTTATTCTGCCTTTAATATTTTTAGAAATAATTCAAGATAGCAAACATACCTTATATTCCTTCCTCCTATTTTCCCCTCAGCAATGACCCTGAGACTAGAGTTGGACAGAGAATAAATAACTCAAAGTCACCTAGTCAGCTTTCATGCCTAAGGTGGAACTAGAACTTAGTTTTCTGGTTTCTAGCCTGGTGCCTTTTATTATTATTATTATTATTATTATTATTATTATTATTATTATTATTATTATTATTATTATTATTAATTTAATTAATTAATTAATTTCTATGCCGCCCTATTCCGGAGAACTCAGGGCGGCTCACATCATGATAGAAATCACAATAAAATACATAAATATAAATATATAAATATAAAAACCCCGAAGTTAAAAAAAGAAAAACCAATCATTCCACAAACATACACACAAACATACACTGGCTAGGGGCAAGGTGTTAGCTGCCCCAGGCCTGCCGGCAAAGGTATGTTTTAAGCAATTTACGAAAGGCGGAGAGGGTGGGGGCGACACGGATCTCCGTGTTTATTTATTTATCAAATTTTTATACCCCAACTCATCACATTTGCATGCTTTGGACAGTTTAGAGAAGAAGGCTGACTTCCCTACACTGTACAAACATCAGCTAAAACTTTCAACCAGCAGCAAATGGATATGCAGTATGTATTTTTACTCAACCTTGAATATGTTACCAAGATCAGCCGACTATAATATATATCAGGTAACAGTGTGTGACTTTTAAAACAATTATTTCTGCTCAGTCTGATACAGTTCCCCCCCCCTTTGAACAGGTCTGCACCTTAATAATAATGAAAAGAAGGAGAGTAAGTGACAGCCCTGAATTAAGGTTTTCATTACAATTGGAAGATAAGACAGTTCCAAGCAAACAAGGGATTAGGCAAAAATGAGTTTGAGTTTATGGGTGTTTTATGTTCCGCCCCTTCCTTTCTGTGGTCTAGAATTAAAATAAAGCTGTAGAAAAATTAAGGTTTAGCAAACATTACTTGGGAGACATTATTCTCACAATCTTTCCAAATTAGGAAATTTGAAGAACCAGAGCAAACCTGAGAAACAAAGATTTCTCGGAATGCAGGGCATCTTATATGTTAAAGACCATTTTCTTTTAGTAGAATATACCAGCTACTGCTCTGACATTTTTCTACCTGTACTGTTTTACAAGCAACATTAAAGTCAGTAAAACATAATGCTCTCTATTTATTTATATCCCACCTTTATTATTTTTATAAATAACTTGAAGTGGCAAACATATCTAATACTAATCCTATTTTCCCCACAGCAATCCTGTCAGCTGAGTTGGGCTGAGTGTATACAATTTTACAAGTTATTCTCTTTAATACAGGGTCTGTTAAGTAATTAATTTTCTTAGATGCATAAGATAGCAGATCTCTATCTTTACAGAGATTGCAAAATTGGTTCATAATCTGGAAAGTACTAGAATAGATTAGGGAGAGAGTGGAGGGAAAGAGAAAAAAAGATAGGGATCAGAAACAGTTGGGGAAAGGGGGATAACTATTCAAAATTTTGAAGTGGAGAAATAAAATAAGCCATTTCCCAAAGAAACACAACTAGAAATTGGTAGAAATTGAGCTGTATTTATTTGGAAATTAGTTGCTGGATTTATTAAATGACAACTTGAAAGTTAACACTGGAGCTTTTAAAAACAAGTCATAGCTTTTTTCCAAATGCCACCAGGATGTGGCACTTTTTTGTAGTTGATTTTGTAAATTTCTTTATATGGAATGTAATGAGAAAATGCAAAAATGTCATTAAATTTTAAAGATTACTGGATTATAGTGGCAATATATCTTTATTTGGATGGATTCAGGATACAGATTGCAAAAGAGCTTACCACTGAATTGAATGCTTCTGTTATGTTTTAGAATCCAAGAGAACCTGGATTCTCTTGTTACCTGAAGAAGCTTCTAGCACAACTGACCAATCAGTTGGTTCATGAATTGAGAGGATAGGAATACCTAACCATAATACATCCTATATGGGTGTAAAGTTTGCTCAGCCTCATTTCTTTCAGAAATTGCTTAATTGCTCTTATGTTATCAGTAACATTTGCAATAGCACATTTTAGAGCACCACGTGTGTTTCTTGCAATCCTTAGCAAAAGAGATTTTAGATACAGATTTGAGGATTTTGAAAATTTCATTTTTTTTTAATAAACAGCAAAGGCGTGATTAAAACGTTGATTTTGGAAAGTTCTACTTCTTCTTCTTGTGCCATATCCGTTATCGGACGTTGGCGATCATGTTGGCGATCCTGTTTTTATCAGCAGCTGCACGAAAAAGTGCTGCTGAGTTTTATCCAAACCAATCCCTTAGATTTTGAAGCCACGATGTTCTTCTTCTGCCTGGACCTCGTTTGCCTTCAATCTTTCCCTGGAGGATTAAATGGAGTATGCCATATTTTTCTGGGTGTCGCATCACATGTCCAAAATATTCTAATTTTTGCTTTTTAATTGTTTTGATGATTTCCCTTGGCTTTCCCAGGCGGCTTATCATCTTCTCATTTCTGATCTTATCAACCCAGCTTATATGTAACAGCTGCCTGTAAATCCACATTTCAAATGCTTTTAGTCTCTTCAGGTGGCCTTCTGTCAGAGACCAACTCTCTACTCCATAGAACAGGATAGAAAAAATATAGCATCTGACAAGCCTGATTTTCAGTTTGGAAAGTTACAAATTATAAATGCTCATTTTGAATTCTTTTTTTAAAAAAGGGATTTTGAAAGTTAGACACTAGTGAAAACCAGAAGGAACTAAGATTACAATTAAAGGAGAATACAATTTGATTTACTAATACAGAATGGCGCAAAATACTTTTAACATCAGAGATACTAAGGATTTTTTTTTACTTTTAAAAAAATCTCTGCCATTATAGACTATGTTTAAAAGATGTAATGGAAGAGGAACAGGTTTTACCAGACAAGACTGAGTCTGATTTGAATGTGGATTTAAAAATGACGTCTACAAGAATTATACAGAAAAAGATACTATACTGGATATACAAGTGAAATTGGCTGATGTCTTAATAATTAAAAAGAATATAAAAATAACAAACCAAAACAGTAATATGGCTTACTTTCCTATATTTAATTTACGAAAGAATTTTAAAGTTTTGAAGGTTTTTATGAGAAGGGACAAAAAAAATAGAAATCAAATTCTAGGACAGTATTTGAAGGGATCAAGATTAAAAATAAAGGAAAGGAATATAAATTTATTCTATCAAGGTTAAAATAGATATATCTACTCTGGTAACTCTTAATGGATTTTCATTGATTAGGACTGAGTGAGGTTTTAAAGATTTGCTTATAGATAAAAAATGAGATATAGAAAGCAGAGATCATTTATTGTATTTTAAGAGAAAGTGATAAGTTATTAAAATGTTATGTAGGGGGAAATCATTTATATATTTTTTCTTTTTCTTTACTATATTCTTATTTTTCTTTCATTTTTATTTTTCTTTCTGCATATTTTTTCTTTCTTTTCCACATTTATTCTGTCATTCTTTTTTACTTTGTATTGGTTATCTTTTAAATCAAATGTTCAATAAAATTATAAAAAAACAAAATGCTACAATGTTTACTTCAAAATATAAATTCCTCCAATAACTTTTCAAAATTATTCTCCTCACATACCTGGAACTGAGGATTAGTCGGTTATTTTCCTTCTGTGTGTTCAATGTGTGACTGAAGGGGAAATATGTCAATATCCTGAAATTTTAGTGCAAATCTTTTTCAATCAAATGATGATAGGTAGATGAAAGAACCAAAGTGTAAAGGAAACTAATATATTTACTAAAATGTTATGTACTTAACAACACAAGTCACAGGAACCAGATCATGATACAGAAAAAGGAAAATAAATTCTATTCTCCAAGTATATGACTCACTCCTTTTGAAGGGCTGAAATATGAAAAAATGCTTACTGTGCCTAATAACTGTTAAACAGAAAGCTCCTTATTTCAGTCTCGTTAGAAATGATGTCTTCACATTCAAAAAAAGTACATTTATATACTTTTTCAACTATTGTTTTAAAATGTGTATAGGAGAATCACAACTTTTTTTTAACAATTTTATTTAAACTAATGTGATCTCATTTCATCCCTGAAGGAAATCAGATCATTGTTTACACATCTCATAAGATTGTAAACAATGTAAACAATGCATCATTGGATTTTAGTTTGGGAAGTTTGGGGCTTCCGCAACAAAATTGGAATATTCCTTTTTTCCTAACTGAAGATCCTGACCTTTAAATAGCCATAACTGTAAAATAATGCTGGAAGGGAAAAGATACTTTGGATTAGAAAATACTACCAATTAAAATCCAACTCTTTATGATACATGAACTAGAATATTTTTTATCCTTAAGTCTAGTATATCAGTAATGTACTAGCCTTTCTACTGTCTCAAAAACAATCTCAGAATTTTCAGGATATGCATTTTAAAATAATAATAGAAGTTTACTATTTTTTCTATCAGACATGTTACATTTACCATTAACATACTGAATAGCTGTATAATAATATGCTGTATGGCCATGGAGTGTAACCTTTTTTATCAGCAGAAATTAAATTTGATATACCTTTTCTTGGTTTTTGGGGATCAAATAATAGAAGGTAACTAGAATACTAGAATTCAAAAACTCTGGAAGGCAAGCATTACTCTGAATACCAGAATTAAATGACATTCAGACATTCTATTCTTTTATCCCAACCTTTATTTCTGAAATCAGTTGGATATTTTATGGTGATGAAGGGGAGGCCATCTTGTTTCAATTATACTAAAAGGAGTCACAAATCCTCATTAAAATGAGATCAGTCAGTAGATTATCAAAACATGAATAAGAATTTAACACCAATCAATTCCTAATACAATATTTTAATTCAGTCTCCCCTAGCCTGGTTCCCTCCCTATGTGTTAGAATAACAATCTCCAAAAAATCTCAAAAATTATATATTTGATCAGTATATTTGAGAAATACCTGGTTGGTTTAAGCAATACTTTTCCTAATTCAAGTAAGGAAATTGAGCAAACCTATTGAAACCATTACTAGATTTCGGGGTTTATTGCAGGGCAAGAAGTACTGGGTCTTATCAGGAAGAAGGAAATCAAGAGGTTTCGGTTTGCCAGATGAGTTTTATACTATCAAGCATCGGTGTTAATATGGATAAAAGAATGGATAACCCTCAGACAAAAAAGATTGTTGCATCTAGAGGGACATGACTTACAACTTGGTTGGCATGCTTTTTTATGATATGGGAAAAATAAAATTCATAAATATTTTCAAAACCACTATATTAGAAATGCATTACTGCTAACATGGGAAAAAATAAAATGCAAAATATATTTGAAAATCCCAGGATGGCTTTCAACAATGGAAACATTTGTACACTCAAATCTATTTAGCCTTGAGAAAATATGGACATATAAAGATATTCTAAATTCTGAAGGGAAATTAAAATCTAGACAAGAGATGGAAAATCAGGGTATTGATTTATCATGGTGGTCACATTTACAGATGCAAGTGAAATATGATAAAGATGTTAAATTGTATGGATTTTATAAAGAGCAGACTCTGTTTGATCAGATATTATTAACCTCTGATGAAAAACTACCGGTAATTAAGAAAATATATAATTTTCTATTAAATTTGAAAATGGAAGATGAACAAGTAAAAGAAATAATGATAACATGGGCAAAGAATTTTGGATATAATATAGATTTAGAGAAATGGCAAAGCCTATGGGAAAGAAATTATAAGTTGACAATGTCAACCTCTTATAAGAAAACTTATACAAAATGTTTTATAGATGCCACTTGCCATCAGCAAGATTAGCAAAAATGTTTAAAAATATGTCGGATAAATGTTGGAAATGTAATCATAAACCAGGTACTTATTATCATGTATGGTGGACAGGTGTTAAAGCAAAGAAATGTTGGACAAAAATACACACTTGGCTAGAAAAGATGCTGGGGAAACATGTAGATTTTAAACCTGAACTTTTTTTATTAGGTATAATGCCAGAAAAGCTTGATAAATGAAGTATGCATTTGATTTTGCATGTGATAACAGCAACAAGACTTATATTTGCACAATATTGGAAAAATGAAGAATACCACCGGAGGAAGAAATAATTAAAAAAATACTGGACTCAGAAATGGACAGACTTACTTTGAGATTGAAAGAAAAAGAAGAAACAGAATATTTTCAAACTTGAGACTTATTTTATCAATGGTTGGAGAAACGAACTAGGGATTCAGAATTTAATTTGTATTAGTGAATGATAAACTCAGACAACACGTTTGTTGAATAAGCACTGCTGAATTGTATTAAAAAATCAATAAAAACTTTTAAAAAAAGGAAATCAAAAGGTTTTAGGGTTTGAAACTGCACCAAGTAGGCAGTGCTAAATAACATCATAAGGCAACAAAGATGTCCAAGTTTTAAGGGCATTTATTTTAAGTAAATAAAGTTCAAAGTAAAGTAAATAAGGTTCAAAACTGTATATGCTGCTGATAGTGGTCTACAACTGCACCTGCAATTGTAGGCCAGTATCAGTAGTAGATTGAAATTAAATATTTTACTGTGAATTAGTTTACTAAGAAATGATTTCCCAAGCACAAAAACATGTTTATAAGCTTATAAAACTACAGAACCAGTTTGGTTTAGTGGTTAAGGCACCAGGCTAGGAAACAGGAGGCTATGAGTTCAAGTCCTGCCTTAGCCATGAAAGCCAACTGGGTGACTTTGAGTCACTCCCTTTCTCAACCCAACCTCATAGGATTATTGTTGTTATTGTGGGGGAAATGGAGAAGGAAGGTATGTTGTATATGTTTTTGCCGCCTTGAGAACACAAATTTACCAAGAAGAGGAACAGTTCAAGCTTCTACTTTTTAACCTGATTTGGAAGAATTGTATTCTAAGTCCCATTTTTAACTTACTGTTTGTCAAACAAATCACAATGCCCTAGCCTTGTTCAAGTATGCTAAGTTATGAGTGGTGATTCCCCACAACATGCTGATAAATACTATTTATATCATGGCTTAACGTTGTGCATGACTCAAATTTAGCGAGGAAAAATATGAATTTTTGATCTATCCCCAAACATTATCATGCTGTACTTTTTAATAAAAACCATAGCACCTGGTAGTTTAAGGAGGAGAATGCAAATATGGATTTACTATAAGAGCACAGAGGATAATTCATACTGATATAAAGATAAGGGTGTTTGATTGAGGACGTGGGGGGGAGGGGAAACAGCATGAAAAAATATGTCATCGATGAAATCTGGTGTTACTTATCTGGAAAAAATGTAAGGACACATTAAGAAAAAAATTAAGACTTTATAAGGAGGGGGCTCTTCTCCATGAATAGTGATTGCAAATCTGTTAACAGATTAGATTAAAACAGAATAAATCGTTGTGCGTGGAGGTGAAGAATTTAAGAAGCAGCAGGAAGAAGGAAGAAATGTAAGCAATAACAATCACCAGAGTTGAGGAAGTCCTATTTCCATATTCGGACTCTGGTGGGACATGAGAAGCAGGAAGGAGGAGGCGCCTGGATTGTCAACCAGCCCCTTTCCCCCCCCACCCCCACAAACCTGCTCCTATCAGAGAAGCCTCTGTTGTTACTAAAAGCTTAGGACAAATAAACCGCGGGGAAAGCGGCGTGGAACGGAAGGCGCTCCTCATGCCCACCCCCCACCCCCACCCCGAGAAAACTACCATCCTCACAGCCACGAATTCGCAGGTGTTAAGCGCCCCATACGGCCCGCTCACACTCACTCTCGCCAACGACCGCCTTCAGCCCGGTCGGCGCCATGTCCCACCCAGTCCCTCTTTGGCTCCTGGTGCTGGTGCCGGTGCTGCTGCTGCGCCGGAAGCTGCCACTTCCGCGTCTTCAGGCGGGAGGAGCTGACCTCGAACCTCGCCACCTCTCAGCCCGTCCGCGGGGACACACCCCTCACGTGCAGCAAGGCCCTCCTGGGCTCCCGTGTTGGCGCTGCGACCGGATGCCGGAGCGCGCGTAGGCTCGGAATGAATGGGCTGCTTGTTACGGGTTGTACCTGCAATTTGAGTGTGAACTCGGTGTGGTTGCGTAGATCTTCGGGCTGCAGCTAATTGCCAAAAGGAGCAGCCTTTACACAAGCAGCGCGCGCTTAGGAAAGGGGCAGAGGTGATAAAACACAAGGCAACGGCAGGTGGCGGCTAAAAAAAAAACCCAACACCCGGTATTGAGCAGGAGCTCCTCCGTTCGCTGCTTTCTTCGATATGTTTGTTCCATAGCACTTTGGGACGAACTTTCTTCCGTCTCGCTTTAATTTGAATGATCCTGTTTAGCTTTGTTTTGTTTTCGTTTGATTTTTTTCTTTTGTATTTTAATCTTTTTGAATAAAATAAAAATTTGGGGGGAAAAAAGAACTTTCCTCTTTCTCTCCCTTTAATTGAATCGAATTCGGATTATGGAAACCGTGCAAAGAGAAGTAAAGTTTTTTTTATTTTTTTATTGGTTTTTTAATTTTTAACAAAAAAAGAAAAATACTCAAATCAAATCATAATATTAAAATAAACAATAAACATAATCAGAACATAAATACATATTTCAAAATCATCCATAAACATAACATAAGTACTTATTTCAACACATCTAATAATAATAACTCAACTGAAAATAATCATAGACCATATTTACCAAACAATTAACATTACTGCTCGGTACCCCCACCACCACATCCCCCTAACCGTAACCTTCCCCCCTCACTTACCAACTAACTACCTACTCTCCTCCCTCCTTCTCTATCTCCCTCCTTCTACTCCACCCAACTATCCCTTCTCTTCCCCCTTCTTATCAACTTTCTACTTACTACATCAGCCTTCACTCCTCCTTCCTCTTTCCATCAGATGTGGTGCCCAGAGGCCACCCGAACAACCCCTTAATAACAATAATTACACATTCTTGCATCAACCCTAATTGCAGTTGAGAAAACATAGTATATAAAATTATAAACCCTCCCTACCCCCCCCCTGACTTCCCAGAGTGAGTACAGGGTAAAACAAAAGAAAACCCACTACTTCAAACAAAATTATTATATAATCCTAACAAGAATTTTAAACTATATACTAAATACAATCTCTACCTAACATTTATTCAACCTTATCAATTCTAATACATATCTAATCCCTCAATCAGTCCATCTAATGTCAAACCTTAAATCATTTCAATCCACTAAACAAAACAAACAAATCATCTTGTTAAGAATATTAATTTTCATTTACATATCTAAACCATCAATCTAAGAATCAGTCCATCACTTCAATTCATTGAGAGGTTATGTAGAATCACCCAAACAATCAAGTTTAGTATATATCTTCCAATAATCAGTCTCTTTTAACATTCTAGACAGTCATTTCAAACCATTAAACATCAAATAAATAAATCATCTTTTTGAGAAAAATAAACAAATAATATCAATAAACCCCTCAATTAAAAAAAAATATTCTTAATCAATTTAGTATATCTTCCATTAAACATCCTCTCTTGCATCTTACTCATAAACTTGATCCTTGATTCAGCCCATAATCTTAGATTGGCCTTAATTCCTTACACTTAATTTTAAATTTCACTTCTTCAATCGACTTCTGGGCTTTCTCATATGTCAAATAGACCTAAATAACAAATACAATCTATTTAATCCATTTCTAACTTAGAGTCCTTCAACCTTATCAAATCACATAATGCTTATCTATCCCATCAATCAATCAATCTAATGTCAAACCTAGATCATTTCAAAGCAAGTACATTCTTCTTCAATTTAATTATATCTTCCATTAATCATCTTCTTTTACGTCTTACTCATAATCTTAATATTATATCTTCCATTAGTCATCTTCTCTTACATCTTACTCATAATCTTAGTCCTTGAGTCAGTCCATAGTTTTGAATTACCCATAATTCCTTATGTACAATTTTAAGTTTCACTTCTTCAATCGTACTCTGGGTTTTTTTCTTCTGCCAGGTAAATCTCCATAACAAGGCCTCCCTTCCAAGTAATAAGTCTCTCTTTTTTACTTGCAATATCATTTGAGTCCATATAAACCATCTTAACCTTTGCATTAGTCCTCTGTTTCTCTTAACCATAGACTTTCGTTGAGGTAACATTTCAAATCTCTGTCTTTGCTTTTCCTGGTCCTCAGCACCATAGATAAATTGCTTCTTAAACTGGATCAGTTTCTCTTTTTTCTCAATTAAATCTTCTTCTTGCTGCTTGTCTGAGAGGAATAGCCATCCCCTCCTGTCTTGGAACAAATCCTCTTCCTCCACTCCGTAAATGAACTGTTTATCAAGCAAGATCCATTCCCCATTATTCTCTTTATTCTCAATACTGTCTTCTTCTTGTTTGGATTGTTGTATAAAATGTTCAACAGACGGTTGCAAATCAATTTCATTTGGAAAAAAGAGTCTAATTAATTTTAATATTTCTGCATTAGTCTCTTTCAATATTGCAATCGTTTCTTCTTTAAATTCATCAATGCGATCCAAAATAGGTTTGACATTAAAACGTAAATTCCACTCCATTTTAAATTTTAAAACAGTCGCTCTGGCTTTAATCCAATTTTTACAGCCGTCTCTCTAGCTTCGCTTACGAGAACAAAGAGGGAAAAAAAATGGAGAATTCACTTTCACTTTCAAACACTTTCCTTTAGCAGTGAAAGTAGTGAAAGCTATACGCCATTTTGAATGCATTATGTTGAATGTAACAGTTAGAAATATATAGCCAGAAAAACAATAAAAAATACTTGCAATCCAGTAAGAACTCCTGTATTCACTCAGTCTGCAAACAGTCTCTCTTGTGTTCTATTTTTAAAAGCAGAAGCGGTCGCTGCGTCTTTTTCTGTCTGATGACAGAAGCGTCTCTGAGCAGGAGCGTCTTCAGGAGCTATGGGGAGCTCTCACTCTTTATCCCCGAAAGCTTCAGGGATTTTAGAGGAGCTCAACCCTTTGCTCCCAATGCTCTACACCTCTTCTTCGCCCGAAGAGGGGATTTTTCACCGCAGAAAACAGCTGATGTTCGCTGTTTTTTGCGGCTTTACATACCCAGAGAACGGAGCCTCACAGAGGAGACTCTAGCGACGCCGGCGGAGCCACCGGAAGTCGAGAAGTAAAGTTTTGAAGGGAAAAAAAATAGTTTGATAGGAAGATGAGAGTCGTAAAATAAAGAAGGGGTGGGTTAGATGGAAAGAGACAGTCTAGGGCAAGGGTCGGCAACCTTGGCTCTTTTATGCTTGCTCAGGAATTCTGGGAGTTGAAGTCCACGAGTCATAAAAGAGCCAAGGTTGCCTACCCTTGGTCTAGGGCAGGGGTTTTCAACCTTGGTAACTTTAAGACTTGTGGACTTGTGTCCACAAGTCTTAAAGTTGCCAAGGTTGAGAACCTCTGGTCTAGGGTCATAGAATCAAAAGAGGGCCCTGCTAACTTGTTATGAATACCATGGAAAGCCATATGATTTAGGGCTTTACCCAGGAACAGTAGGAGGCCAACATCAAAGCCCTGTTAGTCAGTCCAACACTTGGATTCCTTTTACCCAACACAATTTGAGTCTCCTACATGTGGGGACAAATGACACAATAAATTTGAAAATGATGAAATTACAAACCAGGGAAAAAATGTTAAAGAATTAGGATCACAAGTGATGTTTTCATCTATACTTCTAACAGGACGACATCCAATGAGGGAGCAAAGGATTTTAGAAACGACCCACTGGCTTGAAAACTGGTATTGTCAACAGAACTTCGGCTTCCTAGAGTAAAATCCCTTTCAGCTCTATTCTGATTCAGAGTGAATTCAGAGATTCTGATTCAGATTCAGATTCAATAACCAGGCTGAGATAGGAAACTGGAGTTCAACACTTTATTTCTGGGCAAAATTAAAGAGAAGTTTGATGACCTGTCTATCACTTGTTCCTGATTTACTGAAGAGACAGCAAGTAACATCCCATATAAGCATAAGGAGTACACTTAATTGGCTAAACTTTTCAACCTCTGGTTTTTTTAATATGCTAATAATGAACTTTTTACCTCTGGACCTTTGCCCGGATATTCTTGACCAATTCTTGACCACAGTTTAATATTACCTTGCTTTGTTGTAACAGACCCACTTGCAAAATCTTTTAGCACAGCTACAAAAGGCCAGCCAGATTATACTTCTATAACTGAAGCATTTATGGTCAATCTCTTTGGCTTTTGGTCTGCGTGTTAGCTAACTGCTGAGTCTAACAATGGCTACTTCAAGTAAAAGCATAGACAAACTGATTAACCAGACGTTTACAAAGACTGATCCTTAGAGTTGTATTGCAGGTTATATGATAATTGCTTTTTAATATGATCTTATGTTTAATGTTGATGGTTTTAATAAAATAATTTAAAAAAAATAGACTAGGTCTGGTTGAAGCTACTTCATGGTTCACTTGCAAAAGAGCCTTTTAATAGTTTGATAATAAATTAATAGGCCAGGGCCTAAGCCCAACCCTGAAAACAAATTCTGAAGAAGAAGAGGAAGGGTATCTTCTCTCTCTTGAGGCCTGGAAAGGATGGAGTAAAGGTGCAACCAAAATGATGAGAGCTAGAATGCCACTCTTTTGGGGATTTTTAGGATAATTTCAGACAGCCATTCTGGGATTAGTTCCACGCTCCTGTTCTCTGCTTGTTCTTGGCAATTAAAGTCCAACTCAGCTGTGGTGTCAAACAGGTATCTCCAGGTGCAGTTTCATGGTATCTATCCTGGGGTTAATAGTTTTAATTAGAAAAAAAATGCCTTACCTCATCTTCTGATCTCTGGGCTTCTTCCTCCTCATAAAGGTCAAGCGCCACACTATCATTACACACTATAGTTGGTTGAATGCTATTTTTTGCTTCTCAGCTGTTGATCAGCTGGACATAATGTGAGACAGCTCTTGTAGAGTTTTCATTGTGCTCATCCTCTTGTTCCACTAAGCATGCATGAAATGCCTTGCACAGAAGACATATTGGCCTGTACATCATCTGGCCATTTGTAGAGTCAGTTTAGATCAGGGGTTCTCAACCTTGGCAATTTTAAGACTTGTGGACTTCAACTCCCAGAATTCCTCAGCCAGCTTTGCTGGCTGAGGAATTCTGGGAGTTGAAGTCCACAAGTCTTAAAGTTGCCAAGGTTGAGAACCCCTGGTTTAGATCCATCTTCTCTGTACAAGTTTTAAGGAAGAGTTTGCTTCCTTCTCCAGCAGATGTTTAGAGTGCCAAATTGACAATGTTAGTGATGACGTGATTAGGGGCTGGGATCTTCTTAGCTGTCATTGGGCACTGTAGGATCCTCTTCTGATGACTGGGCTTCTATGACCATTTTACCTTGGTCCCATGAGCCCCTGCCTCCTGCAGAGGGATCTGTCCACATAACATCTCACCAACACTTTGCAAACAAAAAACAAAACAAAAACACCCCAAAACATCCAGGCATTATAGAGGCTCCTTATTGCATTTTGCGAGAACATCTTTTGAATTCACGTTTAGCAGTCTTAAGAAGCACAGTTCTGTCCTCAGTGAATGTGTAATAACTTTTGTCTTGCTTTTGTCGAGTTTATGGAGCTGAACTTTCCATTGTGACTTTTGCCCATTCCTGCACCATTTTGTCCCTTGCTGGGGTGCCTTGGATGCTGCTAGTCACAGCCAGTTGCTGCCTGATTGATCCACTATTTTTGCTACATTGCACAAACGACTAATAGATACCCATGTGGTGGGGATCGAGTGAGGTTAGACAGGTTGAAGGCAAGAGAGATCACCTAATAATGGGCCAAGTCAATTTTCTCCAATACCTGTCATTCATGCATACCAGGAATGCTATTGATGTAATAGTGAGGAAGAGCCCGCTGTTTGGATAAGGCTGGTGATGATAACAATTACAGAACACTTAAATATTATTCTGAGTGTTTAAGAACTGAAAATGATAGCTATATGGAGATACCCATAGCTTAAAAAGAGGGAAAGGGGAATTAGAGAAAAATTATTTCCTCTCTTCAAGATCTTGGTCGCCAGTGGGCATACTTTACAGAAAACAAGAATGTGTAGTATAACAATCACATAGGTTTATTCTATCAAATCTGGAATAAAGTTTGTTTGTTTATTTATTTAATATTTAACATTTCTGAACCAGCCATCTCCCCCAAAGAGAGACTCTGTGTGCTGTACAATAAAACATCAAAATATAAAAACTGTATATAAAAAATAAAATGTTAGAGTTAAAATTTATAGTTAATTTTAAAAAAAAAATATTTAAAAAATTAAGGAGACAAGAATAATTAAACCTTATTAAAAATTATTTCACAAAAGCAAAGGGAAGGCTCTTATGGCACCAACCAACTTCACTACTGTGTGCTCCTTTGGGGTCCCCCTGCAAGGTTGCAGAGCCATGTTTTAACTTCTTTTTTGAAGGACAGGAGGGTAGGGAACCTGCCTCACATCTGGAAGGAGAATATTCCATAGAGTGGGGGCAGTGACAAAGAAGGCTCTCTCTCCTTGGACCCAACCAGACAGAGTGCTTTAACTGATGGAATCTGCAACATGCCTTTCCTGCCTGACCAGGTGGGACAGGGCAAGGTGATAGGGCCAAGCTGGTTTCACAGGTGGCCTGACCCCATGCCACGTAGGCGTTTATAGATTGTCACAACCAACACCTTGAATTGGACATCAAAGCAAATTGGCATCATAACTGGTACACAACATAGAGTTGATCAGAAGCCCTCCTAGCCATAGCTGCCCCCTGTTGTTCATCCTCTTTCATGTGTTTCTCATGTGTTACAACACAAATAATTTGGGGTACACATGATATTCAATATAAATTATAGCTATTCTTGAGCAGTTCTTGATCATGGAAGTCCACATTCTGACTTTTGGTACTTCTTCCCATCAGTCATATTTTCATTTTCCCCTGGTCTTTGCACACCATTACTTTAGTTTACCGTAACTTGCCGTTGTTTTTCATCCACCTGGACATCCTTCCATATTACTAGATCAGAGGGGGAGAAAGTGGTATGTGTAAGAACATATTCCAGCTGTCCATGTCCTCATTCTGGGATGGGCTTTTGCAGCAGGGGGAAAATAATTTTGGCTCCTGCATTGTCATCAGTATGTGTGTTGTTTGCTTCTAATTGGCATTCCTTTTTATTGTTTGGTTGGGAGCGCTCTGGATCTGAAAGTTCTGCCCAGCAGTATCAATAAGGTATTTGGGAGAATTTCAGTCTAGATTTCAGTGTTATCAAGATCTTGTATTCAAAAGTACTCAGTTCTGGCCACATTAGTTCTATCTCTGAGCAAAGCCCACTCTTACCTCCCCCTCTTCCCAGCCCTGGCAACAGCCTAAAATCAAAGGAACAGAAATTCACCGATAAACAAAAGAGCGATCTCTGCTTCTATATCTAGAAAGCACCTCAAGCAAGCAGCACTGTTTGCTTGAAGTGCTTTCTAGATACAGAATGAAACTATAAAGACCTGAAAATGTTCGTGACTATGCAAAATGATAGGAGATGCCCGAGCTTTCAGCCATCAGACGAACCACCAAGATGCTTCTGGTGTGAGGAAGAGGGGATATCTGGGACAAGGTGCTGACATTGCTTTAGATGTGGATGGGAGAGGCACTTTAAGAAGGGAGCCTCCAACCCCTCCCCAAAACCCCATTCCCTAAGGGATTTCCTGCCCCTTACCAAGATCATGAGACTCACAAACAGCCTCAACATGTACAGTTCCAGGATAACTCCGACACATTATGACTAAACACTGAAGTAACCAAATGTCATGCCATCTTCATCGGCCTTGCTATACCTTTAAGAAGCGGTCCTGAGCTCCTCCTGACCCTTACAATAGGAGGAAGGGATTACAAATGTCAAGTCGACACTGGAGCAACATTATCCTTGATTACAGAGCCACTGTTTAAAGGATCAATGGTACCAGGGGCAAGGGACAATATTATCAGAGTGTGGTGGTGGTGGTGGATGTAATGTATTGGCCACAACTGTTTTAAATCACTTGCTTAATGTCTGACCTACATTGCTGTATTGTTTAAGAGTTGCTGTTACTGAAAGCCAGACTGGCTGTCTCCAAGCTGATAATGAGGTTTGGGGTGGGGAAACTGTTACTTTAAACCTATTGGTTGTCACCTAGAGGTTAACTGTATAAATAGCTGTGCAGCAGCCTTTAGGGCTGCTTCTGTTCTGATTAATAAACTTGTTTGCTGTTTCAACACTTGCCTCGTTCAATGCCTAAAGAACCGAAGATATAACAGTGGAGGAAATAATACCCGTAGAATTCACCAATGATATGCAGGTGGAAATTGGTCCCTTTTCTCTGGATCATTCCTTCACAGTTTGTCCTCAATCTCCCATCACGCTGTTAGGCATAGATCTTTTATGTAAATTGAGAGCTACCATAAAATGCTCCCCAGGTAGGCTCACCTTAGAGATCCCAACCAAACAAATTCACTGCCTTGTCACCCAAGCCCCACATTAAGGAAAACCTACTGCACCCAGATTTGCAAGACCTACCCCCTTCCCTCTGGGGATGGGACTCCACTGAGGTGGGCCTCCTAAAGCGTGCCACCCCAGTTAAGATACTGGTAAAAGCAGGGCCACCCCTATGCATATCCCACCATAAGATCCAGCTGGAAGCAACTGAACCAATTAGGAAACTAATCAGGGCATACATAGCGCAAGGGATCCTCCGGAAGTGTACATCCCCATGTAACATTCCAATTTTCCCAGTAAGGAAATCCCGGCCCAATACAGAGGGGAACCCCATTTATCACTTCATGCATCATTTGTGCTTCATTAATGCTTACGTAATACCAAGGGCTCCAATGATAGCCAACCCAGCCACAATCATTAGTGACATTCCAGCCACAGCCAAGTACTTTACTGTAATTGATCTGTGCTCAGCTTTCTTCAGCATTCTGATAGACCAGGCTTTCCAATATCTATTTGCATTTGCCAAAACTTTCGTCTGGTAGATCATCATTAGTTAGGTTCACACAACCATTTTAAACCATAAAGCCTAGCCAATGAAACATGATTCCTGTGTTTACGTATGTCCATCTAAGAGTTGACCTAGTGATCCATAGATATACTCAGCAAAACAAGCCCATTGAAACTAGGTCCCTCTTTCTTTAAGGAAGGAAAGCAGTGCTCTTCACCCTCAATAGTTTTCCATTTGAGAGTTGTAATGCACCCTCAATGCACTGCTTGCTCTCCCTATTGAGATCCTGTAGTGCTCTGACACTCTAGATCACACACCCTGTATCACCCTTTGGATTCAAAAGCAGTATGAAAGGTACTTTAGACTAAACAGGGGGTGCTCATGTATGCCTTTAAGCAGTTCTTTAAAGCAGCTATATCTTTTCCCAGGATCATGCAGCTATCCTCCGCAGATGTGGTGGGACACCAGGAAATCACATGTTTCATTTCAGAAGTGGAGACAGTTGCTGTGTGCTTTTCCTGATAAGAACCATCTTTTTTATCTATGGCTCTAAAAACATTGCCTAACCCTAACAGAAAATATTTCGAGGAAATGAAGGATAGTGGTATAGATTTTCCTCAGCCTTTCCTTTATTCTAAAATAAAATACTGTGTTGGAGAGTTTTTGTTTACTCCAAGTTTGTTCACTTTTTCAAAAAAATACAAAACAAAACGAGGGGGAACAGCAAAACATTATCCTCCATTTTTTTTCTATTCTCTATCTCCCCCCCCCCACCTCACTCCCAGCTTTCATGTCATTTCTAGCTCCACTCCATTATTTGAGAATAATCCCAAAGGGGAATACAATAAAGCAGATAAATTAGAAAAGTTGAAAGCACAATCAATGTATATTGTAATAATGACAAAAATAACCCCCAAACTCAGCAGAATTGCATCCTAACTATAACAGGATGGGGGAGGGGATACATGTTTCTTTCATATTATTTGTGATAATTCATTTTTTTCTTTTCTGATCTCTGATTTTTCTTTAAAATATTTTTTTAATCCTCTAGCTCCCAGAAAGCAGGGATCAAAGGGGCAAGGTGTTTGGCAGATCCTTATACATGAATGAATGGAAATGAAGTAGTTCTCAATTTAGGAGAACAATTTTCGCTGCTAAGCAAGGTGATTGTTAACTGAGACTCAATTTTATGACCTTTTTTTTTTTTGCCAGGGTTGTGAAGCAAAACACAGCAGTTGTTAAGTGAATCACATGGTTTTTAAGGAGTTATGGCTTTCTCCAATGACTTTGTTGGTCGCAAATAGTAAAAATATCTTTGCTGTTAAAGGTAAGTTTGTACTTCTTTTAGCAAGGGAAGGAGGGATAAGAACAGTAGGCGACTCTAAGGACATCTACAATCCCATATGTTTATCTGAGAATCCATCCCAAAGAACACCAAGATAAGTCTGACTGCATTGCCAAGTTACAGCTTGCTTGCTTCTTGATTTGATTTTTCTTCATAGAAGATCAAGTTGACTAAATAAATGTATGAAATGTTGTCATTGCCAGTTAAAAATTCAGTAGAACTGTTGACTTAAGAAGTGAAGTATCTGTCATGGTTTATTTGGACCTTGCTACAGATTCATATTGATCATGACTAGAAAAATCATTTTAATGTTTTTTCCAGGAATCTAGTGGTTATACCAGTGGTGGCGAACCTATGGCACGTGTACCAGAAGCGGCACTCGGAGCCCTCTCTGTGGGCACGCACGCCGTTGCCCCAGCCCCGCCTCCGCCCAAGGCACCCTCCTCACCAGCAGCCCCTCTGGAGGAGAGTCGCCCCTGGGCATGGCCTGCATGGAGCAGCACAGCTAAGGACATAGCCAGGCAACAGGAACAAGACTTTGCCCTCGCGCCCCATAGTGTGCAGGTGATGCTGCGGGATGTGGGCGAGGGCATGGCTTCCATGGTGCTGCAGGGCTACCGCAGGCCATGGAGGCGGTGCGTAGCCCTGCGGGTAGGCGGGGCTGGGGGTGGGCGGGGCCGGAGCAGGCAGGGCGGGAGGCAGAGCGGAGGCGGGTTTTGGGCACTTGGTCTCTAAAAGGTTTGCCATCACTGGGTTATACATTTTGTTATATTACAATATTTGCAGCCTACCTAAGAGCAGTGTTTTCTGGCTGGTTTATAGCAACAGAATATTAAAATGCAACAACAACAACAACTATAATAAAACTAAAACAATAAAATTTTAACTGCAGTATCTTTAAAAAAAACCCCAGCATTGCTACATTTTGTGAATTAAAAGTTCAGAGAAGTCAATATGCAAGAATTTTCACAGCCTTCATCAGATACTGGAAGCAACACTGTGCAACTCTGTTATGCTATTCTATTCTTTTACTGTTGCTTCTTCCTTCTCTGTGGGTCAATATTGAGCAAACTGGGACATTACCAAAATTGCTGGGACATTACCAAAATTTATATTTACAAATAATGTTCCTACTGCAGACACGAATGGTGTGTCAGGTAGGTTAGGGGAGGAGTGAACCCATTCTTAAAAAATTTAGGCCAATCAGTTGAAAAAGAGTGGACAACTCTACGGTATTTAAAGGTGGGTAATTTGTTTAGGGCACAGAATACTTTGGAAAGCAAATCCTTGCTGTTAAAGGTAAATTTGTACTTTTTTTTTAGGAAGGGAAGGAGGGAATACTCTAAGGGCATTCTTATCTGAGAATCTGTTCGGTAGAACAACATCAAGGGGCTTCTGATTGTATTGCCAAGTTACAGTTTGCTTGCTTATTGATTTGATTTTTTTCAACATAGAAAATTAATTTGACTAAATAAATTGATGAAATGCTGTAATTTACAATTAAAAACTCAGTAGAACTGTTGACTTCAGAAGTGAAATATCTGTCATGGTTTATTTGGACTTTGCTACAGATTCATATTGATCATGACTAGAAAAATCATTTTAATTTTTTTTCAGGAATCTAGTGGTTATACATTTTGTTATATTTTTGTAGCCTAAGAGCAGTGTTTTCTGGCTGGTTTATAGCAACAGAATATTAAAATGCAACAACAACAACAACAATAATAAAACTAAAACATTAAAATTTCAACCGCAGTATCTTTAAAAGAACTCAGCACAGCTACATTTTGTGAATTAAAAGTTCAGAGAAGTGAATATGTGAAAATTTTCACAGCCTTCATCAGATACTGAAAGCAACACTGTGCAAGAAAAACATTGATGGCGTCTTCCTGAGGGGAAATTCCATCACGGGGCCCATAACAGTCAACATCTAATTAAATAGAAGAATAGAGATGAACCTGCAAGAATTTATATGACAATGATATGATTTTTCAAGTAGTTTGGATAAATAAGTAAAAAATTAATATTTGATTTTTCCTTCCTCAATTTATAATTGATTTATGTACGAAATCCTTATCTCTAAGATCTTTTTTCCATCAATTAAACTGCATCAAATTCATTGATAAATTTATAAATACCTTAGTAATTTTTCTCCATATATTGCATTTAATTAATATTTTCCTTAATTACAGACTATGGGGTGATGGAGAGGGTTTTATATATGTAGACATGCACAGACTTCTTTCTCTCTGAATGTTGGGTAAAGTGAGCAGGCCTGGGGAGGAAAGAAAGATATAGGAATAAGGGGGCTCAGAGTGAATGATTACAACATATTTTTTTTCTGCAGGAAATTCTGCATCACTAAGATGAAGAAACTCTTCATATTTTTGCTGTTTACTCTATTGCTTTCTGAAAAATATGCAAATGCTCAGTCATGTGTAATTGATAATGTGATTGAATTGAAGACTAAGAATTTAGTTGATTCCACAGGTATTTATTTTTTATTTTTATTTTATTTATTTATATCCCTCCTTTATTAGTTTTTTAAATAATTCAAGGTGGCAAACATGCCTAATACTCCTTCTGCCTCCTATTTTCCCACAACCACAATCCTGTGGCTTGAGTTGGCTGAGAAACTGACTGGCCCAAAGTCACCCAGCTGGCTTCCACATTAAGGCAGGATTGAAACTCTTAAGTTTCTTGTCACAAAGGTGATTTTTCAAAGAGGCAATTAGACTTTGTTGTTTTTTCCTTTGAAGACATTTCGCTTCTCATTCAAGAAGCTTCTTCAGTTCTGACTGGATGGTGGGGAATGGAGGGACTTATGCTCCTTGCAGACAGATGGTTATTTGCATTCTTTTAGAGAGTTGTTGAGACCACCTGGAGGTTTATCTGTATCCTCAAGGTATGGAGCCTTCTTGAAACTGCTGAAAGGACTGTGTGTTCTCCATACCGATTTGCAATACTCAGGTGACCTTGAGGACACAGATAAACCTCCAAGTGGCCTGCTGTCTGCGAAGAGTATAAATCCTTCCTTTCCCCACCATCCAGTCAGAGCTGAAGAAGCTTCTTGGATGAGAAGCGAAACGTCTTCAAAGAAAAAACAAGAAAGTCCAGTTGCCTTTTGAAAAAGCACCTTTGTGACAACTATGACCTGGATGACTGAGAATCTCCACAGACTCCCTCAGTTCCCTGGTTTCTCCCTTTATTTATCAAATTTCTACACTCCCCGTTATACTTGCATGCCTCTGGCCATTTTACAGAATAAACCGTAAAATGATATGAAAGCTATAGGTAAAAACAAGTTTAAAAAGAGATTAAGGCAAATTTGAAAGGGACACTTACAAAGTAAACAAGGCAGACCGAGCACCTTCAGACCACCAATCGCTCCCGAGGTTGAATAGCACTCTAGGACCTGCAGGTAAGTTGGCAGAGCCGGGTCTTAATGTTCTTCCAGAAGGCCAGGAGAGTGGGAATTTGCCTTGCCTCTGGGGGTAAGCTGGTCTGTGGGCCGGGGAGAACAGCACAGAAGGCTCTCTTCCTGAACCCCGCCAGTCAAAGTTCTTTAATCAAAAGGGATATATAACATGCCATACCTACCTGCCCACAGTGGGACAAGTGGATGAAATCAATGGAATCAACAGTCTATTTCTGGACAGAGATTTATTGCACACATCACCTACCTTAGACATGAGTCATGCACTTCCGATTTCTTCTCTAAATCAGAGCAGGAAAAAAAGGGGGGGAGTAGCAATATACTAAGTATATTGAATATGCTCTTGTGGTTAGTGATTTTCTTTCCTCTTAGATAGGAGTAAAGGCTGCCTTTAAAAAAAAGTCCTATATTATTTTGTTTAACACTTAGTGTTCTCATATCAGTGAAATCCGAAGCAATTAAATGCAGGGTGTCAAAGAGCAAATCCACATAGCCTCCTTGCCCTGGTGTCAGGATGGTTCACTAACGATTTCCAGAGGAAGGGTCCGCACGCCACAGCCTTCATCTCCTTTGTCCATTTGCAGCTGATACAGCCAGAGGATGGACTTCTTAGACACTGCTCTAAATGTAACTTAGACACTGCTCTAAGTGTGGTGCTTTTCCTTTTCTCCTATCATCAGATGCTTCCTGTAGGCAACATAGAGTGTGTTGCAGTGTATGGGAGAAGCAGCCGGCAACAATCTGTTCTCTGTTGCCACATGGGAGGTTGCAATTGGCTTTGCTGATTTTTTCAGGGACCAGGCTCTTCCATCTGGAAGGTGTGCAGCCACTTTTTGCAGTCATTTTAAAAAACTTTTATAACTGGGTTGGTAACCAGACCAGTGGCTGAAACCGATTAGCCTGTTCTTGGTTAACATTTCTGTTTGGAAGGAATCATCTTTTGTACTTGTGTACCTACCTGGCAGGAATTCCCAAGGAAGTCCTAAGCCCTGGTTCATGTCTTTCTTTCCTTAATCTTCCCCGCCCCCCCCCCTCCCCAGGAAAAAGCACAATGTTTTTTACTATTTGTAAAAAAATTGTAACATGTACCTTTGTAATGGGGTTCAGATTAAACAATTAGGCATCACAGAATAGCACAGTCATTAAACAAATCATCATAATGAAGAAAATAATAAAATGGTTCTGTTCAAAACTTTGCATACCCCTGACTGTTTGGGCTGATAGAGCTCCCACATTTAAACTTCCCCAAATTCTAGCTTTTCAAGAGCATGTATCCAGCAGCTGTCCAAAGCACTTGGTTCCACCTAGTAGTCAGGAGGTAGAAAAACTGTCTGGTATTTTCAAGTTCAGGCGACCATATGACAAGAAAGAAAGGAGGGGAAGACAGGGGAAAAAAATGTAGCGCTTAGAGGAGTGTTGTGCATGCCAACTGGAGGAGGCTTTTAATGTGGTGGATTATATTGGATAGGACTGTAAGGTTTTTCAGCTCAGAATCCTAATGAATTCCAGTGAGATTCTGAACACGAGGCCACTGGAAAAAACATAGTTGTTTATTCCTTTGATCAAAGTAATAAGCTGGGTGTCCCAATCTCTTGTCACACGCACGCACGCACGCACGCTGTGAGACAGAGGAGAATGAACACGCCCTAATAAAAAAGCCTCTGCCTTTTATAACTAATACACATTTTTTTTCTTAACATTGCAAGGTTTCTGCGCATCTAAAGATTTCTTTTGAATTTCCTTACCACATGTTGCAATTCTGCATCTCTAAGCTCTGAATACACAATAGCTCAATAGCCGGCAATTATAACAAGAGGATCAAGAATCCATTTCTCCTACTTGCAATAGATAGCTATTTCCCCCTTTCTTCATGCCTTTCAGATAGACGTTTTCTTGATGTTTTTAATTTTGATAAGTGGATGCTATGCTAATCATTTAGCTAATATTTTATATTGTTTTCATATATCAATTTGCTATCGATCTATGTTTTATTTTATTTTTTTTTAAAAAAACACATTTTGCATACCTCCCCCCTCCAATAGGATCCAATCCAATGGAAAGACAGTATGTTTCAATAACTTATATGTCTAATAGTTGCTAAACTGATGGCTTAGTTAACATAGTCTCACAAGAAGAAAATAGATACAGAGCAACCCCTTACCTTAAATTATAGCATGTCTGTAAGGTCAGGTACAGGTTCCTCAATGCATATTTAGCAGACTTGGAGCACTTTATTCTGAATTTCATCTCACCTATTAAGAAAGTTTTATTCCTTCCTTCCTTCTCACAGTCCTTGCCTTGCCTTGCCTTGCCTTGCCTTGCCTTGCCTTGCCTTGCCTTGCCTTGCCTTGCCTTGCCTTGCCTTGCCTTGCCTTGCCTTGCCTTGCCTTGCCTTGCCATTCATCCTCTCAGGACTAGCCTGGAACCTTCCCCATGTTCAGTTTTAAAGTTGTCATGGTTAAATACCCTTGTCCTAGAGCAGCGGTTCTCAACCTTTTTTAGGTCGCAACCCCCGATCTGTCAAGCGTCGCGCATGCGCGGTGCTACCTCCCGCGCCGCACATGCATGGTGCCGCCCCCTGTGCCGGCCGAGGCGTAGGCCACCGCCTGTTTAGGGCGGCGGCAGACAGTTCCAGGCGCTTCTGGGTGGCCACGGCGGCGATGGTGCAGGGCGACCACTGGCTGGGCTACCAGCTGGCCCAGCCCAAGTGAGGTAAGCCACCTGTCGGGCCCCACATGCGCCAAAAAACTCTCTCTGCACCCGCCGCTGCCCTGCTAGCCTTGCCTTCGCTGCCGCCCATTTGGGGCGGCGGCAGGGAGGCCCAGGCGCTCCTGGGCGGCCGCGGCAAGCAGCAGCGACAGCACAGGGTGACCACCGGCTGGGCCACCAGCTGGCCCAGCCCATGGGAAGTAAGTCACCTGCCGGGTCCCACGCGCGCCAGCTGCCCTCCCTGTGCCCGCCGGCCTCCCACCTCCGGCCCTCTTTTACTTACATTTTTAGTAGTTGCTCAGCAGGGAGGGGTGGAAAGTTCCGGACCGCTTGCCTTTGCTGCAGACAACTTGCAGCACCGTTTGCAGACTGGGACTTTTGGCGGGCTCAGCAGGGCAAGACAGCCTGGACAATTCCTATTGGCTTTTGAGAGCCAATAGAATTAGACTCTATTCAAGAGAGTCTATTCTATTGGCTTTCAAAAGCCAATAGAATAAGAGGGAGTAGCACAGCTAAGGAAAAGGGGAAAAAATGGCGTAGCACAGCTAAGGAAAAGGGGGAAAATGGCGGACTGTGTTGTTTGGCGACCCCCGTGAAATGGTCGTTCGACCCCAAATGGGGTCACGACCCACAGGTTGAGAACCACTGTCCTAGAGCTTTAATAATTATTGGTTTCATTTTCCAGTGTCTTCAGCTCTGGCGAAGATGCAGCTGACTTGCCAATCTGCGTCTGGTAAAGGGGCTTTTGCCACTTGTCCATCAGGTGAGAACTAATAACTTGTGGGAGAAGATCAGGAGCTAAGAGAAGAAGATTAGGTGAAAAGAAAAACTCTCTATCAAACCGTTTTCTCTGACATCTGCCAGACTTGTGTATGCAAGTATGTATAAAATGCAAACTAAACTATGCTGCTGCAGGAATCTGCTTAGCTTGGTATTTATATCATAATTGTTCCAAACTCTCAAAGTGATGCAGATCTGCATAACCTTCATCTTTTTAAACTTTCTCTTCTTTTCCTTCTTCCTTTTTAGGATTTCTACCCACTTCATGTGCCTGTGGAATGGGTTGTGGATCTTGGGATATTCGTCACAACTCAGTTTGTCACTGCCAATGTGCAGGTATTGACTGGACTTCAGCCCAGTGCTGCAAAATATCTGTTGGCTCCTAAGCTGCTTTGATGGCAGGTTGGCTCCAGTTTCTGTGCACAATAAAAGTATGAATCAATAATTCCATGAATTGTTCTATACAACTTGAATTTCTATCCAGTGTGGAGCTGTAATCTTATAAATGGCTAACTGTTGTATTGTGTGTGTGTGTGTCTGTGTGTATCTGTGTCTGTGTGTCTGTGTTTGTGTTTGTGTTTGTGTCTCTGTGATCTCAAACTGGAAGCAAGTGCCGTTTTCTTTATCCTGTTGGAACCCTCTTACATACAGAATGACAAAAGTCAGTTTTGGCTCCTAACATGTTCTCCCCATATTCTTATTGTGGCTGGAAAAGGGAATTGTCTCAGTGGCTTGATTTCAAAAAAGCAAAGCTCACACGCACATGTCAAACTTCATCTTGAGAATTGGTTTCATGCTCATATTTATTTACATATAACCCAAATCAAGATGGCTATACTTTCTCTATTTTCTTTACATCTCTTCCCTCTCTGTAACAGTGGTGCACTCTTACCTCACTGAGAGCTTGGAACATTTTGTGTGTGTGCTGTTATCCCAAGTATGCAGACACTTCATCAGATAAGCCGCCCTGGGTCTTAGGAGAAGGGCGGCATATAAGTTAAATTAATAAATAAACAAATAACCCAAAATAACCACTTCTAAAACAGAGGATGCTGCACTGGTTGTAAGCGAGGACTTTTTTTTAGCATTATCATAACTTTGAATGATTGATAAACTAATAAAAATAAACTAATAAACTAATAAAACTAAAAAGGGGGGGAAGGAGCATGCCGAACTCAGGAGCCTGTAGTGAGGAGATGGATAGCAATACACGCACAAAGAAGGAGGGTGGAGGAAACAGAGCAAGTAATGGGGCGGCAGCATCAATTAACATCAAGAATATAATCAACACACAGCCCAATCAAGTAGGACCTATGACGAGATCCAGGAGCCGTGTGCATAGACTGACTAGCACTATAAAGAAGACTCCCATCGACCGGTTTTAAGCCCTGATGATGTCGGCAGTTGGCCGACGAAAGCTTGGCACTAGATTAAACGTTTTTAGTTTTAAATCTTTCCTGGTGTTCGTCTTTGTTTGCTTTTATAATATGACTATACCCAGGATTCGTGTTTTTAACGAAATTAGCAATAAACTAATAGTCATATATCAAAGATTATCTGTAAGTATTTTTAGTAGCAACTGCCCATCTGTTGTGGTCTTGTCCAGGGATCATAGATTAGGAATTAGGCGTGATTGCTATATATCAATCTATAGGGAGGGCTGAAACCAGGCAAGAGGCACACATCTACAAAGAGGTGGGACTTGGATTGTGTTGCTGCATGGTGCCTGTTTGACCCTGCCCATCAGGATTATTATTGCAGAATGTTGCCATAAGAGCCATGGTGGTGCAGTGGTTAGAATGCAGCATTGCAGGCTAATTCTACTGACTGCCAGCAGTTCGATTCTCACTGGCTCAAGGTTGACTTAGCCTTCCATCCTTCCGAGATCACTGGGGGAAATATGTTGACTGTGTAAACCACTTAGAGAGGGCTTTAAAGCACTATGAAGCGGTATATAAGTCTAAATGCTATTGCTATAGCCAGTAAGACACAAAGAGAAATAAACAATCCATATTTCTTTCACTAAGACTATACTAATCTTATGCTCTGTGTGGATGATTCTTATATTTCTATATATGCGCATCAAACTATTTCCGTATGTATAGGGTTTAGTACATTATGCAGCATACAGAAAAGCCAAAAAAAAAAATGAAGATGTTCTTCTTCTTGGGCCATATCCATTATTGGACGTTGGCGATCATGTTGGCGATCTTGTTTTTATCAGCAGCCACACGAAAAAGTGCTGCTGAGTTTTGTTCAAAGGTGTTATATAAGGAAAAAAGGAAAGGAAAGGAAACGTATGTTTACAATCCCATTGACTCAGCCTCTTCACATCTTTCTATTCTTGCAAACCTTTCTTTCTTCCAGAATAGTTAATCATTGTAAATAAATTGACTGGAACTAGTTCATAGGGGGGGAAAATCAGAGAGAAGATCATATTTTTTCCAGATGCCCTTCACACATGAAGAGGGAGATCAAAATTTCCAGTGATGTGCTATTCACCAAGTAATTCAAGAATAAAAGTATTTAAATAGCTAGAAAGCCAAGTTTTCATCTGGAAAATATACCGGTAGCTAAATAAGAAATCCATATGGTTGAAATGATGAATGCAGAGTAATAAAGAATAATGAAAACTTTTGCCAACTTTATTAATCCATGATTAAAAAAAGTCAACATTTCCCTCCATCATTGCCCTCAGTTAAAGCTAATCCTTCCTTGTCCAATTATCATGATAAAAAAGTCTTTCTTCTCTCCCTGAGTAGATTTTATATGCCTTATCAAGCCAAATGTGGGGAGAAAAGCCTCCATTATCCAATAAAAGTTTCACCTTTTCTAACATCTTAATCAGTTTATTTTTCTTTAATTTATAAGTCTTGTCTAACCAGCCATGCTTTGATAAAGCAATTAAATCAGCGGTTCTCAACCTGTGGGGTCGAACGACCATTTCATGGGGGTCGCCAAGCACCGCAGTCCGCCATTATTATTTTTTTGGTCGGCCATTTTTTTTGGTCGGCCATTTTTCCCCCCCTATTGTGATGCGGGCGGTTGCGCCACGCATGCGCGATGCGCCCCGTCATGCCACGCATGCACGATGCACCCCGTCGCGCCGCGCATGCGTGATGCATCCTGTCGTGCCACGCATGCGCATGCGCCCCGTCGTGGCGTGCATGCGCGATGCACCCCGTCACGCCGCGCATGCACGATGCGGGCCGGGGTCGAGCCCCGGAAAAGGTAGAGAACTGCTGAATTAAATAAAAGACCAGATGACCTGAAAGCCTGTAAAACTTTAATTACATCCTCATAAATGTAATATGGGACCTGAAGGGTTGAATACATAATTCTTCCAGACTGAGTTTGAAAGGGCTGTTGCTCGGTATATGGATTCCTGGAATCATTGCATCTCTAGGTTGAGTGTTCTTAGTTCTACATTTTAAATATAAAGGGAAATTATCACTTTCTTTCCTTTTTTTCTTGAGAAAATAATTGTATTAAAGGAACAGGGAACTGATACCGAATATAAAATATATTATGCTGTGACCTTTCTTGATCAAACAGATGAACTATCCAGGGGATTGAATCAATAAACAGCCATCGAAGCAAATTAATCTGTATTGAAATAGAAAGGTGTATCCCATATTGACCAATAATATGTTCACAAGGGATCCTGGAGCAATGTATGTTGCAAATCAAAGTTAATTGACTTAGGGTCTTTCTCACAATTGCATTAAAATACTCTGATCTTCAAAGTGGCACAATAGTATGCAAGCATATTTTGCTCCAATTGCTGGAGCCCACCCTTTTAAATTTATTTATTCATTCAGTTTATGTAGCTGCCCATTTCATTGGTGACTCTAGGTCAGCGGTTCTCAACCTTTTTCAGGCTGAGACCCCACTTGTGCCGCCCATGCGCGGCGCGACCCCGACCCGCGCATGCGCGTCGCGATGGGCCGAACCGTGCATGCGTGGCGCGTGCGATGGCCCGTACCGCGCATGCGCGGTGCGATGGGCCAATCCGCGCATGCGTGGTGCGTGCGACGGCCCGAACCATGCATGCGTGGCACAACGGGCCGATCTGCGCATGCGCGGTGCGCGCGACGGCCCAAACCGCGCATGCGTGGCGCAACGGCCTGATCCGCGCATGCGCAGCACGCGCACGATGGCCCGAATCACACATGCGCGGCGCGACGGGCTGAACGGGGGGAAAAAATGGCGGACTGCGGTTTCTGGTGACCCCCGCGAAACGGTCATTTGACCCCAAATGGGGTCGCGACCCACAGGTTGAGAACCGCTGCTCTAGGTGGTTAATGAGAGTCTTTCTACTTCATCTGTCTTTACAGTTTTAATGTGGGTCAAATTCTAGTGCCTTGGATTCCCCTTCATTGAAATGTGATTAGCTAGCAGAAAAATGTCTAGCAATCACTCTGCTTAACCCAGGAGAGAGACCGACCCAAGGTCACCCAGTTGACTTTGTGCCTAAGGCAGGATTAGCACTCATGATCTCCTGGTTTCTACCTTGGTGCCTTAAACACTACACCAGATTGACTCTCTGAGATGGCTTATATCTTATAAAATCAGAAACTTGAAATAAAACCATAACATAACAACACTAAAACCATAACAATAATAAACACATCAGTATAAACAACTGGATTAGCCATTGAAATAAATCCTTACTCAGATACAGATATTTTCAAAAATATTTGACACATGCCTAGTGTTCATAAAATGTGGACAACCCATGCAAGGATAAGTTCGATGTCATTTTTCTGAACCTGAAATGGGGAAGGGGAAGATGACTTCTGTCTAAGTTAATCACTCGAGGTCAGCCATGAAAGATTCATCCAAGTTCTTTAGATTCTCACTGTTGTATGTATGACAGAGTTCATTATACCATTCACTAAGTTTATTATGGATGAAGGTTGAGTGCTTCTGCCCTGTTACATTTAGCACAAGTTTGAAGAACTGTGTTTTCATGGTTCATCACTTCTAGTTCTCGTTCCAAATCTAATCTGGGTATGACTGCTGATCAATTGGAAAATTACCACTTGCAGAGTTTTTTTAAAAAATGTAAATTAACCTTTAATCATATCCTTGGCTATTTCTCAGAGCTCGTATTTATTCTAATTGCATGTGTTATTATCCAGAGATAAACTTACCCAGTGAGTGGCTTTATACAGTGCTCCAGAAAGTAGATGTATCTCTCAGCTAAGCTTCAAAACACAGATAACACAGAATAACAGAGATAGAAGGGACCGTGGAAGTCTTCTAGACCAGGGGTTCTCAACCTTGGCCACTTTAAGACTTGTGGACTTCAACTCCCAGAATTCCTCAGCCAGCTTTGTTCTAGACCTGTTCTAGACCAACCCCCTGCTCAAGCAGGAAACCCTATACCAGTGATGGCGAACCTTTTTAGAGACTGAGTGCCCAAACTGCAATCCAAAATCCATTTATGCATTGTTGAGTGCCGGGTGGGTGTGGCCCATTGGGTGGGCGTGGCTGCGGTGGTAACGGCAGACTGGGTGGGACTAAAAAGTTCAATCAATCAATTCCAACTTTGCAAGATCTTTTTTTCCCCCGCGAGAAGTTGAAATTGACTGATTGAACCTTTTTTTTTCCACACAGCAGCGGAGGCCTAAAGCGAAAAGATTTTATAAAACCCAGCTGAAGGCCTAGGACTGGGGCGACGGCATGCGTGCCCACAGAGAGGGCTCTGAGTGCCACCTCTGGCAGCCGTGCCATAGGTTCACCACCATTGCCCTATACCATTTCAGACAAGTGACTGTCCAGTCTTAAAAGCTTCCAGTTTGGAGCACCCACAGCTTCTGGAGGCAAGTTGTTCTGTCAGGAAATTTCTCCTTATTCTAGGTTGGTTCAAAATTAGCCAATAGATACTTCACAGGAATTAATATTTCAGTTCCTTATACTTTGGAAACTTTCTTCTCTTTTTTCCACCATTGTCCAGATTGTTCCCATTTACTTCCAGTGGCATGGCACAGCTTTAATTATCAAACAGGCTCTCTTGCTCTATCATAGCCACTTTCTCTTTCAACTTCCTTTTCCTCAAAAATAGGAGAGGAATTGATACATACTGATATCAATCTTTTCCCCAAATTTGACAACATAGCATCTAGTTACCCAGGTTCTTAAACAAGCAGGAAGTCATTCATTTGTGGGGGGAAATACTTTTTAGGTATTTCAAGTTTTCAACTTATTGGAACTTCTTCCTCCTATTCAATGCTTTTCAAAAGCAGGAAGTAGGAAAACAGGAAAGAAACAGAGTAAATATAAGTGGAAATTCAAAATCTGCTAAGTGTATACTAGCTACTGCAATTCTACTAGATGGACCAGATACTGGAAACTGAAAACAGATAGTTATAATCTTTAGCAAATGACTTTCTCCTACAAATCTGATTGGCACTACCATGGCTGAATTTTGCTTTGGGGAAACAAAGTAGGTATATTGAAGCCAATATGTACCGAATTTCAGTCTTGTTTCTGATGTGAGAGTTTTAAGGAAAGGCAAATTGAGTATTACTATATTTGACGCAAGGGAGCACCAAGTTGCAGTATGGGTTGCTCAAAGTTTTCATGTAAGAAAAACAGAAGTAAGAAATCTGGATTCATCAGTTTTGCAAATAATACATATGAACATTAACATCTCCACTATGTCCATCTTGTTCTCAAGATAGATCCTTTCACCAGTATAGGATCATTCAGCTATAGAAGTACAAAAACTGAAATACAGACATTGAAATATTGAGATGTGCAAGATGAATAATAGATCCAGCTGTACCTCTAGACATCTTTGAGAAATTAAATGTATTTCCATAACCTTTAAAAGAAATCAGTATATTTTACTGGCTGTTCGCCATCCTTCATTTGCAATATGTCTTATTCAGGATTAATCATGGGCTACAGTTCCTATTCAGGGAAGCGGGTAGATAATTGTGAACTTGCCTCTCTGAAATGATGCACATTATATGTGATTAGTGGGAGTAAAATACTCCATGTCTAAGAACATCCTCATGCTTTTTGGTAAAATAGTTACATGCATTATGTAGATAGAGGGTAAAATATATGACTTGGAAAGAAAAAATGTTAAAAATTTGGGACAGAGTTACTTTTTATGTGGCAGCTGGTCACTGCAGGCACTTCCAGTTTAGCTAAAATTAAAATGTGTTTTTTCCAATGTAGTTATTGCTGTTTCTTAACACAAAAGAAATTTAGGGGTATATTTGCTGTCCCCATATGTTTTATTTGCCATTTCTTTATCCCTCACATGGATGAGCAAGAGCTGCCATGAAATCAGACAATTGATCGTTTATCTCATAAATAACTTAGGCCAGCTGGAAAAACACTGAGAAAAACTTAACTCATTCAAAGAGATTTCACTTTAATGAACTCACAATAAATGAGGATGGGAAATTCCAAGATTCTGTATTTACCCAGACTAGCATTAAAAATACCTTAGTGGAATATTTGTACTACTCTCTTTAAGCAGGGCAGTTGCTGGTGAAATAGCCTGAGCTGGTAAAAGGTACTTTGTGTCACAAAACTCACTCAAGCCTCTAATGTTAAAGATGGATTCAGAAGCTCTTCCAGGTATAAACTTGGATCTTTAAGGGGAGGGGGGTACTACCCCATCTAGAATTGTTTAAATATCACTTTCCCTGGTAGATAATTCATTCACTGTCAGCACTTCTGTCTTGTCTGGAATCAGTTTCAGTTTATTGACCCTCATCCACTCCATTACAGCAGCCAGGGAGTTAAATTCTTATACATCCTTATTTTATTTTATAAAAAGTATAATTTTTTAAAAAATGTAATGGGCTATTTTTGAAATGGTTACATTTTTATCAGTAAATATAAACTCTGGTTTCATTGATTGTATCTACTTCATTAGCTATAAATTTCCCTTTCTGATTGTTTTGACACTGGATTCAGCTAATGTTTGGAGATTTTGTATTGTGGCTTTTAGTTCCTCAAAATACTGCCCCTACATCTCTGATTATTTTCACAAGACATCCACTTTCTCTATTTATTCTTCAGAATCCTGCTATACCTAATCTAGGGATTATGTAATGATTGCATCTTTCCCCTTTCAGGAAGTTTTATGCTATGCAGGTGATAAAAGCCACCATATTCTTGCCGGTAGCTGCCATGTTTTCTTCAACATCTGAATGAGACATCATATGGTGTTGATAATGGACTTGACCTGAAGATTAAAGCTTTAACTGATGCTATAGGTATTTGGATATAGGAAAGTAGGCTTTTTCTTTTTTCAACATTTTATTAAGATGTAAAATGAAATACAAAACAAATAGTAGGACACAATGGGGAGGAAAAAGGGAGAAGAAAGGGAGGGAAAGGGAGGAAAAAGAAAAAAAAAGAGATTGACTTCCGACTTCCCCTGTTGCAGTAGAATAGAGTATTAATGTTGAACCTCAACTTTTTACTTTTTCACAATAGTAAAAACTAGCCATTTCTGTAACAACAAATCAATCTAGTCAGTCAAACTCAAAATCAAAGTTTCATTCTTTTCCACCTCAAGCACAGAAGCGGTTTCCATTGAGAAATGAAGGTACTTGTATTCTTGTATTCTTTTCTTTAATCAAAACAGTCAATTTGTAGGCTTTTTCTGATGCTTTAAAATTTGGTAGCTTCCAGATGAATTTTAATTGTGTTGCCATCAGACAGTTCATCAAAGATGAACATTTAAGGGAGGTTTACATGATATAATCTTTCTTTTGCAATTGTCCCATGCTTTCCCGCTATTTTTTCTGGTAAGGAGGAAAAGGTAGATTTTTAATGATCAGTAATACTTAATATCTGGAAATACCAACCACTGTTTCATTTTCTATGGTTCAGAGGAAAACCCAGCTGCTGAGATTAGGGTTCATAACTTAGCAAAATATACAAAAACCCTCTGCCTCCTGCTTAGCATTAAAATATCTGCTGCCAGCTGAAAATGGCTGTAGTATAATTCTGTTCCAATTCAGATTGGGCTTGTTGACAGAATTATAGCCATGCCCAAATGACATAAACCATGTTTTATATAATCATGTGTAGCGGCAGAGAAAAGTGGGATGCTACTAGTAACGCAGCTTAATTTAAAGTGGTTTGAGATTACTGATAGCAAGGTGAAAATTCCATTAATACACTCTGGTTTTTTTTAAATAAAATCTCACTTCTTTTACTGAGTTCTAGTAAATAAAATTATGGAGAACTGTACAATCTGCATCTAGAATTAGAGCAATTCAAGAAATCATAATCAATGTAACCAAAATACTGTTGGATGCATAATGAATGATATACTCATCTTCTTTAATCCTCGTGAAATTCTTCCACAAAAACTCAAAACTGAATTTTTAATTTGAATTTTAAATACTCAGGTTATTAAAAGAGTGGTCTAATCAAATGAACTCTGGCAAGTTCTGCATTAATGAAATATCTTTCGACAACCCGAAAAGTAATACAATAGTAATAGACAAATGCAAATTCAGATGACTAAACTCATGTAGGATTTAAACTGAGAAAAAGGGAGGGGAAGACAAATCATGCGGATACAGGTTAAAAATTCTATACTTTACCTCAAGTATACTTCTATTCTTATTTATTTATTTATTGAAGTCCATGAGTCATAAAAGAGCCCAGGTGGCCTATCCCTGAGCTTGTGGGAGAACAGCTTGAAGCCAGCTTGCCAGGTGAGCAGAAGATTGGAGGGGGGGAAAGAGAGAGAGACAGAGAGAGAAAGAAAGAGACAGAGAGAGGGAGAGGGAGAGGGAGAGAAAGAGAGAGAGAGAGGGAGGGAGGGAGAGAGAGAGGGAGAGAGAAAAAACCCTTTTGATATCTAAAATGAAGATAACACTGCATATATCCTTTTTTACCTTTATGAGAGATATATAATGTAAAAAAGGATATATGCAGTGTTATCTTCATTTTAGATATCAAAAGGGTTTTGCGACTCCCAGTGTTTTGTTTTTGGTGGGAAACGGATCCAAGTGGCTCTTTGAGTGTTTTAGGTTGCCTACCCCTGTCCTAGCCCAAAGTCTGGGGAAAGAGCCAGGTCTTCATGGCCTTCCAGAAAACTTATAAAGGTAGGCGCGCTCCAAATCTCAGGTGGGAGGCTGTTCCAAAGAGCCGGGTAGTTATGAAGAAGACACAGGAATTCAAAGGTCTCACCAGGGGATGCTTAAGGGAAGGGGTCCTATTACTAGTATTTATAAAATTAAACAATAGATTGAGGCTTACAAAATTTAGTCTTAGCACAGACATGATAGAGATGCTGACAAAAGCAATATGTAATAAGTCAGATTCTGTGTCCTCCTGAATATTGTTTATCCTCTTTAGGACCAGAAATCCAGAAGATCAAACAGGAAATTTTTTTGACTGTTGCCTGAATATATCAGGCTGGGATTTTGTACAAGGAAAATATGGGCCCAGATGCTGAGCCAGTGTTACCTGATAAATCAGAATGATGCTAAAATGATGGCACTAAGCACAATGACATAATCATGCCAAGACCCTGAGTATGTACTTGCATCAGGGCATTTGATGTAAGTACCTAAGTTGTTGTATTGGCGTGATTGTGTCATTATGTATATTTCATCATTAGCTCTCCTGTAGATGCATACAGTGTGGCATACAATGATCATAAATAATTTGTCTGCCAGCATACACATTCCTTCATTACAACAGCTGTTTCAGTTTTTAGCAACTGTTTTCTCTTCCTGTCCACTTTCCCTGTCCCCGTGATGCCTCAGGAAATCAGTCTACTCTAAGTGCTGTACTTCAGTGAGAGTGATTTGTGAGTCTTTGCACTTTGTTCCCATTAGGATGACAGGAGTTTAGAAAAATCTCCTCTTTGAACCAAATAGTCCCTGAGCAGCGTTCTCTCTCAGGTACCCGGTTTTGTGTTCAGCTTGCTAGCTGACACATGGCTTCATCAACAGTGAACAGAGATAGTGTCTTTCAAATTCCATGATACAGTTGGTCATGGTGTTTTGAGTTGCCTTGAGTACAGACAAACAGTTTTTCAGTTTCTGTATCTTTTCATGTAGGAATTTATAGGTGCCTTGTGACTTACATACAGAACACTACCACACATTAAAAAGAATTCAGTGTTTCTATTATCTTCCTACAGACAGAGGCGTTTCCACCCTTTTCTATATGTTTTAATTGAAACCTTTTCCTCCTCTACTATATCCCAAAGCTGTTTTTTCAAAAGGCAACTGGACTTCGTTTTTTTCTCAAATATGTTTCTCTTCTCATCCAAGAAGCACCCTCAGTTCTGACTGAATGCTCAATAAATTCCCATATTCCCTACATTCCCTACATTTAATCAGAACTAAGGATGCTTCTTGGAAGAGTAGTGAAACATCTTCAAGGAAAAACAAAGAAAGTCCAGTTGCCTTGGCACAACGATGATCTGGATGACACTCCTCTCCTATACTGTTTTATCAATTTTTTAGGCCTCTCCCATGACACAAAGATTTCTGTTCCACCATTGGCATTGCTTTCATTTCATTCTCAACTCACGTTATCCTTAGCTGATAAAGGTAAATAAAAGAAATATTTGTCTCCTCACAAGGACCAAAGTAGGTAAAACTTGAATGAATTAATTTAATGTGATCTCATTTTCTGCTGATTCAAGGATGGGTAAATAGCTCTAATGTAGGAATGGGGAAATCACAGATTCTTTGAACCTCACAATCATAATGTTGAATGGGGCCATTTAAGGTAACGATTTCCAACCTTCCAACCCAAATGTTCATTAATTGCCACGCTGGCTGTGGAATCTGTGATTTGAGCCCCGTTTCCTATTCAGTGCAGAATTTCAACCGAAAGCATGTGACAGATGGCTGTCCAGCTTTTGTTTGAATAAATCTAAACAAAAAACAAAAAACCTACACCCTCGCCTGGATTGTTGATCAACTAGGCTTTGAAAGCATTCCAGAATCACGGTCTTCTAAGGAGCACAAAATTGATAAGCATGATTTTCCTGGACCACTCATGAGGAAAAATTAAAGCAGATAAGAACAAATGAATTTCTTCATTTAAAAAATGTAATTTAGTTAGTTTAGTTAGTTTTTAGCGCTAACAGTATTTGGCAAAGAGCTTGTCTATCTCTTTTCCAGCAATGAGTCAGGGAATATTGTGCTGCACTGGGATTTCAGCAGCTGCTTGTGAATTATCTTCACTGTGTTTCTCTAGAGAGTTTCTTCAGAAATGGTAATGACAGCTGGTTTATTTGCCAATTCACCTGGGGGTTAAACTGCCGATTTCCTAATCTACTAAATTTGCCAATTTAATAATGTGTTTCTCGCTGAATAGTTCTGACTCAGACACCCACTGCTATTCTCTTTTAAAAGACGGCTGCTGCATCATGAAAAATTATCCTGCCAAATTCAGAGCACAAACAATTTATGCCCCCTCTCAACAAGGACCCAGAAGGAACTTATCTAGAGTGTTAATTTAACAAATCCATACTTACTGATCTGTAGAATTCAAATTGGAATCCTAATGTGGAAGGGGATCTCAGAAGTAATCTAGATCAGCCCTTTTAAAGCTGATAACTTTAGATTCTATCATTCTAAGATTAGAATTGTTGTGGTCCTCGACTTATAACCATAATTGGGACCAGAAAGTCTATTGCTAAGTGATGCAATCATTTAGTGAGCCTTGCCCAATCTTATGGCCCATTTTGGGTTTCTGGATTTAGGACAGGAAGATCTAAAATATTTCCGTTTCCTACAGCTGGGCTGAAGGAGAAATCCTTCAGTGAAGGAGGAGGAGGGGGAGGGGGGAGGAAAATATCCTCTCTCTCTCTCTCTCTCTCTCTCTCTCTCTCTCTCTCTCTCTCTCTCTCTCTCTCTCTCTCTCTCTCTCTCTCTCTCTCTCTCTCTCTCTCTCTCTCTCGGCTCATAACTATATGGCATAGATGAGTTTCTTCCAGAGAAATGTTGGTTAGCTCTGACTTTGCAGCATAACTTCCTCAGCAGGTTGTGCAATACTCCATAGCAGCTGAAACCAAAATTTAATAAAAGTTGCTTCTCTTGCAAAAATGGACACTACTATGTTTGGGGTATTTCTTGCTACATCCTCTGCTGAAAACTGTGCTAAACAGTAGGGATTGCATACTGACTGGACCATTCCAAAGTAGCTAATCTTTCTCAGAGAATTTAATCTCTTGTCAACCACAACTAGACTAGATATTTTCTCAAGTGAAGAGCAATCATCTTGGACTTCAATGCTGCAAATGAGGAAATGAATCTTTGTCTCATTAACATGGTACCTGAATGCTTTTGTGTACTCCAACTCTGTACAATGATTGAAGAAAGGTGATTGGTGAAACTACTACCTATATATCCTATTGAGCTATTAGTTTCATCAAAGCTCCAATGTGTAGATTGTAGGCAGCTGCTGGATGTGAGGCAGCTATAGAGACAAATGTTGTCTAAGTTCATATAACACAAAATCAACCGGGTTTTGAAAACTAGAGGCTAGGACCCTTCCCCTCATGGGGGTTATGAACAACTTGGGGTGGGGCAGGGAATTTCACAATTTTAAAAAACAAGCAACACAGGAGCACAGTAACAACTTGACCTGGGCTTTGCTTCCCACTTTGTCTGTGCTAACTTCAGCAGGTGAATGAAGTACTGCAAAGTCTGAGCATTCCTGTGATTTGTGCTTAACATTATATTATTAAATGTAAGTGGTAAACAATACTTTATTTCTTGCCCAACTCTAAATGAAATGAAACCAGCTGGTTTAGTGGAGGAGAATAATGGGGCAGGGAAATATTTATTTTTTTCCAGGAGTCACAATATTGCAATATTTGAGGACACTTGCCTTCCATCATGATGGCTTCACTTGTTTTTGGCTTAATCAATTGTATGAATCCAATTATTAGGCATGGGCCATTCAGTTTGGGGGAACCTCCTAAATATCTCAGGGTGCTTAAAACAGTAATTTTGTGAGGTTTTGTTTATTTTTGGCCTGATTTTGGGGGGGAAGGGTTAGGGTTTTGATATATATATTTTTTAAAAAAAACTACATTAAATCTGGATTGGAGGCTTAAAATTTCAGTTTCCCTGTGTAGCCCCCATATCAACAGACTTCTCCAGAGATCTCCCTAGCAAGATCCCTCCAGTTCCTATTCTATTCATTTTAAACAAACCTGTTGCCATGTCTCCAACCCACATGAGGGACTATAAGATGCAAATTCCGCTTTCCCTCTTGCAGTATCCAATAAAAAAAAAATCCAAGGTCTAGTTGCACAGTGACAAGAACAACTTTACCACCTGCATTAGAAAAACAGTAACCATAGAGATATCCATATAGTAACAGATAAGTACATATACAACGTTAAATTGTGGTTAACTATTGAACTCAATGGGCTAGATCTCTGTATTTTTCAAAAGGCAACTGGATTTTGTTTTTCCTTGAAGATGTTTTGCTTCTCATTCGAGAAGCTTCTTCAGCGTCTTGGATGAGAAGCAAAATATCTTCCAGGAAAACCAAAGTCCAGTTGCCTTTTGAAAAAGCACTTTTGGGACAACCGTGACCTGGATGATTGAGAATCTCTACAGATATAGACCTCTGTATTTTGCTCAGAGCTTACAGTTGGTACACAGCAGACTGAGAGGGACTGTGTATTTCCAAAGCGCAATATATATATGAAGGAACCAAAATCTCCCCATCCCTTGCAAAATGTCCCATGGCGGTAGCTATTTCTGCAAGTGTCCCCTATATCAATGTTCCTGCCAATCCATCCTTTTGGTTTGAGCCTCTTTTCATCTCACCCACCTAAATCCAATGCACCTCTCAGCCCTCTAAGCCTTTATTTCCATCTACCCTTACCTGGATGATCTACTGGACAATTTCCTCAGTGGTGAAACCTCTAGCATCCCTCATCAACGCTGGCTGAGTGTCCCTCTCTTGCTCTCTTGGAAGCTGCAGAGAGTGGTGCCCCAGCCAGAGAGAGAGAGAGAGAGAGAGAGAGAGAGAGAGAGAGAGAGAGAGAGAGAGAGAGAGAGAGAGAGAGAGAGAGAGAGAGAGAGAGAGAGAGAGAGAGAGAGAGAGAGAGAGAGAGAGAGAGAGAGAGAGAGAGAGAGAGAGAGAGAGAGAGAGAGAGAGAGAGAGAGATTCACTATAAGTGAAAACTGTTAGAGGTTCACAATTAGAGGGGGCTATTTTTTCCGTAATGACTGCCCCAGAAAAGAAAAAAATTGCCTTGTAGGGAAATTGCCTTCTTTTTAGATAAAAACTAATTCCAATTTATTATCTCCCCCACAGTGTTTATCATGTTCCAAATCAATGTCCTTCCTTGCACCAATTATTATTATTTGAATATTAAGTCTGAAAAAGCAGTAAACATAATTTAATTACATGTTGTCATACAGCAGGAAAATACTGTCCAAATTACAGACGATACAGAATTGGATGGTATAACTACCACATTAGACACAGAAGCAAAATTAAAACTGATTCTGATGTCAAAAGCAGGCAGTAAATGACAAGCAATTTAAACAGAGATGAATGCTAAGTTCTTCACTTAGGAAAAACAAATCAAATGCACAGGAATAAACAGAGGGTGTCTGGCTTGGTAATAATACAGTACATGTAAAAGAGATCTTGGAATGATGACTGATCAAGGAGCTGAATATGAGTCAATGATGTGGCTTCAGAAAGACCATAAAATATAATTTCTGAATCATGGGAAGTAATAGTTTCTCTTTGTGCTGCTGGTCAGACGGTCAGATCACTTGTGTGAAGTTCTGGATACCACATTTAAAAAAGCATTCAGATGAATTATATTCTGAAAAGGGAACCAGCCTAAGAATCCCCTGGAAGAAGAGCCTTGCAGGATCAGGCCAATGACCAATCTAGGCTAGCATTTGGAGTCCTACCCTGACAAATTATGGCACTGGGGAAGCTCACAATGAATAACCCTCCTCCACTTCTACACTCCAGCAACTGGCATGCAAGCCATGGGATTCCTGAGGAAATAAACAGTCATCAAGACTAGAAATCACTGATAACCTCAGTTCCTATGGATTTGTACAGACCAATGTTAAAGTCATATTTGATGCCAGTAAATATATGCATTGTATAAAGCAGGGGTGTCAAACTGCCGGCCCGTAGGCTGGATGCATCATAGCAAAACCACCACCCCATTGCCGACAATGGCAAAAAGCTGGGATACGTCGTGACACATCACATGACATTGCAAGTTTGACACCCCTGGTATAAAGAATCAGAGCCCTTCATTTCTGCGTTTCTGAATCTTTCTGCATTTTGTTTTAGGTAGTTATACAGCAAGCAGGGGAGAAAAAAAATCTTTTAATGTTTTTGAAAACTGGTTTGTCATTGTGGTTTCTGCAGATACAGGAAGCCAAGCTCTGTCTTCCGTGTCTGATTTCATTCCCCTGGGGGACCCTGGAAGGGTTGAAAGTTGCCCGGCCATAGCAATATGGCTCGTCACTAAGCTGCTGACAGCCGAAGTCAAAATCACCATCAAGCACCTTTAAAGCAATGCAGATGAAACTGGTTGAAATCTGATCTTCTCTTTAAGACTTTAAATACTTTTTCCTGTAAAAGCTGCCCAAAGTATCTTTCCCCCTGTGAGGAGAGAGGGAAGGGAATTTCTACCCCACCCTCTGAGAAAAGCGGCGACTACTTATCCAGGGGAGCAATTTTAATTTAACTGGATGCGTATGCTTTTGAAACTTGGGGACTAAAAGTGTTCCTATTCTTATTGGAGAAGTTTGTTTTTATTTTTTAAAAAAGAAATAAGAGTTGAAAAACAATCATTAAAAACTTTGGACTTAAAAAGCTTTAAACGGCATCGGTGACATCCTGTGGTAAAGTATGGTATTACAACTTGTTATTGCCTAAAAGAGACTTAGCTTGAAGCCCATACTCCAGAAAAAACTTCTCTGACCTTGACAACTACCACCTGTGAAAAACTCAGCTGCAAAGAAGGAACTGCTGAGCAGCATATCTGGCCTGTTTGAACTATGAATGTAAACCTTCACTGACTTTCAGAGCTATACATGGGGAATTACTTTCCTATTTCTTTACATGAGAAGCATATGTTATTATATGAGATGATGGAATACCTTGAACTATAAACTCTTACTCGACAAACAATTTCTACTATAAAGACCACCTATAACACATGAAATAGATGTCCCATACCTAGCTTTAAAAAACAAAAAAACTATTTTTAACATTTGATTCTAAAGTCTTCAACTTAACATACTATCAAGAGAATATGGATGAAGATCAGGAAAAAATCCTTTCCATGTTGAAATCAATATACGAAACCATTCTTTCAGCTTGTGACAAAATAAGATGCAACATAAAGGAATAAGATGCCAGCTTAAATATACAAACCCAGAACTTGACTACAGCCCAAGAACTAACAATGCAGAAAATAATAGGAGAAGTGGAACAACTAAACACTAAGACAGAGGACTCAATTGATCAACAGCTTGGAAGTTATAAATACCAAATGTTAATTTGAATATTGATGGGAAATTAAAGCTTGGGAAAAAAGCAATATCAGGACATTGATTGTATATAAGGATTGAATGTAAACACAAGATATGTATAAGCTAAAAATTATTGATATATGTAACAAAGAAGTTTTTACTTAGTTGATAATAATAAAAATTTTATTAGCCTAATATGAGATAGTAGGTATTAAGGGAAAAAGAGAGGCAATATCTAATGTTGTAACTTGAGATTTATACTAAAGATTTATGTATGTTATTGAACTATTGATTAACCCAGTCAGCACATTGCTTTTTAAATACTTAATTGTAAAATTAGAAGATTAATAAAATATATTTAAAAATCCAATGTTAATCAAGCCCAAATGGGATAATTGAAAATTGCTCAATTTGTTAAGGAATAATTACATGCATATTAAAAATGGAATGTCACTAAATAGATAAGAAAAAAAATCTTTTAATGTTTTGATTGTATACATATTCCTTTATCACACTTCCCCCTTTCTTTCCTTTAGCCCAAGCTAAATAAGCCCAAATATCAATGAAGCCCAGATGTCAATCTTATCAATCAACCATCTTAGGCTTCCTATCTTCAGTAAGTAGCAACACTAATTTAGTAAACTTGGATGGACTTTATTGTCCTCTATTGGTACTTTATCTTACTCTCTGGGTTCAGACAAGACCAAGGTCAATACTGTGTGTGTGTGTGTGTGTGTGTGTGTGTGTGTGTATACACATATGTACACATTTAAGCTGGCTTATAGATACATACATGCATGCATGCATGCATGCATACATACATACATACATACACACATATATACATACATATACATGCACCTTTAAGCCAGCTTTTTGATTCCTGGCAACAGCCTGGACAAGTCCCTACAGTTTTCTGAGCAAGATTTTCAAAAGTGGTTTGCAATTGCCTCCTTCCTAGGGCTGAGAAAAAGTGACTGGCTAAGGTCACCCAGCTGGTTTTGTGTCTAGGGTAGAATCAGAACTCACAGTCTCCCAGTTACTAGCCTGGTACCTTAGCCGCTACACCAATCTGTCTCTCTCAAAACTTAGTTGCTGCATTTGCATAAAGAATTCTTGGTTAGTTTTAAATTAATTTGTTTTTTGTTGTCTCTGGCCATGGCTCCCAACCTTTTGAGCACCAGGGACCAGTTCCGTGGAGAGAGATTTTTCTGTGGACTGGAGGAGGTGTTGTTTCACGCACTGCCTGCATCCTGAGGATAGGGCTTCACTTGGCATGCTGGCGACTGGTGCCGTTCCTCAGGCTGGGGATTGGGGACTCCTTGTCTATGGGATGAAGCTAACCCATTAAGTTGATTTATGGTTCAATACCCAGAAAAATTGTTCAGTAAAAGTTGTAACTCATCTTGTGTAAATTTATTGTAGATGCTAGGCATTGTAGATTCCCTTTGCTAGTACACAAATCAATATCCTGTAGGCAACAACACTGGAAAAAATCTCAGCAACTATATCACTGAGCTTCTGTTTATGGCATTTCAGTCCATGGGGAAGTTCCACATTACTGTACAGCTGGACATAACAAGTAGCAACGGGAGTACTGCAAAGATAGATCAAAGGGTTATTTGATCAGGGTCTTTGGCAAAAATTTAGAAAAACACAACAAAGGTTAACAGTAAATGTCAACTATGAGAGTTGCTTAATTTCAGCCAATGTCTCTGTTCCTGGGCTGCATTAACAGAGGGATAGAATCAAGATCATGTGAAGTATTAATACCACTTTATAACGCCTTGGTAAGGCCGCACTTGGAATACTGCATCCAGTTTTGGTCACCACGATGTAAAAAAGATGTTGAGACTCTAGAAAGAGTACAGAGAAGAGCAACAAAGATGATTAGGGGACTGCAGGCTAAAGCATATAAGGAATGATTGCTGGAATTGGGATATGTCTACTTTAACAAAGAGAAGGAGGGGGGGGGAACATGATAGCAGTGTTCCAGTATCTCACGGGCTGCCACAAAGAAGAGGGAGTCAAGCTACTCTCCAAAGCGCCTGAGGGCAGGACAAGAAGAAACAGATGGAAACTAGTCAAGGAGAGAAGCAACCTAGAATGAAGGAGAAACTTCCTGACAGTTAGAACAATTAACCAATGGAACAACCTGCCTCCAGAAGCTATGAATGCTTCAACACTGGAGGTTTTTAAGAAGAGACTGGATGGTCATTTGTCCGAAATGGTGTAGGGTTTCCTGCCTGAGCAGGGGGTTGGACTCAATGACCTCCAAGGTCCGTTCCAACTTTATTATTATTATTATTATTATTATTATTATTATTATTATTATTATTATTATTATTATTATTATTATTATTATTATTATTAATTTGCAAGTTGTTATCATAAAAAACATGAAATCAGACGAACAGTGGGGAAAAAACCCTAATATTTTTAGCAAATATATGAGTGCATCTACACTCTATGCATAATTGCACTTTTAAGGGTAGCTTAAGACATGCAAATAATGAATTGCTTGGAGGACAAAAAGGATGGAGCAGGTGTGCCATCCCAGGTTCCTGAAGGATGAAACAAAAGAAACAACAAGCAAGTATCATCCTTGGACTCTTTCAACAATGGATACACTTGTAGTTCTGACCAGCAAAAGTAACATTAATCATACTCCTATTTGATACTTATTTAGATGCGTGGTGCTAAAGTAACTGAGAAAGGGAAAAGGAAAGAACCGGCATGATAAACTTGTTCAAGAAGGGAGGCAAGAAAGAGAAAGTAAAAAGAGAACGCAATCTCCTCCCTCCTCCCTTCTGTTTTGTTCACCTCCCATTCACTACACAAAGAGCCCTTTGATTCATCCTTATCTCTCATTATCCGGATGGCTTTTTCTCGTGTGCGTCATGTCCCTGTGGATGGAAGTCCTTTTGCCAGCAAGTGTCACCTTGTGAAAAGTTCTTTCAAACAGATCTTTGGGGTGGAGAGGCTGCATGTGCCTATTTGCAAAGGAAGACGGGGATTATATTTAGGAGGCCACAAAGGCAAGGAAACACTAGAAGCTCTTCAACACTGTCTTGTGATGAAAAGCAAATAAAGGCAAACACTTGAGCCTTTTCATCGAAGTGGAGATTCAGGAAAAAGAATAAGACTCTGTCATTATTCAGGCAAGGAACCTAAGTGCTGAGGCTTAGAAATGAGCTATAAAAGGCACATATTTTGAACCCTCTGGAGAGGATAAGGCATAAATGATTAAAAATGTGGAATATTAAAGGTAAGACCTTGAGCTTGGAGCACATTTCCCTCAGGTAATGAGGATGGTTTAAAAAGGATAAAGAACTGCACTGATTCTGGCATAAATTCATTGACCACATTTCAATCACACTCTTAAAGAGGGCAGTTAAAAGTTGAGTAGATAATTCATGTAATATACTGAGCTTAGTAATAATCTAAGTAATAATCTTTTAGGGTAGTTTGTTTATGGTTCAATATTATATACAAACCTAGAACATGGATTAATTCAATAAAAACCCTACATGTTGTGTAAGCAAAGCTATTCTTTATTCGCAAAAGGACATAATCGACTTCCATGGTATTTGGGGAAAAGCTTTTTCTCATGCTGGCCCTAAAAATAAAATAAAGAAGAGAGGAAGACAATAGATAGCAGAGGTGATCTGTGCAAAAATGAAATGATGTGAGTCTGAAAATAGCATTGAGATAAATTTGCCCCCTTGATCTGCCCATTTATGCTGCAGGAAGAGGAATGGTGAAAAAAGAAACAGTAGTGGAATTGGAGGGCTGGACATTCAATTTCTGATCCCTTGTACATAAATGCCATTATTGACAAATGTACAAAAAGTGCATTGATTGCATTGTTGATTGCATTGTTGCAGATGCCATCTTGCCTGTTTTGGTAGTCCCTCCCCATCCCATGAATGCTCTGGTTGACAGCCATAGCTACATCTTCCGATGGCAATTTCCACAACAGAATCCTTGAAGAAATAATGTCTTTAGTATGTCCCTGACAATGGCCCTGACAAAAGTGCCCCCGAAACCACAGCTGAGCAAGACACCTGCCTGCCTGTCCGGCGACACTCTTCCTACTGTCCAGGTTTTTCATTGTTGTGAACATTTCTGTTGAGGATTGGCAGCGGGGGTGAGGTGGGGGTGTTTGGTTTTTATTCCCCCCGTCTGCTGGGTGGTTGCAGCAGGTTTTGGTCACTTCCCATGACCCTGGGATACTGTGACCAACATAAATATGAATCAGTTGCCAAGCATCTGAATGTAAATCACAAAACCCTGGAGATGCTGCAACATTCCAGCTGATCGGCGCTTCTTCTGGGCTCAGCAGAAGCGCCAGGATCAGTGCTACTTTCCAGCTGGAGACTGGCGCTGATCCTGACGCTTCCACTGAGCCCTGACAGCCCCGAAGAAGTGCCGATCAGCTGGAAAGCGGCACTGCTCCTGGCGCTTCCGCTGAGGCCTGACAACCCTGTAGCTCCAGCCATCTCTCGCTCAGGCTTGTGTAGTGCTGCCACCGGTTCAGCTCATTCCCCTCCCATGCTACTTTTCTAGGATGGTCGCATACCACCTGCCAGGTGCCAATGTAACACAGGTGGTACCCATACCACTGGTTGAAAAGCCCTGCTCTAAGCAGTTTACAGAGTCAGCATATTGCCCCAACAATCTGGGTCCTCCTTTTACTAACTTCGGAAGGATGGAAGGCTGAGTCAACTTTGTATGCAGTGGTGGGATTCAGCTGGTTCGCACCACTTCGGCAGAACTGGTAGTTAATTTTTTGTTGCCCAGGCCCAGAATGGACTTCCGGAAGCGGCATCCACACAGAAAACCGGTTGTTCACATAACTGAATCTCATCACTGTTTGTATGCATTTGTCCTTAATGCAGCCAGAATTAGCCTCTCTGTCTTTTTCTTCCACTTTCCTACTCTTAGCCATAGCCTGATCTTACTATTACTTGCTTTGCCTGCTACTTGTTTTATTTGTTTGTTTGTTTGCTTATTTACTCACCATGTGATACATTATTATTATTATTATTATTATTATTATTATTATTATTATTATTAATTAAATTTCTATGCCACCCTATTCCGGGAACTCAGGATGGCTCACAGCATAAATAGAAATCCAATATAAAAAACTACATAATACATATATAAAAAAATACATATATAAAAAAGAGAACCCCTAAATTAAGAAACCATTCATTCAGCAAACGTACACACAAACATACACTGGCTAGGGGCAAGATGTCAACCGCCCCAGGCCTGTCGGCAGAGATGTGTCTTAAGGAGTTTACGAAAGGCGGAGAGGGTGGGGGCGATACGGATCTCCGGGGGGAGTTGATTCCAGAGGGCCGGGGCCGCAACAGAGAAGGCCCTTCCCCTAGGCCCTGCCAGGCGACACTGTCTGGCTGACGGGACCTGGAGAAGGCCGACTCTGTGGGCCCTAACCGGTCGCTGGGTTTCGTGAGGCAGCAGGCGGTCCCGTAAGTAACCTGGTCCGATGCCATGTAGGGCTTTATAGGTCATAACCAACACTTTGAATTGCGTTCGGAGACCAATAGGCAGCCAATGCAGCTCGCGGAGTGATGCCGAAATGTGGGCATTTCTGGGCAGGCCCAACACTGCTCGCGCGGCCGCATTCTGCATTACCTGAAGTCTCTGAACGTTTTTCAAAGGTAGCCCCATGTAGAGAGCATTGCAGTAGTCGAGCCTCGAGGTGATAAGGGCATGAGTGACTGTGAGAAGAGACTCCCGGTCCAAATAGGGCCGCAACTGGTGCACCAGGCGAACCTGGGCAAATGTCCTCCTCGCCACAGCCGAAAAATGATGTTCCAAATTTAGCTGTGGATCGAGGAGGATGCCCAAGTTGCGGACCTTCTCCGAGGGGGTCAAAAGCTCCCCCCCAGGCTGATGGACAGATAGATTGAATTATCTTTGGGAGGCAGAACCCATAGCCACTCCGTCTTGTCGGGGTTGAGTTTGAGCCTGTTGGCACCAATCCAAACCCTAACAGCCTCCAGACATCGGCACATCACTTCCGCTGCTTCACTGAAATGACACGGGGTGGAGATGTAAAGCTGGGTATCATCAGCATACTGATGATATCTCACCCCGTGTTGTCGGATGATCTCGCCCAGCGGTTTCATGTAGATATTAAACAGCAGAGGGGAGAGGACCGATCCCTGAGGAACCCCACAAGGGAGGAACCTAGGGGTCGACCTCTGACCCCCGCCAACACCGACTGCGACCAACCAGTGAGGTAGGAGGTGAACCACTGCAAAACAGTGCCCCCAACCCCCAACCCCTCCAGTCAGTGCAGAAGGACACCATGGTCAATTTGTCTTGCCATATCTCTTTTCTATTCCTTTTTTTATAGGGCAGTTTGGTCTCTTGGGTATTCTGTAAGCCTTCAACTATCTGGTAAACTTGCAACATTCCATACCCACCTACGTTTCCTGGAAAGTAAAGTTTAATAATAATAATAATAATAATAATAATAATAATAATAATAATAATAATAATAATAAAGTTGGAAGGGACCTTCGAGGTCATCTAGTCCAACCCCCTGCTCAGGCAGGAAACCCTATACCATTTCGGACAAATGGCTGTCCAGTCTCTTCTTAAAAACTTCCAGTGTTGGAGCATTCACCACTTCTGGAGGCAGGTTGTTCCATTGGTGAATTGTTCTGTCAGGAAGTTTCTTCTTAGTTCTAGGTTGCTTCTCTCCTTGATTAGTTTCCATTCCGTTGCTTCTTGTCTTGCCTTCAGGCGCTTTGGAGAATAGCTTGACTTCCTCTGGATAAAGGGCATGATTCATTGTCATTAATCTTCCTGTCCAGGGCTTTTAGTTCTACATGAGTCCAATTCACTCTTCCAATTGTGTATCTAATGTCTGGAATTGCCCAAGTGCTAACGGTATTTCCTCCACTGAGTCTGGATTCTAAGCTCACTTTCATGATGCATTCACTTTTAATCTTCTTCCTGACTTTAAGTGTTTGATGTTGTCAGCCGGAAGGTGCTCAGGTATTTATGATCTTCCTGATCCAGACTCATGATATTATTTCCATAGAGCATCTTGATACCATCCGTGTTCATTATTTTTTCCCCTGTCGATGGTAAGGGTGGCACATGTTGTCCAAACTCTGTGGCAGTATCTTGGCTACGCATATGGGCAGTGTTGAGCGGTGATTCTATTTCAGGCGGTGTTTTTCTATACAGTTTCTGATCATTGATGTAAAGGAGGCGGGATAGCCTCTAGCAGATATTTGATAGCCATTTTGTTGTTGTTGTTGTTGCTATTTACATAGCAATGTGAAATCACAACTACCAGTCCATTAGCTGGTATTGAGACTATTCAATAGTCACTTTCTGGTGCAAAGAAACGGAAAGGGGATAGAACAAGACTCATCAAAGTTTTACATCATCCTGGACCACCTGCAGTCGTCCAAATGTTTCTCAAATTATGGTTCCCAGCAGCCCCAGCCAGCCTGGCCAGTGGCAAAGTAACACAGGGCGTTACAGTTCAGTAAGGTTTGAGCGGCCTTGCCTACCCAAGTAAGCAGGACTCCCACCCACTGAGGCAAGTCGTTCCCAAGCCTTAGGTCCCCCCAGCTCTCCTCTAAGAACTCCAGGGACCCCCCCCCCCCAAAATCGGGGAAATTTGCAGAGGGGCAGGATATTTCTCCCGCGGCTTTCCGTCGACCCTTGATTTCTTTTGGGGCTCCCGCCAGGGAGACGGTCTTCCGCGAGATGGCCGTCTTCCATCTGTCTTGGCGGCAGCGTCCTCGGGAGCCAATCACAGCCGCTCTTGGCGCCGCTCTTCCTTCAGTTCAGCCGTCCGGGCGTCTTTGAAAAAGTCCGGGATGCGGCGCTTGGGCGGACAATGGCGAGAGTCCTGCGGAGTTAAGCCGCCTCGGCGTGGAGAGCATCCGCGGTCCCGGAAAATGCGCTTCTCCTCTCGTTGCGCTTGCAAACCTAACTCTGGCGATTGCGGCGGCGGCGGCGGCGGCGGCTGTAGCAAGCAGAGAGGCGCCAGCAAACAGCGGGGGAAGCGGCCTTTGCTGACCGGGTCCTGCACTGTGCAAGGGGGAGGCGGGCAGGTCTTCCTGTCCCTACTTCGGGCAGCCGGCTGCATTGTCGGTGGGATTAGACGCGCCGTCCCCCTCTTCCGCTAAGAAGAGATTGAGACGGGTGGAAGGGGCTGCTTGCCTCGGCCCCCTCCTGCCCGGTCCTGCTTCGATTTCAGTTGCTGAAAGTGAGGCTCTCGCAGCCGCGCATTGCTTGGAAGCAGGACTGCTCCGCTCTAGAGGTAGCCTTTCTGCTGCCCCTCCGTATGGCTGCAGAGCCCCTGCCTTCCGAGGCCTCCTGGGTCAACTGGATGGGCGAGCCCACCGTAGCCTGGCAGAGTGACCCCACCAGCACCAAGCCCCGGAAAGGGCCAGGTGCCTTCCAGCTCGGGACGCAGTTCTGGATCTTTAACCACAGCGGAGAGGAGACCTCGCCCCCGTTTCTGACCGACGCTTGGCTCGTTCCCCTCTTTTACGCCCTGATCATGTTGCTGGGTCTGGTGGGCAACGGCCTGGTCATCTATGTCATCAGCAAGCATCGCCAGATGCGCACAGCCACAAACTTCTACATTGGTGAGTCCACTCAGTAGCGACAGAACTCACCTGGAGCCCAGGTGGTTCCAAGGCAAAGGCAGAGTCCGTGAACGTACTTTCTTCTGCAATACTGTAAAATGAGGGGCAAAAAAGATTCTTCTAGCACTTCTGTTGGATGTTCTGCCTTAGCTGGAACCTAGAACCTTAGAAGCTGTCAGGGTCTTAGACCTAGGTTCTCACTCTGTCCAGTCGTTTCCATCAACTTCCATCAAGACTACTTCAATGAGCGTTTAAGACCATTTAAGACGTTCCCACTGATAACACCAATTGCTTGTAACATTACATTCAATTGTGTACAGTGAAGTTGACATTTCTCAGGCATTAAATTTACTTGTAATATTTGAAAGAGGGATGATATTGCTTGCCACTTGCTCCAAGTTGTAAATAAAGTGTTTTTAAACGTTAGCTTTGATTACATTTAGTGATTTCACAGACAGATGGTTAAAATACTTTCTTTTTAAAAAAAAACAAAACACACACCCCACCACACATTCACTAATTCTTACTGCATTTCCAGATTACACTGATGTGTTGCTCTTTAAGTTCTTCAGCAGTTTTGTCAAGTAAAAATCCACAGTGTGTTATAACTTTAAAGGAATACTATTCGATATATATAAATTAATGTAAAAGCATATTGCTCAATGGATTTTTAAAGTGTTTTCAAGTTGTGGGTGCTGCAAACACTGGAGGTTTTTAAGAAGAGATCCGACAGCCATTTATCCAGAATGGTATAAGTCTCCTGCTTGGGCAGGGATTAGACTAGAAGACCTCTGAGTTCTTGTCCAACTCTGTTATTCTGTATTCTGACTATATTAAGATGATGAACATTCCAAAACTATTTACAATATGTTCAGAGAAGCTAGGTTAAAAAAAAATCTTACCCCCAAGCTCTGACACATTTTCGTATGACACACACCTAATTCAAAAGATATTGGGAAACTTGTAGAATTCCAGGTGTGGCTGTGCTACAACTCCTAGCTTTCATCATTATTAGCCACAGTGGCTGAGATGATGGGAATAGAAATTCAGTGTTTCCCGGAGAGCCATAAGTTCTTCACCCTTGATTTAGTCTTATCATAACTCACAAAGCTGGGCTACCATATGCATCTGAAGAGGTGAGGTAGCTACATCATATCCCTAATTGATCTGGCATTATGATGCATGTCATTCTATATAAATATTTTTGCATTAGGAAAAAGGTATGCATACTTAGTCTGGACAAAAAACTGTATGCTTCGTCTTTCAGAGTTATCTGAAAAGTTATCAGTCTACTTTCTAGCACTATTAGAACCTTAGTATATATAATTTGCCCCTTTTATGTAATCATTCCATTAAAATTAGGAGTTGAATTCCTCCAAGGTTCCTTCCATCATCATCATCATCACCATCATCATCATCATCATCATCATCATCATCATCATCATTATTATTATTACCTTTGTGTGGCATTGCATTAAATACAATGGCAGCTGTAGGAATTAGTAGTGCAATACTACCGTACAGTATTTTTGGGTTCCTCATCCACAGCTCACTTAAAGTATAATCCACTAGTCCTTCAGTGGGTAAAAAATTACAATTACAAATTTTGCTGCTCCTACTGCTGCTCACTCTTGGCTCCTGCTAAGTGCTTCTGCCTTCATTTACTGCGAAAAGGGCCACTGAAGGAAAAGGACTGACCGATTCACCCCGGTTTTGCTTCTTCCATTCTGCATAAATATTTCAGCCAGTGAGAAACATGAAGAACGTGAAACAACAACGGTAGAAGTCAGGAGGAGGGAGGTAAAGATACGTGCGATCACTACAGCACATTTTCTCTTGAGTCCCAGACAAACAGGAATCCTTTGTGTTAGACAGAACTGTAAGACCTGAATCGGGGAAGGAGGCTGACATTACTTGTCTCAGCTAACCTTACGCCAAAGCTGATCTCAACTTTGTGTCTTTCACAGCAAATCTGGCTACCACTGACATCATATTCTTAGTGTGCTGTGTTCCCTTCACTGCCACTCTCTATCCCTTGCCCAGCTGGGTGTTTGGCGACTTTATGTGCAAATTTGTCAACTATTTGCAGCAGGTGAGCTTGAATGATAGAAGAATATCTATCTATAATTGTATTTTAATTCCCACACATACAGTTGATGATATGAAGTGGATATATTTCAGTGTCTGCAGATGGTGCCAATTACATAGCTGTAGGTTAGGACTGGCAACTCGCAGGCTATTTACATTTTCCTCTCCAGCCTTCCTAAGCTATTACAGATCTGCGGGGACTATAAACTATTCACAGTGAATGCAAATAATGCCGTTCTTGCTTTAAAGAGGAGAAGGAGGCGCACGAGCAACTGAAAAGTGAATTTGGATTTTGGTGTCACCGCCACATGCTTTTGTCTCCTCACCAGGTGACTGTCCAGGCTACTTGCATTACTCTGATGGCCATGAGTGTGGACCGCTGCTATGCTACACTGTACCCATTGCAGTCGTTGCGTTATCGAACCCCCCAGGTAGCCATGGCCGTCAGCTTTGCTATTTGGATTGGTGAGTGGGGCTTGCAAAATCTGTGAGCATTTATGCCTTTGGAAAAAAGAAGAGGCTATGTTGCTTGAGGTGGAAGGGAGACCAAACCCATGTCTGACACATCCAGACTTACCTTCTTGGGATTACCCTGATAATCAGCCATCAAATCACTGACCACTCTCTGGAGTTGCTTACTTAATTAAGAAGTGAGGTCAGAAGGTAAGAGAATGTAAAAAGTGCTACTGTTACTTTGAAATATACGTATATATAAAATAAGCAGGATGAATACAAAATCAAGACAATCCAAGTGTCCTAACTTTTGAAGCCATTATTTGAGTTCAAACCAGTAATCTTTTATTGGAAGTCAGACTGCATATAAGTTTCATAAATCATCGTCATTTGACATTGAGTTTGATATCAGAATCCAGGACTTACCTTCCCCTAATCCAGTGGTGGCGAACCTATGGCACGCGTGCCAGAGGCAGCACTCAGAGCCCTCTCTGTTGGCACGCACGCCACCGCTGCCAGCAGCAGGTCCATCAGGCCGCCCCCGCTGCCCAGAGCAGGAGCCCCACCCAGCACAAAGGAGGTGAAGCGGCCGACTAGCAAGCTCAAGTAGAGGTGGTAGAGCAGAGGTCACCGACCATTGTCGATTGGTGGACTGGAAGAAAAGGGAGGGGGAAGCATTTTACATGCATGCATGCACGCATGGGGCCACGAGCACGCACGTGCTGCAAATGGGGCGGGGCTAGTGCCTGCGTGATACCCACTAGCCCTGCCCTATTCTTACGTGGTGTGGCAGTGGCTGTTTTTGCGCCTTGCAGCGTGGTGGCCCATTTTTTTGCCACCAGTTTTTGCATGTCAGAGATGGCACCACAATGCTGATGTGGTCCTGGCACTTTGCAATAAATAAGTGGGTTTGGGGTTGTGGTTTGGGCACTCGGTCTCTAAAAGGTTCGCCATCACTGCCCTAATCTATCCACTCAATTTCTTATAAATCAGCAGTCTCCAAGCATTTGAGTTAATCAACCCCTTCATGAAGTTTCAGAGTTTTTATCAATCCCTAAACTTTTACTATATGAAAGTGATTGAATAAATACTACTTTAACTAATAGTACTATGTAAGCTTAAAATGTTTGATAACCATTATCTTTAAACTGTTTAAAGTTCAAATTGTTGACTATCATTACAAAGCTAAACATTCTAAATGATGGATTTTTGAACTTGGTCATATTTCAGTTTCTTTTCTTTTGATCCTTCTGTTTCTGGGCTAGGTTTATAAATACTCTGAACACCACTTTCAAAAACATTCTCCCTTACCTCTATTATATATTATGTGAGAGCCAGTTTAGTGTAGTGGTTAAGGAACCAAGCTAGGAACCAGGCAACTATGAGTTCTAGGCCTACCTTAGCCAGCTGGGTGACCTTCGGCCAGTCACTTACTTTCAACCCTAGGAAGAATCCAATGAAGCACCATTTTTTAAAATCTTGCCAAGAAAACTGCAGGGACTAGTTTTTATCTCTATTAGTAAATCAGCAACCATACTCATCTACATGTACATGCATCCATGCATGCATCCATGCATGCATCCATCCACTGTTCTCCTTTCTAAGAGATAGGATCATTCTGGTTTTCCTCAAGTCTTTCTAGAGTTTGTTTTCTAAATGCTCATCCAAGGATTGTGACTTCTGGTTCTATGACCTCCAGGTTCCTTCATTCTCTCCTTGCCCATGGCTATGTTTCACCGTACTGAAAATGGCTACTGGTATGGTTTACGTACCTACTGCATTGAAGCTTTCACAAGCAAGAACCAGGAGCGCAGCTTTATCCTCTACACTTTCCTGGGTGTTTATCTATTGCCTCTTCTCACTATTTGCTTCTGCTACACCATTATGCTCAAGCGCATTGGACGTCCTGTGGTTGAACCAGTGGACCATGATTACCAGGTAAGATAGTAGAAAGAAAGTGAAGGGTCACTGTGCTTCTGTTATTAGATTTTTATAGCTCCTGCAATCTTTTGTATGTGCAAAAACAAAGTCCCAGTTCAGGTAATTTAAACAAATGTTAAAAAAAAAAATCTGAAAGAAAAGTTAAAAACCCGTCCTCTCCATATACACTGCTTAGGTGTAGCCAGAATAAATTTCATGCAGTTGCCAATATGTATAATATCTTTTGGCGAGGGTTGAAATAATTTTCTTTGCTCATGCAGCATATTGTGCTAATTAAGCTACTTTGTACATAATTAACCTTAAGGTCAACTAGCAGCCTGAAGAATCATAAACAGGTTGGTTGTGAATCATAAATACATAATACATCATGCCTTCATTTATAATAACAAATATATTAATTTTAATTAAGAATAAAATAATATTTAATCAACTATAACCCCATTGGTTAAAGAACTTTGAGTGGCTTGGTCTAGGACAGGGGTAGGCAACCTCGGCTCTTTTATGACTCGTGGACTTCAACTCCCAGAATTCCTGAGCCAGCTATGCTGGCTCAGGAATTCTGGGAGTTGAAGTCTACGAGTCATAAAAGAGCCGAGGTTGCCTACCCCTGGTCTAGGAAGAGAGTTTTCCCTGCTGTTGTTCCCACCCTATGGAACAACTTGACCCAGTGACAGGCCCCCACTCTCCTGGACCTCCAGAAGAGCATTAAAACCTGGCTCTGCCAACTGGCCAGGCGATCTAGCAGTGCCATTCAACCCTGGTGGTGGTTGGTGGGTTGAAGGTGCTCCCTCTGCCTTTTAACTCTGCAGTTATTATTTTTTTTAAAAAAATATTTGGTTTAATATGGTTTTTAATTATGTTTTTAACTATGGCTTTTATATGATTTTACTGTTTTATTTGTAAATATCCAGAGTCGTGCAAGTATGATGAGCAGGATAGAAATCTAATAAACAAACATTTTTTTTCTTATTTCATTTTATCATCAATTTAAAATGCCTGGCAAAACAGACATATTTTTGTATGCTCCTATATCCGTGGTGGCGAACCTATGGCACGGGTGCCACAGGCAGCACGCGGAGCCATCTCTGATGGCACGTGAGCCATTGCTGGGCCGAGCTGCTCCCTCCTCTTCTCCGCACATGCGCAGTCTGGGAATAGGTGAGATCCTATAAAAGGAGCAACTTTCTGTGGAAACAGCATTTGTTGCAGACAGCAAGAGAGCGAGCACGAGTCAGAGTGGACAGCGAGCGAGCGAGCGAGCACAAGCTGACAGCTCAGTGGCCACGCCCACCTGACACCCGGTGATGCATAAGTGGGTTTTGGGTTGCAGTTTGGGCACTCAGTCTCTAAAAGGTTCGCCACCACTGTCCTATATTGTTGAAATCTTATCTGAAAATGTATAAGATTCTTTGGACTTGCATACAATGATTGGGCCCATCAGTTCTCATTTTTTCTTCTTCAACTGTTTATATAATATCTTTCAACAAGAAATTGAATTCCTATGTGTTCTGAATTTTCGAATTCTGTATCAGTTATGGAGCACCAAAAATCAAGGTCTGCTTAGTTTGTTTTATTCCCAATCATTTTTACCCAAAATGAATTAAATTAAATTAAATTAAATTAAATTAAATTAAATTAAATTAAATTAAATTAAATTAAATTAAATTAAATTAAATTAAATTAAATTAAATTAAATTAAATTAAATTAAATTAAATTAAATTAAATTAAATTAAATTAAATTAAATTAAATTAAATTAAATTAAATTAAATTAAATTAAATTAAATTAAATTTTAAATTATTCAATTGATCTCCTTTCCCCAAAGCTCTCTGCATTTGTGGGAAACTTCAGGGAGAAAAAAAATGGTAATGAGTGGGAAAATGGAAGAAAAGGTGAACATAAGATGATAAGTAATGTAAGGACAGTCAAATAATATCTCCCCCATCCTCCAAAAAAATAGCCAGATTGGTGTACTGGTTAAAGGTGCTGGATTATAAACCAGGAGACTGTGAATTCTAGTCCTGCTCCTGCTCTAGAATCACAAAATCCAGATGGGTGGGTCTGGGTCAGTAACTATCAGTCCTAGCAAGAAGGTACTGGCAAGCAACTTCCAAAAAACTTTGTAAATTGGCAGAAATCTGGGCTGACCTGATGGATGAGAAAATCCCGGCATATACAGAGTATCAAAATAGCTCATATAGGCCTGCTGAGTCCCTTGCATTTCACTGATATTCCATCATTTTATCTTTCTTTGGAAAATACTTCTCCAAAGATACATATTCTAAAAATTTGGGATATTTTATTTTACATATTTATTCAATTTATATGCTACCCATCTCACTCTGCAAAGTGACTCTGGGTGGCTCACAATTAAAATAATAAATGTTAAAATATTAAAATGACAGTCTAAAATTGCAATGGTCTTCCTCCGAATCTGAAACCAATAGGTCTTTTTTTTTCTGTTAAACTAGACAATTGCTCTGGCTGCTCAGCTAGCACACTCTCCATAAACACTGTTCATGTGTGTTTTCTGTTCATTTTCAGCAAGTGCAACATCTCTCTGAACGCTCAGCGGCCGTGCGAGCTAAGATTTCCAAGATGGTTGTTGTGATTGTACTTCTTTTTGCCATTTGCTGGGGTCCTATCCAGTTCTACCTGCTTTTTCAGGGCTTCTATCTCCATTTCCAGGCGAACTATGAAACCTATAAGATTAAGACGTGGGCTAATTGCATGTCTTATGCTAACTCTTCCCTCAACCCTATTGTTTATGCTTTCATGGGAGACAGTTTCCGCAAATCCTTCAAGAAAGCGTTCCCCTTCCTCTTCCGCCAGCGTGTACGGGACAATGGCATGCATTCAGGCTCCCATAATGCGGAGATGAAATTTGTTACTGAAGAGACCTAGCCTCTCTTGTGAGGAAGAACTTGGTTGGCTTCCTTCCCGAGAAAGGATATTCAAACTGACGTGTTAAAATAAGATGGTTACTGACTCAGCCATATATGAAAGGTAATTACTTCAATACCACCTACACCAGTGATGGCGAACCTTTTAGAGACCGAGTGCCCCAAAACTGGCCCCACCCCTGCTCCACCCCCTGCCCTGCCCCTGCTCCATCTCCACCCCACCTGCCTGCAGGGCCAATCACCCCCTCCAGGGTCCGCTGCAGATCATCTAGGCAGCCGCGCCGCGCCATGGCGGCCACATCCTCTGCCCATGCCCCGCAGCATCAACTGTGCGCGATGGGGCGTGAGGGCAGAGTCTTGTCTACGCTGCCTGGCTGCCATGTCCTTGGCTTCACTGCTTCGTGTGTCCCCCCTCCAGGGGGGCTGCTGGTGAGGAAGGGGTCACGGGGAGGCAAGGCTGGGGCAACGGCATGTGTGCCCACAGAGGGGGCTCCGAGTGCCGCCTCTGGCATGCGTGCCATAGGTTCGCCACCACTGACCTAGACAAAGCAGCATTTTCTGCATCTTAGGCTAAATAAATTCCATAATGATAAGAACTAGGGGTTCCATATTATTCCTTGTGAATTTTAATTTTAAATGCTTCAGGAATCTGCACTGCTGTATTAGGTTTCAATGCTGGCGGAAGCAAGCCTACTGTTTTGTATTTATGGTTATCTTTAGAATATAGGTTCTGTACAACTTGAATTTACCCAGTCTTTGGATGTAAAACGTAAAAATAAAATTTTTGAAACTGATTTTTTTTCCCTGAGGCTTATTGAGATTCAAAGGTTTTGTTTTTTTTAAAAAATAACAGATTAAAATAATAATAAAATAACAGATTAAGATCATTCAAAAGACACATTCTTGATCCAATGGCAGTTAAGAAGCATTCCTGTCTAACCAACCCACACAGTACTAATATTTAATATCCACTAATGCCATATTGTTATTATTTTCTTCCTCCAGCAGAGTTCAGGGCAGCAGATGGCTTGTCATGCGACATGTGATTTATTTATTTATTAGATTTTTATCCTGCCTTTATTACTTCCTAAATAATTCAAGGTAGTAAACATACCTAATATTCCTTCCTCCTAGTTTTTTCACAACACCAACCCTATGAGGTAGGCTGGGGTGTGAGTGAATGACTGGCCCAAAGTTACCTAGCCAGATTTCACTCAGGACTAATGGAGAACTCCCAGTCTTTTAGTTTGTAGGACCTTCACCACTAAGCCAAACTGCCAAAACAAGCTATCTGATGCAAAAAGATGATGGCCTGATTCAACCAACATGCTAACACTTGACTAGGTTCCCTAAGTACACTGAACTCCAAGCTTCCCCATCTTTTCTCAGTCTGGAACACAGACAGGACTGATTCTTGGGATGTAAGACAAAACATACACCTGGCTGCCACAGAGGCATTTGCCCACATAATGCCTGACTGGTATTATCTGAAGTATTTGTTATATGGCCTCCTTGTCAACATGAGTCTTCTCTCTTTGAAACAGCGTTAGACCAGTCTTTCAAAAACAGGAAAGTCACTCTATAGTACTCTAATCCTTGGGAGCTTGTGCATGTGCACAGATGAGGGTTACTTATAAGGAATAACCGTGATAGATTACTTCAACACATCTACTGCTATGATTATATGACAAGTTTCAGGACAGACCCGCCTTCTTTAAATAGCCCAACCACAGGACAAGAACAGAGGTATGGACCAGGAGAGAGTTCTCCAGGTGCATCTAAGTCAGTGGTTCTCAACCTTCCTAATGCCGCGACCCTTTAATACAGTTCCTCATGTTGTGGTGACCCCCAACCATAAAATTATTTTCGTTGCTACTTCATAACTGTAATTTTGCTACTGTTATGAATCGTAATGTAAATATCTGATATGCAGGGTGTATTTTCATTGTTACAAATTGAACATAATTAAAGCATAGTGATTAATCACAAAAACAATATAGCAATGCTCGCTGGAGAAGCTTACTCTTCCTTGCTCAAAAATGTTGGGAGGGAGGGAAGGGGAAGGAAGGAAGGAAGATTGAAGGGGAAAGGAAGGAGATGGAGAAGGAAGGAGATTGAAGGGGAAAGGAAGGAAAGAAGGAAGATTGAAGGGGAAAGGAAGGAGATGGAGAAGGAAAGAGATTGAAGGGGAAAGGAAGGAAGGAAGGAAGGAAGGAAGGAAGGAAGGAAGGAAGGAAGGAAGGAAGGAAGGAAGGAAGGAAGGAAGGAAGGAGAAAGATTGAAGGGGAAGGGATGGAGATGGGAGGAAGGAAGGAAGATTGAAGGAGAAAGGAAGGAGATGGAGAAGGAAGGAGATTGAAGGGGGAAGGAAGGAAGGAAGGAGAGAGAGATTGAAAGGGAAGGGAAGGAGATGGAAGGAAGGAAGGAAGGAAGGAAGGAAGGATGGATTGATCTTTGGAGAGTCATGTTTTCCCAGATGGTGATGAACTGCAACTCCCAGCATTCCCCACTCTTCCACAGTGCTTTTTAGGGCAGTAAGGTCTGGAGACACACACAGATGCCCCAGCAGGGAAAATTGGCCGGGTAATTGCTGCGGCTTTACTTGGAGGCATTCTGCAGCTCCTGAAAATCACTTTCACCAATTTTCCCTGGTTCAGCAAAGGCAACAAGTAATAAAACAAGCAACAGGTACCGATAATAAAATAGCCCAAATTGTCCTTTCCAGCGCAGATGAAAAGAACCAGGGAAAGGGAAATTGCATCTGCCTCTTTGACCAATGGGAGGAGAAGCGATAGGAAAAGTGCGGTGTTTCGGCTTGGGCACACAGCCTTGCCCGCAGGTGCTGCCAAGGACACACAAGCAGCTCCGTACAATTGCCTGGGGAGGGGGGAGGCTCTGGTGGAGAGCCTGGCGGAGAGCCAAGCGGCGTCACCTCCGGGGCCTCGGAAGCCGCGCGGAGGATCTGTGAGCCTCAGAGCCGCTGGCCACCCTATCGCGCCTGCCAACCTGGAGCCCTCCATCCTCATTCCGGCACCTCTTGCCCTCTCCCAGCCGCCCCCGGGACCTGCCCGCCCCTCCAGCCTCCTAAACGCTATCACAGTGGTGGGGTCACGGGAGCCCCTTTCCACGCTGCACAGCCCTTTACCGCCAAACCCTTCCCCGACTTGTCGCACGCGAGAAGGGCATGGCCAGAGTGCCAGCTCCCACTCGGAAGGCACTGCTTCTCCCCTTCCGGCCTGGCTGGCTGGCCTCCAACACACATGCAGGCATCGCCGTCACTTTGCCCTCTTCCCCGCCTCCTGGATGCTTCTGAGGCCCAGAGCCCGGCGAGCTGGGAAGGAGCTGCTCCTGCCCGCCAGCTCCAGGGCCGCACCGGGTGCCAGAGGACCGAGGCGGCCTCTGATGGTGAGGGAGGTGGCTGGGCAGCATGGGGGAGGCTCTGGCGTGGTGTGGAGGGCGGCCGGGAACGGAGCGTGGCCGGACAACCAGGAGGCGTGGGGACCAGCTTGCCACTGCAGCTCAGCTCAGTCAGCAGCGGCGGCAGCAGTGGAGCAGCCCAGTGGCAGTCCCAGTAGCGGCCCAGACCCGGCTCAGCTCGGCCCGGCCACCCACGCATCTGAGGCGGCCCGAGGTGGCATCGGGGGCATGCGCAATGGTGCTACGGTGGCAGGAGCAGGCGCTGTTGGAGAAGGGCGCCCTGGAGGCGGAGGAGCCAGCAGAGGAGGAGGAAGAGGGTGGCGGCCGGATAGAGGAGCAGTTTCTCGGTTCCTAAGACCATCGGAAATATGTGTTTTCTGATGGTCTTAGGTGACCCCTGTGAAAGCATCATTCGACCCCCAAAGGGGTCGCGACCTACAGGTTGAGAACCTCTGATCTAAGTCCCTGGCAGCTGAGAGCTGAATGGGATCCAGCTTTCCTGGGATCTACTACTGAATGCAAGAGATGTTCTTTCCAGACTGCACACAGACTCCTCCCCTCCTTTCTTCTCTTACTTTTAATAGAGACCTTGGGCTGGTTCACAAAGTCTTCAGTTGAGAATACAGTAATTATCAATGGCTTCATTAAGCCAGGCAGACCTTCCAAGTGATTCTGGCCGGCTTATCAGTGAGCAGGGGCAACTTTGCACAGTGGTGTAGGCTTGCTCAAGTTGCTGGAGTTCATTATTTGATCAAGCTCCTTGGCAACAGTAGTTGTTGTGGGGAAGAGAAGAGTAAATAATATCTGCCCCTCCCCACAAACATCAATCCCCAATGTAATCATTTCTCCTTTCCACTTGTCTCCCCATGACTCATATTTTCTGATGTCAGCAGTCACCCTTTGCCAGGGAGACTGTGCGTTTTGAACAAGCTGGTAACTCACCAGACAGTCTGTTTTCTTGTCGCCCGCCTCCCCACTTTTTATGTTTAGTGTTTGAGAACTCATGTTTGCGTGAATGTATCACTTAAGATATATTTATGCACTAACATTCAACCGTTTCTGATTCCCTTCCTTTATAAAATACAAACATTTCAATCTGATGAGAATTGCTTGGGCAGTGAAAGGCGAAATTTAAAAAAAAAATCAGAATTCCATCCCTCCCTGTCTTATTCACTGAGACTTATTTCCAAGAATGAGTTAGCAGGATAGTTGCCCAGGGTAAGAAGGGACATCAGGTAGCCCCTCATTCTTGTGGGCATGGTAATACACATAGACAAAAGAAGGATGTAGACTTTGTGATAGATTCATCTTCTAGACCTTTTAACTACATACAGATGTCTTTTGCTGTGTGATTGCTTACAGCTGACATAATATATATGAATTATTGTAGCTGGTTATTTTAGGTAATGGCAAGGGTTCTTTTTTTTTAACTTATGTAACATTTACCAGGCAGATCCATCCACCACTTTCACTCTGTGAAAGAAATCTCCAGGAGTTCAGTAATACTCTGAACACTCAAATGGACACCAAAACATTCCTTCTTATAATAATAATCAGTAAGCTTGCTGCCTTATTGGGGAACATTGAAGCTCATTAAATGCACACTCTCAGTAAAGTATACCATAGATATTCTGTGAGAGGCAGAATAGAAGAAGAAAATGAAAGAGTGCCTGCATTGGCCTGATAACTGACCGGAAAAACACAGATCACATTTCTTTATGGAAGAGTCAGCCCATCTTTCAAGATTATACTCCCTAAGGTGCCATTATTCTATCTACATAATTGTTTCTTCAGGAATGCACTCTTTAAATAAAAAGATTTGTGGATATTCACAAAAGGGCATACAAAACAAAACAAACCACAGTATAAGGACAAAAGATATTGCAGATTTCCCATCTTCAAATCTGTCTTACTCTCCCAAAGTCAAAGATGAAAATAGGAAAAACTCTTCTCCAACCCACTAAACCTTGGCTACGTAGGTGGTAAAAAAGCAGAGAAGAGAACAGTTTAGATCTATTAACTCTGAGGTTTGCCAGACTCTCTGCTACTTTACTATCCAATTCTCAAAGCAGCCCTATGAAGTAGATTAAACTGAGAGATGGATGCTTTACTACTAAACCACACTGTTGTGGTTGTTTTAAGAAGTCACATTTCTCCTGCGTAAAATTGGAAGTGTCTTGGCGACGTTTCGACGAAGTCCCATTCGTCATCTTCAGGCTGGTGTTTTTGGCTTCATGCTTCTAGGAGCAATGTGTGATCGTAGCTGTTTCTTCCTTTTAACTGCCAGTGGGGTATGAACTGATTGGGTGGGAACTTGACTGTGTTCTGATCGGGTGGAGGTGTGTTCTGATTGGTTAGGGGCTTGGCTGTGCTCTGATTGAATGGGAGGGTGTTCTGTTTGGGTGTGGGCTTTGTTGTGCTCAGGTTAGTCTGAGTTGCAGGGGTATTTGAGATGGTGAGCTGCGTTGCTGTTGTTTGGCTTCGCGTTCGTGGTCATGCCTCATCTTCATGGTGGGTGTCAGTTTGCTTCATGTATGGATTGGAGGGGTTTAAAGTGGATAATGATGCAGCTGTGGTCTGGCTTCTGGTTTGTGGTTGTGCCTCATCATTGGTGTGGGTTTGGGTTTGCTTTTTGCATGGATGTGTGGTGGTGACATCCTGTGTGGTTTTCATGAGTGTGGGTCTGGTGTCATTCTTTGTATTAGGGACTCGTTTGTCAATGGCTGGTAGGCGGGAGGTATCATCTCATTTATTCATGCTGTGTGGGCGTTTTTCTATCTCAATGGCTTCTCTGATTATTCTGTTATTAAAGTGTTCAGTTTTGGTGATAGTTCTGGTCTTTTTAAAGTCAATTTCATGACTTTTTTTGACTGAGTTCTTATGTTCTTCAATGCATGCACTTATTCTTCTGTTGGTTTGTCCGATGTATGTGGTGGGGCAAGTGGTGCATGGGATTTCATATACTCCTTGATTTTCTAACTCAATTTTGTCTTTGGGGTTTCTTAGGATGGTGGATATTTTTCTGTTTGTGCAGAATGCTGTCTTGATGTTGTGTTTGTGGAGGATCTTGCTGATTCTGTCTGTGGTGCCTTTTATGTATGGGAGGAGGGCTTTGTCGTTTTCTTGTTCTCTGTCTTGGATTTTGGTGGGGGTTTCTTTTTGGATTAGGTTGGTAATCTTATTTCTTTGGAATCCGTTGGATGTTAGTACATTAGTGAAAGTGTGTAGTTCAGTTTTTAGGTGTTGTTCATCAGTTAAGCATTTTGTTCTGGAGATGAGTGTCTTGGCTACGGAGTTGATCTGTGCTGGGTGGTGGTGTGAGAGTGCGTGCAGATAGCGGTTTATGTGTGTTTTCTTCTGGTAGATGGTGTGTCCTAGGGAGCCATTGGATTTCTTGTAGACTAAGACATCCAGGAAGGGAAGTTGGTTATTAGCTTCTGTTTCCATGATGAACTGTATTTTGGGGTGTAGGCTATTGAGGTGTGTGAGGAAGTTGTCCAGTTTTTCTTTCCCATGTGGCCAGATTATGAAGGTGTCGTCTACGTATCTGAGCCAGAGTTTGGGTTTGTGATCAGATTTTTCTAGAGCTTGAGTTTCAAAGTGTTCCATGTAGAGGTTTGCCATGACAGGTGAGAGGGGTGATCCCATGGGTGCTCCTTCTGTTTGTTTGTATTTTTGTCCGTTATAGATGACGTATGTATTGGATAGGCAGTGGTTGGTCAGATCTAAGATGTGTTTGGGGGGGTTATATTTGTTTTGGATAGCTGTCAAGGCTTCTTTGATTGGCACTTGGGTGAAGAGGTATATGACATCGAAGCTCATGAGTAGGTCGCTGGGCTGTAAGTTTTGTTACTTTATGATTTCTATGAACTGGAATGAGTTTTTTACGTCTGAGGTGATGGATTCTGCATAGGACTGTAGTTGTTTGGCGAGAAATTTGGCTAGGTTTTGTAGAGGTGAGCCTATGGAGCTGACTATGGGTCTAAGTGGGGTTCCTTCTTTGTGTATCTTGGGGAGACCATAGAGCTTAGGGCATCTGGATGGTTTCTCTCTGGGAATGATTCTTTGCTGGATCTCTTCGCTAATGGGGGAGGCTTTTATTTTGGATCTGGTGTTTTTTTCCAGGTAGGTGGTGGGATCTGTGTTTAGGGGTTTGTATGTGGAGTCTTGGAGTAGGTTGGTTAATTTGGTTTGGTAGTCAGATGTGTTCATAACCACTGTGGCGTTGCCCTTGTCTGCTGGTAGGATTATTATGCTGGTGTCTTCTTTCAGGTTAAGTAGTGCTGTCTGTTCCTCTTTGGGTAAGTTGCTTTTGGGTGACTTGCTGGTGCAGAGGATGTTGGTGATTTCGAGTCTGATTCTGTTAGCGTCATCGGGGTTGATTTTGGTCAGGCTGGTTTCAACTCCGCATATAATGGTTTCTGTGGGGATATGTTTGGGAGCGACTGCAAAGTTGAATCCTTTGGAAAGGACATTGGTTTCAGTTTTCGTGAGGATCCTATCTGAGATGTTATGCACTGTTTGTTTCATGTGTGGTTGTGAGGGAGGAGGGGTTTGTTTCTGGTGTTCTTGTAGTCTTCGGAGTTTGTTGGTGTGTGTGTCTGTCTTGAGGGTGGTCTGTGTTTTGGCTCTCCAGATGGCAAGTTGTTTGGATTTGTCCCAAAGTGCGGGGTGGATCTTGTTGCTGAGTTTGAGGTGAAGTGTGAGGAGATCTTTGTTGATTCGGTCTGGGAGGAATCTTTTTGTGTGAAGTTTATTTCTGATTAGGGCCAATTCTGTTCTTTTCAGGATGCGTTTGGTGGCTGCAGAGTTGGAGTGGAATTTCAATTGGAAGCATGTGGGGATTAAATTTTGATCTCGGCAGTTGCGTAGGAATGCGAGGTCACATAAAATGGAAGCTCTTTGGACTTTGAGTTTTTCATAGGTCCTGGTCAGATGGTGGATTTCCTCCCCGTAGAGGTACATACATACATACATACATACATACATACATATACATACATACATACACACACACATATATATATACATACATGCATACATGCATACATATATATATATATATATATATATATATATATATATATATATATATATATATATATATATATATATATATATATATATATATATATATATATATATATATATATATATATATATATATATATATATATATATATATATAATCTCCTTCCTTTTCCCCAGTATTAATACATTTAACATGAGCCTTGCTATGAATTGCAGACCTTCAGCTGAAGCCTTTTCCCTTTCCCCCTAATGAGCTCTGAAATGGCATTTCCACTGATTTCACAGTACTTCACTTTTCATTAAATTGTCCACCTCTATCATTCTATTACTGGCAGGACAGAGCTGCCATTAGCCAATGTGACTGCTGGATTCTACAGTTTCTAAGGCAACCAACAGAGGACAAAGACCAAGAATATGGCCTATCTCTTCAGGTGTCCAGAAAACTAAGTCAGGAAATAAAGTGAAACTGAAAAGCAAAATTGACTATTACTATACTGAAACTTATCATGAACATGCTTTCCTACAGCAAGAAACCCCATGTTTTCGCCTCATTATTTTAGAAATGAAGATAATGATCATTTTGTCAATATCACAACCCAACTGGTGTTCCTGAAACCACTGAAAACATTCCAGTCTTTAGGGCAGGGGTCGCCAAACATGGTAACTTGAAGACTTGCGGACTTCAACTCCCGGAATTCTCCAGCCAGTATGGCTAACTGAGGCATTCTGGGAGTTGAAGTCCACAAATGTTACAGTTGCCAAGTGGGAATCACCTGATTTAGGGAACTGAGAGCACAAATGTATGCATAGAGATTTTCCAAGTGGAACATACTTCTATGGAGATGGAAATGTGTGGGGTGTGTTGAGGCCGTGGGCCATGGCCAATAGCATTTGGTTGGACACCAAGCTTTAGTAGCATGAAAAACGCGACTGAAAGCAAACTGGGAAGTGCAATTGGAATATTTAGAAGATGTCCAGTATTTCCATAATTTGAGTGACCCATCTCATCCCCATCATCACATGATTCCTCCCTCCCTCCCTCTTTAATTTATTTTAGTACCTGTCATTTTTCTTTATGCTGTTTTGGACCACTTCTTCAAAATCATTTCTGAGTCATGCAAGAGTACTACCAGCAATTCATGGATTCATAACTCACAGTGAATCCACAGCAAAGTCCATTCATTCCAATTAGCCTGAAGGATGAGGGACTTTTTTTTTTTTAAACAGCCAAAGAACACATTAGCAACCCCATAACAAAGTTAAGCAACCACAGTATACTAGGAGTTCAGTATACAGTACAGTAACAGCCTAAGAATTCAGATATTTCACAGCAAGAGTTGTTCTTCATGCAAAGAGATCAGTATCTGCTCACCTGAACACTTGTCTCTCTGCCTGACGAATATGATGGGAATCAAATCTGCTATCTTCTTGGTCAGTGGAATTTATACAACCTTCTAATGCCAAAGGAATTTCTCATTGGCCAGTCTTGAGTAGAATGTATTAACCTACTGACTTGCAATATTCAGCAGTGTCCCCCTTGGTTCTAACTTCCTTTTTCCCTTGTTTGTTTGCTTGCCTACCAGTGAATTTTGGCCACTTGTTTCAATGGTCTCATTTTTTCCCCTCCACTTGGTTATTTTGAATGCTTTACGTGCAACACATCTATGCATGTACGAGTTATTGATTAATAAAAATTCCTGCCTGTGTGAATTAATCTGCCATCAGCCAAAAACATTTCGGAAATACGCTTTATCCCTAGCAATGGGCAAAAAAGGGAACAAGAGCCTCTCCTCCTTTTGCAGAAGAGCCTGGACTTAGGCAACTGCCAATTTTATGACATTTTTGAAGACTAACTTAGAAATTCTATAGATCAAGAAATCACCAATTACAACAGTGGTTCTCAACCTTCCTAATGCCGCAACCCCTTAATACAATTCCTCGTGTTGTGGTGACCCCCAACCATAAAATTATTTTCATTGCTACTTCATAACTGTAATTTTGCTACTGTTATGAATTGCAATGTAAATATCTGATATGCAGGATGTATTTTCATTGTAACAAATTGAACATAATTAAAGCATAGTGATTAATCACAAAAAAACAATATGTGATTATATATTGTGAAATATTTATTTCTAATTACAAATAAATGAAATTTTGTCTTGAAGCATGGTGTAACATGGGTAACAGTCTTAATATAACAACAGTAAATTACATTGCTACATTTTGCGACAGCATGCGCAAAAAGCCAACGTCAGTGCGAAGGTTGAGATTGCTTCTTTCTCACCAGATCAGAAATTCTCAGGGCAGTCTTTGCAAGAGCACAATAAAGATCATCTTCTGTATTTAGACTTGATAACCAACAAGCTCGAAAACCCTGTTTCACAAAGATATGTTGTTGGAAATGGAAGAAGAAGGCGCAACACAGTCTCAGACAGAACAGGATATGACTGCAAAAACTTGATCCAGAATTTTGTAACTGGCATTGTAGAGAAATCAGTTCTCGCTGCATCGCTGTTAATAAGTTCAATGAACTCCTCTTGTGCTGTCTCAGGAACATTTTCAACTTTGACTGTGAATGGGCTTCTGGCAAGTGCAAATGGGGTGTCAGGTAGATTTGGAAAGTACGATGAAATTTCGTCTGCAAGCATGTGCAAGTGTTCTTTCACAGAAATTATCATCGTAATCCTTTTGTCTGGTTCAATGTCATGTTCCTCAAAGAAAGCAGATAAGGTAGGCAACATGTAAATTTTATTTTCATCCAATTTTTTTTTTGCCAAAGCTGAAGTTTCATTTGGAATGATTGGATCTTTTCAGACATATCAAGGTACATTGCATTTGGTCCTTGCAGTGATAAATTTAACTCATTCAAGATGGCAAAGATGTCAACCAAATAAGCTATTTTCTGCAGTTCACTGTTATCGCTGAAAAGTGCTTCGAACTGCGGTCTTGCTTTCTGATTAAAAAACATTTTGAGTTCATCATGAAGCTGAAAAACACGTTTTAAAACTTTTCTTCTCGACAAACATCTCACTTCAGTGTGAAATAGCAGAGCATTGTTCGGTTCATCCAACTTGTTGCACAGTTGCGAAAACAGTCGACTGTTTAAATTGCTCGCCTTTACAAAACTGACAGAATTTATGACACTTTTCGTTACTTTTTTTAACTCTTGTGGCAGCGTCTTTGTTGCTAATATTTGCCGATGAATCATACGGTGAGTTCCGATGACTTTTGGTGACTCATTCAGTACCAAACGTTGAAATCCAGATCGACATCCTAGCATAGCTGGAGCACCATCTGTGCAAATATCACAAACCTTTTCCCAAGAGATTTTATGCTCTTTCAGAAATGAACCAACTGTGTCAAATACATCATGTGCAGTAGTTGTCGTTTCAAGAGGTTTGCAAAAAAGAAACTCATCTTTAAAGACGCCATCATTAATATACCTCACGTAAACCAGTAACTGTGAACAGTTTGCAACGTCTGTAGATTCATCAAGCTGGATACTAAATATTGGAAGTGGAGCAAATTTAATTTCTTGGATTACCTGATCAAGAATATCAGCAGACATGTCATCTATTCTTCTGCGGACAGTGTTGTTAGACAAGGAAATTGCACTCAATTTCATCAAAAATTTGTCTCCGATCATAACTCAAACAATGTCTTTGGCCACTGGCAACAGTAAATCCTCAACAATGGTGTGAGGTTTCATAGCTCTGGCGATTCTGAGTGCCACCAAATATGAAGCTTCAACGGCTGCTACGTTTTGTTTGTGGTACTTGCCACCAATGTCAAGTCTGACTTTCTTGAGTCCATCAGTTTTGCTTCTAAAATAGTTGGTATCCTTGCCAGCAAAGCTTGGATGCTTGCTATCAAAATGGCATTTTAGTTTGTTTGGCTTCATAGATTCTGCTGATAGAACCTCACAACAAATAATACATTGTGGTTTCTCAATTCCTGCTGTAATTATTGAGGTAAAACCATATTGTAAAAAATCCTCACTATATTTTCTTTTCTTAATGTTCTTCTCGACACGATCCATTGTCATGGGATGGTTTGCTAATGAAAATAATATATAACAATAGCTTTAATAATACAAAAGATGATACATGGCATAGTTCAGTCAATACAGTTCATTAAAGTTTCCTATGATTTACCATTCTCTGTGTTGTTGTTTTTACATACCTGTCACTATAACCCAGTATTTCTCAACCTTGACAATTTTAAGGCATGTGGACTTCAACTCCCAGAATTCCACAGCCAGCAATGCTGGCTGTGGAATTCTGGGAGTTGAAGTCCACATGCCTTAAAATTGTCAAGGTTGAGAAACACTGCACCCAAAATGCATGCTTAAAGTGATGTTTGAATCCAGTCACTGCAAAGCAACATTTATGACACTGTATGTCCTAAATAAGTCAGTTTGGGGTATACTCAGGAAACTATAGCCTAATAATATGATGTGTGAACTTATATAGAATATCCTCCCCTTCTGCTTGCAAGGAAACCTGATCTTAATTTGTACTGAGGAAAGCCCAAGTCGCCAATCCATTCAGCCACCTCCTTGAGGGTCCAGGATAAATACAAGGGACCAACCTGACAAAGACCTTTCTCATTTGCAGCCGGAGTTAGGCAGGAACTCCGTACTGGGGGAGGCCTGAGAAGTGGCCACTCTCAGAGAAAGCAGTGTGTTCGGCTTTTCCAGGCTGCTTCCCAATCGTTTCACCTCTCCTCGGTCGACTTTGGGGGCTTTTTTGTCTGCTGCAGTCAGAGGCACGGGGTGGCATCGGTGGCGGGCTGCTCCCCAGAGCTGGAGAGGCTGGTGCAGCTGCCCCCATCCCCATACCCCGCCTGCAGCCATCCCGCCAGTGCCGCTGCCCCACTGCCCACCCTGTGCAGCCCCGCCATGTAGAGTGGGCCACACAGCTTCCACAGCACCAGCTGCATACCACACTGATGATGCAGAGCTTGCGGTTGCCGAGCCAGACGCCAGTGCAGGGCGGCGGGAGGGTGCGGGCGGCGGGCAGGCCGAGGCGGCAGCAAGTGTCGTGAGCCAGGCGCTCTAGGGCAGCCATGTAGGCACACAGGATGAGGCAGTGGCGGCGCAGGTCCAGCACCGGCTAGGCCACCAGCTGGCCCGGCCCAAGGAAGGTCAGCCACCCGCTGCGCCCCATGTGCACCACCTTCACACCCAGCGCCCGCCGCTCCCCTGCCAGCACCCCCTCCGCTGCCGCCTTTCCCGCGCAACCCTGCTGTGTCAAGTGGGCCCCGCGGCTCCCACAGTAGCAGCCACAATGCACACTGATGGCGCACAAGGTGAGCACGAGGCAGGCATGCACATGTTTTCCGTGCTTCATTGCCAGGCTCTCCATGCTGCAGCACTACACGGAGAGCCTGGCTGACATGGGTGAGCACGAGGCAGGAGTGCACATGGACTCCACTTTTTCAGCAGGGCAGAATTAAGTGCTACTCCCTACCTCCCACCCCTGGTCCTCTTTTACTTACAAGTAGGAGATGGCGTAGTTGCTCAGCAGGGAGGGGTGCAAAGTTCCTGCAAACTTGCCTTTGCTGCAGACAACTTGCAGTGCAGAGACAGCCGTTAACGGCCAGGTCTGGACAATTCCTATTGGCTTTCAAAAGCCAATAGAATAGAGTCTATTCTATTGGCTTTTGAAAGCCAATAGAATAGAGTAGCACAGCTCATGGAAAAGTTGAAAAAATCCATCAAAAAAAGGTGCCGGAACGCCGTTCTGAGTGTTCTATGAGAAAAAAAGCCCTGGTCTTAGGTGACCCCTGTGAAATGGTCATTCAACCCCGAAAGGGGTCGTGACCCACAGGTTGAGAACCGCTGGTATAAAGTATTTTCTGGGCTTTGCCAATTTTATTGTACATGTATTCCTAATTTTGCTCTACCTGGGATTTCAACACTAAACTAGCTTTCACTTTTTAAGTTTTTCTTTGTCATCTATATCCAACCCATCCCTTCATTGTTTAAGCTAATGCTTCTCATTTTGTATTACTTTTACAGTCCTTACCCAAATTTGAGCCATACTTTTCACTTGCATATCCCTTTCGACACAGTTCCTGCAACCAAACTAAACAAGGATATTTTTCACAAGAAGCTTTTGACCATCAAGGAACATTTTCAGCTCCCAAGAACAAAAGGGCATTGAAACCACACAGAACTGCTTTTAAAACATGATGCAGAGACTTTCCAAATTCAAAGGTTGAAAAATGGAAGGCAAGCAGGTCATGTGGCCAGCATGGCAACACGCCACAGCATGACAATGAAACACGGAATGCTGTTACTTCCAACTTAAGTGGTACCTATTTATCTACTTGCATTTGCTTGCTTTCAAACTGCTAGGTTGGCAGGAGATGAGTCAAGTGATGGAAACTCACCCCATAACGCAGTGGTAGGGCTCGAACCGCTGGACTATAGACCTTCTCCAGCCTCTTGCAAGCCAATGAGCCACTGCGCCTTGCCCTTCACTATATAAGGGTAGGAAAAAGATTTGCTGCTAATTCCTGTACCAGCCAATCTTCTTTTATCTACAATGAAAGCAAATCAGTAGTCTGAGCCGTGTCTTTAATTTCTCAGCTGCTAGTTCCTGAGTCCTAGTTGAACTTTTGAAGAGAGATTGGTTGCTGTGCCTTGACTGTGCTTCTGCCATCAACATTGGTGCCACTTCCTCAAAAGGATTACAAAACTGAAATGATCACAAGAATTGTCACTGCTTACACATTTTCCTGTAGATCATACATGGGTCCTGGTCAGCTGGACATAGTTTTACATTTTACAATATATGTAAATAAATCAGATGTTCCTTGAAGTGCTTTTTCTACCCCGTGTTTCCCCGAAAGTAAGACAGTGTCTTACTTTCTTTTTATCCCCAAAAGCCCCACTATGTCTTACTTTCGGGGTACGGCTTATATTGATTGGAAAACAATTGTCAGTTTTATTTTAAGTATATTAAGTATTTTAAGTATTTTAAGTATTTTAAGTATTTTAAGTATTTAAGTATTTTAAGCAGGAGGCGGAAGTGGGCAGAAGTAATATGTCTTACTTTTGGGGTACGGCTTATATTAGCCGACCCCCTGAAAACCCTGATACGTCTTACAATCGGGGGTGTCTTACTATCGGGGAAACACGGTATCTCCATTGTTCATGCATCACATTTTTTAAAAAACACTCAGTCACTTTCTGCAATGTAGAAAGATGAATTAATGCCAGAATTGAACAATTTTACCCCTTTTCAATATTTTCCATTCGTATTTTCCATTCCAGTTGAACACTGAGAAAACTTTCTTTCATCGTCTTCTGATTATTAGTGTACCTGTTATTCTTTCCAATCTGCTTTGCAAGCTGGTATTTCCTTCCAAAGCCCTTTTCCAGCTTGTTGTTTTGCTACTTGCTTGTATTATTTCACTGTTCTTAATTCTTTCTCTCTTTCTCCATTTCCCATTTAATTTTCAGATAACTGAAAAACAGTATGTGTTGCTGAAACACTCCCATATGCTTGTGCCCTTTAAAGATAACTAAAAAAAAGAGAGAACATGGGTTTTAACCTAGCTAGAGCCAGAACAAAAAACACTTGTTATAGAGTTACTAAAAAAAGGGCTACAAATGCATTTTATCTGTGAGTCTATAGCTATATAATTGCATACTTATGTCATTTTTAGTATATAGAGATTATTATTATTTCAGATTATAGCCCTTTTAGCTGAAAAGCTCCTGATTTTATATTTTGATAGTATTATAGTTGCATTATTGTTCCAAGTTTTATTTTATTCTGCTCTTGGTTATAAGCACATAAGAAATAAAACTACTTCTACTTTTGCAGGTAGTCCTTAACTTAGAACCATTTGTTCAGTGACCATTCAAAGTTGGTCACAGCACTGAAAAAGTGACTTATGAGAGATTTTCACACTTACGACTATTGCAGCATCCCCGTGGTCAAGTGGTCAAAATTTACATGCCAATTTGGCAACCGGCATGTATTTATGATAATTGCACTGTCCCAGGGTCATGTAATCACCAGGTGGCTTCCGACAAGCAAAGTCAATGGGGGGGGGAGCCAGATTCACTTCTTCTTCTTCTTCTTGTGCCATATCCGTTATCGGACGTTGACGATCATGTTGGCGATCCTGTTTTTATCAGCAGCCGCACGAAAAAGTGCTGCTGAGTTTTGTCCAAACCAATCCCTTAGATTTTGAAGCCACGATGTTCTTCTTCTGCCTGGACCTCGTTTGCCTTCAATCTTTCCCTGGAGGATTAAATGGAGTATGCTGTATTTTTCTGGATGTCGCATCACATGTCCAAAATATTCTAATTTTCGTTTTTTAATTGTTTTGATGATTTCCCTTGGCTTTCCCAGGCGGCTTATCACCTCCTCATTTCTGATCTTATCAACCCAGCTTATTGATTTGATTTGATTTGATTTGATTAGACTTATATGCCGCTCTTCTCCCAAGACTCAGGGCGGCTCACAACAAAAATACAAGTATAACACAAAATCAATTAAAACTGCCAATTCACAGTGTAAAAACCAGGCAATCAATTTCACTCATACAACATACAGTCGCAATCAGAGGCCCAGGGGCAGAGTGCAGCTCACACGCCCCAAACCTGTCTGCATAAATGTGTTTTCAAAAGTTTTCGGAAAGCTAGGAGGGAGGAAGCAGTACGAACCTCTGAGGGAAGCTGGTTCCAGAGGGCTGGGGCAGCAACGGACAAGGCCCTTGCCCTAGGCCCCGCCAGACGATATTGTCTAACAGACGGGACCTGTAGGAGGCCAACCTTATGTGCCCTAACCAGTCGCTGGGATTCATGAGGCAGAAGACAGTCCCGCAAGTATCCTGGCCCATTGCCATAAAGGGCTTTATAGGTCATAACCAACACTTTGAATTGAAATCCACATTTCAAATGCTTCTAGTCTCTTCAGGTGGCCTTCTGTCAGAGACCAACTCTCTACTCCACAGAGCAGGATAGAAAAAATATAGCATCTGACAAGCCTGATTTTCAGTCTTAGGCTTATGTCGTGGCTGCAGAAGACCTTTTTCATTTTGAAGAAAGCTGTTCGGGCTTTTTCTATCCTTGTCCTTGTCTTAACAACATGTTACTGACAACTGCAGTGATTCACAACTGTGGCAAGAAAGGTTGTAAAATGGGGCAAAACTCATTTAACAACTGTCTTGCTTCACAATGGAAATTTTGAACTCAGTTGTGGTTGCAAGTCGAGGACTAGCTGTACACACACACATCCGTATGTGGATGGATACAATTCTGATACAAGTGTTCCTACCGCAGAATAACTGCTCTGTGAAACATACCACTGAGCAGAGGTCCGTAGAACAGCAAGGCATCAACTGCCTTTATCGTGTGAAATACTAGTAGTGGTAGATATTTACTAAGCGTGTAACCACCAGTCTACCAGTTCTAAGCTGCATAATTGCAACTTTTTTGGGCTGCTGCACAGAAAGTCATTCGTACTTAGGAAATAGTGGGTGACTGATACATTAAAGACTTTTATTTTTATTTCCCACCTTTTATTATTTTAAGGTGGAAAACATAACCAATACATTTTCCTCTTCCTATTTTCCCCCCAAGAAGAACTCTGTGTGGTGAGTTGGCTTAAGAGACAGTGACTGGCCCAAATTACCTCAACTGGCTTTCATGGCCAAGGCAGGACTAGAATCACAGTTTCCCGCTTTCTAGCCTGGTGCCTTAATCACTAGATTAAACTGACTCTTTTATCACTAGCTTGTAGCTGCTGAGATCTTATCAACTGGTTTAACTCGTGTATCATTTCTCAAGTACTGTATATAGGACATCTTAGTTTAATAGTGTACCTTGATGTGGATAACTATTACGGGTTATCTCCCTGCATATATATATTTTCTGCCCTCATTGCAACCTGGCAAGATCATCCCATCAAATTTTATTCTTCACAGATATGTCTATTTGATCTGATCCTTTGCTAAGATTCTGATTTTCCACTGCTACTATTTAATCATGTTCTAGATATTTATGGAGATTCTCAATTGTCCATGTAATGGCTGTCCCAAAGATTCTTTTCAAAAGGAAACTGAACTTTCTTGGGTTTTTTTTTCCTTGAAAACATTTCGTTTCTCGTAAAGAAGCTTCTTGGATAAGAAGCAAAATGTTTTCAAGGGAAAAAAACCCCAAGAAAGTCCAATTGCTTTTAGAAAAGCACCTTTGGGACATGTTCTAGATCAGAGGTCCTCAAACTTTTGGGCACCAGGGACCGGTTCTGTGGAGAAAAGTTTTTCCGTGGACCGGAGACTGTGTGGTTTTGTGTGCTGCCTGCATCCCACAGATGTGGCTTTGCTTGTTTGTGCGGACCAGTTTCTGGCATGCCATGGCCCAGTACCGGTCCATGGAGTAGGGGTTGGGGACCCCTGTTCTAGATAGTGGATAGCTAAAATAGATCAACAGTGTTCACTGTGGATGGATGGAAGGATGGATGGATAGCCTCTCTAGTGCTCACCAAGTATGATGGAAGGAATTTCAACTCCTTGAATGCTTAAAAAATATAATCTTTAGTCATTGTAATGGAGAATTTTATGAATTTTATGGCAATGGACCAGGATACTTGCGGGACCGTCTTCTGCCTCATGAATCCCAGCGACCGATTAGGGCACACAGGGTTGGCCTCCTACGGGTCCCGTCTGTTAGACAGTGCCGTCTGGCGGGACCTAGGGCTAGGGCCTTCTCTGTTGCTGCCCCAGCCCTCTGGAACCAACTTCCCTCAGAGGTCCGTACTGCTCCCTCCCTCCTAGCTTTCCGAAAATTTTTAAAAACACATCTATGCAGACAGGCTTGGGGCGTGTGAGCTGCACTCTGCCCCTGGCCTTTGATTGGGAGTGTATGTTGTATGAGTGAGTATAGTTTTATAGTTTTATATTGTAGTATTATTTTATATGACTTATATATTTTGTACTTGTATTTCTGTTGTGAGCTGCCCTGAGTCTGGGGAGAAGGGCGGCATATAAGTCAAAATAAATAAATAAATAAATAAATGAATGAATAAATAAATAAATAAATAAATGAAGGAAGAAAGAAAGAAAGAAAGAAAGAAAGAAAGAAAGAAAGAAAGAGTTGAAGTTCCAAAAGATCTAGAAGATCAGGAAGCTGGTTTCATAAGAACATCATAAGTTACTTTTGCAGGCATTTGCTTTTAAAAAAAAATAAGGGTAGCATCAGCCTTCCCTAACCCAGCACCCTCAGCATATGGATGATTTGGCCATGCTTGGTGATAGTAAGATTTAATCCAACACATCTGGAGAGTAGGGGCATTCTCCGGGAGGACTCAATGACATCAAATGGCATGTGCAACTGCACTTATTGAAGCTCCACCCTTTTTAAATGAATCACATGAAATGCATGCAGATGAAAAAGGATGGGCTTTGGTCACTTGGTCATGCCTGCCATTTTGATATTGTTGAACCCCTTGTGGATGTTCCTGCTAGCTAGACACTCTCAAACTAGCTGAGCCTGATATTTGGAATTCTGCATGTGAAACATCCTGAATTTTCAACATTATAATAGAGCAAAATGTTCTAGTGGTCTACTGCAATTTATTTTATGTGAGGCTGTATTAAAAGGTAACCCAGAAACTGCAGCTGGCACAAAACACAGTGCCGAGATAACTCTTTATCCATTTAGAATAACATTTATATTAAAGACACTGCATTGGTTGCCAAGGGGATAAATGAGTATCTGCAGTTCTCATTTTGTTGTTATTTTGAAAACTATGCGACCTGTTTTATTTTACTGACTCCAGATGATTGACTGAGAGTTTGAAATTGGATTTTTTTCTTTCATTTGTTTTGTTTTTCCAATTGTTATGCAGAATTTTAATTGTTTTAAATTCTTCAGTACTTTATAAGTAACTCAAGACAGTGAATATATCTAATACTCCTTTTTCCTCCTATTCTCCCCATAGTAACCCTCTGGGGTGGGATGGGCTGAGAGAGAAGACTGGCCCCAGCCAGCTTTCATGTCACAGGAGCTCATAGCCTATCAATTTTTCGGCCAGCACCTTCTCCACTACACCAAACCGACAAAAAAATCCTTTGGAACTGGGGCAGATTATAAATAGAGTTAAATAAGCAAATGTTCATAAAGTGGAGCAAATATATATATAGCAAACAATGGCCCTTTAACCCCATATTCAAAGCGCTCTGCTTGGACTTACAGCAGCCCTCCAGGTCCTCAAGCAAGGATCTGTTCCTGTACCAGGGGTGACTTCCACCTCTTAACCGGAGTGGTCTGGGTTTGAATTGAAGGGTTTTAGGCATGTAAAGAATCCTTGATCTACAATCCTGCCTTAGCAAAGAAGAAGCCACTTATCCGAGTGACATCATAGACAGGATTCCAGAAGAGTCTCATGAAATCCATTGCTTTTATACTACGCAGGATAGGGAGAAAGAGATACAAAATAATTTAGTGTTTGCAATAAATGTTTTAGGAAAGTATACAACCTAGGAAACATAAAAGTCTATGCCACGTTTATGCAGTAGTTTTACTCCTTTTGGTCCACAGATACTAGTGGATAGACTTCTGATATGTCTTCAGTGATTTATCAGCTAGACACCTGCCCTTCCTGACTCATGTATGGCTGGAGAACCTGACAAGCTGAATCAAGGAAGTTGTGTGTGCCTTGCTCCAGTTGTTAGGAGGTCCTGGCAGCCTTATAAAAGAATATATTATAACCTTTCCTCAAGAGATCCTCTTTGGATACAGCTATTCTGAATAACTACCGGTATTTCACCTTCTACAACTTTCCCTTTTTACAGGGGTCTATTGAGGCACTGGAGGTGGGAAGTCAGTTATAGAATGAACAGAAAAAAGCAGATTATCTATACCAGCCAAGATTCAACCCTGGGCATGGAAGAGAGATGGCACTGATTGCCAAGTAGTTGACTTTTGCCTGGACCTGAATAGGAATATGCTCGCCTTGGTTGTTTTAGGCCCCCATAGTATCTCCTGAATCATCTGTGAGGATTGGAGGTACTGGTTCACGTTGTGTCAAGCCCTACAAGCAATACGCAACCAAGGAAGCAACATTTACCAAAATCTCATTCATCAGATGTAATGCCAGGAAAATGGGTTAATTTACAGGATCTCAGACAGTAGATGAAGAGATTCCAACCCTTATTTATTAGTGAGCATATGAAAACAGGGTGTCTGTGAGCTGTTTCACCATTTTTTCTCACAGAATCCCTAAAGGATGGACTGATGCTTTAATTGAGAGATAAGACTGAAATGTCCAAAACCATCCTTTCCCCCCCCCTTCAAGAATTCCCACATTCAGTGGTTCTGCTTTTGGGGCAGTTTTAGCTGAGGATTGTGAGGAACCAAAGATTGGTCTGTGGCTGTGTCTTTATCATAAATCATAGCACTTAGTTATCTGCCACCATTTTTCAACATTTACATGAAGCCACGGGTGGGATCCATTGCTACCCTGGTCTGCACTGCGATTGAAGTCTTATCCTAGAACTGGGAGACCGTTGGGGGGTCTAGGTTGATTCCCTCCCCCCAGAATTCAATTGAAGTCCATTTCCTCTTGCATGATACACATTTTATATAGTTATGCTCTTCTAGCAGTCTTCGAGTGCTAGTTTCAAGAAAACCTCTGGAATCAACTCCCCCCGGAGATCCGTGTTGCCCCCACCCTCTCCGCCTTTCGCAAATTACTGAAGACTCATCTTTGCCGACAGGCCTGGAGCAGTTAACACCTGGCCCCAGCCAGTGTATGTATGTTTGTATGTTTGGTTTGGATGATTGGTCTTTTAGTTGACGGGTTTTACAATGTTTTTTATATATTAGATTTCTACGTGTAGTATTTATGTTGTGAGCCGCCCTGAGTTTTTGAAATAGGGCGGCATAGAAATCTAAGTAATAAATAAATAAATAAACTTCTGTTGCTGAACAACTGATTACATGTGATTACAGACTGTACTAAGAACTGCTAGATCTAACAGGATTGATATGTTTATGAAATTGGTGTAAATTAAGGCAGACAGACTGGAAGTGTTATGAGAAAGAACAGATATACTCTAGGACTGATGGCATAAAATTATAGGATAACTCTCACCTTCCAAAAAATTACTTCCACTGGCAACGCATTCAAGAGCTAAAATACGGCTTTCAAATATAGTAGCTTCTATTTCTAAATTCCTAGCAATTCCTTGCATTCCCCCATCATTATCAGTTCATTATAGGAATATAAGTGGTTCTGAGAATGAAACTTCAGGTACAACTTCACATGATTAAGTATTTGTAGGAATTCTTTCCCAGGAGCATGGACTAAATACCCCATGTTTGCTATGCTGTTATGTTATTCTCAACCCACTTTGGCAAAATATTATTGGAACAATAATCTGAATTGAACAACAGTGAAGCAATTACAGTAGCATGCCATCAGGAATGCTATCAAGGGGACAAATATTTCTGCCAGAAGAATTGAACTATAGGAACTTGCTCTCCTGTTCTAGGATATGATCCCAATTCTTTGCATACAAGAACACTATGCATAGTTGTTTGGTCTATAAAATATGTCACAAGTGTGATGTTTCAAGCAAGTGTAAAGCTATTAAATCTATTCATAAATGTGCAGATAACTTTGAGAAAAGCAAGAAAATTCAGAACAAAATAATTTTACAGTGGTCATTACCCAGTTGCTAAAAAATTAATATAAGAGCAAAAAACAACAACCCTTGAAAACCTCTAGAGTTACAGACAGATTTATTAAAAACTGCTTGTTGGCTACATTAATATTTTATGTCACATGTTAGCTTTATCTATACAAGTGTTTTTCAAGTTAGAATGATTGAATATGGATGCTTCTTCTTGCTTAAAGTTACAACACTCCTTAAAACATTTTTAAAATATGCTCCACCTTACAATCTATTTTACTCTTACCTTGTTTCAATAAAATAAAATAAAAAAACCAAGAAAAGACAAGTTGTGTTTGTTAGGCAGCAGCATCTCCAAATTGGAATGTCTTATTCTGATTACTGCAGCATTTGAAAAATTGTAACTCCATAAGAAATTAAATAGAAACTATCAAATAATGAAGTACATGATTTTTTTTCAAAAAAGAAAATGTAAACTTTATAAAATTGCATAGTTTTATGTTTGCTCTTTTTCACAGATATAAGGAAAATATTCTGTACAAGCAGTTTTCTTTTTCCTACTTTTAGAATCTTTCCAGAGATTATACATACAGTCTTCTTTTTTATTATTTTCAATAGATTGAGTCCTGTTAAGAAAAAAATGCCAGGCATTAATTATTAGAAATACAGTACAGTATCCTGCAGTATCCATTAAGAATAAATAAATTCAGGATGACTTTCAACCTAAGGTTCTTTAGCACTGCTAGGATATAGCAACGCTGGCTGTGGAATTCTGGGAGTTGAAGTCCACATGCCTTAAAATTGTCAAGGTTGAGAAACACTGATCTACTGGAACCAAAATTAAAGTGATAGTTTGTACGATGCTTGAATATCACTATTTGATCTGTGAAATATCTCAGTGTATATAATGGTTTTATTTGTTATATATTTCATTCATTTTTCTCCCTCACCAATCTCTCCAGGCAGGAACAAGAATTAAGTAAAGATTTTGAGAGGAACCAAACTATGTTTATTTATTCAGTGGATTAACATGGCTGCCCATCTCATGCATGTTGACTTTGGGTATTAAAAATACTAAAAAGATGGGTTGCTCGGTGGGCACCCTGGCACCACATCTGGAGGGGATGGAGACGGAGGAGTGAAGGTCAGAGGGAAGTAGGGAGGTGGTAGCAGGAGGGAGGAGAGAAAGGGAGGCAGAGAGTGGGTGGATAGAAGTAGAGGTAGGGAGAAAGGAAGAGGGGGATGTGGTGGGGGGGGTGCCGACGAGCAATACCCATAGTTATTTTAACTATTTTAGCTAAGTTTTTATGTTTTGTTTTTGTGATGGAAAAAGTTGTAAATGATTGTACTCAGTTGAGTTGTTTTAATTTGATTTTTTTGTTATATTTATAATTATAAAATTAATAAAAAAGATATTGAAAAAAAATACTAAAAACATATACAGAAATAAAAAACCTATAGCATCTGGGAAAATGTGACAAAGCTATAATTCAACACCCAAGCAATTTTTTTCTAATAGGGATAGCAATAGTGAAAATTCCAACAGCACTTAGCAATCTATTGTGGACAGGTTAACTATGCAACTGTGTTTGAAGGCAGTTACAAAATAAGATATGAGATTTGGAATAAAATGGAAAAAGTGTCTGATCTTTCTACAAAGATCTGTTCTGACTGTAATATCTAGCTGGCTATTTGCCAAGTTTTCCCCCTGGCATCTTCTTCCCAGTGTATCACCCACCATTCAACCTGGGAAGGCAGCCATGAATAAAAAGGAAGACTGCCCATCATCCTTTCCTCAGTCAATAGGCAGGTTCTCATGTTAGATGAATTAGGGTATTCTTCCATTAAGGATTTTACCCAATGGTTAGGTAAATGTGGTTGTTAATTTTTCTTGGTGGCATCTCTAGCTAGGAGTGTAATCCAGGACTTGACCTTTATGGAAGAGATGCCACCAAGAGATACACATTTCCTCCTCAGTGTTGCTCACAAGCTATGATTTTCCTTCTCCTCTCCAGACTTTCTATAACGGAAGAAGAGAGAAACCTTGAAAAGCAGCCTATAATAGACTCCTCCATGGGCAGATCTCCATGAAGCAGTCTCCTTTCTTTTGAGCAGATTAAATGAACATGGCAAGTGATAGTTTGTCCTTGCAAGCAAGAGGTTTTGAACTACTCTACTTACGATGTAAATCATAAAATATCTTAAAATGTTTTGAAAAATCTATTTCAATTCCATTCATCTGTGGCTACTTTCCTAGAGGTTCCTTCTCTCTTTTTCTCTCCTAAAAGACTTATCAAGAAAGGAACAATCAGAGGAAGAGCCATCATCAGTAACTTTTACTTACGCCTCTGGAAAGGGTTTGCCATTTATCCACATCCACTTGTCTTTAGGGTGCCTCCTGAGGCCAATCCAATAGCTAGAATTTTTTAGATGGTCCAGAAATCCCTGCGGAAAAATTAAAGCAAAAAGGATTATATTAATGTCTGGAGCTATGACTAAGATCCAATTCACTGAATCAGGCCTAAGGGTACTGGTGGCATTCACCCAAACTGGGATTGCAGCAGATTTAAGTTTATTGAATTTCACTTCTCTTAAACAATCCAAGATAAAAGAAAAAGCTCTATTTGAAAATTCTTTAAAAATACAAACAGAAAGATGTGAATTAATGAATCTCAATTATTTTTACTGAAAGGAAAATTCAGAGATTTCCAGAATACCATCCAGCAGTAAGCTTCAACAGATAACTCTGAGGACAGATTGGGATTAACAGTGTGGTCAATTATCTTTTCCCAGTTGCACTCAAGTATACTTCAAACATGCTGTGGCAAAATTCCTTTTCCTCCTGATGTTGTTTTCATTTCATCCTCAACTCATACCTGAGGCACTTTAAAGTTGTCCTTATTTGTTTTTATTTTATTTTATTTATTTTATTCGGATTTGTATGCCGCTCCTCTCCGAAGACTCGGAGCGGCTCACAACATATATATAAAACAATTTCAATCTAAATCCGAACAAAAAACATTAAAAATAAAACCCCACACATACTCATCAGTCACACCACAATCAACAATCATCCCCAGGCCTGCCGGCAGAGGTAGGTTTTTAAATTTTTCCAGAAGGCCAGGAGAGTCGGAGAAACGCAGACTTCAGGAGGCAGTTGGTTCCAGAGGGCGGGCGCCACAACAGAGAAAGCCCTCCCCCTAGGGCCCACCAGACAACATTGTTTCGCTGACGGGACCCAGAGGAGGCCGACCCTGCGTGCTCTCACCGGTCGTAGAGAAGTATGTGGCAGAAGGCAGTCCCGTAAGTATCCTGGTCCCATGCCATGAAGGGCTTTATAGGTAATAACAAACACCTTGAATTGGGCTCGGAGACCAATAGGCAACCAATGCAGCATGCAGAGAGTTGATGAAATGTGGGCACAACGAGGAAGCATCCCCCCCCCCCTTAAATTGGCCACAGGCTTGGGAGATTTACAATGAGCTATTTCACATTCAGTTCAGTTCAGTGTCACAGTCAAGTAACTCCCTGGAGATGGCATCAGTGTGGCATCTATTGGCCATTTTGTGATGGTGTGGGCAGATGCAACTAATCGTCTGGTCCTGGCATTATATTCCAGGGACATTCTACTTGAGGCAGTAGGGAGTCTGTTTTATTTCACAGTGGACTCTCCTCTGTACCCACTAGATCTCCAAGTCAATACTTGGCTTAAAAACGTAGATCACCCTGAATAGCAGCTGAAAAGCAGTAATGGGAGGGGGAGGAAGGAGTGTTAGTGCAAAGGAAAAGAGAGGGAACTTGCCACTAATTCTTGTCCTTCTCGCGCTATAAATCAGGAGACCACCACTTAGCAGCAAGCTAGAACAGAAGGTTCAGAGGATAAATTGAGAATAACAATCAGATCAGTAACTGTTATGCCAATATATATATATATATTTAGTATGCATTGGAATAATGCAACCTCCATCTGGAATCTCTCTTAAGCCTGTATACATGTCAGCTAGCTAAAAGTGCTTGTGTTTTTTATAAAACAAAAAGAGAGAGAGGCTTCTTTTTGTGAAAGTTTCAAATCTTTAATAAAACAGAGAATGTTCAGGAGATATGCCTTCCTCTTAAAATGTTAAGATTTCTTTCATATACTTAATCTTTAGGAAATGGATGGCAGAGGAAAATCTGAACCACACTCAATTGCAAATGTTTGTATTGTGCCTTACGTAAGAATAGGGCTGGGTGAGGAACGGTAGCAGGAAAAACTTTAGACTAGGGCAAGATAAACTGTCTCATAAGGAATGGCTCACCTGTTTATCTGTGTCATTTTTATCATCAACCACTACCAGGTGAGCTTTGAGGCTTTGGCAGTTACTCATTGCCTTCTCCCAAGGTTGCTGATCAGCAGAGAAGTAGTAGCAATTTGTCTGGAACTTCAGCCAGCCTTTTGGACACTGAGGGATAACTGCAGGGCACAGAACCATGCAATATGGTAAATAAGAGGGTGTTGCAAGGATTCTATACTTCCCATATTACTACACCGACTGTGCCAATATGGTACAAATAAAAAACATCTGCTATCATTTTCCTAAGACTTATAAAAACGGTACTAACTAAAATTAATTAATTAATTAAAAAATAAAATTAACAAAAGAACCTCAAAGGGTAAACTCAATGGACTACTACCGTAGGTCTTTTTCTGCCGTTAATTTTCTATGTTTCAATGACTTTCCTCCAACCCTTCTACTTATTACACTTTAAAATGGAGTAATTCCCCTAATCTCTGGATAGCCAAAGCATGTATATTTCTGAAGACATGCTCCATTTCTACAGGGCCAAAGGTTTTCTCACCAGGAGATCACTACTTTCTGCTTCCTGTAGGAATCAGAGCACATAACTCTCCTCTATCTCTGCATCTAGGTGGCTGAATGAACGGTACAAGAGAAATGCAACAGCATGAGTCACCTACAAAGTTGGTTGATTAAAAGGAAATGATGAAAAAGTGGACTTTAAACCTGAACTTTTTTTTATTAGGCATTATGTCTGAAAAGACTAATAAGCAGAAACTATATTTAATTTTACATATCATCACAGCAGCAAGAATAATTTTTGCACAATATTGGAAGAATGAAGCTTTGCCATCAGAGGAAGAAATAATCAGGAAGATTTTGGAATGTGCAGAGATGGACAGATTAACTATGAGGCTGAAAGACAAAGAACATACAGACTATTATCAAATTTGGAATTTATTTTACACTTGGTTAGAGAAAAGAAGCAAGGATTAGGAATTGAACATGTATTAATTTAGCAAATTTCAGACAACTTGTTGATTGGGAAAAATTAACATATATGGGGAAAAAAAGAAAATTAATAAAAAAAGATTGAAAAAATAATAAAAGGAAATGAAAGTAGTATAGTGAACCTATTGTTTTGTGGGAAACTGAATTAATTTATTTCTTATTGCCCATAAATGAGTGCTCTGGTAGCATAGTTTGAGCATGACAATTAACGTGGATGCGACTGAACGTACATTTCAAAAAGGCCAGCAGAAAAGCAGCTGTTGCCATCAACAGGGATACACACACCAAGATGTAAAGGACGACCTTAGATGCTCTCGAAGAGATGCAACCCGTATGATTGGCAATATGCACAAAGGAAGACGCCCCTGTAAATAACCAATAGAAAGCAAAAGGATTACTATATTGTTCAATGGCTGGTCGAAGAAAGCAGAGCGAATGTATATAAGCAGAAGGAGGCATATGTACAAAAGTCAGAATACTGAAAAGGGCCCAGGCTTGAGTAAATTATCTCCCTCCCATCCCCGGGAAGGGGACATTGTGGGATATGAAGGGAAAGATGGGTGAGATGGGTCAAAATAATTCTACCTTGGCCATATGTCATAAACTTTTATACTTTTTAAACCTGTTCTTCTAGGACAGGGGTTCTCAACCTTGGCAACTTTAAGACTTGTGGACTTCAACTCCCAGAATTCCTCAGCCAGCTTTGCTGGCTGAGGAATTCTGGAAGTTGAAGTCCACAAGTCTTAAAGTTGCCAAGGTTGAGAACCCCTGTTCTAGGAGGACAGAGAGGTTTAAAAAGGCAACCAGAAGTTCTGGTTTATAAGATACTGTACAATTCAACAGAGCCACCTAGACCCTAAAATGCTTCGAGATAAAATAAAAAAACAAACAAACTAGAAGACTGCCAACAATTTCACAATCAAATATTCATAAAATCGCCATCTCATTCCTCTGCAGCACTGTTAATAATATAGCAATTGTTTAAATAGGTATGAATAGAGCATGTCTGGGGAGAGGGTCATTGAAATCATAAATATCTCCCTTCCACATTGAGACTTTTTAATTTTTCCCAAACTAGAAACACCCCCCCCCCGATTTTAAATTTACATCCTTAAATCTACATGCTTTTGTGTTTTTAAGAATTTCATACCTGACTTTGATTTCATTGCTCTTGTTCTATTTGGAGGTATAACATTCTGATAATTTCTTTCAGAATTGTCCAGATTGCTTCCAAAGACTAGAAAAAGAAACATTGTTAAGTTCTGCTCTTCTTTTTTTTAACCCTCATGACTGCATAAGTTGCTATATAGGAAAAGCTTGATGTAGTTTGGTCTAGACTCTAGAGGTTAAGGTGTTGGCCTAGGAACCAGGAGACTGTGAGTTGTAGTTCCTGCGTTATGCATGAAAAACTAGCTGGGAGACAAACTTTTTCAGCCCAACTCAGAGAAGGAAGAAATATTGGTATGTTCACCACTTGAGGTGTGTGTGTGTGTGTGTGTAAAAAGGCTATAGCCACAAATGAGGTGAACTCAGGCAAAAATAATGGGCAAGTCATTGTGCCCAAGGCAGAAGTAAAACTTATAGTCTCCTGCTTTCCAGCCTGGTTCCTTAACTCACACCAAACTTGACGCTAACTTGAGCATGCCTCTCACCTCTACTCTGCCACCATTCTGCTCTAAAGAGTAGGATGCAATAGCATTGTATAACCATTTTTTAAAAAAAAAATTCTGTATTTTGAGCACAATCTTGTTCCTCCTGAATGCAAAGATTTCCCTGATGGCCTTTATAATGCAATGTAAAGACCTACGGTAGTCCTGGATACGCCTGAAGTTGACTTTAAAGATTCTATTTCCAGTGGACTGACAACAGGGTCAGGTTGATTCTTAGTCCAGACTAGGGACTGTTCTCGCTTCATGGGTACCTGGACCTTTCCTGTTTTCCCAGATATTCAGATGCCTTTATCCTTTGCCCACCCCCTTCCCACATTCTCTGCCCTTTGGCACTAGATTTTTTTTAGAAGGGGAGGGGCTTTGAGTCAGTGATGACTTCTAGTGACTGTTGATATGATGGCTTACGCCCTAGGATCGTGTGCGAGCTGAACGGAGCGTAGGTGGAAAAAGGAAACTGCCATGAGGAGTCAAAGGAATCAGTCTTGTGAAACAAAGGATAATGGAGTTTCGAGGAAAAGGGGAGGTGACAAGATAAGAGGGAGAAGGAGGGGTTGATAGGTGGAGGAAAGTTGTGGCACGGTTTGAAACTATTGGCTACAAGTGTAACTATGCTATTGGCTACTTGTGTATTCGATGCTTTGTGTAACCACCCACAAGGGAAAGTAATAAAAGGGGGAGGCAGCCTTTTGTCTGGGTCGACTCACCCCAAGGAAAATTTGAGTGTCCGCATATGTTCCTGTATTCGGCTATCGTGATCGACCCTCCACGGGTTGAGGCACAGTGCGGTGCCTCAAGTGACCACCTGGAAAACTCCCTGAAGTTTTCTTACCAAGATTTCAGAAATGCCTCTTTTGCCATTGCCTATTTCCTGGGCCTGAAAGAGAGACTGGCCCAAGGTCACCCATCTAACACTGTGCCCAAGGTAGGAGTTGGAACTTACAATCTCCTTCTTTCTAGCCTGGTTCTTTAACTACTACGCCAAACTGGTTCTCACAAAACTTGACCCTAAGATAGGCCTTCCGCCCCCCCCTTTATTGCACCACCATTGTTCTGATTAGTAGCCCAGCTGACAGAGTTTATGCATGGAGGAAGGGTGTGTGGTGAATTAGGGTGAAGTTCTGGTTGGTATGAAGGGTGGAAGAGCAAAAAGTCAAAGGTATGGATGGGAGCACAAAGAGAAACAGAAGTGAGTAAATGATCATGAGTTAGTTCTGCTCCTGACTAGTGCTATAAGTTCAAGGAATCCAGTTTCATGCTAGTGAGGAGTTTCAGATTCACAACTATCACCTTGGCCCATGATGCTACCACAGCCAGAATGGGATGGGATGGCATCCGTTATCTTCCATCCAGCCTAGAATATAAGTAACTCTGTTGTGCTATAAAACAGCTATGGGAAGTGCAGACACTAATGATGTTACTACCACTAATGATATTATCTAGTTTAGGTAATGAAACATCTGCAAGAAAACAACCAAGCTCAGAGAGCACCAAGGACCTCTCATTTCAATCCTGAAATATTCTCCTTTATTAGTACCCAATTCTGCCCCAGGAAGTGTTTCCCTGATCTTGTGCATGTTCTCAGACGAAATAAAATAATAATAAAAATAATTAAAATACTCTGGGACTTTAGAATTCAAACAGGCAGGCACCTGCCACATAACACGTCAGACTTAACAATTGTCGATAAGAAAGATGAAAAGGTCTCATAGTGGATGTGGTGGTATCTGGAGACAGAAGAATAGAAGCGAAAGAACTGGAGAAGATAACAAAGACCTGTAAACAGAAATAGAACAACTTTGGCAAAAGAAAGCAAAGTTAGTACCAATAGTAATAGGCACCTTGGATGCAACCCCAAAACAATTGGAGCACCACTTGAACATATTGGCATTGACAAATTCACCATGTCAATTGCAAAAGGCAGCTTTACTTGGAACAACTTACATTCTGCAGACGATTCCTCTAACACCATCAAACATCTCAGGTCCTTTGGAAGGACTTAATAGATGGATAAAAATGTCAAATACAGTCTGAACATCTGGCTGACTTTGCAATGAGCCATATGAAACTCGTCAGCAGCAGAAGAGAAAACTTGTAATGCAGTCATTGGTGACAAAACTACCAAACCACTGCTCTGTCCAGGTTTATGTCAACCTGTGTGTGTTTTCAGGAAACCACATAAGGTCTGAAAAGTGTTATAGAACGTCAGAGTAGCCTGAAGTGGTTAGTGGTAGGTAAGCGGTTCCCTAACCTTGACCACAGAAGTAAATGTGGTCAGTAACATGTGCCAGATCATACCCGTTTTTCATTATGTCATGAAAAGAGACACTTTTTAAAAAAACGGGGAGCTGCCTCAGGCCTGCATTGGGGATGATACATAGTAATTTCATGTGGACAAAGCAAAAGAAGAGGTTCAGGTTGCCATAGAAAAATATAGCTTTCATAGTTATTAGTAGAAGCCTTTTCTTACCTTGCATCTGGCCTTCCATGTTTTCTATTCTTCTGGTATGATAGGGCTCCAGAAATTTCTTCTAAAATAGGATCCAGATACTTCCCCAAAGACAATCAGTATTTTGTTTTGAGAGGATGGCAACGCTTTTTCTTGTGTTGCAAAACTCCAAGAAGTTCTTCCTATAGTTTAGATACCAGACAAACAAGCACAAACACTTCCATGCTGGGACTTACTTATTTATTTATTTATTTATTTATTTATTTATTTATTTATTTATTTATTTATTTATTTATTTATTTATTTATTTATTTATTTATTTGTTTGTTTATTTATTTATTTATTTATTTATTTATTTATTTATTTATTTATTTATTTATTTATTTATTTATTTGACTTCTATGCCGCCCTATTCTGGAGAACTCAGGGCGGCTCACAACATAAATAGAAATCACAAGTTAAAATACATATATAAAAACCCCTAAGTTAAGAGAAAACCAATCATTCAACAAACATACACACAAACATACACTGGCTAGGGGCAAGATGTTAACTGCCCCAGGCCTGCCGGCAGAGGTGTGTTTTAAGCAGTTTATGAAAGGCGGAGAGGGTGGGGGCGACACGGATCTCCGGGGGAAGTTGGTTCCAGAGGGCCGGGGCCGCAACAGAGAAGGCTCTTCCCCTAGGCCCCGCCAGGCTACACTGTCTGGCTGACGGGACCTGGAGAAGGCTGACTCTGTGGGCCCTAACCGGCCGCTGGGATTCATGGGGCAGCAGACAGTCCCGTAAGTAACCTGGTCCGATGCCATGTAGGGCTTTATAGGTCATAACCAACACTTTGAATTGAGTTCGGAGACCAATTGGCACCCAATGCAGCTCGCGGAGTGATGCCGAAATGTGGGCATTTCTGGGCAAGCCCAACACTGCTCGCGCGGCCGCATTCTGCATTACCTGAAGTCTCTGAACATTTTTCAAAGGTAGCCCCATGTAGAGAGCATTGCAGTAGTCGAGCCTCGAGGTGATAAGGGCATGAGTGACTGTGAGAAGGGACTCCCGGTCCAAATAGGGCCGCAACTGGTGCACCAGGCGAACCTGGGCAAATGTCCTCCTCGCCACAGCCAAAAAATGATGTTCCAAATTTAGCTGTGGATCGAGGAGGATGCCCAAGTTGCAGACCTTCTCCGAGGGGGTCAAAAGCTCCCCCCCCCAGGCTGATGGACGGATAGATTGAGTTATCTTTGGGAGGCAGAACCCATAGCCACTCCGTCTTGTCGGGGTTGAGTTTGAGCCTGTTGGCACCCATCCAAACCCTAACAGCCTCCAGACATCGGCACATCACTTCCGCTGCTTCACTGAAATGACACGGGGTGGAGATGTAAAGCTGGGTATCATCAGCATACTGATGATATCTCACCCCGTGTTGTCGGATGATCTCACCGAGCGGTTTCATGTAGATATTAAACAGCAGAGGGGAGAGGACCGATCCCTGAGGGACCCCACAAGGGAGGAACCTAGGGGACGACCTCTGACCCCCCCGCCAACACCGACTGCGACCGACCAGTGAGGTAGGAGGTGAACCACTGCAAAACAGTGCCCCCAACCCCCAACCCCTCCAGTCGGTGCAGAAGGATACCATGGTCAATGGTATCGAAAGCCGCTGAGAGGTCAAGTGGCACCAGGATAGTGGAAAATCCCTTATCCCGGGCCCGCCAGAGATCATCCGTCAGCGCAACCAAAGCAGTTTCCGTGGAGTAGCCGAGCCTGAATCCTGACTGTTGAGGGCCCAGATAATCGGCCTCATCCAAGGACCGTTGGAGCTGGAGTGACACCACCTTCTCAACAAGGTGTTTTAGTTGTCACTCAGTCCCTTCATTGAGTGAGAGCTAACAGGGAATGAAATGGCAACTTTTGGGGGGGAAATATGGTGAATCCAGATAAAGTAGATTTGTTTCAAAGGAAGTCAGGTCATTAAGGGAAAGGAAAAATTAGGAAACCAAAGAGCTAGGAAACATGAAAAAGGATTTCAAAATATTTGAGGACAATGTACACTGGTATAGGCCTATAGGGTCTCCTGCTTAAGCAGGGGGTTGGACTAGATGACCTATAAGGTCCCTTCCAATTCTGTTATTCTTCTAAACATCTGAACTTGACAGTCATATTCTCATAAAATGGTTTCCCTTTGGAAAAGTGACTGTTGAGGTGTTTTGAATTTCCCATGCGCGCAAAGCAAAACTAATAACTGTAATTTTACTATACAGTTCAAGCCAGAATTTGTTTCCTAAGGTAAGTATACAAAACCTCTCTTTTGAACTCACCAGTGTTTGCTCTAACAGCCATTCCAATTAGGACAAATTGTAATGTGCTGAGCATATCATTTTGCAGCATTCAGCCGTTGTTATGAAACAAAAATTCGTTTATTAGAATGCTATTTTATACCGATTAAGCCTCCTGCTTGCCTCCCAGTTTGAGTTTTGTGACACGCGCTAGACGCCCGATTGAGACAGTTCTATATCACGTTCTGCCATCTAGTGGCCGCCCATTGTTTTTGCAGGCTAGTTCGGCCAAGTGCTACGGGAAACTGGCTTGGCTGCGGACCCGTTGCCATAGCGACGCCTTCGGGTTCCCGGTGCTTCCGCTGTGCGCTCGTTCTTTCCGGTCCTTCTACTGCCGGAAGAGAAAAGGAGCTGAAGGCGAGGGTTAATCTCGTTGTTTGGGTGAGAGATGGAGGGGGCGATTGCGAGGGGGGGGGGAGGAGGCTTGGTTTGCAAGATAAACTATTGTAGCCCGTGCGCCCCCCCTTCCTGTCATGGTGTTGCCCCAGTTCTCTAATTTGGAGGGAGGTCTCACTCCAGGGGCAGCTGGTGTCTGGCACGAGGAAGGTATTCCCTGCCTTATGTTACATTGAGTTTGAACATCGGATATAGCTGACGGGGCTGCTCCCAAGCAAATTTTGTGCGATGTAACGTTGTGGGGTGGGGGGTGGGGGGTGGCACTTTAGCAATCTATAAGACTCAGTGTTTCTCAACCTTGACAATTTTAAGGCATGTGGACTTCAACTCCCAGAATTCCACAGCCAGCATTGCTGGCTGTGGAATTCTGGGAGTTGAAGTCCACATGCCTTAAAATTGTCAAGGTTGAGAAACACTGCTATAAGTCCATTATAGAAAGCAAAACAATTCCCCCCCCCATGTAGTCTAAAGGAAACTCTCCCTAAAATGGGAGAGTTATGTAAGCCAAATTGTTTCGCTTCTGATTTACAATTATGATGTTGATATAGCAAAAGCATCTAAATCATACTGTCATCCAGAATACTTTCAGGATCCAATCTGGGTCAGTTCCGAGGACTGTTTCACTTTGGCCAATTAAAAGCTTCAGGAAAGCCAACATAATGTAATGAAAGTTATAACGTTCTGTTACTGTTTTCAATGTCATCTGAATCAGAATGTTTTATGTTTATCATAAGTAACATTCATAGACCTGCTTTTTTGAATTATATGTATGTGTGTGTGTGTGTGTGTGTGTGTGTGTAATTTAAATGTAGTTATTTTTTAATATAGGTATGCATATACATATATAATATAGATATACAATAAAATAGTTTTCAACTTATGATCACAGTTGATCCCCAAATTTTGTTGCTAAGCAAGGCAGTCGTTAAATGAGTTTTGCTCACTTTTAGTTTTAGTGAGTTTTGATCCATTTTACAACCTTTTTTTCCACAGTTAAGTGAAGCACTGCAGTTTGCAGTCATTAAGTGAATCATGCAGTTGTTAAGTAAATCTGACTTTGATTGTTGAAAGCTGCCTGGAAGGTTACAGATAGTGATCACATGACCCCAAATTTTGATCATGTGATTGGGGGATGCTGCAATATTTTAAGTGTGAAAAACGGTCATAAGTCAGTTTTTTCGTTGGTGTTGAAACTTCAAAAGTCACGAAATGAATGATTGTAAGTCGAGGACTACCTATATATACAATATAAATATAACCACATCATTTATATAAAATATAATCATATATATAAAATCATAAAAAACAAATGTATGGATGTTACTTATAGATATTATATCTATCTATCTCTTAAAAACCACATCGTTTAAATCAGTGTTTCTCAACCTTGACAATTTTAAGGCATGTGGACTTCAACTCCCTGAATTCCACAGCCAGCATTGCTGGCTGTGGAATTCTGGGAGTTGAAGTCCACATGCCTTAAAATTGTCAAGGTTGAGAAACACTGGTTTAAATGAATGGCTTTCACTCTAAATTCTATATATTAAACATTATGTAATGCAGGTATACAGTGTTACCTTTCCAGTCTGGTAAATAAGTTGATGGTTTCCCAAACATCAGTTTTAATTATTTTGTATGATCTCTAGTGTCAAAAGGTGGAGGAAGATATTTCCACAGACATTGTTGAGTCACTGAAAAGGTTTTTACTTTTTCTCCCCCCCACTCACGTGTTTCTTTGTTTCTAAATTAAACAGTACTACGTATTGTAGCCATGTATTTATTGCCTCGATAACTTTTTTTCCTCAGTAGCACTATGGATGCGCGTTTTACTCGTGGAAAGTCTGCTATCCTTGAACGCTCACTCACCCGACCCAAGACAGATGTAAGCCTCAGCGCCTTTTCCCTGCTGTTTTCCGAGATTGTACAGTACTGCCAGAACAGGGTCTATTCTGTCTCTGAGCTTCAGAACAAACTTTCTGAGCTGGGCCAGCAGGTGGGAGCTCGTATCCTGGATGTGCTGGTAATGCGAGAGAAAAATGGTAAGCGGGAAACCAAGGTCATCAATATTCTGCTCTTCATCAAGGTGACTGTTTGGAAGGCTCTCTTTGGGAAGGAAGCTGACAAGCTTGAGCAAGCCAACGATGATGACAAGACCTACTATATCATTGAGAAAGAGCCTCTTATCAATACTTACATTTCCATTCCCAAGGAGAACAGCACCCTCAACTGCGCTTCCTTCACTGCCGGCATTGTGGAGGCCATGCTCACTTGCAGTGGATTCCCTGCTAAAGTCACAGCCCATTGGCACAAAGGGACCACGCTCATGATTAAATTTGATGAGTCAGTTATCACACGTGACAAAGCGTTGGATGGTCGTTGATATATTTTGTATAAATAAATTTGAATTCTCCCTTGTGTGTATACGTATATATAGAGTATTTATAGATACATGCACACATTCTATGATAAAGTAATTTATTCCTATGTACTTTGAAACCCTGATTATAAGCAAATGGTATTTGGTGAGGGAAAGCAAGATCCAGCATCAGAAAAAGTTACTGTGTTTAATAATGCCTTTTTCAACTTAGTTCTTGTCAGATAATCCTTGACTTCTAGGCATTCTGGAAAGAGCTGTAATCTCAGATATCTGGAGGATATCAGTCTGGGAAAGGCAATATATATTGCATTTCTTTGTTACTGCCCTGTTGAAGTTTGACAATATTAATGAAACAGTGTATGCTCTACCATCAGATTATTTGCTTATGCTGTTGTCCTTTTTACTTAGTTCTTTCAATTATTTGTGACTATTGCAGCCAATTTTCTTTGTGTACCTGAAACAAGAAATTGGACCTATGTTGATATTTCATCTGAAATATATATATTTTAGAGCTGTGGTCAAGAGTGAAGGTTTTGCCTATTTCTGTGAAGTGTGCTTTTCACTGATGATGCTGTTTTTGCTCTGAGTACTAGGAGATAAATCTGCTTGACTATCTACCTGCAGAGACTGGGATAGATTATTAAGTAAAGCTCGTTTGAGAGTTGGGCCAAAAATCACCCGCATTTCCTATCAACTTAATCAGCTCTTCATACAGCTCTTTCCTGCTATATTTTGAGAAAAGGGGGAGGGGAATAATTACAACTGCAATGTACATGATTATCTCTCTTTTTAGAAAAAGTAAATGAGAAGACCATGAGTATAGACTTCATACAGAACAGTAAGCTATAGCTTGCTTATACGGATAGAATGCATGAAGGCTTGAGCATTTTTTTCAAGTTCATGTAAACAACCCAAAGTTTTAAAGTTAGTGCTTAATAATTAACCAGAATTTCTTCAATCCTAGTTTTGGGAGCAAAATGAAAATTAGTCCTAGTTATTTCTTCTCCCAGCTGCAAAGTGGAGTGTAGACCATTGTGTTTTCAAATCTTGGCTTAAACTCTATTCATAGATGCAATTTTGACCAGCTTTACCCAAGACTGATTTGTCATTTAATACATCGGTCTGTTCTTAGTGTTTAATGCACTTGATGTTTTGGAGAATTGGTTTACTGAAAAAAATAAACTTGGTGAAATAGCCCTTTAAGGACTGTTTTTAATCTCTCTTTCTGAATATAGCCCACTCGACATCAGTTCAGGCTTCCGAATGCTCTTCAAGTTTGCCCCATGTAGAACGCATTGCAGTAGTCTAAGTGTGAAATCAGTAAGGTTTGGGTGACTAAACACAGTGACTCCTGATCCAGCAAAGGCTGCAACTGGTGCACAACCCAAAGTTACGCAAAGGCTCTCCTAGCCACGACTGCCATCTCCTCTCCAAGAATTAGTTGCAAGTCCAGGAGAACCCCAAGTTGCAGATCAAACCTATCTGGGGTAGTGCTACCCTGTCCAGAGCTAAAGATATCGTAGTGCCAGATCTTGAAGCTTCAGGGACCCAAAGCCATTTGATCTTGCCAGAGCTCAGCCGAAGCTGCTTGTCCCCCATCCAAACTCCCACAGCCTCCAGGCACCACGAGAAGGAAGCACTAGCCTCACTTGGAGATGGAGATATAAAGTTGACTATCATCCACGTATTGATGATATCTCAACCCGAGGTGATGGATGATCTTACTCAGCGACTTCATGTCGATATTAAAGGAGTGGAGAGAGTACTGTCCATGTGGCATGCCAAAGAAAAGCAGCTGTGGATTGGATCTCTCCCTATCAACATCAGTTGGGACCATCCTTGGAGAAACCTCAAGAAGGATATAATGGAACTGGAAAAAGTGCAAAAAAGGTGCAACAAGAATGATCAAGGAAATGGAGCGCCTCCCTTATGAAACCAGATTGCAACGCCTTGGTCTCTTCAGCCTTGAAAGACGGCGTTTAAGGGGTGACTTGATCGAAGTGTACAAAATCATGCATGGGATAGAAAAGGTGGATAGAGAAAAATTCTTTTCTCTATCACACAATACCAGGACAAGGGGGCACTCCCTAAAGCTCATAGCTAAGAAAGTGAGGACAAATAAAGGGAAATATTTCTTCACCCAGAGGGTCATTGATTTATGAAATTCACTTCCAGAAGGGGTCGTGACAACTGTCAGCCTTGACAGCTTCAAGGCAGGGCTAGATAGATTCATGGATGCCAAGTGTATCGGGGGTTATTAAAACGGATGTCCATGTGCCGCCTCTATGTTGGTTGAGGCAGGCAGGATTCCCTTGAGTACCATTTGTTGGGGGTCAAGGGAAAGGGAGGGTTTTGCCTTCTCTTTCTGCTCAAGATCCCCATGTACAATTGGTGGGCCACTGTGTGACACAGAATGCTGGACTCGATGGGCTTTGGCCTGATTCAGCATGGCTCTTCTTATGTTCTTATGTTCTAAAGGAGTCAGACCCCCTAGCCAGCCCAAAAGAATACCATGGTTGGTGGTGTTGAAGGCTGCTGAGAGGTCAAAGAGAGCAAGAATGGTTGCTCTATCCCCATCCTGCTCCTTGTCAGAGGTTTTCTGAGATTAAACTGTCAAACTCAGAGGAGTAGTTTATAGCTACTGTATGTAGCTTACCTGGATTTTGTATATTTTTAATGCAAACAGGTAAATGCAACTGGGGGTGGGGAAACCTGTGATATATAAGTTTCTGGTAACTTGTTTTGGACTGCTGTTTGTTTTTTATATTCCCTTTCCTTCTTTATTCGGAAAAAGAAATTCTTTCAGATGTTAGAAAACTGAATCTGTGATGAAGAGGTGGTTGGCACTTCCATTGTGAATACTGGATAAGGAACACTGCAACCCAGTGAATGTATACTGGCTTGACAGGGAAGAGGGTGGGGATCCTGAGCCAAACCTTTCCTTCTCCAACAAATGGAGGACTTAGCTTAAAGGCAGTAGAAATACTGTACAAATTTATCAGAAATCTTGGAATCACTGACACTGCAAAACCATGCCCCCTCCGGTCCAAGGAAAAACTTTCTCTCCACGAACCGGTCCCTGGTGCCCAAAAGGTTGGGGGCCGCTGCTATAAAGCACTATGGAGCGATATGTAAATCTAAGTGCTGTGAAAAAGACAGGAAAGACTAGTGCAGCGGTTTTCAACCTGTGGGTCGCGACCCCATTTGGGGTCGAACGACCATTTCACGGGGGTCGCCAAGCACTGCAGTCTGCAATTTATTATTTTTTTGGTCGGCCATTTTTTTTCTCTATTGCGATGCGGGCCGTCGCGCCGCGCATGCACGATGCGCCCCGTCGTGCCGTGCATGCGCGATGCGCCCCGTCGCCGCGCATGCGCGATGTGGGCCGGGGTCGAGCCCCAGAAAAGGTTGAGAACCGCTGGACTAGTGGGACAAACTAAATTTAGCTCTATTTCATTGTCTTACCTGAGGCCTTATTTCTGGTACTGACATATTATTTCTTGCTTCTTTCTGCACTTTGCATAATGTCACTTATCTTAAAAGAGAATAGCATTATATACATGTACTGTATGTACATATCAGTATTGTAATGGCTTGTTTTCTATGATAGTCTATTAACAAGCTATAAAAGCAATACAGTACAGAGACAATATTTGGAAATTACCTGCTCACTAAATTTGTAACTCTGAAATCAATACTCGCAGCACTTTCACAGACATGTGCAGAGCAGTGAAAAATTTGAAATCACTTGAGGTGCACGTTCCCAATTGAGGTTGAATGAGGCAACACACTGCCTTTGGCTTTCAGACTAAACAAGTGTTATGTATTTCTTCTTAAAAGAATGCTTCATTATTCAATAATTCAGTGTTTATGGCAACTTTATAGAACATAACTACCACGAATGATGAGAATCAACTGTATATTGATGCAGTCTTTGTTACTGCTAGAAAAGTAGCTCTGGAAATAATGGGTGGAATTATAATCCATATTCACATGGCTGCTTTGTCATATTCTGCTTTCATGATGTCCTAAATCTTACTGTCATTCTCGTAGTGTGACCTTACCTTGCTCCCAAAACAGGCCAGGGCTGCATTATTTATCCACATAGCTTTAACCTTTATTATAGTTTCCCAGCAATACCCATAATGTGAAAAATCTGCTTCATGTTGGCTTGAGTTACTTCACAGTCTGGTATTTTTTATTCCTTTCCCTCCATACCACTGAGTGATTATTTTGGAGATGGTTTTTTTTCAGTCACAGAACCAATTTGGTGTAGTCGTAAAGGTGTTGGCCTGGAAATCAAGAGGCTGTGAATTGTGGTCCTCTCTTAGATTTGAAAGCCGGCTGAGTGACTTTGGGCCTCTCTCTCTCTCTCTCTCTCTCTCTCTCTCTCTCTCTCTCTCTCTCTCTCTCTCTCTCTCTCTCTCTCTCTCTCTCTCTCTCTCTCTCTCTCTCTCTCTCTCTCTCTCTCTCTCTCTCTCTCTCTCTCTCTCTCTCTCTCCCCCCCTCTCCCCCTCTCCCTCTCCCTCTCCCTCTCCCTCTCTCTCTCTCTCTCTCTCTCTCTCTCCCTCCCTCCCTCCCTCCCTCTCAGTCCAACCCACCTCATAGGATTGTTGTTGTGGGGAAAATAGGGGACAGGAGCATTAAGTATGTATGTTTCCACCTTGACCTGATTAATTTTATACATAATATAGATTGATTATTACTGTAATTGTTTCACCCATTGACCACAGGATGGCAGCAAGAAGTGGCATTTTGTATTACTTGGCTGCCTTTTGGCATTACTGAATATTTGTGCCATCACAGCACCCATTCTGTTAAGGAGTTTGAAGAAGAAGAAAAAAAACATTTTAGCTCTGTGATGATAGGTGGAGAGAAAGTCCATTGAAGCAGAAAGGACAAAGAAAATAAGAACAGCATTAACGGTTGCAAACATCAACACTTCCTAACTGCACGTACGGTGGGAAAACTGACTCACCAGGAGGTGATGGGTCATTTTAAATCACTTTGGATGATGCTATGAATACTGATGGACACTCTAAAACTATCCCCAGATATTTCTCATTTTGAAATATTCTCTTCACAATACATACAATCAGGAACTTTTTATGGACAGTTACTTAGATTAATCGTTCCAGTTATAGAAAGGTCCTCACACAAAATTTGCTTTAGTATGTGAAAAGATCAGATGCATTTACACTGGTGAATCAAGTCAGTGCAATACAGTACTGCTATGTCCTGGGCCTGCTGAGCGATTCAGCAGGTGCAGGAAGCTGCAGAGAGGCCCAGGCAGACCACATGGATGCCCGGGACCAGACAGGCTGTGTCCAGCCTATTGCGCATGCGCAAGGTGGGAGAATCCATTGCATTTATTGGTTGACACTGTCCCTGCAAAGGGGTATAAACAGAATCCGTGCCATTTTGTATTGGTTCTGTTGGAGAGTAAATAAAGAGAAGACTGTTGTTACTCCTGCCTTGTCTCAATGCCTTTACATCGAAAACAGAACAAGTACATTGGTCAGAATGCAGTCCCAGATTTTAAGCGTTTGGCATTTTCACACAGGCCTCTGGACAAAAAGCAACGTTTCACTAACACAGCAAAGAGTGAGAAGAAAGTGGGCAATAGGGATGGATATGAGAAGATCTCCAGGCCCCTCAGATCCCTTGCTTTCTTCCCTGTCAGTCCAATATACATTCATAAAGGACAGCACACACACACACACACACACACACACACACACACACAGAGAGAGAGAGAGAGAGAGAGAGAGAGAGAGAGAGAGAGAGAGAGAGAGAGAGAGAGAGAGAGAGAGAGAGAGAGAGATGGCTCAACAAAGGACCAGAAGCTTACATATCTCAGGATCTTTTTCAAGTTGCATTTATTTAGATTTACATTAAAAATATATCAGATGTATGTTGATTGCTTTTTAGTACGCTATTATGATTAATGTTGATTGCTTTAATAAAAAATTAAAATATATATATATCAGATGTAGAAAAGTTAACATGAAAATATCTTGGTTTGAGTTTGACAATTTAATTTCAGAAGATTTCAGTGTTTGATACAGCAAATATTTTAAAATATACATCTGCTCCTTTGAGACTTGTCATACGCTGTTCCTCCACAGCTTTGTTCCTCAAACCATTAGTGATCTATTTCTGTACTGAATTGTGAAGAGGGAAGTTACAGAAGGGGAAAAACAGAACTTTTCAACTAATTATTTATGAACTATATAAGTGTACACAATTGGAATGATTTAATCTTTTGCTATCCCTACTTTATTTGGTATAGATATCTGGTTGATTCAGATTATTAGGACTCAACCACAATGAAAAAATTTGAGGAAAAACTGTTAGAGAATCAAGCATATATAACTTTCAAAGAAACAACAACTCAACATATAGATACTGAATAAAATGCTAAAGACTTTTCTAGGATGAGAGTGATGAAGACACCATATTCATAGCAGAGCAACTAAGATGATCAAAGGCCTGGAGACTAAAACATATGAAGAACGGCTGCAGGACTTGGGTTTGGCTAGTCTAAAGAAAAGAAGAAATAGGGGAGACATGATAGCAGTGTTCCAGTATTTGAGGGGCTGCCACAAAGAAGAGGGGGGGTCTCATTATTCACCAAAGCACCAAAGGGCAGGACAAGAAACAATGGTTGGAAAGACAGCAGCAACCTGGAATTAAGGAGAAACTTCCTGACAGTGAAGACAATTAATCAGTGGAATAGCTTGCCCCAGAAATGGTGGGCACTCCAACGCTGGAGATTTTTTTAAAAAGAGGCTAGACAGTCACTTGTCTGAGATGGTATAGGTTCTCCTGCTTGACAGGGGGCTGGACTAGAAGACCTCCAATGTCTCTTCCAGCTATTCTATTCTATTCTGTTCTGTTCTGTTCTGTTTTGTTCTATGTCCAATTATATGTAGTCAATGAAAATCAGCTAGCAAAGACCATAAAATGAAAGTTATCAACAGTATTAATAATTGTTTCCTAGAGAGCAAACTTCGGGAAATGGACAAAAAGTTGTTTTAAAAAAAAGAGAAAATGTACACAGAAGTCTCATAAATTGGGTTTGTTTTAAACAATCGGATTCAAAAATTTTATACATTAATAAATATCCATCCATTGACAGAACAATATTTTACAACTTGGAAAAGAAGACAATGTTATATTATTTGTCCATAACCACACAAGACATGATTCAGTAAGCATATAATTAAACTATGAATAGGAAAAGTATAAAAGAGAATTTATGTAGAAGCTATTTCACTTGTCCAAGAAAGAAGGTTCAATTAGTCCTTTGTGTCTTAGAGAGATCTGTATTTCTAAGCTTGGCATGGAAATATATTAGTAAGGAAGTTACTAAGTTACTGGTTTCAAGGAAAGCCTCCTTCCAAGATCTATCAAAATTTCCAACTATACATAGAAGCATGTACAAAATCTCTGTTCCATCATATCCCTATCCAGTTTCACAATGATTAAGAAAGAAGTAAGAGAGACTTTGGAGAGTGATGAGGACCTGATTTTCTGATTTTGTTTAGCCTTTCCAGTTAATCAGATATTCCAATTATTTCCCCTTGTACCTAGACTGGGTCTATGACAGACTCGTCACAGCCAAGTTGCTGTGGCTAACTCACCACAGGATAACTCACCATGGCCAACTTGCTGTTGGTATGAGTTACACTAATATGAAAGAAATCATGGAATAGAATCATTGTATAAACAGAGGCATAGAATCAAAATCACATGAAGTATTAGTACCGCTTTATAAAACCTTAGTAGAGCCACATCTGGAATACTGCACCCAGTTTTCATCACCACATCACAAAAAAGATGTTGAGACTTTGGAAAAAGTGCAAAGAAGAGCAACTAAGATGATCAAAGGCCTAGAGACTAAAACATATGCAGGATTTGGGAATGGCCAGTCTAGAGAAAAGAAGGACTAGAGGGGACATGATAGCAGAATTCCAGTATTTGAGAGGCTGCCACAAGGAGGAAGAAGAGGTCAATTTATTTTCCAAAGCACCAGAAGGCAAGACAAGAAACAGCAGATGGAAACTAATCAAGGAGAGAAGCAACCTGAAATTAAGGAGAAACTTCCTAACAGTGAGGAGAATTAACCAGTGGAACAGCTTGCCTTCAGACGTTGTGGGTGCTTCATCACTCGAGGTTTTTAAGAAGAGACTCTGGACAGTCACTTGTCTGAAATGATATAGGAACTCCTGCTTGAGCAGGGGGCTAGACTAGAAGACCTCCAAAGTCCCTTCCAGCTCTATTCTGATCCTGATTCATTAAAGAACAGATGCAAAAGGAGGGACAGAATGAAATGTGAATGACAAAAATTAAAATATTTTTTAATTTATTTTAAATAATTAAATTGAATTGTTAAAGTGTTCTGTGGTGAGTTGTCGCATGGTGAGTTGGCTGTGGTGAGTTGGCTATGGTGAGTTGTCCCATTCCATCTTCCCCATCCTCCATCATCGGCGGAGGTGAAGTTGTCTTAGAATATAACATGCTCAGGGGGAAAGGGAGAGGGGCTCCAGCACAAGTAGCAATCAATGGAAAGCAGAATGAATTCTCACTGATGCGGGTAATTGCAGGCAAAAGGTCTCCAGATTAATTTGCTGAATTATTGGGGGGAGGGGGGCAACTGAATCCAGTTTTTAAGAGGCTGAAGGGAAGACAAAAAATTCCACTGAAAGACACACCAAATCCTCTTCTGCAATTTTGACACTTTCTTGTCTGCATGCATCTGCAGATTGTATCTATGCTGCCTTTGTCAGCTTTTGCTGTTCCTTTGCGAGGCACTGAGCACTTTGTCTCTCCTGCAGAAAATCTGAAATGAAAGGAACTGCAGATGCAGCAGCTCTGGAGGGCAAAATGCAGAGGTGAAATCTGTAACTCCGTTTAAAGGAGACTTCTTTCTTTCTCTTTCTTTCTTTCTTTCTTTCTTCCTTCCTTCCTTCCTTCCTTCTTTCTTTCTTTCTTTCTTTCTTTCTTTCTGTCTCCTCCTCCTCCTCCTCCTCCTCCTCCTCCTCCTCCTCCTCCTCCTCCTCCTTCTTCTTCTTCTTCTTCTTCTTCTTCTTCTTCTTCTTCTTCTTCTTCTTCTTCTTCTTCTTCTTCTTCTCCTCCTCCTCCCTATCATCCTCCTTCTTCCTTTTCCTCCTCCTCTCCTCTCCTCCCCTTCCTTCCTTCCTTCCTTCCTTCCTTCCTTCCTTCCTTCCTTCCTTCCTTCCTTCCTCCCTCCCTCCCTCCCTGAACTGAAGGATGGTTCATTTAATTCCAGAATTTTTGATAACTTTCACTGCAGCAAGGGCTATTTTAAAAAGTCTATAATTTGTACCTTCCATTAATTATTGTTGGATTTCTACTCCATGGAAATTTCAAATTCTGAATCAATACATGGAGCAGCCTTAATCTATACCTGCACTGTCTTCAGGAAGTGAGAATAAAGGAAAAGTGCCTTTCTACACAAGAAACCTCCGTTCCCCTGTGACAGTTGTTCTCATCTGGATCAACTGATACTAATGGATGCCACTGAGACCACAAGTCCCTGTATACCCTTCCCTCTTCTCCACTCTCATGCACACCCAGGCAAAGAATTGTAAACCTCCAACCATGATGACAATGCTGAAAACAGCTTTTGTAGAACTGTAGTTCAATGGAATAGTATAATATTAACTTTTAAGAAGTTCCAAGATCAAAACCTGTCTATGACGTCCTCAATAAAAGGTCTGGATATTAAAACAGGATGTGGTAACGAGTGACCATAAAGGCGCACACATGGTCTTCAACGCCTTTCAGTTTGCTCAGCTCACTCATCCAACCAAGCTATTCTTCCCTCATGTCCACTTACACAACTGCTCGACTAGTGTTTCTCAGACTTGGCAACTTCAAGATCTGTAGACTTTAACTCCTGGAATTCTCCAGTCAGGATGGAGCATAGTAATTGCTAATAATTCTGTGAATTGAAGTCCACATGTAAAGATATTTCTGTGGTTGGGGAAAAAATTGCACTGGAGCTTCTGCACTGGAGATCCTGCTCTTACTGTACCGTATAAGGTGCTCAACCTTGCAATTTTATTTTGATAATCTTAAAATCATTGAGTAACGAGTTGTGTGATTTAGCCCATGGGAAAGCTTGTTTACCTTCAGTTTTGAGCAAGTACTTTATTCTCTAGAGATTCATGTTCAAAAGATTTTATAAGGAAAAAAACAATCAATACTCTTGGTGCTTCATTTATCACTTTTAAAAATGCACATTATTATTTACTCAACTTTTTGCTTTGCTCCCAATGCAGCTTGAACTGAAGTTCCAGTTCAGTTCTGTGAAATCTATTCCCCAGTCTTTTGCTAGAAAAAGATTGTACTTGTACAATGCTCGTAAAATATGCAGTGGATATCCTTTAGTGGAGCTGAAAACATTGTAAACATTTTTCCTCACTTTAAACATAATGAAATAAGCTATTTTTTCGTTCCCCATAATGAGGATACTATTCAGATTTGTTGGTTTGTTTAGATACAGTCACAGGTATTAAGCTTGACTCAAGAGATTTTTAAATTCTTTTTTTTTTAAGAATAAAAGTTTTGATTGCAGCTGGAGTACTGGAAGCAGGCCGTTGCCAAACCACATTCTGACGGATACCTCAGGGAATCTATACGAGAGATTATTCAAACTGTATTCCGGCAAATCTGGGATTATTTAAATTCTTTTTAGGAGTGTTTCAGTGAAAAGTGAAAACCTAAAGAACTAAAAACTAACATTTTCTAGGCTAACAAAGACTAAACTTTACTACACTGTACAACTTTGGTTTTATGTTTTCTAAATAGGATAAGCAGAAACTGGGCATATTAGTTGATCTCCAAGTAATTCACCTAGCAAATCAGTAAAAGTTTGTGACTCATGATCATATAATAAAAAATGTTGCCCTGTGAGGTTGCTAAACTCAGCAATGCTCATAAGAAGGGGAACAGAAACTCAATTTGTGAAATAACTTGTGTATAAGCTTCAACTGTGCTGCTGAAAGCAAATCCGTTAGTTCTCTGTTCAGAAGCACAACGTGTTCCTCAATTCTATGTCTGTAGTCCTGAGCAACTATTTTTGTATCTTGCTTTGGTAAAAAAAAAAAAAAAAAAGACCAAAAAGTTCCTGCACTTCTAAAGCCTGCCCACTCTTGTTCTAGGCTGAACTCTCTGTTTCCCCAAAGTAAATAAGCAGCCCAATAGACTTGGTCAAAAGCCCCATGAAAGTCCTTTCCTTTCCTGTTGATTAAAACTGCAAAAGAGCTTCATGAAAATAGCTAGCCAATTAAAAGGACCACATGTATAAGGCTTGGAACATACAGTATATGGCATCAGCAGGAAGGAGAACGCATTCATATGACTTAAGCAGTTCATAATTTAATAAAGAAATAAAAAACCACTCTTCATCCTCCTCTAGTTTCATCTGTCAATGTCTTCCATAAAAAAAGAGAAATGAAGGCACATAAGAAGAACATGTAACAAGTGGGTGAAACAAAACAGGCTAATACAATACAATGTTGGGATAACAAATTTGGGCAAAAGTAGATAATAGGCAACAGGAAGTAAGTAGATACCCAGGCAGCAGAGAGTTTATGGTTTTTCAACTGAGGCCTAATTTTTTTATCCCAACATTACCTTGTATTACCCTGCTTTGTTTCATCTAGGTTTGCTCTATCAGTTGATTTGTGGTAGCTTGAGTATCATGAAATTGGGGCGTGTTGATTTTGTCTGATCATTTGTATTAGCAAAACCTAAACTTAATTATTTTACACTTTTCTCAAGTTTCCTACCACTTCTGTTATCTAATTTATACTGTTAAATTAATGGATTAGGTCAGCATTTCTCAACCTGGGCCATTTTAAGATGTATGGATTTCAACTTCCAGAATTCCCCAGCCAACTTCACTTGTTAGGGAATTCTGGGAATTGAAGTCTATACATCTTAAAATAGCCAAGGCTGAGAAACATTGGATTAGGTATTAATTACCTCTAGAATAGATGCCCCAACAACTGTAAAGGCTGATCTAGAGCAGATGGCTTGAGTGAGTGAGTGAGTGGAATTAACATTTGGTCCTTTTCAAATGACCTGATGCATTCTTGGACCCCTTCTGGAAAATTAGTTATTGGCTCCCATTTTTCTTTAACTAATACCTCGATGCAAATTTTGTTTTCCATGGAAGAATGGAACTGGGGCAGAAATGTTTTTATTTTAGTAAATGAGAAGAAACTAGCAATGAAATGAACATTCATGCATGTACAGTATAAGAACTGATGCCGGGACATTTAGAACTATTCTATAGGCAATTAATACCTTCCAGTCCCTTCTTAAAAACTTAGAGTGTTGGCGCATTCACCGCTTCTGGAGGCAGGTTGTTCCACTGGTTAATTGTTCTAACTGTCAAGAAGTTTCTCCTTAGTTCTAGGTTGCTTCTCTCCTTGATTACCGGTAGTTTCCATCCGTTGCTTCTTGTCCTGCGTTCAGGCGCTTTGGAGAATAGCTTGACTCCCTCTTCTTTGTGGCAACCCCTGAGATATTGGAACACTGCTATCATGTCACCCATAGTCCTTCTTTTCATTAAACTAGACATGTCCAATTCCAGCAACCGTTTCTTATATGTTTTAGCCTCCAGTTCCCTAATCATCTTTGTTGCTTTTCTTTGTACTCTTTCTAGAGTCTCAACATCTTTTTCATCGTGATGACCAAAATTGTATGCAGTATTCTAAGTGTGGCCTTACCAAGGCATTGTAAAGTGGTATTAATATTTCACGTGATCTTGATTCTATCCCTCTGTTAATGCAGCCTAGCACTGTGTTGGCTTTTTGGCAGCTACAGCACACTGCTGGCTCATATTTAAGTGATTGTCCATTAGGACTCCAAGGTCCCTCTCACAGTTACTATTATTGAGCAAGATATCACCTATACCAGTGATGGCGAACCTTTTAGAGACCGAGTGCCCAAAAACTGACCCCACCCCCACTCCACCCCCTGCCCTGCCCCCTCTCCACCCCCCATCCCCTGCCCCACCTGCCCACAGGACCACTCACCGCCTTCAGGGCCCGCCGCATATCGCCCAGGCAGCCCAGCAATGCTATGGTGGTCATGCCCTCTGCCCATGCCCCGCAGCATCAACTGCATGATGGGGTGTGAGGGCAAAGTCTTGTCTACATTGTCTGGCTGCCATGTCCTTGGCTGCGCTGCTCCGTGTGGGCCACGCTCGGGGCTGACTCTCCTTTGAGGGGGGCTGCTGGAGAGGGGGTCGCAGGGGAGGCGAGGCTGGGGCAATGGCAAGTGTGCCCACAGAGAGGGCTCCGAGTGCTGCCTCTGGCACCCATGCCATAGGTTCGCCACCACTGACCTATACTATACCTGTACATTTGGTTTTTCTTGCCTAAATGTAGAACCTTACTTTTTTCACTATTGAATTTCATTTTGTTAGATAGCACCCAGTGTTCAAATCTGTCCAGATCCTCCTGTATCTTAACCCTATCTTCTGGAGTGTTGGCTACTCCTGCCAGCTTGGTGTCATCTGCAAATTTGATGAGTTCCTCATCTTTCGCTTCGTCCAAATCGTTGATGAAGATGTTGAAGAGCACTGGGCCTAGAACAGAGCTCTGGGGCACCCCAATACACACTTCCCTCCATGTAGATGCAATTCCATTGAGGACCACATGCTGAGTACAGCCGGTCAGCCAGCTACAAATCCATCTGGTGGTGATGCTGTCTAACCCACATTTTTCTATCTTATCAAGTAGTAGGTTGTGATCTACTTTATCAAATGCCTTACTCCCCCCAAGATTCCTGTGGCTTCAACACCTTCTATCATTTCATCTCTGTTAGTGAGGATTAGATCCAATATGGCTAATCCCCTAGTTCCCTTCTCTACTTTTTTGGGAGACAAAGTTGTCTACTAGGTTTGTCAGGAATTTGTTTGCTCTTCCACTTGGTGCAGAGTTTGTCTCCCAGTTGATGTCAGAGTAATTAAAGTCCTCCATTACTATTGTGATGTGCTTCCTACATACCTTAGTTAGCTGACTAGCAAAAAGTTCATCTATTTCCTCTGTTTGGTTGGGTAGCCTATAGTATACACCTATGGCAATGTCATTTCCCCCCCTTTTATATTGACCCAAATGCATTTCATCATTGTTGTGCTCTATTTCTGTAGAGATGTAGTTATTTCTTATATAGAGAACACCTCCACCTCCTCTTTTGTTTGGTCTGTTTCTTTTAAATAATTTAAATCCCTCTAGCTGTGTGTTCCATTTGTGGGTTTCATCCCACCATTAATTTTGCAGCTGGGATCCAAGACAGAACAGAGAAATCTGAAACACTCTTTCCAATCCATACTGGATAAGGTAGACCTGCTTGTGGAATGCTGCAGTAAAGATTAAAACCAGAAACACTGAAATTTTATATTTGTCACAAAATACTATCATTGCCATCTATTGTCAAACCTGCTTCATTGATTTCGTACCATTCAAATGATAGAGCAAATGGCATACCTGAAGGTAAACTGGTTAACTCTCATTCTCGTTTAAAGTACCAAGGAAAACCCAAAGCAGCTTGAGAATAATGGTCCTTTTTTTCATTATGATACAATTTAAAATTAATGAATTTTGTAGATTATTGTTCATTTCTGAAATTTGGTGTTCTATATTATAGATAGATTAGGGACATATTTTTCTAATGTATTATATACTTTATTATTTACTAAAATAGTTATGCTGCACCATATACTGATAGTGCTCGGTAATATACAGCAATATACAGCAAATCAATAACAGACAATAAAAATAACAAACCTCAGAATAATACACATGTGTTAGGGGTGTTGAATGTTGAGTCTTGCTCTTATCGGATACAATTAGCAATTCCAGGACTTTTCACAAATCCAGCCATCCACATTTTTTCCACATTCACGATCTTCCCATTGGCCATTGGAATTCATCACTACACAGTCTTGCCCTCTTCCACCATTGTTGGGTTCTCCTAGACGCCAGTGGCTGCAGTTAGAAATTCAAGGAATTATATAAATGGCAAAATTAATTAGTCAACACCCATAAGTTAGCAAGCAAGCACCAAGAATCGAATAACTCAACCTGAGCTACCTATATTCTCCATTATTGCAACAACATGTGGGCAGAAAGTGCATCAGAAAGCGCAGAAGTGGGAGAGATGTGAATGTGGGCACACTTCTACAAAGAATAGCATTTTTTTTCTGTATAAGCGCCTATACAGCAAGTCCTACCTAACAGTGTAAAATATAGATCTCCAACAAACTTGCAGAAGGATGAAAACGCCAGAAGAAAGAGCCAGAAAATGGCCCATCTGATAATAGTGGATGACCCAGTAAACCACATATATATCAGCACATTATCGGTAAATGAAACTAGCACAAATCAGGGCCCTAGTTGCATAAAGGCACTTATAACCACCCTCACCATCACTTCACAAAAACAAGCTAAAGAAAGGAAAAACAAAACTGAAAATTAAAGTGCTGAAGCTATTCATAACAAGAAAAGATAACATTGAATCAGAATGGGTGATAAACATCACACAAAACAACCGGGCTAGCCTATACGTACCAAGGAAATGTATAATAGACAATTAATTTTATTTTATTACACTGTATGCCATTAAGTCATTTTCCAGTTCCTAGTGACCATATAGTTAGATTTTTTTCCGTGAGGAAGATAATTATATGCTAATGACCAATGGATAGGTAGAAGATAGAAGAAAGAGACGCCCTAAAAAATACCAAAGAATGTCCCACCATCACAATCCTTCCAGCAGAAAAAGGATGAACTACAGTTATCACAGACAGAACACTATACATCCAAAAAGCAAAAGGACTATTGAATGACAAGGAAACCTACAATCTCTGAAACAAAAACATCAACCAAAGCAAGAAAATGGTTTACTGAAATAAAGGAAATAAAAACAATTGTATATAAAACTAAGGACCAGTCCTCCATTGGAGCCCAAAAACCCACAAACCTGACAGACAACTCTGTCCAACTGTATTGCCACCTGGGGCCACAGCATACAATTTAGCTAACAATCATGCCTAGAAATGTAGACACTCATAAACGGAAATGAACATTCCATTAAATCACCACAAGTGAATGAAAGATCTAACGTTTGAGGAAAATGAAACCACAGTACTTTTCAAATGAATAGATCCTAAACTGATAAAAGAATTAATTAGAGTTCTCCTGCACAACACACTTAATATAATACCGAAACTGGAAAAAAAACAGACTTATGGAGCTTATAGACCTTTGCCTCGCCACTTCCAGACTGATAGACCAATATGCACATCAATCACAGGAACAGTCATCGAGTCTCTTGTGGAATGGGAGAACTCGGCGTGGCCAGCTTGGCGCAGCTGGCTCACAGCAGCCAGCTTGCCACCACCAAGTCATCGCTGCCAATTCACTGCTGCCAAGTAACCCCAGGACAATTCCACGTGGCCAATTTACCATGGGGAAAACTCACTGTGGGTGGCTGGGGGGAGAACTGGGTGGGAGAGCACAGAGCAGCATCCTATTTTCACATATCCTGCCACCGCCGCCAATCTCCAGGCCAAAGAGGCTGGGGATGACGGTGGCAGTGGTGGATGGGTGCGGCCAGAGGGTCACATTTTCACCCACTGCCACTGCCACTGCCATTGTTGCTGACATGCTGAACTCTGGGCTGAAGAGGCCAGGGATGGCGGTGGCAGGGGTAAGGTAGGCGGCAGGGTGTGTGAAAATGGGATGCCCCTGGCTGCCAACACTACTGTCACTCTGCACTCTGCCCATCCATTTGCTTGCCCTCCCTCCTGGCTCTCCTTCTGGTTACCCACAGCAAGTTGGCTGTGTACTGTGTTGTGGCAATTTGGTGGCAGTGAGTTGGGAGAGGCGATTTGGCAGGGTCAGCCTGGCAGCAGTGAACTGGCTGTGCTGAGCTGTTCTAGATTCATAGAAGAGACAGTGATGCAGCACTTAGAAGGGACAGTATTTCCATATATAGTATCCAAATGTGGGTCTATTATACAGCTGACACTTTTGTCATAATGCAAAAACATACATAAGACAATTAACCACACTTTCAACAGAAAATAAGTTTACAAGATAAGAGAACAATAAAGACTTTCTCATCAGCAGAGAGAGCAATGGCAAACTGCAACCTAATTGCAGCACAAAGCAATCCACCCTAACCAGTGGTGGGATTCAGCCGGTTCACACCACTTCGGCAGAACCGGTAGCTAATTTTTTGTTACCCAGGCCCAGAATAGATTTCCAGAAGCAGCATCCACACAGAGAATCGGTTGTTCACATATTTGAATCCCACCACTGACCCTAACCAAATATCTAGCTAGTTCAGCAATCCTGAAGGACACACAAAAGAAACTTTGTAAGAATCTTGTTCAGATGAGCAAAAATACTTTGCAGAAATCAGAATTCCAGGAAGCTGAAATAGACTGACTATATAATATTACCCATTCCATGCAATTTTCCGTCCTACTTGATTAAAAAGTGTCTATCCATGCCAACAGTCATAGTACAACTGTAACAACCATGTAAGGACTGTGAAAACCACAGCATAGGACAAACAGGCAGAAGATCAGCATGGTTCATCCACAAACATCAATTAAAATCAGAAATCATGATGGAAATACCTTAGTTTCGCAAATTGAACCACAATTTCAACCCGGAATCTATGCACATTTTTGACCAAATAAATTTTCTAAGTCTCATTTCAGGTCACCTAAACTTTCATTTTCTGCCTGTGAATTTGACATTGTCCAATATACAACTAAATCTGCAGATTCAATTTTTAATTGAACAGCTAGTTAGTGCTATCAATCTAATGTATTGTTCAGCCATCCACTTTTCCCTCTTTAACAGATTTTCAAGGAGAAAACCAAATAGAAACGGCAATGGGAGCATGTGGTCAGGATTATTGTATGAGAATAGTGACATCAACATAAAAGTATATTGAAAGAGGCAGGCTGATTGCATAGTTCGAAAGCCTGGTATGGAAATTCCCTAGTATTTATAAACAAATGAGAAAAAGAGCGAGAAAATTTTAACAGGGACTTACGTAAATTTCGGAGTACTATTGTCTACCCAAACAAAGTTGTTTTCAGAACTCATATCACTTAGACCAATCCAGAATACCTTATTTTTCATTTGCGAAGCAAGAAAACTCTGAAATGTAAGGCAGTTTAAATAGTTCAGTTATAATATACCACATGGAATAGACCAATTGTTCCATCTTGTGACCTGCCCAACAATTTTTCAAAACTGGTCAAGCAGGTGTTCAATCTTGCAGATCGTCTGGACTGCAGTCACCTATATGCAACTAGGAGTATAAATTTAACGATTTAAAACTGTCTATCCCTATTGTCTGGGCCAGTGGTGGCGAACCTATGGCACACGTGCCAGAGGCAGCACTCAGAGCCCTCTCTGTTGGCACCTGTGCCGCCGCCAGCAACAGGTCCATCAGGCCGCACTGCCGCCTGGAGCAGGAGCCCCGCCCAGCACAAAGGAGGTGAAGCGGCCGACTAGCAAGCTCGAGTAGAGATGGTAGAGCAGAAGTCACCAACCATTGTTGATTGGCGGGCTGGAAGAAAAGGGAGGGGAAGCATTTTACATGCGTGCATGTGCGCTCGGGGCCGCGAGCATACACGCACTGCAAATGGGCAGGGCTAGTGCCTGCGTGATATTAACTCTGCTCCATTTTTGCATGATGCAGCGCCTTGTATCTGCACCCCACGGCGTGCCAGTGGCCATTTTTGCACCTTGCAGCATGGTGGCCGATTTTTGTGCCCCTGGTTTTTGCGTGCCAGAGGCGGCATTCAGAGGTGCCCCCCTGCTCCCCCCTGAGGGCACCATAATGCTGATGCGCCCCTGGCACTTTGCAATAAATAAGTGTGTTTTGGGTTGCAGTTTGGGCACTCGGTCTCTAAAAGGTTCGCCATCACTGGTCTGGGCAATAGGGAGTGTGTTTTGAAAGAATGGGTTTAGTGTTCTCTAAAACACACGTACCAGTCACAACAGGGTTTGGGATTTCATAATTATAATATAACAAGAAAAATGAATTTCCTGTTATATTATGAGTGAATGGGGTTACCACCTTTCTCTGGAGCTGCAAAAATGTATCCTCCAAAGAGGAGCTGCATATCATTTACCTTCATCACCAGCATATCAATATTGACTGTGAGCAGAGATGGGAAGAGAGCATTTCTTGCCCAGAGAAGCAGTTGAGGATGTTTGCTCACAGCCAAGCAAAGGCCAGTAGCCCTCCACCCAACAGCCTCCCTCTTGATAGACTAAAATTAGCTCCCTCCCAGAGGAAAAACAGGTCAAATGCAGGCTATAGATAGGGAGTTCCATTCCTGAACTGCACATCCCTCTCCACCATCTTTTCAGATGTGAAAGAAACCTCTGGCCCTTGTTCTCTACTGAATCAGGTGGCCCCTGCAAAGTTTTCCCTTCTCCTTCCTCCTTCCCTCTAATAGCTTCATAATTAGAGCCAACACGGGACCCCTGTTCAATTCTCGAGAGCTGAAGTTTCCTTCCCACAAACGTACTTCTTGAAGCAATGTGCATGGTTTAAGTTTGAGAAGTATGAAATGGTTGATTATTAAACAGAAGCAACTTATTACCTGCTCATTCCAATCATCAATGACAACCAGGTTGCCTCCGTATTGCTCACATTTCGTGTGCGCAAAAGACCAGGCTTGACTCTCCATCTTGAAATAGTAGCATTTGTCTCTGTTCAGCAGCCAACCTTTTGGACATATCTGGCAGCCCGAAGCTATAAAAAAGTTGTAGATATTTAAAGAAGACAGATAATCACATATTCTAGAATTGATTTTAATCATTAAAACCAATATCGTCAACGCATGTGATAATTTGGTCCTGTGTGTAAATCTAAACAATCTATACAGTCTTGAAAATGAAGTCTATGCCCAGATCCTGACTGGCAAAAACTGCAATACTGTATTTGCAGTTTTAAAAAAAACTTAATGTCTTTCAGAAGTTCTGCTCTGCAGATAATCAATGTAAGACCTCCTGTTTGAAATTGACTCTAAGGTTGTTGCTGCTAAACTGGCCTCCCTGTTGCTCAACAATTTCCCTACCAAACTACTTAGATTTGATTGCCAGATGGCTTATAGCTCTTGGGACTTTGATCTGCCCCCAGATGGCATGAAGTGTGGGGTCAGTCGAGGAGTTCATCACCACCAGGCATTCAGGGGCCTGACCTATGTCACTAAGAGCCTAACATACACATTGGGGACTATGCATTAGACCTGGTTTGTATCTCAGAGCAGTCATAATCTGGGACTGCTTTGCCATAATCAGATCATTCTCTTATCACCTTTTCAGCTTGCCAATGTTGCTGCCACCATGTGGCCAGGGGGAAACTATAGATTGGTCCACCACAGTTGACTTGGGGGTTCCAGGGTGGATTATTTTTTCCCCCTTAGGTTCTATGAGTGGTTTGACTGAGGCCTTGGTCAGAACCTGGAACCAAATATATTAATTTGTATCTATCTCATTTAAATAACCAGAGAAGGTGCATAATAATGCGTGGTACTGTAAGCAATGCTTTGGTGGTAGGCATGTGGTAAAACTGGTCTACAGTTCAAAACTATAACTTGTAGGTGAACTTTCATTTGTACTTGTATTGTTTAATTCAAAAGTCAACAGCCTAGTATCAAACACAAGCTTTCTTCAACACTGCCTCAATTTCAACTAGATTGAGTGCTTAACTCTGAAGGAGTAACATTTTACGAACTGACAGATAGAGAAATTGTATCTTACCGTTAATCTTATGGACTGCATTGATTAATTTAATGACTGTCTCCACATTTTCGTTACTTTGAGTCTCTATCCGGTTTATGTTTTGGTTCACTAAAAGAACAAATGTATAGGAAAACAATTAAATGGAAGTGGAACTTGATGTAACACAACTTCTCCCAATCTGTGCCTTCCAGATATGTTGAAACTCCTGTACCCATCATATCCTATTAGTTGAAGAGTTTCAGTTCCAAGACATCTGGTGGGCACCAGATTGGAGAAGGCTAGCCACTGATATATTGATGCAGAGAAGAATTCAAAGAAAGAAAATCATTAAAGGTCATATGGCATACTCAAGAGAAGGTAAGTCTAAAATCATTCTTCCTGTCACCCAGAATTTTGATGATAAGCAACATATGGCTGGAATAATTTTCCATCTTCCATTTTTCCATTAATGCAAAGATGGATTTCTGGCAGAACTTGCTTTCACTATGGCTGGAAAATCATCTTGTCAAAACAAAGTCCAGAGTAGCTTCTGACCCAGCACCATCTTTGGGGCCAGACATCCAATAGCATGCACATTCAGAATTGGATCACTGTCCTGATTCACTCCTATTCTACTGGACAATCCAGCAGCAAAATCGGGATTTTTTTTTTTTACCATTGCAGTTACAAAAAACAAATACTATACGAATTCAAAATAAATGTGTAATGAAAAATTAGAGTGACTGCTTCAACTCCCACTCCATAAATTTCAGCAATTATGCAAAACTAAGTAAGCTTATCATTCCTATTAAACGTAAGATTTTGGTTTATTTATTTTCAGTGAAAAAATTATAAATGAGTAAGATTCTATCATTGTTTTATCTGATATATAGATTAAAAATGAATTGTTACTAGTGGTACACATATTTTTACCCAACTCTAATGCTCATGAATTTGTTAGTTTTATTTAAGTGGTAGTCACACAGCTTCATTTCTTATTTTGAGAGATTATAGTACCACAAAGTCTGAGAACTCCTGGTTTACATACTGAGTAATCTTATTGCTTTTCATACATTTCCTCTCATCAACACCGGCAAAGCATGAAAATTGGTTTTAATTTTATATTTTTTTTCTCCTGCCATTTTCTGCATGGAAAGATATTTATATGTAGGCATGAAAGAGAGGAAAATATCATTATTCTGTTCCTTAAATTCACCTCTGCAGTATATGCTGGTGGCAGTAATCCAACCTTCCTCAACTGGGACTTTTCCACTGTGCTGAAACCAAAGTTGTTGGACTTTCAACCAGTACAATACTGTCAATATTCTAATTTCTATGTATCTAGAAGATATTTAACACTGAACAATTTCTTTGTTTATTCAGTTGTTAACTTATTTATGCTTCCTTCCCATGTTAAAACCATGTTGATATAGAAATTTTGATAATCTGTGGCCATTTTAAATAAAAACAGTTACCGTACATATTTATTTAAGAAACCCAGAAAAATTAACATCCTTTGACTAATTTATTCCACCCTTTGCATTGCATGAATGCTTTCCGTTTATTTGTTTATTATCCATATTTACTTTCTTATTGGCTTGGAAAACTTATAAATTGCCGGGGGGGGGGGCGGCGAAATCCTACTTTGCTGAAGATGTCATTAATTTCCTGGTTGATGATCAGAATATGAGTCCTTATGTTTGGCCAAAATCCTTTTTTGAAAAGTGTTCCTGAAAACACGTCTGAATATGTGAAAGATTCACACAGCTGCTTTCTAATACAAGAGGACAGGGAGAGGAATTAGTGGACTGTTGATATTGATGTGTGTCCCTCCCAAGATCAGTCACGCAAGGCAGATCCCTCACTTTAATGTTGGACCATTCTTGATAAGGAAATTTGTTAAAGGTGTCCTTCAGAAAGAAAGACAATAGAGATACAGTGAACAGGTCTTAGGAACTTAGACGGATGTTGCCAAGAATGACTCACAGTTTTCAATTTGGAACAATCCAAAGTAAATCTTATTCATGAAATTCCCAACTAACAAGCTCATCTATCCACCTTATCTTCCTTTCTCACCAGAAGCAAACCTGTATCTGCCTATAAAGACCACTTACCATCCTTTTTCATGCTATTGTGATCATCCACCAGCTTTTTTAGGTTGTCATTTAGTATTGTTTCTGGGGAAAAAAAGGCACAGTAAACTGCAGTTGCCATTTTGAGAGAAAAGCCATTTTTAAGACTTGTGTATTTCCCTAAGCAAGAAGAAATAGGAGATGGGTGCTACGGGATTAGGTTATAGTGGTTCGATTTAAAACTAAATGTCAAGACCATAGTAGAAGCCCACTCCTTAATAAGCAGCACAATTGTAAATTCTGCTTAAAATTCCCCAGAGAAACAGTGCAGATGGTTCTCTATGTCCTAAGTTTAAAAATATGAATTGCTTTTTCTTCTCCCTCCTAGAATATCCTTGAAGGGTACTAGTCTCAGATCTTAATCCAATAAACCAGTTTCCTACTCTCACAGAAAAGAAACAGACCCCCATCCTAAATAGGCATGAGCTCCCAAAGACAAATTGCTTTATTAATTCATTAATTGGACATTAATCATTTTCTCCTAATAGCAGATGATCAGCCAAGGCATCCAACAGGATAAAGGAGACAAAAAAATATTAAAATGGTGGTTATATGCCTTTGATTATAACCTCAACAGCATCATCTTGGATTTTTTGACCCCTTCCCCCAGACAATTAACAAAATATGGTTGCCCAGCAGCCAAAACAACATGTGATAGTTGGGGGAACAAAAGCAAAGGATGCTTGGCATAAGGAAGAAAAGAAGTGATGAGGAAACATCAGATGGGATATCAGACACAAGATCTGGCTAATGCATACCCTGAGCAGAATGATTGGAGTCGAACTGCTGCAACTTCTTCTCTGTACTGAGACCTAGAAAAGACAGAATATTAGCCAGAGGGACTTAGTTCGAAGTTTAATGTTTTACCAGCCAGATAATGTACAATATATGGACTGATTGGAAATTATAAGATTGCTATCCCACTTTAAACCCCTCCATTGTCAGGTTTAGTTTTAGCAACTCTAGGAATTTATAGTCCCAACCTCACTGGAAAACTTTCCCAGAAAACCTAGCCTCTTCTAGAAATCTCAACATGAATTTACTGTTAGTTTGTATGAGTAACGTGCATACACATCTCAATGAATTCAAAATTGGAAATGCCCACTTTCCAGACCTCTCAAAATGGTGATCATTAGTCTCTGATCAATATATATTGCCAAAAAACAGGAAAATATATGATTGCTTTGTGAAATGCTGCATTTCTATTGTATTCTAGTTACTATTATCACTATGAAACTCTGTTGGCTAGTTTAAGGTAGCCTTTGCTAAGGTGAATACCATCCAGATCTGTACATTTCTAGAATATTGGTTAGGGAATTCTGACTGTTGAAATCCATACATCTTGAAGGTCCTTCAGCTCAGAAGATTACATTGCCTATAGTAAAATAGGTTGCATTATATTTTTTCATTGTTTTTCTAGAACTCAATGGTGAAATATAGGAAAGACATTTTCCCTAAAGACTGTATATTCACCTCCTTCCCCTTTTATGTAAGTCTACTTTTGCAGTTGCTTACACAACATTTCTGCACATGTGAATCTGATTGGTTAGCTATTTCAATTATTGTTCTTTTAAAAGCTGATTTTTGTAATTGAGATAGAAATTACTATATATATATTTCAACAAAATGGAATTATTACCTTTTTTAGTCAGCAAAGTTTGATTCAAACGCAGCTCTTCTAGTTCCATGGAAATCTTAGAATCTGAATGAATAAGAAGACTATTGCATCAAACCATGGTTTCCTGGATGAACTATAACTGTCCAGGTTAGCACCACAATTATACACTAAGTCACAAATCATCTTCTATAATTTACAGTAGCTGGGTATGCACTACTCAGTGAGCCAAATCAATTACATTGCACTCTATGTGACATGTTAAGCCTGGCCAAGATTAGTCAACTTGAAATGAACTAGTATGATTTTCACTTTGAGAAATAGACTGCCTTATTAGTATGAATAGCAGTAGAACGTGGCTTCCTATGAAAGATAAAAAGGATGATCTCAAGCCTATAACAGAAAATAATATAAGTTTCTCACATGTTTCAAACGATTGTCTTCTTAAGGGATAAATGTGTGCTGCAGAGTATCAGTCCACTGTCTTATATAAAGACTGTTATAATAAAAAGGTACAATTATTGACCAAATTTCTCCAGTTCAAGCACTGGTATTTCAGAATTTCATTGTCTTTTGCTAGCATGGAGGTGGTATTCCTTCTACAATTAGGAAGAGCATGAGGTAAAGATGAAGAGGTGACAAAAGAGAATCTGAGTGACATCTAAAAAGAACCTGAGGCATCAATGAATAAGATGCATCTGTGGAGGAAGATGTGAGACTCACTAAGAAAAGGACAATATTTTCATTTAATACAATTTTATCCAACTATTCTAATTAAAAAGACTGGCCGATATCCTCTCTAACAATTAGCTAGCTACGGAGAGAAGCGTTTCACAATCGGTAGAGAAAAATGTGAGAAGGGATGGTGACTGGCTACCAGATGTGAGGCTCTGAATAAAGGCTTTCATGTGAAGTGTTCAGCTTGGGAATCGTGTGACGGGAAAAGAATGTCCATAACCAAGAGGCTGTATTGGGACCTGAGCAACCGCCCCCCCCACACACACACATTATTTTCTACCGTATTTTTTCCCAGGACACTGAGATCAGCAGTCACAAAAAGCAAAGATTACTTTTCCCATCCACAAACTTCATCAAACACAAAATAAATTGGATTAGAAGTAAGGTATTCTGCTGGTCTCCATCCAACCAGCCCCAACTAACATGGCCAATAATCTGAATTGATGGCAATTGTTGATAGTATCCATGCAAATATTTCAATGACAAAACAGCTTCAGCTTGTAGAAAACCGAGTCATAGTTTTTAGTCAATATGTTTAGTGAGTAGACACTCTAAAAATAAATTATTTTCAAATGCACATATAATTGAAAACACAATTGGGATACCTTGTTTCTGGTCTAGAATTTTTTTAAAAACCATGGCACCTCTCACCTCCCAAAATTCTCCAAGCTGAGACAAAATGTAGGAAATGCAGACTTAACACATCTGAAGGGAAATATTTTGAGGCTGATCTTCCTTACTTATCTGTAAGGCACCAGGCTATACCCTATTCTCTTTCTCCCTCTTTCCTTTGCATCAAAGATCTGCTATTTTAGAATGGAGATAGATGAGCCAGCTTTTGACTCAGAAGCCATACATTTTGATGTCATTACAGCAATAATGATGATCCACAGCAAAAACGATGCAATGTTCACAAGAAAAATGATGGGCAGGGATATTCCTGAACCACGTCGGCAGCTTTGCGGCAGAAAACTACCTGTGAACAAAAAACATGTTTTATGGAACCTACAGTGGTAAAACTAGGATAAGAATTCAATTATTAATACTATGGAAGAAAAACCACACTAAGTTCCACATATTACGGTAGCTAAAATCCCATTCATTCTGGAATAATATTTGTATTAGCTTTTCTTTATAGCAGCAATACATGCTTTTATACAGCTGGTTTCCTACATGGCATAAACTTGTATAATTATTAGGCTCTTTCTTCATCACATACATGAAATGGACTAGGAAAGACATGAGAATGTACAGAGGGAAAAATTAACTGTCTTTGAAATGAAACACAACACATCAGAGTAAATGTTCTTAAACAACAGCACAATAAGAAAATTACTATTTCTCCATAGCTTACTGCAGCCTTAGTGACTCCATCAACTTGAATGCACCAAATGGCTAACACTGTATTTTCTTGGTTTTTTCCCCCTTTGAAAACATTTCACTTCTCATCATCCAAGAAGCTTGGATGAGAAGCAAAACGTTTTCAAAGAAAAAACAACAACACGGTCAGTTGCCTTTTGCAAAAAGCACCTTTGGGTACCCCTCTGAACCTAGAGATCATTTCTATGTTACAAAGGAGATTTTGCCGTGCTTTCTGTCTTGCGCACATAGTCTCTCTTTCTCCCCAGAATCCTGAGAAATGATATTTGGGGGCAAGTAGGCAAGGAGTATTTATACTATAACAATAATCTGTCAGCTCCCATCAACTATCACACTCTCACCAATATTGTTTAAAGCAGGGGTAAGCAACCTTGGCTCTTTTATGACTCGTGGACTTATTCCTGAGCCAGTTCTGAAGTTCTGAATGTCTGCTAAGAAAGTGCTAGTTTTCCCTTGAATCTTTTAAAAGCAACATCATTTGAATTTCATATCTCAGTATTAAGTTTTGAATATATATTTTAGCTACAGCTGTTAGAAATGCCTGAAGTATTTTTTAAAAAATCAGTCTACTACCAAACCATTTTATCTGTGAGATAAAATAGGCCAGGAAAAGATTAATTCTTTGATCTCTCAAGTACCATATTAGGTTCTTTATCTGATTTATGTAACTTTAGAGAGAAATGACATCTACATCACAAAGAAGATTTCCGAGCTGCTTCTCAGCATGAAAGCAGTAAGGTAATAGCTAGGATACCGTTTTTAACTGAATCAATCGCCCACAATTCCCAGAATTCCTTTGGGGAAACTTGTAGCTAAACTGTTTTAAACTTGATATGAAGTCTTAATATACATGAATTAGATCTGGTCATTTTCTCTTCGTTCCAGAATACACGTGAATGCTTTGTGTTCTGAATCATTATGAATCTTGCTGATCCAGCAAAAGAGGTTATGACCAATTGATCACAGACTGATGAAAGCAGGAAGCAGCTGTCTTCAGTATGACCCTGAGAAAAAGAACAAACTAATTGTCCCCTGAAACATTGCACAACAAAGATCATACGGTTTCAGGCCCAAGATGCTCTTGTAGAACAGAAGTGTGTAGAAAGTTACCTTAGGATGGGGCCAACTATTTGAACTGAGATTACTTTGATCCACCTTACTAGTGTAGAGTTCAGAAGCAGCACATTAAAAAGGGGAAAGGCTCATTCTCTGGCCAGTTACCTTCTGTGGGTGTGATAATTGATATTCTCTAAGGGAAACTCAGGTACATGTTGCCTACAAAATACTGACCTAATTAGTAAATCAACTATGGTTGTTTAACCATGGTTAATTAAAGGAACTGCAATCATGTGGGTTTGCATGTGATGAAGTTCACATTATTTATACCTACTTTATAAGGATAAGCTTAGAAATCTTGTTTCATGAAATTACTGAACTTGAAGAATCAACTGAGGTCATCAACTCTATCCCTCTTCTCAATACAAGAATACAAATTAAACCATCCCAGAGAGATGATTGCCTAACTTATGCTTGACAACATCTAATGAAAAGGACATTTCAGGAAATATTTAAGAAAGTTTGGTTGCTATCTCCTTGCTGTTGGAAGTGGAGATCAAAAATTGGAACATAAATTTATAAATATTGGGCTTTGTCTTCAGGATCAGGTCTTTCATCAGGCCTTTCATCAGGTCAGACCATTGACCCATCTACCCCAGTGTTAGCTAGAGTGACTGACTGCTGATTCTCTCAGGGATCAAGACAGAGGATCCTCCCCGCACTCTTTAGAACAGGGGTCCCCCAAGCCCCGGTCCATGGACCGGCATCGATCCACAGCATGCCAAAAACTGGGCTGCGCAAACAAGTGAAGCATCATCCACAGGATGCAGAGAGCATGCAAAACCACGCTACCTCCAGTCCGTGGAAACAACACTCTCCACCGAACTGGTCCCTGGTGCCCGAAAGGTTGGAGGCCACTACTTTAGAAGACAATTAAATCAGAGTTTTCTGGTATGCAAAACCATGTGATCCTTAATGCAGTTCATACGATGAATTATCCCGTCATATCAGCAAAGAACAGTTATCTCAGATAGCCATTTGTCCGAAATGGTGTAGGGTTTCCTGCCTGAGCAGGGGGTTGGACTCGAGGACCTCCAAAGTCCCTTCCAACTTTATTATTATTATTATTATTATTATTATTATTATTATTATTATTATTATTATTATTATTATTATTATTATAAGCATGTACCTCAAGCAGATAGAATTCTTCCCTCATCCTTTAATTTGCTAGATGGATGGAATGTTTAAATGTTTGGAAATAAGTGAAAATGGAAAGGGTGTTCTCGTTCTTCTCAGATATCCACTCATTTCCCATAGCATGTACCTTGGCAATTTTTTTCCAGTTTATAGTCCAATTTTGCACAAATCCAATCATTAATAAGTCCCATCATGGTGAGTGAGGGTTATTGTCAGACACCATAAGTATAAGAATTGTGATCTTCATGTTATTGAAGAAGTTTTGGTGCTCTACCAAACTGGCAATCATTTTCATGAATAAGATCTTAAATAGCCAGCAGGAGATTGCACTGCTATTCTAAGCTTCTCTCCATTTGGCTCTGAAAGCAGCCGTTTTTCTGGAAATTCTCCCCCCAGAGGCACAAGTCAAAATTTCTGAATCCAGCTAGAGCTGGCAATTACCTGTTTTTTCAAATATCTTACTTGGTTTCTTGCTTGCTTCCTCGGGTTCCTCGCATCTCTTATAGATACCCTGTGATGATTCCATTTTTCTCAGTCTCTGGAAGCTGTGTGACTTTCAGCTATTTAATATAGTCTAAAGTTCTCCCAAGCTTTTTCTGAGGAAAGGAAATAAGCGTGAGTAGTCACTCTTCCTCTTTTCAGCTCAGAACTTCCATGAAGTTCTTAAAAACCTTCTGAAAATTCATCCTAATGCACTGGTTAACACGACTCCTAAGGGCTGCATTGGAATATGATGTTCAGTACTGCTTCAGTACTAAAGTGTCTGCTTTGTGCATGTCAGAATGTACCTTTCAAACCATCTACCGATGTTGATTGGAAAACCCAGTGCTACACATGAGCAGTCCAAAACTATTTCAGCAGTATCAGACTTTTCTGGGAATCATGCACTCCTCCACATGGCAGCATTAAAATGTTTTTCTGCTGCACAGGAGCCAGGAAGAAAATATGCCAACATAAAAATATGCCTGGATTTCTGCCTTGACAATGAAGCAGAATATGGATTATGTTCACAGGAGACATGAGGAGCAGGAAAAGCCTCTTTTGGTGATAGCCACCCATAGCAGAAGGTCTGTGGAGTAAAGTTAGAAAACTGATACCAAAGGAATTGTTCTTCCCTGCTTCATCTCCATTTACTTCTTGGGGCAGAGAAGTACAGGTAGTCCTTGTTTAGTGACCACAATTAGGACTGGCAACACTGTCACTAAGCAAAGCGGTCACTAAGAGGGAAATCACTTGGCCATGATTGTGCTTTTCTTTCCCCCATTCCCCTGCCGTTTGGAATGCTCACCACAATGATGCTGGGATAATTAGCAAGAAGAGATTTAATGTTTATATTTATATTCATTGGAGAGGAAGGGATTGCAAGAGAGTAAGCAGGCATACAATGGGGAATGTTGTGCAGTGCACTAGTGGTTGCCAGTGTCAGCACATTGCTTTCAATGTGTGTACTCCATTGTGTGCCTGCTTACTCTCTTGTAATTCCTTCCTCTCCAATTTCTCTGCTCTGGGGGGGTGGAGGCAGAAAAAAAAAAGTCAGGAACAGAATACCATGTACTGACAGTGATCATATGTCTGAAGGACAGCACTCCTGTAACCTCAAACAGTTGCTGAATAAAACAGCAAGGATAACCTGTAGAGAAGAACAGCTCCTTCAATGACACTTCTGGCATCAGGAAGAAGAAATCTCCAACCATATTTTACTAGAAAGAAATGGTGGCTGAATACTCAATTCCTGTCACTCCTCTGTAAGAAAGCATAAAAGGAAGTGAATCTTCTTGCCACTAAGAAGACTGTCAACCAGAAGACCTACTTCCCCAATTCCCCAACCCTGTTTTTTTTGCTTGCATCCAAAGAAAGTGACTGACCAAATTTCAGAAGTAGAGCAAATAAATAAAAGCTGTCTCTGCGGTGGCAGGAATAAGTTAAAAGCGGTATTGTCCATTTAAACCCTCTAAATATGGTGATTGAAATATCTCCATTCAATAGTTAGAAGGTGATGCGGAAGAGCTCTGACATGAAGTCATGCCATGTCCCTAAGAGAGGTTCAGAAATCATATTGCAAAAATTTAGAGAGGAAGCAGAACCGTACTTGTCTCTTGGAGTGATTTGGCTACACATGACTTATTGTTTGTTGCATATGAAAGATTCACTCACTGTACAAAAGCAAAAACCCCTAATAAGCATACATTTGTTGTCTATGCACTACTATATTCTATGAGTACAAGGATAATTCAACTTTTCACGTACATGGAGAAAAACAGTGGGAAAGTGTCTTCCCAAAGCTCACCTAATATTTGATTGTAGGAGGATAACCTCTCAAAGTAGCTAATTCTGTTGAAGAAGTTCCTTAGTTCCCTTTTGCTTCACAAGAGAAATGAGCTGAATAATAATTGCAGAAAGCCATGTTCTGCTGCAGGTTGGAGGAGTGGATGGATGGATGGATGGATGGATGGATGGATGGATGGACAGATAGACAGATCTATTTGTTTTATATGTTTACAATCAAAGACAAAACAGAAACAAGCAAATCCAATAATAAACCTAACCAAAGATTGTATGCTAAAACAGTATAGTGAGTACATTAAAATACAATTACTACATTGTTAAGTACTGGACACAACTAGTAATTAAACAGAATTTGGAGACTCTTCTGGATATTTCAAATGGCCTTTCAGCTAATAATATTCTCTGTCTCTGAACTACCATAATTATGAGTTACTAGAAGCAATATCAGCTCAGTTCACTTAGCCATATAAAAAGGGCAACCCAAAATTACAGGAGAAACAGATTCTATTTCCTATATAGTGGACATGATAAATTCACTTGCTTCCAACAGTGAGGATGGCAAAACATTAAACCGAGCAAATATAAAATGTCTCCTGTGAATTAGATAGAGTATTAACTACATAGTTGTCACAGAAGAACGTTCTTCCAAGAAGATCTCTCCTTACAAACAAGGTAGGGTTGTATTTCAGTTATGCTGAATATTGTTCTTCAGGGCCCATTGCTCCAGCTTTAACCAAACTATCTTGGTTAAGCCATAACATTTTAAATCTAGATCAATATGTGGAAAGAAAAGTCTTCATTAGGGTCCAGTCCAAGCTGGGAATAAACAAAATGGAGACTGCTTTAGAAAGAAGATTGTAGTTTAGTAAAGAGCAGAACCACAAAACATGAGGCTCTGACCACATGTAGCTGACCACATGTAGCTGGAAGTGGTGGGTTTTTATACTGTCTTGGGCTTTGTGTTTGGAGTTCCTGTGGCATGAACTCTGACCTGATGTTCAGTGTACCTTTCTGGGGTCTATTAAGAAAAACTGGGCCTGCTTCTCTGCCTTTAAGATCCTTTGGGTAAATATAATATTCTGCCTTTTAATATTCCCAAAATATTTCTTTCTCTGGGGGTGTGTGTGCTGTCCTTCTACAAATACTTACCATCCCAGAAGATATAAAACTATAAGTAAAGGAATCCAAAGAACTGTCATCAAAAACAAATCTGAGAATAATATAAAATATTGTTATTAGATGCATGTTCAGTGCAGACAATACTAGATTCTGAAATGGCCCCCTTCATTTTTAATGGCAAAACCAGCATCCAGTTAGCTGTTTTTAAAATCCCAAAATTATTCTTAGGGTAGTTGATTCTTTGTTTTAAACTTTATTCAGCATGGCCTCTGGAGTGAGACCCGCATGCATGGGCACTCAAAAGCAACAATGATAGAAATTAGTGCTACGGTACCCCAATTATACTTACCAACTGATGGGGACCAAACTTTCTGAGACAACCCAAGAAAGGGATCTTGGGGTTTTGGTGGACAGCTCGATGAAGATGTCAACCCAATGCACAGCAGCAGTAAAAAAAGCAAATTCCATGCTTGGCATGATTAGGAAGGGAATCGAAAATAAGTCAGCAAGTGTTGTATTGCCTCTGTACAAATCGATGGTGAGACCACACTTGGAGTACTGTGTACAGTTCTGGTCACCGCACCTCAAGAAGGATATAATGGAACTGGAAAAGGTGCAAAAAAGGGCAACAAGAATGATCAAGGAAATGGAGCGCCTCCCTTATGAAACCAGATTGCAAAGCCTTGGTCTCTTCAGCCTTGAAAGACGGCGTTTAAGGGGTGACTTGATCGAAGTTTATAAAATCATGCATGGGATAGAAAATGTGGGTAGAGAAAAATTCTTTTCTCTATCACACAATACCAGGACAAGGGGGCACTCCCTAAAGCTTATAGCTAAGAAAGTGAGGACAAATAAAGGGAAATATTTCTTCACCCAGAGGGTCGTTGATTTATGGAATTCACTTCCTGAAGGGGTCGTGACAGCTGTCAGCCTTGACAGCTTCAAGGCAGGGCTAGATAGATTCATGGATGCAAAGTGTATTGGTGGTTATTAAAACAGATGTCCATGTGCCGCCTCTATGTTGGTTGAGGCAGGCAGGATTCCCTTGAGTACCATTTGTTTGGGGGTCAAGGGAAAGGGAGGGTTTTGCCTTCTCTTTCTGCTCAAGATCCCCATGTACATTTGGTGGGCCACTGTGTGACACAGAATGCTGGACTCGATGGGCTTTGGCCTGATTCAGCATGGCTCTTCTTATGTTCTTATGGTACTAAGTCACAGCTGAGTATCACAGGTAGTGATTTCCATTTTGCAACAACTACAAGTGAGCTGTCTATCTCCCAGAGTACCTGTCTGGCCACTTTGATTGCGCAGGGCTGGGGCACTCTGGCTTCCTTTGACTAAACAATTAAACAATCTATTGGGACCCCAGGCACTCTCCTTCATTCCCTCCAAGTTCTGGGTGTCCCCCACTCTGGTGTTGTTTAGAAGAATGATGAAAACCTGGCTCTTCATCCAGACTAGAATGAAGTGAAACCCTGGGGAAAATTCCCCCCTCTCCCATTCTTGCTATATTTTATCTTTTTTTCTTCCATTGATTTTGTTGTAATTTCTTTGTTTTGATTGTTATGAGCTGCCCAGAGTTGCTGGGAATCAGGAAGCGTACAAAATTAAAAGTAAATAAATCTGCCTGGCAGAGCATGGAAACTATACTGTAAAGGAGAAGAGTGACAGGTGATTCTCTGCCACTACACTTCACTTCATTTCGCAGCCTTTCCCCTTCCTCAACTATCAGCTGTCAGTTGGGGCAGGTTTGCCCAAAGACCACCATTCCATTCCCTTTTGATTTGTATTGAGCCAAGGGTAGCTAATGCCTTTGAGCCTTCCTCCGCTTCTGAAGGATATCAGTGAGAAAAGCCAGCAATTTTCTGAAAAGACCATGCTTGGCAGAAATTATTACTCCAGAGCAGGGGTGTCAAACTGCCGGCCCGTGGGCTGGTTTCATCATACCAAAGCCACGCCGACCCCATTGCCGACAATGCAAAAAGAGTCACGACACGTCGCAACACGTCACGTGACATGGGGAGTTTGACACTCGTGCTCCAGAGACTTCAGAATAATTGAAACTTTCCATCACCATATCTTCCAGTTCCTTTCAAAGATCTGCAACAGCTTTGGAAAAACATCATCCACATCTTCTCTGTGTGGTTGGCTGAATAACAGTGAGGAAAGTCATTTATTTGTTGCTCCATTTATTATACCTGAATGTTCTTAGTAACATTGCTGAGATCTTTCAGTAGAATTTTTAAGAAGGAATGGATGTCATCAACAGACAGTGCCATGCCATCAAGATCTTGCAGCATCTGAATCGTGTCTCTTGGGGCAGAATTTCAGAAGAAAGAGGTTGTGAAACTAATGAGACCAGATTCATTTTTGGTTGTATTCATCCCTCTGACATTTCTCAAGAAATGGCATTCCTTAGAATTATGTAACTAATGGAACACTTCTCCCTCTTTGCTTTCTACTTCTTGACTGGAGTACATGAGTCATAAGTACTCAAAGGAATTGGTTTGATAAACTTCATACAGCTCTGGCCTAATTTTTCCTACCGGTACTAAAAAGGCGTGCTTAACTCTTTACCACCTTCTATCACAAATTATCCTTCTTTCCAATATTTTTTCCTCCTGGAACTTTCCATGTGCAGTATGTAGACTTTACATGGAGAAATGAGCTGAACGGAATAGATGAGCTAGGCAGCTGAAGCAACATATAGCAGTGTCTTTCCCCTTTCTTTTCTCATTCTAATACCTTTATTTTTGGAGATCCTTCTCATCTGAAGTGAGATGTGTGCATCTGAGGAGAAGGCCTCTGAATCCTGTCCCTACTCTTGGAAAGTACTCTTAACAAGGTAGGCGGAAGAAGATTTGGGTCTAGGAATTTCTGATAGATCTCTGGACATAACCGCTTATATATAATATCTATGTTAAAGCCCACTTGTTAACTATTAAGCCTGTTTTTTTGATCATGCTCAAAATAACTTTGGGCCAGGTTATTGGCAATTCACCTTCACTCAATTACAAACTAATTCTGACTTCATTTCTTCCACTTCTGCCTCCACACAGTAACAAACAGCCATTCTTAGAGCTGTTGGGGAAAGTGCCTAATTGCAAAACTGGCAACATGTTGGTGATGGTTTATTATTTGTTGTTCACAACAATGGGTTATTTCTAGCTACTTGATTATGTGGCAAGGAGTTGAATCCTTTCTTACAATCAAACCAAGTTACCTTCAAGTTGGTCTTGTCTTCCAGTTTTCCAAAATCATTTTGTTAATTAGAAGCTGATGTTTTGTTCTTTTGCTGTTTGGGCAGTTTCCTTTCTGCTCAAGTGGAAACAGCTTGTTTTTAATTAGATGCTGTTGGACTGCATTAGCTACCCCATCAGTTAGACCATGGGTGTCAAACTGACGGCCCAGATGCGTCACGTGCAGGCCACGCCCATCTCAGCTCCACAAAGGCAAAAAAGTCATGATATGTCATGATACATCATGTGAAACGATCAAGTTTGACACTTGTGAATTAGACACTTGAAAGTTGTTAATAAGCAGATAAGTGGCTTGCAGTTGTTTGGTGCTTCCTCTTTTGTTGGATCTTTCATTATCAGATAGATTTTGCTAGATGATAACCAATCTTCAATTTCACCTCCTTGTGCTATGTTGTTAAACTGCTTGGCAACAATGAGTGTAGGCCAGTCAGATGTTTCAACAAAATCATGTAATTCATCTTCACTCGGTGCTGACCAATTCTTGATTTTCCTTGCCTTTTTTTCTATCATTTCTGCTGTTACTACAAGTTCTTTCATTTCAATTTCTGTTTTGTTCTTATCCACCTTCTGTAGTCAGGCTCTACTCTTATTCAATTTCTTTGTGTTGTCCCATAGCTGCATCCAGAACTGCATTGTTTCTTCTTTGTCAGGTGTTAACTGGTTCAAAGCAATCTTTCCACTGATGGATTGGAAGATTCAAATGGAGATTTTTTTTTTTAAACTTTAATAGAGCTTTTAAGCTTCTACCTCAGCCTAGCACAGGGACATTTGTTTTATTTAGAATTCAGGAGTACTTAAGTGGATAGCACCGCCAAATTATTATGTCAATTATTAACATGAATCTCTTTCCTGTAATCTGTCTTTTCTGTGTCTTCCAGCACTTTCAATTCTACATCACTAGCAATCACTCTCCATAAGCTAAAAGAAAATGGCCTGGATTTGAAGCAGCAATTCTGATTTATAGGGCCACTTCTTTGGGACCAGTGGTTTCCAGGGTCCCATGGACTCCTTTTCCACCTCTGAGGATAGCCTTCTGAAAGAGATGCAGCCACAATTCATTATAGTCTCAACAACAGCTGTGGTCCCAGTATTATTACACACCTGTCCTCAAAAAGGAAGCAAAAGGAGATTTGACCACTTCCTGGAGAAATGAAATCCAGAGACCATGTTAAGAACTTGAGAGCTCTATTTTAATCCATTCAGAACCTCTTTTCTTCTTCATAACCAGAAGCCATGTATGGCAACACATTAAGCAGGGAAGCAGATCTTCCATGCAAGGTTTGGCGTTCACTCCCTCCTGAGCCTGCAGAGCAGAGTGGACTCAGCAATGAAGGTAATTGAATTAAAACCTGGTTGTGGAGGGGGGAATGTGATGTGGCACACTCCATAATGTACATAATGGGCTTCACTGGGCATAATGTTGGTTTGTAGATTGCCATCTATATGGAAAATGTATCTAAAGCAGGACTAAAAGAACCGAATATGGGATCTGATTTGATCCTCAGTTCGAGGATGGGAACGGAAGGCTGAATGGAAATCTGGGATGAGACCACAATCTATTTAGAATGGTCCGACAGAGAAGAAGACAAGATTCCTGTACTTATAAAAGTTATGTAGAAGAAAAAAAATTGCTCTACAACCACAAGCTACTCTTGTTGAAGTTGCTTAATATTTATTGCTGGTAAGAATGTAGAGTCTTGTCCTCTTATGCATCTTTTCTACAAATATCCCCTTCGAAGATTCCCTAATGGTTTATTTAGCAGGACCGTTCCCAGTGTTAAGTTGTGGTCTACTCACCCATCCTTGAGTCAGCAGGAAAACTATATTGACAAAAATGCACTGCCACTATTCTGTCTGAATTGCATCTATTTTGATTCAGTGCCAAATAATGCTTTCCTGATTATGCACTTACAGCACAAACCAAGAAGTGTTACTTAAAACAATTGATTCCTTTGAACTGGTTTCCCTTCTAACATCTCAGATGGTGACAAAAAGGTTTATCATGACAGCCATATGGGAATAGCTCAAGGTCAGCAAATATGAGTTCCTGTGCATTTTCTCTTGATAGACTAAGTGCTGGGAAGTGAATGAGATCAGACAAGCAACCACACAAACCCTCAGACAGTCATGCAAAAGCTGACTTGGCTATTTCCAGGACTGAGAAGACGGTAAAGCAGTGGAGTTGTCATTAATCTTTCTTGTCTGAGCAGACTCCGAAAGAAAGAAAGAAAGAAAGAAAGAAAGAAAGAAAGAAAGAAAGAAAGAAAGAAAGAAAGAAAGAAAGAAAGAAAGAAAAGAAAGAGAAAGAAAGAAAGAAAGAAAGAAAGAAAGAAAGAAAAGAAACTGCTCAGTTTCTAAAAGGAAGCCAAATGTATATTGTAAGGATAAGGAAGAATAAAATCAGAAATGTAGTGTGTTGCTTGGGCAACAAAGTTAAAGGGTGGCATCTAAAGAATTCTGAGCACCTTGTGCACAAATTTTCATAATCCCAAGTTTAGCTTATTCCATTTGCCTTTATAACAGATTATGATAACTGCAGCGCAGAAAGTGAGTATGACAATATCTCGCTACCTTGTGAAAGGAAGACACCGGCTAAACCGTTGGATCCTGATTTTCAGGCTGTTACTGGTATGGAATCTGTATGAGTAAATCTGTTTATTTCACTCAGTCTTTCCTTCCTAGGAGTCTTCAACAGAATCCAGCCCCAGCTATGGCAATAGAAAAAGCTGCCTTCACGCTCTTAGATGTTTTGCTATTGGTTGGCACATATTTTGCCGAACATAAACAGTAGTATAAGGATGCTTAAATAATTGTCATTTGGATATCAATATCATGAATTCAGGGAGTAAAATTGGAATTGCCAGGCCATTGCAGTGTCACTGTAAACAACTAATGAAGTTAGGTTCACAGTTGTTTTTTCCATTCATTACCTTTCAGTTTCTTATTACCTTGCAAATTCAGAGGGGGAAAAGTCAGTCTGAAAATATATTAATTTTTATGCACATTTGACCTTAGAGAGCACATTTTTAGAGATGCTATTTCACGCTATTTCTTCCTATTATATTGTGCATATGTTTCCTTTTGTTTGAGGCTTTTAAACATCTTAAACATTCCCATTTTGTGTGCAATTTTGAGCTACAATTGCACGGCAAAATTCTGAAAAGTAAATTGTGGTATACAAGTGTTCAATTTATATATACAGTCTGTTTGACAAATGCTTAATGTTATATTCCATTACTCTAAAAATGGAAAGTAAACACTTTATTGCTTGAGATTTGGTGCCGTCTCTGGTTACTATTCATATGGAAGGAAGAAACAATATTTACAGAGAAGGTTATTTCTACAACAGACTTTCTAGATCTGTTAAAGGAATAACCTTTTTCGGTTCACTCAATGTTTTCAATTCAAACAATCTTTTTGAATTCACTAACCGAAGGCTCTAAAACCAAACAATCTGCACAAGAGAAGTATTGTTCTGCATCTAGCCTGATGTATCATCCTGCATTTTCCCAAACAAAGGAGTTCTTTTCTTTCAAAATCTCTAAACTTGTTCACACTATTGTAACACTGAGAACCTCAGTCATATTTTGCAGCCCCGTGAGGGCAATCTGATTTACACTGAAGTCTTACCAAGGCTCTAGTCCTACATGGGGCTTATCATCTTGTCTATGAGATTTCAATGTCCTAGTGCTGTGATGGCGAACCTTTTAAAGACCGAGTGCCCAAAAACTGGCCCCGCCCCCGCTCCGCTGCCATCCTGCCTGCCCGCAGGGCCACTCACCGCCTCCAGGGCCCGCCGCAGATTGCCCAGGCAGCCCAGCAGCACCATGGCAGCCACGCCCTTTGCCCGCGCCCCGCAGCATCAACTGTGTGCGATGCGTGAGGGCAGAGTCTCTCCTCCAGGGGGGCTGCTGGTGTGGAGGGGTTGCGGGGAGAGGCAAGGCTGGGGCAATGCACGTGTGCCCGTAGAGCGGGCTTCGAGTGCCGCCTCTGGCACGCATGCCATAGGTTCGCCACCACTGTCCTTTTATTTATGCTTCTTCAAACCTGACCTTCCTTCACTCCCAGCTCACTGCTCACAAAGGATTCTCTAATGCAAACTTAGCATTTTATCAAGTTTGCTTCGATAGGCTGGTCTGAACTTTTGCTGTTATGTCACCATAACAGCAAGGTTTACAGTAGAAGGTCTTCTACGGGCAGGTTTCTTACTACATCACCAAGAACATGGAGTCTTTCTTTTACTAGCTATGGGGATGCAGTAGTTAGAATGCAGAATTGCAGGCTAATTCAGCTGATTGCTAGGAGTTTGATCCTGACTGGCTCAAGGTTGACTCTGCCTCCCATCCTTTTGAGGTCAGTAAAATGAGGTACCAGATTGTTGAGGGCAATAGGCTGACTCTGTGAACCGCTTAGAGAGGGCTGTAAGGCACAACGGAGTGGTATATATGTCTAAGTGCTATTGCTACTTTTTTTCCCCTTTTTTTTTTGCAACCCAACCCCACCACAGAGCAACCTTTCAGAAGTTGAATTTTGTTTGTGATAAGATAGAAGGTAGATAATGCAAACAGCCAGGTATGTGGATTGTAGGAGGAACAAAATATTAGCAAGTTCTTTTCTTCTGTGGAAGGTGAAAAGAATTGTGTTAATTCATAAACCATACAAGAGGGGGATGGAACCAGTGGCATGAGAATAAAGAATATTTAACTGCTGACCACCTTCAAGGCAGCATGAACACTGACTGACTGATGTTCTCTACTAGCTTCAGATTAAAAAAATGTACACATGCTGGGATAATGGTGCTATGGATTTCAACATAAAACAGAAATATATGGGCTGTTAGTGTGGAAAGCCTGTGAGAAAGTATTCCCCCAGCAAAAATTATTGTACCCTCTTTTCTTGATCATACATAATAACCAAACAGACACAAGTGCATTCCTGTAAACTTCTGTGAATGAAGCAGGGTGACCACACAATTAAACCTTTGTCTGGGAGCATCCTCACTTGTTTTTGGAGTTTTAATCCAGGCTGTATCAATTGTGGCACTCTTTCCTTGCAGGTCCATCCATCTGTTCTCCAGCCCAATGGAAAAAGTACTGGAAAAGAAACCAAATCGGTGTACTCTTGATCCTCACTGCTATCTGCTTCCTCCTTATCGTCCTCTTCCTCCTCCTCTCATGTGAGTGAGCACCAAAAACTAGTGAAACAACTCCCTCTCCATGAGATGAAAGCAGTGGGGGGGGGCAATGATGTTTAGTGGAAAAGAAACAGTTGTTGTGCTTAAACACATAAGGGATGGAATCAGCAAGCTGGAGGAAGAATGATTATTAATCTATGGACTCAGCACCTAAGGGTAGCTTTCTCAGATTGTTCTTTTGTCAACTGGTTTTGATCTACAATCCATTTCCAGCATAATTCCTGCCTTTCAAAACTAAATGGGAAATATTTCATAACCAATTCCATTAGCACAGTCTTAGTTAACACAGTGCAATCCCAGTGCTGAATATGAGCTGGCAAAAAATAGCCATCATGCAAATGCATCCAGATTACTCTCAATCACCGCTCTGGCTCCTGCAGACACAGAAGTGTCCTCCAACTGCATATAAGAATACAGTAGCGTTCCTGAAATTAAATTTCTTTCTTTTCCTTCCAGATACTTCAACACTTCTAGAACTCAGGTCGCTAAATTTGAACTCCACAAAAGAGGGCTGTGATGCTTCCCCAGCACCATTCAATTTCACAGAACTAGAGACCAATTTTATAACCAAACTCAAAAGCTTAGAACAACGATTTGATGAGAAGAGAAACATCAGCCTGCAGAAAATGGAAGAACAACTACTCAGAATAGAAGTAAAATTAAATATACTACAAAACTGCAGAGGTAAATATGAAAAACAAATCAACATCAGGAAAAGCAGTAAGAGACCAAAAATTCATATACATAAGTCTCCATATGCTTGAAGAATAAAATAGTAAGGAAGTTTCAGACTTAAGTTATAGGAAACCTAATGTCAGGTTTCCACAGAAAAATCTCTTTGACTAGGGTTCAGACAACCAACTAAATCCAAACATATTAAAATATGGTTTAGTGTATTGTGTGAACTCAGCCAAAATCAGGTCACATTATTTCTCTGAGAATTAAATACATTTTACAGCCCAATGCAATATACAATATATAGTGATAAGTTTAATTGTTTCAAGTAGCTTACATTGCTCTATTTCTACACAGGGCAGGGGGATTGACATAATAGTCTAGTTTTCATTCATAAACACATTAACTCATTAAAAAATATTAGTGATTTAGTTCATATACTCTTCAAAGATGTTATGGGGTTTCCACTAACAGAATCTTCTCTGTGGGGTTCAGATTGCACCATTGATCCCTCCACACTCCATGCCCCATCTGATTTTTTGTTTGTTTGCACCTATTTTTGGAATGGTCTTCTCTCATGTTTACCAAAGCATTGATTGAAGCATCTACTTTTGCATGCTCTGTGACCTCAGCCATTAGAGACTATTCACAAATAATTTTAAAGTGAATGAAGACTTTGTGGAAAATATGCAATAAACCCAGTTTCAATGTGCTCTCAAATTCCATGAGCATGAATTCATAAGATTCATTCTTCTGGTCAGTATCACAATGGCCTTGGAAATATCTACAGGTCTTATGTCAGAAGTCTGAACTTCAAAGAGAGAAGGGGGAAGGGGGGGAAGCTGTATGGGAATTGCATTTGATAGAGCAAATGAAGTTTGTGGTGCAAGTTCCTTCACCAATCTTTGTTATGTCATCTACCTTTGGTCCAACCAACAAACCAGGTATGGAAAGCAATGGAAGAATTAATGATGAGAAGAGCTACAAATATTAAATCTTCTCCTCTTTCACCCTGCCAGACTGTAGTATCCAACACTGGAACACTCTGTTGGTGAAGTCCTATTGAATTATCATTTTGAGTTTTTTCTGTACACAGATTAAAATGATTAGAATTTAAAGTATGTCTCTTACAAGCATAGGATGCTGACCAATGAAATCTGGTTGTAATCAGGGACCACTCATAATTAAAAGGAAACTATTTGTAATCTGATTCAGCATCTTAAATAGGTTACATAGAAGGAGATTATTTAATTTTTGTTTTAGCCAGGTTGAAGAGAGCTCTCTGAGAGAGCTCTAAGGCACATCTTCTATCATGTTGAAATATGCATGTGTTGTGAAGGAAGACTGCAGACTCAAAGGGAAGAAATGAATGTCTGTTGACTGGAGAAGCACTCCCTCCCCTCCAGTGTTCTTGCTGTGCTTCTGGAACAAGATGGATCAAGATGGCATCCTGGATAGCTGTAAGGAATCCTACCCTCAAAAAAAAATATCCTAAAATGGGTTTCACATTTTGCCTTCTTTTTATATAAAGTTTAGTATACTTCTGGCAAGATTGTTCTATCTCACAAGGAGGGATTATTAGTCCCATGTCATCCTAAGAATCTTATTTATAACATTTGGCTAGATGGTGGCATAATTGGAATTGTTCCATTTCTTATATTTTTATCTTTTTAATTGCCAGAAAGACAAGCAAGGTTGAGAGTCTCTTGTCTCTATCACAACCCAGCATAACAGGGTGGAGTTCTGGTGAGGTACTTTATGGAATTTAGGTCATGGCAGTGAAACCACCAGTGCTTTATTACAAAACAGGAGACATGACCAGAATATGAAAAAACTTTCAACCTTTCACCCTTGGGACTCAGCAGTCCGCTATAGCAGGGATCACCAACCTGTGGGCCACAGCCTGATATCAGGCTGTGGCCTTTTGGCCACTGGGCCGTGGGAATGGCTGGTGAGTGCTCGCATGTGTGCGTGCACCGCCCACTTGCACTAGCACCACAGCATGGGTGCTAGTGGCTCTGCTTGCATATGTGCAAGGCGGTAGCACTGCTGCCGGTGCCATGTGGGTGCTAGCGCCCCATGTGTGCATGTGCAGTGGTGCTAGCAGCCTGTTTGCGCATGCACAAGCTTGCTTGGGCATGGGCGCTAGTGCTAGTGCTGCCATTGTGCATGTGCACATTTGCGCAAGTGCGCATGGGAGCGCTCACACACACATTTCCCTGTTCCTCTCTTTCCCTCCAGAAAAGTTGGAGAGCTCTGCACTACAGTGTTGAGTAGAGAAGCTAACTATCACTTTCTTTTTCTTCTCCCTCATGAATACATGTGAGCTGGGAATTAACCACTTTTAAAGTCAGTTCTGCTTTATCAAGAAAAATAGGAGTAAAGTAAAGAAAACAAATGTCTTCCCACCTTCATTATTGCAAATATAAGAAATTCCTCTTCAAATATAACAAATGATCTCTTCTTCCCATATCCCATTCCTTACCTACAAGCAGATCCTTAAAGAAGCATATTTTAGTCATAGTATCAGCCATTAAATGCATTAAGAATTACTAGAAATAACATCTATTTAACCTTGATCTAATAAGTCAACTTTATATTCCTCATTTTTTCTTCTAACAATTTTAATCTTTAATCCACTCAAACCATATCATAACATTTAATTTCATTTCTTCTTTGTCCTTTCTCATGAGATTATTTAAAACTTTAGCAAGTCTTTTTTATAAACCCAATGTAGAAAAATTATTCAGGTCATTTTCTTGGTTTATTGTTGGTATATTCCTTTCAATTATTAAAATATCAGCCAGTTTCTTTTATATGTCCAGGGTAACATCCTTTTCTTTTTTTCCTGCCGTTCTTGTAAATCCACTTTCAACTCAGTCTCTCTCTTATCAGGTAAAACCTGTTCCTCTTTCAAAATATCTTTTAGACAAAGTCTATCCGTAGAGGCAGATATCACTGTTAATATTGTTAATATTAATTTCTGACATTCCAGTGCTAGAATATTTTGTGCCATTCTGTAACTGTAAGTCAAATTTATGTTCCTCTCTTTTAATTGAAATCTTTAATTCTTTCTAGTGTCCAATTTTTTAAAAATCTTATTTTTTAAAAAAAAATTTAAAACAAAAACATTTTCACACAGGAGGGATTCCTTATAGTTAGTTTTATATTAATTCCAAAATCTTATTTCAAATTTATCTGGGCCCTTTATTTGTAGCTTTTTAAAATCAAAGTTTTAGTCATCTATTTGCTGTTTATTAAAAAACAAAAGTTCTTAAGTTTGTAGTTAATTTTTTCTTTCATCGAGGATTAAAGGCAGACTCTTCCCATGTTTTCAGACTTCCAAAAATGTCTAATAGTTGAAAAGTAGTTAACAAGCCATTTCCAAATGTCCTTAGAAAATGAAGGATGAAAGCTTAGTGCTCTTTTTAAAGTGATGGCTAAGGTTTGAGCAAGGTGATTATTTCCTCATCTCTCAGTGCTTAAAACCTTTTGCAAAAAGCTGCCTTGTAGTGTCCTTGCAAGGACCACCTGTTTGGAGTACTTGTGGGTTCTCTCTGGTCCTCTCCCTTTTTCAGATAGATATGAAGAGTTGGTCTACTCACCAGCTCTTCATTCTTCTATCTCGTTGCCAGCTCTACTTTTCATTGAACCATCTTCAATCAACCATTTTTTCTTCTTCCAGGAGTCTCTGCCCCCATTTTTAAAACAATTATTCTGTATTATGAATTACACCCAGGGAAACAATTAGCATTAGTGTTTTTAGACGCCCAAAAAGTGTTTGATAATGTTTCCTGACAATTTATGGTTCAACAATTACAAATAATGGATTTTGGAAAGAACTTTGCAAATATGATAAAAGCAATATATAGTAACCAGACAGCAAAAGAGATAGTGAATGGAGATTATACTATCTTTACTTTGGAAGTACCAAATAGAAGGATAAGACAGGATACAGAAATTAAAGGATTGAAAATAAAAGATGAAATATATAAGTTACAAGCATTTGCCGATGATCTAGTGTTTATTTTGGAAGAACCTTTAGAGATGATTCCTAAACTATGGGGAAAGATAGAAGAATATGGAGAAATGGCAGGACTAAAAATAAATAAAGATAAAACTAAAGTAATAGTAAAGAACCTCACAGATAAACAAAAAAGGTAAATACTAGAGAAAACAGAGGTACAAATAGTGAAAAAAGTTAAATATTTAGGTATTTATCTTTCAGCTAAGTGTTCGTCAATAAAAGAAGACAACTATATAAAATTATTGAAGCAAATAAAACTAGACTTGGAAAGATGGAAAAATCTCCAGCTGTCAATATTAGGAAGAATTGCTACAGTAAAAATGAATGTGTTGCCGAAGATTTTATTTCTATTTCAAACGATTCCGATAAAACTTGAGAGAAAATTCTTTCAAAATTTAAATTCATTGGTTTTGAACTTTATTTGGCAGGGGGAAAAAGCTAGAATTAAGATGAAAACATTACAAGATGCTAAGGAAAATGGAGGTTTTGGGTTGCCTGAATGGACATTGTATTATCAAGCATCTGTGTTAACATGGGTGAAAGAGTGGATAACACTCAGAAATAAAAGGTTATTGTATTTAGAGGGACATGATTTACAATTGGGGTGGCATGCTTTTTTATGGTACGGGAAAAACAGAGTCCATAAGTACTTTCAAAATCATTTTATAAGAAATGCCTTGTTAACAGTATGGGAAAAAATTAAAGCTAAAATATATTCAAAAATTCCAGGGTGGTTATCAACGATGGAGGCATTTATACATCCGAACCTGGTAGACTTTGAAAAAATATGGACATATAAAGATATTTTAGATATTGAAGGGAAATTAAAATCTAAACAAGAATTGGAAAATCAGGGAATTATTCTGTCCTGGTGGGCACATTTACAGATACAAAGTAGATATGAAAAAGATGTAAAAATGTATGGATTTTACAAGAATCAAACTGTGTTTGATAAGATTTTGTTAACTTCAGATGAGAAATTAATTAAGAAAATGTATAACTTTTTGTTAATTTTAGATATGGGAAGTGAACAAGTGAAAGAAACAATGATAAGATGGGCAAAATTTTTTGGTTATAATATAGAATTAGAAAAATGGCAAATGTTATGGGAGAGAAACTATAAATTAACAATGTCAACTTCATACAAAGAGAATCTGTATAAAATGTTTTATAGATGGCATCTTCCACCAGCAAGATTAGCAAAAATGTTTAAAAATATGTCAGATAGATGTTGGAAATGTAAACACAACATAGGCACGTATTATCATATTTGGTGGACATGTGGGAAGGCAAAGGCTTATTGGAAAAATATACATATGTGGTTAGAAAAAATATTGGGCGAACAAGTGGATTTTAAACCTGAACTTTTTTTTACTAGGCATTATGTCTGAAAAGACTAATAAGCAGAAATTATATTTAATTTTACACATCACCACAGCAGAGAGAATAATTTTTGCACAATACTGGAAGAATGAAGGATTGCCATCAGAGGAAGAAATAATCAGGAAAATACTGGAATGTGCAGAGATGGATAGATTAACTATGAGGTTGAAAGACAAAGAAGATACAGAGTACTATCAAATTTGGAATTTATTTTATTCTTGGTTAGAGAAAAGAATGAAGGATTAGGAATTGAACATGTATTAGCTTAGCAAACTCCAGACAACTTGTTGATTGGAAAAATTAACATATGTTGATAAAAAAAATTAATAAAAATATATATTAAAAAAACAATTATTCTGTACAACTTTTCTGTTTCAGATATTTCATGGAAGAGATTTGAGACAAATGCTTACTACTTCTCTGACACAGAAGAAAATTGGGAGATGGCAAAAGAAAAATGTGCTGAGCATGATTCTCACCTTGTCATTATTAATACCAAGAAAGAGCAGGTAAACTGTACATATTCCTGCAAGGAATAACTTTATTCTTTTCTTGTATATCTTCTTTGTAGTACAACTGCCGCATCTTAACTTTTTCCCACTGCTTGGCTCCTGTGCAGAAGCTGAAAAAGGAAACCAAGTATCGGCACTTTAGTTAACAGCACTTAGCAATACCGTAGTACTTAGACTTATATACTGCTTCACATAGTAATTATTATTTAAAAACTTGACTTTGTGTCATGCTCATATATAAATACTTACCAGTAAAAAATATTACTAATATTATTTTCATTTAGGCAGGAATTCCATAATCAGGACTAATGCTGTTTTGTCCTTGCCTCTTTTAGCTCAATGCTAGTTGTGTTCATATAGATACGATGAACCATAACTACATTTTAGCTTTGTGCATTGTGAAAATCAGTTTGGATTGTTAATTTATATTTTAGTATATACTGGATTAACTGAGTCAACTGTGCTTCGTTAATCATAGTTAAGTGCAACCGCAATCTCTTCTTCCTCCACTTGTTCAAGCGCCTCTTCCCAGTTTCTGCTTCTTTTGCTGGACACCACATATATTGATCTACAGGTAGTCCTCCACATAGAACCATTCATTTAGATACATCAAAGTTACAACAGTACTGAAAAAAAAAAATTGATTTACCACCAGTCCTTGCAGTTTATTTATTTATTTGTTTGTTTGTTTATTTATTTATTTATTTATTCAACTTGTATGCCACTCCTCTCCGGAGACTCGGAGTGGCTTACAACATATACAAAACATCAAAGAATCTAAGTCGAATCAAAATATTAAAAATAGACACCCAACACACATACAACTTTCGAACAACAACCCACAATCATCCCCAGTCCTGCCGGAAAAGATAAGTTTTAAGGTTCTTTCAGAAGGCCGGGAGAGTGGGAGAAACGCGGACTTCAAGGGGCAGTTGGTTCCAGAGGGTGGGCACCACAACAGAGAAGGCCCTCCCCCTAGGACCCGCCAAACAACATTGTTTCGCTGACGGGACCCGGAGGAGGCCAACCCTGTGCGCTCTCACCGGTTGTAGGGAAGTATGTGGCAGAAGACGGTCCCGTAAGTATCCTGGTCCAGAGTTACAACCATTGCAGCATTTCCAGTCACAGGATCAAAAATTGGACACTTGGCAACTGGCATGTGTTTATGCATTGTCCTGGGGTCACACGTTCACCCTTTGCGACTTTCCTAGCTGTCTTCTGACAAGCCAAGTCAATGGAGGAAGGTGGATTTGCTTAAACACCATGTGATTCCCTTAACAAACATAGAAAAAAAGTTTGTAAAATTGGGCACGACTCACTTAACCACTGCCTTGCTTAGCAACAAAAATGCCACTCCTGGTTGTGATCATAAGAGGAGGACTGCCTAGTAGTGTTTTTCTTGACCAAAAATATTCTGGGTCCACCCAAAGGCATTATTGGCATTCTCTGAAAATAAAAACAGTTGGCAGCTACAGGGATTTGTTTCAACACCTGTTTTATCTGCCTAGATTATAGAAAGACAGCAAATGTCAGCTACATCAATACGGATATTAGCCTGGTTGGGGGAAACAACCTCACAGGTTGTTGTTGTGGAGAAACTAAAAGGAGGAAGGAGTATTATGTATGTTTGCTGCCTTGAGTTACTTATAAAGTGTTGGAATAGAGTTTTCTTGCATTTTTATGCTCCAGTATGGGATGGAGACAGCATTGGTCACAGTTTCATTGTAACCACAAGATAATGAATAGGAGTAGTATGGCCCTACCTGTCCTTTTGGGCTTCTTGGTGACTTTTAATACTTTCAACCATAGTATCCTACCTGGACATTCAGGTTAGATTGTTGGCACTAGTACTGCTGATGTTACCTAGTTTGGGCAAATTAAACATCTGCAAGAAAATAATCAAGCTCAGATGTCTAAGGGGATTCTCAGTCATCCAGGTCATGGTTATCCCAAAGGTGCATTTTCAAATGGCAACTGGGCTTTCTTTGTTTTTCTTGAAGACATTTTGCTTCTCACCCAAGAAGCTTCTGCAGTTCTGCAGTTCTGCAGTTCTGAAGGAGCTTCTTGGATGAGAAGCGAAACATTTGATAGGAAAAACAAAGAAAGTCCAGTTGCCTTTTGAAAACGCCCCTTTGGACAACCAAGCTCAGAGAGCACCCATTGTGCTCTCATTGTGGGCACTGTTTGCAGAGGTTCCACCTCTTTCTCACTGAGCCGTTTCAGACAGAGGTAATGGGGGATGAGACCTCAACCCATTGGGTCAGAATAGGTGGGTGTCACAGGGGTCAGTCCTTCCTGTTTAAAGCTTTAATGCTGTTTAATATTTGCATGAACTCAGCGTATGAGTTTTCAGGAGCTTAGGGTCCATTATCATCAACATGCTGGTGATACTCACTTTTACATTGCCACCCTGGGTAAAGAGTGTCAGTATGAAAGTTTGGATGCAAAAGACAGAGATTGTATCCATGTAACATAGAACTGTTGTTTGCACATCAAGATTTGTTGTCAACTCCAATGTTGATCTGCCTGTAGTAATTCATGCCTTCATCACCATTTAGTTGGAGTACTGCAATGTACAGTGGGGCAAAAAAGTATTGAGTCAGCCACCAATTGTGCAAGTTCTCCCGCTTAAAAAGATGAGAGAGGCCTGTAATTGTCATCATAGGTAGACCTCACCTATGAGAGACAAAATGAGAAAACAAATCCAGACAATCACATTGTCTGATTTGGAAAGAATTTATTTGCAAATTATGGTGGAAAATAAGTATGTGGTCAATATCAAAAGTTCACCTCAATACTTTGTTATATATGCTTTGTTGGCAATGACAGAGGTCAAACGTTTTCTGTAAGTCTTCACAAGGTTGGCACACACTGTTGCTGGTATGTTGGCCCATTCCTCCATGAAGATCTCCTCTAGAGCAGTGATGTTTTGGGGCTGTCGCTGGGCAACATGGACTTTCAACTCCCTCCAAAGGTTTTCTATGGGGTTGAGATCTGGAGACTGGCTAGGCCACTCCAGGACCTTGAAATGCTTCTTACAAAGCCACTCCTTCGTTGCCCGGGTGATGTGTTTGGGATCATTGTCATGCTGAAAGACCCAGCCACGTTTCATCTTCAATGCCCTTGCTGATGGAAGGAGGTTTGCACTCAAAATCTCACGATACATGGCCCCATTCATTCTTTCCTGTACACGGATCAGTCGTCCTGGTCCCTTTGCAGAGAAACAGCCCCAAAGCATGATGTTGCCACCCCCATGCTTCACAGTAGGTATGGTGTTCTTTGGCTGCAACTCAGCATTCTCTCTCCTCCAAACACGACGAGTGTTCTACTTTGGTTTCATCTGACCATATGACATTCTCCCAATCCTCCTCTGGATCATCCAAATGCTCTCTAGCAAACTTCAGACGGGCCCGGACATGTACTGGCTTAAGCAGGGGGACATGTCTGGCACTACAGGATCTGAGTCCCTGGCGGCGTAGTGTGTTACTGATGATTGCCTTTGTTACGTTGGTCCCAGCTCTCTGCAGGTCATTCACTAGGTCCCCCCGTGTGGTGTTGGGATTTTTGCTCACCGTTCTTGTGATCATGTTGACCCCACGGGGTGAGATCTTGCGTGGAGCCCCAGATCGAGGGAGATTATCAGTGGTCTTGTATGTCTTTCATTTTCTAATTATTGCTCCCACAGTTGATTTCTTCACACCAAGCTGCTTGCCTATTGCAGATTCAGTCTTCCCACCCTGGTGCAGGTCTACAATTTTGTTTCTGGTGTCCTTCGACAGCTCTTTGGTCTTCACCATAGTGGAGTTTGGAGTGTGACTGTTTGAGGTTGTGGACAGGTGTCTTTTATACTGATAACAAGTTCAACCAGGTGCCATTAATACAGGTAATGAGTGGAGGACAGAGGAGCCTCTTAAAGAAGAAGTTACAGGTCTGTGAGAGCCAGAAATCTTGCTTGTTTGTAGGTGACCACATACTTATTTTCCACCATAATTTGCAAATAAATTCTTTCCAAATCAGACAAATGTGATTGTCTGGATTTGTTTTCTCATTTTGTCTCTCATAGTTGAGGTCTACCTATGATGACAATTACAGGCCTCTCTCATCTCTTTAAGTGGGAGAACTTGCACAATTGGTGGCTGACTCAATACTTTTTTGCCCCACTGTATTTTATATCAAACTGATCCCAATCTATGTAGAAACTGCCACTGATAACTGATCCAGAATGTGGCAGCTCACATACTTACTTGATCCAGTGATGGAAGCATGTAATACTGATTTTGTGGGCCTGCACTGTCTCCAGTCTCCAGAGTCTGTCTCCACTGACAGTGGGCCTCCATTGTCTCCAGTTTTCAATCTTTGGGGACTATTTAAGATCTTTCAGATAGAGGCCAAGCGAGTAGGACCAAAATTTAGAAGGCACTTCATTTCTGTGGCAGCACCAATGTTCTAGAATGGCCTCTTGATAGAAATCAAAGTCATCCCCCCTCTTACAGACTTTCAGAAAACTATTGAAAATGGAACTATTCTGGAAGCATTCTCTTAATTTAAGCATTGCACCACTTTTATTTTTGATTCCTGTTTGCTTCTTGTAACCACTGAGGCTTTCTCACGTTATTTCTTTAAAAGTGTAGCATGATTTGTTAGTATATTGTACACTGTGTAAAATGCCAAAAATGCAAGATTATTTTATGGTACAAGAGATAAATAGATACAGACAGACAGACAATTTCATTTGCATGACATATCTTTTCACCTAGGATTTTGTGACTCAGAATTTAAAATACTCCATCTGGCTTGGCTTAAGTGATTCCAAGGAAGAAGGAACTTGGCGTTGGGTTGATGGATCACTACTAGTAGAACGGTATGTGTGTATGTGTGTGTGTGTGTGTGTTTGTGTAGATGATTAATAGATAGTCAGGGACTCTAAGAGACACACAGATTAGAAATTTGCTTACTGAACAATGTGAAATCATACTCTAATTTAGCAGCCCCCAACCTTTCTGGCTTGGCAGCCCAGTGGGAGGGGAGAGAGGGGATAGTTCCTTGTGAGTGGCAGGCGGACGTGCACAAACACGCGCAGCTCCATTTGTGTGAGCGGCGGGTGCACCCGCCTGTCGCTCACGCAAAGGGAGCTTCGCGCATGAGCCCAAGCGGCTGCTGCTTGCACAAGCGGAGCTTTGTGTGTGAGCGCAAGATGGCTGCTGCTCACACAGGGGGACCTTCGCGTGTGAGGGCAGGAAGCAGCTGCTCATATGAGGGGAACTTCATGCCAGCACAGATGCGCACGTGCTCACGCCCTGCCTGCACAGCCTGGTTTCAAATAGGCCACAGCCTAGTTGTAGGCTGCAGCCTGGGGTTGGGGACCTCTGCTCTAGCTTGAGCGCTTTTGCAGACATTGAAGCAAAGATTATTCATTCAATTATTTACTTTTCTCACACCCTGGGTGACTAACAATAAAAATCAATGCTAAAAATTGGTATACAAGCACATTGTAATTGTTATACAAGCACATAAAAGTATCAACTAAAAGCTGACGACTGGAGGAAAATTGCCCCTCAACTTAATTACCAACAGCTCTCAAATTGTTCAGAGATCACAACCTCAAGATATCCAGAATATCATGTCCAGTTTAGGTTGTCACAAATGGATATGATAAAAGTCGGAAAATATGTAGATCTGGGCCAGTGAAATACCTGACCTGTGTAATAGATGAACAGTGGTTAATTCAGGAATGTTCAGAAGGACATTGTAGGAACCTTCTCATAACTGGCAACACTAATTTGAAATTCTCCTATCTTGTCTCATTATGGTGCAGTCTAACACCTCTTATGCTTTTTGGAGGATTTTCATTTGGATACCACTTCTGGATTTTGTGCTTGTGATTTAAAAAATGTATTTTTGAATTTGGTTTTGTCGTCTAGATCAGAGGTTTTCAACCTTGGCAACTTTAAGACTTGTGGACTTCAACTCCTAGAATTCCTCAGCCAGCAAAGCTGGCTGAGGAATTCTGGGAATTGAAGTCCACAAGTCTTAAAGTTGCCAAGGTTGAGAACCTCTGGTCTAGATAGATTTGCTGTTATAGAAATGGCTAGTTATATAATCATGTATAAAAACAAAAAGTTGAGGCTGGAGTGCTTTTAGTTTGTATTGTGCTAAAAAGAGTCAGAAGTCAACATCTTTTTTTTCCTTTCCCTTGTACCTCACACCTTCTCTTCCTCTTTCCTTTTCCCTCCCTTAATCCCCTATTTCTATTTTTTTTCTTTGTATTTTATATTTTATATAGATCGTTCCTATTTACTTAATATTATTTTTATTTATCCAAACCTGGAAGTTCTATGAAATAGAAGGTATTTATGAAATTATATATGCTATGGAAAAATAGATAGATGACTGGCAAAAAACAAAAGAAAATACTCCTTCAACCAGTATTTAGTTTGCAATACTATTCAAGTTATTGATTATACTTTTGTGTAATACCATCTCCCCAGGTAGTATAGATTCTAAATAAAGGAAGATATGATTGCAATCAGCAGAATTTAAGAAAACAATAATGAATTCTGCCCCGTTTTCAGGAGCTGGAGACAAGGTGAACCCAATAATGGTGGGCAAACTGATGAAGATTGTGCTGTCCTATATAAAGAGGGAAAGTGGAATGACATTCGCTGTGATATACAAGTTACGTTTGTGTGCGAGAAGGAAAACGTCTCTGTGTATTGACTTTCCTTGTATGTGTCTCCTAATCCAAGAGGGTTTTTCTTTTCCAAATTTGGTACAGAATTCCCAGTATAATATTTATGTGGGTAATTAAGATCAGCACATGTTGCCTTGGTTATTTAGTAATTCTGCTTAAGCAGGACTTTTAGTGATAGCTCATATATACCTTCCATAAAGTTTCTTCTCATAAAACCAGTCGTCTCCATGAACAACTTTGTCACTTCTTCACTAAGACTGTTTTCAATATCACTATAACTTTGCTGAAATTCAGGTAGAGCAGCTTGGTAGGCAAACATTTAAAGTAAAATGAAAACTGTTGTATTCCCTAAAAAGATATACAATTCCCTACCCTCTTTTTTAAAACTCCAGATTATTTTACACTTTGCTATATATTCCCTAGGCTTTATTTCAGTTGACAGAGCCATTTAGCAAAGCCATTTGGATTCTGTGTCTCCTACAGGTATCTTATTGTTCTGATCTAAGGAGTATCACCTATAGCAGGGGTTCTCAACCTTGGCAACTTTAAGACTTGTGGACTTCAACTCCCAGAATTCCTCAGCCAGCTTTGCTGGCTGAGGAATTCTGGGAGTTGAAGTCCACAAGTCTTAAAGTTGCCAAGGTTGAGAACCCCTGACCTATAGCTTTTGGTGGGATAATCGCACAAAACTAATCTTTTTTAAAAGTGCCAACACCATTGACAATGCTTCATGGGAACGGTCCTCCATTTCTGATCCAAGATTAATTCTTAAGAATAGAACTGTGGTGGTGCAGTGGTTAGAATGCAGTATTGCAAGGCTAATTCTGTCAACTGCCAGGAGTTCAGTTCTGACTGGCTCAAGATTGACTCAGCTTTCCATCCTTCCAAGGTTGGTAAAATGAGGACCCAAATTGTTGAGGGCAATAGGCTGACTCTGTAAACTGCTTAGAGAGAGCTGTAAGGTACTACAAAGCAGTATACAAGTATTGCTCGACTTACAATAGTTTATTTAATGACTGTTCAAAGTTACACTGAAAAAAGTGATTTATGACTTTTTTTACACTTATGACCGCTGTAGCATCCCCATGGTCACATGATCAAAATTCAGATGCTTGACAACTGACTCGTATTATGACAGTCAGCGTCCTGGTTTATGTGTGGTTTTTCAGGCTTCTGACAAGGTCAATGGGGTCATTCCGTGTCAAGTGGTCTGATTTCAAAAAAAGTGCCCTGCTCGACCATCACGGATTTCGATGAAATTTTGTGTGAACATGCACACATGTCCCCAATGAACATTGGTAAAGTGCTATGTTTGTCGATGCAATACTTGCGGAGATATAGTCATTTGTTTGACCCCATCCTGCAGCCTTCTACAGTATGACTCTGAGATTCCAGCAACTTTGAGACATAATATCTCTGGCAATATTTTGTTGAGAGAAACAAAACTTGGCCACCTTGTACAAGTTTTTGTGCTCTATTAAACAAAATAATAAACACATTCTCGCAAGAGATCTTCATCTAGATAATTTGGAGCAAAGTTGGCCAAAAATATTGCGACTCAAAAAAAAGTTTAAAGTTTGGCTTTTTATATTTCTGGAAGGAAAGGTATGATAAACACGAAACTTCGCGCATAATAACTTAGCAACACAAGGTTTTCAAATATAAAATTTCATTCTCCTACTGCTTTCCAATAGTTTACAAATTGAGTGTAAAGTTGACGTTTTTTGTAAAAACACCAAAAATAGGGTACTTTCAGCCCGCTTTTACAAAAAAAAAGACCTTTTGGAAACTCTGTTAAATCATTCTCATTATAGTAACAGCATGTTTCAACCCCCCTAAAAAAGTAGGGTTGGTTTTGCATCGCTGACGTATAAAGCCCTAAAAATAGGGACAAGGTTGGGGACATTGCTATGGCAACATCACATGGATTCTATTATTTTTTTTGTCTTGTTTGTTTTATATAGACATCATTACTACTATTATATTGTGTTGGTCCATGGTGACATTGTCACTATCAGTTCAGGCACTTGAACCAGCAACCCCATCGCCATAGGGGGCATGCCTGACAGCTGTGCAACACCAGCCATGGGTGGGTTTCTTGGTTCAGGATCCCAAGCCTGTAGTTTGGTTTCTTCCTCTAGGTTCCAAAGCCTTGTGTGGCTGCAACCCATTTGACAAAAAGAATCACATAGCTAAACATGGCTGTTGAAAGTCGATCTAGCCATGTCCAATGATTTAACAAAACTGGCAAAAACAAATGTGAAGCCAGGTCGAAAGATTTGTTCCAAGTGTAAAGCCAAATATGTTTCCATGGTCCAAAGCATAGCAGACTCTTCGTCTTCGGGTGACGAATTTAGCAGGATGTGCCCTGGCAAAAAGGATTGTGTTTCCGTTTGGCTTGATGGCGTCAAGGTTCACAAACAAAAGCGGTTGCTACTGTGCAGTCTGAAAGAACTGGCATATCGAAACAAATATGGTACTGAAATTGGTTTCTCCAAATTCTGTGAACTCAGACCAAAGTGGTGTGTCATTATGCCTCAAGAACACATTCAGTCTGCGTCTGCACCATTCATCAAAATATTAAGCTTATGCTACAAGGTGCCAACATTAAAGAGGACTACAAGCTGCTCACGGGAAAGGCAGTTTGTGATCTGAACACCAAAGATTGTATGTTGCAGCGATGCCAAAACTGCCCTGGTGAAGAGGCACTGATAGCGCATTTAGACGAAACATTTGCCCCATGAAACCCAGCGACCGGTTAGGGCCCACAGAGTTGGTCTTCTCCAGGTCCCGCCAGACAGTGTCGCCTGGCGGGGACTAGGGGAAGAGCCTTCTCTGTTGCGGCCCTGGCCCTCTGGAATCAACTCCCCCCAGAGATCCGTATTGCCCCCACCCTTTCCACCTTTCGCAAATTATTGAAGACCCATCTTTGCCGGCAGACCTGGGGCAGTTAACATCTCGCCCCAGCCAGTGTATGTATGTTTGTATGTCTGTTTCTGGATGATTGGTTGTTTTTAATTAATGGGTTTTATAATGTATTTTAATATTAGATTTCTTTATGTTAGTATTCATGTTGTGAGCCGCCCTGAGTTCTTGGAATAGGGCGGCATAGAAATCTAATAAATAATAATAATAATAATAATAATAATAATAATTGGGATTTGGAAGAATCAATAGAATTCACACAATGGGTTCATACTGACCGCAAAACGCTGGAAACAAATGTTCTCACTGTTGATGGCTTCATCGAAAAACTTGCTAGCAAAATGTGGAAACTGACTGGCCACTACTTCGTTTCAAAACATCAAAGCGAATATTTGAAGTCGCTGAAAGCTGGCCTAAAAAAACCCGAACTGATTGTACTAATGGATTTTGCGGAGAATTACTCGTTTGTTGTCCAAGATGCTGCTCAAGGCTTTCACTGGGAGAATTCGCAAGCCATAGTGCATCCGTCCGTCGCTTATTATGTCAATAAAGATGGCGTGCTGCAAATTGTCAATTGTTGCATAATTTCTGATCCTATGCAACATGATACGGTTTCCGTGCACGTGTTCATTCGGAAGTTGATTGAGTTTTTGATGACTAAAATGAAGATTACAAGAATATACTATTTTAGTGACGGTTCAGCGGCGCAATACAAAAATTTTGTCAATATGTGCAATCACAAACATGATTTCGAAATTGAGGCCGAATGGATTTTTTTCAGCACAAGTCACAGCAAATCACCATGCAACAGAGTTGGCGGCACGACTAAACGTTTGGCTGCTCAAGCCAGCCTCCAGCGACCATCAACCAACCAAATACTGACGCCGACAGATCTGTTTAACTTTTGCGACAGAAACATTCACGGAATTAAACATATATACATTCTGAAGGAAGAAATCGAAGAAAGCAGGACGCTGAAAGAAGATGGAAAGTGAGAGAGCACAATAGCTGGCACAAGAAATCATCACCAGTTTGTGCCAGTTGATTCAAATTCTATTTCTGTCAGCAAAGTTTCAAATGACAAGATTAACTTTGTGGCCAAAATGTCCAATAGTGTTGATCCAAATTTAAAACTGGCCGACATATTTCCTGGTTGTTATGTTGCCTGTATTTATGACAAAAAATGGTGGGTAGGCAACGTCATGGAAATTTCGATCAAACAAAATAATGCATTGGTAACATTTATGCATCCGCGAGGCCCTGCTCATTCATTTTATTGGCCTGCAAGACGTTTGTTGGATTGCAGAACATCTCATTTGCGTGCTTCCAGTACCTTCAGTTATGTCATCAGGTCGACAGTATCAATTCCTAAAGAACGTGGCGCGTAAATTTAATAATAAGCGATTGTTGGAATTTGGCAGTTCATACAAACAGTACGGACTTCGGCTTGGGGACCATATAAGATACCTACTTTAGGCTTGGTTCAAGTGCCTGAACTGGTAGTGACAATATCACCATGGACCAACACAATATAATAGTAGTAATGATGTCTATATAAAACAAACAAGACAAAAAAATAGAATACATGTGACATTGCCATAGCAATGTCAATTTTGTCCCTATTTTCGGCCAACTTTGCTCCAAATTATCTAGATGGAGATCACTCATGAGAATGTGTTTATTATTTTGTTTAATAGAGCACAAAAAGTTGTACAAGATGGACAAGTTTTGTTCCTCTCAACAAAATATTGCCAGAGATATTATCCTCTCAAAGTTGTTGGAATCTCAGAGTCATACTATAGAAGGCTGCAGGATGGGGTCAAACAAATGACTATATCTCCCCAAGTATTGCATCGGCAAACGTAACACTTTACCAATTTTCCTTGGGGACATGTGTACATATTCACACAAAATTTCATCAAAATCCGTGATGGTCGAGCAGACCACTTGACATGGAATGACACAATGGGAAAGCCAAAATCACTTAGCAACCATGTTACTTACTGAACAACTACAGTGATTCGTGGCAAGAAAGGTTGTAAAATGTGGCAAAATTCACTTAAATGTCTCACTTAGCAACACAAATTTTGGATTCAATTGTCATAAGTTGAGGACCACCTATATAACTCCAAGTGCTATTGCTATATTCCTCCAAACCCACATTAGGCAACCTCTTGATCAGAAAAGCTCAAATGGAGGACCATCACTCACCAATAAGGCAGCCAGAGAGACAGGAATTTCTGACATGGTTCTGCAATATTCTTTTCAAATGTAGACTTAAGGTGCGTCAGTAAGCCACCAGCAACTACATAAAATTGAATTTTAATTGTAAACAATGTTACAGGGCTATTGCAAATTATTTTTCCTGGACAAGCTTCAACCTCGGTCGCCAATATATGACATATTTTTTCACAGCGTTCTTCAACACGCGGCCAAGGATTATAAACACCATTTTCACTTGGATTTGTCATGACAAGGCTTTAAATGTTGACAAATGAAAAGAAATAAATAATTCGTTGTAAATTTAAAAAAAAAATGCTCGTGGTTCGGGATTCCTTTCCCTCCCCCTCCACTCGGGTGAATCTGCAGGCGCCGAATACGGCCAGAACGGAAATTCCTCCTGCAGTTTTCTTTCTGTCGCGCAGCACTGGAAAAATGAAAACCGACGCCGCCGTTTCACCTGCAGTCAACTGCCCGGGAGCTCCGGTCGTGACGCGCAAAGGCCGTGAAGGAGCCCCCAGCGTTCTCGTCGAGCGCTTTTAAAGCGGACTCCACGTCCGATTCCGGTTCCGGGGGAGGAGAGGCAAACGGAAGCTAGACAAAGCAGGGGCACAAGTCCGCGGCGGCAATGGGGGCTCACTTAGTCCGCCGGTATTTGGGGGACTCGGAGGTGGAGCCCGACCCCACCGCCATGCCCACCTTCGATCCCTTCCTTGGCCTCCAAGAGCGCAAGGAACGCGGTGAGCATCGCCGGGGATGGGTCGCGAAGAAGGAAGGTCACCCCGCGCTGAGCTCCGCCCTTCTCCCTTTGCGAGTCCCAGGCTTGGCAACCGGGAGCCCTCCGGAGCTGCCTGCAAAACCACCGCGCATTTATCGCGCAGATTTGGCCAGTGGAAGCTGGGATCCAGAGGGTGCCAGGCTCCCTTGTCCCCCCCCCTTTTTTTTAATGTAGCTCCGGCGGTGTCCTCCACTGGCTTCCCTCGGTGTGATTGTGTTTCCGCTCCTGCGCCATCAAGGGCGCGCCACAGAGGTTGTTCCCCAGGTTGCCTCTTTTTCACCCGAATTGCCTTCAAGAGGCGTAGTTTTACGTTCTGCTGAGAGCTAATTCGGTGTGATGGTCAAGAAGCATGAAGTAGAACAACAGGGACTATTCAGCCTACCTTTTCTCACAGGACAAAGCAGACGAGCGTTGCGTTGGCTTTTTCTGGCTGTCTAGAAGGAGAGGATCACCTCTTAATCAGTGGATTGGCAGGAATCTGACCGATTCCGTTGCACCAAAGGTATTTTTCAAGAGGCAAATGGACTTCCTTGTTTTTCTTTGAAGACGTTTCCCTTCTCATCCAAGAAGCTTCTTTAGAAAAGCAAGAAAGTCTAGTTGCCTCTTGAAAAGCAACTCTGGGACAACCATGACCTGAATGATTGAGAATCTCCATAGATCAGTGTTTCTCAACCTTGACAATTTTAAGGCATGTGGACTTCAACTCCCAGAATTCCACAGCCAGCAAAGCTGGCTGTGGAATTCTGGGAGTTGAAGTCCACATGCCTTAAAATTGTCAAGGTTGAGAAACACTGCCATAGATGATTCCATCTGCAAATTTCTGTCAAAAAATGAGAACTACGGTAAGTAATATTTTGAGCATCCACTAGATGCTTACTTTCTTCCTTTTGTATTATAAATAAATTTAATAACAATCATCCACTCCAATGGACTGGACTTTAGGGAGCTTGCAAAATATAATATTAGATTAAAACAATTTAAACTAACAAAGCTTACAAGTCATCTTGGATTAAAAACAGCCATCCAGACAAAGTACAACAATCCTCTCCCCTCCTAATATAGACCTGAGAGCAAAGGGAGGTTTTCAGGACTGTTTAGAACCCCAGGAGAGAGGGTGCCCTCCATATCTGGAGGCAGTGTTGTTCCAGAAGGTGGAAAGCTTTACCAAAAATGTGCACTTTCTAGATCACACAAGGTGATAATCTTTAATAGAAGAGACCTTGAATTCACCCGTTCTAGAACATACCAGGCAAGCAGAAACAGTGGAAGAAATTCCTGCCAGAACTGAATGTGAATCCTTTCTCATAACTACATCTGCTTATTTTGTTATGTTTACATCCTCACAACAAGTCTTTGTAATAATTTGGGCTGAAAGATAATGATTTTCATTAGCTTTCATATGAATATTAGTCATTGTACATAATGAAATTGATTACTAGCCTTGGTGCAGATTATTGTTCTACTAACAAAACTGATTAGAAGCTTCTTGCAGAATTCATACATGCAGCTAGTAATACCGTGTTTCCCTGAGAATAAGACCGGGTCTTTGGTTTTTTTTGGACCAAAATAACCATTAGGACTTATTTTCAGGGGATGTCCTGTTCCCTTTCACCGTCTGCTTGCCTGCAGCCACAATGGCTTACAGGGCTTCCCAGGGTAGATGCTTGGGAGGCGAGGGCAGTGCTGGTGGAACATGTGTTAATGCGCGGACAGGTGGAAGCAGAAGGACCGGGTGGCGCAAACCTCCCCTGCCATCTCCCTCTACCTACTCCACTCTTTCCTTTTCACGACCTGTTTTCCTTGTTACCTTCTGGGAGAAGGCTTCGTGGTATCCATGGCAGAACATCCAGATTCAGCCATAGTTTCATTCCATACAGCATTAACCTTGTGAACTCTCAAGCTTCCTCCTTCCGTTATATATTCAAGATGGACAGTATTTAATATTTATTTGCTACGTATATGTAGGAGTGTGGGTCTATACACGTTGTACATAGTATGTTTAGGTGTACGTCATGTATGTGTTTCACTTTGAGAGCCGGCTACTAAATTTCATTTGATGTGTGCCATTGTGCCTACAGTAAAAAAATGACTTATCTTACTTATCTTACCTTACCGTATCATCTTATCTTCCTTTTGCAAGCAGACAAAGCTTCCAGATTCCGTCATTTCTCTGTCCAGGCGAAAAGTGTTTGGGAACCTATGGGACTCTTGGAAACTGAGCAAAACTCATAGGCGCCCAAATACTTTTCACTGGACGGAGAAATGACGGAACTCTGGAAGCTTTGTCTGCTTGCAAATGGGATGCTTGGAAACGGAGACGAAGCTTCCAGTCTCCCTCTGGCCGTGAGCAAGCAGAAGGTGGGAGCGGGCGGGCAGGTGGGTGTCTGGTAGGTGAAGTCAGGAGTTAATATAGGCCAGAGCTTACTTGCTGCTTCTATTTTCACTTTCCTGTCTCCTCCGGTTCATTATCAGTCAGCTAGTTCATAACAATGCATTGGCTCACAAGTAGTTTATTGAAGGAAACGAGTGATAATATAATAATGTTACTATTAAAATTCAGAAATCTGACAATAGTGAATATTCAAGGGCATTTGAAGTGCAAATGAACATTTTTATTAGCAAATATGTGCTAATGATGTTATGGAATAGAGCACAAAAAATAACAGGTGATAAACAATTTTTGTATAAAACCTAATTTTAAAAGGCTAGGAAGACGTATTGAAATGCAATTATAACCAGTATTTAATTTCCCCCCAAATAGGCAACTTCCATGTTCCTAAAGTCAAAAATAAAGTGCAGGTGCATTATTTGCAATGCTTGGTCCTTGCTTCTTAATTTTTAGTTAATAGATCGCAGTTATAGAAAGTTTTGCAAAACATTGCTCAAACTCTTCAAGATTTTTAATTATGCTTTTGTTTCTTAAGATATTAGCTATCACACCCAGTTTTATATAAGCTTTTCCATCCAAGTCAATTATAATAAAGACTTTGACAAGTACGTTTTGATAGACTAATTCAATTTTTTTCATTGAGTAACTTCTTAAATAAATTTTGGGAGTGATAGAGACATGATACAGTAAAGCACTTAATAAATATGACATTCTTATTAGTAAGATGATTAAGCCTAGGCTGAATGGCATATAGCTGAATGATTGCATAGCTGATTTCAAAATAATGCTCAACACTCTTCAATAATTCCTCATGGAATTATGTGGTCTGTACATTTTAATTGAACAGGTGTTCTAAATTAACTTGCTGAACATGCTTTCAAAAACACCTTTGGCAGCATCTGTTAAAGCATTCCAAGTGGTTGATCTTGAAGAGCTTCCATTTAGATTTTAATCTCCTTTCCATCTTTTCCTCCTCCTGTTTTCTCCTACAGTGATGGTGGCAACACATCAAGAGATGAATGACGCCCAGATTCCTTACAGATACCGGGATTATTGTGCCCATCATTACATAATATGGATGAAGTGCAAACGTGACAAATATCCTTTTTCCATCAATGGGTGCAAACATGAGGATCATGAGTGGAAGTACTGTGAGCATCTGGAGTAAGTCAAAGCTATGCCTTTGGTCTAATTTGTTGCTATAGTTTGTCCTTTATTCTTCATTCAGTAAATTAACTGTGTTTCAGGGATTAGAAAGTACCCTGGATTAGAAGTACTGCCTCTAAATATCCCTGTAATTCCTTTATGAAATGTGTTCTGTTTCCACCATAAAAATTCAATGAGTCTTCGAAAAAGTAGCATAAGGTATTGGGGTGGGATGGGAGATTATAAACACTACCATGATGTGGATAGAGAAGAGATCATGATAGACAACCATGTAGTTTTTCCTTAATGCTGATAAACCTTGATTTAATTTTAAAGCACTTTGCTTTGATGGACAAGGGCCATAATCACTGTATTGTCTAAGCATGAAGGTAAATCGTAAATGAATAATTAATCCGTTCTTCTCTAGCATGCATAGAGAACTTTAAGAAAAATATCACACTAAAACCTTGACTGTAGAAGTCTGGGGAGCAATCTGCCTCAATGATAAAATGTTTTATACTTTAAATGGGAAATAAAATTATGGCATTCCAGCCAACTAACATGCAGCAAGAAAAGCCTGGTTTTGTAAGGCCAACAGATTTGAACTGACTTATACTTGTATCCTTTGTGTTAGCTATGTTATGCGCATGAAAGAATTTGAACGAGAACGGCGTTTGCTGGCTAGGAAGAGGCGCATTGAAGAAAAGGCGAAAGTTACCATAGAAACCTAATTAGTTTGGGGTGCTTCTCCTTCCTCCTCTTAAAAGAAACTTCTGGACTTGATATATTGAAAACAATAAAAACATTTATGTCACAGTTGGGTCTCAGATGTTCACTGTGATTCCTACGAAATGAATGAATGCACACCTTGGACCTACAGCTAATAAATGTTCATAAATGTCAAGGATCTGTAAGTATTTTCTTGTTGGGAATCCTAATGCTGCATTATCAGTTCTGGCAATTGGGCCAATGAGATGAGTCTACTTAAGTTCAGATGGAACTGTACCATCTAGTTACTTTTATATTTTCTCTGTATTCAGCAACATAAGCTTTCAGTTTCATTCTGGATAAAGGCAGCTGCTTTTGAACATTAAGTTTGTATACGTTCTGTGCATTTACACTTCTTCACACACAAGCAAAGTTCCCTTTACAAAAGTTGGAATTTTTGGAAATGATGAGTGCCAGAGTCCAAAGGCCAGTAGATTGTGCTATATACAAAAAGAATTGCTCTGTCTCGTAAGAAATAATACTAGAACATGGTCCAAATTGCAGGTCTGGGGACTGTACATCCTGATTGAATTATTTTATTTATCTAAAACGGTTGTTTCTTTCCAGGAAGGAAACATTGGAGCAGTTCTAGTAGAATCAGGACATAAATTACTGTAGTGAGGCTATCTCAGTCATAATTGATATACCAGCCTGAACTGTTGAAGGTGCCACATGCCATTTGTGCTACAGAGGATAATTATGCGTGTAATGTCAAAGATGGACACAGAAGCATCTCTTTGAATTAGATCTTCCAGGTTGAATCCTATGTCTTTTATCTTGCCTGAACTGAGCATCTATTTTTTTGGCCTCAGCTAGTCCATTTCTATAGCCAGGCACTGACTTAGCATTTCCAATGCTTCCCTTTGGTGACAAAGGAAATAAAATGTGTCATCACTGTACTATATGTTATCCACATACTGTATTGTATACCTTCATTAACTTGTGAAACCTCATAGTATTAACATCATGGAGTAAGCGGAAATCCTTTAATGATACTTTCTGGAGATGTCCATCCATGGATAAGTGGAACCACTCTAAGGCTGTTCCACCTATATCAAGCTTAGATAACTTCTCCCAGAAGAATACCATGATTGCTGGGGTCAGGAGTCATCAAAGTGTGGCAGAATCAATAAGGTACTTACTATTCAGTGTCTCTCTCTTGGCAAAGAGAGCAACTGAAATAGTTTCAATGCCAAAACAGTCAACGCTTCTACTGAACTGACCTGGAAAATCTATTTCATTTGTCTGACTCTAATCAGTCACCACACACTTTTAATACTTTGATCAGAAAGAATTTGTCACTAGTTAATGAGACTTTTTTTAAATGAATGGCATCTTTCTATGAGGATCGATCACTCCTTGTAATAAGAAATGTATGAACTAGACTCAGCTGAATACCCCTTTATGGTAGATGTGATAAAACATCAAGGGCAAGTGAAGCATGGTTACCAGAATCCAACTAGGCACCTTGTACAGATTTTCAGGCTTTAAAACATTAGAATAACTGACTGGTTAGGGCCCTGGATTTTTGTACTGATTGAACTGCTAAGTTCATCTAAGCCATGATGATCTCGATAGGTTTGTTTTTTCAAACTTTAGAGCCAACAGGGATTCTCTATTTCTAGAGCTAGTTTGGTTTACCAGTTCAAACACCAGGCTAGAAAGTGAGAGACCATGAGTTCAAATCTTACCTTAGCCATGAAAGCCAGCTGGGTGACTTTGGGCTAGTCACACACTCAGTTCAACCCACCTCATAGGCTTCTTGTGGGGAAAATGGGGGAGGGTGTTGGATGTTTGCCACCTTATTTATAAAAATAATAAAGGTGAAAAACAAACAAATACCCCTAGTTAGGCCAGGCTCCAAAAGCCAAGAATTATGATATTATGCTGGGCACCTCTGACAGCTGATCATGAGATAATAGAGTATAGGTATTCAAAATATTTATTTGAAAATACAGCTCATTAGTGATACGTTTTTAATTCAATGTATTTATAGTCAGTCCTAGTTGATGTGTCATTTTTTCACATGAGTTATTTTGTGGCATATTATTCCTCTGCTCATCCCTCTCCCACCTCTATACATCGAGGTGAGAAAATCTGAACTGGGGAGCCTTATCCTGTGGACAACCTAAACGTGCAAGTTGTAACATAAATCACACAGGACTCTCAAATCCTGACTTTAAATTTTCCTAGCCAGTAAGATCAATCCCATTCTCCTTGTGCAACTATAATCTGTTAGGATGCCAGTGTTGTATAAGACTATATAGTTTCTGGTCCAATTAATTTCAAACCAAATGATGTTATATCAAATATAACAGGGGTGTCCATTCTTACCTATAGTCTTCCCCAATGTATGAAAAAGTCCTTCAATGTATAATTCCATGCTTTAAAAAAAAACAATCTTGAGACTGTCCATTGGCTGGATTATTTTTTATTGGTTAGTTTAAATAAAGTTCCACATGAAATAGATTATAGCAAAAAGTCAGTGGCCCATTTAACAGCAGCCTTGGGGCCTAGGTTTCAGATATCACTGCTCACATGCAGCATAACCTAAGACAGGGGTTCTCAACCTTGGCAACTTTAAGACTTGTGGACTTCAACTCCCAGAATTCCTCAGCCAGCTTTGCTGGCTGAGGAATTCTGGGAGTTGAAGTCCACAAGTCTTAAAGTTGCCAAGGTTGAGAACCCCTGACCTAAGACTATGACAAACATCTTGATCGTGGACATATTTGTTTCGAAGCAAGTTCCACTCTACTTCAGATGGGGCTTCCTCCAAATTAAATATACAAGTAGTCCTCTTTATTAGCTACTCATTCATCAACCATTTGAAGTTAGAATGGCGCTGAACCAGTGGAACTACGACCAACCCTTGAAGTTCAGGCCTTTGCGGTGCTCCAGTCATGCGATCATGATTTAGAGACTTGGCAGTTGCTTGTATTACCACAAATTGCAACATCCTGTCATCAGATTATTGCCATTTACAACTTTCCCTGCTGGCTTCCCAAATGCAAAGTCAATGGGGAAGCCAGCAAGAAAGGTGGAATGTTACTCTAGTAAGTCTCCCCTGCCCAAGCCTTCTTGCTATGCCAGGTATCCCACAACCTTCTTCTGCTCAGTCTGTTGCACCAGCCACCACCTCCCCCCTTCCAACTCACAGCCTGCACCAACCCTCCCAGCTCCCCCATTCCGGTCATTACATGAAACTCCTGCCACTTCCCACTTACAACTGGCAAGTCTTGAGGTAATGACAGCGAGTGGGAACTGCCAGGATTGTTGTTGCTAAGCGGTGGGGCCACCTGATGTTGCACTTTACAACCACATTGCTTAGCAATGGCAATCCCACTCCCAGCTGCCGTCATAATCCAAGGACTACTTGTATGCAGTATCACAAGCTTGGTAACAATGACAAACAGAAAAATAAACAACCTCCTCTCAAGAAGACGGTCCAATCCTCAGATGCTTCAATTCTGTAACACTGAATATTTTCTATAGGAGGAATAATAGGCATTTCCTTATCTCTAAGTGGTAGAAATAGTTATAAATGTCAAAGCAGGATCCACTTCCCCAAATTTCTCAGTGCACTTATATATATATTATACAAATTGAATAAGTCACTCAAATGATACAATTTGTAGCATTTACCTAAGTACATTGGTATTGATCACTCTTCCATTTAATGGACAACTGGAAGAAACATCTTCCCCCTTCATCATCTGATCCATTTAAATTAAAGTTTCACTTATATGTCTCCATAGTTGCCCTGATGGTGTTTGTAATGTTCACACATCTTTCAGTGGGCCTGCATTACAGAAAGTTACACAAGTGTTGCTAGTTAGGCACAATATTGTATTTGTTAGACTTGCATTTCAAGAACCTCTTAACTACAGAAGTTAACTACTCTACCATCACACAAAACTGAGTCACTTCAAGCATACATTTCTACTTGGAAGATGTTGTTCACTGCTCATAAGATACTACTAGGAAAAGGAAAAGCATTTATACCAATTTGTATGGGGGACAGAACTATGTAACACCAGAGCTACTACTGGATCATAACTGTTTTCCTTTGCTTCACAGCAGGGAATTTGCCATGTCATAATTTAGCTTATGGCTGGGATAATTAATGTGTTCTACCCTTATGAAATTACTTAAAATGTCATTCAATTAAGCCATTTTCAATTTTGATTTCAAGCACAAATGCCTACTAATTGAACAAGGGTTAAAAAGGGGCACAAGACCATCTATAAAAGAGATGAGGTTAGCATTGCCACTGATCTTAGTTTATTTCCCTCCAGAAAAAATATTACAATTTTTTGGTACCAAGCATCATTCTGCAGTAAAAAAATAATAGCGATAATATTTCCTACTAGGAGAATGCCCACAACTGAATTAATAGGCTGTGCTGTGCTTTGAATACAAATGCAAATGCAAAACAGTGTTCCATACCACACAGAGGCCATGATCACTGCATCAGTCTGCAACCTCTTAAAGCAGCCATGCCTTTTCCTGGTTTAGGAATGGCACCATGTGTTTCAAGGCATTTTTTCTGCTTTCAAATCCAAAGTGCTGCACAAATGTAGTGAACAATTTTTCTAAAATTGTTATTAATAAGGACTGGAGTTAAGATTGCTATTTTACAGCCTCACTTTTGGCCAAAGTCCAGCTGCCTAGGCTCCATTTATGGTACCTGCTCTTACAGATATGTCTAGCAGCTGTTCAACTTCCCCCCTCCCCTGTAAAATTGGACTGTTCCCTCTGTTCTTGCTGCAGTGTTTGGCTTCATGGTAACTGTAGGGAGGTGTTGTTCTAAGTCAAATGTAGTTTTGGAATTAGGGACAACGGATAAAGATGATGGAGGAACTTTAAAAAGGAAGGAATTCCAATAAACCCCTCTCAAAACACAATATGGACAGTGAAAAAACCCCGTTTTAGACTCCAATATTAGCTGCTCAAGAAGATAAAAAATGAAGCTACCAGCCCAGTTTGATATCTTAGTGCAGAAGGAGGCTTAGAGCAGAAAAGGGACGATAGGTGAACGTAGTGGTGGGTAATCTCGGAACTCCTTCAGGTAACTTCGGTGTTTTCCCTTTGCCCAAATAGTCATTTGAATAAATCCAACCAAGGAAAACAGAGCCACTGTTGATAAATAAAAGTGTGAAACGTTATTAGGTGTTCAGAAAAGCATTTTCCCTCTGGAAATTTTTTTTTTAATTAACATGGACTCCTTTTCCAAATGTATTATGTCTTTTAAAAAAGAGACTACAGAAACAGAAAATAACATCAAGGATCTTTAATATATTAAACTGGATACTTGTCTTGGCGAATGCTATCTAATTTTGCCCACTGTTTAATACAGATACTCCAGAGCTAAAGCATCCCTAACAAATGGAAAGTACATTTTGTAAAACAGGAGGTAAGTCCTCAGGATTACTAACCCAGCAAGAGGCAGCCTCTTTCATTTAGTACCATTATCTCCTATGCTACCTAATGCATGAGAACATCTTCAACTCCTATGTGTGCACTGGTAAAACAAAATAAAGACAATGAAGAGACCCAGTAGGAGAGTGCATAGCTGCTGGCTTCCCTCTCGCTGTAAATCAGGGGTAGTCAACCTTGGCTCTTTTATGACTCGTGGAGTTCAACTCCCAGAATTCCTGAGCCAGCTTAGCTGACTCAGGAATTCTGGGAGTTGAAGTCCACGAGTCATAAAAGAGCTAAGGTTGACTACCCCTGCTGTAAGTAAAGGGATGAAGCTTACTGTAAGACAGAAGCTGTAATTTATTGAGCTCTTGTAATCTTATGTTGGTACTTTCTTCGCTGAAAGGCACAAGATATCTCTTCCATTTTAAACTCATAGACCCTAATCTACTTGGCAATAAAGAACAGTTCTAACAGAAAAATTGGGAAGGACCAGAAAGAATTAAAAATACATAACGGTCTTCATCAACATTGCTTAATAAAATCCTTATTAAAAGTGACTCCAGCAAAGATCTAACCTATTACAAGGACTTACCTGGAAGGCACTGAGTCATGATGGCAAAGCCAATCCAAGACCCTACCTGGAAAAGAAAACATCAAGACTATGTCAAGGAAAATATTAAGGCTTGGTAGGCTTGAGCACTGCATTCTTCAGCCAGAGTAAACATACAGCACCATCCTACTATGAAGGATGAAGACCCAACTCGTGCACAAATCCTGACCGTGTTTCTGTACTTGTACCGAAAACTTTCCCATAAACTTTCTAGCCCATCTACAGGGCAGATTAGTCTGTAAGTAGAAGAAAGTACCTATCCTACTCTCAACTGAAAAAGCAAATAGCCATGTTCACATGAGTACAGAACAGGCCTGAAGATTTTGTAGTACACATTCTACACTCTTAGCTCAGGGATAAGTACTAGCCTTAGCACCCATGAACCACTCTGCAGAGTGAGAAAAATGTACAAGAAATGAGAGTTTAACAAGAAGTTCCAAGGTGGATAGACTAGAAACAGTGGATAGACTATAGAAAAGAGAAACACCAATCAAATAAAGTGTAACAGGCGTATAGTTGAGGCTTGACGTGAGGAGTGAAAAATGTTAGCCAAACCAGACGTTTACAAAGATTAATACTTAGTGTTGTATATCAGGTGCTATGACGATTGATGCATACTATGATTTTATGTTCAATGTTGATTGTTTTAATAAAAGAAATTTTATTAAAAAAAGTTCCAAGGTCATTTTTAGTACATGAACTTAATTTTTAATATTATTTTATAGTTATTGATTTGAGATTATTGCAAGGCCCCTGAAGTCTGCTAATTTAGTGGGATATGTTATTAAATATCTAAATAAATTTGGCAAACAATATGTGTACAAGACAAAGCGCACACAAATAATACAAATAAAATATACGCCTTGTACTGATGGAGCCTTAAAAAAATAAAAATGAGGATGGATTGACTGCTGTAGTAATCTATAGTGCTTGTGACGTGTTGGTACTGTATTTCTACTTGAAGATCAAAGAAAAAGGCAGAGACAAGAACAGTCACGCGATTGAAATGAATGTGTGCCAACCATACACGCTGACTTGTAAAGCGTGATGAATGCCATCGTGTACAGTAAGAGTACGTTGAGTGAACAGAGATGTCTGACAGAATTACTTCCAGTCACTGTCAAGTTCGCTGACAGTTATCTCATCCTTCTAATACATGTGAGCACAAATGGTACTGTTAGAAACAAATCCTAATGTCACAATGAAAATCAAAGCAAAATGCTCAAGACCCTAGGGCCAGAATAGTGTTTTAATTCATGCCAATAGGAGAGATTTGCTTTTCAGGGACCGTGAGCTGAATTGTCTGGGTCACTGACTGTGTCATGGTTCCGACAGACAGAGACAAATAAAGCAGAACTCCAAGGTTTGCAAATTCCTCAAAGAACATGTTTATTATCTACAAAGTGTCAGCATGTCAAAAGTGAAACCAAGTCTGAAGACACATGTAACAATTCTCCAATACAAAGTTAAGAAATCCCACCCCTAAGGCTATGCAAGCAACTACATTCCCCAATGGCGGGCTTTTCAGTCTTGGGAGCAACCGATGACCTTGGTTCCCACGGGACAAAAGTTTATTTAAACCAGCGAAGCACCTGGCAATCCCCCCTCCCTCCTTTCAGTGTGTCAATCAAAAATTCATCAGTATGGATTTAAACTGAATCCTATGGGTATTAGAAATGAAAACCTAAGATAAAAATGTACACACTGTAGAGGGTGTAAAACCTCCACCTTTCGTAAACTGCTTAAAACATACCTTTGCCGGCAGGCTTGGGGCAGCTAACATCTTGCCCCTAGCCAGTGTATGTTTGTGTGTATGTTTGTGGAATGATTGTTTTTTTTGTTTTTTTTTGTTTTTGTTTTGTTTTTTTCTTTTTTAACTTAGGGGTTTTTATATTCTTGTATTTATTGGTGATTTCTATTATGTTGTGAGCCGCCCTGAGTTCTCCGGAATAGGGCGGCATAGAAGTCAAATTAAATAAATAAATAATAAATAAAACATAGATGTAATTTATTTTCTTCCATTCAATTTTGTCCTGTTCTCAGAGACTGCCTGGACAACCGCCTAACCGGTTTTAAAAAATGGTTAGCCAATGCCTCTTTTCTAGGGCTGAGAGAAAGTGACTGACCCAAAATCACCCACTGGTTTTGTGCCAAGGCAGGACTATAACTCACAATCTCCCGGTTTCTAGTTTGATGCCTTAACTACTACCGGTACATCAAACTGGTAGGATAAATCAGATTCACATCAGAAATGATAACGCCTCATAGCTTTCACTACCTGTGCACTAATGCATAGAAATCTAGAAAATGAGCCACATGAGTCCTAGTACTAGAAGAAAAATGTGATTAAATAAATATAGCACAGACTTACTGGCATCAGTCACATATTAGAATATAGCAATTGAAGGGCTGTTCAAAATCAAAAACAATGAAGAGGAAGGAGACGCTGGAGAACAAAATCAGCTTTTCAGTGAAAATGGCAAAAAGCCAACTATTACTCAGCTCCTGTTTTGTCTCTATTTTCCCCAGAAAAAAGTTATGTGTATTCCACTGGTAAATGTAAAGACAACATGAACAAAGAGGACTGAGGCTTGAGGCTGACAAATACATTGTCTATTCATATATCTATATTTATTCAATATATCTTTCATATTCCCTAAAATGCAACATATTTGGACCTGAAAAATGTTGCTGGTGGATTGACTGAACTCCTGAGAAATTCTAGAGAATAGATGACATAAGACTCAATGACTCAGTTGTGTTCCTATTTCAGGAACAGGGGAAAGGATCCAAGGGATTACACACTAATAGGTGGGAAGATTTGAGAGCTGATCTTAAAGAGATTAATCCAAAAATACATTGCAAACAAGATAATTAAAATAATTAAAAGGCACTAGCGTGAATTCGGTAAGAACAAGTTTCATCACATTCATTCTTTTATTGGGTAATTTCCTTAGCCAATCTGGGAATGCTATAGATTTAATGTATCTTGACTTTAGCAAAGTCCTTGGACAGAGTATCCCATGACATTCTGATTATCAAGATAGTTAAGTGTGAAAGGGATGAGGTGACAAGTGGATATACAGCTTCTCAAAAAACAACTTCAAAGAACCATCTATGGTTTCTCTTTAAACCAGAATGATACATTTAAAGGGGTCCAAAATGGGCTCCTGGGCTCTCTTTACTCTTCCATTTTTTAAATTACTTGGGTAACTTAATAAATTTGAAACAATCTCGATAGGTTGCAGAAATGAATAGTTTCTGCTCATGAGTGAGTATGAGGTGGGTGCAAAATGGACAAAATCAATTGTCAAAATCAACCATTAAAGAAATATAATTTCCATTTTATTTAGTCAGACTTCACTATATCCAATTTATAAAACAGAGAATCACAGGGATGGAACAGCATCCTTAGAGCTCTTCTAGCCCAAACCCCTGTCCAAGGACAAATGGTTGTCCAATCTTTTCTTGAATACCTCCAGCAATGCAGCACTCACAACTCTGGGGGGCAAACTGTTCCACTGATTCTCACTGCAGGAAATTCCTCCTTATTTTCAAGTTGGATTTCCCTCTTGACAAGCTTTTATCCAGTGGTTCTTGTCCTGCCCTCAGGTACTATGGAGAATAAATTAACCCCCTCTTTCCACTGACAGTCCTTCAAGTATTGGAAGACTGTTATCATGTCATGCCTAAGCCTTCTCTTTGTTAGGCTAAACATACTGAGCTCCCTTAGCCATTTAACCTCCAGATCCCTTATCACCTCTGTTGCTCTTCTCTGTACTCTTTCTAGGGTTTCAGTATCTTTTTCGTATCCTAGTGGCCACAACTAGACATAGTAATCCAAATTTGGCCTCACTAGTGCAGTAGAGAGAGGTACTATCAATTCCCACAATCTTGATGTAATCCCTCTATTGATGCAACCTAGGACAGCATTGACTATTTTTTTTGGCAACTGCAGCACGCTATTGACTCATACTTAAGCAGTGATCCACTAGGACACTAAATCCCTCTCATAGTTAATACTATTGAGCCTATTACTGGCTATCCTGTATCTGTGATTTGGTTCTTCCTGATTAAGTGCAGGATCATGCATTTCTCATCACTGAACTGCAGCTTGTTGGATGGAGCCCAATACTCAAGTCTGTCAAGATCTGGAATCTTGAACCTATCTTCCAAAGTGTTAACAATTCCCTCCCAACTTGGTGTCATCTGCAAATTTGATGAGTGCACCTGGGCAGCTGAAGATGATTTACGAAGATGTTGAAGAGCAATGGGCCCAAGACAGAACCTTAAGGTACCCCTTTGCGTGCTTCCCTCCACATAGATGTATTTCCATTGTGGACCACACGCTGAGAGTGTTTGGTCAGCCAACTGCAAATCCATCTGGTAGTGGCGGTGTCTATCCCACACTGTTCTATCTTACCAAGAAGTAGGCTGTGTCTAATGTATCAAATGTCTTACTTAAGTCAGTTCTGGGTATTATGCCTTACAAAGCATTCAGAGAAACTGTAACAGGTTCAAAGAAATGTAAGAAGCATGATCAAGGGACTAAAACAAAGTTATATAGTAAGGATTTGATGAAACTGAGAAATTTTAACTTTGAGAGGAGAAGACAAGTATACTATCATATCTTCCTTCAAATATTTGAAAGATTATCATATACAAGATCGCAACCTACTCTCTATCATTCTAGGACACAAAATAATGATTTTAAATTACAAGAATGAATGAATATTCTAGTTGAAAAAAGTGCTTATCTAAAAGAATAAGTCAGCAGTGAAACCAATTACTGAGAGAATAAGTAAGGTCCACTTTGCTGGATGAGTCAAGATGAAACTAGATTTCCATCTGTTAGGAAATTTTAATTTAAGTCAAGGGTGGAGGAAGCTTTTGAGCAACAAGAATTAATCATTCAATTAAAAGACAGGTAAAAGTCATGATTTTCAGACTATTTGCCTAGATCAGGGGTAGGCAACCTTGGTTCTTTTATGACTCATGGACTTCAACTCCCAGAATTCCTGAGCCAACATGGCTGGCTCAGGAATTCTGGGAGTTGAAATCCACGAGTCATAAAAGAGCCAAGGTTGCCTACCCCCGGCCTAGATACTGTCACTATACCTGTATGTTTCCTGTTAAGCAGAATTCATTAACAAAATACAGATTTAAATATCCATAATTTGTTCCAAAGCTAAAACACAGCCGTACCTCGTAGGTATAATTGGGGCAAGAGACCAGCAGGAAAAGCCATGTAAATGGGTTCTTCGTAGGGAGTGGGATCTTCCTGGTCTTTGAACCTGGAGGAAATCATAAGAATGTTTATTGAGACAAAGAACCAATATGCATGCGGAAAAAAACCCTCATCATCTAACATTACACAGAAGAGTTATAGAAAAGCATCAGACTTGTAAAAGTCTCCCTTCTCTTTATCAAAAGTGACAAAAAGAAGGATCTGTATATGTCACAGAATTAAAAAAAGAGAAATAAATACAGAAGGATTCTAACATGATTTTAGCCCATAACAAAATAACTTCTCGTTTTGCCTGAGGTAGCTTCAACTCCACTTCCAAAAAAACCTGCAAAACTCTTCCTACCCAAACCTGACAGCACTCTCTTCTGTTCCTTGTTTGGCTTTCAGAGGTCAGGTGACTTCCTCTGGGCATCAAAGGCTGGCTTGTTATTTAAAGGCTCAGCTGTTCCCACTACAGAGCAGAGGGTGTTTTTAATATGGACATCTGCACTTCCATTTGGCCCTTCTCTGTACTCACCAGCTGGGCGAAGATTCCGCAGAGCAATGTGAATAGAAAAGTTTCCAAACTGACAGAACTGCAGGAGGAAACAAAACCAGTGTTAGCAGGGAAGGGGCAAGAATTGATCTTTTATGCTTACTATCACCACCAGAAGCCAGATAATGGCACAAAAACCTCCCAGAACTCACCCCATCCGCGATTCAAATAATTTGTAGAAATATTAGGAATTTGCTTGGAAGAAAACACAAAACTTTTCATGTGCTAATATAACAAGGGATTTTTTTTTATCACTCATGTCTTCTGGTCCCTTGCTCTGCAGCATCATCCCAGAACAACTTAACAGCTCTGGTACTAATAAAGCTATTCTACAATTGTGCAAAAATAAGTTCTGGCTCTAAGACAAGAAACTCAAGACTCAGTATTTTCCAGTACTATAACTAACTAAACTTTAAAAATACATTTGTTGCCTTTTTTCCTTCTCCTGCCTATTTTTTTCTCCTTTTGTTGTTTCCTTTGAATTTCTTTGGGGCAGGAACTTGTCTTCTCATTCTTTATAATGCATCACATACATACAATCAACAAATAAGATTGCACAGTATGAATATAGCATTTTTCTACAATTCTTTAAAGCAGTCAATTTTTTTTCCTGAGATCACAGAACTGCCTAATGCAGGAGTCAGATGAGTCCAAGAAAAAAGATGGCTGCCTTCAAAACTTGCAGTAGAGTGCTATATTCACACCTTTGCATGTCTAAAGCACCTTTCTTGAACTGAATTTGAACCACTGCAGAGTCCTACTAACATATTGGCCTTAAAACATGAGCACATCTGAATATGATAGTAGATCTTATGGGGGAAAGAGAGGGAATTTTGTTGTTGTAATACTTTGAGATTTGTACTGATGATATTTAAATGCAATGGAATCACGATGCTCAACCGCCACACTACTTTTCAAATATGTAAATGCAATATTGGAAAATTAATAAAAAACTTGGATATACAAAAAAAGAAAGAGAAGTATATTTATATATATATATATATCACTAGACATAGTTCTAGTTCCATTCTCCCAGATTTCTTTCAATTGCTACAAAAGGCAATTGATCTTTCCCTTATTTGAGGGAACTACCATGGTTTGTAAAAAATCCAATATTATCAATCTGCGTAAGACTTGGTTGTGTACCACAAACAGATAGTCATAACTTTTGTTTCTAAATAAACACTTTCTTGATTTTTAACACTTGACTTTGCATGGGAAAGCTTCCCACCTTTGATTGGCCTAGGCTCCGTCTGAGACATCTGCCTACCTTCTACTACATATCCCCTATTTTTCAGGTAAAGAGCTATTCCTCAAGAATCTACAAATTATTACCAGGAATATGATAAGCGCCAATTTCACTTGTTCATGTCCATATGCTGAAAAAAAAAGAAAAAGAAAGAAAAACACAATTGGAGAAACTACAACTGGAGCGCCTAGAATGTTCCTAGAGGAAAAAACATTCCCCAATGACAAATCCCAAGATTTTTCTAACTGAATGAAAGAGAATCTCATGACAGCAACTGGACAGTTATATGTGTAATAGCACATTAATATTCATAAGGAAGGGGAAAAAACAAGGATAAACTAGAGGCCTTTAGTTAATTCCTTCAGTGTCTTCTTTTTCCTTTCACCATTCACTAATTATATGGTAAAACAAACCAGCAAATGATACAAAGAATACGATTCACCTATACATTTTTGAAGGTGTCAAGAAGCATGTTGCCAGGCTAATGCAAGAGATATTGTATACATGTATTTTCATAAAGCCTTTGACAAAGTTTCCTTACTAAAGGCTCATAATAGAATATATAGATGTATGGATTTTCCCCCCTCTCTCATTACACTGGAATCCTTTAATGTGAGAAGATTTAGCAATAGAAGAGGGGGGGATCATACCTAGCAGTGTTAAAAGATTATTGCTTATTATTTTATTTAAAATATAAAAAAATAGCAGCACATTTAAACATATAGGCTATAATGTGAACTACAAAAATGAAACAAGGGTATGTATAAAAATAACTTCAAATATCAAATAACTTTTGATATGAAATATCTTGATTGGGTAGCATATATATTTTAATTAATACTTTAATTAATAATTTGCATCAAACTATATCCTGTGTTCTCTGCACAGTCCTATATGGCATATCCAGTATACTGCCTGTTCCCCATACTTTTCATCTTCATAATTTGTATAACTACCGTAACTTATAACTAACAGGCCTAAAATAATGACTTTGATGTCCAAGAAAGTATTTTAATGAGATCTCCCTAGACCTAGACTGAAACTTGAACTATTTAAAAAGGAGTCAAGTCCAGAGCAGTAACTCAAAAAGAAAGCATCTCTAAGGGAAAGTATGTCAACTGTAATTCTACGTAAATTGGAAGGGAATGAGTGAGGCCACCCTTCTGATAGAAGTCAATTTAAAGAAAGTAAGGTTAGAGAAATTAGATTACATGAAATTACTTGATCTGAGTAATCCTCAGGTGGAAAGATAGAGAAAAAAATACAGATCTGTCCCTCAGCTAAAGAATACACTTATGTATTTTTCCATTCAAGAAGTTATTACGGTAGAGGCACTAAGAACTTGCTTTTTGATCTCTTGGAAATCTTGCTCTACCTCAACAAATATTTACTGTTGCTTCTGATCTGAAGAATTTTACCAGACATTGCTTACATGTTTTTAAACTAGTATTTTAAATTAAAGGGCCTAGAAACTTTTATTTAAAAAAAGAAAGCTGGAATGCTGCTCAATTATGTATTTATTCCACTTTTCAAAGCTAGAAGTCTGTACCGCTCCAATGACTAGTTCATCATTATGTAAGTCTATTAGCACTCATTCAGTGAGAAGCATATTAGCTACGCCACGGGTCGGCTCCGGAGCCGCATGTGGCTCTTTGAGCCTTCTCCTGCAGTTCCCTGTTCTCTGCCATTTGCAGAGAGAGAGAGAGAGAGAGGCACTTGCGCGTCCCTTCTCTCTCTCTCTCTCTCTCTCTCTCTCTCTCTGTAAAGAAGAGAGTGACCTCACGCTGTTCTCCGACAAGCTGACAAACTTATTGGGCGGGGCTCCTGCCTTTATTGTGTCTCCGCAGGAAGCAGAAAGCAGCAGAAAGCAGCTGCTCTCTCTCTCACACACACACACATACACACACACACACACTCACACTGAGAGGGAAGAGGACTGGCAGACCAAGGGCAGGAGAGAGCCAGCCCAATAAGAATGTGTGTCAGTTTGTTGGAGAACAGCGTAAAGGCAGCTTACCAGGTGAGCAGAAGATTGGAGAGAAGGGGGGAGAGAGGAAAGAGAGAAAAAGAGAGAAAAAGAGAGGGAGGGAAGAGAGAGGGAGGGAGAGAGAGAACTCATGCACAGCAGCCTCCATTTCTTCTTAATTAAACTCTTCAATCAAGTCCCCTCTCTGGCGCGAGTTTTGTGGTTCCCAGTGTTTTCTTTTCTGTGTGAAACAGATCCAAGTGGCTCTTTGAGTATTTAAGATTGCCGATCCCTGAACTAGGCAGAACCCCTTCTTATGCAAGCCCATTCTGAGATTCCCCCCTCCCCCATCCAAGTACACACTTCCGCTTAATTACAAGGAAAGAAACATTAATTTCATTTAACACTCAATTTCTTAGAAATCAAATGGACTTCTTTAATCAACCGATATTCTTCTTTTCTTAGCTTACCAGGTGGTGTATACAATGGGTGATTGATGTAATATGCCATCCAGGCTGCAAAGCCCCAATAGTAAGTGCAATTCTGAGGAAAGAATTAAAAGTATCACATTAAAGATGTAATAGACTAGTAACGGTATATCAAAAAAAGGACTTGCTGACTGCATCAGTTTCATTGCTCCATGAAGAGACCCAGCAGAAAAGGAGGGCAGTTTTTAGTCTGCAGCTATGTTGCTTGAAAATGTCATTACCTTGAAGATGTTACGTAAAGGCATTGTTCCATGGGAGAATCTGTGGACAAAAAGGGTCTCGAGGAGACGCTTGACATAATGGAAGGAGTGACAAATGCAAGCCAGGCTAGAAAAGAAAGGAAAACAGAAGATGGCTAACAACAGAATCATTATCTTACCCCAAAAAATATATAAATACTATTCTACTGTATTTGATTATCATCTGCCAAAGGATAAGGTATATCCACATTTCCAAAGCTTAGTTAATCTATTTATTATTTACATTTATATGGCCACCCATCTCAAATTTTTCATTCTAAGTTGCTAAAAGCACTACATAACTATACATAACAATAAAAATACCTAATTATTTTTAAAAAAATAATCAGCAGTTCAGGTAAAAACCTAAATAACCAATCAACAAACAAACAAGCACAAGCACTGCATAAACTTTGGAACACATCCAGCTTCCCAATGGTGACCCAACCATGTCTTTAAGGCAGGGGTGCACAATTAATTTCCCCAAGGGGTCACATGAGAAACTGGGACTCTTGTGGAGGGCTGTCACCGCCCCACCTCCTGCTATTGCTGCCCTGCCACCTGCTGCTGCCCCACCCTCCACTGCCCTGCTCCCATCATCCTGCTTCTGCTATTGTGTCCCACCTGACGCCACTGCTGCACACTGGATGCCTGTGGGCTGTAAAATGCCCAGGCCTGTTTTAAGACTTTACATGGCTAGCTGGGTTGGAGCAAATCTAATCTCTAGGGCAGCGGTTCTCAACCTTTTGCAGGCCGCGACCCCGACCTGCACCACGTATGCGCAGTGTGACGCCCCGCATCGCGCATGCATGGCGCGCGCAACGGCCCACATCGCGCATGCATGGCGCGCGCGACGGCCCACATCACGCATGCGCGGTGCTACCCTGCGCATGCGCGGTGCTGCCCCTTGCACCGGCCGAGGGGAAAAGGGGAAAAAATGGCGGACTGCGGTGTTTGGCGACCCCCGTGAAATGGTCGTTTGGGGTCGCGACCCATAGGTTGAGAACCGCTGCTCTAGGGGATAATGTGCTAAAGGTCCTCTTCTTGGGCCCTGCAAAATGATATTCCCTCATAGACAGGATTTTTAGCATCTCTTTCCTGCTGGGTATGATGGGATGGGTGGGTATAATTGGAGAGAGGTGATCTCTCAAATACTTGCCTTATGCCATGAAGGGTTTTTATTATTTTGGCCATGTCATGGGATCAATAGGAACTCAGTGGAAAAGACAGTTTTCAAGTAACTGAGCTGGAGAAGCTAAGATAGACAGAGAGAGTAGCAGCAGAGGCCTTCAAGGATGATGGCGCATCTTATCCCAACCATGATTCCTCATTAATTACAGAAAAATAAAACTCCTTTAGGGTAGGAGGAACTCCACCCATGGAAAAGGAAAGAAAATTTAAGAAAGAACCCACTCTTTGTGACTGAACACATATATTGCCTCATGGAGAATGCTTCTAGTAGTGAAGAACTTTAGTATTAGAAATTCTATTATTATTCTATTATTAATTATTCTGTTCTATTATTGAGCTATCCTATTATTATATTTCCCTCATCCTTAGACAAATAGAAGTGGAACAGGCTTGCCAACCATATGGGGACTTGTCCTCCCACTGTGAAGATGCAGACATCTTTGCTATCTAGATAGATAATGCTGGACTAGACCCAGCAGATGGGATGCACGTTAGTGCTAACCATGTGAAGAAAAGTAGGCAGGCAAGCCTGAAAACCAAATTTAGGTTGCTGGGCAAGATGTTGAAATTGAAGACTGCTGAAATGACTCTCTTGGAAAGTTATCTGTTCTACACAGATTGCCAAATAGGCAAACAGAATTAAGTCATTATAATGCAGGGATGACATAATAATGTCAGGAGGAGCAGCTTGGATTTGTAAAATAATGAGAAAACCTTTAATATGTACAAAACCAAGTCTGCACAAAATCAGAATCAGAACAGTATCAAAATTCTGGCACATAATATTAAAAAGCCGGTGGGAAAACTTTTCACATGATTCGGATGGGAACGCCAACAAGATGTAAGGAGCATTCAGCTTGAGGTAAGTAAATGTTAATGGCGATCTAACAAAGTCTTGTAAGATACAAAAAAAGGAACATGAAAGGGATATCCACTGTCCTCTCTTACTTATTTTGGTTCTGGTTATTTTGGTACTGAATAGAAATGACAAGATGAAAGGGTTGTAGGTATAAAATTTAAAAAAAAAACTTTTTTTTTAAAAAGTAAATGGCTTTTGCAGATGACTGGCTTTTGAAATAGCCTTTAAAGGGAGTTGAAACATTAATGGGAAAACTAAAAAATGGTGCAAGATTTAAGATAATAATAATAATAGTAAAGTTGGAAGGGACCTTGGAGGTCATCTAGTCCAACCCCCTGCTTAGGCAGGAAACCCTGTACCATTTCAGACATTTGTTCAGATGACGTTAACAAAAACATGAAAATAGAACATCAAACAGAACTGAAGAATAAAACAGGCTTTAAGACTGAGAAGTAAAATATTTGGGTATCCCTAGGACAAATATGAACTGTATGTTGTTTCAAAATAACTATGTTAAGACATAGGAATTAAGTTTACAAAGACACTTTAAAATGTAAGAAACTACAATTGTAAGTGCTGGGAAGAATTTCTAGGACAACAATGAATCTCTTGCCTAGAGTATTTTTTTGTTTCAGACAATACTGTTTTGACAAATGATGTTCCATTTAAACATGGCAGAAAAATATATCTAAATTTGTGTGACAGGAGAAAAAGGGGGGGGGAAGAGTATTGGAATGCTTTCCAACTTCTGTACAACTGAGATTAGAGATTATTATTATTATTATTATTAATTTAATTTCTATGCCGCCCTATTCCGGAGAACTCAGGGTGGCTCACATAAATATATGATCCTCTGAAATACCTACACAATCATGTGAATAAAATAAAGAATCTTGTAAATATACTTCAGAATACTAAAAGAAGTTCAGTATAAAAAAGTGTAAAGTAATGTTGCCTCTCCCCCCCTCCCCCCCAAAAAAATTCAACTTTTAACTGTTAGCTAAAAGGGACCTGAGTGGAAAGGGAATAAAAAAAGAAAAGCTTTTGGAAGCTTTGGAGGTGGTGAGTTAAGAAACATGACAATCGTGTATTGCTGCTGAAAAAAGAGAAAATAACGTGTTTGGAATTATTGGGAAGAGAACTGAACATAAAACTATGACTATAATAATACCTTTATACAAACTTATGATAAGACCATCCTCAACAGTACTGTGTATAATTCTGGTCAAGACACCTTAAAACACTATTACAGAATTAGAAACAATGCATAAAAGGACAATCAAAATGATTAGGGCAGCGGTCCCCAACCTTTGCAGCTTGGGCCAGGTGAGTGGCAGGCCGGCATGCACGCACACAGACCTTGTGCGAATGGCGGGCCAGGCGCACGCACACAGCTCAACTTGCGCGAGCAGCAGGCCAGAGTGTACGCTCACGAGTGGCTGCCAGCCCACCACTTGTGCAAGTTGAGCTGTGAACACGCCCGCGCATACTCCGGCCAGCCACTCATGCAGCCTAATTCCGATCAGGCCACAGCCTGGTAGAGGATAGAGTTGAGGACCACTGGATTAGGGCACCGGATGAGTTCTCTTATGAGAAAAGACTATTGCACTTAGAGCTGTCACTTGCAATGAAGGTAATGATAACAATATATAAAATCATACATGCCAAGATATGGCCAAAGTGTATGTTTTTTTCCCCCTCTCTCACAATCTTAGAAGGTGAGGTCGTTGAAATTAAGTTCAGCGAGATTCAGGATTGATAGAAGGAAGTTTTTCACATATTGCTGATATGTAGAATTTGCTATCAGGAGTTCTGACAATAAGCACCCAATCTGCATGGTTTTAAAAAGGCCTGGGCAGGTTTATGGAAGATCAGAGTATCGATGATTAATAATATAGATAGCAACTTACTATATCCCCTGAATCCAGTGGTGGAATTCAAATATGTGAACAACTGGTTCTCTGTGTGGATGCCACTTCCGGAAGTCCATTCTGAGTCTGGGCAATAAAAAATTAGCTACCGGTTCTGCCAAAGTGGTGTGAACTGGCTGAATCCCACCACTGCCTGAATCATAGCAGTGTGCTTTCAATACTGATTACTGGAATATGTAAGTAGAAGGTGGTAGTTACTCCCACCTAAATTTGTGAGCTTCCAAATGCATCCAGCTGGCTATTTTATTACACAGAATGTACCTTTAGTCTGATGGAGCAAAACTTTATGTCCTTATGTGATATTTCAATAATACCCAAATGCAAAAAGGAATTCAATATTCAGACTAATTCTTTTCTGCCAACTCTAGAAATGTCAGTTGGAATACAGGGAAGTTTTCCTTTTCAAGAGAAAGATACATGAAGGGAAATGTCTAGTTCTAGCAAGGAAGAAAAATGAATTAAGCTTGGGGCTGCCCTTCCTTGGAGAAGATCTCAATTCACTTAGTGGAAAATATTCCAGTTTAAATTAAATGTAAGCAGTAAAATGGCTGTTGTGGCCTGTAAATACTCACTGAACAACAGAGTACTTGCTGGAGCTGAAGCCATATCTTGAGCCATAAATGAAGGGAACCCGGAAATAAAAGAGCAGGTAAATGAGGAGGGGCCCAGCATACTCTGTGAGGAATACCTGACAGAACAAAAACAGGATGTAGAAAGGCAAAGGGAATTCACAAGGAAGTGTTTTCTTAAGAACTGAAATACCACTCACAGTCACCCAGCTGATCTGTGCACCCAAGTCCCGGAAATACAGTGTTGCTGTTGTACCAACTGGCAAATTCTGAAGGATATCTTCATCCTTCAAACACTTTCCCTCTAGAGGAAAGAGAAATCACACTGAAACTCTGCGGGACTAAGAATCTTGATTTGAACATCAAACACAATAGTTGCTTGTTTGGCTACACAACAGAGAAGAAATTGTTAGCCTGACATTCTAAAGACTTGTGGACTTCAACTCCCAGAATTCCTCAACCAGCACAGTAACCCCAGATGAAAGATGCTTAATGATCTTCTTACTTTATTCGTGAATCAAACGATTAGCAATTAACTATTGGTAGGTAAATATTTTTTTCAAAGAGGCTCTTCTTGTGAATTCCCAAGCCACAGAATGTTCACACCAATGTTATTCTCTAATACAATCTCATTCGAGTAAATACCGGCTTTTGTTTTGTTCTTTTCCATATCTTTTTTTACCAAAAACTTTATCCTAAAGAGAGAAGTCAAGTATTAGAGGAGATATTTTAGCACAGCAACTTACTGGGATCTAGTCGCAGGGACTGCCGGGCTGGATACCATTGAGGGTCTGAGAAAAGAAAAAGAAAAGTTTTCTTATAATGAGTCAGAACCATTAGCACCATCCATTGGCAGCATTCAAGAGCAATCTAGAGATTTGAAGGTAGACAAAAAATTCTTTGCCCCAGAGTTTTCATGAGAAAGAGAATTTAAAAATTAGAGAAAAATTACTCATTCTAGATCAATGAATAACATTTCCAAATAGTGTTTTACAGTATAATCTATACATATTGGGTATATGACTAAACTCATAGCTGTTACTATTTCTTTAAAGATGTTATACAAGTTTAGACAGATAACCTACATGGCCATATGGCAGCTGAAGCCCAACAGATCTGGAGAGCACTAGAAAATTGATGAAAACACAAACAAATCTTAGATCCTCTTGTCAGCTTCAGATTCCTTTACCTTTCATAATAAGTAAAAGTAACCGGTCAAGAAATAAACCAGCATGAGGGGGAAAATACTCTTAATCTAGACATTTTTCTTTCTCAACTCCGTAAAGGGACAAAATAGTTAAATTCATATGCTGAAGCCATTGGTCTTTGAACAGTGATTCTAATCAAAGAAAAATAAAATAATTATATTTTCAAAGATGTGCCATTTAAGTGATGTAATAAAAGTTTTCAATAGCTAATTTTATTAATAAAGTAAGGTGCGCTGCACTTACAACACTGAAACCCATCACAAAGATATGATAAACAACAAAGATGGTATTTTTCTATACATACGAGACTTGGTAAAGAGATTCTTGATTTCAGCTATGGTAGCATTGGGCTCTACCTGAAAAGGAAACACACAAAAGGAATCAGATAACCAAAGGATACTATTCTGTATAATCAAATAAGACTGCTTTGATTCAACTACTTTCTAGCCTGGCAAACAGGCAACAACAACAAAAATGCCTCAGCCATAACAAGTGCATATTCAAATCATGCCTAAATTGGAAATATACCACTAGCTTGTATCAGCATGTTAAGCAAAATAACACCAGATGAGTCAATTAGAAAATTTAAAAAGCTGTGATGAAACAATACTCTCTCAGCACCCCAGAAACACTGCTAGAGAAAACAAGTAAGAAATGTGCTTCTGTCTCACACACACTTCTATATTCTTATCAGCCTAGTGGCTTGCACTCCATCTACTAGGGTGGTGCAATAATTTGGATTCAGTCCAGATGGAGTCTTTGGAATATTGAAAAGCATGTATGCAACCGTTGTCTGTGCATTTGCAACTTTTTCTATGGTTGCCTGGCTGCTACAGAAGTTTCTCCACTACAGTCATGCAATCCTAGGGGGAAAATCCTTTAATAAGTTACAAACATCTGGCACATTCATGTTCCCACAAGTTTCAAAGAAAATCCGAAGCACTGCACACACCTAGCCTTTGGTCAATAGGAATCTGTTAGCAGAGGTATTAATCCCTTTATGTTGTTCACAATCACTTTTGTTACGAACACAACATCAAGAATGTGGTTAGATATTTTGTTCTCCCTTTCTTAGTAACCGTTGTTGCTGTTATTTTGTATAGTCATTTATTATATCTATTTTAATCATTTTACAGTAAGAAGTGAATGTAAACTTGTTCTCTTCTATCTTGGAAGGCTATTTCTGTCGTCCAGAATAGGTTTGGATGAAATGATTTAACAGTCAAATGATAGTGAAATTAACTTCTTAAATCAACACTGATGTCACCAATACTGACTGCCTAATGCAGGGGTTCTCAACCTTGACAACTTTAAGACTTGTGGACTTCAACTCCCAGAATGGCTGAGGAATTCTGGGAGTTGAAGTCCACAAGTCTTAAAGTTGCCAAGGTTGAGAACCCCTGGCCTAATGTAACTTGAAGGCTAGTGTTCTTTACAGTATAGTGGCACACTCATAAAATTTATAAAGCCACAAAGCAAATTTACTGCAACCAAGAGAATTCTCATGTAATAAAAACAATTAGCACGTAGACTATGTTAATTATATTTTCATCCTGCCTGTCATATATATAAATGTTTTGGTCAACTAGAGGTATATTAAACATATCTAATACTCCTGCCTCTTATTTTTCCCCAGAGTACATAAAGGCATATTAATATACTAATATATAGTTCATTAATGCCAGTATATAATTATAACAGTATCGTGAGTTCAAAAAAGACACAGAAAGTTCTCAAAACAGTAAATGGTTCCTACTGTATATGATTTTTTTCTTGGATGAAAAAATATAAGAAGATATAAGAGAAGTGTCAACTTGGGACTAGCTAAACTTCAAAGAAATGATCAATTCTTGCTGGAAGTTATAAATGTTTCTGGGAACTGTAGTTCTTGGAAGCCATAACATGGAATGAATACTTCATCATCATCATCATCATCATCATCATAATAAAGTTGGAAGGGACCTTGGAGGTCATCGAGTCCAACCCCCTGCTCAGGCAGGAAACCCTATACCATTTCGGACAAATGGCTGTCCAGTCTCTTCTTAAAAACTTCCAGTGTTGGAGCATTCACCGCTTCTGGAGGCAGGTTGTTCCATTAGTTAATTGTTCTAATCAGGGCTTTTTTTCTCATAGAACGCCCAGAATGGAGTTCCGACACCTTTTTTGGATGGAACCTTGTAGGGTAGGCAAGGCAGGTTGTATGACATGTGTGGAAAAAAGCACTGGTTCTAACTGTCAAGAAGTTTCTCCTTAGTTCTAGGTTGCTTCTCTCCTTGATCAGTTTCCATCCATTGCTTCTTGTCCTGCCTTCAGGTGCCTTGGAGAATAGCATGACTCCCTCTTCTTTGTGGCACCCTGAGATATTGGAACAGTGCTATCATGTCCCCCCTCGTCATTCTCTTCGTTAAACTAGACATACCCAATTCCAGCAACAGTTCCTTATATGTTTTAGCCTCCAGTCCCCTAATCATCTTTGTTGCTCTTCTCTGTACTCTTTCTAGAGTCTCAACATCTTTTTTACATTGTGGTGACCAAAACTGGATGCAGTATTCCAAGTGTGGCCTTACCAAGGCATTGTAAAGTGGTATTAACACTTTACGTGATCTTGATTCTATCTCTTTGTTAATGCAGCCCAGCACTGTGTTGGCTTTTTTTGGCAGCTGCAGCACACTGCTGGCAAATATTTAAGTGATTGTCCACTAGGACTCCGAGATCCCTCTCACAGTTACTACTATTGAGCAAGGTACCCACTATACTATACCTGTACATTTGGTTTTTCTTGCCTAAATGTAGAACCTTACTTTTTTCACCATTGAATTTCATTTTGTTAGATAGCGCCCAGGGTTCAAGTCTGTCCAGGTCCTCCTGTATTTTAAGCCTGTCTTCTGGAGTGTTTATTCCTGCCAGCTTGGTGTCATCCGCAAATTTGATGAGTTCCCCATCTATCCCCTCGTCCAAATCATTGATGAAGATGTTGAAGAGGACTGGGCCTAGAACAGAGCCCTGGGGCACCCCACTACACACTTCCCTCCATGTAGATACAGTTCCATTGAGGACCACACGCCGAGTACAGCCGGTCACCCAGCTACAAATCCATCTGATGGTGATGCTGTCTAACCCACATTTTTCTATCTTACCGAGTAGTAGGTTGTGATCTACTTTATCAAATGCCTTACTGAAGTCCAAGTAAATTATATCCACAGCATTCCTATGGTCCACTAATTTTGTCACTTGGTCAAAGAATGCAATAAGGTTTGTCTGGCACAATCTGTTTTTGACAAACCAATGTTGGCTTTTAGTAGTGATTTTGTTTGCCTCTAGGTGTTCGCTGATTCGTTGTTTGATTATTTTTTTCAGAATCTTCCCAGGCATTGAGGTCAGGCTGATAGGTCTGTAATTTCCTGGATCCATTTTTTTTCCTTTTTTGAAAATGGGAACTACATCAGCTCTTTTCTAGTCCTCTGGTAGTTCCCCGGTGCTCCAAGATCTTTGAAAAATATAGTTCAGTGGTTCTGAGATCACATCTGCCAGTTCCTTGAGAACCTCGAGGTGTAATCCATCTGGTCCTGGCGATTTGAACTCGTCTAGGTTGGACAGGTGCTCACTTATCATTTTCTTGCCTATCTTAACTTGTGTTTCTATACTGTTTTTATGGCACTATTTTTGATAGGTTGGTCTGTTTTTTCCTTTTGTGTAAAGACAGATGCAAAAAATGAGTTAAATAGTTCTGCTTTCTCCCTATTGCTTGTCATCTTCTTGCTACTTTTCCCCACTAATGGAACAATCACTTCCTTCACTTTTTTCTTGTTTTTTACATGTTGAAAGAAGCTTTTTTTGTTATTTTTAACTTTGGTCGCAAGCCTTAGTTCATTATGAGCCTTAGCTTTCCTCACTTCATCTTTGCAGGCTCGGGCTATTTGCTGATATTCTCATTTAGTTATATGCCCCTCTTTCCACTTTCTATACTTGTCCTTTTTTATCTTTCAATTTATCAGAGAGTTCTTTATGCAGCCATGCTGGTTTATTTTGAGAGCTGTTATTTTTCCTCTTTGTTGGTATTGAGCTAGACTAGGCCTCTATTATCTTGCTTTTCAACATTTCCCAAACTTCTTGAGTTGTTTTCCCCTGGAGGATTCTCATCCATGGAATCCTTCCCAAGCCCTCTCTAAGTTTATTGAAATTAGCTCTCTTGAAGTCCAAGACTCTAGTTTGACTATGTTCTATTGCTTGTGCTTCCATAATGTTGAATTCTGATTCAACATTACTTGTTTCTTGAAGAACTCAAACCCAGCCCCACCAGGAAAGATATGCATGTGAATGTGAAGATACCGGTATCAGTAGTGTTTACATTCAGAAAAAATGAACTACAAATGTTGTAAATTTTCATTTGTTTCTGTGTGCCAGAATCTCTGGATATCTATCTATCTATCTATCTATCTATCTATCTATCTATCTATCTATCTATCTATCTATCTATCTATCTATCTATCTATCTATCCCTTTCTCTGTCCGTCCATCCGCCGTCCATCCGTCAATCCATCCAAGCCAGTACAACATAAGGATCAAAAACTAAGCATTAAAACAAATCAAAAAGTGAATATGTCCATGGTTAATAGAGGCTGGGAAAATCTTTGCAAATCTAGGCACTCTTCCAAAAAGTCTGAAAAAACTATCAAAAACTCAATATAAAGTAAAGAAAGAAAAGGAAAAAGAAAAAGACAAAAGTGCAAAAAAGATAAAATAAATAGAAAGAAGAGACTTTTAATCTTCTTTGTAGCAAATCCAAGTACAGGTAATCCTCAACTTACAAACATTTGTTTAATGATCTTTGAAAGTTACAATAGCACTGAAAAAAATGACTTATGATCACTTTTCACACTTACGACCACTGTAGCATCCCCATGGACATGTGATCAAACTTTGGACGCTTGGCAACTGGCATGTATTTATGATGGTTGCAATGTCCTGGGACCAGGTGATCCCCTTTTGAAAACTTTCTGACAAGCAAAGTCAATGGGGAAGCCAGAGTCACTTAAACAATCAAGTTATTAACTTATCAATTGCAATGATTAACTTAACAACTGTGGCAATAAAGGTCATAAAATGTAACAAAACCTGCTTAACAACTATGTCACTTGCAACAGAAATTTTGGGCTTAATTTTGTGTGTAAGTTGAGGACTACCTGATGAATACAAAATTGCCTCTGACTCTATATTTACAAATAAAGCTTTCCTTTTCTATTATCCAATGTTTTCTAAACATCAAAACCATAGATCAAAAGTTCATTTTTTTCTGTTCCATACAAAAAGTCTATAGGGGGTTTCCACTCAGAAACAAATGTAGATATTGTCTTTTCTCTAATGAAAGAAGTTAATTTAGCCATTTCTGCAAATTTTATTATCTTTTCCAACTATTCCTGCATTATGGGCAGTACTGAACCTTTCCACTTTTGAGCATATTAATAATTTACTTTTTAAAACTTCCTTTTTAGGACCCTGTAGACTCTATTCGGGATAGAGTTGGGGTAACTGGATGGAGCTGAGTGTTTACTGGCTGGATGTCCTTCCTGACGCCTACGAGGAGTTTGCAGGAGTTTGCAGATTTTTTTTTCTTTGGTGCTTTGTGTTTCTAGGAGAGAAACCTCTCCCACTACCTAGGATTGAACTCTCAACTTTCTGAGTAGGAGGCGAGTGTCTTCACTACTAAGCCACCACGCTGCTCTATGTAATCTCACTAAAATTTTATATATATATAAAACATAATTACATGACTTTTTCCAGCTATTTATTCGTCAGTCCCCAGCCTCTGGTTTCAATTGTATATTAATCTTCAAAATCTTTTCTGTATAAAGTTTTAGAAGATAAGAATTTTGGAGAGAATTTTATAAAATGGGTGACAATGATCTATAATTCAGAAACAATACAAACTGAGAAGAAGGTTAAATATTTGGATATTATTATGACAAATTTGAATAATTATATCTGTATTAGCCATTATTAGACATAATATCTGAATAATCCAGGAATATCTCAATTCTCTTCCAAAACTCCTCTGCATTTGGGTATAACTGCTCGGTAATTACTGCTGCCAGCACTACTTCTATTGGGACATCTTTACCTGGTATTATCTCTCCTAATCCTGACACATGAGAGAGATAGAACCCCTGCAGCCTATAGATTTATTTCCAAGTTTAAAAAGAAAAAAAATGATAAAAGTGAAATAACAGATTTGCAGGTTGAAGTGACTATGTTATATGGCACAGAAGACATTTTATAGATTTTGTATGGCACAAAAGCATGCAGGATATACGTATGTGAATGCTATGTAGGTGAATAGGAAACAATTAATGCCAGTATATAATTATAACTGCAAATAAGTTTAAATTCTTGGCTACCTTACTTTTTCATCCATGTGGAGCAGGTGGAAGTTAGGGCTCTGGGCAGTTAGGAATTGATGACATACTTACTTGAGAAGTATATGGATGCTGCTTATTCTTGTTTTGCAGTTATTATTGAGTTGAAAGAATTTTGAAAATATATGCTCGTCTTTTTTCTCTGTGGCTGATTTGTTATATCCCTTTTGTAAGTTCCTTATATTTGCTTGATTAAAGTGACTTAAAAATGCTTGTGATAAACTAATAATAAAATGGGTATAGGAATGTTGTGCTGGAATTCTGAGTTGCATGTTTATATTTTTAGAATTTTTAGTCATTATGCCTAGCAGCAATACATTCACACACAGAAAAAAGGTTAACTTATTGATTTGTGCTACCATACTACAAAATAGTAAAGTAAGGTCAATGCATGGCTATGCAAGACAGTAACACTTTAGTAAAGAAATCAGTTACTAGGACATAAGACTAGAGTCCAAATGCCATACATGGCATACAACAAAATGGAAAAAACTAGGATTATGTTTTGCTGACAACTATCGCTATTTGGAAGTTACTCTAGTTTCATCTCTATATTTAGTCTCTTTGCTTCTTCAACAGTTAATGCAGGAGTCTCATTTGTCTGAAAGGATTAACAATACCCATAGGAATCAAAATGAAAAAGGGCAAGCCGCTACTACCACCCAGTGCTGACACAAAACTGAACTGCCATGGTTAGTAAATCTTTGTGAGACAAAAAAAGAAGAAGTGAATTTCCCTCTTTGGTGCTCTCCTTCTCCAAATGTCTGTTTTTCCTTTCCTTCCCCATAAAACATGTTTCCTACCTTCCCAGTTTATCTCATTTAAAGAATATACATCTCAGAAAGAATGTCTCTCTGATCCATTTTATTCAGAAAAAGGACTGATAATGCAAATGCAGAGAGCCATTTGTAACTAAGGTGTCACCATATTAAGGGTTCAAAATCCTCCCTCTAATCAGATTGGCTAGCACTTTTGGATGGGATTTATCATTCTTTGCAATGACAAATTCCACCCAGTAGACCCATGTCTGAAAAATTTACCTATCTTACAGATAGTTTTGGTACTGGGTCTTTGAGTTAGTTCTTGAGCCAAAATGCACTTGTATCTATTTTATACAAGAGTCCTTACAGTCCTGAATCTTTAAAGATTGAAAACTGGCCAATAGGAAATGTTCTGTGGACTGTATTTTTCGAAACAAACAAAAAATTTGAAGTCCACTCATTTGTGTTTCCTCAAGCCAACCAGATACATGTGTAAACAATTATAGCATTTTGTTTCCTTATCTTCTAAACCAAAACAACTTCCATATTTTGGGGATTCGAATATATCCAAAATCTGAAGATGGGTCTAGTTACAGTGATAGACATGCAGATCCAGAAGAATTATTTTTTCTGGTAAGTTAATCATTGTCAGTGATAGTGCAATTATTATGTAAGAATGAAAGTGGGATTGAAGATAACAAACTGTTTTCAATGCTTTAAATTACTGTTTTTCATTTATAATACAAATCCATTTCCATGGAGTTTGGGTTCATGCCTTTGTTCCTTACTTAAGGTCCACATAGAGAAGTATCACATCAGTATTTTTTTTAAAATAAAAATTCTACTGGTGCCACATCATGTGCTTATTGTTCTCATAATTCTAGAGCTGTCCTACAAAAGTTTGATATCAAACATAGCCTAAAAAATGAATAACACATTCAGATCAGAAATAGGTGGCCATGATTACAGAGCAAATTGGACTTAAATGGTATATCACACAACTGCAAAACAAAAGTATTTTTTATAATTTTGCAACATGCGTATTTGCTTTTTGATAGCAAATATTGGTATATTTTGCAATTGACTATAATTTCTTTGCATGATTATCTCACATTGCTAACTACGAGTCCTGCATATGTAGATCTCGCTTGCTAACTGAAGTTCTGACTTCATGTATATTTCATTCAAGCTTTGATTTATGGCAGTTTTTAGTAAATATCTCACTTTTTTCAGTATGAAAGTACAATACTATATTTTTTAAGACTAAAGCCATTCTAAAGCTCTTCAATGACAAAAAGCCAACTTCAGCTTCGCATCCCTCTTCCAAGATTAAGACTCTTACCTTATCCAGGAAACACAGCTTTTCCCGGTTCTTGGCATCCAGAATCTCCACCTCAAAAAAAAGAACACCCCTTTTAGATTTCTTAGTAGAATGATGTAGCCCTAAATCATTGATATTTCTTTTAAGAGGTGGACACCCCTCTACAGACAACGATTTCCCATCCATGCCTCTCCACAAAGCAGCAAATCCCAAAGAGTATGTTCAGTTCAACAAATTTGTTCACAATAACCTTCCTTCCCTATGATCAAAATTTAATTATGGATCATTTCTGATCTGTGTGAAAATTTGAGTCTCAAAAAAAAAAGCTCCTGCTGAGATTAATACTCAAGGTTCAGCCTATCAAGCAATTCAGCTCAGCAAATAAGGGGCCTTCCCTTTTAGTCTATTCTGTAGGTTGTGTTCCAAGGCGTAAGTCGATAGCATGGTAGCTAAACCACTACCCTTCTCAGCTAAATATAAAACTGAGCCCAGCAAAAAACTTCTTGCAAGCAGCCTCTTGGAGAGTTAAGTCAGATCAGGAAATGTTAAAGCCTTTTATTTTTATTTTATTTATTATGAAATTTATTTGCCACCCATCTCATTTCAAAGTTAATCTTTCATTCAAAGAGACCATGCCAACACATTCATGTTCAGATTTCATAAGCCATCTTTTGGGGAGGAAAAGATACTCAGAAAATTCTCCCTTCAACTGCACATTAATACAGGGGGGCTGCTTGGCAGAACTAACAGTTTCTAGGATCTTATCCAGCTCTCTATTGATATTAGAGCCTAGAATTTTTCTCTGCCCAGGAGACCAGGAGTTCCTGTTACAGTAACACAATAATTGAAACAACAATAATTCCTAGGTATTTTTAGGGATGGGGAGAGAAGTGTATCATGCTAGGACAAATTACTTAATGCTTGCTGTGCCACATGGAGCTGCCATGAATATAATTGGAAATTTCAATAGATACAAAAGATGGCTGCTAAGATGTGGTCAGAAACAAGGCAGTCAGCTTGTGTGACATCAGTCTATAGCGGCTTTACATGTTAATGATCTGTTTCTGGGTTGTCTTAAACACCCTTAATAATAGAAGACATTTAAAAGAAATCTATGGATTATCTTTTCGCAACAAAAAAGCCAAATTCTTCACAATTCTCTATTGCAATATGACGTATCAAATATCCACATAACTTTCTTAACGCAGAAAATATAAATGAAAAAAACACATTGACTAGAACTTGTTTACAATAACTATAGATCAGCGGTTCTCAACCTATGGGTTGCGACCCCATTTGGGGTCGAACGACCATTTCACGGGGGTTGCCAAACGCCTCCGTCCGCCATATTTTTTTATTTTTTTCAAAAAAAAATTTCATTTTTTTCAAATTTTTTTTCAATTTTTTCGGCCGGCGCATGCGGAGTTCGGCCCATCGCGTGCACGCGACGGGCCGAACCACGCATGTGCAGCACGCACGACAACCCAATCCGCGCATGCGCAGCACAACGGGCCGAACTGCGCATGCACAGCGCAACCGGGCCGCTCGCCTCCCACCGCTGCCTCAGAGACTCCGGCAGGCACACCGAGGAGCGGTCCGGAGCAGGCGGGCGCAAAGCTGCCTCCTTCCCGCTCCGTCCCAGGCCCGGCCTCCAACTCGCCCTCTGGCAGCCGGCCAAGCGGTCGGGGCAGCTGGACCTCGAGGCGGGCCCGCACTTCACCGAGACCGGCTCGGCTGTGGTGAGAGGCGCCCGGCGGCCCGAGAGAAGCGAAAGGTGCCCGGCGGCCGCCGCCGGCTGCCTCCAGCCCCCAAGTCCGCGCTCCTCTCCTCGCCCTCCTCCCCGGCCGGCCCTCGCCACTCCGCCCCCTTTTCTCCGCAGCGGCCAATGGGGGCGGCGGGGCTCCCGGGGGCTGCCTGCCTGCCTGCCTGGCTCTGGCTCGGTCCTGCTCGCTCCCTCCCTCGGCGGCGGCGGCCGAAGCAGGCGGTAAGGCGCCCGGCCAGCGGATCGGCAAGATGAACTACCCTGGTGAGTCCCTGCCGGGCGTGGGGGGAGGCTGAGCCGGGGAGGGAGCCGGGCGTGGGGGGAGGCCGAGCCAGGGAGGGAGCCGTGCGTGGGGGGGAGGCCGAGCCGGGGAGGGAGCCGGGCGTGGGGGGAAGCCGAGCCGGGGAGGGAACCGGGCGTGGGGGGAGGCCGAGCCGGGGAGGGAGCCGGGGAGACTGGCCAGACGCCCCCCGCCCGGCTGGCCGGCGCGACCCGAGCGGGACTGGTGCCAAGAGCGAGCTGGCCCGGGTGGGCTCCCCAGTCCTGCCACCCGCCTACCTACCTACGGCCGCTGCCGGCCCTGCGGAAGGCGCGGGAGTCCCGGACGAGCCTGGCAGGCGGAGCGCTGTTACCTGGACGCCAGTCCAGAGCGCGGACTTGGGGGCCGGAGGCGGCCGCTGGGCGCCTCTCGCCACAGCCGAGCCGGTCTCGGTGAAGTGCGGGCCCGCCTCGAGGTCCGGCTGCCCCGACCGCTTGGCCGGCTGCCGGAGGGCGAGGAGGAGGCCGGGCCTGGGACGTGGCGGTGCGGAGGGGGAAGGAGGCAGCTTTGCGCCCGTCTGCTCCGGACCGCTCCTCGGTGTGCCTGCCATAGTCTCTGAGGCAGCGGTGGGAGGCGAGGCCGGCCTGGTCTGGAGCTGGCCGGCCCGCCGGTTCTGCGCACGCGCAGATCGGGCTGTCGCACGCGCATGCGCAGATCGGGCCGTCGCTGTCCACCATTTTGTTTTTGTTGTTTTTTTTTAATTTTGTTTGGCTGGCGCACGCACCCAAGTCGGGGTCGCGGCGCGCATGGACGGCGCAAGTGGGGTCTCAACCTGAAAAAGGTTGAGAACCACTGCTATAGATTGTTTGCTGTTTAAAAATAACTAATTATATCATTGTTTTAGAGATATTTTTTACTAGATTCCTCAACGCTTTCAACAATGGCAGAGCTTCTAATACAGGGGTGTCAAACTGCCGGCCTGCGGGCTGGATGCGTCATGGCAAAACTGTGCCCACCCCATTGCCGGCAATGGGAAAAAAATCGCAATACGTCACGACACGTCACGTTGCGAGTTTGACACCGCTATTCTAATGTAATTGAAAAGTTATTAAAGGGAGATATTCAGAAATGTATATTCCTTGAAAGTAGCCCACATTGCACTGTATATCATAATCAAACATCAACAACTGACTTCAGGAAATATTTTATGACATTTTGTATGATGTTATAATATGCTTTATAATGATTTTTATGACAAAATTTTTTTATAAAATTTGTCAAATTTCAATTCTACAGGAAACATGGGTCCAGGATTTTGGAAACATTCTGCAAGTTAGCTCATTTGAGGTACCATAGTTCAAAAAGTTTTTCTCTATGATGCATTGTTGCCAGCTATATAAAAAGCCACTGAGACATCTTGGAGGTCAAAAATACTCACGTTTCAAATCCTAAGTCACCTATGAGAATCAATATTGTTGATTACCTTAACTAGGTCTCTCGGTCCTTTCCCTGCTAACTTTAACTGGCAGAGTTTAAGATCATAGAGAGCAAACATAGCTAAGTTATCAGGTCCTTAAAATTAAATTATCAATCAATCCAAAGGAAGAACAATTATGATACTCCAAAAGGCTTTTTAGAAACCAAAGAACCTAGTCCAAAGAAAAATAAATGGAAGAATGTAAAAGCTATCTCCCTGTCTGTTAAGTATGCACCATCATATGTTGAAAATGTCCAAGATTGCTCACATGAAAATCTCTGGAAACTTGATGTGTGAGAGCCGAGGTCATGAGGGATTTAAACTTTTTATAGCAAGTTCATTAGGTCAGGTTATGTTTCTTCTAAAAGTGAAAGGATCCAATAAAACGTTGAAAATTTTAAAAAGGGGGATCTGCAGTTTGATATTAAGTTTAAAGTGAGCCTTACTATCATTCCCTGTTCAAACAAAATGGATATTCTGTTTAATTACAAAATACTAAATTCCAATACCTGATATTAGTTTTCTTATTTTATTTTATTTTTTTAATATAAAATTCTTTTATTAAAACAATCAACATTGAACATGAAAACATATTGTGCAGCAATCATCATGGCACCTGATATACAATACTAAGTATTAGTCATTGAAAACGTCTGAATTAGTAAGCCTTTTTCCCACCCCTCGCGTCTAGCCTCAACTATACTCCTGTTACACTTTGTTTGATTGGTGTTTCTCTTATCTGGTTCCATATTAATGTGATCAACATTAAACCAAAGATCCTATTGCTAAGCAATCATCCTAGAACATAGCATACAACATTAGGTATTAATCTTTGTAAACGCCCTAGTTTATTACTGTGAATAAAGCAACAGGATTCATCTTCTACTCTGATACGTTAAAATACCTAGAGGACAAGCAAAAGTGAAAGCATGTAGGAGCTATTATTTTGACACAGTTTTAGCCCAATGAGTGACAAGTCCTTTGCAAATCAGCTGTAATTATCTTTTTGTTCATCAAACTGGAAGCGCAATACAGGTCGTCCTCAACCTACAACCATTCATTTAGTGACTGTTTAAGTTATAACGGCACTGAAAAAAAGTGACATGACTGTTTTTCACATGATGGTCACATGATCAAAATCTGGATGCTTGGGAGTCGCCGCACAGTCTCTCTGCCGTTTTGCCACTTCTGGCTGTCTGCATCGGCTGGAAAGGAAGACCAAGAGTTACCAATGGATTCTATACTTGGTGCTACGATTGGCCTGGGCATGGCTGTGGTGGGCATCCCGGCCGCAGCTGGCGTTCTGGGTTTCAGTGCTGCAGGAATTGCAGCTGGTTCAATTGGGGCCAAAATGATGTCTGTTGCTGCCATCGCGGCTGGAGGCGGAGTGGCCGCTCGGGGCGTGGTTGCCAACCTGCAGTCCATTGGGGCTGCAGGGGTGCCAGCCGCCATGTCGGCAGCAACAACAGCCACAGGAGCAGCGCTGGGAGCCTTAAAGGACCTTTGTGGTTGAAAGGCCAGCGGGGACCCCCCCTTCCATGAAATTAGTTTTGATTGTCAAAAGGCCTCTAAATAGAGAAACCTGCTTGCAGGGGAAACGGCTGTTCCTTCCTACCTCCTTGCTTGAATTATTGTAGTTAATAGCCTACTTTCTCCTAGATTTGTTCAACTGCTTTTCTTGTAATAAAAATATCTTTTGAAAAAAAAATCTGGATGCATGGCAACTGGCATGTATTTATGACAGTTGGTCATGTAATCACCTTCTGCAGCCTTCTGGAAAGCAAAGTCAATGGGGAGCCAGATTCACTTAACTGTAGCAAAAACATTGTAAAATGGGGCAAAACTCACTTAACAACTCCAGTGATTCACTTAACCCAGGAGTAGGCAACCTTGGCTCTTTTATGACTCGTGGACTTCAACTCCCAGAATTCCTGAGCCAGCCAGCTGGCTCAGGAATTCTGGGAGTTGAAGTCCACGAGTCATAAAAGAGCCAAGGGTGCCTACCCGACTTAACCCAACCAAAATGTTGGGCTCAATTTTGGTAAGCCAAGGACTACCTCAAACGTTTGCTAATGTTTGTCTCTTAATAGTCTATGCTTTCAGAATAAGGTTACTAACAATGACAGGATCTTGAATTAGATTAATCATACTATTATACTTAACTTTACAAAGCTTTTCTTATATTAAATAAATGTAGCCATCACTCCTCCCAAAAGACAGAAACATAATCTTCTTCTTCTCTTATTTATATAAGAGCTTAGCTCTTTGAAATTAAGAACTGTCTTGAATGGGACAAACATTTGGAGTTTGTTCAGCATGTCCAACAGATACCAAGGACTAGCTCCAAACAGGGATATTAATAGAACTAAGCCTCAGAGAGGAATGGTCACTCTCATACCTCAGAGCTTCTAGAACAAAGAATGTATTCCAGTGGAAAGCAACACATAGATCATGCTGACCAAATTAAACTATTGTAAACTACAATCAGTTGCGCAGCAAGAACTGAAGATAATATGATCTACTAAGGGAGAGAGTAAAGCCTTAGAAAAACAACTGGATGCCAGAGAAATGCAAGAAACTTTAGAATATATTGAAAATAAAGCAGCTTCCAACTGAAGCCTCTCAGTAAGTCTGTGGGAAAAATTAAAAAATCACCATGAAAGTAAGAAGAACTACTAATCCAGACAGAAGCAACGATACAAAAAAAGCAAGAAGCCCAGGTAAGTAAGTGTTGTTGGGGTGAAGGGTGAGGGAAGCTAGTGGAATATAGAGATCAACATGTGAATTGCTTATCCTAATCAAACCTGCATATACTATAGCACACATTTTACACAAGAAATCTTACAAATAAGGTTGGTGTTTGTTGAGATATCCACCCACACATCATTCTTAACAAGTTGCTTGGCTAAGCATTGAAGTGGAAATAAAATATAAAAATGCAAAGAGGCATACAGCACATAGGTAGGGCCATTTTCCCACTATGTAGCCTCAGCTAAAATTGATGTCACTTACAATTCAACATTGAAAACTTTCTAGAAGGCTATTCATAATGAATGTACATTTGAATGTAACATTCCTTTCATGGATGAACTGAATTTTCAGGTGTCCAATTTGCCGGGTTTGACCACAGAGATTAAGGATTAAATAAACCTGTACTTCAGCGCACAGAAACACTCTCATAGACAAAATGTTCCCAATTGGCACATCCAATCTATACTCAAATGTTGAAATAAATTTAAATAGCTAACTTTGTAACAGCTTACAAAATTCATGCGCACAGTTTAAATATTAATTCTACTTTCTTATAAGCATTAATAACTCTCTATATCTCTTTAGGGAGACCTGACTCATAAGACAGGTTCATAGACATGACATTTCAAGGCGTGACTCTTCTAATATATGCCCATCTAATCACTAAAATTATCAGCACCTTTCTTTCAGATTCTCTAGAATGCTGCTGTTCAGCAGGATAAATTTAAATTTTCCAAAGAATAGCTTGCTATGTATTTATAGTATAGCATTTATACTATCTAAAAACTCATCCTTGTGTCTACTCTGTTATCTTTTTAATTCCTGCAAAGATCTTTTTGAGTTCCCAAGGGCTTTTAAATTTCAGAGGTTTCTTTGTCAAGCTGCATTTATGTGTTATTTCTATAACTATTTCAATTGTTGCTCTAATTAACTGTAGTTTCTGTATAAATTTAATGGGCTTTATTTACAAAAAGACAAATATACTGCAAAAGTAAATAAATCTGTTGTACTTAGTGTAGGCTTGTGCAGATAACTAAAAACTTATTAAATGCGTATAATCTACGGTACTATGGCTGTCTCTGGGACAGATTAAACATATGCATGGCAAAGTGGCCACTGGTCATCGCACACCCAATCTACTGGAAGAAAGAAAACTGCATATAAAGTTTTATGGAAAATCAAAAGCGATCCAGTTCCGTAGTCCTATGGCTAGTGCTTTTAAAAATTCAAAATGACATTGGACAAGCAGACATAAGCAGCAGGCATACCCAGAATCTTTGTGCCTGTAAGTAGTATAGTTATAAACCATCCAGTCTGGTTTGTTCTGAAGTCTTTATTTGAATATAGCACAGAAGCAGCAGCTGGAGATGGGGGGAGGGGGGCAGAGAGCTTATGCTGGCTATGGCTACCACATGTGCATGTGCAGTTGCCTAAGATCAGTATGAAGAGCATCAGAAAGGAAATTATGGTTTTGTTCCCTCCCCCCTTGCTCTCAGATGCAACTGAAGACAGTGCAAGAATGTGGTAATAGTATCTCTTAATTCCCCACTGATTGAAAATATTAACAACTCAAACTTGTGTCAGACTGATTCCCTGCTGTTTCTCTCCACCTAACACATTCCCAAAGATACAACCGTTAAGAAGTTTATGTCACAAAAGAAAATTTCATTACTTAATAGTTTCATTCCATAACTGACATCAGTTCTTCAAGATACACAATCTACAGTCAGTAGCTAAATCAAAACTTAGGCCTCCTAGCAAAATTCCTTGGGCAGCTTACTTTGGAAACCAAGGTGGCTAAAAAAATTCTCAAATTACAATGTAAAAAATAAAAAGAAATGTGCACTTTATCATAGCTCTAGCGTTCTTGGAATAGTTAGGAAAAGATAGCTGACAGAAGTCTGGACAATTTCAACACCCTTCAGTAAGAGTGAAGATGTGAAAATAAGTTAGACATGACCTTCCAATTTATAAAGGGGAGAGTAGTGGGGCAGGTGCCAAGAGGCTCTTTGAAAAACATTTGACACCTTTCTGATTAGCGAGATGAAGCATCTTTGAGATGTAGCAATGCCCTTCGGTCATTATAGTGACAGCAAAGATAAATAATCTATAAGCTGACTAAAGAAATGTGATAACAGAGTAGTTCAACATATTATTAGGGTTGGTTGCACAACCAGCAAGATGTTTAGAATAGATTTGGCATTTTAATCCACCTATCAAGTCCTTCCCAAGGATCTGGGATAGGCAGAGGTTGCTGTTAGATGTAAAGGTATTGTCACAGGATGTAAGCTGTTCTGGGTAAAGTTGCCTTTTGCAATTGACTGGTGGTGATTTTGTCAATGCCGATGCCATTCAAATGGTGCTCCAGATGTTTTGGGATTGGACACAGGACACCTATTACTATTGGTACTATCTTTGCTTTGGGGTCAGTTCCAGTCAGTGTTGACAGAGGGAGAGAGACCCAGCCCATGACCCCCACTTTGTGGGATACCTCAGGATTCAGTTCTCTCACCTTCTATTTAACATTTAATGAAGCCACTGGGTTAGGCGATCTGTTGGTTTGGGGTCAGATATCATTAATATACAGATAATACCCAGCTTTGGATGTTCACCCTAGGCCCCTTGAGTGATGCCATGGATGCAAAATGGGCTCCAACTCAAACCTAGCAAGATTGAATGGCTATGGGTATTTGGACACTACAGAGACAAGACTCTTCCATTTTTAGTTCTGGATGCAGTTGCATTATCCCAGACAGACCTGATGCACAATTTGGGGGTCCTCCTAGAGTCCTAGTCTCATGACTCCTGCTCAAAGAGCAGCTGGCAGTTATGGCAAGGAGACCCTTTGCCCATCTTTTGATGGTGGGCCAACTGCATTCATTCCTGGTCCAGGAGAGTCTGCTTAACTTCACCTGCCCTTGTAACTTCTCGTTTAGATTACTGCAACAAACTCTAGATGGTGCTGCCCCTGAAGAGCATTCAGAAACTTCAACTGGTGCACTTGGCAACATTTACTACTTGTGCAGCCACATTCTGCACCAGTGGGAAGTTTCTGAACGCTCTATTTTCTACTGACTCTTGTTATTTCCAGGCACTTGACTCTCCAATCATGTGGCAGGGAGTTGAATCTCTTCTTGTAATTAATCCAAGCTACATTCAAGTTGGTTTCCCTTCTCTTGCAGTTTTTCAAAATCATCTTGTCCATTAGGAACTAATCTTTTATTCTTCTGCTGTTTGGGCAGTTTTCCTTTCTGCTCAGGTGGAAAAAAACTTGTTTTCAATTAAATGCTGTTGGACTGCATCAACTACCACACCAGTTAGCAATTTGAACATTGTTGGTAAACAGATAATTGGCCTGTAGTTTCCTGGTGCTTCATCTTTTGCTGGATCTTTCATTATCAGTATGTTTTGCCAAATGTTAACCAATCTTCAGTTTGACCTCCTTGCAATATGTTGTTAAAACTGCTTAGCAATTACAGGTAATCCTTGAGTTATGAGTTCATTTAGCGACCATTCAAAATTATGACATACATCTCCCCCCAGGTATTCACGACAGTCCCAAAGTTACGAATGTTGCACCATAGTAGTCATCCCTCTGGGCCTCCATTTAGGCCTGGAGGACACGCACTCCCCTCCCAGCCTCCGTTCTTGGCGGCAAGGGCTTTTTGCAAAGACGACTGGAGCCTATAGGGACACAGTACCTGCAGGCCTTGGTAAGCCTTTGTTCAAGGTAAAACTACAGCAGGGAGGCTGGAGAGGAAACCGCTTCCTTTGATCATCGAGATCTATGTAAGGTAAGTCACCCGGTCGGGCAGGATGGAGTGGAGGGGGAAGCATGAGATATCTCAGTGGTTCAGGGGAGGCCTTGGGTGGTCAGAAGCACTAGCCCCCCCCCCCAGTCTTCCCCACCCTGAGATACCTCATGCATTTATTTCGATTAACAAATGTGGGGGTGAAAGCAGGGAATAATCACGTTCAAGTTACATGATTCACTCCTACGAATCCTCAGGTTACGAATGTAATTGATAGTCTCCATTATATTCGTAACTTGAGGATTACTTGTAATGGGTAGGGGCGAGTTAGATGTTTCAACCAAAAACCATGCAGATCATCTTCCCTTAGAGCTGACTAATTCTTGATCTTCCTTGCCCTATTCTGAACCATTTCTGCTTTCTTTAAAAAAAAAAAAAATCTTATCCACCTCTTTTATCCAGGCTGCATTCTTGTTGTATTTTTTTGAATTGTCTCATAGTTGTGCCAGAACTACATTGTTCTCCTTTGCCAGGTATTGATTGGTTGCAATCCCTCCGTTGATGCACTGATGTTTCTGATTTGAGTGAAATTGGAGATTCTGTCTAAAGTGTGCACATTTAGCTTCCTATCTGTTGATCTTCTTGGCTGTAGGTGTTACTTGCTGCTTTATTATTTCTAGTGGTTTCTTGCTCTTACTTGTTTCTAGGTGACATTTCTTTATCAGGTATTCTTTGGTTTGCTTGTTCTTCAGCTTTTTTTCTGTCATCTACTCTAACTTCCTCACATCTGATCTTTGCATGCATATTTTTCAACCAATCTTCTTCCATTTTGGTGGTGCACTGTTTAGCTTTTTTTCTTGTTTGTTGATTTTGCATTCAGGGTATTCAGTTATAACTACAGTCAGGCGAGAGATTAGTTTGTTTCTTAAAGTGAGCTTTTCTTTGGAACAAATGTCAATGCAAACAACCTTATTCTGATCTTTTGGTGCTGTTCTAGATGCTCAAGCATTCTTTGTTTCAATTCCTCTTATTTTATTTATTTTTAGTTAAAAGGGCTTTGGTCTTTCTGAGGCAAAAGCAGAGGAGAGGGTGCCAGATTTGGGAATGAAAACGATTCAATAGCTATGCTAGCTTCCTCTACTACCAACTCCCCCTGGTTTGCCTCTACAGTCTGAGCTACTTCTAGCAAGATTTTGATTTCTTTGCCCTGTGTAGACCTTTGCAGTTCTTTCAATTCTGCTTCTGTAAATATTTTTATTTCACATTATAAATTGATGTTGATATGCTAGCCCAGGGGTAGTCAACCTTGGCTCTTTTATGACTTGTGGACTTCAACTCCCAGAATTCCTGAGCCAGCACAGCTGGCTCAGGAATTCTGGGAATTGAAGTCCACGAGTCATAAAAGAGCCAAGGTTGACTACCCCTATGCTAGCTTCTGCTATTTCTGATTGTAGATGTTGCTCTTTCCAGAACTGGTACATTCTTTTATCTTTTTTATCTTTCCTTTCCTTTCCTTTCTCCCTCCCTCCCTCCCTCCCTCCCGCCCGCCCTCTAATATTTTTACAATGATTCAAGGTAATGAATATCATCTTCATATTGGATTTTATTTATAATAGCAGAATATTATTATTATTATTATTATTATTTTGTTTCCAGTCTTTGTCTACCTGTTACAGCTAAATAACCTTTCTTCCAATAATCCCGCAGCTGCAAGTTCTGGTTGCTCAGCCAACAGTCCTCAGTCTTGTAGCTCATTTGTCACCATATGTCCAGGAACTCCAATATCAAGTGTGGTTCTTGTTGACTTGGGGGATGACAAATGTTATGGCTGCCATTTTGCTAACCTATGCATCACAAGCTGACAGCCTGACATCAGTAATGGGGGGAGGGGAAGCAGAGGGAGCAGTGGAGTGTGTTTTGGAGAAGATGGGGATAGCCACATAACACCTATCTGCAAGTCATTAAAATAACTGCATTATTTCTTGAGATCACAAAGCTGCCTTTCACCAGCAGTGAAAAGATGTGCTTGGAGAGACTTCCGGTTCCGGTCACGAGGACCGGAGCCATCTCACGAGAGCTCCGAGACGGGGCTCTTTTAAAATTCAAATAAAAAGACCGCCGAGAGAGCGAGGCACAGGAAGAAACGCTACGAGCGAAGAGGAGCCCCGGATCTATCCGGACAGGCAGAAATCGCCGCCGGAGGATCCGTGGGGGCTGCAGAAGGGGCCGAGGAAGCCGGCGGCGGTTGGGCGGCCAGCCGGCAGGCCCGAAGACGCTGCAAGACGCCGCAAGACGCCGCAGGACGCAGCGTAACGATACGGGAGGGAGCAGGCACCGGAGGAGCTCCAGAAAAGGAGGACACCGGCACGAATAGAGACGAGGGCCGCCGGGAGGGCCAACAGGCCGGAAGAAGACCCCCGGACGAAGCAACTGGGAGGAGGAACGCCGCGAGGACAGCGGAGGGGGCCCAACGAGGAGGAGGAAGGCGGAGGCGACAGGTATGGAGCTGGGAACAAAGCAGCAGCACAGAGGGAAGAGGAGGGGGAAGGCATAGCAGAGAGCTTTCCCAGCCACAGAGGGACGTGGGGTGAGACGCCCCTCCAGCTAAGCCCCAGAGTTAAGGGACCCAGAATCCCGGGGGCAGTACAACGACCTGAACTCACAAGGAAGGAAGGAAGGAAGGAAGGAAGGGGGAAGAGAGAAAACGGCCAGAACATAACAGTACTGGAGCAGGGAAAGGAATCCACAGAAGGGGGCTAAAAAAACACTGCCCTGGGAGTAACCTGGCTTACCCCTAAAAATCCAAAGAAAAGCAGGGCCAACAATAGGCTGAACTCAGGATGGTCTCCAAGCAGACCAAACTGGCACTCCCAAAGGGAGCTGCATCCTCCCCAGCTCAGCTTCCCAAGACACCAGGGAACACCCTACCCACCCCCACACCCTCCCATTCAACCACAGACCCCCAGACACATCCATCAAACCAGGCCTGCCCAACACTACACATGATACAAGAATTAAAAGAGATGATGGAAGCACTGGGAAAAAGGATGGATGGAATAGATAAAAAGTTGGAGGAAGTGGGCACAAGGATGGAGAGACGGTGCAAAGATATAGAACAGAAGCTGGAGGACCAAGGCAGGGATCTAGAGAGAAAGTGGGAAGAACAACGCAGAGCAGTGAATGCGGACCTGGAACAAATTAAGGACGCAATGCAAACACACAACAAGAGAATGAGGGATGAAATGGGGGAAAATCTCAAGGAGATCAGGGAGAGTGTGGAAAAAAGGATGGAAGAGGTGGAGAGTCACATGGAGGGACAGATAACAGAGATGAAAAGGGTGGCTCAGGACCAATCCACTATGATGCAATATTGGCAAATGGCGTCTGCAATCAGATTTAGAGGTTTAAAAGAGACAACAAACGAAACCCCAGGAGACCTGCACAGAATCTTTGTAAAGGCCCTGGCAGCATTCCTGGGAATGCAAGTCAATGATATTGTGTGGCAATTCGACAGAGTCCACAGAGTAAACTCATGGGCAGCAACAAACAAACACCTACCAAGAGACGTGGTCATCCACTTCGCGACGAAGGGGTTCCGGGACCTAATCTCCACAACGTCCTACAACAAGACATTATACATAGAGGAGCAGGAGGTGAAGGTACTGAAAAAGATCCCCCCAGCGATGCTACGAGACAGAAAGGACTACAAGTTCCTGGTCAACGAACTGAGATGAAGCATTGGACTTACCTGAACGCATTTTCTCAGCATGGGGGGATGGAGAATCCACCAATGGGTTGTGTCAGCCTGCTACCCAATCACAGACTAGGTCCGAAATTTAGCTCCGCCTCCTGGCTTCCTTCCCCAGTTTTTGACAGGCGAAGCTCCTCTTCAGGTTGGACCGTGTAGCTCCCTCTCATGTCCTGTAAGAGAATTCCTGCCTAGACAAATTAGAGGAGGGCGTGGATTCTCCATCCCCCCATGCTGAGAAAATGCGTTCAGGTAAGTCCAACGCTTCTTCTCCAGCATGGGTGGATTCCGAATCCACCAATGGGACGTACCCAAGCCCTCATGAGTCCCTTTGGGTGGGGGTCTAGGCTATCTCTTACTAGGACTCAACTATCTGCTGCAGGGCCCTCCTGCCAAACGAACCCTCAGCTGTAGCAAATTGGTCTATCTTGTAGTTCCTAACAAAGGAGGACGGAGAGGCCCACGTGGCCACTCTGCAAATTTCCTCCAGCGGTGCCTGCGTGCGCCAAGCTGCCGATGTGGCCGCGCTCCTTGTGGAGTGGGCTGTGATGTTGCTTGGTACCTGCAGGTCCAATGACTCATAGGCCTTGGCTATGCATGCCCTGATCCATCTCCCAATGGTCGAAGAGGATACCTTCAGACCCTTGGAAGAGGGATGATAGGAGACGAATAGCGCCTCTGATCTCCTGAAAGTTGCTGTTCTGTTAACGTAGTGACGCAGAGCCCTGCGCACGTCCAATTTGTGCCACTGTCTCTCCAGACGGTGTGTGGGATTTGGGCAAAAGTCCAGGAGGATCAGTTCCTGAGCCCTGTGGAACCATGTGTTGACCTTGGGAATGAAAGTTGGGTCAAGCCGCAGAGTCACCCTGCCCTCTGCGAACGTGAGCAGGTCCGGACGGACCGACAGGGCCCCCAACTCGGAAATCCGCCTTGCCAAGGTGATTGCCACAAGGAAGGCCACCTTCAGTGTCAAAAAACGGAGTGAGCTGGTTCCCAGTGGTTCGAACGGAGCCTCAGTTAGGGCCTGTAGTACCTTGTGTAAATCCCAGGATGGGAAACGGTGAACTGCTGGAGGCCGTCTTGTGGCGGCCCCTTTTAGGAATGCGCTCACCGCTGGGTGCTGAGACAGGGTTCCCCGATCTCCACAGACCAGGACCGTCTGTAGGGCTGCTACCTGTCTACGGATGGTGTTGGTCGCTAGACCCCTGTCCATGCCCTCCCACAGATACTGGAGGATATCCGGAATGGTAACTGACAGGGGTTCTAACCCCCGCCTGCTACACCAGGAGGAAAAATTCCTCCAGGTGGCGTCATATATCCTATTGGTAGAGGGCCGACGGGCATCCTGGATGACCGAGATGACCTCCTCTGAGAAGGCCTGCCTGCTCAGACCCTCCCGCTCAAGTGCCAGGCGGCTAGTTGGAGCCATTGTGGATCTGGATGTTGGAGTTTCCCTTGGCTCAGAGATACCTGGCTCGGAGGAAGTCTCCACACTGGCGAGAGTGATAGATCTACCAGGTCTGCGAACCATGGACGTCTCGGCCAGTATGGAGCGATTAGTATCACCTCCGCCTCTTCCAGAATCAATTTGCGAATTGTTCTTGTATTAGGGGCGGAGGAGGGAAGGCGTACAGCAGCCCCTGGGGCCACCTGCATCTGAGTGCGTCCGTCCCCTCCGCTCCCCGGGTCTGGAACCTGGAAAAGAAACGTTGAGTTTGAGTGTTTGCTGGAGACGGGAAGAGGTCCAGGCAGGGCCGGCCGAACCTGTCCGAGATTGCCTCGAACAGTTCCTCCACTCTGCGTGGTCTACCGTTGTTCTGCTGAGGGAGTCCGCCTGCTGGTTTGCCTCCCCCGATATGTGTTCTGCCCTGAGCGAGGCCAGATGCTGTTCTGCCCAAAGGCCCAGGTCCCTGGCTTCTTTCATGAGTGCCACTGACCTGGTCCCGCCCTGCTTGTTTACGTGTGCTTTTGCTGTTACATTGTCCGTCAGGACTAGCACATGATTCCCTGACAAGTGGGCTGAGAATTTCCGCACAGCCAGGTGTATGGCCCTCAGTTCGAGCCAATTGATCCTGTGACGTAGGTCCTCCGTGCTCCACCTCCCCTGAGCTATTTTGTCCGTGGAGTGGGCCCCCCACCCGAATAGGCTTGCGTCGGTCGTGACAGTGATCCTGTCTGGTTCCCTGAGCGGGGTGCCCCTTCTTAGGGCGCCTGACCTCCACCATCTGAGGGATGCTATGACCTGGGGTGGAACCCTGACCCTCTTGAGCGAGGCGCTCTGGTTTTGCCTTTGGTAGGGGAGTAGAAGCCATTGGAGACTTCTGGAGTGGAGCCTTGCCCACGGGACAATTCCCAGGCATGAAATCATCTTTCCCAGGAGCTGAGAGAGCTGTACTATGGAGGCCGACCTTCTCTGTGTTACCAGAAGCGCTAGCTTCCTCAGGCTCTCCCGCCGCTCCTGTGAAAGATACACCATGCCCTGCTCTGAGTCTATGATGGCTCCCAGGTGTTGGAGCCTCCTTGATGGTGTGAGCTGGCTTTTCTTGTGGTTTACTGAGAAGCCATGGGTCTGGAGGGTGTCTATGGTGATCCGAATGTCTGTCAGAGCTGCCTGGTGGGAGCCCGACAGGATCAGGATGTCGTCCAAATAGCATTGGACTCTTACCGGTATCATGCGTAGATGCGCTCCCAGCACTGCCAGAATCTTCGTGAACACACTGGGTGCCGAGGACAGGCCGAATGGTAGGGCCCTGTACTGGTAGTGTCGGTCCCTGTAACAGAATCTGAGGAACCTTCTGTGTTCCAACCTTATTGGGATGTGAAGGTAGGCCTCTGTGAGGTCTATGGATGCTAGCAGGTCCCCTCTTCTTATGCTGGCCAGAATGGACCTGAGGGACTGCATCTTGAACTTCCTGTACACTACATGGTGATTTAGACGTTTGAGATCCAGGATGGCCCTCCAATCCCCGGATGACTTTGGAACCAGGAAGAGGATGGAGTAAAATCCCCTTCCCTCCTGCCCTGGAGGGACCGGCTCTATCGCCCTTATTTCCTCCAGGTGCTTTATGGCCTGATCTAGGAGGCCCGCCTTGGCCTTGTTGCGAGACAACGGGCACCTTATGAAGTGGTCCGGTGGGATGGAATAAAATTCTATCGCTAGACCCTGGGCTACCGTCTCCCTGACCCAGGCGTCTGTCGTGGTCGTCTGCCATGCTTCGCTGAACAACGCCAGACGGCCCCCGATTGGGCTGCCCCAGGCGTCACTTGAAGCGTCTGTAGGGCCGTCCTCCCCCCCCTTTAAAGGGGCGTTTGGAAGGTTGGCCCCTGCCAGAGGCTGGACGGTCCTGGCCGCGCTCCTGCCTGTATGAGAAGGTGCGCGGAGTTCTGGGCCCCTCCCAGGACCGTCCCCCTTGAAAGGGCTGTCTCCATTCCCCGCTCCCGTTCTGGCGGGAGCCCAGTCTGCGGAAATCCTGGCCTGCCCTGTCTGTCTTTTTGGAGGGGTGTGCTAACACCTTCCTCTTGGTCTTGTCCTCGATCACGTAAGGATCCAGGATCGCTCCGAATAGTTTCGATCCCGAATACTTAGATGTGGCCAGACGCCATTTTGACTTTAGGTCTGTCTTCCAATTTTTTAGCCAGTTGAGTCTCCTAACCGCTACTGTACCTGCGATGGCTCTGGCTGCGTATCGTGAGGCGAACATTGTGGCGTCCGCCGTGAACTCCGCTGTCATGCGCAGCTTGGTCAGCGTCTGCTGTATGCGCAGCTGATCTGCTGGAACACTTGCCTGGAGCTCCCGCAGCCACCTAATTGCTGCCCTGGAGGACACCGATGCCAAGGATGAGGCCCTAATGGCCCAGGCCGCTGAGTGATGTGCCCTGCGGAGGGAGAGTTCTACCTTCTTCTCCTCCGCTCTCATTGCCTCTGACATGTCCCCTGGGATGGCTGAGGAGGAAAACAGAGAGATTAGTGGCGCGTCCACCTGTGGTACCTCTATAAGAGAAGCCAGGGGGCTGCATACATTAAACAACTTTTTCTCTATACCGCCTGGTGCCGGAATAGAGCCCAGGTTTGACCACTGGGACCTTACCGATGACCTGAACACCTTAGTGCAAGGGACCTGTATGACCTCCGATACAGGGGAGGACATCAGGGGGTCCTTAGCGTCCTCCTCCTCCTCTGAGGACGGTGGTCTGGTCTCTTTCGTCTTTGCTGGCAGATCGAGTGCAGAGCATATCTTTATTAAGAGGGAGGTGAAAAAGGTGTGGTCAAATAGACCCGAAACCTGTGTAGCTTGCTGCTCTGTCTCCTCATTCTCTGACAGAAGGGCTCCTTCTTCCTCCCATTCCTCCAGCTCCTCGTCTGCTACCTGTGAAGAGGCTTCAGAATCGTCAGAGTCATGGAACAATGTCTTGTCCCCCCAGTGTGCATGCCTCCGTGATGAGGGGACCCTCCGAGGAGGTGACTCCCTCCTCGAGGGCTGTAGATGTTCCAGTGCCTCCTGTAAAATGGAGTGAAGCTGGGATGACCACTTACCAGACCTCGTTCGTTTCCTACCTCTGCTTCCAGTCTCCTGGCTGGTGGTGGGTTCTGAGTGTGCTGGAGATGACGGCACCGAGATGGGGGACAACTCCCCCTCCGTCTCCCCCCTTATAGGCCATTCTCTGGGGGTGGATTCCGAGGAGGCAAAGCTACTTGGGGCTTCCATGAGAGACAGATCTGGTCTCTCTGTTCTGCTGGCTCTGCTCCTCTGGGCCTTGGCGAACTCCTTCTCCAAGGCCTGGTGCCTCCTCATGGCCTGCCGCTCAGCAGCCTTTGAAGGCTCGGCTAGATGCTTCGTCTTGGCCTTCTTCTTGCCCCCCCCGTCTCCTCCGGTCTGCGGGGCGGTGACGGGTGAGGCGCTGAGCCTTGGGCCGAGGTGCCATCTGCCATGGCCATGCTACGACTCGAAGTAGGTCGGCCCGGCAGGGGTCGGCAGCTCTAGAGGGACTGTGTCCCTACTGTTGCACGACCGGGGTGGAGTGCTGGGAGGCTCTAGTGCCCACACACGCCTCAATCACCCACTCACGACGACCGCCGGCCTCAATCGGTCGCTTATTTCCTTAAACCCCGGTGAATCCGTTCACCTCTGCCGGCCGGTCCTTTCCTGTCTCCCTAGGACCAGGCCCGACGGGAGTAAACAAAGAGTACAACAAAGAGGCTTCCCCGCCCTCTTTTTAGCAAGGAGTTTTTGCGCCCTAGCGACGAAAACCAATCAGGCAGCAGGGACCGTCCGGCGACGCCCCCTTTGCAAAATGGCGATTCGCACCAGTGGCCGGGACCTCCCCTTTTTCAAGATGGCCGCCGCGCCAATTTTTTGGTCGGAGCTCTGCACTCCCGACCACGCGGTGAATGCCTTCTACCGGCCCCGGTCTACCCGCTTAGCTAGAAACGACTCCCGCCTTCTTTCACCGACCCCGGTGAATCGGCGGCCTCCTCCCCGCCTTCAAGCAACCCCACTTGCGGTTAGTCGTAGCGGTCCTCCGCTAATCTGCGACGATCCGTCGACGGCCTCTGGCGACGTCCTCTTCCTCGACGCCTGCAGTCCGGTGGGGTGCCTGTCTGCCTCCTGGGAGCCTTCGGGTTTTCCAGGGATGTTCCTCTGCGACTCCCCGGCCTTCTCCCAAGGCCCCGGGCCTTGGGCGGTCGCCCCCGCACTCCCGCCGGAGAGGGAGGAGGATTGGGCCAAAAAGCGCCCGAGTCACCAAAAAACCGGTAACTAAAAATTCCAAACTTCCTAAATTTCGTTTGTCCAATTCACTTCTAACAAAAAACCTTAAATTCTACTTTACCAGTCCTTGCTTAAACCAAAAAAACTTTCTTCCTACGGAGCTACCGAGAAGAGCTGTTCTTGGGCTTCAGACTAGGAAAAAACTGGGGAAGGAAGCCAGGAGGCGGAGCTAAATTTCAGACCTAGTCTGTGATTGGGTAGCAGGCTGACACAACCCATTGGTGGATTCGGAATCCACCCATGCTGGAGAACACGCGCTCTGCAATATCGATGGGAAGCCCCAATGGGAATGTCAATTCTCTATAAAAGAAAAAGGTACTACCTGAACTCGATCCAGAAAGCCAAAGAATTCCTTAAAAACGAACTGATATCGGAAATACCCCAATCCACAACGAGGGACAACGTGGACGGGTCACACGAAAGCGGAAGGGACATAGACCAACGAGCAAACTACTCAGAAGCACAGATCGGCACAGGAGCAGGAGCAGGGATTGGACCATCTCGAGATACAACGGCGCAGAGAACAGGGCAACAAAAACAAGGAAACATGGCAGACTACAGAGACAAGGCAACTAAGATCCACTACCAAATGCACAGACCAGCAAGACAAGACCCCACAACTCAATATGAGCACCACTCCGGATATCATGGGAACGAGACCAAAGAAGAAAGTAGGAGAAAGAACAGAAGCGGTCTTGCAAGAGTATCCTGAAATCGACAATGGCAAGTAAATGTTTGACTTGGAACGTTAACCGGTTGAACTCCCCGCAGAAAAGGAGGAAAATATTCCACTACCTGAATCAAAGTAAAAACGATATAATCTGCCTACAAGAAACATACATCAGAGCGGCGGACCAGAAATACTTAATCAACAACAAACTAGGCACACATTTTGTTGCGGCGGCACCAGGAAAAAAGAATGGGATTGTTATATATGTAAAGAAACACGTAATAGCTAAGCTAATAGAATCGGACTCCCAAGGTAGATACCTAGCAATTGAAATAACACAGGAAGACAAGAAGATCCTGGTGGTGGGCATATATGCACCAAATCAACAACAAGGAAAATTCTACAAACGGATACACAGGAAGTTAACGCAACTCAACTACAGATCAAGTATCATACTGGGAGACTGGAACGGCGTCATAGAGATCGCCCTGGATAAGAAAAGGATTGCACCTAAACCACAAAAACACTCCAAGTTGCCCAAATCCTTCTTCGACATGAAGGAGGACCTTGAACTGACAGACGTATGGAGGGAAAGGCACGGCAAAGAGCAAGATTTCACATTTTTCTCAGATAGACATCAATCATTCTCCAGAATTGACTTTATATTAACATCTAGCGACTTGCTGATTAGCCTGAAAACAGTGAAAATCCTACCCAAAGTACTATCAGACCACAACCCGATAGTGATGGAATTAAGACAAGGTTGGAAACCGAGGAGATCCTGGAGAATTAATGAAAACCTGTTTAGACACGAAGACAAGGTGGCTGAATGCAAAAGGGCGATGAAGGAATTCTTCAGTATAAATATGATAAATGAAACACCCATAGAAATGATTTGGGACGCCAGCAAGGCGTATATGCGCGGGATACTCATGGCCATGAATAACAGGCACCGTCGTAAACAGGAACAAAAAAGAAAGGAATTAGAAGACGAGATAGGCAAGAAGGAGCAGCTATTAATAAAGAGACCGGATGACAAAATCACCAAAGAAGGAATCAAGATTCTAAGAAAGCAATTTGACTTGTTGATGGCAGACCAAGTGGCAAGGAATATACAATACGCAAAACACAAGACATTCTGTAATGCCAACAAACTGGGTCGATGGCTGGCCTACACCATAAGGAAGAAACAGAAATCCCGCATAATTGAAAAGATAGAGTACAAAGGCAAGGAGGAATTTCAACAGGAAACCATCAAGAAAGCTTTTACCGAGTTCTACTCAAAGCTATACGCCGAGGAGAAGACACCAGTCAAGGAGATAGACAAGTTTCTACAAAACGAAAGGTTACCGACCATCACCGATGAACAAAGAAATGCCCTGAATGCTTTGATCACAAAGGAGGAAATACATTCGGCGATCAAACAACTGAAAAAAGGAAAATCACCCGGGACGGATGGGATAACAGCTACCTACTACAAGCATCTCCAAGAGGAAATGTTAGAATCCCTCAGAAAGCTATTTGTCAACATACAAGAAGGGGGCCAAGTCCCGCCCTCCTGGAAAACAGCCTACATCTTACTAATCCCCAAAGTTTTGGCCACCAGACTAATGACTGTACTACAAAAAATAATTCACCCGGATCAAACGGGATTTATACAAGGACGTCAGATGAAAACTAATGTGAGACAGCTGTTGAACATAATAGAGTACTTGGAAAGGCATAACCAGTTACCCGCCACTCTCATGTTTGTGGATGCGGAAAAAGTCTTCGACAGATTGAACTGGCCGTTCCTGACAAACCTGGTCCGAGAGATGAAAATGGGAGAGCAGTTTCTCAACTCCATAGTGGCAATTTACCAGAAACAAACAGGCCAGATCATTGTGAATGGTGACCTAACAGACTCCTTCAACATAGAAAGAGGCACGAGACAGGGCTGCCCGCTCTCACCCCTGCTATTTGTTCTAACATTAGAGACTCTACTGAACAAGATCAGAGCAGCAGAAGACATAAAGGGCATACGGATTAGACAACAAGACTACAGACTATGTGCCTTCGCAGATGACCTGCTGGTGACAGTGTCACAGCCAGTACAATCAGCAAAGAGACTGATGGAGATAATGAAATACTATGGTAGGGTATCAGGCTTCAAAGTAAACATATCTAAGACGAAGATGTTAGTTAAAAATCTGGACAACAAAGCAAAACGGGACTTGGAAAGGATAACGGGCTGTGAAATAGTTTAAAAAGTTAAATACTTAGGAGTGGAGATAGAAACAACAAATGCGAAATTGTACAAAATTAACTACGAGGCGCTGTGGAACAAGATACAAACAGACCTGGACAAGTGGAAAACACTACAATTGTCCCTACTGGGCAGGATAGCGGCTGTAAAAATGAACGTATTGCCAAGATTTCTATTTCTCTTTCAAATGTTACCCATACTCAAAAAGGAAGTGGAACTGGACGACTGGCAGAAGGGCATCAACAGATTTGTCTGGGATGGCAAGAAACCGAGAGTTAAATTAAAAATCATCCAAGACGCAAGGAAGAGAGGGGGACTAAAAATGCCCAATCTAAAGCTATATTACTACGCCGCGGCGTTGGTGGCGCTGAGTGACTGGATTAACATGACAAACAAACGGATACTGGATATTGAAGGGCATGGCCTACTATTTGGATGGCACGCATACCTGGTGTATGAGAAAAAGGCTGATACGAACTTTAGGGAGAACCCTCTACGAACCCCGTTGTTGTGGGTCTGGATGAAATATAAGTACCTCCTACACGACAGGATCCCCATCTGGACGATACCTGGACACGCAATAGGTGACATAAATACATCTCAGGGGCAGGAAGTGGTGCCCTACAGTAAACTTGTACTGGAAGAAGAAAATGGGTTCTCCTTAAAGCCTCAAACAACGCTAACAGATGAAGGAATAGGAGGTACCTGGCTATCTTACTTACAACTGCAGTCAAGGTGGCATAAAGACAAGAAGAAGGGCTTATCCCGGACTGATGAGAATTTAATAGAACAGATTAGAGAGCAGGGGATCATGCATATCAAACGAGTGTACGGCGTTCTGATAGAAATGGACTCTGAAACTGTGCTAGTCAAGAACTGTATGGTAAAGTGGGAACAAGACTTTGGGCATTCTATCACGATGGAAACGTGGGAGGAAATTTGGGTGAGAAATGTAGTATTTACGAAAGCGCAACAGCTAAGGGAAAACTTCTACAAGATGTTCTATAGGTGGCATCTAGATCCGAAAAAGCTATCATACATCTACCCAGACACCCAACCTAAATGTTGGAGGTGTGGCAATGGGGAGGCTACATATTTTCATATATGGTGGACATGTAGAAAAATTAAGGTCTTCTGGAGGAAGATATGGTGGATACTCCAAACCATTTTCAAAAAGCATATTGAATTTCTACCTCAGGTTTTTTTGCTAGGGATCATAAAAGATTGCACTACTTCAGAGACGAACTTATTTCTGAACTTGATCACAGCGGCTAGATTGTTGGTGGGACAATACTGGAAGAAGCCAGACATACCACCTATAGAAGAATGGACTTTGAAAGTAATAAATTTGGCGGAAATGGCAAAAATATCAGCATACTTGAAAGATCGCTCAAATGAACAATACTTAACAGACTGGAAACAGTGGATAGATTATACACAAGAGAAGCATCAATCAAATAAAATGTATCTGGCGTATAGTTGAGGCTTGACGGGAGGAGGGAAGAATGTTTACCAAATCAGACGTTTACAAAAACTAATACCTAATGTTGTATTTTATGTTCTATGATGATTGCTTCTTAATATGATCGTATGTTTAATGTTGTTTGCTTTAATATTGAAAAAGTGGACAGAATTTCTACCTCAGGTTATTGAATTTCTACCTCAGGATCTTTTGTTAGGGATCATAAAAGATTGCACTACTACTGAGATGAATCTAATTCTGAATTTGGTCACAGCAGCTAGACTGCTGGTGGGACAATACTGGAAGAAGCCAGAAATACCACCTATTGAAGTTTGGACTCTGAAAGTAATACACTTGGCAGAAATGGAGAAAATTTTGGCGCATTTGAAGGATCGCTCAAATGAACAATATGTGATAGACTGGAAACAGTGGATAGAGAAACACCAATCAAATAAAATGTATCTGGCGTATAGTTGAGGCTTGAAGTGAGGAGTGAGGAATGTTTACCAAATCAGACGTTTACAAAGACTAATACTTAGTGTTGTATTTCAGGTTCTATGATGATTGCTTCTTAATATGATCTTATGTTTAATGTTGATTGTTTCAATAAAAAAATTTAAAAAAAGAAAAAGAAAAAAAAGAAAAGATGTGCTTGGCTTAAGGCAGGGGTCTTCAAACTTGGCCCTTTTACGACTTGTGGACTTCAACTCCCAGAATTCCTCAGCCAGCCATGCTGGCTGAGAAATTCTGGGAGTTGAAGTCCACAAGTCATAAAAGGGCCAAGTTTGAAGACCCCTGGTTTAAGGACCTGCAGAAGGTATTGCATGAACAGCCAAGCGATCTGAAATGTCTTTTTGCCTTTGAAACCAAGTGTTGCAAAATCCAACTGTTGGATTCTTATATCATTCTGAATGTTTTAACCCTATAACAGTTATTCGAATAAGCCACAATATCTAGATTCATATAACAGACTAAATCAAAATCCAACAAGTCACATTATAGTTTAGTAAACAACAAATACAGCATAACAAGGGAAACCTGTATTTTAACAAATGAAAATCCACATTATTATAGAACTTAAAATAGGACAGACTACAGCGTAACACTAATTCCTATTAACAGTACAGGGATACAGATTTCAAGCCTTTCTCCATTTGCCCGTTATCTCTTATATAAACATCATTCTACATGGGCAACATTTGCTGATTGAGTCCACAAAGTGAGATAAACTTATGTCTCCCTTTGTTTTATTGGAACAGTATTAGTGTTCCTGTCTTTAAGCTACAAATAACAAGTTGCAAGACATATACAATCTGACATGTTTCACTGCCCATTCCATCATGAGTGATAAAAAATTAAGTATTATTACCTATTTTAAGCCAATATGGACAATTCTCCCTCCAATTCCTAACTCAGTGTCTTCTACTGCTGTTTTGTTTGTCTTAGATTATAAACATTCCAGAAGCATGGAAGATACTTTTCAACTTCTGCATACAGGTGGGGAGCTTTCCCCTGCTTGATCTTTTTTGGAGGAGGTTGCAGGAAGCACCACAGTGGATGTTAGCATTTACATATTTTTTTTTGCTATCTACAAAAGGCGGACATAGGGTTGATGCTGTATAACATTTTGCTTGCATTGTTGCCCAGAAGCACTACAGCTGCCCTCTTCAGTTCTTCAGAACTAGGGGAAATCATCATTTGTGTTCATTCAAGGATCACTGTATGTGTATGTGAGCTCTTTCATGATCCTTTTCACTTCCCAGTGCTGAGTCTTTAATAAGAGGAAGGGTGCAGAAGTTCATAGTTGCTAGTCCCAAATAATTCCTGCATCACTTTAATAATTTGGAAATGTTTTCTACATTTGACTAATGACATTAGGAGGGGGAAAGGGAAACTAAGCCAGAAGAAACAATCATTTTCATCAACATATTTGCAGGATACCAATCTTGATCAGTGAAGCAAAACAGATCCAATAGATTTAGAATACAGATAGGCAATGGAGGTAAAAGATCTCATCCTGGAATAGTTTTCTACTGATCCATGGATTAATTTTTCAGCAATAGGAATAGATCCTATGTTAGGCTGGAGTGGGGTTTGGTTTTTCTGCTAAATATCAGTTTGCATTTAGGGGAGGGGAAAAAAACCCAGGAAAACACTGGAGATCTTATTTGAAAGGCACGTTCTCCAAAGTTAAGCTAACAGCACCCTCTGGTGTACAACAAAACTTCAACAACTAAAAGGCCTACAGTTGCTTTGCAAAGCAATTTTCAGTTGGCTTACACATGAGATATACAGTTTGCTGACAAAATGCACACCACTGTAGTAGATAATTACCTCTTTTACTTAAATTATTCAAACCAGGGAAACTCAACAGAACTGTATTAAACACTTAGTAGATGAGGGTTTGAAGAGAAGGGGCGTTGTCTTACCTGAACGCCTTTTTTCAGCATGGTGGTGTAGAATCCACTGATTGGGTTATTTCAGCCTTCCTGCTCAGAGAGACTAAGTCAGAGCTTTGGTCACGCCTCCCTCTGGGCATGGCTCCCGTTTTGACGAGGTGAAGGATCCTGACGAAGTCTGACGCAATGACTCCAAAAAAAGCAACAAGATAACAACACACAAGCCTAGACAGCTAAGAAGGGGAGGGTGTGGATTCTACACCACCATGCTGAGAAAAGGCATTCAGGTAAGACAGCGCCCCTTCTCCAGCATGGTGGATGTAGAATCCACTGATTGGGACATACCAAAGCCCCTCATGTCCCCGAAGGGAGGGAAGGTCTAGGCTGGTGTCTCCAGAGAGGAAACAACCTGTTGAAGAACCCGTCTGCCAAACGCGGCATCAGCCGCAGCAAACTTATCAACCTTATAGTGAGTGATGAAAGAGGACGGAGATGATCACGTTGCCGCTCTACGAATCCCCTCTACAGAAACCTGGGTAGACCAGGCCACAGATGTCGCTGCACTGCGTGCCGAGTGAGCAGTGATACGTGCAGGAACTAGAAACCTACTCCCTAGCAATGCAAGCCCTAATCCATCTACCACTGGTGGAAGAAAAGACCTTCCTGCCCATGGCAGCAAACTGAAAGGAGAACAAGGCCTCCGACTTGCGAAAGGCCGAAGTTCGCTTGATGTAATGTCGCAGGGCCCTGCGCACGGCTAGTTTGTGCTACGGTCAGTCTAGATGGTGAGAGGATTGGGACAGAGACTTGGAAGGACTAGGTCCAAGGATCTGTGAAAACAAGATTTCATCTTGGGAAAAAGGAGGGGTCTAATCTAAGGACCACCCTATCAGCATAGAAAGTACAGAGATCGTCTCTGGCTGAGAGTGCAGCCAATTCCGAATCCTCCTGGCCGACGTGATGGCCACTAGGAATGCCACCTTCAATGAAAGAAAATGCAGAGAACAAGTCTCGAGAGGCTCGAACGGAGAAGTAGTTAAGGCCTGCAGTACAGTGGGTAAATCCTAAGCTGGATACCAATTCGGAGGACCCGAATTGGCCGCCCCTTTAATAAAGGCAGTGACAGCTGGATGTTGTGAGAGCGGACTCAAATTGTCACGGGGGAGAACCATGGACAAGGCTGTAACCTGCCTATGGATGGTATTGGTTGACAAACCTTTGGAAATGCCCTTCAGTAGATATTCCAAAATATTGGGAATAATAACTGAAAGAGGATCGAGATTGTGCGTAATGCACCACTGGCAGAAGCTTCGCCAATGGCATCATAGATCCTATTAGTCGAGGGGCGCCTTTAGGCTTGAACCATTGAGATCACCCCCGAGGAATAGGCCTGTTTGGCTAAACTCTCCCGCTCAAGTGCCAAACGGCTAACGGAAGCCACAGAGGGTCTGGGTGCTGAAAATCCCCCCCGGCTGAGAGTTACTTGGTCCGGATGGATCCTCAATGGAGTCGAGAGCGACAGGTCCGCAAGGTCGGCAAACCACAGGGTGTCACGGCTAATATGGAGCAACCAATATTACTACCGCCTGTTCCGGAAACTGTTGCGGATGGAGGCCTGCAACAACGGAAGGGGAGGGAAGGCGTAAGGCAGACCCTCTGGCCACTTGCACCGAAGGGCGACTGTCCCCTTGGCCCCCCCGTGTCAGAAGACTGGGGAAGAACCTGGAAGTAGGGCGTTGGACGGGGAGGCAAACTGATCCAGATGTGGCCTGCCAAACCTGTTCACGATCATGTCGAACAGCTTCGGGTCCAGGCATCACTCTGAATGGTCCACTGTTTCCCTGCTCAGTGAGTCTGCCTGACGATTTGCCACCCCCGATATGAACTCTGCCCTGATTGAGCCCAGGGTGGACTCTGCCCACAGATCTAGGTTCAGGGCCTCCTTTATGAGAACCCAAGATCATGTCCCTCCCTGCTTGTTGATATGAGCCTTAGCTGCCACATAGTTTGTCAGAATCAAACATGTTGCCCTGAAACTAGGGAGAAGTGGAGGAGAGCTAAATGAACTGCTCTAATTTCCAGCCAATTGATGTTTTGCTTGAGATCTGACCGGGACCACCGTCCCCAGGCCAGCTGAGTCTGAAGGTGAGCCCCCAAACCAGACAGACTGACATCTGTGATCAGAGTGAGTCTGTGAGGCTCCTTGAAGATGGTCCCCTCGGTAATGGCTGACAAAGCCCACCACAGGAGGGATGCCAGCGTGTGATGAGGAACCTTGACCCTCCTGGTGGAGGCACAGAGGTTTCACTTCTGGAAGGGAAGGAGAAACCACTGAATGTTCCTGGAATGAAATCTTGCCAACAGAACCATTCCCATGCAAGAACCATCCTTCCCAAGAGCTGGGACAGCTGGACCAGAGGAGCCAACCTCTCCTTCCAGCCTGGAAAACCAGCCTTCGGCTGCTTACCCAACGTTCCTGGGAAAGATAGACCTTGCAAAGGTCGGAGTCTATTAGAGCTCCGAGATGGATCAGACGCTTCACGGGTTTGTGTGACTCCTTAAGTTCACGGAAAACCCGTGATCCTGAAGAGCCTGTATGGTGAGCCGCAGGTCTAACTGTGCTGACTGTAAAGACCAGGACTGCGCTAGTATGTTGACCAGGTAGCACTGCACGCGCACCAGCCTCATCCGAAGGTGGGCCGCTAATATCGCCAAGACTTTGTGAAGACCCTCAGGGCCGAAGACGGGCCAAATGGAAGGGCTCTGTATGGGAATGCTGGCAGGCGTAGCAGAAACGCAGGAACCTGCGATGACCCGGGGGTACTGGAATGTGAAGGTATGCCTCTGTGATGTCTATGGAGGAGAGGAAAGCCCCCTTTTCTGATGTTGCCCGGATGGACATCAGGGTCTGTATCTTGAACCTTCTGTGTACTAAGAAGCGATTGAGGCCCTTTAAGGCCAGTATCACCCTCCATCCTCCGGATGTTTTGGGAACCACGAACAAAATAGAATAGAACCCTTTTCCTATCTGATCCTGTGGAAAAGGTTTCTATGGCCCTAGTTTCCAGAAGGTGTGCGATGGCCGTGGTAACTAATTGTGCCTTGGTCGAGTTGCGCGTTATTGGACACAGTGTGAATCGGTCCAGGGGGAGCGATTGAAACTCTAGTACTAGACTCCGTGTGAAGGTGTCTCTGACCCAAGAGTTGGTAGTAGTGTTTTCCCAGATCTCATAGAACTGCCGGTCGTCCCCCTATCGGAAAATCTCCTGTGGCGTCACTTGAGCCCCTGAAGGGATGCTTGGACTGGTTTTCACTGGCCCCTGGCTCCAATACTCAGACGGTCCTGTTGGCGATCCTGTCTCTGGGGAAAAAGATCATGAACCTCTGGACCAATCCCAGGACTGCCCTGCCCGAAAGGGCTGCCTCCATTCCCAAGAACCAGTGGGGCGGAATGTATGTCTGCGGGTCTCCTGCTGTGACCTCCTGTCCGACTTATTGGAGGGGTGTGTCAGGACTTGTGTTTGTCCTTGCCCTTGCCCACATGAGGATCGAGAATTGACCCAAATAAATGTGCCCCGCAGTATCTGGTTGTCGAGAAGGACGCCCTTTTGACTTCGAGTCAGTTCTCCATTGTTTCAGCCACAGTAGTCTACGAGAGGCTACTGTGGCCGCTATTGACCTGGCCAACACTTGGCCGAATGAAGGGATGCATCAGCCATGTATTCTGGCTGCCACTGGCTTCACTAGTGTCTGATGTGTTCTAACCTGGTCAAATGGAACAAGCGCCTGGAGGTCGCAAAGCCACAAGATTGCCGTCCTCACAAGAACGAGGACAAAGTCGCTGCCCCTATGGCCCAACCCGAAGACTGGTGAGCTCGTCTGAGAGAGAACTCGAACTTCTTGTCCTCAGCCTTCAGGGCCTCAGCCATATCTCCTGGGATGGAGGACGTGGAGAATAAATAGGCTAGAGGATCATTAACTGCAGGTATCTCTAGAAGGGATGCAAATGAAGGAGAGACATTATACAGTTTCTTTTGCAGCCTGCTTGGAGAAGGTGTGATTGCTAGAGAAGACCACCATTTCTCAACCTCAGCGTGGAAGACCAGCAGGCATGAAACCTGTTTCTGTTCTACAACCTTTTCCGCGAATAAGGGGTTGGATTCCTGCTCAGTGGAGGTAGAAGGTTTCTCCTCTTGTACCGAGGTCAATTAGCAGTGTTACAAGCCTTCAACAGAAGGGATTTGAACAGGGATGGGTCAAACAATCCCGAGGATAATACCTGTTGGGGCGCTTCCTCATCGTCCTCTGACATGGGCGTTTCAGCTATGCCCAGATCTCCAGATCCCCCCTCCCCCAATTGAGAGGAAGTCTCAGATATGCCAGACCCAGGCACCATGTCGCGTCCCGCATTGAAGTAGGACTAGTGGGAGGGGGTAACTGTTTGGAGGAAACCTGAGGACTCCTGGAGGGGGACATGAATTGCACAAGGCATGATGCATAAAAGCCTGAAATAGGCTTTGAGACCACATGTCACCTTGGTCTTTGGAACTAGCCCCAACCACCGTTGGAACATGTAAAAATTTGACGGCTCTGAAGGATTGGAGAAAAAGAGGAGTGAGGGGGACCTGCCTGTTCGGTTTCCCCCCAGAGGAGAACATGTCCATGGAACACCTTGCACAGGCTCAAAAGATGGTTCAAATGTGGATGTGTCCAGTGGGGCGGGAGGAACCACTTCAGTCCCACTGGACAGGAGCCACTGTGCCTTGGAGAATTCCCTCTCCAGTGCCAGATGTCTCCTCGAGGCCTCTCGCCCCGCTGCTGGAAGCCTCCTTGGTGGATAAATGTTTGGTTTTGGCTTTCTTCCCCCCCCCCCGCTTCCAAATCAGTAGATCTGCGCTTTGGTTGTGCAGGGGGAGCACCGGAGACTTGTGTTGCGCGGGGCGAAGAACTGTCTGCCATTGCAATCTAGATAGAGCCGGCCAAGGATATCTAGAGATGGAGGGAACCCAAGCACGCAGATCAAGGTCAGAGATGGAGCGCAACCGATCCTCGCTCTGAGCCTTGTGCAAAGGGAGAGACAGTCAGACAGGTATGTAGCCCTGCCTGATTAGGCCCAGTGGCTAAAGGCCACGGCTAATTAGAACAGGTGGTCAGAAACAAAGGAGATATCCCAACACTCCAATCACATTAAGACCTGTGCCTTAATTAGTGGTTACAATATAAAGCCCAAAAAAATGAGGGAGACACTCAACAGATGGAAAATATGTATATATACATGATTGTTGTTTTCAATTGATATTATTATTATTATAATTTTTTTCTTCTTCTTTTTGTTATTGATATCAACAAATTACTCCCCCCGTTCGGACCTGCCAACGCAGGCCAAGGCAATAAGCAAGAAGGGCCAGGCCGAAAGGCCTCAAAGAATGACGAGGCTACAAAATGGCGGCCACCCTGTAGGCCTCGCAAAATGGCGGCCGCTGGGTGACCACGCGGTTAAAATGGTGGTCACGTCTCCTCGTACCTCCGAAAATGGGGCAAACAGAGGAATGAGAAGTAAAAACAGAGGAAATCCTGGGCCCAGTCGGTAAAACCGCTTCCCCCTTTATCAGAAGCACTTGCGTTTAGAAGAAGCAGCCTCTGCTGGTGGTCCAAAAGGAAAATGGCTGCTGGAAGCCTCGTGACGATTTGTCCCGACGGTTAGGAGCACCAGAAACGGCAGCCGCTTGAGTCCTGCTGATCAGCCGATCGTCGCAATCGCGGTCCCGCGACTTCACCCCGGGTGGTGTGAAAACTCACCCCAGGGGCCTGCAGCCAACTGCAGGAAAAAAAGGGGGGGCCTCCCAGAGCAAGAAGCTCAACTCCTCAGTAAAGGACAAGGTCCTTATCAAATAAGTCAAATTTAGACAGCAAACTGTTGTAAGTCAAGGACTACCTGTACCGTATCATGTTTTTTTCGCTCATCAAGTTTTTGACACCTTGCTAGGCGACTGGTGGTATTTGAATATTGCCATATCCTAAAAGTGGTACAATCTGTGAAAAGGTTGAAAAGCCCTGCTCTAGATGGCCTATTTCTTTGATCTTTTGTCTTCTTAGCAAATGGTTATGTCTGGAGAAATAATATTCTCTATCAGCTCGGGGTATTGTGAAAGAGATATTAAATATTCAACTGCTCAGTATTCAGACAGGGCCATTTGAAAAACTGCTGAACTGAGCAGGCAATGCAAAGAGCCAATCTTAGTACTGTTGCACTGCTAAGCATATATCCATTTACAAGACAGGTGCAAAGGCTACTCTTGACCTCAAGGCTGGAAAAATATACTGAGCTGTCCAGATCATCTCCAGATTGTAAGGCAAATGTGCAAAGGTTGTATTGCAAACAACATTTAAAAGTTACAAAGTGTTCTTGAGAAAAGAAAAATATTGAACTAATCCATACAAGAATCTTTTGCTCTTTAAAAACATTCCAAACACCTAAATAAATTTTAAACCATGCAACTGTGTCCAGGACAGAAGCTTCCTAGACGGGAACTGGTCATAGTATTAAAACAATAGAGACAACCATTGAACATGAATGTTATAATTCAGACTTACTTTGCAGTCTATACCGATATTTTCTTAGCTAAGTAGTATTTAATTTCTACATACATCTGTGTTTTGTAGAACACAGAAAGGATAGTGTGCAGTATGGGATATATTCATCTGGGATATAAAGTGGATCGCTAAAGATCCAACAAAGACATCAGTTGCAGTTATTACACGCTTAGTAATTAGATGTAGCACAAGAACCTAAGTCTATTATATCAAATAAGAGAAGACCTTCAATGAAATACAAAAGCCTTTTGCAAAGCTCCCCTATTCTACTTTCATAAATTAGCATATATTCAGTAAATGGAGAATTGGGTTGTTTTTTTTTAGCATAATCTATCAAAAAAAAATAAATATCTGCTCTGAGAAAAAACTAATCACGACTGAAGAAAGTTGTGTTAATTTAAAGTTGCTATAAGAGCCCTATGGCACTTGGGAGATAATATTACTAATACACAAGTGCTGATTATGTTTTTAAGATGTGTATCTGTTTCTTTCTCAGTGTTGGAAGCTGACTGCAAAAAAATATGAAGGTTCTGTAACATGTTCTTCAAGTACACTATCATGCATCAATTTTCAAGATAAAAGAGCAATCCTGAACAAAAACTTGTAGCAATCAATACCGGTAGTATGCTGTAACATTCTATTCTCTCACCTATAATTATTAGTAATTGGGTCACCCAGGCTACATCTTAAGCCTATATAACCCAATATAACAGTTACTTGTCTTTAAAAAAAGCGATGTAATACATAATTAATTTTGTACAAAGATAAATTAATAGTAAAGTTTGCAATACCTGTTTAACTGAGCAAGCTAAAACATTAACATATCAAAGCTGTCTTGCACAATCACTTTTAGGTTCTCTTAAGTAATCATGCCAAAAGTGACAGAAAAGACAAGAAGTCTATTAAAGAAAGAGCAGAAAGATTTGGAGATTTAAAAAAAAGAACCTATATACTGAAAGTATAGTATGTATAGAAACATGCACACACAAAATAATAAATTATTTTAAAATTAAGATTTCTAAAGGTGGGTAAGGTAGGGAAGATGGAAGGCAAAAGGAAAGGGGATAGCAGGGGATGAGATGGTTAGATAATGTAACAGATGCAACAAATGTGAATTTGGGCTAATTCTTGGAGACTATGAAGGAGGGCCTGGAGTGCTATGATCCATGGTGTTGCGAAGGGGTGGACATGACTTAGTGACTGAACAACAAATGTGGCAACTCAATTTGACACTACTACCATTCATTGAACATGACCCTCCAGAAATATCATTTTTGTTTTGGAAAATGTAAAGACACATCAAAGAATATATGCAGAAAGGCACTGTTTCCATGTCAATCTGAGCGCAATATGGATTAGGTTTTTCAAGAACTTGATGGTGTTCCATGACAGCCTGAGGCCAAAAAAAAAAAAAAAGCGTTGACTTGGACACAGCCAATTTTTCTATCAAATGAAGCTTTGCCTCTTGGTCAAGGGTCTTTATTTTTCTTTAACGAACAGGTTCCACAATCTGAAGAAGTCTGAAAACCCTTCGATTTGGAGCCCTACTTTTCCCCAAAGAAAATTCAGAATCTCTTTGGAAAGAAGCACAATTAGATACCATGATCTGTTCTACATAGTCCTCAAGAAAAAGGCAGAGCTGCGATCAGTACAAAGAAAGATCAAGTTATGGCACCTAGAGAAAGAGGATACTCCAAAAGACCAACAACGGATGTAGGATTTTTGGAGCCTTCCTCCATAAAGTAGTGGAAGCAGCCTGCGAGGCTGAAGAGGCCACTTTCCTGCAGAAGCAAAGAGCACGCCAACGAAACAGAGAAGGGCTACACACACTTCACACCCGATTAAAAGCCCATCTTCTTTCCCTCCAACTCCCAGCGCATGCTTATTCAAGAGGCTACACATGCGTACTTTCCCTCTCGCGCTTTCTACAAGGAGGAATCCCACGCGTGCGTCGTACCCACCGCCTCCCTTAGGTCAGAGAGCGAGGACCCAATTCTCCCCTCTGACTGTTGAGCCCGAGGCCAACTGCCGCACGACCCTCCCCCCATCAGCCCACGCGATGCCCTCGAAGTCCAACTGCCGCCCTCACCTCGTAGTACTTCATAGCTCCGCGCTCCTTTTCGCTCCCACCAGCTTAGTACCCTTTCCCCTCACGTGACAAGCTCCAACTTCGTTGAAGGAGGCGCGGCGCGAAGAATTATAAGGCGAATCACAGGGATTCGATCTCGGAGGGCCAGCCAATGAGACGCACGCCACTCTCCCTCCCGCCTACGTGCCCACCTCCAAACGTCACCATGGCAATTTGTAGCGCGTGACCACCCCTGACCCAATCAAGTGGCCAACGGGTAGAAGTGGCAACCCGTCGAAGCAATCGTAACATCCGAGAATTGATCCAATCACAGAGCTGCAAACTAATATAGATGACCTTCGGAAGGGTTGCGGCAGGTGATGCGGTGGGAGCTGAAAGGAAAAAAAAAAAAAAGATTCCGAGGGCGCGCTTGGTTACCTGAGAGGAAGCGCTGGAGAGTTTTATTGGAAGTTCCTTCAGGGTCGGCCGCGAGCAAGGTCAAGTGATCGGGATGAGAACGGTTAGTTCCGTTCCTATCGGTCGAAAGAGTTGGTTTCTGTGTAGAGTTGTTCTACATCGGTTTTACACTGGAGTGAATCTTACTAGAAAGAACAGTTTCTAAGTTCCACCTCAGTAATTATCAAATTAGTTCGATGCCAGTCAGGTTGGCTCGATTACTGACGGTTCCGTGTACAAATATCAATACCTTGGCCTCGTTTTGGTAACAAGTCGCTCTTCCATTCTGCCCATCAACCTACCCAAATCCGTAATTCGAAGGGATCCAGTTTTTTTTTTCTCAGTCAAAGCGATTTTCAGAGTCCACCTTTCACAGTCCGATGTTGCCCCTGGACTGTTAATTTAACCATTTTGACCTACCTAGTTGTAAATATATGCTTATCCTTCATGATCCTAAGTTTGTGATTGTCACTGCTTCCTAGAATTTATTCCCTCTTCACTTTATCTGTTCTTTAACCCAAGTAAACAAAATTATTTCCCACCTTAATTTCTTCGTTAAGTTTAAATTCAGAAAGAGTGGAGGGTGGCGTTAATTTTGTCGCCTTAATATTTATCATTAACTTAAGATTTGTTTCCTTTTCTCTTTTTATTTTCATAATGAACTCTTCCAAATACTTCCAACTTCTAAATTGTGTTGTCAGATTATTTTAATATTTTGGATACCCAGGTTTGATTCTATCTGTCATCTCTTTGAGTTCTGCCATTCTTAAACTGTATTCATTTTGTAAGTCCAATATGCAACAGACTACTGCAATGCACTCTGAAAGTCTCAACTGCTGCACAGGCAGTAAGGGTATCAGACATCCGACATATATAACATCATTTTTTTGTGAACTGTATTGGTTGCCAGGGTGTTCCCAGGTACAATTCAAGGAGCTGGTTATCATCTTCAAAGCCCTCCAAGGCTTGGGGGTAAGTTACTTTAACAAAGAGAAGGAGGAGGGGGGACATGATAGCAGTGTTCCAATATCTCAGGGGCTGCCACAAAGAAGAGGGAGTCAAGCTATTCTCCAAAGCGCCTGAAGGCAGGACAAGAAGCAACAGGTGGAAACTAATCGAGAGAAGCAACCTAGTACTACGGAGAAACTTCCTGACAGTGAGAACAATTAACCAGTGGAACAACCTGCCTCCAGAAGCGGTGAATGCTCCAACACTGGAAGTTTTTAAGAAGAGACTGGACAGCCATTTGTCCAAAATGGTATAGGGTTTCCTGCCTGAGCAGGGGGTTGGACTAGATGACCTCTAAGGTCCCTTCCAACTTTATTATTATTATTATTATTATTATTATTATTATTATTATTATTATTATTATTATTATTATTATTATCTGTCTAAAGCCCCAAGTATGTTAAGGGATTTGTTTCCTGGGTGTATTACCATCCATAGTAACAGTTTTATTTAGTGCCATATATATTTTCTTTGTAATTGCTTTAAATTGATTTTATGTTTTATAATGTTCACTACCCAATGTCAACACCCAGTGTTGAGATGGGTGGCTATAGCAATCAAATCAACAATATGCATCCATATCTTATCTCTTTCTTGTTCTGCACCACTGCATTTTTCTAGTTCTTGCTCGTCCATTTCCATATTGTAAACTTTCAGAAGAAAATCCACTGCTCTGACAACCATTAGCCTTAATGTATTTCAGGGTCTAGAAATGATCTACATACTCAAAGATTTTACTTTAAGTTGTGAAAGGTAAATGCTGTATTCTCATCATTTTTTTATTATTCATTTTATGATAACTCTTTGATTTCATGCCACTCCGTCTTTTCTGAAAAAAAGGCTCAAACAAATATATATGTTTATGTACATTTCTGTTTGTAAGGTCTTGAACCAATTTTATACAGTGGTTTGTTAATTAATATCTTAACCTTTAAAAGTTTAAAGGGGAAAATACCCATATGTTAATTAATGGATTTCCCAATGATTCTATCGTCTTGCCATTACATGGAGTCATATGGTGATGAAATCCTTTAAAATAATGCCTGGGAAAATCCTGTGATCTAAGAATATGGGCAAGCAGGAACTAGTACAAAAATCCACCTGGTGATTCATACACACCCAGAGCTGGGAATGGGCCAATAGTATTTTATGTGCTACTCCCATCTATTTTCATATTTAGTTAGCATCAGAAATCTGACATAATTGTCAGAGAAAATAATACTGGTTTTTCACTTATTGAAAGTTGATGTTGTTATACTATTTTATTTTATTAATTGTTAATTTATTTGAATGTTCCCTTCAGTGATGTCTGACTCTGAATAGCTTATAGATTTCCAAATAATAATATTAAAACTAAACTAAAACTTAACAGTGTAAACCTAAAAGCTAATAACCATGTGATAAATACCCTACCACAGTGATGGCGAACCTTTTAGAGCCCGAATGCCCAAACTACAACCCAAAACCCACTTATTTATTGCCAGGTGCCGGGTGGGCATGGCCCACTGTGTGGGCATGGCTGTAGTCATGGCAGACTGGGTGGGTGTGGCCAAGGTGGGTGTGGTCACCTCGGTGTTGCTCATGGGGAGGGGCATCTGTGGGGGCTGGGCAGGTTTAGGGGAGATCCAGGGGGTCTCTGGCAAGTGGGGCGGTGGGCAGGATGCTCGTCCTGTGGGGTGAGGTGAGGCAAGGCGAGGCAGGGTGGGGGTGCCATTGCCGCGGGGCAAGAAGATGCAGGGACCGGGGCGGCGGCTGCCTGACACCATCGGCCCCTGCATAGAGGCCAGCAAGCACATGGGGGCTGACAGTGTCCGTCAGCAGCCACAGCCTGCCGGCCCCTCAACCGGCGCATTCTGCGGCTCTGCATCCCACTGCCAGCAGTTCAGAGAAGCCGCCTCTGAGCTGGATGGCCGGTCAACAGCTGAGGAGGTGATACAGTGGGTCGTGCCCAGGAAAAGGAGAACATGCGAGGCCAGGAGGGATGGGATGGGGGGGAGGGAAACCAGCCATGCTGGGATGCATCCAACCATGTGGGACTTTGGCGAGTTAGCGGGCAGCTGGTTGAAGAGGGACAGTTGCCATCTCCAAGGCATGGTGCGCGTGCCCACAGGGAGGGCTCTGAGTACCGCCTCTGGCACGCGTGCCATAGGTTCGCCACCACTACCCTACCACATGACAAGCAATTACAAGACCACTGTCATTTGCAGAGAGTAAAATGGTTCCCTCAGCTCCAAAGGGCCACCAAAATAGCCAAGTCTTAATGGTGCTGCAAAAAACTAACAGGGTCAGAGCCTGATTATATCAGGGAGAACACTGATCCAGAGAAGAGGCACATTCTGATGAGAAAGAAGTTCCCTGAGGATGGGTTCCAGCATGAGTCTGAAAACTTGGAAGACTAAACCTCGGTGACAATCCAGATTGGATCCTGCAAGAGACATAGTGACTGAGAGGCCTAACCTAAAATTCTACAAATGACATGTACAAATAGGACATGGAAGGATCCTTTTCTTTTAGTGGCTAATGCATGTGGAGAGGCCTTTGCAGAAGACAGTCCCACAAAATACTGCCCCAGTTCTTTCACAAGAGCAATTAGTGTAGATTTAGTTCCATACCTGTGTTCAGCCTGAACCCTGCCTGAAAAAAAGTCCAGAGAATCCATTTCCTTATACTGAGCCCCCTGCAACTGCAGCTCTCACTACCCTCAACAACTTTCTCTGAAAAAAGAAAGTTGGATTGTTTAAAATAATTGGGTCCTGTGATAGTTTCTTAGTGAGTAGCTCAATGGGAAACAAAGGAAGCCACACAGAGATGAGGAGCTGACACCATTAGCAACCAGTAGGAAATTGCAAACAAGATTTCATTGTCAGATAACAATACAATACCGAATTGTCAAGATAATCCACTAATTATGACCTGCTACTAGGGAGAATACAAGTCAATTGATTTTATTCACTTCAACTGGATGAATCTACAATATACAAAAAAACTTTTTAAATATCATTGCTTTTCTAATGTAGGAATTCAGGAGAAATACATAAGGCAGTGGTGGCAAACCTATGACACGCATGCCAGAGGCGGCACTCAGAGCCCTCTCTGTGGGCATGCATGCCATGCCCTGGAGATGGCAACCATCCCTCTTCAACCAGCCGCCTGCTAGCTTGCCGAGGTCCCACATGGCCGGATGTATCCCAGCACCCATGCGCTCACTGGCCTCTGTGTGCAGGGACCGATGGTGTCAGACAGCAGCCACCCCGGCCCCTGCCTCACCTTGCCCTGTGACCATAGCACCCCCGCCCTGCCTTGCCTTGCCTCGCCTTACCCCGCACCACGAGCCCTCTTGCCCACCGCCCCACCTGCCAGAGACCCCCTGGATCTCCCCTAACCCTGCCCGGCCCCCACAGGCATCCCTCCCCAGGAGCAACATCGAGGTGATCATGCCCACCTTGGCCACACCCACCCAGTCTGCCACGACCACCACAGCCACGCTCACCCAGTGGGCCACGGCCACCTGGCACCCTGCGATAAATAAGTGGGTTTTGGGTTGCAGTTTGGGCAATCGGTCTCTAAAAGGTTTGCCATCACTGACATAAGGATTTTGTATTGCAGGAATGACCAAGAAATATTTTGGTTGTTGAATGTAGTACTCTTTAACTAATATGAGATGGCAGGAAGCAAGATGAAGAAAAAGACTTAATTCTATTTTGTAAAACAGCCGCAGCCCCCAATTTCCCCCTCCCCAATGTAGTATAGCAGCATAGGAAATGAGGACCAGGATCAGAAAATGAGTGCAGAACGATCATTTGAGGGCTTGTAGAAGGAGAGGCAGTCTCTCATTAATTTTAGCTCCTTTCCTTAATCCTCTTTCCTTAACAAATGCCCTTCATGCATACTGAGATCAGAAAGCTATTTCAAGCACACATAGTATAGATTCTAGAAACAGGTGAAAGACTGATAAAGAAACGACCTCCAAGATCCCTTCCAACTTTACTATTATTATTATTATTAAAAATAATATAACATGCCAAAACTGAATTTTTTAGAATTCTCGTTTAATTCTCCCTATTCCAAAAATGCAAAAAGCAAAACAAAACAAAAATCTAAGAAAACACTATATTTTAAATTAGGAATTAGAATCTCTTTCATATGAAAGAGGTACTGTTGCTTCAGATCAGTGTAATAAATAGGTTTATAACGAACAGGTTTCCAGTATTAAAGAACGTGTGAGTGTGTGAATGAGTAAAATAAAATAAAAAAAAATATTTTAAATAAATACCTCAGCAAATTCTTTTCTTTCTGCTTCATCTTTTGATTGATAGGAATAGCACAATAACTTCTTCCATGTGGGAGAATTCCTTTTCCTTGTTTTGCTTTGTAAGATTTGCTCTTTTGCCTATTTCAAGTCTCTGTTGTGCAATACATGTTGGTGCCTGTTTGTCTGTACAAGTGGAATATCTGGAGGTATTGCAAAGAAAAGATGGTCTTTTGCAAAACCATCATTTAAAGAGTTTGCACTGAGCAGCTGTTTGGTGATTACAAAGATGTTTTTAGTGGAATTTAGAAATCTAAATTAATGTCCACATATATAAAAATACAAAGAGCTAATGTTCAATTATATGCATTCTAATGCTTGATTTCCAGTGTAATTAAGAACTTGATCAAATAACTTAAAAAATCTGTACATTAACTATGGCAAGTAACCATACTGTAGGTTCTGTGATACAACCAGATAATTAGTTATAAGGAAAACTGAACAATATAGATCTTTTACGTATGTTGTCTCATTATTGGTAAAAATGATTGTGCTCTTTAATATTTTTCTAAGCATTTCTTCCATTTTCTTTCCCATGGAATGATTCATTGCCCATATTTTTTTAGGGAGCTTGAACAACATATCCAAGTACTGTAGTAACTTCTCTGTGATTAAAATACAATCATTGTTACCACAACACAGAGATAATATGCATAATTGGTGGCTCCTCCCTGGCCATAAAGACTAGAACTGTTTAAAAGTATGCTGTAGTTCAGCAAGATCTAGGATACTACAGATTCCCCCAGTAAATGAAATTAGTCCTTTTACTCAGAACAGCTATTTGAGAATAAAACAGCATGAATTTCATTATAATTATTAACGTCTCTATGAATTTTTCACTTTACATTAGTTACACAAGTTGTATCTTTGTTATTATTTTTTTTTTAAAAAAAACCTGTACAGTGAGAATTCGTACGTCTTAGCATCGCCTACTATGCTTTAGAGGAGCATGTTCTAATTTTGAACCCATTGCGAATTCAACATTCAGCTATTCCAAAACCAGTGGTGTTGAGGAATCGGCACTGGCCTACATTGTAACAATGGTAGTAAATCCTCCTTGCTTTTGAAAAGCATCCTATATAGAACAGCGGTCCACAACCTTTCCAGCTTGGTGGCCTGGAGGGGAGAGGGGGAATGGTTCTGTGTGAGCGGCAGGCATGCATGTGAGTGTGAGCTGCTCCATTTACACAAGCACCTGCTGTCCATGCAAATGGAGCTTCACATGCGAGTTCCTGCTCGCACAAGTGGAGCTGTGTGCGAGTACTCACCTGCCGTTGTACGCCTGGTTCCGAATGGGCCATGGCCTGGTAATCAACCGTGGCCTGGGGATTGCAGACTCCTGCTATAGAAGACAGTCATCCTTTTAGGGGAATTTTTATTTTATATGGTAAAATAATATCCTTGATACTATATTAATATTATTTTAATATACTATATTAAATACTATATGCTATTCTATAATATAGTTGTACTTTCCTGGATACTATAATCGCTTTTCTTTGGGGACTGTTTTTGCTGTTTTTGTATAGTGACTATACAAAAAGAGAGCCCTGATCTTATAGCTGCTGATTTATCTACCAGTATTTGAATTCTTGAGGGCTGTTCTGAAGGAACCAGTAACAATTACAATATGTGAGTTTTGCAGTTTCCTAGAATCTTTGTAGTCTCTGAATCAGTGCTAAGATTATTGGTTTGTGAACTTACAAGAGCTGTTTGAAACATTCCTGACTAGTCCATTTATAAATACTTGAAGAATTTCCCTACATTATATTAAATGATTGTGCTTAGTCTTATTGTGAAAGACACTTCTCAGCTTGTTCCTAACCATTGTACAAACACGATCAGCAACTTTTTTCCTATCATATCTCATGACATTGTTTTCATCCTTATTCTAACCCCATATCTCGAGCATTTTCAAATTGTCCTTAGCTGTGCCAGCTATAAAGTAGTATTTTCTTCTTAACCAGACAAAATCAGGATTGGGAGAGGAGTGTAAAGTGAAGTGGCAGGAGGTTCTATTACTGTACCAAACAACCATCTGCCTGCCTATCAGCTGTTAGTTGGCCTACTTTTAAAGATGGGTGACTTTTAGCATTCATTTGATAAAGTGGCAAATATGGATTTTCTAAAGGAGCCTGAAAAATAATTGACAAGTGCTGGAGATCAGGACATGTTGTGAGGTAGGATCTCTCCTATTTGACCACATAACACTCTGAACTCTCAGTGTTTTGGGGTTTTCCTGACATGTGCTTGTAAGCCAATGGTCAGCTCTTCATTTCCCTTGCTACCTCTTCTAGCTCCTATGATCCCAAGACCCTTAGCTTGTGCAAAGCCTGCAGTGAATACTGACAGAAGGTATTGATCTCATTTTTTTATAAATTTTTATTAATAATACAAAATTAAAAACACATTGGACATAGATATGACGTCACTGGTTCCATACATCTTCCGACATTTTACAGTAGTATTAGTACTCATATAGACATAAAATTCTTGAGCTTTGCTCACTATTTATAATATAATATTAACATTTTTCTCCTTATTTCTGTATATCTATTTATCTTTTAAATATACATTTGTCTATAATCTATATTTTATTCTAACACTATACATTTGTCTTGGCTACCCTCTTATTGTCTATCCAATCATAAAAATGTTCCCAGATTTTATAGTACTTAGTTTCACTTTTATCCTTGAGTTCCCATGTAAGTCTATCCGTTTCAGCGCAATTGAAAATTTTCAGTAGTATTTCCTCTTCGGTTGGAGTATCTTTCTCTTTCCATTTTTGAGTGAAGGCTATTCATGCCACTGTTACTATATGCATTAGTAAATAATTTGTATCTTTCTTATATTTTCTTTCTATAATTCCCAATAAAAAAATTCCGGTTTGGCCTCTATATCTATTAGCAAAATTTATTCCAGCCATTTCTTTAATAAGTTCCAAAATTTTGGTGCCCTTGGGCATTGCCATCACATGTGGTAGTAATTCCCAACGGTCTCTTCACACTTCTAGCATATCGAGGATTTCCCCTTGTTCATTCATGCTAATCTTGTGGGAGGGAGGTGCCACCTATAAAACATCTTATAGAGGTTTTCCTTATAGGAGGTTGCTAAAGTAATTTTTAGTTTTTTCCCCCCATAAACGTTGCCAATTATCCAAATCAATATTGTGCCCAAAATCTTTACACCAAATTATCATCGTTTCTTTCACCTGTTCCTCGATCATATCTTGCTCTAATAAATATTGATATAGTTTACTAGTCTTGCCTTCCCTACTAAATAAGATTTTATCTAATTCTGAAGAGACTTGCTTTATGCCCCGTTCCTTTTTGTCTTTATCAAATTTGGATTGGATTTGAAGATATGCCCACCATTCTAGATCAATTCCTTCTTCCTTTAAGGCATTTCTCACTTTTAATTCTCCTTTCTCATTCAAAATATCTTCATAGGTGACAGCACCCACATGTTTTATCAAATTTGTATGTATTTATCCTTCCCTCCAATTCTTTTTTTTTTTTGCTCTTCAGTCATATTTTTAACTATCATTTTTGTTTGATCCTTATTTATTTTCAGGCCTGCTACTTCTCCATAGTCCTCCAGCACTTCCATCAGCCTAAGACCAGATTGTACAGGCTCTTCAATAATAAATACAAGGTTGTCAGCAAATGCCTGTACCTTAAAACATTATTTTCTTACTTTTAAACCTTTAATTTGTTTGTCTTCTCGAATTGTTCTAAGTAAAACCTCTAATGATAAGACAAAAAGCAGTGGAGATAGCAGACAGCCTTGTACTGTATTGATCTCATCATCTGTCAAAGTTCATGTGTTTCTCAATCCTAGCCCACTTAAGAACAACAGAGCAATATTTTATGATGTTAGGTTATGATGGTTACTTGGTGGTTTGGAGGAGGGGAACAATATTGGGGGACTCCACAATCTCTTTCCTTAACCTGCCCACTTCCTAGTAAATGAAGACGCCATTATTTGATGGCATTCTTGGCAGGATAGGGATCAACAGCATAGGTAGCATATTTTATGCTTGTATGGTTTTCTGTTGGCTGAAGTATTGGTAGGTCAAAGTTCAGCTGACCCACTGGAAGGGTCAGATCTCCATCATTCTTGGCTATATTGTGTTAAAATAGTATTTATTCCTTTACTTTGACACTTCTATGGGTAATCTCAAATTATGTAAAATTTATTATGTTTGGTTAGTTGGCGGGAAATCAGATAATTGCAGTGATTTGAAACATGGGCAGTTGAGCCAGGATAGGATTCAGCTACAAAGATAACAAATATATTTATTTGTTTGTAAAATTTATTGACCACCCATCTTGCCACAGAGTAACTCTGGGCGACTTAACAATCTTAAAAAAATAAAAACTGTACAAAAGCTTAAAAGACATACATACATACACACATACATACATACATACATACATACATACATACATACATTTATTTCATGCAAGTACAATGTTCTGCTGATTCTAGAATGAGTAGAAGGCAATGTAATGCTAATGGAAAAGGGCTCTCAGCTTGCTTATGGTGCTTTAGTAGAAGGCATATTTCCTCATATTTCAAAAAAGCTTTGCTAATCTAATTTGTATTTGTCCAAATATGTGAATAGAGTCATTTGTTTTGTTAGCATACAAAGTCAAAGAATTAAATAAATTATTTGTCCTGTTTAAAGCGCTCCATCTACCGTTCATCCAAAATTCTACTAATCCAGGGCAGCATTAGCTTAATGCTGTGCTTAATACTTTAGAAGAACTGCTGCTAAGACAAGTTATACCACATGAATGGATTCAAAAATATTATTAACATTAGCAAGTTTGAGCATTGCAAGCATGAACATGCTATAATACCATCTTGGTTTTTCAATTAAACTACTCACCTAGTGAGTAGCCCAATGACTGTTTTCTCTGTTACTTCCAGCACCACACCTTGCTGACTCAGTTCTACTGATCCATTTCTAAGGCTAGAATTCTCCACTTTTAATAATTCCACTCAGGTGTCTATAAAGTTCTCAACTTAGGTTCACCTATGAGTCACACAGGTAGAAAATCTGATGCACAGAAAAGGGAATTTATATAAATGGAGTGAGATTCAAAGAGTTTAGCTCATTACCCTCTATACTCCTACTGCGAATTAGGAGTGAGACCCACATCCTGTCTCTTTAATTAAATTCAACCCTATAAGTTCAATATTTGCAATTCAGAATAAAAATACTTTGCTGCTCTCCAGTGCTTATTCCAATTGATGCAACCCAGATATGGCAACCCTATATTTAAGAAAATATAGCAATATGAGAAGATAATGCATGTCAACGTATGCATTGTCATATTCTCTAGATTTTTCACAGAAATAATCATAACTGTGGTACCAATATTTAACTGAGAATTAAAGATATAGGATATTGTATGTGTGTATGCATATCTGCTTGTCAGTACACTGCTTATACGTTGTAGTTGGTGGTACTGTATATAGGCAGTGGTATGTTGGCTTGCAAGGTAGTCTGTATCTTACAGAGCCTATATTTCAGGGAGTTAGCATGAGCATAATTCATACAAAACTGTGCTTTTGAGGGGCTGCCACAAAGAAGAGGGGATCATGTTATTCTCCAAAGCACCACAGGGCAGGACAAGAAACAATGGTTGGAAACTGATCAAAGAGAAAAGCAACCTGGAATTAAGAAGAAACTTCCTGACAGTGAGAACAATCAACCAGTGGAACAGCTTGCTTCAGAAATCGTGGGCGCTCCATCACTGGAGATTTTTAAGAAGAGACTAGACAGTCACTTGTCTGAAATGGTATAGGATCTCCTGCTTAAGCAGTGGGCTGGACTAGAAGACCTCCAAGGTCCCTTCCAGCTCTATTCTATTCTATATTGGAAGATCCAGCAAGACAGTAGATAAAACTGGAAAACATACACGAGGTAGCTGGATCCACAAGCCATTTTTTTCTTGCAAATATTTTTATAAACATAGATGATAATATACATTCCAAAAAGGATATACAGGTAGTCCTCAACCTACGACCACAATTAAGTCCAAAATTTCTGTTGCTGTGAGAAAGTTTTTAAGTGAATTTTGCCCCAGTTTATGTCCTTTCTTGCCACAGTTGTTAAGTGAATCACTGCAGTTGTTAAGTTAGTAACACGGTTGTTAAGTGAATTTGACCTCCCCATTGACTTTGCTTGTCCGAAGATCACAGAAGGTGATTACATGACCCAGGACACTGCAACCGTCATAAATATGAATCAATTGCCAAGCATCTGAATTTGGATCACATGACCATCAGGTTGCTGCAATGATCGTAAGTATGAAAATCGGTCATAAGTCACTTTTCCAGTGCTATTGTAATTTTGAACAGTCACTAAATGAGCTATTGTAAATTGAGGATTACCTGTACTTGTAATTAAGATAGGTCAATGTAATTGAAGCCGAGGAGACACCTTAATCACTTTACAATAATACAGTAAGACAGTATGTAATAAAGAAGAGATTTAGTTACAAATAGCTTGCTCCCTTTATTGGCTAACATTGCTCCAGCTTTGAATAAGAAGGATATAAGAGTCAAAAGATCAGTATTTACTTTGGAAAAATTAATAATTATCTTTCCCAACCTAAAACAACAATTTCAAAAATGTTTAAGTTATTATTGGAATTTATAAACATGCACATGCACCTCCCCCAAGTAGGTTTAAAAGAAGTACTGCATACAGATTTAGGAAAATAAATACATGAGATGGGGTAGGAAATACTATGGAAATCAAGTTACTTCAATTAGCTCACTAACAAGCGACGCAGTGACGATGGTACCTTGGTTGGCAGTTAACTCCAGTTAAAATACTGCAAATTACTCCTCAAAGTGTTGGAGGGACCAGATCTTTTTTTCATTTATGATAGACTAGCAAAAAGATTGCATCTTTCTTGAAGAAAGTTTTTGAGGAAGTCAGAATAGTCACTAAACAAATATAATCTATTCCAGATTTGAGATTATCATATATTTTCCAATGAATTAAAAAAGAATTTATTTGTACTCTCGGCTACTAATTCAATACTCGGACTAGAAATTCTTAGATGATTTATCATTGGACAGCTGCTGTGCTAAAGTATTGCTTTTCTTGAAAAAGTCACAGATTAAATTTGAAAGAGATGAATCACATTTTTGTCAGATCTGGAAAAATGTAGGCTTTGTTAATAATAACTAATTTTGACAGTGATATATGAGAATTATAACTGAATTGTGAGATATACTGTTTTTGCATGTTATGTTATATTCTTATTTCCTCCTTGCCTTTCAGAATATCAAAAGTGAAAAAATAAATTCTTATTTTTTAATTGCAAATTTGATTGGGTGATCAAAGCCCTGGTCTTTTTTACTCCATGCAGTGCATACTATACATGTTAAAAAGTTAGCTTTGATCACAATTGTGCTTTCTGTTTTGAAACCAGTGGCCGTCGCTATGGGCACCACGGATGTGAGATAACGTGTACAAAGAAAAAAAAAGTGATTGCAGTGAATATAATCAAAGAGAGCAAGGAATTCTTAAAATTTTGCAGAGATGCAGGAAGTTGGAGTAAGCAAAATTTTATGTCTCAGACCAGTGTAGACTTTTGCTTTTTATCAGGATATTAATCTAAGAAAGAAATATTATTGAACATTTGTCAATCAGAGAAAATGTATCATAAAGTGAATAGGCTTGCATTGTGGAATATCGTATCTGACTATAAAGTTCCAAAATAATAAGGGTGACATATTATGGAAGTAAATCTTGAGAATAAATTGAATGTTTAGCAATGTTTCAAAATTCAACAGGAAGTACATGATTCTTAGTTATTTAATGTTCTTATGGATAAATACATAAAGAATGCTTGTAGTTGTTGGTTGAGGGTATGTAGATTTGTATGCAGATAATACCAGATAACTTGCAGCAAACTTTAGTTTGCATGTTACGACAAGAAGTATGGAGCTGAAAATTAATCTAATAACATTTTGCAAAAGAAGTGATAATGGCTGTATACAGTGCTTTTTTTGTCATAGAACCCACGGAACAGAGGTCCGGCACTTTTTTCAATGGATTTTCCAAGTTTTAAAAGTAACTTTTGAAAATTTGATGTTTGGTCCACATGGACTTGAATCGCCCTGTTGAGTATAGCAGGTCGGCAGCAAAATCATTAAAATGGTGCATGCGGATTGCTTGTGTGTCGAGTCCGATGCATGCGTACTTTGTCCGCACTGGTTGCAATGGCACTGCTCAGCTTGTGGCACTGCTCTGCTTGTGATTGGTCGTGTGGTCGCGCCCTGAGTGCTTACTGCAGGCAGCGACCGTTATGTTTCGTTACACAACTGACATGTGGGTGTGTGTACAATGATTGACTACATGCGAACGGTTTTTTTTTATTTTAAAAATCATTGGTAAATTAAAAATCTTTTTTTTAATTTTTAGTGTAAAATTTACTATGAACATTTGCCTTAAATACAATAAATTAAATTTATGTTAAGAACTGAATATATATTTTTTTAAATAAAAGATTAACAAGATGTGAGTTCCAGCACCTTTTTTCTTACAAAAAAAAGCACTGGCTGTATATGAACAGAAGTTGCTTCTGCCAACTTTGTCAGGTAAGAAAAGAATTGAATATAAGAGAAACATATAAGTAAGTTGGGTGCAGAAGAAATGGAGCATTTAAAGATGTGTATTTAACAAGATGCAATATATACAGTAAGTTCAAATAGGTGTTAAATATGGATCATTGTGAAAGAAGTACATTGATATGATTTGATTGTAGGGATAGGATGATTGAGGATCCATCTGGAAAACAAATACACTAAATGATTGTGAATGGGTCAAGAAGAAGGAGAAGACCCAAGAAAGTTGTAGTTAGGTGAAACTACTGAAATCCTCAGAAAGAGAAAGTGGAAAAGTTTAAAGAACAAAAGTGGGGACATATTGGAAAAAAGGTTTGCAAGGATAGAAATATATGAAGCGATACATGAATGTTGTCAGTATAAACTTGTGTTGGCAATGTTTCTTCTCCATATCTCAGTTCTTTAGTTTGTTAGTTCTATGTTTCTTAGATCTTTTTTGCATTTTGCTACCAATGAAGTGGAATAGTGTGATGGATCCATATGTACAAATGTATATAATATATGAATGCAAATATAGCTTGATTTATGAACGCATGAAAATGAAAATATCAATCCAATTTTTTGAAACTATCTTTAAAAATATCCTATCCATCAGGATGATGTTATATGTTATTATACTATTCAAGTAATTTTTAGTTCAAGCAGACTATAAATAGTAAAGCATATTATTTTCTGTTTACTTACAATTGGTTCCAGTACTTAGTCACAAAACTTAATTTTTCTTGCTGTTTGAGCCACTACTTTGTTGGGGCTACTGCTATATAAATAAAATAAGTCACATCACTGGAGGTTTTAAAAAGAGACTAGGCAAGCACTTTTCTGAAATGCTATAGGTTCTCCTGCTTGAGCAGGGAGCTGGACTAGAAGACCTCCCAGGTCCCTTCCAGCTCTATTCTATTCTATATTCTGTCTAACTCAGAAAGAAAAAGAAACTACATAGACTGTGCAAATCCAGTCCTATATTTTTGCTTTGTAGAGCAGATCTGAGCATTTTACAGCCCCTGGGTCACATCCAGCCATTTCGCTGTCCCTGTTTGGCCCACATGTGGTCGATTGGAAATTAGAAATCAAATGTAAATAAGTATATGCCATGCAGTTAATACAACAGCATTGCTTTAATTTTGAAGGTGCCTGCTATTTTTTTTTCCAATTTATGTATTTACATAGGTGTGTGCCTATGCCCTTTCATGGGCTATTGGTTTGAGCCTCCACAACATTCCCAGTTTTTCATGTGGCCCCTTGGGAAAATTAATTGCTCACCCCTGTTGTAGACAAAGCTTCTGAGTCCATCTCTTATGTTAATCTAGTGTAATCCTGAATCTTCCAAACTAGATACCTATATTTAAACTATCTAAGCTAAGATCAAACTATGATTTCATGTCTTGCCTGACAAGTCTAATTAGAACTTCTTTATAAATGTGAAAAACTGCCTCTTTTTAAAAGACAACACTCTTTCTTTCAAAAAGACACGAACTTCTTTTGGATCCAGTTGATCAATTCTCTCTATTATTAAAGGCTTGACAGAAAAGAATTAGTGCAAGTTGAATTTCTCCAGGTGTTCTACCAAAATCCTGAGGCTGCAAAATCAGAAAGAAATGCAAGCAATTTTAAAAGAAAGTATTAAAATGACATTTTGGATTTTATCTAATCTGTAATTCAAAGATACTTGCAAAATATTTTTTGGAAATGCAATTTTCTTCTTTGTTCATAGAATGTTATGGGTAACTATAGGTGCACATTGCCTTATTGGTAAATCCCTACCTCTTCTATTCCTCTTTCTGTCCTTATTTTTTTTATAACTTATCTATCTATTAAGGAGGAAAAATGGAATAGCTGCACTTTTAATATGTTAATGGTAAGTGCTGTCTGTCTGGAAGCAACCCAAGTCAAAATGAATTTAAATGATCGATCAGCAAAATGCTTTATGGATAAGTCAGATATGACTACAGTATTAAGGACCAAGCTCCATGGACAAGATATTTGTTAGCAATTTCAAAAGTGCTGATGGTCAGAATAAATCAGTTATGTTTACCACAATTGCTAAGAGATGATTTTCAAGATGTCTGCTTCTAGGACTCAAATCCAATCTGATATTAACAACTCTTATAGAGTAAAGTGCATACTTGGCGGTGAATCTGGTTGATTAGGCATTAATCCAGAAAGCAAGAACTTCTTCCTCAGCTCAAGCTCAAAAAATTCACCTCTGGATGTTGAGTATAAAAGAGAAAATATAAACCCTCCATCTTGTTATTGCTTGATGTTTTGGTATAAGGTCGTTTCCTCAGTCCAAGCCTGTGGTTTCTTTCTGCACATGATTCATGACCGTGATTCTGCTAGTTCTCAATCTACGCTTTGAACCTAGGTCTCAGACAAAGAGAGAACCTGTTCTTGTTCAGGTTCTGTTTCCTTTAAAAGGATCTTTCTCTGATTTTGTCTTATTTTCATTCCTGCTTCTAACTGCCAATGAAAGCAAAGGAATCCAAACCAAGGAAAACAAAAGAGTAGAACAAATCAATCTAAATTTTACACTGTTGAAACAAGTGGCAGCAACACCTTCAACAAATATCAAAACATTCTTCAGAAAGGTGCTAGCTGGATCTGCAACCACCACAGAATATCTACAAACATCACAGTTTCTTAACCAGGTCTATAATCTATTTGTATCCAATATTAAGTATTGAAACTTAGCTTCCAAAAACATTGGTTTCAAAGAAGGTAAAAAGATATTTCCAAAGAGCTGATATGCCAACGTTTTCTCCTTTATTGATTTTTAATGCCAATATTTTTAGGACAAAAGAAACTTGATCCGAGGATGCACACAGGATAAAATCCCTGTAATTATCAATATTCATCATTGCTGATTTAGACATGGCTGTTTTCTTTAAATTGTGATAGCTGCTTTATCTTATCAGACAGATATTATATAATCTGTGGACATTTGGTAGAATTAATCTTGTATCTCATGGTGTCAGGTGAAGTAACTAAATGTACAGTATGCATTAATTCATTTATTGTTTGAAAATACTTCTCATCTTAAGCTGTCTTTGGAGGTTTATGCTCAGTGAGCATGAATTCATTTTTGGCTCCTGTTAATATTTAGCATTTTTGTCTAAGCAAATCTGATCGAACCAAATTGAGAGCTTGTATTAAGACCTATTTGGAAGCGATCACTGCGGCAAGATCTCAGTATCTTTCCGCATTGATCACGTCTGCGGAATCTCGTCTGGCTGCCCTGTTTAGGGTGACTCGCTCTCTCCTGGATACGGGGAGGAGGGAGGAACCTTTGCAGGGCAATGCCGAAGAATTTAACACCTTTTTCACAGACAAGGTCACTCAGATCCGGACTGACTTGGACTCCAATTGGAATGCAGTGTCGGCTGACAATGAGTCAGTTGAGATGACAGAGGCCCGTCTTAGTCCTGTTGTATGGGATGAGTTCGACCTGGTAACCCCTGATGATGTGGACAAGGCCATTGGAGCTGTGAGTTCTGCCACCTGTTTACTGGACCTGTGCCCCTCCTGGCTGGTTTCGGCTAGCAGGAAGGTGACACGGAGCTGGGTCCAGGCAGTTGTTATCGCTTCATTGAGGAAGGGGTCCTTTCTGGCTCCCTTAAAGGAGGCACTTGTGCGCCCCCTCCTCAAGAAGCCTTCCTGGACCCGGCAGTTTTAAATAATTATCGTCCAGTCTCCAACCTTCCCTTTTTGGGGAAGGTTGTTGAGAAGGTGGTGGCACTCCAACTCCAACGGTACTTGAATGAAACTGATTATCTGGGCCCTCAGCAGTCTGGGTTCAGGTCTGGTTACCGCACGGAAACTGCTTTGGTCGCGCTGATCAATGATCTCTGGCGGGCCCGGGATAGAGGTTATTCCACTATCCTGGTGCTTCTTGACCTCTCAGCGGCATTCGATATCATCGACCATGGTATCCTTCTGCGCCGGTTGGAGGGGCTTGGAGTGCGGGGCACCGTTCTACGGTGGTTCACCTCCTACGTCTCTGGCCGGTCGCAGTCGGTGTTCGCAGGAGGTCAGAGATCGGCTCCGAGGTCTCTTCCATGTGGAGTCCCTCAGGGGTCTGTTCTCTCACCTCTGCTTTTTAACATCTACATGAAGCCGTTGGGTGAGATCATCCGTTGACACGGGGTGAGTTATCATCAATATGCTGATGATAGTCAGCTTTATATCTCTACCCCGCGTCATTACAGCGAAGCAGTGGAAGTGATGAACCGGTGCCTGGAGGCTGTTGAGGTCTGGATGGGTGCCAACAGGCTCAGACTCAATTCCAACAAGACGGAGTGGCTATGGGCTCTGCCTCCCAAGGACAATTCTAACTGTCCGTCCATTACCCTGGGGGGAAAAGTTTTGTCCCCCTCGGAGAGGGTTCGCAACTTGGGTGTCCTCCTCGATCCACAGCTAAGTTTGGAACATAATTTTTCGGCTGTGGCGAGGGGAGCATTCGCCCAGGTTCACCTGGTGCGCCAGTTGCGGCCCTATTTGGACCGGGAGTCACTCCTCACAGTCACCCATGCCCTTGTCACCTCGAGATTCGACTACTGTAATGATCTCTACATGGGGCAGCCTTTGAAGAATGTCCGGAGACTGCAAGTAGTCCAGAATGCAGCCGCGCGAACTGTCTTGGGTCTCCCAAGACATGCTCATATCACTCCAGCTCTCCGCGAGCTGCACTGGCTACCTATTGGTCTCCGAACACAATTCAAAGTGTTGGTTATGACCTATAAAGCCCTTTATGGCAATGGGCCAGGATACCTGTGGGACCGTCTTCTGCCTCATGAATCCCAGCGACCGGTTAGGGCGCATAGGGTTGGCCTTCTACGGGTCCCGTCTGTTAGACAATGTCATCTGGCGGGGCCTAGGGCAAGGGCCTTCTCCGTTGCTGCCCCAGCCCTCTGGAACCAGCTTCCCTCAGAGGTTCGTACTGCTTCCTCCCTCCTAGCTTTCCGGAAAGCACTGAAGACACATCTATGCCGACAGGCTTGGGGCATATGAGCTGTGCTCTGCCCCTCGGCCCTAAGAGTGTCCCGCCACCAGCGGCTGTGAGCTGAATGTGTTTGTATGTTGTGTGAATGAGATTAATTTTTTAAATTTTTAATTTAACTGTGTTTTTTAATTGTGTTGTTGCTGTGAGCCGCCCTGAGTCTTGTGAGAAGGGCAGCATATAAATAAAATAAAATAAATAAATAAATATGTATTTAACAAACTCACAATTTATTTTGAAAAAGTATAGATAGAAAACTTTAAATACTGAGAAATTTTCACTAAATAGCTCAATCCTTCAACTAGAGGAGAGACTGACGCTGAAATTGAGGCTGTTTTGAATGAGCATTTTAAAATGGCAAATTACAAGAAAGATATGGAAAAATATATTAGACTGAATGCATAAATGAAACTAGTTGAAGTCTTAATAATTAAAAGAAATATACAAATAACAAACCAGAAGAGTGATTTGGATAATTTTCTTATTCAGGATTTACAAAACAGATTTGTTAAAGTTTTGAAGGATTTCCTGAGAAGAGATAGGAGAAAATTAAAAGAAATCAAGTTTTGGGGCACTACTTAATGGGATTAGACAAGATTGTTAAAACCAAAGTGAAGAAATACAAAGTTGGTTTATTTAATCAAGTTTAAATTTGTTGTTTCCAGTAACCCTTAATGAACTTTTATAAAGCAGGACTGAATGACAAGGATTTAAAGATTTGTTTATAAATAAAGACAGTGATGAGAAGACGACATTTTTGTTGCATTTTCAGAGAAAATGATGTTATTGTGTTAAGAGGGAAGGAAGAGAATGTAAAGTTAAATATATATATGTTGTTATTTCTTAGAACCCTTAATGGACTTTTGCTGTCAAGGATTGAATGACAAGGCTTTAAGAGTTTCTTTATAGGTAAGAGATGAAGATCTGAGGGGAAGAGATACTTTATTGTATATTCAGAGAAGGTGATAAGTTAGTGAAATTGTAGTATACTTTTGTGATGAAGGGGGAAGTTATTTCTTTTTTTTCAGTTTCAAGTTCTTTATTAATTTTACAATATTACATTTACATATTTGAAAAGTAGCGTGGCGGCTGAGCACAGTAATTCCGTTACATTTGAATATCATCAGTACAAATCTCAAATCATTACAACAAACTAATTCCCTCTCTTTCCCCCATGATATCTACTGTCATGTTCAAACCAATACAGTTCTTATTCTATTAATCAAACAAAAAATACCTTTCTAATATTCATCAATAATCTTCAGTCTATACATATCTTAATTAATTTGACATTCCACCTTTTAGACAATAACCTAGTAAGTTTTTCTTAACTTTAATTTGCCATTGATGTTTAAGTTTAACATTTCCAGGTTTTAAATGATCCCTATTTCTAAGTCTCCTATCTCACATTTGGAGCTAATAATTTTTTTTCTTTTCTTCCTTTCACTTCCTTCCTTTCTTCCTTTCCAGAAAGAGAACAAAAAATTGAAAATAAACCACCAACATTTATACCACAAACCCATATACAAATTTAATTATTAGTACTTATACTTTTAAGTTTTACTTAACCTTTGTCTCAACTCATAACAATATCTTAAATTCAAATCTTAATTATTTGTAGACGTTCAGATTACATTTAATATTTATTTTTTCAAAATTTTAATTAAACACAATTCCTTTATCCCAATTGCTCATACATTCTAATATTTAAAATACACATCTTATATATAACTTCTACCCTCTATCTTACCCATCTAATGACAATATAATATTCTTATTTCAACATATTTCTAGATTTTATATGACCAAAATTTTCTTTATCTCAAATCGTTACAATGTCTTGTGTTCAGAATACATATTCTATCTATTTAGATATATTCTATTTTGGATTTCATATATAGATCAGAACCCCAATCTTTTTCAATCTTATTCTAGCTTTTTTCCTCTGCCAGGTCATTTTTTGTATTTTTGCCTTTAAATCATCAAAAAAATCTCCTTGTATTGTTGTGGCTATTGTTTGATGTTGATAAGAACGTCCAGTTGATGTTTTCCTAAGAGGATTTGATTTAGCCAATAGTCTCTATATTTTTCCAGTTCGATGCAGTTGTCCCGAAGTATTTATCTTCTCTTTCATCTGTTTTTCTTGTTTATCTTCAAATTCCTTCTGGTTTATAAGAAACACCCTTTCCTTGTTCTCTAGTATCAATTTCTTTTTTGTGTTTTCTATTGTCTGTATTTGTTGAGTATCTAAGTCTTCTGTCATAACCTTTGGTTGTTTCACTTTATAGAATTCTATATAGATAATTCTTTGATTGAAGTCATAGTTTGAGTTTGTATATCCAGAGCTTGCATACGTAGAGTTTGGATCATCGCTTTTAACATACAAAGATTTTGTTCCTGTACTTCCTCTGTAGAAGAAATCCTTTCCTGTTCTCCTTCCATTGTAATATATTAAACTCAAGAGAAAGAAACTGACAGTCAGAAAGTCCACCAAATAGGGAGCTGAGCTGAATTTTGCAGATGGTGTTTCAAGGTTATTTTTTTATCTTGTCTATTTTCAAAGCTGTCAACAAGTCTCTTAGAGAATAGCAGGTTACGTCTTAGAGTTAGTTGGGTCTTTTTAGTTTTTTTTTCACTCTATTTTAAGGGGGGGGAAACCCCAAATCTTCAATAGTAATTAGAATAAAAATCAAGGAAGAAATATATATAGAGAGAGCAGAAAGTTGCAAATCTTATAATCCAGCAATTTTAGGAAATAGGATTCCAATTAAGATCTCAGTATTTTTCCAACATTTTAAACTCCCAAGTGGTTGATAGCTGCTGTTTCTGGAGGGAGGGCTAGAATCTCCCTTCCCTCACCACAGGGGGGAACATACTTTAGCAGCTTATGCAGGTAATTAAGTAGTTAGGATGCAAGAGAGGCAAACCTCACCCAGTCCTGTCCATGCTGCTTTGAAGTTGCCAGATGGTAGTGTGACTTCACCTGTTTGCAGCCTAGGGACGAGCCATATTTCTATGGCCGGTCCTTTCGTTTGCCAGTTTGGAGGGATCGCCTGGTCTGACGGAAGAGTTGCTGCTCTCCCAGGATCCAGCGAAAGCCCCTCCTTGCTGGTCGCCTCTTTGGGGTGATTTTCGGCCCTTTTCAGGGCCCCCAGCGATGCGAAACTGAACGGGGGAGAGAGAGCAAGTCTCCCAACCATCCATGGAGGCTGTGTGACGAACCGGAAGTCTGGAATTTATTTCTTTATATCCTTTTCTTTTTTCTTTATTCATTTTTCTTTTTTATATTTTATTTTCTATCATTTCTTTTCATTATTTTATACTTCTTAGTTTGTATTGATTTTTTATCTTTGTAATAGTAAACTTTAATAAAAAAAATATAAAAAATAAATGTACATATTTGAATTCTGTAAAAAAAACCATTCCTTTTCCTTGTCCATAAGCTTTACAAAGTTCATTAATCTATCTCTTTTCTAATTAGATTATTGAAATATGAAAGGATTAATTAAATTAATAATTAATTACTTTTTGGGGGAATTCTACAGATAACAGCAGCCATTCAAATACCAGGTCAATTGCTTGATCACTTTCTCAAGACGTTCTTCATGGACGCCTTTTGCTGTATGTGTCATACAGCTTATGATTCACATCATAAATGTATCTCCAGACAAAGTGCATTTCATGTATTTTAAGCTTGCTATTTTGGAAATGGTCTTGTTTCTAAGAATATAATTAGATGTTGCTATCCTGTATCTCAGTGCCAAATTTTTAGTCTGCATTTTCACTCAGGTCCTTATGGTAACTTCTCCTGTTAGCTACATAAACATAGCCAAATCTATCTATCTATCTATCTATCTATCTATCTATCTATCTATCTATCTATCTATCTATCTATCTATCCACCCACACACACCCACACACATACCCTGGGTCATTAATGCAGCAATAGCATCCCCTAACAATCCAAATCATCCACCCACCCCTCGTATTTACACAACCTTTTCTTCAACTTACCCACAAATGAAACAGCCTTAAATTATCACTATTACTATAATGCCAGAATAAAATAGTTTTTTCCCTTCATTATACCAATTTCAAAGTGTGTATAATGTGTAAAATTTTGTCACTTGTGGGCAAGGTTAAGTACCTCTGTTATGGGTTTCACCAGAGGAGTGTTGGGAGTGCCTTATGAATGCTGGCCAGCACCCACCTATACCACCTTCTTTTCCAGGATGGCCCTGTCTTTTTGCACATTCCCTTTTACTTAAAATCTACCACCTTCTTCCTCTCTATTTTTAAGCTTCTGACAAGATGGAGTAGAGAAAACCAGACTTCCTCTATTTTATCTGAAAAATGGAGGCTCATTTGTGCACTTCCATATTATCAACACTGAAGTTAAGGAAGAGAAGAGCAAAGAAAAGCACTTGGGATCAATGAATTGTTTTTTTATGGACAGAACAATTATTTTCTTTTCTTTTTTAAGAAAAATTTCTTTAAATATATTAAATAATATATCTGGGTGTCTAGATTTGTAAACTTCAAAACATTTTCCATGGCCATGTATATTGATTTGTTCAAATTAAATTGCCTGGTGGGATAAATTCAACACTGGGTATTAATCCTTATATTCCTCCAAAGTATATGGAGTTGGCTCTGTATATGATAACACTTCCTAAGAAACTGTACACATCTTTATTCTTCTTTCTGGAAATTACATATAATTCCTTCTTTAGAACAATGATAGACTCAGCTACAGGTAGTCCTTGACTTAAAATCCAACATTTAGCAACTGTTTGAAGTTACAATAGACATCAAAAAAGATACTTACAACTTAGATTCAAAGTTTTGATGGTTCCCCCCCCCCCTTCCTGAAATCAAGTGATTGAATTTTGGATGCTCAGCAAACACCCCACATTTATGGCCATTCGCAGTGTTCCATAGTCATTTGACCACAAGTTACAACATTTACTTCCAGTTTCTGACAAAAAACACCCATTGCAAATAATGAGTTTGATGAACAACCATAGCATTTACTTAAGGACCGTCAGGTTGACTTTGCTTAATGACCATTGCAAAGAGGTTGTAAAATCAAGGGCAGTTACATGATGACCCTTGCATGTAACATGATTGCAGCCATAATTCCAGGCTCAATCACAGTTGTAAGTCGAAGATTACCTGTACAAGTAGTCCTCAGCTTGCAACCACAATTGATCCCAGAATCTATGTTGCTAAGTGAGAAATTTGTTGAGTGAGTTTTAACCCATTTTATGATTTTTCTTGCCACATTTGTTAAGTGAATCACTGCAGTTGTTAAATTAGTAACACAGTTGTTAAGTGAATCTGGCTCCCTCATTAACTTTGCTTGTCAGAAGGTTGCAAAAGAGGATCACATGACCCTGAGACACTGCAATTGTCATAAATATGAACCAGTTGTCAAGCACCCGAATATAAACCATGTGACCATGGGGATGCTGAAAAAGTCAGAAGTGTGAAAATTGGTCATAAGTCACTTTTTTCATTATTGTAATTTCAAACAGTCACTAAATGAACTCTTTTAAGTCAAGGACTACCTGTATTAGTACAGATTTGAATCAATGTCAGAATAATGTAAAAATACAAATTAATATTGACTTTAATTGAATCTGGGAATCATTTATGAAAAAGCCTGAAAGCAGTTCCCTTGGATCAGCCTTAAATTGATATTTAATCCATCATGTATGCTTAATGTTTGTTTTGTGAGGTTCTGCAAGTTTTATTCTTAAACTCAAATCTACATTAAAAGACTGAATAACATCTTTTGAAGATTCAGCATTCTGATGACACATAGCTCACATATGCATTTTTCCTCAGATCCAAGTGAGGCAGTATTTTATTTGGTTAGTTGTGATATCTTGTGTGCAGGAATTTAAGGCAGCTAACATAGTGTTCTATCCTATTTTTTCCTCATGCTGGCAACAACTATAGGAATCTATCTCACAAAGAGATAGGTTGGACTGTGAGTGACAAGCCTAAAAACCAATCACCGGCTTTCCTTCTGGGGTGTGAATTAAAATTTGAAATTCTGCAATGCTACTCCAGCACCTTAACAGTTCAACACAATAGCTTGATAGGCCCTTGACTGTACTAAGGGATGTGATGACAGAGAAAAAAAGTGAAACTTGAATCAGACAAGATGGAAATGCTATTATTGGACATATTATCTGTGGAAATGATAGCATTCAACATATTTTCCGTTTAAGTTCATAGTTTTGGGATTGCTTCTAGATCCATTTAAATTATTAGAAATATAAGTGTTTTCCATGGTACAAAATCAACATTTCTGTATGGCACTGAGTATGGATATTTGACAGGTTGGTTCATCGATATCCCAGGATAGTACATCAAACATTGTTCCCCAAAAAATCATTACACTGTGGTTTTATAGATTTTTACAGTACTAAAATTTAAGCAGTCATTTAATCTATATAACAGTTCCCTGCAGACAGGTTATTTCAGAGAACTACTTGTATGTTTCTTATCCAGAAATTTGGCTTAAAGGACTTATTCTGCTACACTTAGAAGGAAATGGAAATAACTGCTGCCATTATTTTTCCACTAACCTGTAATTATTTATTAAACTCAAACTTATATGTGGGACCCCTTTCTCCACTTGTTTCTGTGTGGTGTACTAGATCAGGCAAGGTAGGCTCATTTATTAAACAGTACTATGCAGACCCAGGAAGTGTTTGCCCTTCAGAATCTCATGCCCCTTGGAGGTTTTTTCCCCCTGGCATTTTGCAAATCCTTCAACAACTGTATGTCCCCTGGGAATGGCCCTATAGGTTAGGTGAGCCTCCAAGACTACGACTAAGTTATTCTGTTAGTTTTTAATTTTGTGTTCACCTGCAGTCACAACTGAAATATGGGCACCTATATAAATTAATATTATAAACAAAATGTTACCTTGATACAGTTACTGTGTTAATATTGTTTTTCATTTTCTATTTGTCTTTGGCCCAGATAGGATTTCAGAGGTTTTTAACAGAAGCACAACATGAAGCAAGCAGAAATCAGATAATGGCAAATAACTTCAAAAATCTTGCCAAGAAAGCTGCAGTGACTTGTCCAGGCAGCCTCCAGGAGTCAATACTGACTTGAAGGTACAAAAAAAAAGCAGTTTTCTTTTATTGAGCTTGTTTCTAGCCACTTGCTTTGGGATATGAAAAGGGCAGCAAGTGTATTTATGAATGCCAAGGACATACTTTCAAATACTTTTCAGGCTGCCTTAAATTTCAAAATAATTTAATTGCAGTGATAGATATTTTGTGGGAAGTAGGGATTTGCTTCTCTGCTTCAGGTAACAAATAACTGGCTTTTCATGTAAGATTGTAGCTTGAATTTTTAGTTGCTAGCTGGCTGGAATATTTAAATCTGCAGATAGCATAGGTTTGAATGTCCATATTGTTAAAAGCGCTCATCAGTGGTGTATTGAATCTTATAGTTATAACTACTGTTTTACAGATGTGGGTCACACCTATCATTAGTGATGTAAATGACATTTATTTATATTTATTTATTTCTTAGATTTCTATACCGCCCCTCTCCCATAGGACTCGGGGCGGTTTACAGCCCAATTAAAACAGATAATAATAATAAATATTTAAAAATAAATTAAATTAATACATAGCTGTTACTAAAACCTGTTAAAATCCCAATTCTAAAACCCGAACAACCTTGTTTAAAAAATTTACATAGAGATTTACATAAAACCCGAGGAGGTCTAGGCCAGGCCGGCTTGATTGAAGAGATGAGTCTTCAACTCTCTTCTGAAGGTGCGGAGATCATGACACGTCCGGAGTTCTGGGGGGAGCTCGTTCCACATCGTCGGTGCCCCCACAGAAAAGGCTCTCCCCCTGGGCGCCACCAGCCGACACTGCTTAGCCGATGGCACCCTGAGGAGGCCCTCTCTGTGGGAGTGAACTGGTCGATGGGAGGTATTTACTGGCAGAAGGCGGTCTTGTAAATAACTGGGTCCTATGCCATGGAGCGCTTTAAAGGTGGTAACCAATACCTTGAAGTGCACCCGGAAAGCCACCGGCAACCAGTGCAGCTCACACAGGATGGGGGCCTGCCAGGGTGCCCCCACTACCACCCGCGTGGCCGCATTCTGCGCCAGTTGAAGCCTCCGCGTGCACTTCAAGGGGAGCCCCATGTAGAGAGCATTACAATAGTAATGTTATACCATAAATGACATTTATTATAACAATGTTTTAAACTTGTTCGTGTGTATTTTGTACCGTTGTCACAACCATCCAGTGGAGCTCATGATTTCCCAGTTGCTGCTCTCCCGATGTGTTTGATTTCCAACTTCCCCAATGCCCCCTCTAACGAAATTCCATTCATAGGGCACCGGACTGGACAAACTGGCATAACATAAGCGAAACTGCAGTGAAACGTGTCTTTTTACAAGGTTCTCTGAATCTTGGCTGACTTGAGGTTTAAGGGAACGTCGGTTTCTGGGTGGAGTTGCTTCCTCTCGATTAATTGAATAGCAATGACCGGAGGGGCTCGATGTTTTCTGGAAAGGTTTTAATGGAAGAGCTCTCGTGCGAGCCTCCCGTGACGTCACCCGATTCGCCCCCGCCCGGAGACCAGCCGCCCGCCTGTAGAATTCGGAAGGAAAACAACCGTTGACAGAAGAGCAATTGCTTATCTCTTTCGCTATTAAGTTAGAAGGCGGACTCTCGGCAACCGTTACTTCCCCATGTGTGACGCACGCCGCGTCTTCATTGGGGCAGCGTTCGAAAGCTTCGGCTGCAATTGGAGAAAGCAGGATGGAGAGGCGGGCTTTCGGAAGAGAATGTTGTGGCAAGCTCTGGAAGATTCCTCCGCCCGCCATATAAACTTGGAAGGGGAAGCGCCTCCGAAATTACAGGTCGAGTAGACGAGCGAGCGGGGTAGGTGGCCGGCTGCTGAGGGTGTCGCGAACGGCGATGGGGAAAGATTATTATCGTATTCTGGGCCTGGCCCGCGGGGCTAGCGAAGATGACATTAAGAAGGCGTATCGCAAGCAGGCGCTGCGCTACCATCCTGACAAGAATAAGGACCCTGGAGCCGAGGAGCGATTCAAAGAAATCGCCGAGGCGTACGACGTGTTGAGCGACCCGAAAAAGCGCGAGATTTTCGACAAGTTCGGCGAGGAAGGTGCGTGCCGAGAGCCGGGCCCGAGGAGTGGGGGAGTCGTGTGAATAGGCGGGAGGGGAAATCGAGTCTGCAATAAATTGGGGGGTGTTGGGGGAGTCTAGGACACGTAATCGCTCATCCCAAGTTTTCGGGGGGGGATCTAATTGGTTTAGAATTGGGCTGTCTTGTTTAGACTGGCGAAATTGCCTTAGTGTACTGTCTTTGGTGTATTCTCTAAGAGGAAAATTGAAATCGCCTGGCTCACAGGGTTAAATCGCAGGACGCAAGGAAAAAAAAATTACTGGTTGGTGGGCCAGGAGAGCAGAATTAAATCCCCCCCGTTGAATTTTTTTTTCTCCCGGAAGCCAATGAAATTAGAAAGTGAAACTTTAAAATGAAACAACTGTACTCGGGCAGGGGACTTGAATAAATGTTTTCAGCTTTGAAATATTTTATCTTTAAAATTTGCTTAAGCCAAAGAGTCTCCTCCCTCCTTCGGCTGTAGTTTCTCTGACATTAAAAATTTCTACTCAGCTGTTTCCCTTGATTGCTAATAATCTTGTCCTTACCCTGAAAGAAAGCTGCTAACTTTCCAGTTTGCTGTTATATTGCCAGATCTAGCGTTTAGCTCCTATTAATAAATACTCTTCTCCCAGCGGCTGTGGAAAACGACCGTGTTGGGACTAATTTCCCACGGAAGGAGGAGAAAACAAGTTCTTTTATTCTTCCTTCTGGAAACTGGCCAGATGAGTTGCCATCTTTGAATTGTTCTGATTGTATTAAGGTCACTCCTCAAAAATCCACCATTACTTTACAGGTTCTTCCTGTCTAGGAAGCTTACTTGAGCCAGGTGAAAATGCTTTGTGTAGAAAAGTAAAAAAATAATATAATAAGTTGCAGAATTTCTCCTGTTTCTAATGATTTTATTGACACTAATAAAGATTGCTAAGTGTATACTTTCTGTCAACTTTCTACCTTGTGGCATGTATATTTTAAAGAACATCATTGCATCCCTAGCATTTATAAAACAGCATTTAAAATGGACACTCCTCCTATACAATTTGTACAGATTTGAGATAGCTTTTCAGTACTGGCTTCTATTGTCTTGCTTACTTACATTCATACGGTAGTAAATGCTCAGCAATTTTCCTCTGAAGAATTGGTAAAATATGTATTCACTGCATATATTTGGGTTGCATGACAAGCTGTCTAAAATAGGTGGAGCCTTTCCTGCAGTCTTCTAGTAGTAGCTAGAATATTCTAGCATATTCTTATGCTAGTGACCTTTCCAATATTTTATTTGTGCTGAATTTTTTTTTATAATTCTTAAAAGATACATATTGTTTTATGCAGTTGAGGTAAAAATGAACAATAATTTGTCTTATATCTACAATAACATTCAGTTCAGGAGAGTGTTAGACTGAAAAACTGAAAAAGGTTTTTTGCTGATGTTATATAGTTAAATCATGAACATGGGAAAAAGGAAACTGAGAAAAAAATGGAGGTGAAAATTTGAGGCATTTCTAAGATTAGCCCTATTTGACATTCTCAAAATAAAAATATTAAAAAGAAACTTTGAAATGGAGCACATATTACAATATGAGACATCAGACATGAGTATTACTGGATGAAGTGTATTTTTATGTTTTCTATATTTCAGGATTAAAAGGTGGTGGTCCCAGTTGTAGTGGAGGAGGTCCTAATGGTACTTCATTCACTTACACTTTCCATGGAGATCCTCATGCCATGTTTGCAGAGTTCTTCGGTGGACGGAATCCTTTTGATACCTTTTTTGTTCAACGGAATGGGGATGAGGACATGGATGTTGATGATCCTTTTTCAACTTTTCAAAACTTTGGCAATATTGGTTTTACTCGTGGTCGTGGAGGACATGAAAACATCCGCAAGAAACAAGATCCTCCAATCATCCATGAGTTGAGGGTGTCGTTGGAGGAAATTTACACAGGTTGCACCAAGAAAATGAAAATTTCACACAAGCGTCTCAATCCAGATGGGAAAAGCACACGTAGTGAGGATAAGATTTTAACAATAGAAGTAAAACGAGGGTGGAAAGAAGGAACCAAGATCACATTCCCCAAAGAAGGAGACCAAACACCAACCAACATTCCAGCTGATATTGTTTTTGTTCTAAAGGACAAGCCACACAACACTTTTAAGAGAGATGGGTCTGATATTGTATACCCAGCTAAGATCAGCCTCCGTGAGGTAAGTTAAAAAGCTAGATTTGTCATTTGAAAGATGAACTAGGTAATAAAATGTCTGAATTATTGCATATATATGGATTATCCAAATTAAACATTAATCTAACTGTAAGAATAGATTTGTTGCAACTTTAAATAGCCTCTAAAAGTATATACTCTCAAGACACTGGCAGCATTATGGAACACATGCTGGAAGCGTGCTTCTTATTGCTATAGTAGCTTGAACAGGAACAATATTAAAGTATATTGGTATACATGTGGCATTCAGGTCTTTTTGTAATTTTCTCTTATCATGAAATCTAATTGAAGCCATTGTCAAGTGAATGAAAATGACATGTTCCCTAGTTTTTCTCATTTATAAAATATGTACTGATTTATGTGGTTTATTTTTATATACAGGCTTTGTGTGGCTGCACTGTGAATACACCAACATTAGATGGTAGAACCATACCAATGATATTCAAAGATGTTATTAAACCTGGCATGAAGCGAAGAATTCCTGGAGAAGGCCTTCCATTTCCCAAGAATCTAAATCAGCGAGGAGATCTTATTATTGAATTTGAAGTAAGATTCCCAGACAGAATTCCACAGTCTTCCAAGAGCGTCCTAGAACAGATCTTGCCAATATAATAAGACTGGCACCAATTGGACTGGACTATCTCTAATATGGAGGATTACAGACTGGAATCAAGATTTCAGGGTCTGTTTTGGCAGTGGACATGAGAGTAACTTTATGCTACAAAATGTTTCAAAGAATCCATTGAAAAATGAGTATTGCACTGCTAACTGACTTTAGACCCAGATTGCCTCTACTCATAGCATTTATAACCGGGAGCATTTGCTGAAAGAAACAGGAAAACATCTCAAAAATTTGAATCTGAGTATGGCAACCAGTCATGATTTCTGCTTCATCTATTTGACAAGCCCTAGTCAGACCATGCCCATGCAGATTCTCATTAGAAAAAAATGAGACTAAAATCTAAACTGGACTTCAGAAGTAAACATCTTCAATCTCTTGTCTATCTTGTATTGTGTTGTCTTTGTCTTTTACATTATTTCCTGAAGGGGGATAGGCTATTTTTAGTAAGTATTCAGATTTCCAGCTTCCTTGATATTCCTATGGTACTCTTTAAATAGTACCAAATGCTGACATTCTGGAAAGAAGTTGTTCATATAGCCATAAAAAATTGCCTCTTTCAGAAAGTTGAGTAGGGCTTTTTCTAATACTAGGCAGCTCTTGAACGCATGCAAAAAAATTACAGGAAACTATCTGATTTACAGACTTGCCAGAGAATTTTTTTCTATACAGACATATTTATATGTCCTACTAGAGGACTTAGTCTAAAGAACTGAATGTATCAAGTCTGTCAAATTTACAGTTGAAAATTTTAATAAAAAGACTGGAGTCTTGCTTATTGATATCTATGCTTAAAATATTTGTTGTGCAGTTTTGCTCCTATGATTATTAAAAATTTGATAAATGCCTAATTAAATTTGATGATTGCTGCAAATTGACAAAATAGCAGATACTTAAAACTACACATGAATTGTCACTGTTTTCTGTCATGGGAAAAAGACGTGTAATTCTAAACCTTTTTTTAAGAAAATTACTAAAAACCATTTGTTTTCTTCAGATTGAATCAATGATAAGGAGAAATAATCTTTACTGTAATTAGAATATAGTTGTAGCTATCTAATGAAGAATACAGATTTTGTGCTGCCAAGTATTTTGAACAGAAATTCCGTCAGGCTCTTTGATTCTTCAGGAGGATTATTGCAGAAAAGTAATAGAGATGGTTAAGAAATCTAGTCAATTCTTCCAAAAATTTATATTGTTTCATATCCCCAATTAGATTATTGATAATTTAACACTTGACTGGTTTGGGAAAAGGACACATTGTCATTCACAGACAGCTAACATTCTAATGCTAATACTAAAAGTACACACTCCTTGTTTGTAAGGATTTAATAAATATAAATTCCAAAGTGTCATATATTTGGTATCCGTATGAAAGTAAAACCTTGTGCCTCTTCTTTAAGATAGTATACATGCTTTATATAACAAGGACTTTTTGGTATTTAATTGGTTTAATGACAGATTCTTGCTTTGAGAGAAATTAACAAACATGTATGTTGGTCTTCTAGCTGTAGTATGTACAGCTAAGTGCAGCAACAATACTTCATCATATAAGTTGATGAATCATACAAATTGGTGAAGTGCCAGTGTGTATGACATCCTATTTATGTACCGTGGAAACTGGGTGGAGGAGACTTGTGAAATATATTTCTTATAGCTTGGGGTGGGACATAATGTTATTGTTGATAATATAACAATAGCCAGCTTTGTCTAGTGGTTAAGGCACCATGCTAAAAAGGGGGAGACCATGAATTATGGTCCCACCTTAGCCATGAAAGCTGATCTTTGCCAGTCACTCTCTCTTGGCCCAACTCACCTCCCAGGATGGTGGTTGTGAGGAAAATAAGATACGTTGGATATGTTTGCCGCCTTGACTTGTTTATAAAAATAATAAAGAGATACAAACAAAGTAGATAAATAAAATACAATTTTTTTAAAAACCCAAGTGTGCAAATGGCAATCATCTGACCACAGGACATAAAATCATCATAAGTGCAACTAGCCATTAAATTATTTTTTCAGCACTATCATAGCTTTAATTGCTAAACAGGGTGGTGGTGAAGCTAGATTACCTATAGCAGACATATCAAACTCACGACATGTGATGTCGCGCAATGTATTGGAGCTTTTTCCCCATTGTCGGCAATGGGGTGGGTGTGGTTCCCCGGTGACGCGTCCGGCCCATGGGCCGGCATTTTGACACCCTTGACATATAGTAACTTATCTAAAATATGTCAGCTGTTTATTTGTGGGTGTACAATATTTCAGTGATACATACGTATCATCCTATAAACAGGTCCTACCCAAAAGTCGTCTGCTATGCCTGACACTTCAGTGAGATACTGAACTCTCCAATTTGAATTTGACTCCAGGTGACTGCCCAGATCATGTAGTTGCTTAGCAACAGGGAATGATTTCCCACTGATGTGTTTTTTGTTTGTTTTTTGGTCTAGCTTACAGACATATGGTTTCCTGGTGGTCTTTTCTCAAAGTATAAACCAAGTCTAATTGTTAATTTTGTAAAGGTCACTGTAGTATCTTGCCCAATAGCTTTTGTTTAGACTAGAAACGGAGCTATAGTAAGGAAGTTTTCTAGCTATTATTTTACACCTACTGGTATTTAGGGTATAACTGTCAAAGAACTTGAAGCTTGTGTTAAATATATATATATTTAAATGGTGGCGTCAACATTTCAACTACATGTATAGACTTCTTTTTATGTTGAATGTATATGGTATGCACACAGAAGCTGAAGTACCTGAGTTACACTGTTGATTTTACTGTATGTACAATGACCAGACATGACAGCTATGCACAAAAAATACTTTGCGTGTGAGTTGTCATTACAAGAAACATTCTCAATGAAAAAGGGATAGAAGACTTAAGTAGAATTAAAGTTCTGAAATCAAAGCTGTACAAAATAACAGGTTCCAACAAGTTGTTAGGCTAACTCCAACTCATTTCTAGTATAGTATATGTGCAATTTATTTATTATTCTGCATCCTAAGCAATCTCAGAAGTAGTTAAGGCTATCATTACTTACTAGCCAAAACATCCTGCCCAGTTCAAAGTCCTGGTAGAATACCGGTATTAAATTTCCTGGATATTGGGTTACTAGGTCACTATTTTTATGTTTCTCTGCTTGGCTACTAAAACCATCTGAAATCTCTCCATCTATCAAGTTTAAAAAATGGCTACTAGATAGAGCTTTTCAATGGTACTTACAGGGGTTTTTTGTCCCTTTAGAGCAGCAGTTCTCAACCTATGGGTCGCGACCCCATTTGGGGTTGAACGACCGTTTCACGGGGGTCGCCGGACACCGCGGTCCGCCATTTTTTTTGTTTTTGTTTTTTTCGTCGTGCGCGTGCCACACATGCGTGGATCGGCCTGTCGCGGTCCGCCTTTTTTGTCACGCGCGCGCCACGCATGCGTGGATTGGCCCGTCACGGCCCGCCTTTTTTTCCTGTCGCACCGCACATGGGCGGGGCAAGTGGGGTCTCAACCTGAAAAAGGTTGAGAACCACTGCTTTAGAGAGACTTAGTAGTTCAGGCCCAATGAGAAGATTCATTTTTCCAAGCTTTTTAGCATATAAATATTAGTTAAAATACTAGTTTTCTGTTATTCACTTTTAGATATAAAATTGTATTTTTATAGTGTGATTCTTTTTGTACTTGCAAAATTAAGTAAATAGTTTGCTGTGTTACGATGCAGTAAAAACGTTTACACAAACAACTCAATGCCCCTGGCTTACTCATGGAAAAGAATGTAGCAATAGGTAATATTATCAGTGTTTAATATTACACATAGTCCTCGACTTAAGACCACAGTTGAGCCCAAAATGTCTATTGCCAGGCAAGGCAGTTGTCAGTTTTGCCCCATTTTATGACCTTTTTGCCACAATTGTTAAGTGAATCATTGCAGTTGTTAAGTGATCAAGATTGACTCAGCCTTCCATCCTTCCGAGGTCAGTAAAATGAGGACCCAGATTGTTGGGGGCAATAGGCTGACTCTGTAAACCACTTAGAGCTGTAAAGCACTGTGAAGCGGTATATAAGTCTTAGTGCTAGTGCTATCCTGAGGTTGTTAAGCAAATTTGGATTTCCCATTAACTGCATGTCAGAAGTCAGCTGGGAAGGTTACAAATGTTGATCACATGTTTCTGGGTTAGTGCAACTGTCATAAACATGCCAGTTGCCAAATGCCTGAATTTTGATCACATGACCATGAAGATGCTGCAAAAGGTCATAAGTGAAAAATGATCATAAGTCATTTTTTTCAATATCATTGTAACTTCAAACAGTCACTAAATATATGGTTGTAAGCTCAGGACTACCTATATCCGATATTGATATAAACAGGTTGGTATAAAATCATATGTATAGTAGAAGGGCAAGGATTATTCCACAATGTAACCTATTACATGAAGTAGAGCGATAGCAATGTGGATGTCTAGATATATATTTTCCCCATTAGCTATATTCTAATTTTCATTAATTTAAAGCAACTATTATTTCTGTAGGTTTATAAGTCTAAATTATGCTTTAACATTGTTTCAAAATTTGTTCCATTTACAACCTTAAATGTGGAAATTTCAGTGTTGCATTCAATTCACTTTAAATAAAAATGACTGATTTCTTTTATACACACACACACACACACACACACACACCTGAATATGAATATTTAGGCACTCAATCACATGGTGTGTTTCAATTGACTCCAAAGTAAACCAAACTAGGAATAATCTTTACATGGTACAAAGTTGCGCATGACATATTTCCGCAATTTTTAATGCATACTTATTGATGTGCCATTGTTTATAGATTTAAAAATGGAATATGGCAGATGCAAAGATTTGTACATCCTCTCTACCAATTTTTTTTGCAGCATTTCCTTTGCTTGGAATAACAGCTTCCAAACATTTCCCGTAGTCATTTTAAATCTTGTTTTATTTATTTAAGAACTTGAAGATCAAAACACATTTGTGCTAGAAATGCAAATGGTCAGGTCTGTGAAACAGAACCCACAGATTCAATGGCTTCCCCATTGACTTTGCTTGTGAGATGCCAAGAGAGAAGGTTGCAAATGATGATCGCATGACCACAGGATGCTGCAACCACTGTAAGTGCAACTTGGTTGTCAAGTGCCCAAATTGCAATTATGTGATGTGGTGGTATTGCAACAACTGCAACTTCAAGGACCAGAAGTATCATTTATTCAGTGCCGTCTCAACATGGATGGTTGCTGTACAGGTGGTTGTTAATCAATTATCCACCTCCATAATAAAAGCAAAGCTCATGATGTTGGACCAAATGCCATCTCTCTAGCGAAATTCCCATCTGTGAACAAATGTTGCTCTCAAACCAATTTCACTCTTCACCCTAACCTAGTTTATCAAATATGAATTTAAGAAAGGAGGCTGAGAGATACACAGTATATCCTGAAATTCTTGGAAAAAGGAATAGAAATTTCATAAAAACTATGTATTGTTAAGGAACCTATTCCCAGGACTGTTCCTATGCTTGCAAGTCCATCCTAATCTCAGGTGCAATTGACCAGATCCATACATGAAGGTTCAATTAAATTAATTTGTTTCTAAAAGCCTATGCACATGAATCTTCTCAACTCACTCTGGATAGCTGCTTAGAGTTAGCTAAAGATCAATAGAACTCAAGGGAATTAGACTTAGTTCTCTTGTGGCTATGTAGGGATTCTAGGCCAGGGCTTTTCAACCTTTTCACCAATTGTACCACTTTTAGAATATGGCAGTATTCAAGTACCACCAGTTGCCTAGCAAGGTATCAAAAACTTGATGACCAAAAAAACCCAGAAAAAAATGATAAAGTACAGGTAGTCCTCACCCCCCTTTATATCCTCTCTTCTCTCAGCCTCTTTTATATCTTCTCTCACCCCCTTTAATATCCTCTCTTCTCTCAGCCCCCTTTATATCCTCTCTTCTCTCACCCCCTTTAATATCATCTTCTCTCACCCCCCCTTTATATCCTCTCTTCTCTCCCCCCTTTAATATCCTCTCTTCTCTCACCCCCTTTTATATTCTCTCTTTTCTCACCCCCCCTTTATATCCCCTCTTCTCTCACCCTCTTTTATATCCTCTCTCACAGCTCCAGCTGAATCTCCACCTGAAGACTGTGAGGCTGCCTACCACCCTGAAGGCCGCCGCAAATCAGCTGGAGCTACTTGTTTTGATCCTGGGCTCTCAGTAGGACTCAGGCAATGCCTTGTGCAGTTCCAGCTGACTTTCCCACAAGCCTTTTGTGGTGCTGCTGCCACTTCACCTCATCCACTTTTACACTTTTTTTTACAGTGCTGTTCAACCCATCATATGTGTACCACCTGTCAGGTGCCAACATACCAGTAGTGGTACCCATACCACCAGTTGAAAAGTCCTGTTCTAGACTGATCCCCCCTTTTTGCTCTACCTTCTGGTTCTGCTATCCCTTCTTCTATACCAGTGGTTCTCAACCTTTTTAATGCCGCGACCCCCAACCGGTCGTAGGTCGAGGACTACCAAACTGGTCATAAGTCGAGGACTACCCAACTGGTCGTAAGTCGAGGACTACCCAACCAGTCGTAAGTCGAGGACTATTTTCCTGCCTGGGAGCGCCGCGCATGCATGGTGCCGCCCCCTGCGCCAGCTGAGGCATAGCTGGAAAGGGGCAGCGACTGCGCAGGGCGACCACCGGCTGGCCCACTAGCTGCCCCAGCCCAAGGGAGGTAAGGCACCCGCCAGGCCCCACACGTGCCAGCAACCCTCCCTGTGCCCCCCGGCCACCCACCTCCCACCCCTGGCCCTCTTTTACTTACATTTTTAGTAGTTGCTCAGCAGGGAGGGGTGGAAACTTCTACACAGCTCGCTTTCGCTGCAGACAACTTGCAGCACCGTTTGCAGACTGGGACTTTTGGCGGGCTCAGCAGAGCAGAGACAGCCTGGACAAATCCTATTGGCTTTTGAAAGCCAATAGAATTAGACTCTATTCAAGAGAGTCTATTCTATTGGTTTTCAAAAGCCAATAGAATAAGAGGGAGTAGCACAGGTAAGGAAAAGGGGAAAAAATGGCAGACTGCGTTGTTTGGCGACCCCCGTGAAATGGTCGTTCGACCCCAAATGTGGTCCCGACCCACAGGTTGAGAACCGCTGTTCTATACCTATGCAGGTTTAAAAGATATATTGATTTCATTGTTTTTTCTTTTCCCTCCCCAAATCTAGTACTAATTGGGACTTTGACATATGTCCATTCTTCAAGGTAGACCAGAGTAGAAAGCCAAATTTTATCATATATGTTAGTACTAATTTTGTTTAAAAAAATTAGAATATAGAAATTTGCAACTCTGAATACTTCCTTCCCCCTGCCCCCATATCTTCATAATAACTTGGGAGAGATATTTCCCAGATGCTTTCTCAAATTACAGGTATAGTTCATTCCTGCCCAGGACTCAGATTTCTTACACCTGATTGTTGTCTTGGTTGTGGCTTTCTCCTGTTCTTCAGTGTTATTCCTTCTGTCCATTACACACACACACACACACACACACACACACACACACACACATATTACTTCATCTAAAGCCTTTTTATGCTACTCTTCAGTTCAATAAAGTTGCCCAGTAATAAGAATGAGATACTCAAAGCCAGGTCCTGACGGATGTGGAAAACTTTGGTTATAAATATTTGGTTATCCTCAGGCCTTGAGTTAAACTGGGTGATGAACCCTTGTATAGTATTCTGCTTGTTAAATGACTGCTATTTTTCCCGGAGTTTTTATGTTTGTCTTGTTTTTATATTTTTCTCTTATTTTGTAAGCTGTCCAGAGTCCTACCGGTAGCAGATGGGGTGGCCTATGTTTAAATTAAAAAAATAGTAGAGGGAAATGTGTGATGCTTCCTATTTTATGTCCTGCTTCACGAGAGATCCTAAAAACCCAGCTTCACAAGCCAAATCTGGCTCCACCGAAAATGAAATTAAATCTCCGCATCTGCTCCACTTTCCTGTTCCTCCACTGCCCGCCCGACAAGTAGCAGGTACAGACAAGGTGTCCTCCCTTGGTTACCTGGTTTTCTCCGGCTCGCCCTTCTGCTTTGTCATTAATGCTCTGTGACTGTAGCGGCCGAATTGGCCAGTAGAAAGCTACGCAACCACAAATGCAAACTGGGCGTTGTGGTAATGTTTCCTAGGGCGAGACATTACCCCTATGGTTTTTCTAGATGGTACTTTCCGTTGTCCCCTTTTCCAAGGTGGTACATCCCTTCCTCTATTCCACGCCTTAATCCGCTCCATTCACAGCACCTTGACGAGGGGAGGGAGGAGGAGGCTGGAGGAGGGAAGTTGCCATAAAGCCCAGGAATGTTCCGGGCTCAAGAGAGCCAAGCTCGGTGATTAGCCAGGAAAAATGCGATGTGCTCCTCAATTGGTTGGGAGGCGGTGTTTTAGGTCCCGCCCTCTCTTGAGGGACAGGCAGGCGGTGTTGGGCTGTAGTTCGGCGGAGGGACGGGCCCGGAGAAGAAACGGACTGGGGGGTAAGGAAAAGGGGAAAAGAGGCGGATGGTTTCGCGGAGAACTTCGAGAGCGGGAAGGGGCTTCAGGCATGAAGGAAGCGTTGGTGGGGCTAAAAACTGGAGAAGGACCCGGGCGTCCGAGCATCCGTTGCTCTTTCCCTACTCTCCCCCCCCCCCAGCAAGCTTCCTGCGTGTTTGCACATGTCGAAAACCCGGCCAGGGTTGCTTGGATACTCAATCCGATGAAGTGCATTTGCCCGCGAGCATCTTTTTGGGGACAACTGTCAGTTGAGGCGAGAACTAGGAATCGGAGAGCTACTGAATGGAAGTTGTAGATTGTATCGGGTTTTTTTTTGCACTTTAAGTTTCTTTTTCTCACACTTTTGAGCGGTGGGGGGCACGGATATGGATAAATTAAAGTGAGCGTCCGTGGTGTAAATTCTAAGCAGATGTTATGGCCCTCGGATTATAGGCAGTGGATCAAGTTAAATCAAGGGGGGGAAATCTAAATTAGTGGCTACTTAAAGTACCCACATTCAAAACGTAGGGAATTTTCTGTTTAGCTTTTGCTGTTCCTCATACTTGGGTAGAAAAATGTACTGGCGAGATACCTCTGTTCTCATTGATGGGAGGATTCTGATTGACCTTCGTTTTCCTTTAATTGTTGGTGTAAGTATAGAGGTAACTTGGTAGCTACACCCAAATGCTGACTCGCAGAGGAAACCGACTTTCCTGTCTTTCCTAAGAAACTGAACAGAAAACCAAACGTTGTATGATTTGGGTTAATTTTTCTCAGTGTGTTCTGCACAGCTTTCCAAACTGTTGAAAATTTCCATTTCTCTTATTTGTCGGTTATTCTTTCACTGAATTCTGATTGGATTTGTAACATGAATTGCTAATCGTAACAAGGATTCTCTCTTTCTTATAATTATGCTGTTTCAGAAGTTGAATAATGCATATAGCCTAGTAACCATTAAGCAATAATCCATGCTTTTATTTTACCCTGTATGCTAAGGTGAGTTACGTTTTATTTAGGTAAGGTAATAAATAGTACATAGTTCTTACTTCAGATTTCCATATCATTTGGCCAGTAACTTACATCAACCCAATGGTGGTCAGACCCAGCCTGTAGCCAGAACTACACATTATTGGGGGATTGTGGGTGATTTATTCTTGTGATTCCATGTTTTTAATCTCTGCCTATATGTCGTTCTCTCAGAATCCTTTCTGACTGGAGCACGATGTAAATTGTAGTAAGTAAATAAATACATGAATAAATGTAAATTAACAATTGAATATAAAAGGACTGGCCTTCTACATCTTGAACAATCGCTTAGCTTTTAAATACCAAGTTGATTATCTGTTTGCCAGAAAATCATGCAAATATCTAAAATTATTTCTGGAAGATTTCCAATAAATATTTGATAGAACTCTCAGTTGTTATGGGGTAACCTTAGCAGCCTTCTGCCAAGTGCTTTTTTTTCTTGCCTTCTCCTGTCACCAGTTTTTATCCATATTAACCACATTAACCATTTAATGTTCTTTTCTATTTGTCATCATTCCAAATTTTTGAAATTTTTAAGACTTTGAAATCAGCAAAATATTTAGGAAAGATGTATCAATATAATATAACTTTCTAATAATGTGCATTTTTATAGCATATATGCTATGTATTCTTGCATATAGCTATAATGCTCCTAATGATCTCTGTGCTACGCAAATGTCTACAAGATAGCTCATCTTTTCTCTAGTTTCCCATCCAATGTCTATTTGTTTGTCATGAGGAGGTCATTCACCATTAGTCCCTGAGTGAAAAAATATATAGCTACTCTAGCCAGGGATATTGTTTGTTATCTTTTCTCTGATAATTCAGGGAGCAACAATTTACCATGAGCTCAGTTGAGATTTAGCCATCATTTTTAATATTTGTTTTTAAGTAAAGCAAAAAATAGTTTAGTTGAAATCCTGAAATGTTCCTTTCCTACTTTGCATCAGAATATGTTGGTATAGCTAAGACCTTTGCTCACGTATGTTTTAATGACCTAGGTCCGACCTAGGATAAAGTCACAGCCATAATGTTCTTATCGTATTAGAGAGAATAACAAGGCTGCAGCTCTGCTGATAAGCAGTGGAATGGTAATTATGGAACAGACTGAATTATAGTAAAGAGAAAAGATTTTTTGTATTTCCTTAAATATTCTGCCTAAATAATTTAAAATATTACTATTCTTTCATTTTATTCTTAATACATAAAAGTTATTTATTTATAATATATTACTCTTAATATTTTGCATATTTACAATTTCTGCATATTAATAAATGGTAGTTTCTCTATTTTGTGTTTATTAATGTGCATATTAATATAAATACGCATTTATATTGAAGCAGTTTTATTAAGCTCTGTTATTTCTCTTTCTTTAGTCCTTGAGGAGTAATTAAAATATTAAGTCCTAAAGGAGTCACCTTGTTTATAAAATCTAAATGTTAGTAGTAATATTGGTCACAATAGCTGGTAAAGTTACCAAGTTTTTAAAATAAGTATAACAAAGTAGCCTATTTCAAAGGGAATATATATTTAAGAATGTAAAATGCACTCCTAACCTGGGAGGAAAGGCTCTTAAATTTAGTGAGACATCTCCATGTAAATAGGCAAGAATATTCTAGACAAAAACTAAAGGTATAGACAAAAACTAAATAGACAAAAACTAAAGGTATCTATCACCAATAGATGGAGATGGCAGCAGAATGAATGTTTAACATCAAATTGGATTGAGAACCCCATATTGAAACAGAGTTTTTAAAAGAAGAAAATAACAGTTTTACTTAATATCTGGGAGAGAGGTTTTTCCGAAGACCGGAAGGGGCGTGGTTTCATGTACTGTCTGCATCCCATGGATGGTGCTTTGTTTGTTTGTGCGGACCGGTTTCTGGCAGGCCATGGCCCAGTGGTAGTCCATGGATGGGGGGTTGGGGACCCCTGATCTAGAATATGCATTAGCTGTAAAAAAAAGTGCTGCTGGATGGCTAGTTACCTAGTGATCTCACAGCCATCTCTATTACAGATTTTAAGCAGGGACTTGGCAAATATCCTTTCAGCTGTTAATATAGGTAAGGTAATTCCTATTTCAGCACAGAGTATTTGTCAGATTGACCTATTTGAGGCTTTAATTTGTTCAGACCTTAGAATTCTAAACAAATTCATTACGGATGAATTTCTTCAGTATGGAATGTCAACAAGACTGAATGAACAGCTTTACAAGAAGTTCATGAAACAGTTCTTGATTTCTTTAATTTCCCAAAATTATATCTGCTTCAGGCACCCCAAATCTTGAAATTCAGGACTGCTGTACAGAAGTTGAAGGCTGGAGACATTAATGTCTGCATTATGGGGGAATGTGTCAACACTCTATGTCTGCTGTCTACACCAATTAATTCAGCACTTTGGAAACTTGACATGAAAAAAGTATTTAGAGTTAATTTAAAAATGTATAAATTCCTATAGTTCTGTTGGATTCATTTCAGAATGTGGATGTTGTTAGGTGCAATTTTTAGAAATGGAAGCAAAGATCTAAATTTGGGGAGAGGATCTGGGATAAAATGGGTTTAAGATAAGATCTTGGATGGTGTGCCTGAGTTTAAGAAAGCAGCCAAGGAGGGTGTAAATACAAAATACTATTATTATATCTAGGACCTGAAAATGGTTGGATATGTATACTGGAACTTGCAATATGAAATGAGACCAAATTTTGTTGGATAATTGTGATGTTATTTGAGGGTAAAAAGGCAGTGCTTACCGTAGATTGTACAGTGCTTTGCCCTGTAACTTGGCTGAATTCTTTATGTGGAACATAGTTTGGCTATGTTTCTTTGCAGTCCCACCCTCTAAGGAACTCCCTGGAGCCAGTTTCTCTGCTTTGAATCAACTTGCATAGGTGTTCTCCACCCTGATTTGTGAATAGACAGATTGGAAGCTTTGCTCTGGAATGGAGCCTACTGTGGCACTTGCAATTCTCGCTGTTGGGGGGCACATAGCTTGCAGCTGTACTGGGTCTTGTGTCCTGGTAATTTCTCAACAACAGTAACCACCTTTTAAGGAAGGACTCATATATTTGGAACAAAGATGTGGTTTGCCTCTATTATGGTTGACTTTGATTCTACAGTATAGTAACATATAATTTGTTTTCTATTTACAACTGCCAGCACAAAATCTTGACTGTCTCTGACATTGTTTTAAATATTGGTTTATTATATCTGGTGGTATTTACTAACGAGCTGTCTCTGTAGGGGTTTTTTTAGTTGGTCTTTTCTTAACTAAAGGGAAGAATTCTGGAATCCTCAATTATTCCTTAGGAATTATTGAAAAGTAGTGATTAAAGGAACCCCCTGAAATCAGGGAATGCTGGAAAACGTGTTTTAGAAATTCGTATTATGGGAATGATAGTGCTATAACAGAGAATGAAATTAAAATGAATGCTCTAAAACAGCGGTTCTCAACCTATGGGTCGCGACCCCATTTGGGGTCGAACGACCGTTTTGCGAGGGTCGCCGGACACTGCGGCCCGCCATTTTGTTTTGTTTTGTTTTCCGTCGTGCGCGCTGCGCATGCGCGGATCGGCCCGTCGCAGTCCGCCATTTTGTTTTTGTTTGTTTATTTATTTATTTATTATTTTTTGTCGCGCACCGCGCATGCGCGGATTAGCCCGTTGCGCGCGCGCACACACACACCCGGGTCGGGGTCGCGGAGCGCATGGGTGGTGCAAGTGGGGTCTCAACCTGAAAAAGGTTGAGAACCACTGCTCTAAAAGTCTAAGAAAAGTTTTACAGAGAGTAAAACACAGCTATGTGAAGCCTCCTTGACTATTTAATGCAAATGTTGTATCATTGATGCAGAGGTTCCCAACCCGATCTGTGGACCGGCATCAGTCTGTGGCATGCCAGAAACCAGGCTGTGCAGACAGACAAAACCCCATCCGTGGGATGCAGGCAGCACACAAAACCACACCCCCTCCGGTCTGTGGAAAAACCTCTCTCCATGGAACCAATCCCTGAATGCCCAAAAGGTTGGGGGCTGCTGCATTAGTGGATAAGCCTTTCAGGAAAGTTTATGGTGATATTAGAGGGGTTGAGACTGTGAACGAGTATTTACTTTTGTATGCAGAAGAAAAGATTTGGCTGAGAACTCAAGTTAGTTGCAGCAACTGTTGTCTTGTAAATTCCAATGAGGAATAGAAATATGCACCTGAAAAATCAATATATCAAAATAAAGGGATCGTGTTTGAAAAGAAGACAGGGTGAAAAATGCGAGTTATACATAAATGATAAAACTAAAACAAATAGATTAATTTGTTTTCCCTGTGTAAGATATGCATACACTGGCAGAAAGAGTGTGGAAATATGTGATCCGTTGTGAGGAATGAATGTTGGTCAGGGAAGAAAAGTGTATGTCTCTGGGAATGTGCTTTTGATCACTTTCCTGTGTAGAAGTGAAAGTAGGGTATTCAGAAGAAACACAGCAGTACTAAACTGAATGCTGGGGCAGAATGTGTGTAAATTTAGAAGGGATGGGGTCAAGAATAAATGAAGGACGAAAGAATGTGGGCTGAATACAAAAGTGGGTGGCCAAAAAGGAAGAAGTGCTTTGAAGGAGTCATACAGAGAGATTGAATAGCACTGGGTTACAAAACAAATATATGAAAAAAGAATTGGTATATTTCTAGAGCAGGGGTTCTCAACCTTGGCAACTTTAAGACTTGTGGACTTCAACTCCCAGAATTCCTCAGCCAGCTTTGCTGGCTGAGGAATTCTGGGAGTTGAAGTCCACAAGTCTTAAAGTTGCCAAGGTTGAGAACCCCTGCTCTAGAGGGAGTGTTGGGATGTTTAAAGAATAAAAAGTGATCTATGTATGGACATGATAGAAACAACAGTGAAAAGTTATGTGCGTTAGCGATTGACTTTGGAGTAAGGATCCTGTGATGTGGTGCAGGAGGAGTTAAATATATTAGTGCATAAGAATAGATCTCCGCTTTCAGTCTAGTATCTTATTTTCTTCTCAGAGTCACGGATTTGAGATGGGTGGCTATAGAAAATAAATTTTACATCTAACAAGATGCAGTCAATATCTTAGTTCAGGTACATGAATAAGACAGAGTGAAAAATCTTGGACACTCCCACTGCTGATATGACATCCCTCACTTAAGGAAGTGTAGCCTTTGACAATGAGTGAGGGGAACAGGTTCCCTTCCCATACTTTGTGGCATTAGGGTCAGGTTGGTCTATTCCTGCACGAGAATTAATTGCTCCATGTCATTATTATCAAATGATAAGCATTTGTGTGTGAACCAGCCCAGGCTACAAGAAGCAGGCAAATTATATTGTGATTAATTATCTAAAGGAGGAACTGTAATTCACAAGAAAATACATGTGTTATATGTAACAAGTCCCAGATTAAACCCCAGGAAATGCCAATAAAAAGGCTCAGCAAATAGCACAATTTCTTTGCCTCAAACCCTAGAGGGCTATTGCCAGTCACAGATGCTGTGTAGGGTAATAAATACTCTGACCTACCATTATATAGAGTTTCATCCATATAATTAAGGTTCTCTGCCAAGTCTATATTCTCTAAAAGATATGACCATTGTTTTTTGAGATGTCTCGGGTATTCAATTTTGCTTGTATTCTGTAAATGAGGAATTACTACTTAACTGTCTAACTTCAGTGGGCCTTTCTTCAAAGCATTTCTGTTTTTCAATTATGGTACTGCAGTTTCCGTATTGCTATAAGTGAAGTGCAGTCCTTCCTTCATATTTGTATTGAATGTAACTTGTAAAGAGAAATCTTCCTGTGCCTGAGGAACCTCTGTTGTGTGAGCTGTATTGGTTGCAATACCAGTGCAATTCAAAGTTCTGGTAATGATCTATAAAGCCATGCATGACATAGGGCACAGGTCGGCAGCTTGTGGCTCCGGAGCCACAGGCGGCTCTTTGAGCCTTCCCCTGTGGCTCCCAGCCTCCTCTGCCATTTGCAGAGAGAGACAGAGAGAGGCACTTGTGCCTCCCTGCTTCTCTCTCTCCCTCTCTCTCTCTCTCTCTCTCTGTGTGTGTGTTTTGTGTGTGTGTGTGTAAAAAAGAGAGTGCACTCACAGTGTTCTCTGAGGAGCTGAAAAGCTTATTGGGCGGAGCTCCTCCCTTTGCTGCGTCTCTGCAGGAAGCAGGAAGCAGGAAGGGCAGGAGAGAGCTAGCTAGCCCAGCTATGCTGACTCAGGAATTCTGGGAGTTGAAGTCCATGAGTCATAAAAGAGCCGAGGTTGCCTACCCCTGAGCTTGTTGGAGAACAGCTTGAAGCCAGCTTGCCAGGTGAGCAGCAGATAGGAGAGAGGGGAGAGAGAGAGAGAGAGAGAGAGAGAGAGAGAGAGAGAGAGAGAGAGAGAGAGAGAGAGAGAGAGAGAGAGAGAGAGAGAGAGAGAGAGAGAGAGAGAGAGAGAGAGAAGAGGACTGGCAGACCAAGGGCAGATAGAGAGAGAGAGACAGAGAGAGACTCTTTTGACATCTAAAATGAAGATAACGCTGTATATATCCTTTTTTACATGTGTGTGTATGTATGTATGTGTGTATGTATGTATATGTGCAGACTGCCCAGGTTCGAATCCCGGAAGGGTGAGTTCTGACTGAAGAGAGTTAAATAACTCGAAATAGCTATCTCAGAAATCCCTTATTTCTTTGTTAACAATTTTAAAAACATATATATGTGTGTGTGTGTGTGTGTGTGTGTGTGTGTGTGTGTGTGTGTGAAGTGTTTATTTTTTAGATTGCACCCTGTAAACCCAAATATGGGAGGAAGGAATCATTCTTTCCTTTTGCTTGTTTCAGCTCAACCCAGAGCCATCTTGCAAGCACAAATATATATATATGTCGTTTAAAATTGTTGACAAAGAAATAAGGGATTTCTGATATAGCCATTTCGAGTTTCTTAACTCTCTTCAGTCAGAACTCACCCTTCCGGGATTCGAACCTGGGCAGTCTGCATGCTAAAGCATCTGCTTAGCATGCAGACTGCCCAGGTTCGAATCCCGGAAGGGTGAGTTCTGACTGAAGAGAGTTAAGAAACTCGAAATGGCTATATCAGAAATCCCTTATTTCTTTGTCAACAATTTTAAACATATATATATATATATATATATATATATATATATATATATATATATATATATATATATATATATATATATATATATATATATATATATATATATATATATATATATATATATATATATATATATACACATACATACATACATACATACATACATACATACATACATACATACACATATATATATATATTATTTAAATTGCTAACAAAGAATAAGGGAGAACTGGGATAGCTATTTCGAGTATGTGTGTGTGTGTGTACACACACACACATACATACACACAGACACAGACACAGACACACCTATAATAAAGGTAAAAAAGGATATATGCAGTGTTATCTTCATTTTAGATATCAAAAGGGTTTTGCGGCTCCCAGTGTTTTGTTTTCAGTGAGAAAAGAAACACATATTAGAATTAATGATCAGAAATATTTGATAAATAATAAATTAGGCACACATTTTGTTGCAGCGGCTGCTGAGAAGAAGAATGGAATTGTTATTTATGTTAAAAATCATATAAGATCTAAATTAATAGAATCAGACATACAAGATAGATATTTAGCAATTGAAATTTTAAAAGATCTTACTGGTCTTCTTAAAGGCCATGAAGACATTGTGTGGGCCTGTTTGATAATTATATTGAATGCCGTGAATGTATCAAGCACAGAAAATCACAAGTCCAGGCAGTACAATGTTCTTTACAAGAATCTGAACTACTAATAGTCAAAGCAAATTGGTGGTAGATAAGAGTCAACAGAATTCAAGGTGGCTGGGTTTGTGGGCGCAAAGGGACAAGGCTGATGACACATTTGAACTCCTCCCTCAGGCTCAGCCTGGTCATCTACAATAAGCAGCTGAAAAGCTTTATATCTCAGCTGCTTATTATAGGAGTTTTAATGGTTTTAACATGGCTGTATTTTTTTCTTTGTATTTTTTATTGTTTTCTGGTGTTATAATTGCTGTAAACTACCCAGTCATGTATGTGAAATAGATAGCTTTATATATTAAATTTTAAAAGATTTAAAAGACTTTAAATAAATAAATGTAAATATTAAATATATTTAATTTAAATGTATTAAAGAAATAAAATTTAAAAAAATGACTAATTAATCTCATCCATATCTTATCTACCTCTAGGTCAATATCTTGGTAGCTGATTCTTACTAGTGGCTGGACGCATTTCCCTCATGCCGCTTGGACTAGGCCGCCGGAAGAAGGCCCCCCCTTTGGTGGAAAATGAGGAAGCTGAGCCCATTCGTGGTAGCCTGGGTGGGATGGGGGTGGGTGGTTTGGGTGGCATGGCAGCACTTCAGCCTGGACTCCCCCCTCCACCGGCCAGCCTCCGTCCTCGACTTGTGTTCCACACCCAGCTAGCCCATGGAAGTCCCACTGGTCGGATCGAGGGCTTTACTAATGTCAAGGAACTGTACAGCAAAATTGCAGAGGCCTTTAATATATCCCCAACTGAGGTAAACACATCTTTTGTATTACCTGATTAATGTAGGCTAATTGCATGTGTGGTAGATTTTATATAAGGCCTGATCTATGGGGAAATAATTTTGGGTGAACTGAGGATGTTAATATCTGCTTGTTATCTAGATACATATCTTGAAATCTAGATGATTGTTGGTGATCAAAGGTCTCCTGGTCCTTTATTGCATAAATCGGGTAGGCAACCTTGGCTCTTTCATGACTCGTGGACTTCAACTCCCAGAATTCCTGAGCCAGCCATGCTGGCTGAGGAATTCTTGGAGTTGAAGTCCACGAGTCATGAAAGAGCCAAGGTTGCCTACCCCTGGCATAGATTGAGGGAACAGCTATACCCTGCACCCTCAATATCTCAAATGATATCAGATTCTTACTGTACTTCCTTGATATCCTTCTAGGTGATGTTCTGTACTTTAAATACCCACAAAGTGGACATGGACAAATTATTGGGTGGTCAGATTGGCCTGGAAGATTTTATCTTTGCCCACACAAAGGGCCAGAGGAAAGAAGTGGAAGTGTTCAAATCTGAGGAGGCCCTGGGCCTGACTATCACAGACAATGGTGCAGGCTATGCTTTCATCAAGGTAATTTTAAATGGTCACATATAGCCTCCTGCTGAATTCTTGCTTTGCTCTTTGGAGTGGTAGGATTCTGGCTTTTTTTTTTTTCCTCTGTCCATTGTTTTGGTTGCTCTGTCCTTCAAAAACTATAGTTCTAAAAAACAAAGGTCTTCAATTGCTTATAGAAATCCAACCTTAGCTAATGTTTTTCTTTTTCATCTTTCTGAGAAAATGTTTTTTTTCAAAGTGAGCCAAAAATGATGTGATTTTATAACAAGGCCTTTCATGGATAATGTATTTACTGAAGGCGTGTGAAATGATCAGATCCTGTTTTTTTTTTCAATGCTATACAGAGATAAGTGGATTTGTAAAGTTTAAAGCAGCTACAGTGAGGCTTTATTGGGTCCAGTTATAGTCTTTCTCTTCTATTCGGGTAACTACTTCCTAATGAGCTTCTAAAAACAGGAATTATTTACATTGGCTTCGTATGCTTAATCCACAAAAAAACATTGTGATTACTGATACATGTAGTAAATATATAAAACAGAACATGGACAGTCTTCTCATTCAGTTCTAATTTGTAGTCTCAAGGAAGAGGAATGATATTATCCTACTTTACCAGATATTAAGAAAAACATAGCTTTAGCAGATCTGCTGCCATAAATTTCTGGGGATTAATGTACATTCATCTCATTCATCCGATCTTTTTTTTTCTAAGACTGTGTCTAAGGGCATGGTATTAGTAACATGGCCTTCTTTCAAGGTTTGAATTATTATGGGGGATTTTTTTTAGAAGAAATGAGTAAAGTAGACTGGTTGGGCCACTACTCGTCTTCCCTGTGAGTCAGTTATAAGTGTAATTATGAATCACGTTTCTCAAGTAGAAGTTGCAGGTTCAGCTCTGGATTAGAGTAATGCATAACCATTATTTTAGAGCATCATACATCCTAAGGTAAAATAGAGAGTTGTTGGACTGCAAGGTTTACACTTTTACTAGTGAGCTTGATTTCTTTCTGCTCATATATATTTAGTAACTTGAAGGCCTGATATAGAGACTTTTTCTGTACAATTCAAAGAAATGTCAGGTTGTGTACAAAGCAAAAAGCTCCATAACTAGGCTCTTGACAAAGCTTTTACCAAAAAAATAACCTGGTAGAAGAAAGGTGTTCAAGAGAAGAGTAGCTCTGCCATTACAGTAGTTCTGATTAAATGAACTGCTTTGCTTGTCACTTAGTCGGGAGTATGTCTCTTGTTTGGGGAACTAGGATTGTAAGGCAGAGGTCCCCAACCTTTTGGGCACCAGGGACCAGTACCATGGAGAAAGGTTTTTCGGTTGGCCAGAGGGGGTGTGGTTTTGAATACTGCCTGCATCCCAAGGATGGAGCTTTGCTTGTTTGTGCAGCCCGCTTGCTGGCATGCTGCGGACCGGGCGTTGGGGACTCCTGTTGTATGGAATGCTACTTTCATCTAGTTTGTTTTATTTTTTGGTTGCATTTCATTCTAAATTTTTCAAATTATCTAGCATCAAGAATTTATTTGGTTTGTATCTGCTTAGTGATTGTTCATTTCTTTTGGCAGAGAATCAAGGAAGGGAGTGTTATTGACCGAATCCAAATTATTAATGTTGGAGATATGATTGAGTCCATCAATGGTCAAAGTCTCATTGGCTGCCGGCATTATGAGGTTGCAAAAATGCTCAAGGATTTGCCCAAAGGTCGCACTTTTACTCTGAAGCTGACTGAACCCCGAAAGGCTTTTGGTATGTATATATTAATAATGCTGCTAATCTACTGTGAAAATAAGTGAAAATATGCAGCTATATTTCTAATCCAATATGTTATTGCACATTTTTATTTTAAACTGCCTTGAGATGATTTTATATAGGAAGTGATATGAAACTGGTTTTAACATAATATTAGCTCTAAACCAGGATTGTCAAACTGCCGGCCCGCAGGCCAGATGCGTCATGCCGAAACTGCGCCCACCCTAGCTCCGGCAATGGGGAAAAAGTTGCGATACATCGTAACACGTCATGTGACATGGCGAGTTTGACACCCCTGCTCTAAACTGTCTCAGGTGAAAAATAGGCAAGTCACAGAAAAGCAAATTAGCAGGACACATATTTTCTCATTGACATTATTTATTAAAGTTATAGTTTTGTCCAGATGAACTACATTGTCAGAAATGTTGTGATGACTGGGCTCTTCTTTTCAGAGTTGATCCTTCGGATCACCGGTTGGAAATGAGGAAAATAAACTCAACTGACCATAAGGTTTGCTTAATCAGAAAATTGACAAAAACAATTAAATCAGGGGTATGTAATATTTTTAAGAGCAAAACTGATCATTTCCTTGGCTGATCTTAAGAATTTAAGCAGAGTCAAGCTGGTGAATCTTTGGAAAGTAAACCATATGGAAATAGTTGGGTAATAAGCAAGTTTGGGAAGTTGGAAAAATATTCTAGAAGGATACAGTGGCAAATCACTGTTGGTATTGTTGCCAAGAAAACTAAAGACTATCTATTTTAAGTTCTGTATAAAATAGCGCTAACAGCAATGTGGAAGAATGCATGGTGTTTAGTTTTGGATTGTTCTAAAATTGCCAGTAATTTATTTGTAATATGTAAGTAATTTGAATTGTTGGCAATCATAATCTAGGGATATTTTTTTTAATAGTTTGGTTGTAGATGTGTCCCCTTAATTTATCTATGCTCTGTATTCTGATGAGTAAAGTTGCTGCTCTGTTCCAACTGCAAAATGATATAATTTCTTTTTAATCTGTGTTATATCTATGTAGGAGCAAAAAGGCAGTATGTGATATAAAGCTTAAAACAGGGGTCTTCAAACTTGGCCCTTTTATGACCTGTGGACTTCAACTCCCAGAATTCCTCAGCCAGGAACGCTGAGGAATAAAAGGGCCAAGTTTGAAGAGTCCTGGCTTAAAATAAGGTGAGAGATACAGATGTAGCAATGAAGTAGCTTCCTGATATATTAAGGTATTTTTTTCCCTTCATTATTTCACCAGCACAGCAAGAACTTGGGTACAATTATACTGGAGTTACTCAAGACTTTTCTAAATAAAATTCTCATTAGGACTTGATTTTCAAAAATGTGGAATAGGTATAAAACAAACACGTTAGCCCATTATGCTGCTTGTTCTCATTATGACTTGATTTTCAAACATGTGGAAACACAAACATTTCAGCCCATTATGCTGTTTGTTCAAAACATTTTAAAGCATTCTTCCCAAATCTGAACGCACCTGTTGTTTACATGGGTAGTTGTAGCGAAACTTAACCAGGAAGGCTTTTTATAGGCCATCATCTTCAGGGCTTTCCTCTTGAGTTTCCACTGTAGCTTAAAATTAATATTTTTTGAGAGCTTTCTTTTGAGTACACTGACAGACATTTGTGTTTCATGTTTTTCTGACTTGATGTTTTTTTTTAGCAAATAAAACATTTTAAAGACTTAATTCCGTGAACCTTTCATGGCAGGTGAACTCAGAACTCTCTAGAAGTTGGCAAGTATGTAATTTAATAAGATAAAGTTCCTATGGAATGTGTCACAGGGTTCATTAACTTCAACAAGCCCAAACTAAAATCATATTTTGGCTTGTAGAATGTGAATGTCTGCTTTTGTGGTTTCTAATTCATAGCTTCTTCTTTAGTGTCTTGAGTTGAACCCAGTCAATTATTTATTTAAAAAGCCATGATTACCAACACTGTGACTTAGGGCAATGGATAACAGGGTAGTAGATAACGTAGCCTATATTTAAGTCCTTTACTACTGATTATTCCGTGTTTTATAAATTGAACTCAGTCAAGGATGTAAATGTTGTTTACAACATTTACATCCTATGCTGAAATACATATAGCTAGATTATCATCACAATAATAATGAAATTAGGGAAAAAATGCTGTATTGCATTTAATTCAAGATTTTATTTTATGAAACAAATTTATATGGCTGCCAAACTCACACATGGTGACTCTTAGGCAGCTTACAACATGGTTTATATCAAAGAACGTGAGATAGTTCCTTAGAGTGAATGAGTTATTTTTACTGGCACTCAACTTATAGGGCAAATGGAATTTGCCCTCTTAAACAGCATGCGGGGCCACATCCACAAAACTCTGCTGGGTTTCCATTCCCTCCCATTCCAGAGCTTGTAAAAAAAACAACAACTAGGCAATCAAATTTTGCTACATCTACAGTATTCCCTTACCGTGCACCCATACAGCTTTCATATTCACAGTTCTACACTGTTAATTGGTGGTTCTCTCTGCTGAAATATCAGCGCGGCTCCCATTATCCAGCATATGAAAAGTGTTCTCCAGTTGGCAAGCCTAAGCCTTTGATCCACTCCATGCATTGCATTTTTTTCCCTTTTTCCCATCACATCATCAATAGATTGAACTTTTTTTTTTTACAAGCCTTGACATTATAGTTTGACTGGTTAACTATTTGTCCTATTAGCCACTAGTTGGGGTGGCTGTATGTCTTGGCTGGCATCTAGCAGTCATCTGGGTTCAGGCAGATGAGAAGCAGTCAGCGGATAAGCGCTGCTTGAGTTTGAGAAAGGAGTTTAGCTGTTGAACTAGCCAAAGAAGCTGGAGCTTCCCTGAGAACAGTAGCCACTGGAAAGGGAATGCCCAACCACACAGGTACAGGAATGGAGTCCTTTAATTATACTTTTAAATGCTTGTGTTAAGCTTGGCATAGGTTGGTGAGTTTCAGGGCTTCACACTTCCTAGGTTTTTGACCAATGCAAGAAGCAACCAACCTGTTTAAAAAGAATGCATACGGAAACGTGATAAGTGGTTTCCCTTGAAGCCAATACAGCACAAAGAACTCCAGAGACCAGACTGAAGAAATGGTTCCATAGGAATTCTGCAGAATGAATTTTGCCGTGTCCAGCTTGGGACTGGGTGTATCTTTTCTTTTTTTTAAAAACACACAATGTCTATGGAGATTCTCAGTCATCCAGGTCATGATTGTCCCATAGGTGTTTCTCCCCCCCCCACCCAAAAAAAGGCTACTAGACTTTCTTGGCTTTTTATTTTTCTTTGAAAAAGTTGCGCTTTTCATTCTAGAAGCTGGTTCAGTTCTGAACTGAAGAAGCTTCTCAGATGAGAAGCGAAACTTAAAAAAAAAAAAGTCCAGTTACTTTTTGGGGAAAAAAAACCCCTTTGGGACTTTTCCTGTAGTCTAAACTTTTCTCACTTGCACAAGATTGTCAGTTGTCTCATCTTTAAGGATCTCTTTTCCAAATATCCTATAAAACATATGGGGATATGTAGGGATCTGCTCTGGGAACATATTCCCTCTAATTTAACCTTCAATAAGTCATTCTTTGAGAATATCTTCCCAAATTAAGCTGTCAGTAGGTCATATTAATTTAAGGGAGGGAAAGGAGAAAGAGGAAGACGAGGTTCTTAGAGATCTTCCCGCGGGACTTTTAAGTACAAACCTTGCTTGTCTCTTACCATCCATGGTAGAAAGAATTCAAAGGAGAAACAGTCCTGCTCTTTAAAAATGATGAAACAATGTGTAAATAATGCTAATATCTGAAGTACCAGGTGGTGGAATGACATTTCCGGTACTTGATCAAAGACAGGAAGGATACAAAATACAGATACTTTTCTCTTAAAGTTCTCTTAAAATCCTACAGTACATCTGTCCCATTTAGAATTATAATGCAGCAACATTTTCTCACCAGCAGAGGTCAGGATGGCATCATCCAGCAAGAAGTCGTCTCTCCCCCCCCCTCCACCCCTCCACCCCCTTAATCTGTAATAGAAAGAAATGTTTACTCTGAAATGGTCAGCCTTGCCCGGTAATAACAGAACGAGACATCCTGTTTCACACAATCGGATGGAGCAGATACAAATAGAAATAGTCTTGAGTGACTGTGTTAGTGACATGGGACTATTGCTGATGGATGTGGCCAATACATTTTTAAAGAGGAAAGCTTTGAGAGAAGCTGTATATGCATTTTTAACGACACATTCTGCTAGCGAGAAGTTCGCCAAGGATGGGCTCCAGCATGAGTCCAAAAGCTCAGAAGACGAAACCTCTGCTCCCAGTGACTGGCCCAGATTGGATCCTGTACGTTTTTTGGAAACGAGAGTGCCTCAAGACCCACTTCTCATCTTCATTCCCTTTTCCTCAGCTGGGCAAAAAAAAAGTCAAGGGTGAAAAAGAATTGTCATTCCCTTTAAACCTTCATTTGATTGCCCTCCTCTTACTCAGCAACATATACTAATACATGTGTGCACACACTTTCCTTGGTGCCATGCTGATTACATTTGGGAAACTTGGCTGACAAAGCCAGCAAAAATCTGTGGGCCTCTGCTTCTCAATCTGGAACTTTTGTTAAGTTCCGAGGAAAAGATACCATGGTTAGCAAAGGAGATAGTGGCAACCCAGAGGGAAGAAGGATGGGGCAGTAGCCTATAGATGTCCTGCCGAATTCTGAGAAGTGATCTACATTAGCTGAGTATGAAGCAGGAGCATTCTAGCTTTCGGATGAGGCATACAGGAAGCTCCTTTGGTGAGGATGTGTGTATTTGCATGTGTTTACTGAGTATTGTCAGGAGGAGCTGGCTCCTCTTTGATTATCAGTATTTGCTGTCATTTAATTTCTCTGTCCTAGTTATTATACAAATTATTTGGTCCTGAGTATTTTCTAGAACCTAACCTGTTCCATTTAATAGCGCCTGCTACATGATCACTTTTAGAATAGCTACAGAATCTAAGAGTTGTGTATTTCTAGTTCACTCAGTATTTATAATGCTTCCTTCCACTACTTCGAGTAAGTGTTCAGGTTTCTCAATACATCTGGATTTGCTCTTCAGCTTACCCATCACTTCAATTGGCCTCTGCTATTGCAGATTCCTTCCTAGTACTTGAGTGACTCATTGGATGGTTCTGGGAAATATGATGGTTTTTGACTGTTCACTTTACTTCTTCATTGGCTGAAGTTATTGTGCTGTATGTGCATCAGTTTTTCACTATACCTGTCCTCTCTCCTGGATACCTTTTCAAATGAAACCTCTTATACTGTTTGGTTTTTTTAAGCTAACCAATTCAATCACTTCTGGGCAGGTATCTTTTGACCGTAAGAGAATTGAGCTATGAAATGGATGCCTTGGTTTCAGACAATATTTCTTCCTTTCTCAAAAAACTGTTCTGGAATGTATGCTGCTAGTTTTCTTTGTCCAAAATAGAACATCGACCATATAGGACCATGTAGGCCCTCTTTCAAATGTCTTTTTGAAAACTAGTAAACTTAGCATGTTCATACGCACATTTATTTGATCTATGATCAGAATAAGAGATTTGCACAGCAACACTGAATTACAATATTATAACATAATGAAAAGTAATTTAAAACATTAAAACTACACACTGGTTTCTCTTCAGGTCACATAAATATTTCATTTAATGCGTTGTGAGTGGGAAAAGTATCTCTATACATACAACTATATTTGAATATATCTGCCTGAATATATGTTTGCAGCAGTTTGTAAGCATAAACCAAATTTCTACATTTCAGTAAATGCCATAATTGTTTAATAGAATCTCTTTGCATCTCATATTTTAACATTTTTAAACCTTTTTTTCTCCTTTTTCCTCTCTCCTTTCCTTTCCCATATTCTGAGATGTGGTCATTCTGAATCTGGTAATTGATAGTAAATGAAAAGCTGGTGACTAACAATGCAATGAAAAACTGATAGCTACAGTCTGAATTAGGCCAGGGTAAAAGTACGTAATCAAGGGGAGATTTTCTTAAGTCTTAGGAGATGCTGCCTGTAGGAGGGATCACATGTGCCTAATGTATCTGTGGAATATAACAGATGGCCATCATATGTTCATTAATTAATTAATTTATTAATTTGACTTCTATGCCGCCCTATTCCGGAGAACTCAGGGCAGCTCACAACATAATAGAAATCAACAATTAAAAATACATATATATAAAACCCCTAATTTAAAAGAAAAAACCAATCATTCAACATACACACAGACATACACTGGCTAGGGGCAAGATGTTAACTGCCCCAGGCCTGCCGGCAGAGGTGTGTTTTAAGCAGTTTACGAAAGGCGGAGAGGGTGGGGGCGACACGGATCTCCGGGGGAAGTTGGTTCCAGAGGGCCGGGGCCGCAACAGAGAAGGCTCTTCCCCTAGGCCCCGCCAGGCGACACTGTCTGGCTGACGGGACCTGGAGAAGGCCGACTCTGTGGGCCCTAACCAGCCACTGGGATTCATGGGGCAGAGCTCTACTTTCTGTGATCTTGGTTTCCTTGCAGCAGTGTCATCTTTCTGCATTACCATTTTTGACCTTCCTTTCATTTAGCCAGTAGCCCTTTAGTAAAAGCAACAGAAAAATATCTTAGAGAAGCCACAGGAGGAAGTATAGGTCTTCTGTTCAGATTCTTGCATCAATGTCTTTTGAACCAACCGTGAGTTATTAAAGCAGCACATTATTTTTAACCATAGCAGGTCTTCTGAGTAAAAAGTTCTCATCGCAGGTTACATAAACACGTTAGGGTTAGAGGAGAAAGATTAGAATTCTCCCTAAATAAATTAAATGTGGATTCCAGCATGCCCAGTTTCAGACTTGCCAAGGAATCAATACACCCCAGCTCCAGCAAGGGGAAAAAAAGTCACCATACATCTCAACACGTCACGTAATTGCAGCGAGTTTGACACCCCTGCCTTATACCAATCATATCTGCACACTTAGCTAAAACCAAATAAGCTGCATTTTGACAAAATAAATATGTGAACCCCAGACGGGGGTCACTAAGCTGTGATTCTGGTTTAACCACAATGATTGAGTTTTCAAAACAAAGCAATACACCACATTTTTGTGTAGTTTTCAGAGTAAAGCAACACATCACATTTTGGCGTATCCTTTGTTTCTCCCTTTGGATGAGTACTGTCCTGGATACTTGTCGGCTGTCAGTAAACTGCAATGAAAAGTTGTTGCTTGGGTGCCCAGCTAACCGTAAAGGTAGATACCAAGGCACAAATGTTATGAAGCCTTGTTGACAAGTTAGGATTGCACTGGTCTCCAAGGTGTTCCATTTTGTAGCAACAGCACAGAATTAGGGAACCAATAAGAAATGACCAGGAACATTCTAGATCACGAGTGTCAAACTCACCATGTCACGTGACACAACGTATCACAACTCTTTTTATATTGCCGGCAATGGGCTGGGCGCGGCTTCAGTATGATGAAACCAGTCCGCGGGCCGGCAGTTTGACACCCCTGTTCTAGACCAAACAGACATTGCTAACAGACTAAGAAAAAGAACCAGGCAGAGCACAACTCACTTAACAAATGTCTCACGTAGCAGCATAAAATTTGGGCTCAATTGTTGTCGTACGTCGAGGACTACCTGTATTAACTCGTTTCACTTGTGATATCTTCCCCATGGCGTGCTCTTTTATTACTATTTTACGATCTCTGACTTTGGCAATAAGAAAATGCATAACCATCTTCTGGCCTTTTATGTCCTTTGGAAGAACAGATAAAATAAAATAAAATAAAATTACCGCTGTGCATGCCTAAACAAGCAAAGCACATAAATGGTCTTGACTTCCAATTCCTCAGAAGTAGCCTATTCAACTGTGTGCTTAGTTAGTATACACAACACCCCTAAAGTTCATGCTACATTTTTCTCCTCTTTGGTTAGAGGCCATAGACGGAGGGAAGGGCTGTAGAATGTGGTATATGTTTTGCACTTTGCCAGCTCGGTCCCCAGCACTGTTAAATAAGGTTTGGAAAGAATCCTATATGAAAGAGCTGCTATGAGTCACTATAGGTAAGGCCAGACCAAGTGAACCCAGTAGGCTGAAAATAAGTAAAGATAAAAGAAGCATATTGATCCCTAGAATCAAGACGGGGCCTGTTAACTGTTTTCTAAATCAGGAATTATGCTGTTAGCTGGTACAAAAATGTGACAAAAATTCAGGATCGTTGTAAGTAAAGTGACACTGTAGATTCATTTTTAAAAGGAAGGGCTAGAGGCAAGAAGAATAAATGCAAAACTTTCACTCAGGGATATTCTGTTACCTTTTCGTACGATTTTAGATTCTGAGTTTGTAATTACATTAGTAATAGATCTTGCAGAGGTTTCTTCCACATTTACTCTATCTTTGACAGAATTTCTCTAGTCTCTAGCAGTTCTGTGGTGGGGACATGAAAAGCTACTCTTCAGCCCAATTGCCTGTTCCAGATATGATTTTAAAGTCTGCTTGGCACTTGATAAACATACTTACCCAAAGATTGCTGTAATCCTCACATCGAATTTACGATGTTTGTTTTGCAATCCGGCAACATGAACTATTCTCGAAACATCGTGCCGAAGCATTTGTGTCTCATCCAGCTCCATTCCTAGAATAGCGTCTTTTCCATCCCAATTGGAACTTTAACCGGCCAGTTCTTTTTCCAAGACCACACACTGAGTGCTACCTCCCATAATTTGGAACAGATTTAGTGCTTCCTTTAGGGGGCAAGATAACATCTGAAAGCTTCAGAATTTGTTTCACTCCCTTCCTAAAGCTGCTCTAGAGTCATTATTGTACAGGTAGTCCTCAACTTAACAACAGCTTGTTTAGTGACCGTTCAAAGTTGCAACGGCACTGAAAAAGTGATTCATGACTGTTTTTCACATGACTGTTGCAGCATTCCCGTGGTCACATGATCAGAATGCAGACACTTGGCAATCGATTCATATTTATGATGGTTGCAGTGCCCCGGGGTCAGGTGATCATCTTTTGCGATCTTCTGACAAGCAAAGTCAATGGGGAAGCCAGCTTCACTTAACAACCTTGTTGCTAACTTAATAACTGCAGCGATTCACTTAGCAACTGGGGCAAGAAAGATCATAAAAGGGGGCAAAACTCACTTAACAAATGTCTTGCTTAACAGCAGAAATTTGGGGTTCGGTTGTGGTCGTAAGTTGAGAACTACCTGTATACCAGTTTCTTTTAAAGTGGTGATTTGAATTAGTATGAAGATGACTTTTTAAGGAAATAATATTTATATAAATGTTTGATACAATTGAGTACCACAAATATAATAAAAATAATTCTCAACTTTTTCTCCTTTTTTTGTGAATACTTTATTGCTTCAGTAGATAACTAACACCAGTCACTAGGTTTAACATATTGTTAATGTTACGATATGTTTCTTAATTTGCTCTCCATTTGTAGTTTATACCAGTGGTTACAGAAGAAAAAAATGTTTTATCTGCCCTCCTATTTTTTAAAACTTAGAGTCTGTCTTCACAATCTTTTTTTTAAGGGACAGTGTTCACCTATTGAAAGTTATGTTTTCTGCTAACCCGAGAGAAATTAAGGAAAGAGGACAGAACATCCCATGTCAGAGGGACAGATAGTAAGCAAAAACTTTCTTAAACTACAAGTAATGGTAGAAAAATTCTCTTTTGGGAGCTGGCATGTTCAAGGCCTATATTCAAAAGCCATCTTGTCTGGCAGATATTTAAAATCAGATTCAGAAGAAACATGTTTTTGCTTTGTTTAAATCTTGTTTCTAGATAACTTTTATAGTAATCTAATTAGGATAGAAATGAAAAATGCCAGAAATAGAACATATCTCAGCCTTAAGAATATACAGACATGTTTTCCTTTATCGTTTGTATTAAATTGTGAGGCCTTTCTCCATAAGACAGTTACAAATAGCAGCAATTTGCCAGAAACTAGTTTTAATTTTTAAAAATGAGTTACCAAATATTCTGTTACGTGTACAATTAAGGAAGAACAGTTCCTTTGCAGATTACAAAAGAGCCTACGACTGGGGAGAGGGGAAGGAAAAAATATTACCTCAAGAACCCATAGAAATACATGTTAAAAGAGAATGACTGTGTAAATGGAATATTCTCAGTTGGATCCTTACCAATCATGCTAAATAGAATTGCAGAACAATATCTGATATTATTATCCCTTTTGAAATGAAATGTTCCCTTTACAATACAAAATATGTTGAGTTCATCCTTTTCTTTTCTTTTCTTTTTTTAAAAAAGGATTATTTATATTGTAATGTATCTGGAAGAAGCCAGAAAATAAATTCTTCAAGTACTCTAATAGGAATCACTTTGAAATGAGTTGTTTCGGTTTTATATATAAAGATGTTCAGTCAACCAAACCATTTTTTTAAACATTTTTTATTGACAGATATATATTTGTACATGTAAACCAGGAAAAAATTCAAGTTAACTGCTATTCAACTTAATACAATCGATTTAAATTTGTAAACATTCTTCACTCCGTATGTCAAGATTTAACTATAAACCAAACCATTTTTTAAACAGCTACATGTGAGGACAGGCCCTTAATTGCTACTAGACTGAGTGCAAATCGGTGATGGGAATGAAGATACAAGAGATTGCAGAACAAGGGAAATAGCAAGGAGATTAAGACTCTTATGGCTCATAGTTTTACCACATCAAATCTTGTTTATAGGAAGTGAGCAAGGACATATTTTAGTGCCAGTTCTATTCCTCTCCAGCAAGCTTTGGCAGTGGTAAGGTTACACTTAACTGAAGGGTCCGTCTAAATTTGCCTTGAAGTTGGAAAAAAATCTGCTAAGGCTCCCCAAAGGAAATGGGGACTGCAATTTGTCAAGGAGTATACATTCTTTTCATAGAAGATACGCAGTGATACCTGGAACCACGACAAGTAACTTGTGCAAAGTCTTTGTGACGGCTTTCTTTAAAAATGCAAACATTTCCATGTATTGCATCTACTTGACTTTTTTGGTCATGCTTCCTTTGGTTAATTATAGAGCTGGATTTTGGCCTTTTTCCTTTCTGAAGAGATGTAGATCCGTTGGCAAACTATATATTTCCTTTTTGTTCCACTGGCAGCAGCATTCTCTTCTAATTTACGATGTGTGCTCCAGGAACAACATCTCTGTTAGGTACAATAGGCGCAGTGCCTAGGGCCCAAAAAAAGTGAGTTCTACAATTTAGTAATGATGATGTGCAATAGACATAATTAAACTCTTTATTATTACAAAATAATATTTAGATTATTTACTATTCCTTATTTTCTTTGTAAAAATATGACGAAAATATTGAACTCATATAAAATATAGGTAATTTGTAATACCATTTTTAATGGAAGGAGGAGTCCATAAAGGCAAAAGTGCTGTGAGACCACGAAAGTCATTATTTAGCTTGATAAATAATGGCATAAGTCAGTGATGGTGAACCTTTTAGAGACTGAGTGCCCAAAAACCAGCCCTGCCCCTGCCTCGCCTGCTCCACCCCTCCGCCCACCCCCACCCCTCCTGCCCACAGGGCCACCCACTGCCTCCACGGCCTGCCGCAGATCGTCCAGGCGGCCCAGCAGCGCCCTGGAGGCCATGCCCTCTGCCCGTGTCCCACAGCATCAACTGTGTGACGAGGCACGAGGGTGGAGTCCTTTCCCCGCTGCCTGGCTGCCATGTCCTTGGCTGTGCTTCTCCGTGCAGGCCGCATTTGGGGGTGACTCTCCTCTGGGAGGGCTGCTAGTGAGGGGGCCGTAGGACGAGGCGGGGTTGGGGCGACAGTGCACGTGCCCACAGAGAGGGCTCTGAGTGCCACCTCTGGCACGGTTGCCATAGGTTCACCACCACTGGCATAGGTACTCCAATTTGTCCTTAAGGTTCCCTTTTTAAGTACACTCAGATTTACAATAGGCCATGCCAGAAAGAATTGTATAATTACATGTGCTTACTGGGGTAAGTAAATTTGATTGTTATTATCATTTCCGTATTTGGAATGAGTGAGGAATGAATGTGGAAGACCTGCATTAGATAGTAATTTTTTAGAAGTATCACTTAAAAATCAGATTCCCTGACATTCCACTCTTCCAATTGGGGGTATATTGTCCTATGATTGGTATTGCAATTCAGATACTTTTTTATGTTTTGCAGATCTTTTCTGTTTTGATTGGTATATGTTGTCTCACATATTTTATTCCAAGTAGCCTTCCCAATTCCAATGGCAGTCTATTTCCTATGTGTACACTTACATTTTTGAAATACGATTTTATAATGCTCTTTCCAGGCTATTATAATTAACATTTTTGAAGCTACATTTTTTTTACTAGAGTCACTGATACCAAAGGATTCAATGTTCTTTACTGGGAATTTAGACTCCTGATATTCTTTGAGTTTAAATTTATAAACATTTCACTATGCCAGTAATGTAAAATTTTATCTATCTGAGTCAGGGTCTATGTACATGATGGTGTTTCTATGATGTTAACAAGTTAACTGAAAACCTAATAAATATGGGTCAGCAGTGGCACGCCCCAAAGTTTAAAAATAATACTTGTTTATGAACACATAATACTTATGATAAATAAGCCTTTTTCTTGCTGTTCTGGCTTGGGGACAAGAAAGTAAGCTTTGCTGTGTTGGTGTTTAAGTTGGGGTTTCTGTTGTGCAAACCAAACAAAGGCTCAGCAAACATTTTCTTATTCTGTTCTAGACATGATAAGTCAAAGGTCCAAAGGAGGCAAAAACAGTGGATGTGCTCAGCTTGGCACAGGAAGGGGTACTCTGCGTCTTCGGGCCAAGGGACCAGCCACCGTGGAAGAACAGGTGTGTGTTCCGTGGGTCCCAGCGACATTGGTCAGAAAGATAAGTAGCTCTGCTGAGAAGGTGGAGCTCTTTCTTCCACCCGTGGACAAGACAGAGCAGATAGCTACAAAGCTCTGTTGAGAAGGATGTCCTGCAACACACCAAGCATCACTTCTGCTGCCTCATCTTTCTATGCCTCACTTTCCTTCCTCATTTCTGTGTGGCAAAAGAAAAAAGAAAAAAGAAGAAGTGGTGGGAGAGGGAGCGACTGAATCAGCAGTAAGCAATAATAAAGACTGGCTTCTCTACCCAACTGACATTTGCGGATCTTGGATCACAATTCTTCCCCCTTTCATATTGTTCCTTTTAATTCATTTTTCCTATCTCTGCTTTGCTGCACTGTAACCACCATCAGTTCTGTCTTACTGGGTATAGTTATATGGATTGGGTTTTTTTTCAGCTAGCAGAAAGGGAGTATTGTTGCTATTTTGGCAAGTATGTTTTTTTTTTCCCCTTTTCACAGCCCTCTGCGTTTGAGGAAAAGGCCATTGAGAAAGTGGATGATCTTCTGGAGAGCTACATGGGTATCCGTGACACAGAGTTAGGTAAGCTTTTTTTTTTTTAATCTGGATCCTAATTTGCTGAAGGATGGTGAGCAGTGCATTGTGGCTGATTACTCCTACCTGTTTTTACTCCTGTGCTTAGGAATATAAATAAATGTGAGGGTTTCCTTGTGCCCTTCCTTAGATTTATATTTAGTTCTATAGTTCTATAAACCCTATACATATAGCCCTATAAAGTATTTGGCGATAGAATTAATGCTTATTTCTGATTTTTTTTATTCCTCTGCAGCTGCTACCATGGTGGAGTTGGGCAAGGACAAGCAAAATCCTGATGAATTTGCAGAAGCATTGGATGAGCAGCTGGGTGATTTTGCCTTCCCAGATGAGTTTGTCTTTGATGTCTGGGGAAGCATTGGAGATGCCAAGGTTGGGCGCTACTAGGACTGTAAACATACTAGACCCCCCCTCCCACAGAAACTATGGACAGACCAGTGGTGCATCTGGAACACTACAGCGCCCTCCCCTTGGATGCTGGGCCCACTGATTGGAAAGGGTCCTAGAGCAATAAGTAATCTGCATTATTGACTGGAGTGTAATGTGAACTGGGGGCAGAATTTCTGCTGCTGTTGCTTGCTTCCAGCCCCCTCTTGTTGGACATTCCCTCAGCCCGGGGTACAACCAAGCCATTCAGTTTGCTCTGTTTTCTACTCTGAGCTAGGTGCTACCAGTTGCTTCATACAGTTTGCTATTCTTAGAGCGGTATGGCTGCTGCATGTTGGATTTCTAAGTTTATTCTAGTTTGAGAGCAAACATAACTAGAATATCAATTCAGATTTAGATGGATGACAAGCAGTTTTTGTTTTGAGCATCAGATACTCTCCATGGGAACTGAAGGAAGGATGGACAGAGTTGGCTTTTTTAGTTGTAATAAAACTGAAGGAGAGATCCTAGCTCTGCATATTTACTCTGAGCAGGTTGGTGCCTGAGGAGACACACTTCCCAGTTCTTCTGAAAGCTTGATCACCCTTCACCAGTTCACCTGTCATTTGTGTTGGTACAAGGCACATACAGACAGCCAGACAGCCACTCTTGTTTGGGAACATCTCATTTCCTCTCTGTCCCCGTGACCCTTGTGACTTACTTAGGCATTAGCTAGAAGGTGCAACAGTGATGCTTCTGCTCAAGATTAGCGCAAACTAGGTTAAGAAATAACTTTCTTTCCATCCCATTACTGACATGTATTATATGTGTATGAGTGGCGATCAGTTGTTAAAGAGATTTCAGCCATGAAGTATCACTGCTGATTCTGCTAGGCATCAACTGTGGAACTTGATCTGGCCTCAAGTATTGTGACTGGAAAATAATTCACACAGTCAATCGCTACAGAGAGCACATATACATAGGTAACATCTAACCCCCGAGTACCTGTCCTTGTGGATTGGGCCTGGCACATTCTGCTGTTTGAATGTTACACTCTCAGAGCCACGTGCAGTTTTCAGCCTCATCCACCTTGCCCGTTTTAGCTCTATATTTGGGCTTTTAATCCCTGGCAACTCGTGATGCGTGGATAGCACAAAGGCTATTGTGTATGTTCTTTAAGGGGATGGAACTGTACTGAATATCATTAATTCAATGGCATTTTCTCCTCCACCCCACTGATTCTAGGATATTCCATTTCTAGGCTGGCTGTAGCAAACTCTTCTTTTCAAAAGTAGGGTGTTTTGTTTTGTTTTTTCAAAATTTGGGGACTGTTTCCAGGAGGAAGGGCGCCAGCAGAAGTCCCTTGTTGTCTAGATATGGGCGTACCCTTCTTAATGTCTGTCTGAACTAAGTTTGTCCTGCTGACCTACCTCCTAGGGTTGGCCCAGTTAATTCCTTGTTATTTATATTCTTTCAACCATCTGCTCATTCTCAAATTCTGGGCCTCTCCCCTGTGCCACAATCCATTACTGTAATTACCCAATAGTTAAGAAGATCTTCGCGTACACCTTACAGCCTCAGCTCACCTACTGTATCTCTAAAACACTAATTCCAGGTAAGATGTGGAGCTTGCAGACCTCTAGATCATACCTCAAGCGCAGAACATGTGAGGCTTCTGCTAAGCCTTGCTGTTTCTTGTGTCCTAGCATTGGAGACCTCTTAGGGCAGGGGTTCTCAACCTTGGCAACTTTAAGACTTGTGGACTTCAACTCCCAGAATTCCTCAGCCAGCTTTGGAATTCTGGGAGTTGAAGTCCACAAGTCTTAAAGTTGCCAAGGTTGAGAACCCCTGTCTTAGGGAAACCAGGCACCATGTCCTCCTTGGGCATACTTTTGTATTCTGCAAGTAAATTTAAGATAAAATATATCAATACTATTAAACTGTGTGCGTGGTGGTGTGTTTAGAACAGTTACTTATAACGAACAAACCGGTAACAGTGGAAAGAAGGCCGTGAACCTGTGGAAAGGGTTGGAGAATCTGTATTACCTATTGGGAAAAGAAACGTATCCAGAGCAGTACGGAAGAAACCAGCTGCAGCCGATGGAATTTTGTCTTTATTTTATTTTAGCTTTTTTTTTTTTTTGCAGCCTTCCCTTGAGAAACTTCACTGCCCTTTATTTTTCTCAAGCTTTGGAAATTTCCCTCTAGACCTGTGCTCTGTAAACAGCTGCAGTTTAAAAAGGGTGTGCCTGGGATGGCAGCAGTATTTTGTCTCTTGCGTTGGCCTAATATCCTGCTCATGTGGAGCAGTCTGTAGATCACTGAAAAGGATTCTATAGGTGAAGCTGAACCAGAGGATCTGTCGCATGGAGCCAACAATTGCATTTTAATAGGCCTTCTGCCGCAGTCCTATGCAATGGACTTGGGGTATTTAAAAGCTATTTTTTTTCACCTCCTTCCTTTCATATTCTACATAATATGAGTCAAACATTAAAGTTATTGGAGATGTTCTGAAGAGTCTTTTAAAGATCTTATCTTTTAGAATGATCTCTGTCTTTAAATAGACAATCTAAAAGGGAAGCATTCATTTCCAGAACTGCTTTACCAAGATCAACAGCATCATGATCTTTGACCACAGGCTTTCTAATATAAATCATGACAGGTATGTAAAAAAGGATAGGCAAGAGGCAAAAAGCAGATGATGGCTTCCCAGCGTCTGCCAGTTTGAAGAGAAACCATTACAGGAGACTGGTGAAAATGAGAATGAGTATGGCCGAAATATATATATATTTATTTATTTATTTATTTATTTTACGATTTTTATACCGCCCCCTTCCCGAAGGACTCGGGGCGGTGTACAGCCCAATTAAAAACGTCAACATACAAAAAGTAAAATTATTAAAAACAAATTAAATAATTTGGCCCAATCATTTAAAAACCCAATACATAATCTAAAAACTCAATCCCCTAAAAACAATTATGGCCTTGTTGGAACCAGAGCTACTATCCCAGGCCGGCTTGTCGGAATAAATATGTTTTTAATTCTCGACGGAAGGAACGCAATTCCGTCATCATACGGAGTTCGGGGGGGGGAGCTCGTTCCAAAGCGTTGGAGCTCCCACAGAGAAGGCCCTCCCCCTGGGGGTCGCCAGCCAACATTGTCTGGCCGACGGCACCCTGAGGAGACCCACTCTGTGGGAGCGTACCGGACGGCGGGAGGTATTTGCTGGCAGAAGGCGGTCCTGTAAATATCCGGGTCCGATGCCATGGAGCGTTTTAAAGATGGTCACTAACACCTTGAAACGCACCCGGAAGGCCACCGGCAACCAGTGCAGCTCGCGCAGGAGCGATGTTACATGGGAGCGCCATGACGCTCCGGTCACTACAACTGAAACACCCACCCTCACCCCCACAATCTAAAGCAGGGGTCTCTAACCTCGGGTCCGTGGACCAGTACCGGGGTGCGGCATGCCAGCAACTGGTCTGCACTAACAAGCAAAGCCCCATCTGCAGGATGCAGGCAGCACACAAAATCACACCCCCTCCAGTCCGCGGAAAAACCTCTCTCCACTTAACCGGTCCCTGGTGCCCAAAAGGTTGGGGACCTCTGATCTAAAGGAAAGACTAATACTACTCCCCCCCCCTCTTTTCTGCATCCTTTTAAAGTGGCTTCTGCTAGAGGGCCTTCTTCCTACCCAGCTTTTCTACTGAAGCCACTCCCTGTCCCATAGAAGCTACAGTGCAGATGCATGTTAGGCTTTGCCTCAAATGCTTCTGCCAGCATTTGAGTGGGACTATCTATGGCTGTGCTTTTGAGAAGCCCAGAGCAGGAATAAACATACTCTGTTGCTAATTAGGTTTGGGCTAGGAAATGGGATATTTCCTCCCCCCCCCCGAGATAAAGAACAAACAATGAGGTAGGAAGAGTCAGTTTGTTCATTTGTTTCAGGATGCACAAGATGAGATGGAATTCAGGTCTAATCAGATTCATTAGGCTCATGTGCCAGATGAAATATTTTTCCATCTGTCAAGAGATTAGCACAGTAGAGGAAGGCTGGGAACACCACAGCTCCTAGTCTGCTTCTGAAAGCATTGGGGTGGGGGTGGGGCAAAGACCCCCCTATGCTTCCCCTTTCATTTAAAGTCACTAGCCTCCAAAATGTGTTCTAAGAATATACTGAAGCATTTGGGATGGTGTTTATTAAACTTGTCTTCACACATCCTGATTTTGCTTTATTTGCCATCTACTTGGGTCCATTTAAATTTATTTAAATAAATTTAAATTTATTTAAATTTAAAGACCAGATTTGAAGATTGCTGGAAATTGGTGGGACTGTCAAGTATTAGAGGTTGTGTTAGAATTAGCCTGCTCTCTATACACTCCCAACACCAAGGATTCCTTGTATAGATGCATGGCTGTAAAAAAAGCTTTGCTCCAGCTAAGTGGCTCACTCTGAAGTGGGCTTAATCCTCATGAACAGTCCTTGTCACGCTTCACCGCATTGTCTTGGTTGAGGCTTAGCCAGATGATATGTGGGTCCCAGTTGTCCCAATGGATTTCACAGAAATGAAAACCATCCATTTGCAGGAGCCCAGAACGGACAAGTGCTTTGGGGCAGTTTTTAATCCAGAGCCACTGTTGAATAGCCTCTCCACAGGAATTAGGTTACAGCACAATTCCTATTACCTTCAGTATGCCGGATGTGAATTATAAAATTGATAGCTGAAAAGGCTGAGTCTAATGGTGTGAGATTCTTTAATAACTACAATCTTTTCAAGAAGAGCAACTGTTTTAGTGTCTTATATGAAAAAAAAAATCTAGTGGCACCTTAAAATGTTACAGAATATCATGTACAATAAATCTTTTTAGGTCCTAGCTCGCTTCCCGTTTTTATTTTTGCCATTCCCTCCTTGGGCTCCCTTGTCCCAAACAGCACCTCTGCGAATATCATATGTTCTCGCAGAGCTGAACTCTGTGCATCTATGATGTGGAGTAGGTAGCCTGATGGTTTAGAGTAGACCAGGAGTCTTCAAACTCGGCCCTTTTATGACTCGTGGACTTCAACTCCTAGAATTCCTCAGCCAGGCACGCTGGCTGAGGAATTCTGGGAGTTGAAGTCCATGAGTCATAAAAAGGCTGAGTTTGAAGACCCCTGGTTTAGACCATCAATAAGGACATTAATTTTAAATTGCCAGAAAACTGTTGGAAGAGTGTCTAAAGACTAGGTGACCATATGAGAAAAGACTGGCGTTCTGGTTCCATCTGTGACCATCTATAGATACAAGAGGAAGTTCTACTAAATCACAGAGGCAACTCATATTCTTTTCATGAGGCTGGGGTAGGGAGCACAGCAAATTCCAGTTATTTCCAGTTAGTCTCATGACTGGGAACCTTTTTTTATTTAACTGGCAACAGCCTGTAACTCTTCTACATGATGATGAATTCCACAATTAATCTTGCATTATAAAAGGTAGCAGCAGCAGCAGCAAATTTTATTGTGTCCTCAAAATATTTCCTTCCATAATAGTGCAGGAGAAATTTAGGATTCAGTGGGAATCTGGTACATGATAGGTTAGCAGTAACTATTCAGATACCACTTACAAGCCCTATTCCTTGGGACTGTGAAGGCAAGGAATCACTGCAACTTAACACTGAGCATCGGGTGGAAAATATTTCCTTGCAGGCAACCACCAACTTGGAAGAGATTGATAGATCCTGCGTGATAACTGACTCACTGAGCACATTCCTAGTGGAGTCTAATTTTTTTTTTTTAGGTCTCTCATATAGATTACCTCTAAATGCTAAACACATAATACAGCTGACACAGAATACAATCCAGATGTGCACAGCAGTTGCCTGACTTTTAGTCTCCTAGCTGGAATTGGCAAGCAACCTGCTCACAATTACTGCCTGCTGTATTGGGTTATTGTTTCCATTCCCAAAATCTGCCTCCATTCTTATTTTTCAACAGCCTGTTGAAATAAGCAATTTGAACACTAGCCACTCTGTTCCTTGCAGATAAATGCAGTATATAGATTTCATGATTTGGTCATGAGAATGGCATAGGGTCTCCTGCTTGAGCAGGGGGTTAGACTAGAAGACCTCCAAGGTCCCTTCCAACTCTGCTATCCTGTGAAAATAAACAGCACCATTGTCAGCCGAAACCCTTACAAGTTACACATAAGAAAGCTGGTTCTAAGAACTGATATTTGATTCTTCTCCCTGAATTTTTCTTTCTTAAGATGCTAATATTTTTGAAAAGAATAAGAGCAGCTAACATTTGTAAAATCAGCAGAGGTGCAATTTTTCTGCCACAAAACAGTGCCTGTGGCAGCCAGCCTATCATGCAATCGAAAGACGGGCATAACTCATATGTTAATTGAATTCTGCCTTAAAAGTGTTCAGTTTCATTGACTTGGATGAACCTGTCTTCATATTACAGGATTTTAGGGTTTCTGTTGAGATTGATCACCATCAAAATTAAGGTCCAGGAGAACTTCAATCATCAGCATCTTCAACTTGTTAAGACCTTCAGATACCTCTTCAGAGAAAAAGTTGCTTTTTTAATATTTTTCTTATTTTTAGAAATAAGTAGGCAAACATTCCTAATACTCCTTCCTTCTCCTATTTTCCTCATAACAACAACTCTGTAAGGTGAATTGAGCGGAGAGTGACTGGCCCAAAGTCACCCAGCTAGCTTTTATGCCTAGGTAAGACTAGAACTCAGAGTCTCCTGCTTTCTAGCCTGGTGCCTTAACTATTAACTAAACTGGCTCTTCTTTTTGAATCCTTCCTTGATCATCAACCAAATCTCCATCTCCATCAGCCCCTCTTGACACAAGCAAAACAGAAATTAGGTTGAAAAGATGCATATGCTGTATTAACTAACGCAGACATGGCCACCAGGTGGGGCCACTAGACATTTCAAGAGTAAGGTACCGGTAGTAAGCCAAACCCTATAGAGATCTGGCCCAATGCACATATATCACCTGAACAATAAGCCTGCTTGTACAAGTCCTAAAGGAACTGCCTTCCCCTGGGGCAATCTCGTATTCAAAGCTAACACTAAATTAAATTCTTGTAGCTCCAATGCAGCCTGTTTATTCTGAAGTTGACAAACTGATCTTGGAGCAGAGTTCGAACCAGATTCTAAGTACTGTACAATTGAAGAATTCAGCATGAAATCATGCATCTACTTATCTTACAATCTTTTAAGAGGTATGTGGAACTGACTACACATTGGATAATTTAGCAATATGATATTGGGTCAATTTCTCAGTTCTGTTAAGAACGCAGGTATCCTTAAGCAAGGAAGTAATTTCTTACCCTGGTTCTTCATCTATATGTAGACAACCCCTGAACTACATGCAGCTACCCACAAATGAAACACGAAAGTGATTGAAGTTTGGCTGATCTTATTTTTCCTTCAATGCATAAATACCTTCCTTGTAAGTTTACAACTTACCACAAAATCTCCATAGAGTAGACAGAAACTTACTCCAAACATTGCCCATGTCAACTTTTCAAGGCTTCATGCTGAGAGAGAGAGAGAGAGAGAGAGAGAGAGAGATCACCTGACCTTGGTATATAGCAGGGGTGTCAAACTCCGCATCATGTGACATGTCACAATGTATCGTGATTTTTTTCCCCTTGCCGGAGCTGAGGCTTGATGCATCCGGCCTGTGGGCTGGCAGTTTGACATCTCTGATATGTAGTCTCTAGGCTGCTTGCTAAGCCTTGGCTAGAAGGATTTTAGGGGGCTCAGGTTGAATTCAAATAAAGCTGGCTAGGTCCCAAAGCCGTCCATTCCACTGGCTATTGCAAGAGCAGCCAAACTGAATGAGAACAAAGCAAAGCATAGTTCTTTTGAATACTGAAAAAACAGTTGAACATTCTTGCTTGTAAATATCATACTTCGTTCAACGATTCCTCAACCCAGTGAAATGCAGGTCCATTCAAGACTGGTTTCTTACACAATAAATAGTTTAATCTGAACAGTAACTGGGAACTGTATCCCATTGAAGCTTCAGGGCATTCTTTTGTGAAAGACCAAGGTAACAAATAGTACTAAATGTTTGTTTGTTTTTAATTCTACCCATTTACTCATTTTCTATGCATATACATCAGTTCAATATTCTTTATATAAGAGAGGAAAGTCTCACTTCCAGAACAGCCCATCGCTTTTGTCTCTTCTAATGTTCAAGGCATCTTTCTTATAAAATAATGACTTTTCATTAGTAAAGAGAGAAACATACTCCCAACATCGTTGGGTGACTTGCCAACATTTCAGACTCAATTTTATCCTAGATTGTAATTTACAGTAGTTTGAATGCCATGAGATGCACCCAAACTTTATGTGCACAGCTTTTATGCACATATTCTACTTTAATGTTTTGTATTTATATTCCAGCACTTAAGTATGGCACAAGAATGATGCAACAGGTAGGACACTGCCAGAGGGAAAAAGTGAAGTTTTGTTCATGTGGCCCATAAAATATTTCAGGAAAAATCAGACTCCCAAAATGATGTTTGTGTTTTTAGGCGTCATGGTAAATGTCTCCAAGCTGACAACTGAAAAGGTGGATGCTGCTTCAATCTCTTTCTCTCTTCTGAAGTCCAAAAATACATTCTGCCTACCTCCTGCTGGTTTTGCTCCAAAATTGGCTCCAGAGACAAAGCTCATGGCTAAACATAAGACTTTGATCCAGCTCTGGCACAGATAAAGCATAGGGCCAACTTGCCAAGTTACTCCTAGATTTATGAGGTGGAATGAGACATCAAGATCCTATGTCACTTTGGGTCTGAGAGACAAGAAGCCCTGCCTTAAGGAACACTTCCCATTCTGGCACTCACACCTGGGTTTCAGTTTTGGCAGAAGGATTCTGAAGGAAGGGAGGGAGAAGAGCACTCCTAAAAGGAGGTACACCAGACGGACCTGTTCTCCCCATAGTTGCTGATCCTTGCCAGGATGACAAAGGAAAACATTGGTTTGCAGGCTGTGTGTTTAATGTATCCCCGTCTCCTCCCTTGTAATGATTCCAGAACAAGAAATCTTAACGTTCCTGTAATGAGTGCAAAGAAAAGCCATTTTCTTCACCCAGAATGGACTCTGCACTGTTAATAGGCTGGGGGACTTTGATAGACTAGTCATCTCTCCTCATTTAGCCAAGACTGTGATCCAAGTGTCCATCAGGCTTTTAAAAAATGTAAAATGGGATAACTAGTATTGATGGGGTTTTGGGAAGGAAGGAAGGAAGGAAGGAAGGAAGGAAGGAAGGAAGGAAGGGAAGGGAAGGAAGGAAGGAAGGAAGGAAGGAAGGAAGGAAGGAAGGAAGGAAGGAAGGAAGGAAGGAAGGAAGGAAGGAAGGAATCTCAAAGGGATGACAAAAATGAACTGAATGTGAAATATGACAATTTGTGAGGAAAGTTCCTTATGTGGACATTCCTCTCAGTCCACAAAGCAGAGCAATACAGAATCTGTCCTAATGGAGGAAAATGCTGGAGTTTTCATTCTTTTGTGGGTTTTTTTTTGGAAATTCAGCTGGCTGTTAGGAATTGAAAAGAAAGGTATCTAACAGCCTGAAATTGATATAGCACTGAATGCCTTCAGTTGGCATTAGCAGTCATTATCTTATTTTCTTCTCCTTGGCACAGATTATAGGAGCAATGTCAAAGGAAGAAGAATATTTGTCTTTTTCTCACTTACTAAATGAGAAATGCAAGGGCATTTAAGTCAGCTAGGCTTCTTGAAACACATTTCCAGATTATCAGCAGCTTTGTAAGAAACCAGGCACTAGCCTTGAGCCCATGCAAGGTAAAACTAAATCATAAATACCATTCCCTCTATTCAGTGCACATAGAAGTCTATGTTGTTCTTGCTTTCTGAAAGATTTTACTCATAACTTGGGAAAATGGGCTTAGATTCCTTTCTTCTCATTTCCTAACAGCCAGCTGCATTTCCCCAAGAAATAGAATTCTTTATTGAATAGAATTCTTTATTGGCCAAGTGTGATTGGACAAACACAAGGAATTTGTCTCCAATGCATAAGTTCTCAGTGTACATACAAGGAACAAGTGATAATCATAATCATAAAACACAATCATCATAAATCATAGATACAACACTCAGTGATAGTCATAGGATACTAAAGCAATCAACATATAATAGGATACTAAATAAAAGCAATCAACGTAAATCACGAGATACAACAAGTTATAGTCATAAGAATCTAAGGAAATAGGTAATAGGACAGATGAGAAGGACAATGTAATGCAGCCCCATGGCATAAACAGTGTTGTGGGAATTAGTTGTTTAACAGAGTGATCGCGGAGGGGGGGGACTGTCTTTGTGTCTGGTTGTTTTGATGTGCAATGCCCTATAGCGTTGTCTTGAGGGAAGAAGTTGAAACAGTTTATCTCCAGGATGCGAGGTGTTTGTAGATATTTTCACAGTCCTCTTTCTGGTTCATGCATTGTACAGGTCCTCAGTGGAAGGCAGGCTGCTTGCAATCATTTTTTTCTGCAGTCTTAACTATCCGTTGAAGTCTTTGCCTGTCTTGTTCGGTTGCTGTGCCAAACCAGACAGTTATAGAGGTGCAAATGACAGACCCAATAATTCCTTTGTAGAACTGTGTCAGCAGCTCCTTGGGCTACATTTTGTATTTATTCCTGTCCTATTCCAAGGCTGACAGAGTTTTAAACATGGAAGAAGTATTAACATTTTCAGAGCTTTCATCTGGGAGCAAGACATCCTGACATCCCACTGAACCCTTGATTAAAGTGCTATTAATAACAGCGCCTAAAAATTGCTTAGGAATAGGAACTGCTTTCTTAGCAGTCAGCCACCCAATGATTTCGTCTGCTTTCATGCTTCTACCATCAGTACAATCTGCAGAAGTTAGTTGATGGTGATACTATGAAAACATTAATCTCCTGGCTTATCCAGATCAAGGGCACTGACAAAAATAGAAACAAACCAGGCAGGGTTTTTTTTTCTCTTCTCCCCCCTTCCCCCCAGTTTGGGAACCCTCCCCACAATTCCAGGCAGCCTATAACTACTAGCTGGAAATATTTGAATGTTCTCACTCTGCGGGAATCCTTTGGTTTATGGTAAAGATAGCTATGGCATTACTTCTTAAAAAGAGTTAGTTTTATGACTCAAGATCAGTAGGCTTCCAACCAAGGCGCCTCTTCTCAATTCCAAGTAATGCCCGGTCCATGAACAACCTCAAGCAAGGATGAAGATGGCCAAAAGATCTAAATTGAAGCCAAAACTAGAATTGTACTACATTTCCACTGGGACTTTCAAAGACAGATGGATGGATGTTGGATGGATAGATGACATTGCAAGGATGGAAAAGAGAATGCTGCCCATAGTATTGCAGATGAATTGGAAAGAAAGTATGGGAACACGTGGTAGCCAACCACATGAAGGAGTAGCATCAAAGCCCCATATAGAAATATTTATCCTACTACAAAAATTTTGAATTTTTGATTCCTAGGGAATCCTATCTGCCTGTCAGGATTCACCCTGTGTAAATGTATAGGTTATATCAACTCCAGACCCACTGCAAATGCTTTTTCTATACAAATGTAAGAAGGAGAAACACTGCATTGAGTCTACTTACTCACAGAAGAGTGAAAATCCTGTCTTCTTCCAGAGGTTGTTAGAGTACAACTCCAATCAATCTAGTCAATTCAGCTAACATAGTGATAATGGAAGCTGTAGTACAACAACCTATGGAAGTGGCAGGATTTTCATGAACATTATTTCATTTTGTCAAGTGAAATAAGCATTAGGTCATCTACTGATGGTTAGTCAGTCATTAATATGGCCATATTGTCAATAATCCTCCCCTCTAGATCTTTATGTGGCTCAAAACCAAAGGCTGTAGCTTTGATTGGTTTGTGTTTTTTTCTTAACTTTGATTCCATAATCTTTCTCTGATTATTATTGTACTCAGTACTCAATAGATAATCTTTCTCTCAGATCTAAGAACAAATCACTGAACTGTACAGATCAGTACACGTTGTTTTGCCTAACCAAGCAAGCTACAACATATATATTGTTTATATATATATGTTGTGAGCCGCTCCGAGTCTTCGGAGAGGAGTGGCATACAAATCCGAATAAATAAATAAATAAATAAATACTTGCCAGCTGATGAAATTCTCTGATCATTGTTCATTATCTTTCACCACAAAACCACAAAATGGTTTTTGATATCTCTTCCTATCCCAAATTGAAAACCTGCCTCATTCACTCTGGGGTATCTCACTTCTATCACTCCTAGAATAGCTAATGTGAGATAAATAATGGTGGCTTCTTCAAAAGGTATGTCTTACCTCTCATAAGTCACATCATCTTTATTCCTCTTCAGTAGATGGTTCCAGTCACTGGTTTAAGGTGAGATACAGGGAAGATTGGGGTTGCTTGTGCTACATAATTCCTTCTCTATACCAAAAGTCTCCAACCTTTTGGGCACCAGGGACCAGTTACGTGGAGAGGTTTTTCTGTGGACCAGAGGGGGCGTGGTTTTGTGTGCTGCCTGCATCCTGTAGATGGGGCTTTGCTTGTTTATGCGGCCCAGTTTGTGGCATGCTGCATCTCAGTACCGATCCACAGACCAGGGGTTGGGGAGGCCCCTGCTCTATACAACTGCATTATCCAACTCTTTCATAGTTTAGAGTTCCATGGCAGACAGTGAGCATCATGTGTGGAACTGACAGCATCTGTCCCACATTTTCATTCTGACCAGGAGATTTTGATTTCAGTCATTATCTGGGAACTGATATGTAATAAAAACTGATAGAAATGGCTACTCAACCTATTTCAAGAATAATGAGAAGAAAGGCAAATACATTTGCTTTTAGAATATAAAAATCCAGCAACTTACTGTGGGTGAAGGCAGGCATTAAAAATATGAAAATGTCCCAATGCAATTTGATCGCAGGTCCATCAAGCCTAGAATTCAATGTCTTATAAAATGACTTGGGAACTTTAAAACAAAAGTTAAAAACTGGATAAAGAAGACAGGGATATGTATTGCAAATAATATCTCAGAAAATGGCCAACTTACTACGTTGAAATATCTTCTGATGCAATCATGAAGGGGTTGATGAGATGTTGACTACAGTACTCAGTTTCTCTTTATCAGGTGAGTGCAGACTTCCCTGAAATATGTTGCCTTCCCTAACAGCTCCCAGAATTCCTGACCAGCACTTCCAATATCTGCCAGGGCTTCCAATGCAGGATCCAACAACCAGAGGGACATAGGTAGGCAGATCTGGGTGATGGCACAAAACCAGAGCTTATTCTGACCTTGTATGGATATAAATCTGAAAACTCATTATTCACACATATCATTCCAGTGTTTTAAGTAGATTTATAGCAAGCACACATTAAAGGCAATGAATTATAGGCACGGTTGAAATGCAGATGAAGATCGTCTCAATCCAGAGCAGATGCGGGTGGCAGAGAGAGATGAAATGATGAACAAGTGGCAAGATATTTAAAGAATGACATGCTAAAAAGAGCTAAAAGAATTTATAGCTTAGCCTGGTCAGACCGCTGTTAAGCCTCCGTGATCAACCTTTGATAGTCGAGAATCCCAGGATGGTAAGAAGCAGAATGCTCTGGGATCTCTTTGGATCAGGTTGCATCTAGGCTTCAGTAAGTGCCAGGATATTTTAGGATTTAGGGGAGTGTGAAAGGAGCTACAGAGATGAGTAGAGCAGTCAATGCTAGGCAGGATGGGCAGGTAGACTAAGAAGTGTTTGGGGACAGAACTAGAGGTGCAGAAGAAGCAAACACCCTCTTCTCCTCTTGAATTCAGCTCTACCCTGGAAGTTCCCTTTTCCCTGTGGGCCCCTCTGACTCTGACAACCTGGATGAAGACAGGCAGAAAGCTAAAAAGTGCAGCATTTTTCTGTTTAAGGGAAACCACTCCCCTCATTTTTCCTCTTATTTATCACAGGGGCATAGTCTATGATTGAGAAAGAAACCAGAGAATAGTCACGCAATTGTCACTTTTTAAAATCATTTTTGTGACATTGGGAGTTTGCTCCTTCATAGGCCCAGCATCCATACGAACACAGGTCACTTGCCTCTCTGCTGCTGGGTGTGTGTGTGACAAGCTGATTGTGCTCGTTCTCCTGAGAAAGGAAAACCTCTGGAGTAAGAAGCACTGCATTGGCAGACATAACAGGACAGAAAGCAACTTGCGTGACTACAATCCAGCACATGAATCCACTGAGTGCTGTTGACTGGGAAGAGTTAGAAAAACTGCCCTGCCTGGTCCCTCCTACGTTCAATCATGCCTCCATCCACATATGTATGGAGACACTCAATTCTGGAGTTCTTGTTTGTGGGGAAATGGAAGGACATATTGATTGCGCTTCCATGTTTGCAAACATCACGCCTTACTCTCTGGAGTGTGATTGGCATTTACAATTCATTACTGGCTTTGAACCAAAAATGAGTGGTTTTGAACTTCACACTCACTGCTCATCATGGTTTGGAAAAAAAATGTTTTTGTACACCACTAATGATTTAGAAGGCTGCCCAAGGAAGTAGCATTACTGGCAAAGGTGAGTTCGCACTTTAGATGGTGGAAGAGCCAGCCTTAGAAGAAAAACATACATTATCTTGGCGTTTGTACTGACGCTCTTCTTACAGAGGCAGAAATACTTGGCTCTGCTCCAGAGTATCCTTTTCCAACACGTCATAGACCCAACTTCAAAGAAGCCCTGTGAAATCTCCTAAAATTAAGGATGCAATCCAGGAAAAAGAAACAAGCATTTTAAAGCTTACAGATTCTCGTAGAAAGGGTTTAAACTATGTATAGAACCAAAGGAACCTAAAACCCCTTAAACATTGCATGGAATGTTCTTTAGCCATAAACAGTAAATACATTTTAAGAAAATGGAAGAGTTTCAATAGCTTTTCCAAATTTGCAGAATCTCTGGGTTACCAAATACAGAGGATCCATCAAAGATATGCTTTACTCTAACAATATTCTAAGCAAAGTGCCGCACAAAAATTACTCTACCGAGTTGCTGTGTCAAGCAACATAGGTCCTTCTTCTGAATTGCAAACGAAGATGTCATGTTGTTACCTCACTTTATATGTTGGCTCTGAGGTCTTTAACATTGGGACTTCATTGCCCTGTGTTAATCCCCAAATAACACAGAGACCAGAGCTGGACCTGAGATCTACACTGTGTACAGTATGTCATGTATGTCCTCAATGTATTAATTCTCAGAAATCAAAGCTCTTAGTAATCTGGAACTACAATTTCAATCAGATGCAAAGCTCTCCCTGCCTTCTCCTCTCCCTTGTGGCATGCAACTTCTTCACATGAGCCTGAACATGACGGAAGGCCGATTCTTGCAAGAACCAGGTGCTAAGAATTCTTGTGTCTCTACTCTTAGGAGTATAGGTAGCCCTTGACTTATGACCATTTGTTTAACAATGGTTCAAATTAATGATGACCCAGGAATATTGGTTCTCCTCAAGCCTGAGATTCCTCGGTGAAAAACTAATTGGTGGGGAGCATGAGGGGTGCAGTTCGGAAGGCTGGCTGGGAAACAACTGTTTTCCTTGCTGAACTTCCAATCCCCTGGAGTAGCTCTGGGCAATCAGATATATTGCAGAGTCTTTCACACTTTTCTGCACTTTTCTTACTTGATTTATCTTTCTGCCATAAATAACCCAAGTGCATACCAGAAAATCTTACAACTCTGGCAACTTATAACAAACATTCAAAGAATAATTGCTTAAAATTACTGGGGTTAATTTCCAGGACTTTATGTGAGGGGCAGTCTCCTCATCAATCTCTGCATCTGAGTCAGAGCAGGCCCATATGCCACTCACTTTCATCTAGCAAAAAAAATAATAATAATAACACGATGGCAAATACCCAGACAGTTAAGTGGCAAAATGGGGTAAAAGGCAGACCAAGGGAAAGGAAGAGAACTAATCTCTTCATAATGCTCAGAGGTTATAAAAACGTAATCACTGAGGCTTAACTGGAATGTGTTGTGTAGGAAGGGTCAATCAAAGCTAGGAAGAAACCAGCATGGCAAGAAAGAAGAAGTTTATCCTTTTTTAAAAAAAAATAAATTTTATTGGTTTTTTAATTTTTACAAAAAATGCTCAAAGCACACCGTGGTGTTAGGGTAAACAAACATCCAAAACCAAAACATTTATACATATTTCAATCAATACCTCTAGTATTCCCTCTCTTATTCCCTTAAATAACATAATTTATTTAAAGTAGTTTAGTCTAGCTTAAATTTAATCAACCTATACCTCTTTTTAAAACTTTTAGAAATTTACACTACCATAATCAAATTAACTTTAAATACAAACCTTATCAATTTGGGTATCCCTTCCAAATATATTCTAGTTCCTTGATTTTTTCATAAATTTTATTTAATTCTTCCACTAATATCCCTTAATTAAAATAAAGTATTAGTCTATCCTATACGTATCTAGTCTATCAATTAATCAATTTCTTTTTACTAACAAAAGAAAATCAAACTTTAAGTCCTTTCGATCCATTAAACAGAATTCAAATTACATCCAATTGATTGTCAAAACTAATAACATCCATGTTATCAAACAAACAAATCATCTTATTAGATTAACTCAAAATTACATAATAAATTTCTTGCAAGTAACCCTATTGTCCTAAAGAAAAAAAACATATTCTTAATCCATTTAATATATATTTCATTAGTCACCCCTTTTTCTCTTACTTCTAACTCACAATCTTAATCCTAAAATCAATCCATAATTCTAAATTACCTTTAATCCATTACCTAAAAATATCTCCTTTTTTAAGTTAAAATAATAATCTATCATAACTAATAACATCCATGTTATCAAACAAATCATCTTATTAGATTAACTCAAAATTACATAATAAATTTCTTGCAAGTAACCCTATTGCCCTAAAGGAAAAAAAAACATATTCTTAATCCATTTAATATATATTTCATTAATCACCCCTTTTTCTCTTACTTCTAACTCACAATCTTAATCCTAAAATCAATCCATAATTCTAAATTACCTTTAATCCATTACCTAAAAATATCTCCTTTTTAAATTAAAATAATAATCTATTCTAAAGCTATCTACTCCATCAATCAATCTCTTTAAATTGACCAGATAGAATCAAATTTTAGGTTATTTCAATTCATTAGTCATCAAACAAATAAATCATCAGAAATTTTCATATAGATAAGTTTTATATATCTTCCATTAATCGTACATCTAACTCATAATCTTAGTCCTTAAATCGGTCCATAATTCTAGATTGCCTTTAGTCCATTACGTAACACTTTAATTTTCACTCTTTTTTTTTAGTCTTATTCTAGGTTTTTTCAAATGCCAAGTGGGTTTCCATAGCAGAGCTTCCCTTCCAGTTGATAGGTCTTTTTTTGTTGCTTGTAGTAGTATTTGGATCAGTAAGAGCCATCTTGATCTTTGCATTGGCCCTCTGATTTTCTTAACCATAAAAACTTGTTGCTTTAAGATTTGAAGTCCCAGTCTTTGCTTTTTCTGGTTCTCAGCATCATAAGTGAATTGTTTATAAGGCAAGATCAAGTTCTCTTTATTCTCAGTTAAGTCCTCTCCTTGTGTAATCTGTTTTATAGAAGAATCAGGTGTAGTCTGAAAGTCAATTTTAAAGTTTGAAGAAGAAATTCTGGCTCTTAATTCTGTAGTAAGCTCTTTCATTGTAACACATATTTCCACTTTAGTCTCATAGATCTTTTCCAGAATAAGTTTCCAGTTTAAATGTGAGTGCAGCTCCATTTTGAAAAAATAGTTCAACTTCATCAAATCAACTTTCTCATAAAGAAATCATCTCCTCTCCAATTGCAATATTAGCTTTTAACCAGTAGATGTCCTCAGTAAGCTAAAAAATCTTTTTTTCAAAAGTCATTCATTTCCCCCCCTCCCTTATCCCTTTTTGTTTTCTATTTTTTCAGGGAAAAATAGGGGAAGAAGTATTAAAAAAACAACACAACAACATAGGCTGATAATAGAGTTCTTAGGAAGAAATTTTTTTCCAGTACCCTAAAATGTATTTATATAAAGAAAACGTAGTTTTTAAGGCTTCGTTCTACTCTTTTGTTCACCTTTCTTCCCAGACATGTAGAAGCTGCCTTTCCAAGCCAGGGAAATAGTTCCAACAGGGCTCTTACAGGCAAAATAAAAAAGCATAAAGAGAGGGGAAAAAAGAAAGATCTCATCCGGATTCACCACGGTGGGTTCAAAGCTTAGCTGTTCTTTGACTTGCGGTTTCTAGCGGCTAAGTGATTGGACATTTTACTGGCTGATCTTCTTCTCCGTCGGCCCTCAGAGTCTGGCCCGGACAAATGGAGGAGCCGCCCCTCCTCCGCAGCCGAGCAAAGCCTCTTTGACAGAAGTTGCACCCTCCAGGGCGACTTTAGACCCGCATAAGGGTCCACCGACGGAGGGAGGCTAGCCGACGAGGAGAAGAGTCTCTTCAGGAGACTAGAAGCACCACGACCCGGAACCGGAAGTCAAGACGTTTATCCTAATGAGGAGAACTAAAAGGCAGGCAAACTCTGGCAAAGAACATGTAAGTGATTTAATACAGAAGAGAAAAGGGATTGTTCCGTATGTACAGGTAGTTCTTGATAGTGATTGAGCCCACAATTATGGTCATTATTTTCTGCCTGTCATTAAGTAGGTCACATTGTGACAGCCTTTAGGTCAGCGGTTCTCAACCTTTTTCAGGCTGCGACCCCATCCTGCGCCGTGCATGCGCGGTGCGACGACCTGCACCACTCATGCACGGCGTGACGACCTGCACCGCACATGCGCGGCATGATGACCTGTACTGCACATGCGTGGCGCTACCCCACGCATGCATGGCGCTACCCCACGCATGTGTGGCGCTACCCCACGCATGTGCGGCACGACGACCTGCACCGCGCATGCGCGGTGCTGCCCCCTGCGCCGGCTGAGGCGTAGGCTGCCGCCCATTCAGGGCGGCGGCAGGCAGGCCCAGGTGCTCAGGTGCTCCTGGGCAGCCACGGCAGCGACGGTGCAGGGCGACCACGGGCTGGGCCACCAGCTGGCCCAGCCCAAGGGAGGTAAAACACCCGCCGGGCCCCACGCATGCCAAAAACCTTCCCTGCACCCACCGCTGCCCCGCTAGCCTTGCCTTCGCTGCTGCCCATTTGGGGCGGCAGCAGGCAGGCTCAGGTGCTCCTGGGCAGCCGCGGCAGCGACGGCGCAGGGCGACCACGGGCTGGGCCACCAGCTGGCCCAGCCCAAGGCAGCTAAGGCACCCGCCGGGCCCCACGCGCGCCAAAAACCTTCCCTGCGCCTGCCGCTGCCCCACTAGCCTTGCCTTCGCTGCCGCCCGTTTGGGGCAGCGGCAGGCAGGCCCAGGCACTCCTGGGCGGCCGTGGCAGTGACGGCGCAGGGCGACCACGGGCTGGGCCACCAGCTGGCCCAGCCCAAGGGAGGTAAGCCACCCGCCGGGCCCCACGCGCGCCAAAAACCCTCCCTGCGCCCGCCGGCCTCCCACCTCCCACCCCTGGCCCTCTTTTACTTACAGTTTTAGTAGTTGCTCAGCAGGGAGGGGTGGAAACTTCTGGAGAGCTCGCCTTCGCTGCAGACAACTTGCAGCACTGTTTGCAGACTGGGACTTTTGGTGGGCTCAGCAGGGCAGAGACAGCCTGGACAATTCCTATTGGCTTTTGAAAGCCAATAGAATTAGACTCTATTCAAGAGAGTCTATTCTATTGGCTTTCAAAAGCCAATAGAATAAGAGGGAGTAGCACCGCTAAGGAAAAGGGAAAAAATATGGCGTAGCACAGGTAAGGAAAAGGGGAAAAAATGGCGGACTGCATTGTTTGGCAACCCCCGTGAAATGGTCCTTCGACCCCAAATGGGGTCGCAACCCACAAGTTGAGAACCGCTGCTTTAGGTGAATGAGGCAGCCATAAGGTAAATACCACAGTCATTAAGCAAAACACTGTAGTCATTAAGCAAATGCCACGATCATTAAGCAAACCCATTGTTTGCTAGGGGCAGTTTTTGTCAAAAATGAGAAGTAAACGCTGATTTCCAGCAAAAATGTTGTAAATTGTAGTCATGTGACCACAAGGCTATGTAAAACAGACATAAATGCAGCCCAATTGCTGAGTGGCCAATATGCTGTCACATGTCTGAATTGGGTGGCTCTCAGAACTTCAAATCTGGGTTGTAAGTACCTTTTGGGAGGGTCCATTATAATTTTGAATGGTCACTAAACAACAAAATGTAAGTCAAGGACTATCTATAAGGCAAAAAAAAAAAGATGAAAGGAACAAGGAATGTTTTCAATATGCTGGAAGCGGAAAAGCTGCCATTAAAGACTGAATGGTATCAAACATGACAGCAATATTTAAAAAGGAATGCAGCGGTTCTGTATAAGTGATAATCAAAATAAAACTGACATAAGGAACTAAGCCTCATTGAAAGAAAAGCTGCACAGGTTCTACAAAGATACATCCTGCTTTGCCAATCGTTTTGACTGTTTTGAGTGTCGACGAATGAATGGAGGTGATCTTATTGACACAGTTTGGATTTTTCAAAAACCCTTTGACAAAGTTTTTGAGTAAACTTAGTGACAGTGAGGACTTCCTTTCATGAAACAGATAAAAAAATTACTATGAATTGAATTTTTAATAATAATAATGATGGTGATGATAATAATAATGATAATGATAATAATAATAAAGTTGGAAGGGATCTTGGAGGTCATCTAGTCCAACCCCCTGCTCAGGCAGGAAACCCATCCCATTTCAGACAAATGGCTGTCCAGTCTCTTCCTAAAAACTTCCAGTGTTGGAACATTCACCGCTTCTGGAGGCAGGTTGTTCCACTGGTTAATTGTTCTAACTGTCAGGAAGTTTCTCCTTGGTTCTAGGTTGCTTCTCTCCTTGATTAGTTTCCATCCGTTGCTTCTTGTCCTGCCTTCAGGTGCTTTGGAGAATAGCTTGACTCCCTCTTCTTTGTGGCAGTTCCTGAGATATTGGAACACTGCTATCATGTCCCCCCTCATCCTTCTCTTCATTAAACTAGACATACCCAATTCCAGCAACCGTTCCTTATATGTTTTACCCTCCAGTCCCCTAATCATCTTTGTTGCTCCTCTCTGTACTCTTTCTAGAACCTCAACATCTTTTTTACATCGTGGTGATCAAAACTGGATGCAGTTCCAGAAGAATCTTTTTAATCTGGATGAATGGTAAAGCAAGTGAAAAATGCCATTCCATTAAAATAAACATAAAGCAATGCTTGCAAGGCCCCCAAAACACAACTTTGTACCCATTGATAGGGCCTGAACTGCCTGTAAGGAGGGGAAAAAATCTTCAGATCTTAGTGGCTAATCTAATTAAGAAGTGAATTCAGTGTTCAGCAGCTGAGAGAAAGGACATTCCATGCTTGCAATTATTAGGAAAGATTGAAAGTAAAAATGCTAATGTTGTAATGCTGTTATACTAATCTACTGTAAGTCTACATCTGGAATTCTGTGTACATTTCGGGTCAACACACTTGGAAAAGATTACAAAAGAGTGTGGGAAAGGTTCAGAAGAGGACAAAGAAAATATCAAGAGTCTCAAACTTCATCCCTATAAGAAAAGGTTAAAATCTTTGGAACTCGTTAGCTTGGGAAAAAAAGTGGAAATGACAGAGGATATGGTTGAGATATATAAAATGAAACAAGAAAACGTAGGCTAACCGTTGTCCAGGGAAGTTGACTGGCAGATCTAAAATGGGCAGCAGAAAGCACTTCTTCCCAGAACACACAATTGCCCTGTGGAATTCATTACCATGAGGCACAGTGACGGCCAATAACTTGGATGGTTTTAAAGTGGGATATATACATACACACACAGGTAAAAAAAAAGGATATATGCAGTGTTATCTTCATTTTAGATGTCAAAAGGGTCTCTTTCTCTCTGTCTCTCTCTCTCTCTCCTTCCCTCTCTCTCTATCTGCCCTTGGTCTGCCAGTCCTCTTCCCCCACTCTCTTTCTTTCTTTCTCTCTCGCTCTCTTTCCTCTCTCTCTCTCTCTCCCTCCCTCTCTTTCTCTCTCCCTCCCTCTCTCTCTTTCTCTCTCTCTCCCTCTCTCTCTTTCTCTCTCCCTCCCTCCCTCTCTCTCTCTCCCCCCTCTCTCCCTCTCTCCTATCTGCTACTCACCTGGCAAGCTGACTTCAAGCATTCTCCAACAAGCTTGGGTAGGCAACCTCTTTTATGACTCATGGACTTCAACTCCCAGAATTCCTGAGTCAGCATAGCTGGGCTAGCTAGCTCTCTCCTGCCCTTCCTGCTTCCTGCTTCCTACAGAGACCAGCAAAGGGAGAAGCCACGCCCAAAAAGATTTTCAGCTCCTCGGAGAATACTGTGAGTGCACTCTCTTTTACACACACACACACAGAGAGAGAGAGAGAGAGAGAGAGAGAAAGAGAGAGAGAGAGAGAGAGACAGAGAGACAGAGAGACAGAGAGACAGAGAGAGAAGCAGGGAAGCGCAAGTGCCTCTCTCTGTCTCTGTCTCTCTCTGCAAATGGCAGAGGAGGCTGGGAGCCACAGGGAAGGCTCAAAGAGCCGCATGCGGCTCCGGAGCCACAGGTTGCCGACCTGTGCTCTATGCATTATACCTCCAAACATCAGCTGCAGAGTAACAATAGCTGGAAGGAGTTACATCTCTCTTTCCTATTTGGGGGGAATCATAAAGGCTGTCTTTCTCACTCACAGTGGTTGATCACTGTGGAAAATGCCAACTGCAAGCTGACTTCAGTGGAGTTCATTCCATTCCAAATTATTGGTATCACCACCCACTGAACACAGCTAGTCTTTTATAATGAGAAATCCATACCGAACCCTATCTAGAAGCCATACATTTTATTTCAAATTCTTGAGTCAATGCTTAAGAAGCAGGTAACAGCAATGACCAAATGAATTTACACAAATTCATCTTGTGTGCCAATTGTGCCCATTCCTAGATCAGGAGGCACTGCTGATAGTCCCTCTTGCCTTATCACTTCTTATCTGGCTTATTACAAAGTGCCCTATTTATTGCACAGAAAGTGGCAATAAATATAGTTTTGAGCTTCTTACAGTACACTTGTGTGACACCACTGTTTTGTGAGCTGCACTGTCTTTTAGTAGGTTTCAAAGTGCCAGATGTCATTTTTAAAGCCTTACATGTCCTGGTTATTTGTAGGACTGTTCGTCCCCTACCCGCAGTTTCTGCCTGTTCCATCAGACCCATCAGGGTGGCCCTGCTCTGTGAAGCAAGCGGAGCAGCTGGCTGGACCAGGCAACCTGCCTTCGCTGTTGTTCTCTGTCTTCTTTCTGAAACCTGGATGGTCCTGATTCTGCTGGCCTTCTGAAAGGTCTTTTCCCTCAGGCATGGCGGCCAGAATGTTAACCGAACCCAGTATGTGGTGTTTGTTGGTTTAAGCTCTTGGAGACTTTTTCAGGCTATTGGAAAGTTCTTTAGGGTACCTTGAATGGGTTTTTAATTGAACATTGTTTTCTGCTGTGTTTTTATTTTTATTTTTTTTTCTGTTTACCTCCTAGACTTTCTTTGGTGAAGAGGAGGTGGCCGTGTAAATTTGCCAAATAAATATATAAATACTGGCTCTTTCCAAGCACTACAGGGAAAAATACTAGACATGGGGTAGACTTCTGGTTCTGCACGGTAGCGACTGGTTGTGGGCTTGCGAACTGCAGCATCCCCGCGGCCAACTTTCCTCCTGCCTGGAGACTCTGGGTCCAAGCCCCCCCAGAGAGGTGGCAAAGAAAGAAGGGTGCCCTGGCGACTCTGGAATGATGGCAGTCGTTCTGTTCGTCTTGGGGAAAGCCTTCTAACCTGACAGGAGAAAGGCTGTATTTCATCAATCAGCCTAAGCTACTTGCAACCAGAATCCAAAAGAACTAACCAGCACTACAGTAAACAATGTGCTTCAAACTGGGTGAGGAATCTGATTTTCCCTTTTCTATTCTACACAATTTCCTGGAAAAGATCCCCAAGAAGCAAAATACCTCCAAAAGTGAAGGAGGGGGACTTCCACCCAATCCTTATACTAACAGAAGCGGCGAATTAAAATTTCTATGGAGGATCAAAATATATGGTAGTGAAATAAATTTATAAACTTGAAAGCTAAAATTTAACTTTGGACAAGTTTAAGATTGTTGAATGGTTAAGACTCTCATTTTAAAGACCGTTGTTCATATTGAAAACTAAATAGTTGCTGACACCTAGTGGTGAAGATTATGACAGCTATGATTTCCATAGAGAACTTGCCAAAACCTGGGAAAAGCTAATCTGTGTTTGTGACCTTTAAAGCTTTAATAATAAAGAATAGCTGTGACAAAAAAGACAACAATCTGGGCTGCAGACAAAGAGAGAATTATAAACTTGAGAAAAAAAATCTTTTTTTGAACTTTTGGATTACAAATATCTATTTAACCAGGACTCTAAAGCTATTTGCAGATAAGAAGGAAAACTCCAACTTTTGGCCATCATGGATCAGAGACATCATGGATCAGAGACACCAAGAAAACATAAATACCTCTCAGGAGGAGATAGATAGTATACTGCAATTAATTCAAATAACACTGAATTCAAATCACAAAGAAATCCAAAATAACTTTGAAAATACAAATCAATCTATCTCTAAGTTAACTTTACAACAAAAAAACTTCTAGGAAACAACAACAGAGAAGGAGCAGATAAAACAAATAAGTGGACATATAATTGAAAATAGAGACTCAAAGACGGAACTTAACAAAGCAAGAAAACATGATATAATCCTAGTGGGGGAAAATTTACAAGAAATGGAAAAAAACAACTCATCCCTTAAGACAGTGGTTCTTAACCTGGGCGATATCGCCCCCCAGTGGGTGATTTCATTTTTCAGGGGGGCAATGGAACGAAAAGGAGTGATGTGGGGGTGAAGGAACGAAAAGGGGGCAATATGGGGGCGATGGAGTGAGAAGTTTTGGGGACATTTTTGAGATTTTTTTCGTACAGTGAAATCACTGTATATCTGTTGTACAAAAACATCAGATCGCTTGCTATTAGTGGATTGATTTGTGTTTTCAAATGTTCCTCCAGCTAGCTTCAATACAAAACGCCTTACATATGTGAATACGCATCGCTTATCTTCATGCGCGTTGCACAGCAGCCTCTACCCATACAGTGGTGCACTATTGGCCAGAATATGGGAGATATGGGGAAAAGACTGGAAATAAATTATTTGCATCAATATGTCCTGCTGACAATTTTAAAGAAAACAAAAAAAGTGTTTGCATAAATTGAAGAATTATTTCCTATGTTGTGATTGAGAGGTTATGTTGGAGGAGGGGGCGATGACAACTACCTCATTGGCTCAAGGGGGCAATTCGTTCAAAAAGGTTAAGAACCACTGCCTTAAGACTACAAAATAAATCTGACAACAAAAAAACAGATTGAATAAAGAGATGTTGAAAACATCAGAGAGAAAGGAAATGATAAGAGAAGCAAAGAAGGAGAAAGAGAAAAACATTTTCAAGAAATATGGAAAGGCAAAAGCCTCACATAAGGACACTTTATTTGATTTACTTCTTATACCTACAGCAACAGTCATGAATATATGGCAAAACTTTTTGATTCAGCAAAACACATTTGATCAAGAAAGATACTGGTCACACCAATAGTCTTGCTGCAGTAATCAAGTTCAAAATCAGCTTAGTCTCTATGGTGGTACAGTCTTTCGTAATGCCCAACAAAAACAACTGTGGTGAAAATTCTATACGCTTTTTCAATATGTTTTGAAGAATCCACCAAATTTTTATCCAAAAAGCCTTAATTTTTTTACAAGTCCACCAAACATGAAAATAAGTAGCATCCATCAATTCACATCTCCAGCATTTGGGTTGCATATCTGGATACATAAGAGACAATTTTTTGGGGTCTAGATGCCATCTATAAAACATTTTATAAAAATTTTCTCTTAAATGCTGTGCTTGTGTAAATTTTACATTTTTCACCCATATCTTTTTCCATGTTTCCATCATAATTGGATGTCCAAAATTACGTTCCCACTTGATCATACAATCTTTAACTAATTCAGTTCCAGAATCAATTTCAAGTAATACATCATATAGTCTTTTAATATGCATAATCCTTTGATCTCTGACTTGTTTAATTAATTTTTCATCCTTTAACAAAAAAACCCAACTTTACATATTTTTGCCATCTAGTCTGAAGTTGTATATGTGAATACCAATTCTGGTCTATACCTTCTTCTCTTAATCTATTTAGTGACTTCAACTCTAAATTATTCCCTTCTTTAGTTAAAAGCCTCTCATAGGGCACAACATCTTGAGTTTGTTGTCTGTTTACACTCTCTATTGCATGCCTGGGAACTGTCCATAAAGGAATTTTCCCATTTAACTTATAATAATACTTTTTCCAGACACGCAACAGTGAATTTCTCAATAAATGTTCTCTAAAACTCCTATCCAACTTTTTATCATAAACTAGATACACATGAAACCCATATAATAATCCGTACCCTTCTATATTCAATATTCTTTCATTAGTTAAGTTAACCCAGTCACTTATTGCTACTAGAGCTGCTGCATAATAATATAGTTTAAAATTAGGCATTTTCAGACCACCTCTCTCTCTTGTATCTTGAATAATTTTTAGTTTAACCCTTGGTTTCTTGCCACTCCAAATAAATCTGTTAATACCTTTCTGCCACTCCTCTAAGTTCCCATCCTTTTTAAGTATTGGTAACATTTGAAATAAATATAAAAATTTCGGCAATACATTCATTTTAATTGCAGCTATCCTACCCAGCATAGATAATTGTAGTTTTTTCCAGTTATCCATTTCTATTTGTACCTTGTTCCATAAAAATTCATAATTATTTTTATATAATTTCCCATTTGAAGCTTCTATATAAATTCCTAAATATTTAACTTTCTTAACTATCTCACAGCCCGTTATGCTTTCCAAATCTTGTTTTGATTTATCATCTAAATTTTTAACCAACATCTTTGTCTTAGATATATTTAATTTAAAGCCAGATACTCTTCCATAATTTTGAATAATCTCCATCAATGTCTGAGCCGATTGTATTGGATGTGTCAACGTCACAAGTAAGTCATCCGCAAAAGCACATAATCTGTAATCATGTTGTCTGATCTGGACTCCTTTTAATTCATCTGAAGCTCTAATCCTATTCAGTAAAACCTCTAAAGTTAAAACAAACAATAAAGGAGATAGAGGACAACCCTGCCTTGTACCTTTCTCTATATTAAATGAATCTGTTAGTTGTCCATTCACAATAATCTGCCCTTTTTGCTTCTGATAAACTGCTGATATAACATTGATAAACTGATCCCCCATTTCCATCTTAGCTACTAATCTTTTCAAGAATAACCAGTCTATCAAAGGCTTTTTCTGCATCCAGAAACATAAGAACTGCCGGCACTTGAATATGTTTATCCAAATATTCCAATATATTCACAAGTTGTCTAACGTTGGTTTTCATCTGTCTCCCTTGTAAAAATCCAGTTTGATCAGAATGGATTATTTGAGTTAGGACTGACATTAATCTATTAGCCAAAATTTTCGCAAAAATCTTGTAGTCCGTATTTAACAATGAAATAGGTCTAAAATTTTCCACTTGAGCATTATCTTTTCCCTCTTTAGGGATCAAAGAAACAAAAGCCGTTTTCCATGTAGGTGGTACCCGGCCACCCTCTTGTATATTTACAAATAACTCTCTCAACGGTTCTACCATTTCCTCTTGAAGATACTTATAATAAATCGCTGTTAGACCATCAGTTCCAGGAGATTTTCCCGTTTTCAGTTGCTTAATCGCAGCGATAATTTCATCTGATATAATCAATGCATTTAATCTATCTCTTTGTTCCGAAGTAATTTTCAAAATATTTTGATTTTGTAAAAAGGCATCTATCTCTTTCTCTTGAACTTTCTCTTCAGAATACAATTTGGTGTAGAACTCTAGGAAAGTTTTTTTAATAATTTCTGGCTGAAATACTTCTTGGCCCTTATATTTTACTTTCTCAATTATACGAGATTTTTGTTTTTTCCTTAATGTATAAGCCAACCATCTGCCAGGTTTATTAGAGTTAAAAAATGTATTGTGTTTAGCATATTGTAAATTCCTGGCTACTTGGTCAGTCATCAACAAATCAAATTGTTTCCGTAAAATCTTTATCCCTTCTTTAATATTACTATCATCTGGTTTCTTTATTAATAACAACTCTTTTTTCCTTATTTCCTCTTCTAACACTCTCCTTTTTTCCTCTTGTTTACGCCTATACCTTTTATTCATTTCAATTAAAATCCCACGCATATAAGCTTTACTAGAGTCCCACACCACGTTTCCTTATTCATGTTTAACAAAAAAATTTGTTAAGACATATTGGAAGACATCTGAGTTACCGTCTATTGAAGAATGGACATTAAAAGTGGTTAATTTGGCGGAAATGGCTAAGATATCAGCATATCTGAAGAATCATTCAAGTGAAGAATTTCTGATGGATTGGAGAAAATGGATAGACTATATACAAAAGAAATATCAATTGAAGGAATTACATTTGGTATATAGTTAAACAGTTATATAATAGTAGTTTAGTGGGGTTTCTTGCGTTCTCTACCCTGTATCCACTCTGGGAAGCCGGGGGGGGAGGTGGGTGGGTGTCAATAATTGTTATACTATATTTTCTCAACGGTAATTGGGGTTTAGATGAGAGTATGTATTTATCTATAGGTATTAAGAGGTTGCTCGGAAGGCCGCTGGGCACCACATTGGACGGAAAAAGGAAGGAGGAGTGAAGGTGAGGCAAGTAGGAAGAGGGTAAGAGGGAGAAGAAAGGGGATAGAGGTGGGCGGAGGGGAAGTAGAAGCAGAGAAAGGGAAAAGTAGGTAGTTAGATGGCAAGATGAGGGGGATAGTATAGATTTAGGAGGATGTGGTGGTGGGGGTACCGAGCACTTATTTTGATTATATGGTAAATGATTTAAATGATTGTTACCAGTTGAGTTGTTTTTCTTCTGTAAAAAATTAAAAAAAAATTAATAAAAATATTCTTTAAAAAAAAAAAAAGAAAGATACTGGTCAAAGGAAAAAGATCAAAGTGAAAATTAAGAAAATAGATGATGGGATCTACCAGAGAGAATATTTAAAAAAGAAACATTTGTTTGAATGTGGTTAAAGAAATAGAAAAGATTCTGAATACATATATCATTCTAAGAGAGATGAATTCCTTAAATAATACTGTATGCTTCCCCCCCTTTTATTTTATTTGTTGATATAAGTAATATAATACTGCTGAAATGATCTAGATGAAGGAAATGTTTTAGATAATTAAATGTGTCTGAATTTAAGGAAATTATAATATATAAAAAAGAAAAAATGTTTTGAATAAGAGATAAAGGATTAGATGACTAGGCATATTAAATGAAATATTTAAAAATTAAATATATTTTTAATCATGGTTAAAAAGAATAAGAAATTTTGGGAATGAATATATATTAGCTTAGGAGGAATATATATTTTAATTAGTATTTTACTTTTTATGTTTTTTTACTCTTGCTCTCTTTTCCTTTTCTTTACTGTTTTTACCTATTCTTTAAGAAATGTAAAAGTGTTGAGATGCTTTATATGGGAAAAATGGATTTAAATCTTTAATGTAATTAACTGTTGAGAAGACCTTAACCAGCAAGAATACTTTGAACTTTATGGGAGAAACAAATCTAAATAAGGACTGTAACAGGATATAAGATGAGGCAAACCAGAATGATTAGATAGAAAAGAAATATTATATTGATGTGATCAGTATTTCTAGGAATATTGGGGGAAAAATCATATATGTAACTGTTATTTATCAAAATAATAAGAAGTGTATTATTTCAAGGTTTGCAAAGAAGACATTTTGGGGAAAAGGGGAAATCAACTAAATGTACTATGTGGATTATGGATTATAGAAACCAAGTGTTAATGATTTTTCTTTACAGATGTAAACCCAGCAAACACACTGTTTATCAACTGTTAAGTGATTTATGTTTTAAAAAGTCAATAAAATATATGGAGGGGGAAAGAAAAGAAAAATACTAGACATGGTCCCAGAACATTTTCTTCTTATTGATGCAGAGTTGATAATAAATGGGGCAATCAGTATAGGCTCAGCCTTGTGAGTCATTGAGCCTTCCCCAATGGCCCCTGGCGACAGAGCAAACATGTCCTGGCAGCATCGTTTTCTGCCATGGCCTCAGGAGGTCAGTCCCCTCAAACCCTCCCCAGTCTTAAGTCATTCTGAGCTATTCTGTGCTGGTGATACAATGGTGTTTCCCTATTAAAAACAGCCTCCAGTGACAGTTACAAAGCTTTTTAAAACATTATTTGAAGGAGAATCTGAGCAATGCTCATTAGCCATTTTACACTGATGAGGATATGTTTCTCCTGTGCAGTTTCTGGCCAGCCTCATCTGGTTCATTCTCTTCTTATCTACTTAAAAGGTTGGCTCCAGCTATATTGCTCTGACAGTCGGTTAGTCAGACTGCACAATGTAGGCAGTCCTTGCTTAGTGATCATAACTGGTGGGATTCAAATATGTGAACAACCAGTTCTCTGTGTGGATGCTACTTCCGGAAATTCATTCTGGGCCTGGGCAACAAAAAACTAGCTACCGGTTCTGCCGAAGTGGTGCAAACTGGCTGAATCCCATCACTGCAACTGGGCCCAGAAACCCCAGCTCAAAGTGATGGGGTTGCTAAGCAAAACATCATGGGACTGCAACGGCTTATGACATCACTTCCGATTTCGGTTGTTAGATGAGGCATTGCATCACACAGCATTTGTGATCTTATTGCCGGCTTCTCCATTGACGCTGCTTGTCGGAAGCCAGCCATGCAGTCATGATTATATGATTGCAGGATGCTAGGAAATTTGTACATACAAGAGCTGGCCATAAAGTTACTTTTTCAGTGCTGTTATAACTTTAAACAATTGCTAAACAGGGCAGTTGTTAAGCAAGGTCTACCTGTGGGGGTATACTGGCAGCTGGTAATACTGTAAAATGTTTTGATTTTTATGGTCCTTACTGGTTTGGTGCAAGACAAAAAGAGCAAAGGAGCAGAAGCCCCACCCCAAACGCCTAGAACAGAGCATGGAGGACTCTGAAAGGTGATATTCAGTGCCTACATAAAGAAAGAACACAAAAGGAAGGACTGAGAAAGGCTTATAAAGGTACTGATTTGATTTGATTTGATTTGATTAGACTTATATGCCGCCTTTCTCCCAAGACTCGGGGCGGCTCACAACAAAAATACAAGTATAACACAAAATCAATTAAAACTGCCAATTCACAATGTAAAAACCAGGCAATCAATTTCACTCATACAACATACAGTCACAATCAAAGGCCCAGGGGCAGAGCGCAGCTCACACGCCCCAAACCTGTCTGCATAAATGTGTTTTCAAGAGTTTTCGGAAAGCTAGGAGGGAGGGAGCAGTACAAACCTCTGAGGGAAGCTGGTTCCAGAGGGCTGGGGCAGCAACAGAGAAGGCCCTTGCCCTAGGCCCCGCCAGATGACATTGTCTAACAGACGGGACCCGTAGGAGCCCAACCCTATGTGCCCTAACCGGTCGCTGGGATTCATGAGGCAGAAGACAGTCCCGCAAGTATCCTGGCCCATTGCCATAAAGAGCTTTATAGGTCATAACCAACACTTTGAATTGTGTTCGGAGACCAATTGGTAGCCAGTGCAGCTCACGGAGGGCTGGAGTGATATGAGCATGTCTTGGGAGACCCAAGACGGCTCGCGCAGCCGCATTCTGGACTACTTGCAGTCTCCGGACATTCTTCAAAGGTTGCCCCATGTAGAGAGCATTACAGTAGTAGAATCTCAAGGTGACAAGGGCATGGGTGACTGTGAGGAGTGACTCCCGGTCCAAATAGGGCCGCAACTGACGCACCAGGTGAACCTGGGCGAATGCCCCCCTCGCTACAGCCGAAAGATGGTGTTCTAAACTTAGCTGTGGATCGAGGAGGACACCCAAGTTATGAACCCTCTCCGACGGGGATAAAACTTCTCCCCCCAGGGATTTAGTTCTATTCATGATTGTAATTTATTTTTTATTTTATTTTTTACTCAGTTCAGATTGTGATAGAATGCAGTAAAAGAGGAAGGACATAGGAAAAAACTTAAAGGTAATGAAGAATCCTGAAATCAAACAGGCTCCATTCCAAGCTACAGTGGTGTGATTAACCAATATAATTTCTCTGTCATTTGGTGATGTGTGGTGGAGAACCAGCAGACAAATCAACCGATCACTGTCAATATAATGGGACATGAATGGCAGTATTCAGTAAGGAATGAGAGGAGACATGCTAGAGCAGGGGTCCTCAACCTTAGCAACTTTAAGACTTGTGGACTTCAACTCCCAGAATTCCTCAGCCAGCTTTTGCCAAGTTGCCAAGGTTGAGGACTTCTGTGCTAGAGGCAGGATACGGATAGGCAGCAAGGTCACAAAAATCACACCGGTATCATTAAAACAGCATTTTAATTCCAAAGCAGAGAAGGCCCATGGAATACCTTGGATATTGGAATGCTTTTGAAGTAAAAGCGTTCTGCTTTGTGATAAATATGTCATCCCTTGTGATGGTGATGGATGGATGGACAGATGGATTTCTGAACAACTGTTAAGATTAAATAATACAACTGAGAAATCATGTAAATGTTATTGGTGCAAATATATACAGTGGCAACATTAAGACCACCAACATTCAGTTCACGGGCTAGAGCCAATGTTCCAGAAACAGCCAAGCTTGCTGGGATTATTTTCAGTTTTACAGCATGCTTTGGAGGAAAAAATGCTCTACGTTTATTAGGAGAATGTCTTCATCCTGATTTTTTAATTTTCCACAGAGCAAGAGATTGGCTCCGATTTTTGTGATACAACTAAGCTTCTTTATATACCTTCCCACCAATTTGGATTTGTGTGATCTTCCTGCAGCAGTTTATTAAGTGGTCCACTGTTTCTTCATCTTCTTTGCAGAGTGACATTTTTCTATCTGTTGCTGTCTTCTCAATTCTGGTTTTCTATGCATTTATTTTACTGCTTAAAGCAGATTTCTCTCTTCCAAGAACATGTTGCACGTGCAAGCATATCGCCTGCCTCATCACTTCCTTCTACAGGGAAGTTGGCTGCCTTATGGCATCTGCACACATTAGTTCTTACTTCTTGACCTATACAAAGCGAGCATCCCTCTGCAGAAGCCACATGGCACTGTCCTGTAATCTCCATTAGTAAACATATGGCATAAATATTAGGCAGAATGAATGCATTTCTGCTTATGTTGCTTTGATGTACTGTATATATATACAACTTCTGCAATAAAGCCAGCTTTGTTTAAGATAACACAAAATCTGCTTTGTGAGGGTTTAGGAGGTGGTAGTATTCTGTGCCAAAGCTTCTTGGGATGAATGATGATATTTTCCCATTCTCTTCCCACGCCTCTCTTGCTACACAGTTATATTTATTTTTCATTGCTTACACACATGTCACTTAAAATCTGTGTACCGTGGAATTTTTTTAAGGTTCTCCAAGGAATTGTGTTCTCTGAAATCCTGGTCCATTTCCTCTCAATTGGGGCCATTATTGTGCATGTTTTCTAGGCTTATTTTTAGCAGTGACTTTTTTTTTCTAGAATCCATGTTTCAGTGAAAACAGATTATAATCTGCTCCCAAGCATTGTTCTTGAAATCTTAGCCTCAGGCAGTCACAGCCAAAGAACGCTATCTTGATGGTGCTTTTATCAGATAAATGCTCAGAAGCACTAATAGATTTTACTAAGACATACACATCTCTTACTTTTCATTTCTATCCCTAATTTCTTCAATTCCCATTTTTCTTTTAACCTCTAAGTATTTTTCATTTAATGGGAAAATACAGAATAGTTGCACGTGAGGACTTTTGATTTATAAGGCTAAGAGCTGCCCTGTTCTGTCAATAACAATAAACTGGCCAATTTGTCCCAATGATTTTCAAAACTCCCTGGAGAAGGGAGGCGGAAACTCACTTTGGAATTGAATGGGACCAGGAAGGACTCTGCTTGTAAGGCAGGGGTGTCAAACTCAATTTCATTGAGGGCCGCGTCAGCATTGCAGTTGACCTTGGGGGGGCAGGTGGGTGTGGCCAGGGTGGACACGGCCTACTGGGCAGGTGTGGATGGAGTGGGTGTGGCCTACTGGGTGGGCGTGGCCAGCTCTACATCGTCTGTGGGGGCCTGGGCAGAAGTGGGACAGATCTGAGGGTCCCTGGCAGAAGGGGTGGGACCGGGGCAAGTGCCAAGGCATGGTCCATTTCTTCATTCCTCACAAAGGGTGACACCTCCCCAGCATGCACCCAGGGGGCGGGGGCGACACAGCAGGAGCTGGTTCCTCACTGTTTCTAGATGGCCTTGTGGAGCTAAGACTGAATGCATTTCAGCATAGATGGCCACCACAAAATTGTACACTGGCTCCTGGCCAGCCTGGGCCAGGGCCAAGGCAGTGGGGGCCGTTCCCTCAGTGGGGGCCGTTTCCAGGATGGCTTCGCGGACCACATGAAACCACTTCACTGGCCATATCCAGCCCCCAGGTCTTGTGTTTGACATGTCAGTTGTAAGGGAATTCTGCCAGAAGAGCTGGAGCCAGTTTCCATAAGACCAGCAGAAAGCAAAGATTATACACAAGAGTATTCACAAGACAGGACTTCCTGAGAAAAGGAAAGTTGTTCCAACAAGTTCCAGAACCCAAGAGAATGCACAGATGTTCTAGGCCAGGAGTCCCCAACCCCTGGTCTGTGGACTGGCACTGGGCCATGGCATGCCAGAAACAGAGCCGCGCAAACAAAGCCCCATCTGCGGGATGCAGGCAGTACATGAACCCATGTCTCCTATGGTCCGCCGAAAAACCTCTCTCCATGGAACTGTCCCTGGTGCTCAACAGGTTGGGGACCTCTGTTCTAGGCTCTCTCTGAGCAGCTCTTCAGCTGAAAGGTTTACAATCTCCCTCAGAGACTTATAGCTATTTAATTCTTTCCAGACAGGGTTACCAAAGAGGTTGTTGAAACACCTCAAGCTTGGGGTGGATGAGGTTGGAGGGGTGGGCTCTGGCGTAGACGTTTCAGCTTAGGGAGGGAATATGTCTGCTTTTTTGCTGGGCTCAGATCATGCCTATTGGCACATGAACAGCTGTAAAGTTCCTGGGCCTCCAGAGGTTTTTCGCACTTATGCTTCAGACACGGTTTCCTGACCATCACTGGAGACAGGCCATAACAAGTTTAACCACAGCCCAGTTGCGCACTGACAGTCTCTAAACATGTCTGAAGGAGCTGAATTCAGAAAACATTTGATTTAATTCAGACAATGTGACACTCCAGATTTTAAAACTGTCTGCGCTCCAACAAATAATCATGACCACAATTATGTAATGACGATAAACAAAGAGAATGCAGGGAATGTATATGTTAATTGGCTTTTACTTTTAGTAAACTTATCCATAGGAAGGCAACCAGGATAATGGTGATCCAGAGACTTGGAAAATGGAAATGTGGTATAAGGACAAGATTAGCCGTTGACATAAAATTTATCATGGTTGGTTGTGGCTAAAAAAAAGTAAGTCTTGTTTGCTCAACTTTTAATGGTATTTAAATGGCTGCTTATATATGCTCAAACAAATTTCATGAGACTAGTCTAGTCGACTACATTACATTGTATATTCATTTTTAATTACGGTTGGTCTTGGAACTACTTGGGTAAAAATAGATTATACACAATTAATTAAAAGACATACAAAGAGAGAGAGAGAGACAGAGAGAGACCGGGAGGGAGAGAGGGAGGGAGAGGGAAAGAGAGAGAGTTCTGGACTACAGCTCCAGCTGAGAATGGGGAAAATACAGCAAAAGGCAAATTAAGTCCTGCCAGCATCTTGGAATTTAACAAGGATGAGAAATACATACATACATACATACATACATACATACATACATACATACATACATACATACATACATACATACTGGTTAATGATGTCTGTAAAAATACAACTCCAGGGCACATTCGTGGTATAAAAATAAATAACCTACGACCAACAGGAGAATCCTATTCGGATTCTCCTGGTGGTCGTAAGTTATTTATTTTTATACACACATACATACATACATACATACATACATACATACATACATACATATACCACATTCGTGGTATAAAAATAAATAACCTACGACCAACAGGAGAATCCTATTCGGATTCTCCTGGTGGTCGTAAGTTATTTATTTTTATACATACATACATACATACATACATACATACATACATACATACATTCATATACCACATTCGTGGTATAAAAATAAATAACTTACGACCACCAGGAGAATCCTATTCGGATTCTCCTGGTGGTCGTAAGTTATTTATTTTTATACATACATACATACATACATACATACATACATACATACATACATACATTCATATACCACATTCGTGGTATAAAAATAAATAACTTACGACCACCTATTCGGATTCTCCTGGTGGTCGTAAGTTATTTATTTTTATACATACATACATACATACATACATACATACATACATACATACATTCATATACCACATTCGTGGTATAAAAATAAATAACTTACGACCACCAGGAGAATCCTATTCGGATTCTCCTGGTGGTCGTAAGTTATTTATTTTTATACATACATACATGCATACATACATACAAACATACAAATGTTAGGCTCTATTTCCAAAATGGTTTGGCAGATCCAGGAAAAAGAGACTTCTCATCCAGATCTACCTCCATCCACTGTGAGTGGCAGAATGAGCCAGCCCTTTCTGATCTGCTGCTGAGTCACTCTCCCCAGGTGGAGTCAGCATGGCTCAGAGAGGGGGAGGGAGGGAGGCTCACTGGGGCGGCAGAGAAGAAAATACTGCCAGACCTGCAATGGAGGAAAAGCCTCTGTGATTGTTTTTCTTAGATGCCCGATAAAGGAAGCTCTGAACCGTGTTCGGCAGGTTAACATTTAATGGCTCTGAACTGTCATCCTTTTTCAAGGAGATTTTTATATCTGAAAACCTGGCTAACTAAGCTAGCCTGTGTTACATATAAATAAACATCATATCTCGGATGGGGAGTTAAATAGCAATGTGCAAGCAAGGCTATCTCAGGGTTATGGGTGGCTTATTTTTCCAATCTTCAGTCCATCCTGATGTAATCAGACCATTTATGAAACTTACTAGATCACAAATTGGAGAAGAAAAATGTTCTGGTATATATGGAAAAGACCCTCCAAAGAATATTTGTCCAATCTGGTATGCTGAATTTCTGTAGGCAGTTTGGACTAGGAGTGGGAAGACCCAGGTTCAAATTCACCCTCAGCTATGGAAACTTATTGACTCCTTCTCAACCCACCCCACCCCATAGGAGTATGGATGAAGAGATAAAATGAAACAGAGATCCCCATGGAAGTCACTTTATGCTCTTGAAGAAAGTAGACTATACTTCATCAGCATTATCATCATCATGAGCAACCATTACATTCAGTGCTTTTATTAAGGGTTGAACATACCTTTAGAGAGTCTTTGTGTCTAATGTTATTACAGACAGTAACCCAACACATATAATGAATGAGGGTTGCAGTCTGATCTCGTATTATATTAACTGTGATGTGATATACTGTTGCTTCATTAATGGTTTTTTAAGTCTGTGTCCTCTTCTATGTCCTGTCTTTGACTCATTCCTAGCCTACTGTAGGGGCAGCTTAGAATATCTGTACTTGTTCTATTGTTGATAACAGATCTTTCCTCTTCTCCCATGATCTATTACTGTATACTATTAATGGTCCTGGTCATATGGTCAATGGTTAGGTTCTGCTGGCTTCCATTGGCCATTTGAGACGGTTGCAGGCAACTTTATCTACTGTCCTCACCCCTTTGTTACTAATCACTGTCTTCCATAGCTGTTTTGACATGGACTGCGGGAGTGACCACATACCTTATTTTGTAAGGAAATAATAGCAATAGCATTTGACTTATATACCACTTCACAGTGCTTTACAGCCCTGTAAGCCTATTGCCCCCAACAATCTGGGTCCTCATTGGAAGGATGGAAGGCTAAATCAACCTTGAGCCAGTGTGAGAATCAAACTGCTGGCAGTTGGCAGGATTAGACTGCAATATTGCATTCTAACCACTGCGTCACCATGGCTCATAATGCATATTAGCACATTCTGTAGTGCTTACCAGATTTTGTTCTGAAGTGCTTGTTTGGTCTACGTTACCTATTCTTCACCATTTCAGCTAAAAAGGGCCTTTAATGTAGCCATGCTTTTTATGTTCTTGTCATAAAAGGCACCATTTTGCCTGCTCCTACATGATTTCCCCTGCTTCAAACAGGCTATATCCAGGTGCTGCTGGCATGGCCATTTACTAACAGGACTGCCCTTCAATTCTTTTCTTTTTTTTTCTTTTTTTAAATTTTTATGCCGCTCCTCTCCAAGGACTCGGAGCGGCTAACAACATAAACAAAAACAACATCTCAGCATTTCAAAAATCTAAAACCAAATCTAAAAAGCATTTAAAAAGACCCCCAAACACATTCATCATTCACACACAATCACAGTCATCCCCAGGCCTGCCGGCATAGATAAGTTTTTAGATTCTTCCTGAAGGCCGGGAGAGTGGGGGAAACGCGGACTTCAGGGGGCAGTTGGTTCCAGAGGGTGGGCGCCACAACAGAGAAGGCCCTCCCCCTAGGACCCGCCAGACGGCATTGTTTCGCTGACGGGACCCGGAGGAGACCGACCCTGTGCGCTCTCACCAGTCGAAGGGAAGTATGTGGCATACTTCCAGCATACTTACAGAATTCGCTGTTTTCTGTTTGCACTATCTTGGAACTGGAGTGAAATTGTCAAGAGTTCTGTTTCCTCTTTTAGTCCAAGCAATACTCTTACGGGCAGAGGAAATGGGAGAAAAGGACTGGCACTCCTCACAATCTTTCCACTGCATCAATGGCCTGTCACCCGGGCTATTTCTGAACATGGGATGGTTCTGCTGCACTTCTGGAAGAGTACTAAACTCATGTCCAAAAATAATCTGGCTGACAGGTTGATGGAATGGATGAGGAGTGGGATGAAGTGAGAAGGAGATCGTTCCAATGTGCTACAAAAGCTTCATCCTGCTTCACCTTGCGTCTTCTTCCATTTCACTATTCTATTAGCTGGATTGTTTTTGGACATGGGTTTAATGTTCTTCCAGAAAAGCAGTAGACCCCAGTTCAGTAATAGTCCAAATGACAGGTCTCTATACAGACAACCTCTTGGATGATAACCTATCAACATGTTCAAAGAAGAAGGTCAAGGCAAAATTTTGATGCCTTGTGAACTATGTGTGCTGACCTGGAAGATCCATTTAGTTCTGCTGGTAGAATTTCCCCAACCTCGTTGTATAGGGCTACCAGACTGAGCTGCAAAAAAAAATCTAAATAATAATAACAGCAGCATAGAGTTTGAATATTTAGTATCTCTTTGCGGGCAGTTAGCAATGGTCTGGATTTTTGCATTCCGGATGTGATAGCCCTATCTTTGTAGATCAACATTAAGGATAGATCTACAATTCTCTGGAAAATAGAAGTGATTGTTTTATCAGCCTTGCTTTGCAAAATAAGATTCTTGGCACCCAATCCTATATATAATGTTCATGTATACAAAAACATAGCCAGAGCAGCCAAGCTGTGAGTCATGGTTAGGATTTTTATTCTTAACCCAATCTGGTGCAGAGAAGAGTCTTTTCATGCTGATCAACAGGCCAGGCTACTCAAATTGACATCATAGGATTTTGATCATTGTCCTCTACTTCTATCCAGTGTTCACCTAGGATCCCCAGGGCTTTTCCCAATTTCAGTCTGTGATGTCTTTGCAGTTGCTTTATCCTTTCAAAGTCTCCCAAGTACAGAATCTCCAGGTTTTGTAGAGCATTATCTTTGTGGGTCTACATCAGGGGTCTTCAAACTTGGCCCTTTTATGACTTGTGGACTTCAACTCCCAGAATTCCTCAGCCAGGCGTGCACACCTGGCTGAGGAATTCTGGGAGTTGAAGTCCACAAGTCATAAAAGGGCCAAGTTTGAAGACCCTTGGTCTACATAGTAATGTTGCCCTTGTGTTCTCGTGGCATACCAATCAATACTAGAGATTTACAGGCACTTAGTTAAAATGCCTTTTTATTGGGAAATCTTGGAAATTATAATTCCATGGGGAAGGACTGCTGAACAGAATAAACGATTTATTGTCACAAAACATATTAAGAAATGGTTTGAAACTTTAATAAGTAGATAACGCATAGGTTCACTTTTGGCACATATTTTCCAAGTGCGACAGGCTCAGCTGTCAGAAAATGGATGGGTAGTTAGAATTTTTAAGGGAATCACCCACTATTTTCAGTTAGTACCAGGTAAAGAAAGACTAATTTAAGTATATCTTGCTTTGTTATCTTTTTCTCACAAACATTTTTACTCCTTGTGAGAATCAACACTCCTTCCTCAAGCAGATGAGATACTGCTAATTACATCACACCATGAAAGAGACAGCAGTTTAATGCAAGTTTCAATAGCCCTATACTTTGTAACAGGCATTTTATTTGAGGTGGCCTATTCATTAAAAGTATATCAAGAGGACAGGTGATAATAAAAGTTTAAATTATTTCACAAGTGAGGAGTCACATTATTTAAAACTTAGTAGTAATACCGAACATTACATTTTATCAAATCACTATCTCAGCAAAATTCTACCTAAGAGAAAAGGGTATAATAATGGGGCAAAAGAGGTAAGGGAGTTTAATAGGATACCCTAACTAAAAGTCTCCAATCTGTTGATTTTTATAGATATACCTCCAAGGTTGTTCTCTACATTTAAACAAGCTCATGTGGATTCAGATAGCCCTTCAAAAATCTTGACCTAAATCATTTTTATCTTGTGTAATCTGTCTCTAAAGAAACAGGTGATTCAACTGCGTTCACTTTTCAGTAAATAATCTCTGGAATTAAATTGCAGAAAGGGGAGCACTCTTTCAGAAATCTTTATATGTGAGAATTGGGGAGAGGAGAAACCTCTCCCCAATTGCCATGTTCCATCACTCCTGTCCAGAGCCGCCACTGCATCTTCCTTACTGGCTGCTTCAAGGACCTTCCATTTTCTCATTAAGCACTTGAACCTGTTTGGGTTGTTTGGGAATTTCATGTCATCTTCAGTCACTGTGCTCATATTCTCTTTCTTTTTTTTTTTCTTTTTTTCCAAGCAGAGTTTACTAAAGAAAAAAGAAAAAAAAAGAGCTGCTTCAGAACAAGTTGCTCGGTCATCGTAGTGGCTGTATGCTTTTCTGCACTGCCCTAGATGACATCCAGGACTCTTCGTTGCTTTGTTGAGAGATCCCGTGCTTCAGGAATTGGCATCAGCCCAGGTAGACCCACTTTTACCATCTGCTGCTTTCAGGGGAGGAAAGGAAGAGAGCCCTGGATCCTTCCCTGAGAAAAAAAAAAGCCTTGCTTTCTGGTCCTCTTCTTCAGATACAAATTAATCTCTTGGACCCACTGAGAAATACTATCTTATAAAAAAAAAGTGCCAGAATTCACACACTTGCCTACCCTACAAGGTTTACCTTTGTGGTTGAAAAAAACCCTTTTAGTTTTTAGTGTATCTAGAAGACTAGGATTTTGTTCAAGGTAAGTTAATACTATTAATGTTACCATGCACAAATCCATTGAAAAAAGATGCCGGAACTCTGTGACCAAAAAAGCCCTGCCCAGTAGATACACTTTTTTCTCACCCCAGAATCTCTTTTTCCTTGCAGGAAGCTTTTTTGCATGCAGGCATTTGTTTCTACTTCCTACTAAATCAGGACAGGTTGGTTTCAATTTTATCTTCTCCAACAATAAAAGCTAGGCAATTACCTTTTTAGCAGAAAACTGGATTCTTCCTACGCTGGGTGATTTGCCAGCCTGAGTGTAGATTAATGCTTATTAATCTGCTTTCCTGCCCAGCGTTCTTCAGATCGGCTAGATTACAATTCTCGTGGCAGTTTGTTGGAAATTGTTGTCACCCAAAACATCTGGAAGATATCACATGGAGTAAAGTTAAAACAGTTAATGTTATGGAAAAGCCTAAATTAGTAGACCTGGGTCATGCCATTCTCAGCACTGCTATTCATCTTTTTCTAGGTTTTTTTTTTTTTTGCTCACCTCCTTGTAAAGGATCAGCTTTTACAAGATAAAGCTGAGATTACGTAGAGAGAAGAGGCCTGCAATTTTTAGTAAAGCAACTGGCCTTAGTAAAATTGCTGTTCTTTCTCTATAGCAGGGCTTTTCAACCTTTACACCCATTGTACCACTTTTAGGATATGGCAACATCCGAGTACCACCCGTTGCCTAGCAAGGTGCCAAAAACTTGATGCCCCCCCAAAAAGGAAAAAAGTGATAAACTACAGGTAGTCGAAGTTCCAATGGCACTGAAAAAAGTGCCCCCCAAGGCACAGCCGAGCAAGACACCTGCCTGCCCGCCCGGCAGCACTCTTCTTCTTGTCCGAGGTTTTCATTGTTGTGAGCATTTCTGTTGAGGTTTGGCAGGGGGGTGGGGTGGGGGTGTTTGGTTTTTATTCTCCCCGTCTGCTGGGTAGTTGCAGCAGGTTTTGGTCACTTCACGTGACCCTGGGATACTGTGACCATCATAAATATGAATCAGTTGCCAACCATCTGAATGCAAATCACAAGACCCTGGAGAGGCTGCAACATTCCAGCTGATCGGTGCTTCCTCTAGGCTCAGCAGAAGCTCCAGGATCAGCACCGAGCTCCAGCTGGAGCTTGGCGCTGATCTTGGTGCTTCCGCTGAGCCCTGAAAGCCCTGCAGCTCCAGCCATCTCTCATTCAGGCTTGTGCGGTGCTGCCACCGGTTCAGCCCATTCCCCTTCCCCACTACCACTTTTCCTGGATGGACGCGTACCACCTGCCAGGTGCCAATGTACCACAGGTGGTACCTGTACCACTGGTTGAAAAGCCCTGTTCTATAGCCTATTAGCCCGTCTGGGTACCCTTCCATCATTTCCTTCATACTCTTGAGCTCACTCATCTGCTGCTATCTCATAGGGCCAGAAAATCTGTGCCAAGGAAATTGGCAGGAGAATGGCCAAAGTGTGATGCCAAGCAAAGGACTATGCAGTTATTCCTATTTCTAAGTGGAAGGGAGCTGCACTGAAGGCTATAGCTGTGCCTTTTCATCTTTTTTTCTCATGCAGGAAGTTTGGGGGTTCAGATCTACTTGCAAAGTGAATTGAGCAAATTGTGATCAAACTAAAGTCTTTTCTTTGGCGGTCATCATTGTGCTTGGTACCACTGCTCTCTGTATGCAGACATGAGATCTGAATGCAGAAATGAGAAACTTTCTTTTGTAGGCAGCAGCAGAAATGAAAACAATTCAGTCTATGATTCACATAGCGTAGTCCCCGCAGCTATTAAAGACAGCAACTCTGAGGCTGAGGCATGTAGGTTAAGACCAAGGTTATTTTCTGAATGGGATAAGGAAGGTAGCAGCCTTATTTAACCACAATCCTATACTCTTAGAAACAAATTGCCTTGTTTTTCATGGGAATTATTACTCACAGCTAAGTGTGAGGGGAAGTTGTGACAGTCTCCATTTCTGCCAATCTGAAATGCTTACCTTGATGGTATTCAACCCAAAAAACAAGAGCAAAGGGGATTTTGCTATATTTCATGCTATTTATGTGGGAAAATATTGATTGCAGCTATGAAGGATGGTGGTGAGGACAAAAAAACTTAAGGAACGGGCAAAGCATTAGAGTAGGGAAGAGGCTTCATTCAAAATCCAACTAGGCCAAGATGGCGGATATATATATTCTTGGGGCATAATTTCTCCATCCCTTTAATAATGTGAGCTTTTGCTTATTCCTCCCACTTTCCATCTTAAATGGACAACTGAACAGCCTCCATGTCAACATCAGCCACTTACATTCACATTTGCTGTGTGTACACACAGGTGCTTAGCCATTTCAATCTGAGGAAGAGTTCTGAAGAACTCAGAAGCTTGTACGTTATATTTTTATAAAGGCCTGCCCTCAGAATCTTTTATGATCAATGTTACTCATTCAGCTACGTCCCTCAGGTCAGGGGAAGATGTCTATCTAAAAAGGTATCTTCTCCAGCCGACTTAATAGGTGAAATCATCAACAATGTGTTAACTCTTCAGCTCTGTAGAGAATTGCCACATTATCAGTATGGACAAAGCCAGGCAGTAAAAGGACGGCCTACTGTCTGTACTATTTCCTATGGTGCTGTGGATGATCTATTATGAGGAACTAAAAGCCTGCACAAAGATTTCGCCTGTCGGGTATTATGCATTTTTAATGCTGTTGATTTCTGAATGAGTGAATCTATTTTTCTATACCCTACAGAGAGTGAGAAACCGAATGAATAATACTATGCAAGACGGGCTGTGGAGCCTGAGGAGGGACAATTCATATGTCTAAGTCTATCTGAAGGACATGTCAAAAGGCACCGGGCATCCCCTACACATTGCTATGTTTGATACTTTTCTATGAATATGCACTTCTATGTACCTCAAGTGGCAGATCCATATTTATTCCTGATCATGATTTGAACAGCTACAGGCAGTCCTTGATTTATGACTTATAACAGTTTAATGACCTTCAAAGTTATGATGGTGCTGAAAAAAGTAACTTATGACTGGTCCTTGTTTTATGACATTGCAGTGCCCCATGGTCTTGCAGTCAGAATTTGGATGCTTAGCAACCAGCATGTATTTATGAGGGTTGAAGCATCCCAGGGTTATGCGATGGCCGTTGGTGACTTCCCCCCGGAGGGCTTACAACAAACAAAGTCAATGGGAAAGCTGGATTCACTTAACAACCATATGATTCGCTTAACAACCACAATGGTTTGCTTAATGACTGTGACAAAAAGTATTGTAAAGTCAGGTGTGTCTCACTTAATGACCACATTGCTTAGTGAAAGACATTCTGATCCCAATTGTTGTAAATCGAAGACTACCTGTACTTTGGAAGGACAGACTTTATAACCAATATACTTTTATGTGCAGAGCAAAATTGCCTGAATCTCAATATAGATACACCAACCTGTACTTATTATTGTTCTTATTATTTCTGCACACAAGTAAAATCAAACCTGCAGACTATTGTGCTGATCCCACAAGTGTCCTCTTGTATGCAAGAGACTACAGTGCCATATTGCTTATATGTGAAAGGCAAAGTGAAGATTGACTGCCTGCTTAGGATTTTTTTTTTTCCAAGTGCACCATTGCTCCATAGAAAATACATCCACAACAGGATCTGTTTTTCTTCACTTGGGGCAAATGTCTGCTTAAATTTATAGCAGGAGACCTCTACATTTCCCATCTCTTTTTACAAAATATGTGCAACCATTACAGAAAGATCCCCAGAAATTCAGAGTATAATCCAATAACCTTGAGAGAAAAGCAGAATGACGTAAACAAGCAGCAACATGCAAATCTTTGAAAGTTTTGACTCTACAGGTCAAAACTGTACTCTAAAACAGATAGTTAAAGACTGTAACAGCGAGTACTAGTGCAGTCCCGACGTGACTTTGGAATGTAATGGATGGAACAATCTTTCCTAACCACCATAGATAGAGCTGTAGATTTTTCAATAAAGATCAAGTTTATCTCTCTATTCCTCCCATTTTGTTCCCACAGAGTTGCCTTTTCTCCACTTTCTGAATTTCTTACATTCTTATCTTTTCTTAATAATTAAATATAATTATTCCTCTGGTTTTTTTTCCCCTTTTTCAGTTTTAAAAAAAAATAAGACTTGTTATACTAACATTTTCCATTGTTTGTCATCATAGGAGCAATAATTTTAAAAAATTGAGGCAACCGTTGCTCAATCTTCAATGTCAAATTACCACTAGGATGTCAATAGGTGTTAAGTAAATACTCCCAAACTGATAAAGCTGGTCCAGTGCTGCCAGCAAAGCACCATCATCTTAGAGATCACTGTCTCTTGTTATTACATTAACTGGTATAAACAACTTGAGATGTGTGGAAATTGCAAAGTACTGTGGTGTTTCCCAATCCAAGGTTCATGTCACCAAATCTTGCAAAATAAAACTGCTCTTTTCCAGCTTACTGATATTGCAGGAGACTGTAACACTCCTAGGTTGAGTGGAAATTGGTAATGTAAACATTTCTAACAGTTAAACAAAACATATTATATGGGGAAAGGGGTTGGCAGATGAGGAAGTGCTGTGTCAAAGGTAGAAACTGCTGCTGGCAAGTATTTCTCTTCATGAGAAGGTTTCTTTCCTTCCTCTCTTTTGTAACAGGATAGATTATAATGAGACAGAAATGCCCACCAGCGTAGTGTTGATATGTTGTCAGCATTAAAGTGCCCATGACACAAACAACTAAGCCTTGCATTAACAGACATGGGAATATGTTTATAGCAGGTGCTCTTGGCGTAAAGTAAATTATGGAGTAATTTTATTTTAGGGCTGGCTGGGATTCAAACACCACCCAAAAAAACCGACCAGAAGGCCTCTCTAGGAAAGTCTGCAAAAATTTATTACTTAGATGTTATTACTTAGATTTCTATGCCGCCCTATTTCAAGAACTCAGGGCGGCTCACAACATAAATACTACATGTAGAAATCTAATATATAAAAAACATTTATAAACCCGTCAATTAAAAGACCAATCATCCAAAACAAACATACAAACATACATACACTGGCTGGGGCAAAGATGAGTCTTAAGTAATTTGCGAAAGGCGGAGATGGTGGGGGCAATACGGATCTCCGGGGGGAGTTGATTCCAGAGGGCCGGGGCCGCAACAGAGAAGGCTCTTCCCCTAGGCCCCGCCAGGCGACACTGTCTGGCTGACGGGACCTGGAGAAGGCCGACTCTGTGGGCCCTAACCGGTCGCTGGGTTTCATGGGGCAGCAGACGGTCCCGTAAGTAACCTGGTCCGATGCCATGTAGGGCTTTATAGGTCATAACCAACACTTTGAATTGCGTTCGGAGACCAATTGGCAGCCAATGCAGCTCGCGGAGTTTCTCTTCTCTTCTTTCTGATAACCCTATCTGGATCCCATTTCACCTTCTCTCACCCCAGTACATATGCTCTCCATTGATTACATTGAGACGAAGCAATCTTGTTTGAATGTTAGCTACAGACTTGCAGCAGGACACAGTAAGATTTTATCCCGGTGATTTCCTCCCCATCCCTGACATTGTCACATTATTTTGGAACCCAGGATGATTTCCTGAATGCTCCCTCCCTTATTTGATCTTTTTCAAATATTTTACATTGCATCATCACCACCCAACTTGTCAGGAATGAGGCTATCAACAAAATTAAAACTGCTTTTCTTTCCTCTTCCCTGTGCTATAGGCTTGGGATGCAAAACTTGTTTGGGGGGGGACAAAGGCAACATTTGACCTTTTATGGGTATACAATGTAAGTGGTGACCAGGCTGAACCTGAAGGAGGGGTCAAACGCATCATCAGTCTCAAGTCCCTTCACACCCACAGGAGATCTAAGTCCAGCCCACCTTGAATTCCATGACTGACTCTTATCTCTGTTAATTTGCTTTGATAGTTAGTGTTGTGTCCCAAGCCTGCAAAAGCAGGCTCGGGACGTTGCATTGGTCCCGGGCATTCCAAAAGCTGCCCGGGACCAGACAGAGCGGTGCCAGCCTTGTGCGCATGCACAAGGTGCGAAAACGCTCTGTTACTTTGTTTGCCATTGTCAGGGTCTCTGGCCACATAAAGAGGCCTGCGTGCCTTTTGCCTGTTGTTCGGTTTGTTAGAAGAAGAATAAAGAGCTGTTTAACATCGCCATGTGAACGAAGTGCTTAATACTGGCGATGAAGGTGGGATCCTTTGCAAGCTGAAAAAAAAGCTTTAAAGACTTACACAGGAAGTCCTGAAGAGGGGGAGACGGCATCTGAATCAGCATCCCAGCCTGCCAGTATAGCATCGCTGGAGGGTGAGCTCAGCTAAAGGACCCTTTCCCCTATAGCAGTTTGCAGAGGAGCGAGTGGTGAAGGTTGTAAACTAAAGGATGGCGAAGATTGACCATTTGTCTGATTTTGATGTCTCACACCCAGAGAGATGGAATTCCTACGTAGCAAGGGTGGAGAATTACTTCAAAATAAATCAGATTAGAGAAGATGGCTTGAAGGTTGCAACTCTTTTGTGTGTTTGTGGACAGAAAGCTTTTGAAATCACAGAGAATCTGGTGGCCCCTGCACCTCTGGAGTCAGTAACATATACTGACTTGAAGAAACTGTTGAAGGAACACTTCCAGACAAAGTTGTCTGTTATTGCTTGAAGGCACACGTTTGAGCAGAGGGACCAGAGGCCGGGTGAATCTGCTACGGATTTTATTGCGGCCTTAAGGCAAGCAGCCAGACCTTGTGAGTTCAAGGATCTGGAAGAGAAGCTGTGAGATCACTTCGTATGTGGTTTAAGGAACAGAGACTTACAGCAGATTTTTGCTAAAGAAGAAGTCTCTTTCCAAGATGCGCTACGAGAGGTGACAGCTGAGGAAGCAGCAAGCAGGGCTGTGAAGACCTTACGGCTCACCAGGAACCCTCCAGAGACAGCTACCATCCATCAAGAGGACACTCGAGAAGAATCGGAAGCGTATCCTGAAGAAGAGGTGGATAGACTTCACCAGCCAGCTGAAAGGAGTCAGAAGGAATGTCCAGACAAGGCCCCAGCATCTCTTCAATGCTTCAGGTGCGGAGGACGCCACAAGCGAGCTGACTGCAGGTTCCACTCCGCCATTTGCAGAGCGTGTGGCAGGCAAGGCCATGTCACATCTGCCTGTTTGGGTCACCAGAAGGTCCAACCTCATGAAGAATTGCGTCTGAAAGGTACCAGGGTCCCCAGCCAACATAGGGTGGGTTTCTGCACATCGCGCAGGAGTATTTTGAGGACAGGGACACATAAGCCCCTTAAGAAGAAACTTTCCATTAATGTAAGGTTGCAAGGGGTCCCCTTATCAATGGAGTTGGACACTGGGTCAGCTTTCTCCATTATTTCTATTAACACATTCAAAAGGATATGCAGCGGTGGCCTTCGAGTTAAACTCAGGCCATCCAATCTAATACTTACAGATTTTCAGAATTCTATGGTGTGTGTTAAGGGGGGAGGCCACCCTTAGAGTACAGCATAAGGATTTTGAAGGTCCCTTAGATGTGGTGGTTGTTGGGAGTGAACGTACAAGTCTTATTGGACTCGATAGGTTTGAGGCTTTGGGAATCCAGGTAACTGGGCTGCACCATTTGCAAGCATTGAGCCTTGCAGAAGTCTGCAAGGAGTTTGCAGATGTGTTTAGTTCAGAGCTATGATCCTACAAGAGGCCTCCCATTTCGCTACGGTTAGACTCAACCATCACGCCCATCAGGGTTAAACCTAGGAGGGTACACCTTTTGCCCTCAAAGGTAAGATTGATGCTGAGCTGGACAAATTGCTCCAGCAGGGCATTCTAGAACCTGTAGTAACGCCTCTAAAGGCTAATGGGGACATACGTATATGTACAGATTACAAGTGCACACTGAATAAGGCGCTGCAACAGCACACTTATCCAGTGCCTGTGGTAAGTCACATTCTGGCCTCCCTCAAGGGGGGATGCATTTTTGCGAAGCTTGACCTGGCACAGGCCTATCAACAGCTACCTGTTGATGAGGCAGCTGCACAAGCCCAGACTATTGTAACTCACAGAGGGGCATTCAAGGTCAAGAGACTGCAATTTGAGGTAAATGTAGCCCCTGGCATATTCCAAAGTGTCATGGAGAGCACACTTCAAGGTATTCCTGGGGTCTGTCCCTACTTTGATGATGTCCTCATTGCTGGGGAGTCATCTCAAAATTTAGCAGAGAGATTAAGGGCTGTCTTGCTTCGTTTTCAAAAAGCAGGCCTTAAACTAAAGAAGGATAAATATAAGATAGGAGTCACTTCTACTGACTTCTTAGGATTCAGGATAGATGCTCAAGGCATTCATCCTGCTGAAACTAAATTGCAAGCTATCCAGCAGGCCCCAAGCCCTAAGTCTAAGAGTGAGCTGCAAGCCTTCTTGGGGTTATTAAATTTTTACCGTGCATTTCTCCCACATAAAGCTGCAGTGGCAGAGCCATTACACAGGCTCTTAGACAAGCAGGCTCCTTGGCAGTGGACTAAAGTCCATGACAAGAGTTTCAATGAGGTTAAGGCCTTGATCACTTCTAATGCTTTTTTAGAACATTTCAATGAGCAACTGCCTGTTTGCATTGCATGCGATGCATCTCCTTATGGGGTGGACGCTGTACTCAACCATCTGAAGGCTGATGGGACACAGGTCCCTGTGGCCTATTATTCAAGGACTCTGTCTTCTGCAGAGCAGAATTACACTCAAATTGACAGGGAAGCTTTGGCCATAGTGGCTGTCATTAAGAAATTTCATGATTTCTTATATGGCCGCCATTTCACGGTCTATACTGACCATAAGCCTCTGCTGGGTTTGTTTACCACTAACAAACAAACCCCATATATCATTTCTCCTTGTATGCTGAGATGGTCCATTTTCCTGTCAGCATATGACTATACATTAGTTCACAAACCAGGAAAAGAAATGGGTCATGCAGATGGCCTGAGCAGATTACCCCTGAATCAATTGGAGCCAGATCCTGCTCCAGCCATTAATATTCTGTCCATTCAGGAGTTGCCTAAGTCTCTCCTCAATGCTAGGGATGTGGCTGCAGAAACTGCCACTGATCACACGCTTACACGTATGCTGACATGGGTGTTGTCAGGAGGCCTGACAAGTGCCCAGATACTGAGTTCCAAAGCTTCTGGCACAAGAAGCATGAGTTTTCCACTTTCAAGGGTTGCCTGTTATGGGGTAGCAGGGTAGTGATTCCAGCCTCATTGAGGTCTAGAATCTTGATCTCTCTGCATGAGGGACATCCTGGTATAGTCAGGATGAAAGCACTTGCGTGCAGCCATCTTTGGTGGCCTGGACTCGATAAAGCCATCAAGGCCCAGGTGCATGGGTGCCAAGTGTGCCAAGAGTCTCGGCCTGAAATGCCTCAGGCCCAAGTACATAGGTGGGAGGAAACTCAAACCCTTGGTCTAGGGTGCATATAGATTACGCTGGGCCCTTTCAGGGGCAATTCTTCCTGGTTGTTGTTGATAGCCATTCCAAGTGGCTAGAGGTTGTTCCTGTTTCCTCCACTACTACTGCCAGGACCATCCAGGTGTTGAGAGGAATTTTTGCATCACGCAGTCTTCCAGATGTTCTGGTTTCGGATAATGGCCCTCAATCTACCTCTTCGGAGTTCCAGGCTTTTCATCAGGCCAACTTGATCCGCCATGCAACTTCAGCTCCCTTCCATCCATCCTCCAACAAACTGGCAGAGAGGATGGTGCGAACTACCAAAGATGCCCTCAAGAAACTGACTTACGGTAACTGGCATCACAGGTTAGCAGATTTCCTTCTTGCACACCGCACCACATCATGCACAGCCACAGGGAAGAGCCCTGCTGAACTCTGCTAAGGTCGCTGCCTCATCACTAAACTGGACAGGCTGCACCCGCACCGGGTGGCTTCACAGGTGTCACAACAGCGGGCACCTAGGAGACTCCAGGTAGGCGATCCGGTTTGGGCAAGACAGTATGGGCCCGGTCATCTCTGGGTCACAGCTGTGGTCTGCAAGGTCTCTGGGCCGTTGTCATACGAAGTTGCCTTGGGAGACGGCCGCGTTCTGCGCAGGCACATAGACCAACTGCGTTGGAGACTGGACTCTCACCCTTCCACTCCTGGCTCTGCTCTGGCGGGAAGGAGGACCATAACATGCATTCTGGGTCACAGTTTCCCAGGTCTAACAGGCCATCACTAGCTGCTACTGAGGCTATTTGGGATTCATCCCAAAGTTCCGCAAGTGCTCCTAACAGGAATTCATGGGATAGGGGGTCATTCCACACATCCATCATCACTCCACACAGGGAGTCTCACTGGGGGTATCCACAGTATTCATATATGTCAGATAGTGCTCCAGACAGGGAGACTGACCGGGGGTATCCACACAAATTACAAGCAGCAAGAGAAAAAGAATTCCATCAGGGGCGCTTGCCAAATACCGCAATTGCTCCCAAAAGGAAGTCACCAGCAAAGGGGGTTGCCATGGAGGTGACTCCTGACTCTGGCACCTCGGGCACGTGCTTGGGGGCCACAGAGTATTAGGGCACTTCTGCTACCCAGTCCTCTCCATCTGCTGGCCTTGGGCTCGAGGAACAGTGTTCCCAAGAGGGGTCCATTGTGGACTCGGGGAATTCCACCCCTCCATGGTATGCTGGCTTGGACTTAGAGGGTCCAGCCAGCCAGCAGCGGGGCAGGTCAACCAGGTATTTAGGGCAGCAAAGTCCTGTCCTGCCTAGCCTGGTAGATGAGCAGGTAGGCCAGGCACCCTTACCGGGGTCACCTGGGAATTTAGTGCAGCAACGCCCTGGCCTGCCTAGCCTGGTAGGTGAGCAGGTGGGCCAGGCAATTTCTCCGGCCCTTAGAAGGTCGCAGCGGGCCAAGTGCCCACCCAAACATCTGAGAGACTTTGTGAAGTTGCTGTCAATTCATGAGGGACCTGTTCATGAGGCCCCTGAATAATGGGAGCAACTCGTGGGTAGATCATTTTGCATTATTTTTTGATTTTGGTTACATTTGTTGTATTACTGAAGATTGAAGGGGGTTTGCCTGAGGGCAGACTCGAATATTCCACACTCCTTGCATTTGATTAATGAAACTATATAACACTTTCCCCAATGCATGGTGTACATGTGTGTGTGTGCAGAGTGTGTTCCATCTAGGGGGGAGGGGTGTTGTGTCCTGAGCGTGCAAAAGCAGGCTCGGGACGTTGCATTGGTCCCAGGCATTCCAAAAGCTGCCCAGGACCAGACAGAGCGGCGCCAGCCTTGTGCACATGCGCAAGGTGCAAAAACGCTGTTACTTTGTTTGCCATTGTCCGGGTCTCTGGTCACATAAAGAGGCCTGCGTGCCTTTTGCCTGTTGTTCGGTTGTTAGAAGAAGAAAGAGCTGTTTAACATCGCCATGTGTCTTCATCATTCGCACGCGAACGAAGTACTTAACAGTTAGTAGTTCAAATTCTTGTAAAGAGCATTAGCATACAATAAACCTATATTCATTTGAACTGCCTGGACTCTCGATTTCCTGCACTTGACACACACACTAACTTATGGGCATGGCCAGGACAAAGTGGGGATGATGCCCAGCCATATTTAGAAGAACTGATGGTACCCATTTATTAATTAACTGTCCTTATTTCTCAGATTAAAAAGTAAACTTTGAGCATCCCAGGATTTTGAGAGAGGGGAACAGGTCACAAAGAATTATGGACTGTGAAACATTGCATGAATCCTTCAAAGAATTATTCTGCTTCTTTCTAATATGGGCTCGCTCCCACATAATATGCCCCTAGCAGTCTTGTGCAAAATGAAAGAAAAAAAATCTATTTCATTTTGAAGTGTGTGTGTGTGTGTGTGTGTGTGTGTGTGTGTGTGTGTGTGTGTGTGTGTGAAATTACTGTCTATTTATACATACTTCAAGCCTGTAAATCCTATCATCAGCACTGACATCACCATCGGCTCTCTTGGGAAAATAAAGCAGTTATACCTTAAGAAATTGTTACTGTGGAAGATAAAAGATTTTTTTTTAGTTATATTTGCTTTATTTATACATCACAACTAGATTTGATGCAACGGAAATCCATCCACCATAAACACATGCTATGTCCAACAACTGAGACTGACACTTCAGGCTCCTACTTTAACACAGCCAGTCCTCTGATACTCAATTAAACTTCTGTTATTTCCCTCTGGCTAGCTGTACCTCTCACTTACCCGTATTCAAGAAACTCTGAGGCTCTCTGCTCTAAGGCCATTTCCAAGTAATTTAGGAGGGTCTTATAGCATCATCAACTGTTATTTTGGGAACGATTGGATGACTCTTCAAGATGTTATAAGCACTAGGCCGCTGCGCTCTTTGACCTTCTGATATCCTTTGAAGCTGCTGAGCGGACGGCCCAGACACCCCCATCATGGCACCGAGGAAATTCTTCGTGGGCGGGAATTGGAAAATGAACGGCGATAAGAAAAGCCTTTCGGAGCTCATCCACACTCTCAATGAGGCTAAGGTCCCTGCAGAGACCGAGGTGGTTTGTGGTGCCCCTTCCATCTACCTTGACTTTGCCCGTCAGAAACTTGATGCCAAGATTGGGGTGGCTGCACAAAATTGTTACAAGGTACCCAGAGGAGCTTTTACAGGTGAAATCAGCCCAGCCATGATAAAAGATGTTGGCGTCACCTGGGTAATCTTAGGACACTCTGAGAGAAAGCATGTCTTTGGCGAGTCAGATGAGCTCATTGGACAGAAGGTGGCCCATGCCTTGTCTGAAGGGCTTGGGGTCATTGCTTGCATTGGAGAGAAACTTGATGAGCGAGAGGCTGGTATCACAGAGAAGGTGGTATTCGAACAGACCAAGGTTATTGCTGACAATGTGAAGGACTGGAGTAAAGTGGTTGTTGCCTCTGAGCCAGTTTGGGCCATTGGGACTGGTAAAACTGCAACTCCCCAGCAGGCCCAGGAAGTTCATGACAAGTTGAGGAACTGGCTGAAGACCCATGTTTCTGAAGCTGTTGCACAGTCAACTCGAATCATCTATGGAGGTTCAGTTACTGGTGCCAACTGCAAAGAATTGGCCTCCCAACATGATGTAGATGGCTTCCTTGTTGGTGGGGCTTCCCTGAAGCCTGAATTTGTAACCATCATCAGTGCAAAACAGTGAAATCTATAGAATCTGAAATAAAAAAGCTGGAGGGAGAACCAACCCTAGTTGGAAGAGAAATACTGTAAAGATACACTTGCACGCAAGTGAAATGGCCTTACCTTCAGTCCCTTTTCCCAGCTTTTTCATTCACCTCTACTGCTAAATGTGGATGCCAATATATGAATATTGTGTTCCTTCATAAAAGCAATACTTCATTTGCTTCCTCTATATTGGTGAGAGGGACTTCTGCTTTGGTCTTTACTCTCTGTAAACTAGTTGAAGGCCTGTTTTCTTTCCACTCCAAACTACTGCTCTAGAGGGCCATCTGCTTTGTTAAGCCTTTCACCTCATGGTTCATTGCCTGTAAGTTGTATATTCCTTCCATGTTTCCTAGGCCATTGGTAACTAGAAATAAACAAATGGAAAGTGGTGTGTAGGAACTATTGCTGTTTGTGGGAAAAACATCTCAAAAGGTTTTGGCATACATAAGAGTTTTTACACATTTCTAGAGAAAACATCACTGAATTCTCATTCCTTACCACTCCTGGTTCTCTTCCAGTGAGTTAGGAATTGGAACTGGACATAAGCTATATGCATATGCTTAAGGGGAAACGCCTGTGACATACTGTTTGAGGGCTTGGATTTCTGAAGATTTAAGGCAAGAATCAAGGCTCGGTTCTTTCTTCCCTATGTCTGACATATCACTGGTTGCTAGTCAGTTCCTCAGCAGTGTTATGAAATGTCTCCAAGCTACATCAATTACTACTAGTTTTATGTCTTTGTCTTTCAAATGGCACCTATCCTCAGATGGCTAGGTAACTGTCAGTTTTAACTGCTCCCTGTATTAAGAATGTGACTCTGCTTAAAAAGTGCCTCACATCTTCCCAAAGGTTCTATCAACATCTTCAAGTACTTCCTGTGTTTTTGCAAAAATAATTTGTTTTAAGCATCAGAGGGAGAAATTAAAACATCTTCAGTTGCTGGAAGTCCCACTGATTTCTTAACAAACTTTGTCTCATTTTTTTAATCTTTATTAAATATTTTTCCACAAAATGCAATTCACGAAGAATAAAAATTAAAAAGTAAAATGAGAACAATTTTAAAAAAAAGATGTTATAAGCACTACTGTAGTACGGAAATGACCTAAGTGTGTTTTATTGGTTCCAGAAAATCACACAATTTAGACAGCAGGATGATTGTGGCCATGGAAAGGAATTTCCACAAACATCTTAAATGATGAACTTAAGTCTCCCTCTCGATATTTATGTATGTATGTATGTATGTATGTATGCATGTATGTGTGTATGATTTGTTTATCTATTCATTCATTTATCAAATGGATATAGCTTCACATCTACCAATGGAAGTCTGGATGCAAGAAAACACAATCCTGTTACGAAACTGGGATATTATAGGCTCTCTATTAAGGTGACCAACCATCCTCCTTTAGGGAGGACAGTCCTCCTTTTGTAAGTTCTGTCCTCCCTCGAAAAGTGTCCTCCTACATGTCCTCCTTTTCGATATTTGAAGAGTAATCTGCAGGGCTTTTTTCCCCCTCATAGAACGCTCAGAACGGCGTTCCAGCACCTTTTTTTAAAAAAAATTTCAGCTTTTGCATGAGCTGGGCTACTCCCCCTATTGGCTTTCGAAAGCCAATAGGAATTGCTGTTGAGCGCGCCAAAACACCCGGCCGGCAAACTTTGCACATACAAGTTGTCTGCAGCTAAGGTGAATTGGCAGGAACTTTGCACCCCTCCCTGCTACCAAACTACACCATCTCCTAGTTAGTCCCGAAGATACCTGGAGGAGACTAACTTCCATTTAGGGATGGAAAAATCAAAAAAGAGAAAATGCCATTTCAACGATAAATTGAATAAGGAATTTCCATTCATCACATCAAAGAAGGATAACATTGTTTTCTGCAATATTTGCAGCGGAGAATTTTGTATTGCAGTTGGGGGCAGAGCAGCTATTACAAAACACTTGACCACCAAGAAACATAAGCAATCATCAGATGCATCTGCTTCCAGTTGTAAAGTAACAAGTTTTTTTAAAACTTCAAAGTATTCTGAAGATGAAAAATAGTTAACTGCAATGGAGGAAATATTTGCATTTCATACCATATGTTAGAGAATTTTAATTTCTCTGTTGGTGAAAAAATAAAGCAGAAGCTCTCACAGTTGACAGCATTTAGCTGATACAAAATAACTTCTTTATATTTATATCAAAATATTTACAATACCATACATTCTTCTTTACAGCAACATAGCTTAATGAAGACTTCTTACAGAGAGATACAGAGACAAACCTGAGACTGAAAATTCAGCTCCTAACTCAATACCCTTTTGCACAGACTCAGTAGCACTTTCTTCACATTGGCTGACTGAGTTACCACATGACTCTTCCTGCTCATGAATATTCCAACACATATCATAATTCACAATCAAAGTTTTCGTAGTATGGATTGTACAACTAAATTATTGAAAAAGTTTCACGATGCTAAATTTTCATGTGCCAGGACAAAATGTGAGGCTATTATTAAATCAGTATTTAAAAATTACTGTAACAAAATACTTACAGAAGACTTGGAAACTGCAGCATTTGTAATGGTTTTAATCTGATGCATCCAATCATAATGAAACTAAATTATATCCAATACTAGTAAGATATTTCAATGTTACCAAGGGCATTCAAGTAAAAATTTTAAATTTAGAATCCATTGAGGGCGAAACTGCTGAAATTTTGTCAAACCATCTATACAGAGTAATACATGAAAACAATTTGAAATCCAAAGTTGTTGCACTAACAGCTGATAATACAAACACAAATTTTTGTGGGTGAAGACGCAAAGGGGTGAATAATGTGTATGTAAAATTGCAAGATTTACTCCAAAAGAAAATACTAGGAATAAGTTGTAATGCACATATTTTGTCAAATGCAATCAACACAGCATCATGTGCCATGCCAACTGATGTAGAAGTAATAACTACAATTTATTTGTATTTTAGTCGTTTTACAGTTCGTGTGGCTACTTTAAAACAATTTTGTGAAGAAGTGAATGTTCAATACAAAAAACTTTTAGGATATTCAAAAGTTAGATGGCTTGCTCTAACACCTGCTATAGAGCATGTTCTACAATTATTTGAGCCTCTCTGTTCATATTTTTTAAGTTTAGACAAATGTCCTAAAATCCTGGAATCGTTTTTCAATAATAAAATATCTGAGATATTAATGTATTTTGTACATAATCAAGCATCTATTTTTCACAAAATGATTCAAAAGATTGAAGGTGAACACATTATCAGCTACAGAAGTTAGTCTTATTTTGAATGACTTTATCCTTCAATATAAAACTTGATTTGAAGAAAAATTTCTTCCTTTAGTTAGAAAAAGAAAATTGTCAGACTTAGAGGAATCAAATCCGGGCATAACGGAAAAGTTTATGAAAGAAGTGCAGAATTTTTATCAAACATGTTTTCAATATATCGAAGAATGGTCTGAAACAGACATCACGGGAAATAACAGTTTTCAATCGCAAGTATATTGGACAGATATTGAATCTTGTGTTGAGTTTTTATCTAAAGAAATGCCAGACATTAAAATAGATGACAATTGTCTCTTTGAAGAAATTAAAAGACTGAATGTATTTTTAAATTCTGAAAAATTAATACAATGGGAAAATAAACATGTTGAAATTGATAAAAGATGGGTGGAAATATTTAGCCATTTCAAAAATGAACATATTCCATGTGAAAATTTATTTATTCTTGTTCAATTTACGTTGTGCTGCCCTGGAACTAATGCAGCAGTTGAAAGGGTTTTTTCAATTGCTAATGATTTTTGGAAAAGTGAGAAATCGAGATTGAATGTTGATACTCTAGCTGCAGCACTTGCCGTAAAATTCAATATAAAGGATATTTCTTGTTCAGATATTTCCAATATATTGTTAGAAGATGATACATTGACAAAAAATATTCATTCAATGGAAAAGTACTCATTTAAATAATAATAGGAATGTAAACATAATTACAATATAAAATGTTGTTACAAATGTTTAAATCAAATTAAATTAAATACAACTCAACTGCATACAATCTTTTTCAACTTTCTCCCAGACAAAACAAAACATACATTCTTTTAATAACTTACGTAAAATACTTAAAATAACTATGAGTGTTGCTCGGCAGCACCCCCTCCACCACATCCCCCTCTTCCTTCCTCCCTATCTCATACTTCCCTCCCCTTCCCCTCTTCCCTCCCTCACTCTCCACCCTCCTCTCCTACAACCTCCCTACTTCCCTCAACTCCTTCACTCCTCATTCTCCACCCCCACCAAATGTGGTCCAGAGGTACTGCCCGAGCAACCCCTCTTATATCAATAAATATATCATTCTTACATATTGCAAGTATTATAGTTGAGTACATTATTAAATCCCCCCCGAGCCCACCCACCCACCCCCGACTTCCCAAAGTGAATACAGGGTAAAACAGAAGAAAACCCACTAAATTAAACAAAATTATTATATAAGTTACAAATGTTTTTATTACACATTTATCATATTATAGTGTATTCTGTATTATTGTTGCAATGAATAAGATGTTTATTTTATTTACAATATTTTTTTCTTCAATTTATTTGTGTCCTCCTTTTCATGGTAAAAAAGTTGGTCACCTTATCTCTATAGCACAGTGGTACATACTCAATTGTCTCTCACTCACTTTCTCTTTGGTTGGATCCTATTTCTAGCAAGGTATTAAAACTTTCTGTTCCTAAGATGAAGGATTATATTTTGCCATCATTAGCATCCCATAAAGATAACAAGATCATCAGAGAAAATGCTTGCATAATTCTCCTGTTGCAATGCACCACCATCAGATTTTTTTCGTAATAGAATTGCTCCATAGGGGTTCAATGGGGAAACCAAAAAGAACAATCCAGCTGTTAGCAGTTTGGTGGAGAATTAATAAGAGAAATAAATTAATATATTAATAGGGATTTTGTTTCTTATCCTTAGCAACTTGAACATGTATGGACTTCAACTCCCAGAATTCCCTGGCCAGCATGCTGGGGATAAATTCTGGGAATTGAAGCCCACATGTCTTCAAATTGTTAAGGGTAAGAAATACTGCTCTAGAATGAAAAAATAATTTTCATAATTAAGGACTTTCTTAATTCAGCTGTGTTCCTCTACTTTTGGGCCTGCTTGGGGTATAACTTCTATCCTGCTGCTAGGTTTTCTTTTATGTTTATTTTTAAGGTTTTAGTTTTAGTTCTAGCCACCTCCTGACTTGGCTCCAGATTTATGTCGCTACCTGCAGTTCAGCTTCAACAGTGGGATGAACAGTGGATTATAAGAAGTGTTGAAGATTAGTACTGCTACCGACTTTCCAAAAAAAAAAGGATCAGCACTGAAAGTGCTATCATGCAGTGAATTAGGTAGAAAGAGATGGCAAAAATTCAGAAAAGGCCAAATCTGACTCTGCTGGCATGTCATCTCTCCCCCGAACAAAAAAGAAACAATTCTCTGCCCCCACCTTTCTCTAGGCAAGGGATCCCCAAGCCCCAGTCCGTAGACCAGCCTTGGGCTGTGGCATGTCAGAAACCGGTCCGTGCAAACAAGCAAAGCCCCATCTGCAGAATGCAGGCAGCACACAAAACCACACCCCTCCGGTCCACGGAAAAACCTCTCTCCACGGAACCAGTCTCTGATGCCCCAAAGGTTGGGGGGTGGGGCATTTCTCTAGGCTATCCTCAGCAGACACTTGGTGGCTGCACTGAAATTGGGCCTGAAGTAGAGTCCGGAGCCTGGTAGTTTTGATTCTACTCCAACTTCAGCCATAATATCACCACTGCCTTCAAAAGACATGAGCCCTGGGGAACAGCAGGATTGCCCCCTCCCAGCCCAGCCCTCCCCAGGATCCCTCCCACATATTCCTTATCTTCAGATAGTGTTCTCGTTCTGTTGATGGGCCCCTACAGCCTACATGAGGCTACTCAAGGTCAGTTGAGGCCTTTGTTCTTAAAACAGCTTTAGAGAATACTCTTCTGAGGCTTGCGGAAACTGGGTGAAAGAATACACCATTTCTGCGCGACTGCCGGAGCTCTAGTGCCCACAAAAGAGCACACTCCATTCTTGCCTGGTCACTGCAGCCTCCAAAGTTCACACAAGAATAGAGCATACTTTGAAGAATAGATATTGTCGAGTGTTGATGAACCTGGAACCCAAACACTGTGGCATATCACCTTTCATCACGGATCAGTTTTTGTAGGCAAACTTCCTACCAAACGGACAAATTCCAGAAGTGTTGGAACTAGAACTCCCAAAATTCTCAGCCAGCATAGCCATGCAGTTCCAATACATATTAAAGGCATTTGATTGCAGAAGGCTGGGTCATGTGCACTGAAGAAAGGAACTGCACTATTGTCAATGCAATGTGACACAAATAGACACAAGCAGGATTAGAGTTTAAAACTCCCAATTTGCAATCTGCCTCCTATAATCTGTCCTGTTCATCTTGGACAGATGTATAAACCATTTGAATGGGAAGACAAGAATATCACAAACTACTGCCAAAATAAAAAGATACGTTCTGTTCTGGTTTGTGTCAAACCTGGGCTAGCTGTTATTGGAGAAGATAAAGCAAACTTTCCAGTTACTCCCATCGTTTTATTTTTCAGGTGCTCCATTAAATCCTTCACTATACCATTCTTTATTTACATAAAATTTAGAATTAGTGTAACAGGAATTCATATAAATCCAAAGGGTTGAGTAGTTGCTAGAGTGGGAAAGAAGAAAATATGCAAAAATGTGTTAGTGATACCATGCATAGCAAATAGTTGTTAAAAGGTTAAATATCAGTCACTGAGCAGTTTTTATGATTCATGATCTGAGTGTCTCTTCAGAGCTCATTGTTTGTGAATCCAGAAGAGTTAGTTGTTTATTTCAGCCCACAAGCTTACATTTAATAGAGTGCATCTATCCCTCACAGTAATACCTTAAATTTAAATACTCAAAACTTCTCATAACCCGAGTCATTCCTTCTGTTGGCAGATTCCACTTTTAATGGGTCTGAATTAGACATGAAGCCATAGAAAGATATGCCTTCAGACACTGTTTATTCTCAATTTTGTAGAAAGAGAAGGGAGAGTTTCTATCTTCAGTAACCAAAAGAATCAAAGAGAAAAAAGGGTGAAATGTTTGCACTCTTCACTCTGAGCATTTCCCTTCCAGTCGGGCCCACTGGCTCTCATCACAAAAATTCAGGGTTGGGAGCAAATTGCGTGTGGCCTGCTTGTAGCAAATGGATTGTCCTGCATTTCTCTTCCACACACTGCTTTACTGTTAAAAACGGAGGTCATTGCATCTGCTCAGCAATTTTAAAGGCTTAGTACTAGTGACAAAGTGTTCAACAGGGCAGGGATAAAATGTATGCATGAAAGAATGTATAATACAGCGTACACTGAATAAGAATGAAACCTCAAGCAATTAGACTGTTTGAATGTCCATGGCCGATTCATCACGCCACCTTAGATCACAAGGTGGACAACAATTTGACAACTGTGTTCTCCAGTACTGAATAAGTGACAATTTGTAAGAACTGGCTCTAAGAATGAGATTTTCTTTTTTTAAAAAAAACAGGGTTAGGCAACTGTGCTTTCCTCACTTTGGTTGGCTATTCCTGTACTAGCTTGCTTATTCTTGATGTTTAGAGAATTCAGCATTTCTCTAAGGAATACTGAAGAAAGATAACTGCACCTACAGTATATCTTAAGTTAAAATAATGTAAAAAGAGCTTCTGAGCAGGCAGTTCCTTCTTTGGATGTAGGTAGGGAGTAAATAATTCTTTACGAAAGCCTAGCATGGAAATATACTGAACAGGGAAAAGGGACGAAGTGTTATTTTTTCCTTGTGAAGTACCCCAAAGCCAGAGTTTAATTACGTAAGTGGGCACAGGCGGAACATTTGTCTGTAAATCGTATATGTTGCAAGTAGTTACAAGAGGAAGGATTAAACCTTAACAACCTTACATTATTCTACTGATTGAGGAAGCAATATTTATTATTTTGTTTGCAAGCAAAGTATGCAAATAAAGTTCCTTCATAGCTATCCACCTTGAGTATGTGGTAACAGAGGCCTGTCTTTAAGAGCTAAGCCTATATTTTGCTGTTTGCGTCTGAAGTTATTATTATTTTTTATTAATAGTACAAACAGACCTTTTCTGTGAAACAAACTGTTGCTATGTGTGGGTTTATTTTGTCTGGGATGGAACTGAATGGAAGACTGTGAGATAAAACAAGAGGGGCGTCAGCACTTGGGCTCAGAGGAGGAGAGAGAACTAGGCTGGCGTTCCAGTGAAATTTTGTTGTTTCTCTGGCCCACATTAGTTTTTCCACAAAACCCCCTCAGATTCTTCTAGAATCTTCAGCTTCTGTGGAACCTGATCTGAAAAAACTTGCTCTAGGTCAGTGATGGTTAATCTTTTGGACTTAGTGTGTTGAAAATTTGGAAAATGCCTAACTTGATTGGCATGTCACACTCCCCCTCAAACAAAAGAGGAAAAAAATTATATCTCCCCTCCCCCATCTAGGCCAGTAGCACTTGGCATTTGCTCTGCAGTCTTTGTAGCCTCGGCAAACAACAAGAAAGCAAGACCCATTCTTGCACAAATTTTTGATGCTCTGGAAACCACATAAGAACCCCATTCTCGCACAGTCCCCCAAACAATGTGAGAACAGGTCGTGCTTTTAAGAATAGTTATTGGCTGTGGTGAATGATGGCATGTCATCCAAAATATTGTGGCATATCACCTTTGACACGTTTGTCATAGGTTCGCTAATGCTGCTCTAAATATTCACTTGTACTTTGTTTTGTTTTGTTTCATTAACCAGCTTGTGACTATTTGCTGGATGCAAAGTGACATCACATAACGTTAAATGATGTTCAGTTAGTGTTAATGGTATTTCAAGAAATATCAGTAGTGCATCACTTCTTCTTAGCAAGTATTAGCTTTGATACTCCCTTGCTGGCTATATTCTACACAGCTGCTTTTCTCTCATTTTTGCAGGTAGGGGCACATTTCATCACTCCAAATTAGACAAAACAGTAGGGGCAAGAATTTTTTGTAAATAAGTGTTCATTAGGGAAGCTTCTTCTTCTGAAAAGGATGGTCTTTTCCTTCGTCCTTGCACAACAGGATTCCCCCTACACAGCAAACAATTTAAGAGGAAAGTAAGTAAATGGATGTTACTTCATCTTCTCAGAAGAATGAAAAAGAACAAAAGCTGATGAAATTTGACATTGCAGCACATAGTAAGGAAACATTCTCATAAAATCCAACTAGCACACACTTTCAGATTAGCAACCAACTTTCCTTTCTGAAGTATGCTCTCCAGGACCCAAACCTATGTTAAGTTCCAGTTTAAGAAGATTTATCGTTCCAGCCTAGACATAGGAATATAATCAACTAATGATCCGCATTAAATTGGCACTTGATGAAAGTTAACAGACTTCAAAGGGAGCTGGACCTGGAGCATTTGTGGACACATAAGGATTCAAGACTGAATTCTCTCTTGACTCCCCCCTCCTCCCAACTATACCTTTTTTTCTCCTACAGATGGTTTGCTATTATGGAATTAATGAAAAGATGCATGAGGGTGATAGCAGAGGTTTAATTTTTTTTTAACAAAAAGGATAGTATGTATGCCAGAAAATATGAATATGTGCCAGACAAATTATGGTAGATGCATATGAAAGTAGAAATCCATAGACTGACAATAGTTGTATTCTCTAGTGAATTGTGATAATGAAGAAATGAGGAATTAGTTTTGAGAAAAACTCTATGACACTCAAGTCTTTTTGTTAGGTGACATGAAAGGATGGATGAGAATGAGACAAGTGGTAAGATAAAATGTAACTGGAGCATTTGGAGACCCACGACTGAATATGAATGGTGAGTTCTAGTGAGTATCGGCTTAAAGATCTGCTTGTTTTGAGTTTGTGGCTTAAGCATAAGTCTGTTTATACATACACATGGCAAAAGAATTAATTTAAAAGCATACTGATTTGATTGTTTATGATGAAAGTCTGAAAGAATTAATGAGAGTTCCAAATGTGGGAGAGACCATTATTTGATATCAAAAGGAGGTACTTGGAGAATGAACATGGAAGGATAGGAAAGAAGTTAAAAAAGAAGCTATATGAACACTTTTTAGAAAACAATGTAATTTTCCATCAGAATCAATGGAATGAGGATGTAAGAAAAGAGGATATGGTAGTTGCTTGAAATAGAAGCAAATTATATTATGAAGTGCTATAGAAGTTTATGGTGTTAGTTACGCTAATGGAAGCTAGTAAAAGGAATGCTAACTGGAATGCTATGATGAAAAAGACTATGAATGAAGAGAAAACATATGCAGGTAATCATCATTTAGTGACGCAATTGGGACTGGTAACTCAATTGCTAAGTGAAGCAGTTGTTAAAGTGGAAAATCACATGACCATGCCTGTGTTATGATTTTACTTCAGGTTTCCTTTTTCCACACTTCCCCACACTTGGGAAGGCTCATCTTGGTGCTGGGAAAATTAGCAAGAAGGGAATTAATGTATTTACATTCACTGGAGACAGAGGGATTATAAGAGAGTAAGAAGATACACACATGCAAAGGAGTGCACTGGTGTTTGCTGTTTGCCTTAGTATACTTGGGGCTGGAAGCACTAGATAAACAGCCACTGCATGTGTCTGCTTAATCTTATTGTAATCCCTTTGTTTCCAATCTTCCCACTCTGAAAAATGGAAAGAAAAAAATGGTTAAATAACATGAGAGATTGCCTAAACAAGCAATCACTTTAGGCAATTTCTCCTACACTTGAACCATTTTTTCTTATCTCCCTCACACTGTGGAGAGATTGGAGAGGAAGGGATTATAAGAGAGTAAGCAGGCTCACAATGGGGGAATACACCAGCTGCTTGCCTAGTGTACTCATGGCTCCCAGCCCCAAATGTGCTAGGTAAATAGGTAGCACCTCGTATTCCTTTCTATGTGTATTCCCCACTGTATGTCTTGTAATCTCTTCCAATCTCTCTGATCTGTGAGGAAGGAAAAAAAATGGGCCAGGCACAGGACAACATGTACTGACTGTAATAGTAAGCATACTGACTGAGATGCAGCGAAGATCATAAACATTCCTTAATCAAAAAGTTATTTTTTCAGCACTATCATAACCTTAAATAGTTACTGAACAAAGCAGCTGGTAAGCAAGGTCTATCTGTAAGAGAATGATTGTTGCAAACAGGAGGAAACAGGAGGAAAGTAAACAAATGTAGAAAAAAAAGAAACAAAGAATATAGAGTAAGAAATAATTAAAGATAACAATGATTTTTGATGGGTGAAGTATTTTGATTCAAATGAAATGCCTTAAAAATTACTGAGAAGCTCAATTGCTCAATATTTCATTGGAACTGTCAAAATTAAGATAGGTACATATGTTATCCTCTGGCAGTCTACATATATGAATATGAAATAACACTTTCTTTCATCTCCCAAACTGAAATGAGCTTTTTGTTGTTCTAAAAAAGGTACTGATCCAATATCAGTTCCATAAATCCTTGACCTAAAATCCCCTCATCTCTTAGGCATCTCCTTTATTCCCAGAAGACAGAGTTAATCTAACAGAGGCCAACAGCACAGAACCTTCCTGTGGCTAAACTATTTGTTAGAGAGTGGTGTTTTCCTTGGGCTGGCAAGATATCCTTTTCTGCTCTACTGCAGGAAGGAGTAAGTAAAGTCAAGATGATGGCTACAATTCTGCAATCACAAAATTAATTAGAAGTGGGACTTACAGCTACCACCTTGATTTCCCCAACCAGGCATCACCGGACACTCCATTACTGCTTGAGTCTTTAATCATCCTTTTAAGCTTCCAGAGGGTCCTACGGAAATGGAAACCGCTACATCTCTCAGACAGATGATACTTACCAGACACACACTGACATACTTCTGCACATCATGTGCATAATTGTCCTTACTGGCAGTTTAAACAGGATTTCTCAAACATTAACCGTGCTGATGATTTCAAATGTGGGAGGACCTGGGCTCTTATAACAGCTGGATGTCCTATTATCAGTAAAGAGGAGCAGAAGTTATGTCACCTAAAAAGTATCTGGTTGCTGGAATAAAGCCATAATTAATTAGCAACCATTGTCTCTTAGGCCCAGCAGAACAAAGCAAAGCTGGGATTATCACCTAGAAAGCAAGCTTTCCAAAGCATGCAAATCTTGGAGAAAAAAAGAGACCGAAAAGGTGAATTAAAGGAGGAAGTGCTAGCTGCAATGCAGCAACATGTAGTTCTAGGATATGGAGAGTGCTTTGAAAGCTGAAGGGAAGCACATGGGACACTCTTCCAATTCAATGACATCTGGGACAAGCATCAGCTTCATCCTTCTTCACAGGAAAGGAGGCAGATAGCTGCTGCTGGGAATTCACCCTAAAGGGCTTCCACAGTTAACCACAAATCTCATTATTAAAGCACTCAGCAGTTATGGCATCATTATCACTAATGGGGCCAAGAAGGATTGTAGCTTCTGGTGAGAAAGTGGGCAGGGCAGCCCTCCGCAGATCTGCAGCTGGAAAGAGAAAGTGCAGTGCAGATGTTGAGCAAAGGCTGCAACAGCCAAGAGCTTTTTCACCCACGAATCTTGGCTGCAATGGTCCTTTGTCAGAGAAAGCCTATCCCGGCCTTGCTGGGAATTCGCTACACCCCACAGTGAGGAATGGTTATTCTTAGGCAAGAGCCCCCGCTACCAGGAGCCGGTGACTCATCCCAAGAGCCGCCAGAGCTTTTCTTAGGATGAATATTTTCTCATTTATTTTTCAAGGCCATTATCCAGGGCCCGTCTACAGAGAAGAATCTCCTGGGTTCACTGGACTTCACTTCCTCATGCAATAACTGGTGGTCATAATTGCTATATTAAGCAATTTACAAAAAAAAAAGATGCCTGAGATGGTAATTTCTATATGGGACATAAAGGGAGTAGCTTAAAGCTTACCTAAGAAGAATGGCTCAAGAAAGCAGAAGGACAAACAGAGGGGGGAAAAAAGAGAGAGAGATTTGGAGACAAAAACTACAAAGTTAAATTGAATGGGACCCGGAAACCAAAGCCAATAAATGAGCATAATAAAGAGAAATCTGGGCAAAGAAAAGTGGACATTTTATGCAACAGTATAAGTTTAAACGAAGTGAATCACGCTTATTTCCACACACACGCACCCAAAAAAAATGGAGAGAAGAGGCTAATAGTGCTTCCTTAAGGTCATGTATTGAACTGATGGCTGAAATGAGATCTGAACTAGGATAGATCTGCTATATACATTATTATGGTAAAGTCCCCTTCAACTCAGGCTCAGATTCTGGTCTTTATATAAATGCATCCATGCAGTTTTCTTGGCCACAGAATAGAGGAATTTAATTCCTTTCTGGCTGTGTGGTCCTCCTGCTGCCGATACCCGGTCCTCCTTTGTTTATTTGTACTCATTTTTAAAAATATAATGTCTTCGGAAATATGGCAATATGCCCAACTGAAACATGACTGCCAGGACACAGTCTGCAGTTAACTAGAGTATTGTGTGCCTCAGTTAATTCGATTTCATGCAAATTTACACTTCATTTGATTTACAAAAAAAGAAGGGCAAGAAGAATGATCAAGGAAATGGAGCGCCTCCCTTATGAAACCAGATTGCAACGCCTTGGTCTCTTCAGCCTTGAAAGACGGCGTTTAAGGGGTGACTTGATCGAAGTGTATAAAATCATGCATGGGATAGAAAATGTGGATAGAGAAAAATTCTTTTCTCTATCACACAATACCAGGACAAGGGGGCACTCCCTAAAGCTTATAGCTAAGAAAGTGAGGACAAATAAAGGGAAATATTTCTTCACCCAGAGGGTCGTTGATTTATGGAATTCACTTCCTGAAGGGGTCGTGACAGCTGTCAGCCTTGACAGCTTCAAGGCAGGGCTAGATAGATTCATGGATGCAAAGTGTATTGGTGGTTATTAAAACAGATGTCCATGTGCCGCCTCTATGTTGGTTGAGGCAGGCAGGATTCCCTTGAGTACCATTTGTTTGGGGGTCAAGGGAAAGGGAGGGTTTTGCCTTCTCTTTCTGCTCAAGATCCCCATGTACATTTGGTGGGCCACTGTGTGACACAGAATGCTGGACTCGATGGGCTTTGGCCTGATTCAGCATGGCTCTTTTTATGTTCTTATGTTCTTAAGTTGATGGAAGAACTCCAATTCCAATAGACCAGGGGAAGCCTGGCCCTTGCCTTTCCTGTTACTGGATGTTAGCTCTATCATCCTATCTTTCCTGCAGTCAGTTAGGCAGCATTAGAGTTGCTCTGTGCTTAGAAGAGAAATCAGCAGGGCCTTGATGAGGGCTATTAGACTTGGCTGCAAAAGTGATACACAGCTTCTAAATGGCAGCAAGCAGTAGAGTCTACTCTAGAGTCTGATCCTGCATATCAGATATTTACATTACGATTCATAACAGTAGCAAAATTACAGTTATGAAGTAGCAACAAAAATAATTTTATGGTTGGGGGTCACCACAACATGAGGAACTGTAGGCATTAGGAAGGTTGAGAACCACTGCAATAGAGCTTTCAGTATTTGTATGTTGCCATCTTGTGGTCATCTGGATTTCTGCCATCCAGATATGATAGCCCAGAGCTTTGTTTTTTTTCATAGACTACTATACAGTCACTCCCTCCCAACCGTAGGAAGCAGGCAACAGCAAACTATTTCTAAAATTCTAAGAAAACTGCAAGGACTTATCCAGGCAGTCACTAGGAATAAACAGTGACGCAAAGAGAGTGAGGCAGACGGACAGTGTGTATTTTGTTTCTGTAGCTGAAATTTTGTTTAGCCATTAGTCACACATCACCTTTCAAAGTAATTCAGCCAGTATAATTATGCCAATATAGCAGCTGCAAGACAAATATAATCATAACTAGAGGAAAAATGGCTTGTATTTTATTTCTCCCTAATTCTGCCTGCCTTTTTTCCTTTTAAAGCTGTCTTGTTGTTACCCTAGATAAGAAATTCAGCTGTAAAACGTTTTTAGAGAGCCAGCTGAGTGTAGTGGTAAAGGCATCAGGCTAGAAATTGGAAGAGTGTGAGTTCTAGTCCTGCTTTAGGCACAAAGCCAACTGGGTGATCTTGAACCAATCGTTCTCTCTTAGCCCTAGGAAAGAAGCAATGGCAAACCACTTTCAAAATCTTGCCATGAAAAATGCAGGGACTTATGCATGCAGTCGCCAGGAGTCAACATTGACTTGAAGACCTCCCCAAAACCAAACCAAACCAAACTCCTACTTGTTTTTTAAAGAGGAGCCCAGATGTTTCTGTCACGTGTGAGAGTCAACATGTAAAAAACAAAAAAAAGTGAAGGAAATGATTGGTCCATTAGTGGGGGAAAGTGGCAAGAAGGTGACAAGCAACAGGGAGAAAGCAGAACTATTTAACTCGTTTTTTGCATCTGTCTTTACACAAAGGGGAAAACAGTCCAACCTATCAAAATGGTACCATAAAAAACAGATTAGAAACACAAATTAAGATAAGTAAGAAAATGGTAAGTGAGCACCTGTCCAGCCTAGACGAGTTCAAATCGCCAGGACTAGATGGATTACACCCCAAGGTTCTCAAGGAACTGGCAGATGTGATCTCAGAACCACTGAACTATATTTTTCAAAGATCCTGGAGCACTGGGGAACTACCAGAGGACTGGAAGAGAGCTGATGTTCCCATCTTCAAAAAAAGGGGGGAAAAAGGACCCAGGAAATTACAGATCTATCAGCCTGACCTCAATACATGGGAAGATTCTGGAAAAGATAATCCAACAACGAATCAGCGAACACCTAGAGGCAAACAAAGTCATTACTAAAAGCCAACACGGGTTTGTCAAAAACAGATCATGCCAGACAAATCTTGTTGCATTCTTTGACCAAGTGACAAAATTAGTGGACCAGAGGAATGCTGTGGATATAATTTGCTTGGACTTCAGTAAGGTATTTGATAAAGTAGATCACAACCTACTACTTGATAAGATAGAAAAATGGGGGTTACACAGCATCACCACCAGATGGATTCATAGCTGGCTGACAGGCCGTACTTAGCGTGTGGTCCTCAATGGAACTACATCTACATGGAGGGATGTGTGTAGTGGGTGCCCCAGGGCTCTGTTCTGGGCCCAGTGCTCTTCAACATCTTCATCAACGATTTGGACAAGGGGATAGATGGGGAACTCATTAAATTTGCAGATGACACCAAGCTGGCAGGAATAGCCAACACTCCAGAAGATAGGCTTAGGAAACAGGAGGATCTGGACAGATTTGAACACTGGGCGCTATCTAACAAAATAAAATTCAATGATGAAAAAAGTAATGTTCTACATATAGACAAGAAAAATCAAATGTACAGGTATAGTATAGGGGGTACCTTGCTCAATAGTAGTAACTGTGAGAGGGACCTTGGAGTCCTAGTGGACAATCACTTAAATATGAGCCAGCAGTGTGCTGCAGCTGCCAAAAAAAGCCAACACAGTGCTAGGCTGCATTAACAGAGGGATAGAATCAAGATCATGTGAAGCATTAATACCACTTTACAATGCCTTGGTAAGGCCACACTTGGAATACTGCATCCAGTTTTGGTCACCACGATGTAAAAAAGAGGTTGAGACTCTAGAAAGAGTAAGAGAAGAGCAACAAAGATGATTAGGGGACTGGAGGCTAACACATATAAAGAATGGTTGCTGGAATTGGGTATGTCTAGTTTAATGAAGGACGAGGGAGGACATGATAGCTGTGTTTCAATATCTCAGGGGCTGCCACAAAGAAGAGGGAGTCAAGCTATTCTCCAAATCGCCGGAAGGCAGGACAAGAAGCAACTGGAAACTAATCAAAGAGAGAAGCAACCTAGGACTAAGGAGAAACTTCCTGACAGTTAGAACAATTAACCAGTGGAACAATCTGCCTCCAGAAGCGGTGAATGCTCCAACACTGGAAGTTTTTAAGAAGAGACTGGACAGCTATTTGTCTGAAATGAGCAGGGAGTTGGACTAGATGACCTCCAAGGTCCCTTCCAACTTTATTATTATTGTTGTTGTTATTGTTGTTATTGTTATTATTTGTCCCAACAGCTGCTTTACATTTTTTTGATGCTACCTACAATCCTTCTCTGAATTCTGAGCAGTGTCACAACAAGCTAGGGTCTTCCTGTTCCATTTGTTCTTATGCTGTGCTTTACCAGGATTCATGCTCATTAGACGTCCTTCCAACAATCCACACTGATTCTTAGGAACTAGAACAAGAGGAAATGGAAAGTACTGAGGTTCCCAGCCTTTTGCTTCTTTACCTGCACTTCCCAGTTGAGCAACTAGCTTGATTGTGTCCGAAGAATTAAGGCCTGCCTTTCTGTTGTACTAGAGTGGAAGGAAATATCTGTCCAATCTCTTGCTTCATTACTGTCTGCCAATGGGCAACAGGTTTGGTAGGTTTATTACTGGCTAATGCTTTCTGCTCTCTCATGCCAGGCTCTGAGTGTTATCTCTTTTCTCCTTTACCATGCACTATAAACACTGTTTTATTTTCCTATATCCCAGTTTTGGAGGGGAGGCAATTCTGCATTAAGGATTCTACCAAACTTTGTGTGGACACATACACATCTTGGACTGCATAAAGGGCTGCACATGTTAGGAAGTGCTTTCCTTAATCTGAGCAACTTTTAAGCTATTAGGTAATCTTAACCAAAGTGCTGCAAAGAATTTTCATAACTCTCCCCTCTTCATAACCCTGAAGATTTCATAATCTCTTGGTTTGGGTTGCCTTTTGTGGAAATGGAGCCTCTATCTACCTCTTAACAGCTTCTTTATAAAAACCAAGATTCCTTACCTTGCAGTAGAACAACTCATATCCTCTGCTGAGATGTTGTTGTTAATTGCGAAGTCGTGTCCAACCCATCGCGACCCCATGGACAACGTTCCTCCAGGCCTTCCTGTCCTCTATCATCTTCTGGAGTCCATTTAAGTTCACGCCTACTGCTTCAGTGACTCCATCCAGCCACCTCATTCTCTGTCAGCCCCTTCTTGTATTGCCCTCAATCTTTCCCAGCATTAGGCCCTTCCCCAGTGAGTCCTTCCTTCTCATTAGGTGGCCAAAGTATTTGAGTTTCAACTTCAGGATCTGGCCTTCTAAAGAGCAGTCGGGGTTGATCTCTTCTAGGACTGACTGGTTTGACTAGATTTGCCATAGCTTTCCTCCCCAGGAGATGTACTCTAGGACAAATGCAGACAGAGACGTATTGTTACCAGTGTTAAGTGCCCAACAAGTCTAAAATTTCATAATGACTAAGACTTTTCTACCTGACACTTTATCAAATTTAAATAAAATGTTCTCTTCAATGCCATCTAAAACTGCCAATGAATTGGATTCTGAAAGAGCAATTGTGCCCCCCTGCTTTGTTCAAGAGATTTACTTCAAAGCTGAATTGAAAGAAAACTTCTCCAAGCAGATTTTTTGAATATTATTTGAGGGATAGTAATGACATGATGTTGCTATGCTTGAGTGGCTGACAGCAGGCCCTGTAATGACTGGATTCACATACGGCATTAAATCATGGTTTGTCTAACTATAGTTTCTCCAGTAAAATCCAGCTGATTAGACTCCTGTAACATACAAGGCAAACTCCAATAAACTACATGATGGCATAATCTATTTTGTGCGGATTGGAAAAACAGAAGGGCAGCAAAATAGCTCAAGGACTTCATAGCAGGTATCCCCCCCCCACCGCTCTCCAATATCTGTTCTGGGAATTACCTCTGATAATGGAAGCTGAAAGCCGAAGGCAATTTCCCACCATTTTAAAGAAAAAAACTGCTGTAGACCTCCAAAATCTTGCCAGTTTGTGTAATATGGTTTCACTCTCTTGGTCCCCCCCCCACCCAGATTCCCTCCAAATGTTTGGTGGCCTTTGGCCCCCATACACTGATCACCCCTCCCTAAAGATACCAAGGTTTACCACAATGTTCCACTTTATTGGCTCTGAAAACCAAGAGTGGTCCTCGACTTACAAAAGTTTGTTTAGTGACTGTTCAAAGTTACAATGGCACTGAAAAAAGTGACTTATGACCAATTTTCACCCTTTCACACCACTGTAGCATCCCCATGGTCACGTGCTTAAAATTAAGACACTTGGCAATTGACCCATATTTATGACAGTTGCTATGTCCTGGGGGGGGGGTCACATGATCCTCTTCTGCAACTTTCTGACAAGCAAAATCAATGGGGAAACCAGATTCACTTAGCCACAGATGGCCTAATTTTAACAACTATGGTGATTCACTTAACAACTGTGACAAGAAAACTCGCAAAATGAGGCAAAGTCACTTAACAAATGTTTTACTTAGCCACAGAAATTTTGGGCTCAATTGTGGTCGTAAGTCGAGGACTCCCTGTATGTCACTGTTTAACAGGCATTCCTTGGCCTCGCTCTTTTAGGAGGTGTGTCACTCACTCACACACACACACGCACACACACACACCCAACTCTCTGGAAGGAAAAATAGTATCTCTCCCAACACTGCTTCCCTCGCAGAGGGCTTTTGGGGTAAGGAAAAAGCAACTTTGGGACCCCAGAAGAGCGATATATCTCTCTCTCTCTCTCTCTCTCTCTCTCTCTCTCTCTCTCTCTCTCTCTCTCTCTCTCTATCTATCTATCTATCTCTCTATCTCTCTATCTATCTATCTATCATCTCTCTCTCTCTCTCTCTCTCTCTCTCTCTCTCTCTCTCTCTCTCTCTCTCTCTCTCTCTCTCTCTCTCTCTCTCTCTCTATCTATCTATCTATCTATCTATCTATCTATCGCTCTTCTGGGGTCCCAAAGTTGCTTTTTCCTTACCCCAATATATATATATATATATTCAAAGCTCGGTGGGAAAGACTCCCCTTCCCAATCCGTGTAGCTAAAGAGAAATAAAAGGCTCACACAGACCCGTACCCAATCTTAGTACCCACGCTTAGTTTTTTTTTTTTTCAGAGGGTCCGTTGCTTTTCCGAAGGGGAGGACGAGTCGTAGGGGAGGATGAAGGAGAAAACTTTCCCCGCAGTGTGGCGGATGGGGTGGGGAGAAGTCCGGCCCTGAGGAAGACCTCCTTCTTCGGAAGGCTGCCGCAGAGGAGGACGGGGAAGAAAGGAAGTTCAGAGCGCCCCCTAGTGCCGACGGAGGGAATGCCCCTCCGTCCCCGACGGCAGAGCCAGAAAGGGTGAGGCGAAGTCGGGCGCAGCGAAGTCGGGTCCCTCTGACGCTGGGGGCCCACGACGGAGACAGCCGCGTTTCGAGAGAGAGGCTGCCACGGAACAATGCGCTGGGAGCCAAAGGTGAATCAGGCTCCGAGGAGCTCGATCAACTCTTCCACCAGTTTCGTTGGGACGAGGAGAGGGAACCGGGGCTTGGAGGAAAGGAAAGGAGCGGTCCCAGGTACGCTCAGGGTCGAAGGCTGCGGCTTCGGCGTAGGCGCTACTAAACGGATCCTTTGGGAGTCTCCAATTAGTTGCGATGGCCAAGAGGCTTAGTGGGAGAAGCGGGCGGTCTACGATCTCCGGGCAGGGATCCTACTAGCTACCGGTAGCATACAGTCCTCCCTGGTGCGCTCAGGCTGGTCGAAGACTATTACTGGGGGATCTTTAGCGTTCGCGAAGTTGAGCTGCTTTCCGAGTGACTTAACTTGCCCTAGGGATGGAAGCACCCAGAAGAATCTGTGTCGCTCTGGGAGAAACATTTGGCAGAAGGCAGGAGCTCGAATTGTTTGGGCTGTCTTATTCCGTGGGGAAAGTACCCAGAAAGTCCTGGAGGGAAGCAAAACAGCTGCCCCCTTTCTGTAAGTATTATCGGGAACTGTTAATTCTAAGAATCCCGGTAACTGGGCGAAAAATGGTCATTCAGACGCTCTTCCAATAGAGCCGTGAGGGGTCTGTCCCCCAATACTCCACACCTGTTGGAGTGACGTTTTAACTCAACCTGACACTATTTTATTCCCAGTTCTGCCTTGCCGGAAGTCAGTTATTCCCTGCCTTCTACCACATGTCCCAGTTCAAGTAGTGAATAAAGTGGTGAAATACTCCCACCACTCTATTAATAGCTTGTAAGTACTTTAGAACATGGCAGTTCTAATTTGCCTAAACAGCTTTACTTCAGTCTTTGTAACCACCTAGCCAATGGGGCTTTTGAGTGTGTAGGTGTGGGGAGTGGGATTTTGTTTAGCTGAAAAGCAAAGACAGCCAAAGGACACAACTTGTGCAAGGGTATCATAAGTAAGGAGTATTGTGAACCTAACAAATTATTTACTCCTGTACAACATCAGTGTGTGGGTGTATCCAATTAAAATTAATTGAGTAATAATATAAAATTTAGTTGATTGATTAGAGTTGTAGATCTTTTTTTTCCTCCTGAAGCTAGATTCTTATGTTGTTTTAATTAATACTAGTATAAGTTGTGACAAGAACTATTTTTTGAAAAAATCTTTCTTTCCAATTATGTGGAGGAAGATAATGGCTTTTAGACTAATGCTTCCCTGTATGGTGTTTAGCAATACATTAAAGATTTTTAAATAATTTCTGATAACTTTTTTTGTTAAACATTTTAATTGATGAATTTTAATCAATGAATTAAACATTGTAATTTGTCAGCTTTATAAGATATTATTGTTTCATACTACCACTAAAATAAAATTAAATAGCTTTCTGCCTTCTGGATCATGAATTCATTCTCCCTAATATGGATTAAATCCACTTTTCTCAAATTTCAGGAACACTAAATGGTTTGGTATCATCTGATTTTGCATATAGCCCCAGGTTACTATAGCTAGACAGTACATTTTTTAATGGAGCAATCCAGTTGCAGTACCTATGATAAATGCAAGAAATATGCTTAGTTAAACACGCATGCCTGCTGCAAAAGTGAACAGATATTCCAACATCAGAAGAGTTTGCTTCTCTTGCAAACTATACATAAATGAAAGACTTCTTTGTTGATTTGTGCAGGGAAATTTTTAAAAGGCACAGTACAATAATATCTGTATTAACGCTAATAAAAATTCCACAAAATAGAAATAATCTTTCAGGGTTTAGAAACCACTTTTTCAAGGTGATTATTATTACAGGACAGTAACTGGAAGGGGAGGAAAAAAAATCAGCATGATGGTTAATACTGCAGTTGTGGTGTCTGTATGAATATTAGCACTTTTGTATAGCTAGTTAGCATGTAATTGATAATCGGATCTGGTGAATACCAGTGGGAGTTTATCATGAAATCCCAGGGCCCAAAAGATTAAACAAACAAACCACCAAACCGAAAGCACTAGTGGCAAACCACATTCATATTTTTACCCTGAAAACTAGTGAGGCACGCCCATGACGTCAACAGGAGTTGAACTTGACTTTTTTTTTCTGAAGTAAATCCAGTTGAGATGTCTCAGGTCAGAGGGTACAGCTGGAGGACAGGACATGTTAGCAAATTTGGGAAAAATCCTATATATACACATAATCAAGGAGTAAACTTTTTGATCTGGATCTAAGTAAACATACCTAGCATTGTGCTGTCAGATTAGACTCTTGGATTAGACTTAAATCTATAGGAATGAAATAAAGCTATTCTCCTGGTTTTTGTAAACAGTGTAAAACCTGAGTAATTGCTCTACATGTTACAATATACTTTTCCCTCAATCTCTATTATTTTGTTTATTGTAGAGTTCTAGAAGACAGAGAAGCATGCTGACATTATTTGAGGAACATTTAGTTAAATCTAATAATACTTTTCTATTGTACATGCTATTTGTAACATAAATGCTAATTTCTCAGAAATAAGCCCAACTTGTTCTCATCAGCTTGTTCTTTCTTAAATTTCATGATGATTTCTGTAATCTAAAACATGAGTTAGAAGATTTATTGTGCTGGTAATATTAAATTAGACAGGTCTGTGCTGTAAATTTCAAGACTAAAAAAATTCCTGTTTATATGTTCAAAAAAAATAACAGTAAGAACAATGTAATTATGAATTAAAACAAAGAACATGTTATAAAAATACTAAATATGACACTTTTCCATTTTCACTTCTGTCTGTTTACCCCATAACTCTCTTACCTGTTTGTCACTATTATAAAAGATCCTTAATCTTGATCTATCTTTCACAGAATTACAAAATTGTTCTCAAGTTCCTTGGCTGTGCTAAAAATAAATTACATTGCGAAGATATTTTATCTTTGCCATTTAGAAGGACCCCAATAAGGCGATCCTGTACCTGACTGAAGAGATATAAACAGATGCCCGATTAGCACCAAATCAACATCCATCTTAATCAGAGTGGGAGAAGTTACTCTGGCACATGAGGCAACAAATCACAAACAGTAGAAATATAACAGTATATTAAATAACAAACAGTTGGCTTCCCTTGGTGATACAGGTAGGCCTCGACTTATGACCACAGTTGAGTCCAAAATTTCTGCTACTAAGGGAGATAGTTATTAATGAGTTTTTCCCCATTTTACGAGCTTTCTTGCCACAGTTAAGTGAATCACTGCATTTGTTAAGTTAGCAACATGGTTGTTAAGTGAATCTGGCTTCCCCATTGACTTTGCTTGTCAGAAGGTCACAAAAGGTGATCACACGACCCCGGACACTCCAACTGTCATAAATCTGAATCAGTTGCCAAGCATCTGAATTTTGATCATGTAACTATGGGGATGTTGCAAGAGCCGTAAGTGTGAAAAAAAGGTCATTAGTCACTTTTTTCAGGGCTGTTGTAATCTCAAATGATCATGATTAAGTGAACTGTTGTAAGGCGAGGACTACCTGTAGTCAAAATCTGCCTGAAGTAGCTGCCCCATTTTACTTTAAATAGGGAATACTTAAATACTTTTGGTTGGCTAGAAGTGAGCTACTCTGAGGTAAATGGGGCTTAATTCCAGGAAAGTGACTGCACTGTTAATATTCAGTCTGAGTTGAGCTTTTGGTTGAAGGAAAGGTGCCTAGGAGATTAAGGCCCTGTGGATTTTAGCTCTCCTTCTCTCTTTAAAAAGAATTTACTTGACTACTTGTTCATGAAAGCCTTACTTCCTTTCCCCATGTTTCTGTTACTTCTCCTCTTCGTTGAAAGTACATATGTTGGGTTCTATGATAAAACATGTAATCCAAATCAGGTTGTAAATTTAAGAAAAGATTTTTTTTTCAAAATACAAGAGAAGTCAGTCAGGGCAGGAGAGAAATAACTGGCAAGACAAAAGAGAAAGTTAGGAGAGGCTACGTTAAATTGTACAGAAAATTGGCTTTTCTTGCCTTTGAGTTCTGTAGGAGCTGATGGCTGCGAGCAAGAGAGGAAGTAGGGAGAGCCAGCTCTCATGGACAGAAATGGAGGGGCTAATCCTCTTCCTCCCCCCCCCTTTGCAGATGCCTGAGCCTGGAAGCAGCCGTTGACAGGATGTTTGCTATGCACCCTCCCAATGCTTCTCAAGCACCTGCCATTCATCTGGTGAACAGTTCCTCTTCAGATCGTACAGAGCTGGTGAAAACGCCATCGAGTGCTTCTTCTCCTGCTGCCCCCATCTTCTCCATGACCTTGGGGACAGTCTCTAATATTGTGGCCTTGGTAATCCTAGTGCAGTCCTACATCCGCTTACGTCGTCGTTCCAAGGCCACGTTCCTGCTGTTTGCCAGCAGCTTGGTTATCACAGACCTAGCAGGCCATGTCATTCCAGGCTCCTTTGTGTTGCAACTGTATGCCACACGGCGCAGTTGGACAGCCATGGATCCCACCAGAGCTTTCTGCCAGTTCTTTGGTGCTTCCATGGTATTCTTTGGACTATGCCCTCTCTTTCTGGGCTTCATGATGGCAGTGGAGCGCTGCATTGGCATCACTCGCCCTCTGCTTCATGCCACAGTGGTCACGCCAGGCCGAACAAAGCTTTCCTTGGTAGGACTGTGGGCCACTGCTCTTGCCATTGCCCTGATGCCTCTCTGCAGTTTTGGAAAATATGTTGTCCAGGCTCAAAACACTTGGTGTTTTATCAAGGTGCGAGAGGCAGAACAATGGTCCGAGATAGCTTTTGCCCTGCTCTTCTCCCTTTTGGGTTTGACCTCCCTGGTGGCCTCTCTCATCTGCAACACATTCAGCGGGTTCATTCTGGTGCGAGCTCGTCTCCGTGGTCAGCGTAAATGCGGTCGGCGGAAAGCCAAAGCTCATGACATTGAAATGGTCGTACAGCTTGTGGGCATCATGGTAGTCTCCTGTATCTGTTGGAGTCCGTTATTGGTGAGTACCAAGAAAACAGAAGAAAAAAGGGACAATGGAAACATGTAGGGTGCTTAGCCTGTATTTTGAGGCACAAAATAAGTGGGAAGTTGGCATGTATCAAACAAACCCTTCCCTAGTTCACGTAAAGCTGGAGTGAGAAGGGAGATATATTCAGACTTTATAACTCTATAACTTTAGAACGTTATAACTCTACAATAAATGTAGCACTGATCTACATGATTTTGCTTCCTGGTCTAGTCTATTTTAAAGGGCTGTGGTTGTTCTCTTACCATGGTGGCTAAAAATTACATTAAAATACACGGAGAGCTTCAGACTGGGTAAATAGCATAAGGTGCCCTTGTGCGTTCTCGGAATTTATGGTCATATGAAACACAGTACCTTGATTATATAAGAAACTATTTGATTAGAGGGGAGAGAATGTTAACTGGAAAACTTCTTAAGGTTAAAAGTTTGGATCAAATTGACATTATGCTTGGGTATAATAGCCCAAAGAATGACCCAAGCAATCATATTCTGAATCAGTCAATTGACTCTGGGAAGCCCTTATCAGCGCACAAATAAAGGGCTGTGTTGTGAATGGTATATTTATTATGTAGGCTGAACTAATATGTACACAGAGTTAATACCTGTTTCTAAGTTCTTAGGGTCACTGGGGAGGAGTGGATCATAGAAGCCTACTGTCTGATATCTTGTTCTCTCATTTGCTGATGTCATATTGCTGCTTTTTCCCTCTATGCTGTTCCCAGGTCATTGTCATCTTATCAGTGAGCAACTCTCATAAAGCTTTGAATTATGATCAGCTGCTATTCCTTGGTGTGCGGCTGGCCTCCTGGAACCAGATCCTGGACCCGTGGGTATATATATTGCTGCGACGTGCAGTGCTGCGCAAGCTTCTGGCGCTACTTCTAAGGCGCCCTGACCTCAAAACAACACACTTTGACCGCTGGGAGGCCAGCTCCTTCCAGAGCTCCGAGCGCAGTGTTGCTGCTGGCCGCATCTAATATTGGGTGGAGAAAACAAAGAGTTGATCTACTTGAAAGCACTTTGAACCTTCCTGGAATTCAGAATCCAGCAAACTGGGTGGCTGCTGGTGGTATAGGCAATACCACAGATAAATTGGCAGTTTCAAATCTTGGCAGCAGATACGAAGTTCAGTATTTTGAAGCAGCCGCCTGCCTGTTTCTGACTTTCTTATGGTGGGGGAGAGAAAGAGATACACGATCTTCTTGGGTGAAGGAGAGTAAATATATCATACTGCAAATGAAAAGTCATGATGCCCATGAATTCATTTTGATATGGTGGCTTCTATTGGACATCTGTGGAGGAGACCTTTGCTCAAGAGGCAAAGAATACATTATACATTCCTAATACTTTCAGTAAAGCAGAACTGAGAAAGAACTCTCTCTGCTCCCAAATAGTCATCAGTATCAAAAGGAGACAGTTCTTGACCAGGTAAATGAAAGCAGGCCAGTACGTTTTGATAGGGAAATGATGATTTAGTGCATTTTGAAAGCCATATGTCCTTCCTGATACAGACTGCACTTGTGCACAATGAATAGCCTGGTAATTATTCAGGCTATATTCCAAAGCTGAAGAATGTTACCTTTCTTGTATAGCGCAAGAGTATGAATCTTGCTCTTGTGAATCATCAGGCGAGAAGACATCCCAGGTAGCCTCCGTCCTTGGACATTCAGTTCAGGTAGACCATCATCCTGCTGCACTTTCCGAGCCAGAGAGTAGCCATTCTACTCCAACCCTGTCAGGGCGGCTATTTTAACGGGCTGCCAGAAATGATCTGGATACTTGGGAGCCTATGATGCAGATTTTCCATAATGTTGAGGCTGCTGCGTGTGTAAAGGAATTTGTGTCTAAAATTTGCCGTGCTTCCACACAAGGAATCTGATGCAACGTATCGTTCCGTCTCACCATTGCATATAGATTGCACAGCAATTGCAGTGGAGAAAACAAAGGCACGCGCTTATGGTTCAGGGCAGCCTTTAATTTAAACATGAATGTAGAAATTGAGAACCCTTTCATGGGCATCGTGGAGAGATTTAAAAAAAAGGCTGAAAATGTGATGTCACGTGGCCTGCCAAACTCAGAAAGCACCTTTCAGAAGAGTAAGTAGATTCACAGCATTGTTTTCTCACAGAAGACATCTGCAACAGTTCTGTCCTAGAATGGATTTCAACAAATTGTTGCTGATGATTCTACAAAATAATATCCTTTGGGAACCGGTGAGACTGACCCACAGACTACGAGAGAATGCCTCTGTCTGCTGCTCTACTCTTAAGCTCTGGGAAGCTGGGAAGAACAGAGCAAAGGACAATGGGAAAGTCCTGAAATGATCGATCGGTAGGGGCTGGCTGTGGCATAGCCGTACCCTGTGGGAATTCTTAATCAGCACCAGGCACTCTACGATAAAGCACTTCAGTGGGGTATTCTGGCCCTTCATGCTTTATTTTCTTCAGGTCCCTGACATGCTTCCCACATGCTTGTTGTCAGCAGCCTATGCCAGCCAACTAATCTAGTCAGCCTCATTTATTGTTCCATGTGTTTTGTTTTCATTCAGTGACTGCTTATTGTCATCTGGCAGCTGGAGCATGTAAAACCGAGCTTGCAGAATCCTGGTTGAAAGCTGGCAAACAAGTGGGGTCAAACAGCAGAAGGAAAAGTATGGGTGTTGTGGGAATTAGTTGGGGAAAAAGAGGTGACGTTGGAGATCTGTTGCTCCAGGTTCAAATATTCTGCCCCAGTCCACACCCCTGGTATTGCCCCGCCAACCCTATCCTTCAATATGTTTGTAAACACACAGCTGTTTTGCTACGTGCCTGTAATATATAGTGGGCTGCCCCCACGGGACCCAGCTGCAGCTGAAATGGGTCTGTGCTGTTCATTGGCCTTTTAATAAATTATTTATTTGTGTGCAACATTCTGAAGAGCATGTTTGGTGGTGCTTTGGCTGAAATTCCATTGCTACACACAACACTTGGATTACTCCATGCACTATTTTTGCTTTTCTGTTGTACTGCCCACTGATTGAATTTTTAAAAATTTCCTTGAAACTATAGGTTTACTGTTTAACTATTGACAACTGGTGGCCGGAAAAATTAATGATTCTGTATTATTTGACTGCCATTTAGTGCTTGTCTGGGTCTCTGTAGCTGCTAGATATGTTCTAGAGTAGTGGTGGTGAACCTACGGCACGCGTGCCAGAGGCGACACTCAGAGTCTTCTCTGTGGGCACACGTGCCGTTGCCCCAGCTCCGCCTCCCCCTGCGGCCCCCCTCCTCACCAGCAGTCCCCTGGAGGAGAGTCACCCCCAAGCGTGGCCTGCACAGAGCAGCATAGCTAATGACATGGCAGCCGGGCAGCGGGGACAAGACTGCCCTCACGGCCCGTCACACGCAGTTGATGCTGTGTGGCGTGGGTGGAGGGTGTGGCCACCATGGCACAGCTGGGCCACCTGGGCAATCTGTGGCAGGCTATGGAGGCAGTGAGTGGCCCTGCAGGGGGGCGGGGTAGGGACAGAGCAGGGGCGGAACAGGGACAGGCTGGGGGGGCGGGGGCGGTTTTGGGGCACTTGGTCTCTAAAAGGTTCACCATCACTGTTCTAGAGGTTCAGAAAGAGGAATTGCTGTGAGAATCAGTATGGTAGCTGTAAACTATTTTAAAAGCTGCACAAGGAGCTGAGGCAGGAGATTCCCTGCCAGGCAGGCTACAGAAAGTACAAGATACACAGTGTCGCTATACAATGCCCATAGGCAGCGTCTGGAGGCAAGAGTAGAGTAAGAATTCCAGAGTAGAGTAAGAATTCCCAGTTGCAGGCAGAGAGCGAGATACAGGCAACAATGTGCTGACATCCTTTAGAAGCGGCCATCTTTATACCCAAGGAAGGATGTTGTATAGATATGCCCACATTTCACTCCCCTGAGCAGGTATTGCTCTCTGCAGCCTTCATAGAATTCCTCCTAATTCAAGACGCATGCACTTTCAGTTTATTGGACATTCAAAAGTCCTTGTTGCCTAATAACACAGACCAGAGTTTGTTGAAATTCACATTATTTACTAGTCCAAAGGCTTTGCTGTGGGGCTAAGAGGGGCCACAGGAACAACTTGGCTTGTAAGCAAGGTTGGAAAACTGCTCATCCTCCATTCCCTTGCATTCTAAACTGGAAGCAATGCGAAACATTCTGATGTATTTGGGGGCAGAGGCCTAGGTAAATGGGAAGCTTTAATCCCGCATCTGAGTTTCAACAGTCAGCTTCCTGATTGTTACGGAAAACAAAATGTTAGAATAAATGGACCTTTGGTCTGATGGAGAACGATTATATTCCTGCAACAGCTGCTTAAGCTTTGGCTCCCCCTTCTGACTACCACAGGTACTGCTTTAATCTTCGGGAAAACAAGAGGAATGGAAAAACCAAGGGGTTCCTGGCCACAGACAAGCCAGACAAAAAAAGGAAAGTGGCACCCCAACATTACTCATCAGAATGAAACATGAGGGGTTTTTTTCTGTGCTGAGCAGTGCAGATTTGCAACCAAGGAGGAGGGCAGGGTTTAGGGCCTCAAGCACCAGTCCTTAACATTAAAGAGCACAATAATATGAGCAGAACCAAGACCATCCATTCCACCATAAGGGGGCCGTCAGTTATAGAGGTCGTCATCCCCCTCCTCCTGGAAGAGGCTTCCTTGCCCACTGTTGCTGCCACTGCTGCCCCCTCCACCACTGCTCTGCTTGCCCGATGGAAACCTGTGGGGGGGGGAGGAAGGGGAAAAAAGCTAGTTCAGTTCAGGAGAAACCACAAGTTATTCACTCTACTTGAACGAATGGACGTCTTCATTGGAACTAGCTACATATTATCACAGTGTCCAAGTGCAACTAGTTGTTCAGGAATGTGGCCCTGGATTAACAAAAGGACTGCAGTCAACCCTCAGATGCGTGCTGCATTGCACTTTTTTTAAAAGCTGGGTGGTTGCAACAGGTTTTGGTCACTTCAGATAACCGTGGGACACTGTGACCATCATAAATATGAATCAGTTGCCAAGCATCTGAATGTAAATCACAAGACCCTGGAGATGCTGCAACATTCCAGCTGATCTGTGCTCAGCAGAAGCGTCAGGATCAGTGCTGCTTTCCAGCTGATTGGTGCTTCTTCAGGGCTCAGCAGAAGCACCAGGATCAGCACCGAGCTCCAGCTGGAGCCTGGCGCTGATCCTGGTGCTTTCACTGAGCCCTGACAGCCCCGAAGAAGCACCGATCATCTGGAAAGCAGTACTGATCCTGGTGCTTCCGCTGAGCCCTGACAGCCCTGCAGCTCCAGCCATCTCTGGCTCAGGCTTGTGCGGTGCTGCCACCGGTTCAGCTGATTCCCCTCACCCGCTGCCACTTCTAGGATGGTCGCGTACCACCTGCCAGGTGCCAATGTACCACAGGTGGTACCCGTACCATTAGTTGAAAAGCCCTGCAATAGATAGATTAATACGAAAGTAAAAAGACTATGTAGTCCAGTATTGCACAAGCATACCAAAGTATTTATTAAATTTATATCCCTCTTAAAAATAATGTTTTTTAAAAAAAATTCTTCTTTAAGTAGATTTATATCCCATCTTTCATTCAGGGAAATTGGGTGGGAATAGGAGATTGAAATGGCTGGCATCCTGACTTCACTTTTACACACTGCTGCATTTTGTTGCAGACACTGCTTGTTCTGTCTATAAACTATTTTGGGTCAGGGATGCAACTCCCCCTGTTCCCTCCCCCCCACCCCCGATGCTGTGGTGCCTTTATTTTATTTGCTTGTGGAATAGAAGAAGCGCAAACCTAACATTACCTGAAGTTGCCAAAGCCGCGACTCTGCTGTAACGTCTGAGCAAACATCTCGTATTTGCGTATATCATTATCGCTGACTGAACGGCGTGCAAAGCGCATTGCTTCTTCAAAGTGATCCCGCCGGATCTCCGGCACCGGGTCATAATCATCATCCTGTTACAAGATACAGAAGAAAAGGCTGTCAGGCACACTGCAGCCCCAAGATGGAGGACCACACTCTTGAGAACATTGCTTGAGAGATAAGGGGAGGAATCGGGTCTGGCTTTCGATGGAAAAGGGAAAATATTGTGTCCGTACCATGGCAGCGCACTTCTGATGCTGGCGTTCCCGTTCTGCCTTGATCTCCATCTCGATGGCCTCACGGATGGCAAGCTTGCAGGCACGCTGACAGATTTCGGTGAGGTCAGCACCAGAGAAGCCATGTGTGATCTTAGCCAGACAATTCAAATCTACATCCTGTTGGGAAAAGACATACAAGCTAAAGTATTACCTGCCCTAGTTAGCAAAGTAAGACAAAAATGAGAGGGGAATGCTGAGGGGCAGCAAAAATGTGTTTAAGGAGTTGACTGTATGCCAATTAATTCAGCCTTCCATGGTGAAATCAGCATAGAAGGTAGTGGGAGCCACGGCTCCATTTTCCGTATTGGGGCAATTTGGTCCTGTCCATGGAATGAGCAGTGATAGCAAGAGCACTTAGATTTATACACCGCTTCACAGTGCTTCACAGCCCTCTCTAAGCGGTTTACATAGTCAGCATATTTCCCCCAACAATCTGGGTCCTCGTTTTACCACCCTCGGAAAGGTGGAAGGCTGAGTCAACCTTGAGCCGGTCAGGATCAAACTCCTGGCAGTGAGCAGTTGAGTTAGCCTGCAATATTGCATTCCAACCACTGCGCCACCACGGCTCTTCTGCCATCTTGTTTCTCACTTTGACACTAAAGAACTTCAGGGAAGACTGAGCCGCACACCTCCTTTAAAGATTGTCACAATCAGTCCTCCTCTACTGGACGGGTGACCCCTGGCTCTTGACATCTATTGCTGATTTAGTTTTACATGCCCATTTTTTGCCTGCTTTAACTGACCTTGGCAATTGGTGATTTTCGCAAGTTGGCTTGGAGGATAGCTATGCGAGACTTTTCATCGGGTAATGGGATGTAGATGAGCTGGTCCAGACGTCCTGGACGAAGGATGGCTGGGTCGATGATGTCTGGCCTGAAAAGAGTTGGCAAAGAAACAACAGCAAGTTTCATGGGTTACTTTTCCACTAGGAATGGCTCCAGCATCTCAACTCAGATGCTTTTTTGACAGGAATGCAGCCCTATAGCAGAAGTGGGCAAGAATAGGGGTCAAGGGGACAGAAGACTGCAAAGTTGGTGAGACTACATTCAATAGGGGAGGGGGGGAGAGGTGGTACAGCCTTTGCAGGAAGTTTTGTTTTCAGCTATAATAAGTTGATGATACTGATACTTTTCCTGTGTCTGTTATCCCAAAGGCAGGATTCAATCTACCAGGTTGGAGAAATTATGGGCAAAGGGGGCCATAAATCAGATCTGAAGGTCATGTCACCCTGGTTTCCAAAAAAGTGGTCCTGATTTAACTTTTTCTCAATGACCTCTTAGTTCAGTCCCGACTCAATGACCAGCTGAGTAAAAGGGACTCTGGAGAAGGAATAGCTAAACTGGCAACAGAACAAAGAGGTGGGTATTGCCCACACATCTCCACAGCTCACAGAACTGGACCGTCCTTTCTTTAAATTCTCACCTATTGGTGGCACCTATAATAAATACTGTCTTCTTGTTGGTCATGCCATCCATTTCTGTGAGGATTTGGTTGATAACACGGTCAGCTGCACCCCCACCATCCCCTGCTCCGCCACCTCGGGCCTTGGCAATGGAGTCCAGCTCATCAAAAAATAGGATGCAGGGAGCAGCCTGGCGGGCCTGAGGAACAGAAGGACCAACATGAGTTAGATAATGAAGTATAGGAATGGCAAAATGTGTGTCTTGTGTTCTAAGGCCTTCCACCTTTCCAGGCTAATGAATTTCAATTATGATGCTTCAATTACAGGACTACCCCTTGGTAAAGTGTAGGTTGGACTGATGGACCATGAAAAACTAGTGGATTTTAAACCAGTGTCCTGAGACAATGATATGTGAGCAGCTGCTAAAAATGGGATGTTTATCCCAGAACAAAGAACAGTATATTCTCCAATGGTTTTCTTTAATAAAAGCTCTGGAATTAGTGCCATTATTCCACAACACATTTAGAATTTCAAAATAAACTGGGAGCTCATTCTAAACTCTTTCACTTTTTCATTTTTTTTTCTATGGGTGGCTGGACCTTACAGAAGGCAAGACCTGGCCACTTTTGTCTGGATTCAAGCTAAGCAAGGTTGTGCTAGTTAATACTTGGATGGGAGGCTTCCAGGGAATACCAGGTTTGTGGATTACTTTGGAGACTAGAACAAAAATTCGTGAAAGATGATGGCAAACCATCTCCATACTGTTCCTCAAAAGCTGCAGGCATGGTCTGGATCAGGGGTTCTCAACCTTGGCAACTTTAAGACTTGTGGACTTCAACTCCCAGAATTCCTCAGCCAGCAAAGCAAAGCAAAGCTGGCTGAGGAACTCTGGGAGTTGAAGTCCACAAGTCTTAAAGTTGCCAAGGTTGAGAACCCCTGGACTCTGGATGAAGCCACCAGAACAAGAGCTCACTTTGACACAATAGGTGACTGGGATATAGCTGATGCCTTCAATTCCTGCCTCAACAGTCAGCCCTTCTCCTTTCCCCGTCAACTTTGTACTCTGTACCTTGTCAAAAACATCGCGGACGTTGGCCTCACTCTCTCCAAACCACATGGTGAGTAGCTCAGGACCCTTGATGGAGACAAAGTTGGCCTGGCATTCATTTGCAATAGCCTTTGCCAGGAGGGTCTTGCCACAGCCAGGGGGCCCATAGAACAACACACCTCGTGACGGTGTCATTCCAAACTTCAGGAACTTGTCCGGATACTCCACTGGGAACTGATGAGGAAGAGAGAGCGAAGAATTAAGAAACTTGAGCCATTCATCTTATAAACATCAGTACTACGTCTGCTTGAAAAAGTACATTCCGACTTTTCTTCATTGTCTGAGTTGTAAAGACTAGCTAAAGAGAGTGGATTTACCCTCATTTTCTGTCATCACTGCCTACTCAATATATACACCACCCATTATTAATCTGGAACAGAGATGGACCATAAAAGGTATCTCACTGCCATGGGAGTCACATAATCTGAGGACACATTCAGTGGAGTTTATACAGTATTCTAATTCCTCTTATGACTGAACACTGGTCATGCTGAGGGGAAGGGATAGGTGGGGAAGTTCAGCAACTTCCTAAAGGTGCCAGAGGTCTGTGTTAAAAAGCAAGAGGACTAGCGCACACACAAGATGTAGCTGACCAATACTCTTCCCTTTGGTTTATAGCTGGTCTCAAATACACCGACAAAATTATATGTACGCATGTGAATTTAATATATATTTTACATTTATAGAAGTAGTATCAATGATGTCTGTAATGAAAATGGTACCATCAGTGTCCTTCAAGCATTAAGCACAAAAACTTAAATTCATTATTGTTAGAGAGGAGAGATGTCAAGAGCACAACGTCTGGTTAAGCTTCCAATTTGGAAGCAATCTGCATTACCTTATCACCACCTCATCTCTTAATATATCAAAGCAAGCAAAATTCTTGTCTGCTTTTTACTTGCTTTTTTTGCCCAGAGCTGAGATGGGGTCAGCGAGAACAGAAATTGTGTATAAATACTGTGGTGTGGAAATGTATAAAATTCAGCAATGGAATTTTCTAGAGAATTCTAGCACATTCTGTTTGCCCATGTCAGAGATTTAATTTAGGAAGGTTACTTTCAAATGATTATGCCCTGGAATGGCATAATCCAAAAGAAATTTGGCATGCTCCATAGGGAATGCTTTTCAGAATGTTCCATTTCTGAATCACTGAATTTTGCATATCTCAGTAGTGATATATTTGGATTGAAGTTGGCCATGATTTTACAACCAAGAGGCCTGTTCAAGGTTAAATGATCCAACTTGCTGTTCAGAAAAGGCTATAAAATAGAACAGTGCTGGCAGATGTCTGTTCGTTTCCTACTGAAATATTGCCTTTTTTGTCCCTAAAAATGTATCCATGGATTTTTCCAGTTGCTAAAGGAGGCCACTGCATTACTGTAACTCGGAGCTGCTCTTTAAGCCACTAATGGCAATGCCATATAATGTGCTTTCGACCGAATTAATCTCCTCAAGGTTCCCTGAGACTGTAGACCTCCATTTTGGAACTTTTCCTTCCCTGGCCTTGATTTCCCAAAATGGATGTGCTATTACAAGCGAGACACACTGAGGTTTTTTTCAAAAGGGTTGGATCGCAGCATAGTAAAATATTTGCATTGTCCTTTATCTTTTTATGCTATGCAGACACGGTTAATCACACATACGTTCTGAGGTGTTTGCATTACATGCGTGAACGACTGACCTGCACCAGTTCCTGTAGCTCACGTTTTACTTCCTGCAAGCCCCCAATGTCGTCCCAGGAGACTTGCGGCACTTCCACTACCGTCTCCCGCAGCGCAGAGGGGTTGCTCTGGCCAAGAGCCCACTGGAAAGCAGAAAAGGCAGCATGGTCATCACCGCAGTCCATATCATAGCACAAAGCCCTGAGATCAGTGACTGCCCCCCAAGAGAGTTCATCGTTTTGCTCATCTTTCATTCCTGTAATCAAGCCTAACATTCCATGAGGGTAGACAACATGCCCATTCAAAAGAATAAACCTTTCTATATCCAGATTGGTGGCATGGATGTGCAACAGGGATATAATAGCAATAGCACTTAGACTTATATATCGCTTCACAGTGCTCTACAGCCCTCTCTAAGGGGTTTACAGAGTCAGCTTATTGTCCCAACCATCTGGGTCTTCATTTTACTCACCTCGGAGGGATGGAAGGCAGAGTCAACCTTGAGCCAGTGAGACTCAAACTGCCAAACTGCTGGCAGCTGGCAGTGAGCAGAAGCAGCCTGCAGTACTGCATTCTAACCACTGCGCCACCAGGGAGGTAATAGTTCCACTGTATTCATTAATATTCCTATCTACGCTGGGAAGAATTTTCTAACCATTTCTGGGAATCAGGCGGCATATATATCTAATGAATAATAACTAGTTCACCAGAAATGTGATGGAAATGATGAAAATCTTAGCAATTCTATTTTGTAGAGCACAGAAGCTCTTAAGGGAGTTTGGAATAATTATAATACTAGGTGTCTCCACTAAGTCTTACCTAGCGTGCAAAAATTGTTTTATGCTGGATCTGTAGAGGACACCAAATGAGGAGCTTTGGAATTTGCCACAAGACATCAAATCAAATACTTAAGTTTAACCTACCATTGTGAGACAACGGTCATCATCGTACATAACTTAGTGATGTGGCTTGGAGAACAGATATATAACGAATAATTTAAAAAAATATTACCTCTTCTCCATAAGATGTGAGGAGGAATGGTAGCCATTTTGAGAAAGAAAAAAAATTGAAGATGACCCAAGTTAAGTAGTCTAGAGCAGGGGTAGGCAACCTTGGCTCTTTTATGACTCGTGGACTTCAACTCCCAGAATTCCTGAGCCAGCATGGCTCAGCTTGGAACCCTCTCCCTTTTCCCTCAGCATGGCTGGCTCAGGAATTCTGGGAGTTGGAAGTCCACGAGTCATAAAAGAGCCAAGGTTGCCTACCCCTGGTCTAGAGTATTCTAAGGAGACACAAAAGAACCAGCTCCTTTGTCTGTTGGTACACAATGGGGTAAAGCCCATAATGCTAAAGGAATTTGCTCCACTGGAGGAACACCAGTGGTGGGATTCAGGGTTCGCACCACTTCGGCAGAACCGGTAGCTAATTTTTTGTTGCCCAGGCCCAGAATGGACTTCCGGAAGCGGCATCCACACAGAGAACCGGTTATTCACACCACTGAGCAGTACACTACAGGAACATCTAAGTGGGAGATGTTGCTATTGCATGCCATATGTAAATGGTACATAAACTAACACTGATTTGTAAGGATTAATCGACAGGAGGTTGTGGGGAGGGAGTTGTATGTGAAGAAACTGAACCTATATGAAAAAATTTTTTCCATCAGTGGTACAAACCTTAATTTCAAATAAGACACTTGAGTATTTGTTTTGAAAAAGACCTTTAGATAAATTACCAAAGAAACAGATTACTCTTCCTAGTCCAAGTAGAAATCTGGACTATATGAAACATTTTTTTTTTCAGGCATAAAGTAAAGATTCTAAAAGAACCTCCTCAATTATTAATATATATGTAATAAAGGAATAAGTACAAGATACTTGCATTTGGATCCAGATAGGATTAAAAAAAAATGAACAAGAGATACTGTACTGCAAGTGTATGGACCATACTTGACTCAAAAAAATTTGACATGAACGACACATAACAACCCAATGTCATTTCAGATGTCACAATGCCCATTTGTTTTGTTTTGTTTTTTAAAAAATGCATACAGAACTTTAAAAAAGTGAACGAACATGGCATAAATCAAGAAATTATGAACCCTGTTCTGTGGTGTGCATAATGGGCCCGGTCGCCCAGAAAAAATGATAAAATGCCCTTTGTATGGATTTTGCAAAATCTAAGTATTTGAATGTCTTGTAACTTTCACCGCAACCCTCACGCAAGTAAAGGTGACCGCTGAAAGCTTTGCACCTGGGTGACCTACATATTGCTCTTCTGATATTCAAACTGGCACTGTTAATCATCTGCCAAATTATTAAAGAGGATAGCAACTCCACTTTTCATTCCAGCTTAAAAAGAAATCTGAATATAGAAATGAGCCAGTCCGGGAAAAGCGGATGTTGAGCCCAACGAAGACTTTGATAACTGCTGCCATTTGGTTTGAGAACTATGAGAAGAAGGAAGCACCTCAAATTGGATGGGGAAAAAAACATGACAGTAGCTATAGGCTTTTAAAGTTATACACTACAATGAAAACCTGATACTAAATCTTTAATAGAACGGAAGGTATCTTTGCAAGCTCCCTGACAATAAACATCTTTCAAATGGTGAAGTAAATATGAAGCATAATGTCCATTTATAGAGACTACATCTGACTCAGCTGGCAAAAGTAACAAATGCATTGGTTTTAGAGTTATAATTAATTCAGGTCAAGCTAATCAGGAAGTGTTTTGAGACTTAATGCTGAGTAATTACTGTGCAGAAATGACTCTATAGTTTGGAATATTGTTTTAAAAAGATGGGGGGAAAGATACAGTGGAAAAGTAAAGTTTTTACTATATTCTTACTGTTCTCTTTTTCTTCTTTTCTCCACTCTTTACTCCTCTCTATTTTCTTTTCTTTCATTTAGTATTAGATTTTACTATTATAATCAAAATATATAATAGAATGTATAACAGAAGAACCATGCATATGCCTGCCATAGATGTATCACATCAATAACAAAATTATTCCAACACAAGGTAACAAGATAATGACACACACTATCAATTAAATCAAATCCTAAACATCTGCACTTTGAACAAACACAGTTGGAAGCCATTTAGTAATTATAAAGGAAATGGTCTTTGCAAAAAATCAAGATGCTGTTGTGTATATTTAGAAAAAAATTGAGTCCATTTGTTTGTAATCTGTTTTTAAGGCTGTGTTAAAAAGCAGAAATGTAATAAATCAGTAACACTGAAGGAAGGGGCTGGAGGAGTGAGACTGCAATCTTCTCCGAATTTGGGGCAGAGTGTTCTGGAATTAGTTTTTCTGAGAAACTGGGCTCTGTTGACAAGAACTAAAAAATAAAAGTAAATTATTATAGAAAAAGTATTTAGCCATTGGATGTCCAGAACCAGCCTACCTGGAAATCATCCATGGTGACAGCCATAGCATTAAGGATGTCAGCATCGATTGTATCGTCCTCCAGGTCAATGACACTCATCTTCTTACGGATTGCTTGGAGTGCTGCCTCAGAACACAATGCTGCCAGATCAGCACCCACATGGCCATGGGTCTCATTGGCCACCTACAACCACAGTTCAGGTAAATCAGAACCTTTAATGGGGGAGCACCCTAAAACCAGGGGGAGACCCCTGCAGCCCACCTGGGCTCCTCCCAGTATTTATTTGATCACATTTGTATAAGTCCTAATCTCACTTGGTAACTCTGGTGGCATACATAATAATAATCCAAGGTATATAAAAGGCACTGAAACAATTTAAATTAAAATAAAAACCAGATAAAAACAAATTTATAAAATGGCAGGAAAATGTTCACAGAGTGCATTCCATATAACCATCTAACAAGCTCTACTCTATCCTGGGACACCTAAGCTAGTTGACAAAACCAGGTTTAAGAGCCCTCTGGAAGACCAAGAAAGTTGGGGAAAGGAGCTTCAGCATCCCATTTGTAGCCCCCAAGTATCCTGGAATTCTGCTGATAAAAAAATTCAGAGGGAAAATTGCTCTTTGACTGTGGTGGTATTGCTTTATTTTAAGAGCAGAATGGGGGAGAAATCACAACTATGAAAGGCAAGGTCAAGCTTATGTGAAAGTTGCAGCTGCTGTAATTAATCTGTGACTTCTCCTTAAGATAGCATGTTTGAATTTCTATTTTTAAGCCTTTCCATTCTCTTCACTCTTCATTTTTGCAAAATAACGTAACAATGTAAGAGTGATGAGGCAGGTCTGATTCCCCCATCCTTCTGCAATTTTGTTTGAATGTATTTTTCTAATTCCCATAACTCAATTTTGATTCCAGCTAACTTCTTAATGAGATACTCATTTGGCCTGTGTATCCTAATAAAGCTAATGTAATCATGGCCTTAGTCCCAGAATCCAAGACAGCTGCATGTTTAATTTTCTAACTATTGGAAGCAATTTACGCTGCCAGTTGTTAACAATATAGCTTCTACAATTTACTAACTGTTCCCAAAATAAAAATGTGTGTTCGGATATGTAGCTAGTCTTACACGTCCATGATCAATAAACTCAGTCAAAAGTAACTACAACATGAGTGCCTTCTGAATAAAATTACCAAGAGAAGTTATTGCTACTATCAAGGAATCCTTAACATTTGAACAGTAGATATTTACATATGTAGTCCCAATTCCTTACCCTCTCCAGGTCCACATCATCAGCCAGTTTCATGTTCTTGGTATGTATCTGTAAGATTTCCAGTCTTCCCACTGAATCCGGAATTCCAATGTCAATTTCTCGATCAAAGCGCCCTGCATAAAAACAGTGAGTAAACAAGATTGTCCTGAACATATAATTTGTCCACACAACTATCAAATTTTATATCTATCAGGCATTCACTGGCTCGCTGACTGATGAAAAGAGATGATGCCTGCTTGTCTCCAGTACACTCCAAAACTCAAAGAGCCTGGGAAAAATGGCATTGTTAGATAGACAAAGAGGTGGAGAGAATGCAGTCCTCAACTGCAGAAAGCTTGCCTTCTTTTTGTTTAACAGGCTAAGCATGAGGGACAGACATTTTTAAGGCATGACAGTCAACCTCTTTAGACTGAAGGGTTTTTTTTAGCTTACAGCTAAAAGCAACTTGTGATTCTGATATATGATATCATTATGAATGGCATATAAGACCAGATCTCCTGAAGGCAAGAGAAAGGCAGGGATAGAAAAAGAAAAATGTGGAACAGATTCTTACCAAATCGACGCAAAGCAGGATCAATACTGTTGGGTCGGTTAGTGGCGGCCATAACTATGACATGAGACCGTTGCTTCAGGCCATCCATGAGAGTGAGGAGTTGGGAAACAATCCGGCGTTCCACTTCCCCATGTGTCTGAAATGGGAACACAAAGAAGTACCATAGAATCACCAAATATCAGCAATAGTGCCATCCTAGAGAAGCCAACAAACCATTCTAGATTTCAGATTGTGAGTACAGCACCTCCTAATGGAAGAATTGCATGAGACTGGAGGTAAGAAAGGAACAATGATTTGGAAAGTCTGAGATGCATTATTTGCAGTCTTGCTTTATTTGGATATTGGATTTGAATAAGTTCAACCCCCTGCTCTGCCAGGGAACTCCCTGGATGACCTCGGTCCCTCACTGTCTCCCAATACAACTAATTATAATCAGAGAATTGTGACAATAAAACATGGGGACAGAAGACCATATATAACACCCCCTGAACAGGAAAATTACAGTGCACTACAAGTATCCATTCATTCATGTATAAATGAAGATAATATTTTGTTTAGCAGCACCTTGTCCACTGACCACAAATTATAGCAAGTTTCTTGCTAGTTCTTCTACAGTATGGCTTCAGTTGGCATCAGACTAGGACAGCACTTATTCTTAACGCTTATCAAGATAGAGCAGCGGTTCTCAACCTGTGGGTCGCGACCCCATTTGGGGTCGAACAACCATTTCACGGGGGTCGCCAAACAACGCAGTCCACCATTTTTCCCCCTTTTCCTTAGCTGTGCTACTCCCTCTTATTCTATTGGCTTTTGAAAGCCAATAGAATAGACTCTCTTGCATAGAGTCTAATTCTATTGGCTTTCAAAAGCCAATAGGAATTGTCCAGGCTATCTCCGCCCTGCTGAGCCCGCCAAAAGTCCCAGTCTGCAAACGGTGCTGCAAGTTGTCTGCAGAGAAGGCGAGTTGTCTGGAAGTTTCCACCCCTCCCTGCTGAGCAACTACTAAAAATGGAAGTAAAAGAGGGCCAGGGGTGGGAGGTGGGAGGGTTGCTGACGTGCGTGGGGCCCGGCGAGTGCCTTACCTCCCTTGGGCTGGGCCAGCTACGCCTCGGCCAGTGCAGGGAGCAGCACCACGCATGTGCGGCGCTCCTGGGCAGGGAAAGTCCTCGACTTACAACCGGTTGGGAAGTCCTCGACTTATGACCAGTTGGGGAGGCCTTGACTTACGACCGGTTGGGGGTCGCGGCATTAAAAAGGTTGAGAACCACTGGGATAGAGGTTTCTACCAGTCCAGTCCTCCATTATGAAACCCTTCATCTTGGTGTGAATTTTACTCCATATGACCATGTTCTCTTCTAGTGTGGACAGTAGCCCCGCCTGCTTTTTCATAGAACTCATCAAAAAAAAAAGATGCATTATCTCTCAGAAGACTGGCTCTGCACATTAGTACTGAGGAAAATGGTCAGGACTTTGTATAAATTAATGTTTCACCCATTGATGAAATGTTGTCATCCTCGAGGCTAATCTTGGTGTCTCTACCAACATCTGAGGTGGGGGCAACTGAACGGACTAATTTGAAGTAATAATGCAGTCTCAGAGACCATGAGTGTTTCTTCGAGATTTCCTCTTTGCCTTCAAGAAACCACCCCTTACCTTCTCTCTCTTAGGAGCAATAGCATCCAGCTCGTCAATAAAGATAATAGCTGGAGCATTCTTCTCAGCCTCTTCAAAGGCTTTGCGTAAGTTGCTCTCAGATTCCCCGGCCAACTTGCTCATGATCTCCGGGCCTGAAGAAGCAAGATAGAATACGAACAAAAGGACTCTTGAACAATCATCAGGGTCCAGATGGGGACTACCTGGCTTTAGGATCACCACTTTTCTTTCTTGTTTGGTCATTGCCCAGAGCTGTAAACTTCATTGCATTGGTTCCCATTATGTTGTTATGCTATTCTACAATATACAATGATTCCTTTACGCTCATCATATAGAAATGTGGCAGCTAGGAGAATATGGATGTCCAGGATAGCCCCTTTTTTCCTGTGACACTCACACAGAAAGACTCACATCTCACCGTGTTTCTTACCATTGATAAGGAAAAAAAATGCTCCAGTTTCATTTGCAACTGCACGGGCCACAAGTGTTTTCCCAGTTCCAGGAGGGCCATAAAGAAGAATCCCTCTTGGAGGCTGAGGAAGAAGGAAGAGAGAAAGCAGAGGAATCACATCAAATGAACGTGTAATAGGTAAATGGTTCACCTAGCAGTGATACAGTCAACGACATTTGGGGGAATAAATTAGGTGAGGATATAGTAAACGCCATAGAGGCCCCCAGCATTCTCTTATTCTTTTAGCAATAAAAGTTTACATACCCTGCTTGGAAAGAAAGATGGAGAGAATGCAATCAATAGAAACTGAAACAAAATGTCCATCTGCCAAGGATAAAATATTATGGCATTTGTTAAAGCTAAGAAGGACGGTGAACAATAATATGGAGATTGTGATATTCCTAGCTCGCCATTGTAGTACCTTCACTCCAATTGCTTTGAAGAGCCCTGGGTGTCTCAATGGCAGCTCCACCATCTCTTTGATCTGAGCCAACTGTTTACGGCAGCCCCCAATGTCATCATAGCCAACATCATTGAGGCTCTCCTCTTCATCCTAACAAAAGGCACACAGAAAACACACTACAAGATCCTCGCAATGAATCACAGCCTCTCTTGTCAACCAGGACAACAGTATATATACAGCCACAATTGGATCGGAGTCTCATATCTTAAAGTCTCCAGGCTCCTCTCTGGTAACATTTGGAATAACTGCAGAGGTGCTCTTAAAATCTTACCCCTCTTGTCTGCCCTTCGAGATAGTCCAGACAAGAAGCACAAACCATAAATGCTACGGTAATACCGGTACTACGGTAATGCTACCATTTTTGCTACAGCAAGAATGTTTTTAATTGCACACTGCCCAGAGTCACTTTGAGAATGAGATGGGTGGTCTCTAAAGTTGATAAATAAAACAAAACAGAATCTTGCAAGTCTGAAAGCAGTTCTCTCCTCCTTCACTTTTACTTTCCAGAAAATTAGGGAGTATCCCTTCTGATATGGTTCCTATATCCCCTTTTCCTTCTGTGAGCTGAGATACCTTCTGCACGACAGTGGCCTAAGTTGTGGCTTTTCCTCCTATCTCCCAAGGTTATTCTCACAGACCATGACACCTCTGCACTATTCCCACTGGAAACCGCTGAAGAGCCTCTAGTGATTAGCATCAAGATCTGGCTACTGGGTTCCCATTCTTGAGATGGATTTCATTAGCTCTGCCACATACCTCTCGTTTGATGGGCTCCCCCTCACAATGGATAATTGTGTCAGGAGCAACAATGCAGTGGGGACTGGGATCTACCTCCACCACCTTAAATTCCACAGCTCTCATTCCACCACGTACAAGGAAGATATCACCTAGAAAGAGCAGAGAAATTACATTGTTAGCTCAATTCATTACCTTCCTCAGAACTGAACCACAAAATCAAAGTGATGTCCCATGATAAAAATTAGGGCTTGGCAACACGGGTGAAACAACAACAAAAAAGGTAAATTTCTAGCTAGTAAAGGCGCTTTAAAAGTGGATCCAGCTGCAAAACCTAATTCATGTCTCCAGTTCCTATTTGCTATAGGAAACACTCTTGCTCTGGTGAGGCTCCCCATAATTCTAGAAAATGACAAAAATCATTTCCATCAAACTTTTAACTGTTAATTGGACCGATTTTAATAGTACTGATTTTAATTTTATCTGATTTTAACTACAGTACATTGTTTTAATTGTTTTGTTTTACAATCTGCAAGTTGCCTTGAATGTTGTATGGAGAGAAAAGTGGGATATAAACGTAACCAATAAATAAGAGACTCAATAAAAATAAGAGCAGCTGAAAAGGGGGGCAATTCCAGCCTCTGGGCACTGTATGTGTCCAGTGTCGTAAAGAAAAGTTACGGGGGAAGCAGGTGTTGCTGCCATTTTCATTATTCTTATGGCCTATGACCTCAGCCCTTAATGCTGTGTGAGATGGAGGAACACACCTAAGGCAAAGAGGGTTGTAAAGACGGTATTGACTGCAACTACAGCAACTAGCAGTACTTGAGCATTAAAAACAACTTGTGAGAAAAAACTAGTACTCAGGTTAGACACTGGGAGACCATGAGGCCTAGTCCCGCCTTAGGAACAAAGCCAACTGGGTCCTTGTGTCTATTACTCTCTCTTAGTCTTAGGAAGAAGACAATGGCAAACCACTGGCAAACTTGCCAAGAAAACTGCAGACAATGGCAAACTTGCCAAGAAAACTGCAGAGACTTGTCCAGGCAATCGCCAGGACTTAACACTGACTCAAAAGCACCAATAACAAACAAACCAAACTTTGGGTGGAACTTGGTAGCTTGTGAGCCAAAGCATTCATCCCACCCAACCAGGAGCAGTTAATAAAGAGGTGTCTCTACCACTGTTTCCTTCTTCTCTATCTCAAAAAGTCTCTCACCAGCTCTACTCCTCTTTATCCTTTCCCTCAGGACAGGTCTAGTGGGATAATACATGAACAACTTCTACTGGGTGCTTTTGACTTCTGTTTTGCCAGCCGGATTGGTTTCAGGCCAATCCAATAGGTAACGTAGAGGCGACTGAGAAAATGGCTCCATTTCTTTATCAGTGAAGAGGTAGACTGCACAAGTGAAACAGAGAAACGTACTTTGCCAGTCCAGCTGGTTTGCTTGTAGCAAGGGAAAACGGGAAGGCAAGTGAGTCTGGCAGAAGGGGGACAGCGTAGTGGGAGTGCAATTGCTGGCACAACTGTTTTCTAAATGAGTCTGTCAATCTCACCTTTATGCACAGGACGATAGGCTTCCAGAAAGTATGGTTTGAGGTAGACATCAAAGAGGTTGCCAGTCAACCCTGTAATAGTGTCATCGATGGGGAGTACATGAATCCTCTTTCCATACTTCACATCTGGACAGGCCTGTACACTAGAAATAGAAAGACTCAGATGGCCTCATCTGAGGTCAGCATTGTGCTAAACACATCCACTGCTTACACATATTCCCCCAATGTTCAGCTAAGGAGGCGCCCATGATGGATGATACTGAAACAAGAATTAGATAGGACCAGAACATCTAGATATCTATTTTCTCTCCCACATCACTCTTCTCCCCCCCTCTTCCTAACAGCCCAATTTCTCTATCCAGCAGCAAGCTGCAGAGAAGAAAAAAGAAACCCTTATCCAAGATCTCAGCTGACTTCATACTCAAGGCCTTTTAAGTAAAGCCAAGGCATCCTTATCGCATTAGGGCTGTAGGCTGACCACCACTGCTTTACAAATATCCTGGATTTATAGGGCAGGTCACCATAGCGCTTACTGAGTGTTCTTGTCAAATTTAATATCCCAAAATTCTATCTGGAGAACTTCTAAAATAATTTTATTTATATACAGTAGTTTTGCTTTTTCTTCAAGACCCTCCAGGCAGCATGGATGAGTATGTCTCCTGTTTTTCCACTTGATAATTTTATGAGATATGTTAAACTAAAATGGTGACCTTGCCAAATTATTCAAAAAGTTTCAATGACTAAAAGAGAATCTGAATATCCCTGATCTTAGTCCAACACACCACTTCACCACATGTACAGTATATAGGAAAACTATTGTTAAGGCTGTTTCCTTCTAAATTGTTGAAATCTCCATATTTACTCCTACATTTTGTTTGATGCCTCCTCCTTCTGAGCCTAAACTAAACTGTGGTATGTTTGCATTTTAGCTTTCTCTTTCACCGGCAGTCTTTCCCACCATTATTCTATTTTGGGATGTCCTCACCTGACCACATCTCCAAGACGCACACGGAGGTTGTTACGGGTGACACGGTTCATTCGAATCTTCTCATTCTGGCAAGATTCATCAGTAAGAACAATGCATACTGTCTCCCTGCGTTTCTTTCCCTTCATAAGCACCGTATCTCCACGGAACAAGTGCAGTTCTTCCATTTTGACCTGAGGAAAACCAAAATAGTTTGGTTTGGACCCTCCAAACATGCTCATTTTGTATAAACACTAGGCAAATCATTATTTGTAGACAAAAGGAAACTATGAGAATCTGTCGTTAGTTGCATCATCGCACATATAGGCTATTAGGTATGTACCAGCATCCACTAGAGGTGAAGTTATATCTGTTGCAGGCTCTCTGTGGACTCAGGGCTGCTCAAAACTCCACTGAAGCCTTTCTGCCCAGATTGTCCTGGGCAGATTGTCCACTGCTGTCCTGGGGCAGTGGGCTGTGGCTAGTACAGAGAAGCAAAAGGGGCTGCTCCTAAGGGTGGGTCATTATATACTAGTATTAACAGCACTGTTTTCAGCAGATGAGGAACTGTCTCCTTTTGCTGATTTTCCTCATTGTTACTTAGCATTATGAGCTGTATATGCAGATGGTAGGAGGATGGAAAATAGATATTGACTTGGAAAAAAAGTAGTGACAGGCAATGGGATAGCTGGTGGAAGACTGCAATTTGGCTGATGCAGGAAAAGGAAAGCTGGCTGGCTTCCCTTCTTTACAGACTGCAGTCTAATGTCCAGAGATGTTCGACAGCCCCGACCTAAAACTCTTCCTTTTTAATGCTATGTATACTACTGGGGAAAATGCACAGTATCCAACATTTTGTGTTGACCTGTACGTATTGCGAAGACATGCATGACAGAACAAGGTGGTGTCCCTTGGGACAGAGTTCCCCAACATTTCCGGCTTTGCGGACCAGCGGGGGGAGGGGATAGTTCCACACGAATAGTCAGTAAGCACACGCACGCAGCTCCATTTGCACGAGCGGCGTGCACAGGTGCCTGCTGCTCACACAAATAGAGCATGTGCACAAGCGCTCACCCACTGCTCGTGCAAGTGAGGATGCGTGTGCGCATGTGCACACTCGCTGGCCGTTTCAGCGGTCCGGTTGCAATCCTCTCACAGTCCACTAGTGGGCCGTCACCCACAGATTGGGGACCCTTGCCTTGGGATACTCTATGTCAGTGATGGCGAACCTTTTAGAGACTGAGTGCCCAAACTGCAACCCAAAACCCACTTATGTATCGTCGGGTGCCGGGTGGGCGTAGCCCATTGGGTGGGCATGGCTTCGGTGGTAACGGCAAACTGGGTGGGATTAAAAAATTCAACCAATCAATTCCAACTTTGCAAGATTTTTTTTCCTGCGAGAAGTTGAAATTGATTGATTGATTGAATCTTTTTTTTTTTTTGCACACGGCGGCGGAGGCCTAAAGCGAAAAGGTTTTATAAAACCCAGCTGAAGGCCTAGGACTGGGGCGACGGTCCGTGTGCCCAGAGAGAGAGCTCTGCGTGCCACCTGTGGCACGCGTGCCATAGGTGCGCCACCACGGTTCTATGTTGTAGCAGACTAGGGTTGGAAGGCAGAGAAGTGATATGGCTGAATCCATAGAAATCCCACCTGTCTTAGGAGAGCCTCCACCAGATAATCTGCTAATTTTGATTGCTTCTATATTTGGCAGCATAAGCCTGCTGCTAACATGTGGTCTGCCGTACAGTTTTTTCCCCTGAGTTAACCAAGCTAGTAGTTGACTTGGGGCTGGACTAGGCCCAACTTCTTGTCTTAGGAGATTTAAATCATACTAAAGTTGCCCAATCAGGGGTGACTCAGGATTTTAGGTCCAAGATCCTCTTATTATGTTTTTACTAGGAGCTGAGCATGATGAAGCAGGTAGGCAGAGGTCTGGAATGCAATTAGAGGACGTCTCATGACAAACTGGGATGCTCTTTCAGGCTGATTTGATGTTTTACTTTGTGGCACTAGCTTCAGCAAAGAGGGTGTTTTTTCTGCTTCTGTTGCCTCTGCACAAGCCAGATAACCAAAGCTTTTCTGTATTGACTGGTACCCTCTCCATCAAGATGTGAATGGAAGACAGCCAAAACTGACAATGACTCATTTTAGAAATTTTTACTATTCTTCACAGATTCATCTTCATTTTGACCTCATGAGGACAAGTCATAAGGTTAACAACTTGTCAGGTCTATAGGGATTCAGTGAACGGAATGTAAGAAGAGCTGAGAAGCATCACTTGCCCAATGCTTTACCTTCCTAGTTAAGCAGAATGTGTTAGAAGGAAAAGGGCACTTAGCTAGTGTCAGTTGCCTGGGTTATCTCCATATTCCACAGATCAGGCAGAGCTATTACAGCATCCCCAACAGGGGATTGGATAACTAAGCGTTCTGTGAATATGTTATCTGTCCTATAGTGCAATAGTCTTTTCCCCTAAGTTAACAGTAGCTGATAGTAGCAGGTAGTATCTGGCTTGTTGCTGGACTAGCCCCAACCTCTTTCCTTAGGTTAGGAGATTTCAATCATGTTAAGGTTCCCAATCAGGATGGCTCAGGATTTCATGCCTATCCTTTTAACAGGTCTTCCACTTTTGCAGTGGTTTACAGCAGATACCAGTCTAAAATAGCCAGCAAGTGATCTGTCCGTGATCAAGAGAATTATAGAAAACTCTTCTCCTTTCAGATTATTAGCTCCAGATATTTAGAATATCAATTGAGACGTGTGCCTTGCTGTTTTTATGGGGCCAGGATCATAGGCAGCAAGGGAGGCATGAAATCCTGAGCCACTCCTGATTGGGAACCTGAACATGATTGAAATCTCCTAAGACAAGAGGTTGGGGCTAGTCCAGCACCAAGCCGCTACTACCTACTACTATCAGCTACTATTAACTCAGAGAAAAAGACTATTATGCTATAGCAGGGGTCTCCAACCTTGGCATCTTTACGACTTGTGGACTTCAACTCCCAGAATTCCTCAGTTGAAGTCCACAAGTTGTAAAGTTGCCAAGGTTGGAGACCCCTGTGCCATAGGACAGACAACACAGTCACAGAATGCTTATGTTATCTTAAGTCACCCAAACATAGCTTGAAAAGGGCTGTTGTAAGAATTGTGCTGAGAAAGTCCTCCCCTGGTTACTAAAAATCTCTGATTAGGCCATTCTCTAAGTTAGTCCATTGTAGGGCAAGTGTACGGCTTTGCAACTCCACATTCTGATTTTCTGGACTCATCTTCTGGAGTGAGGTTCTCCCTGAGATCCTGATGGCATTCTGGAGGGCCCTAAACACCAGGCTCCCCCTCTGACATGGAGTTATGGTGATTGGAGCCCTTTATGAATGGTCAATAAATGTGTGTTGTGGCCTGTATTTCCCATCTTGTTAATGTGAGGTGTTTTTTTTATGGCATATTGTTGTTTCGTTTTTACATTGTAAGCTACTCAGAGTCAACTGCAGTTTGGCAATGTATAAATAAATAAATTTCAACCAGCATTTCATCCACGATATGATCCTGAGACTGCTTTGACTATTTTGGTAGCTGATTTACGTTGAAAACTAACTAGGGAATTGACAAATTATCCTGGACTTCTCAAAAGCTTTGAATGCCATGATATTCTCCACAAATATCTAGTTGAACTGGAACTTAGAGGCGCTGTTTTGCAGAGATTCCTATCTTTCCTATTGAGATATTTCCAAAAGGTGATACAGGTAGTCCTTGTTTAGTGGCTGCACCATTCAGTGACGATTCACAGTTATGATGCTGATGAAAAAGTAACTTTTGACCCAGTTATGCATTTATGACCTTCACAGGTCTGTAAAAAAAAAGAAAACCGAAATAAGACTGTAAGCACACTTATAGTCTTATTCAGGGATTGTGTCGCTTGATGACCGAGTTACGGGTCCCAACTGTGGTTGCTAAACAAGGACTACCTGTACTGGGAAAATACTATTAATATTGGATTTCTGACCTACAGTATACTGTTTCTACAGACTGGATCTTGTTGGCTCCATAATTCAACATTTACATGAACTCACTACAACAGGGGTGTCAAATTGCCGGCCTGCGGGCCGGATGCATCACAGCGAAACCGTGCCCACCCCATTGCCGGCAATGGCAAAAAAGTCACGATATGTCGCGACACGTCACGTGACGTTGCGAGTTTGACACCCCTGCACTACAATATTCATCTGAAGCTCCAGAATGCTGAAAACACTAAGCTATCTTGCTTCTTATTAATCTCAAAAAAAACAAAACAAACAAACAAACAATGCCCTTGAATATATCATAATCTCAGTAACGGTTCTGGATGAAGGAAAATATGCTGAAACTAAATTCAGACAAGATAGAGATGTTATTGATAAAGAAAAGGCTGTATTTTGGAACTGAGGTGCTTGTTTTGGATGGGCGCAATGCACATTTTGGGGGTGCTTTTTTAAATGCCACCGTTACTAGATTTTCAACTATGTCAGGGAATGGTTTTGCGTTAAGTGTAGCGAGTGTAATCACTGTGATCCTTCTTAAGTGAATTGGACTGAGTCATATTTGACCTTGCTTTGGTGATAGCCCATCTGAACTGCTGCCATGTTCAGAGCATGGATCTCCCTTGAGAAGTGCCTGGAAATTATTTGTAGCCCCTCAGCAGCTACCAGTGCAAGTTATAGGAATTATTAAAATTGTTCTGAAATATTTTTTTTTCTGAGTACAGGTAGTTTTCAACCTGTAACCACAACTGGAAGCAGAATGTCTGTTGCTAAGGAAGGTGGTTGTTAAATGAGCCATTCCCAATTTTATAATCTTTCTCCACTGCAGCCATTAAGTGAACCACATGGCAATTAAGGGAATCCAGCTTTCCCCATCGACTTTGCTTGTTGGGAGGAGGCTGGAAAGGTTAAAAATAGTGGTCATGTGACCCCGGGATGTTACAGCTACTGTAAGTATATGCTGATTGCCAAACACAGAAATTCTGATCACGTGACTGCTGCAACAATCGTTAAGTGAAGAGACTGGTTGTAACTCATTTTTTTTTCCAGTGCTGTTGTTTTGTGCTGCACAGTAATGGCAACAGTACCGATGTCTGTGATAATGTTCTCAGACATGCAAAAACAGCTTTTGTCAAGCTAAAAAGAAAAAAAAAAGAGGAAAAGTAAAACAAGGTCTATCAAGAGCTGAGAATTCTGCCTGCAAAACGTTATGAAATACTGAGGATAGTTAAAACACTTCAGGATATGTGTGCATGCATGTATGTGCTTATGGGCATGCATGAAGAAAACACCAATAGGAATGATAACTAACTGGCTTAAAACGCTAGCAGGTGATTTTAGATTTAAGAGAGGGTCAGTTAAGAGTAATCTAACCACAACCAACCCAGTTTGATGAAAAAATAGAAACTTTAAAGTTAAATATTTTATAGATTTTTTATGTTGTGTTTATTGGTTAGAATATTTGAGGTAGGCTATAAATATGGTGATAGAACTGTCTTCCCCACCCACTCATTCTTCTGATATGTTGGGACAGCAACTTTCCAAATTCTCAATTATCTCGGCCAAAGGCAAATATTTCTGGGAAAGGGCTGATTTAACACATCTAGCAAGCAACAGATTGGGAAGACTGGTCTAGAATGATTTTGGAAATCGGAATGTAGGATAGAAATTGGTCCACTGAAGGCATTAAAAAAAAATGGAACAATGGGCTTAAATTTACCTGGGACAGACTCACAATACTATTGTCTTCATTGGCTGCTTCATCTACAATGAGGCGATTAGGACGATGTTTTTGGCGTAGGATGGCTGTGGAATAATCCTCTCCCTTGGGGCTGCAAAAGAGAAGAAATTTAGATGCACAAACATGGGATGTTATGATGGAGAAAAGGTTCTCAGAAGGTTTACAATCTACACGCTATATTCACATGAACCTGAACCACAAACTGGCCAATCTACACGCTATATTCACATTCGCTGAACCACAAACTGGCCAACCACATTTTAACTCAGCATATTGTCCAAACTTAATGAATGAATGGAGCCATTATAGGTAGTTTATATTTCAGTGTTATGTAAATCTATAAGCCTGAGTTAGGTAAATCATATTTAACTTAATCATAAAGGTTGGGTTTGCATGACATACTACGCAGAACTGTGGTTGGCTAGTATATGGTTCATGAAGTTGGATGAATGTAGCCATGGATTTTTAATTACAAAAATACCTAGGCCAGGGGTAGGCAACCTTGGGCTCTTTTACGACTCGTGGATTTCAACTCCCAGAATTCCTGAGCCTGGCTCAGGAATTCTGGGAGTTGAAATCCACGAGTCGTAAAAGAGCCAAGGTTGCCTACCCCTGACCTAGGCCAAAGAGATACTCAGACCACAGAAGCCTGTGATCTCATAAACCATGTGGAATCTGATACAAAATGCATTATTGAAGATCATTATTTATCATCGTTAACATCATCACCATCACCATATCAATATTCTATATAGTAATAATATTCTCCCATTGTCTGTTTGTAACTTTCAGTTGGGCAAAGCAGTGCATTATAGGCAATAATTTTGGACTCAGTGTACCTCAAATGGGCTGACTTACAGAATGTGTCCAAAATTTGGGACAATTACTTCACGGGACTGAAATTTCAAGGATCTTCAGAACAGATGGCTGCTACAGTGCCATTGCTGTCAACTGTAGTCATGTGATTGGGATTTCCAATGTTCCCTGACAGCTTCCCACAAGCAAAGTCAGTGGGGGAAGCCAGCAGGAAATCAGAAGTCGCTCCCACTCCCACTGTTTTTTTGTTTTTGTTTGTCAGGCTGTTTATCTGTTTAGGTAAGAAAATATATCTGAAACAATCACCCAATAGGTCATGGGTTGTTCATTGTTCATTACATTTCTATCCTATCTTTCAATGCAGAGTTCAAGCTAACATGTACAGCACCTTCTTGTATTTCCCCCCCACAACATTACAATGAAGAAAGCTAATTAAGGGAGAGTGACAGGCCCAGAGTCAACCAGGGAACTTTGATGAAGACAGAAGGTAGATTTCAATTTGAATCTCCAAAGCTGGCACTACACTAATATTAACAACTTTACCACCTAAATATTTTTTAAAGGCAAGATTGACAGCAACGTATTAAACAACAAATCTCAGCAATATTTATTGTGATTATTTTTTCACAATAAGTATTGCAAGAAACTTAGGTGGGGAACAATTATCTGTTATTACTTTAATCTAAGAAATAAATATAGCTTGAAATTCAAATGATGTGTATCTGTGAGAGAATTCTCCCTCTCTAACCTTACCCCCAAGTATCCACGTTTTAAATATTGCAGGCTTTTTGCAAGAGATGACTTTGATAACCACAATGTATCTAATATATTATGCTAAGCCAGAATTTTTAACCAATTTTTTGACTAAGTCATAGTTTAGTTTTCATAACAATAAATCATCACAGGTGGGTTTATACATTTATTAAAATCAATCAATCAAATAAAATACATGATGGTATAGTACAATATGACAACCCAAACAATGAAAGTTTGGGTTGATGGAAAGCTGGAATGATGATTTTTAGTTATCTCCCCAACAATGATACATTAAAGAAAAACATTGGATTCAGTACAAGAGTCACAAAAACTAAGCATTTACTGCTGAGTGGTTTGACAGCTTAAATACTAGTTACCTAGCAAAAAGAATAGGCTATTTCAGATACAGAACTCCAGCTTACCAGTTAAAATGTTTTGTGCAGCTATTCTTTCAAATATAAGTGATTGTTTGTTTGCTTGTTATTAGGAAAGAAAAAGTAAGGAAACAAGGGGTAGGAACAAGAGAGTATTTCTGGGCCCCTCTAATAATCCACAGCTAAGGCTGACAACTGCACAAAATAAACCACCCTTTGAAACAGCCACAGATTTGCTTCTCATGGCAAATTTCCAATTTCCAAGCAGCCACTACAATCTGATGGAAGCAGCAGCTTAAAAAACAAATATTTATTTTAGCACTTATGGATAAAAGTCCATTCTGTGATACCGAGATGAAGTGAAATCTCACTTTAGGTGGGTAGGTGCAATAAAGTGCCTTCAGGAGTTGACAAGACTTTGTGCATTTTCTTCGCAAAAGCTGAGGGAAGAATAACCTCAATGCTTCGGGGGGGGGGGCGGGTCATGTTTCTTTAAAGTCTCAAGTCCAAGGCGCATTCCTGCACCTATAAATAACCGGACAGTGCTGAACTCCTCCGTGCTCCTGTTGTGTGATCATTCTCGGATATAAACATCAGCTGCCCCCTGCTTGGGTTTCCCCAAACAACCAAGGGGGGAAGCGAGGCAGGGGGGGAAAAAAGGCCCACGACCTGCTTAGAAAAATCTCCTACTCATCCCGAGAGTCAAGGGGTTAATACCCCACCAGCAGTCGCTCAAGCCTATATAGAAGCTGCCCTATCCCAGCCAAGTTGAGCAAGCTGCTACCGTAACACCTCAACTTGTGGGAAAGTTTCCGGATCCTGTCAAACTTTTCCGGGCTGACTCGAGTGTCAGGTCAGGCCCAAATCGAGCTTTCCCTAACCGTCTTCTCTTCCGCGCGCTCCTCCGCCCACCCCGTAACTGTTTCCAAAGCTAAGGCGACGCAGAGGGGAATAGGCTTCCTGAAAGTGGCTCTACAAATATCAGCGCCGGGTCCCCCGAACGCCCCTTCCCCTCGCAGCCTGCCTCGCGTAAGAAGCAAGAGTAGGGCGAAAAAGGCGTAGGCGCTGCAGTCGGCGCCAGATGACTTACTCCCCTCCCGAGGCGGGCATGTCGGCTGTGTTCCGAGCTCTGTCGCGTCTTGGGCTGCTGATTCCTGTTTTCTTTCCCGCTCGGGCCCCCAGGACACACGGCCGTGCCCTGCTCGGTCTCTCTCCCTGCTCACGGCGGCTGGAAAATAGGTCTACTCCCACCCGCCCCTCTCTCGGCCCGTTGGCCCGCCCTCTTTCGCCACAGCCGTGCCAACCTTTTCCCAGGCAGGCTGACGATTGCTGGTGGGAAGAAGACTCACTATCTGATCCTCCTCGTTAACCCCAGAATGCCCGTGAGCAAAGCCCATCTCTTTATGAATGGGTCGCCGCCTTCGACCCTAACTCTGAAATGGTGAATCGGAGAACTGAAGGGCGCCTTCCAAATTATTGCGGGCCGCACAGTGACATTTCACGTTCGTGGGACTCTCCTTGCATAATACGCGACTTATCCTCTTTCTCTCCCCCCCCCCCGGCCTCCGGGGCCTCTCCGACTGAGTTGGCTCGAGGCGCTTTCGGCGCCTCTTAATGGATACTTTTGTGGGTTAAAAACAAGACGTGTAAAGCGAGGTGTGAGGGGGTGCGAGTGGAGGAAAAACCAGGATGCTTGAAACCTCCCGCGAGCACTTCTGTGTACACTGCAGAGGGATCACATGACAAATGTGACGGAGCTAGAAGCAAGTTGTTTTGCCTCGGGTAGGTTTTTGGCCGTAGAGAAAAAGCAGGAAAAAAAAACTTCAATAAGTCATGCCCTTTGGAGAAAACAAGGCCAACGGCAACAGGACGGGCCGACGGGCATTCTGGGTATTCTGGGATGTGGAAAATAAGAAAGGAGATCCTGTGTGTTTCCGGGTAGAATGGATTTAGGAATAGTTGGGTGAGGAGTTTGCAATTGCAAGCTTGCAATTCTGTGTCCATTTAAAATCTTTGTAAGCCTTTGCACTTATTTGCTGCTTGGTTCAGCGCACTGTAGATTTTGCTAAAAGTGTTCACTGCCATAAGAAAAGTCTAAAGAAGTTTTGTTTGGTGCGCTTGCCATATTACAGTAAAAAGGGCTTGGATATCTTGGATAACTATATCCAAATAGCTGGAGAGCTATTTATTCCTTACAAACCAGAGTTGCTTAATTCTTTGATTATCTTTTTTTCTATATTTGGAAAATTCAGGCAATCAATAGTTCATAAGGCATTCTTTTATTCCCCTTTTATAAATCATAGTTTTATACAGTTGGTGGATATTATCATTTTCAAGCACTGATGCAAATAATTTCAATGTAATTTATACAAGGCAGTAGAGAAGTTTTCCTGTGTCATTTTTTTCCCCTGAATGAATTTCCATAGATTTCATTCTAATACTGCTGGCTGAAATCCTCTAACTTCTGCTGTGTATATTATCACTTGTTTCTCTTTTGTGCTTTGGAGAAATAGCCAACTGACAGGCATGTAAAATCAATGAAACCTGTATGATAAAGTGGGCACAAGACTTCGGACACCCTATCGCCATGGACACGTGGGAGAAAATCTGGGTGAGGAATGTAGAATTCACGAAATCGCAACACTTAAGGGAAAACTTCTACAAGATGTTCTATAGATGGCATCTAGACCCGAAAAAAATATCACTCATCTACCCGGGCACCCAGCCCAAATGCTGGAGGTGCGGAGACGGGGAGGCTACTTACTTTCACATATGGTGGGCATGCAGAAAAATCAAAGCATTCTGGAGGAAGATATGGTGGACACTCCAAACTATTTTCAAAAAGCGTATAGAATTTCTACCTCAGGCTTTTCTGTTAGGGATCACAAAGGATATCACTACCTCAGAGACAAATTTATTTTTGAACTTAATTACAGCAGCAAGATTATTGGTGGGACAGTACTGGAAGAATCCGGAAATACCGCCTATTGAAGAATGGACTGTGAAAGTAACAAATCTGGCGGAAATGGCAAAAATATCAGCATATTTGAAAAATCGCTCCAATGAACAATTTGTGATGGACTGGAAACAGTGGATAGACTATATCCAAGAGAGACACCAATCAAACAGAATGCAGCTGGCGTTTAGCTAGGGCTCGATGGGAGGAGGGAAGAAGGGTTAACAAATCAAATGTTTACAAAAACTAACCCCCAATGTTGAATGTATATGTTCTATAACTAATGCCTCTTAACATAACCTTATGACTAATGCTGTTTGCTTTAATATTGTTAAAGTAGACTGAATCTCTACCTCAGGATATGAAACTTTCACCTCAGGATCTCTGGTTAGGGACTATAAAAGATTGCACTAGTAATGGGATGAAGTCAATTCAGAAGCGCAAACGCACAATATGCGATAGACTAGAAACAGTAGATAGACCATATATAAGAGAAACACCAATCAAACAAAATGTATTCGGAGTATACTTGAAGATGTAAGGGAGGAGGGAAGAACGTTTACTAAAACAGATGTTTACAAAGATTAATACCTAATGTTGTATGCTATGGTCTAGGAGGATTGCTTAGCAATAAGATCTTATGTTTAATGTTGATCACATTAATATTGAAACAGATAAGAGAAACACCAATCAAAATAAAATGTAACAGGAGTATAGTTGAGGCTGGACGCGAGGAGGGGGGGGGAAAAAGGCCTACTAATTCAGACGTTTTCAAAGACTAATACTTAGTATTGTATACCAGGTGTCATGATGATCGCTGCATAATATGTTTTTATGTCCAATGCTGATTGTTTTTAATAAAAGAATTTTTATAATAATAAAAAAAAATCAATGAAACAAATGTCTAGCCTAGATATGAAACTAAATAAATGAATTTGTCTGATTAGATTATGATCAGAAACAGATTAAATGGCAGATTGTTTGTTTGTAACAAATTGCTAAGTATTTATTACTGTACCATCAGTCTGTCATTTGCCAATGCAGTCAATGGAAGCTATAGACGCCCTAATCTATCACCATATATGTCATGTACAGATATTGTCCTGTATTCTATTTTTCTCCTCTTAAATAGATTTTCTATGGCAACAAAAACTGTTAAATGAGAAAAAATAGGAAACACTGTAGCTGATTATAATGTCTACATTTACTGCATGAAGATAAAATGACTGAACAGACATTAAAAAATAACCTAAAAGGCAGAGCTTTGAATATTTTGGATTTAAATATGGTTGCAAACAAATATTTGATATATATGTACTTATTATAGACATTGAGCACTTGTAAAAAAATATGTAGCACCAATGCCTAATTATAATTTATGTTCCCAAACTCAACATATTATATAATATACTATGCAATTAAACTGCACAATTGTTATACAAATTATGTTATATCATGCTCAATCCACTATACATTTGCATATCTATATATGTCAGTATCACATTCTGGATCATATATCCATATATCTGAATATAATCAAGATATAGCCTTTTATTCTTTTAAATTAAAAATACATTTAATAGTGTTTTCTGAGAAATACACTATCTTTGTGGAACAGGATATACAACTTTGAACTGAGCACAGCATTAGATTGGATTATTCATTAGGCCACAGCTACTGTAACTATTATAAAAGCCTGGACAGGCTGTTGAGGGGCAGATTACAGCTTTGGAAAATCCTGCTGGTGACGTATTTTTTGTGTGATTGAAATACATCATTTTTTTCAAAAAAAATCATTGGATTATGAAGTTTTTCATTACCACTTTAGCTTACAGAAAGCACACTATCAGTTAACTTTATTGTCATCTAGTAGACGCCAATCGAGTTAAGTTTGCCCATCTGAGTGTTTATCAAGGTGTGATCCTTCTGAGAGGTCCACAAAATAAAAATAATTTGCTAGCCTATGCTAAAAAATAATACAATATTAAAATCCCATCAAAAAATTATGAGAAGCATATTGGCAGTGAATGCATCAGTTTTAATTTTTAATATAGTAAATATTAAACATAGCCATATAAGCAAAAGCTCTCCTGGGGTCCCTTAATTTTTAAAAATGGGACGCAGTCCTGAGAGAAAAAAAGTTTAAAAAATACAGATAGTCCTTGACTTACAACAGTTTGTTTAGGGACCGCTCAAAGTTACAATGGCACTGAAAAAAAATGAGTTACGTCTTTAACACTTGTGACTGTTGTGGCCTCTCCATGGTCACATGATCAAAATTCAGACGCTTGGCAACTGACTCCTATTTATGATGGTTGCAGTGTCCCAGGGTCATGTGATCCCTTTTTGTACTTTCTGACAAGTAAAATCAATGGGAAAGCTCGATTCACTTAACAACCGTGTTACTAACTTAACAACTGCAGTGATTCACTTAACAACTGTGGCGAGCAAGGTCATAAAATGGGCAAATTTTACTTAACAACTGTCTGGCTTGGCAACAGACATTTTGGGCTCAATCGTGGTCACAAGTTGAGAACTACTTTACTGGACTTTGTGCCCTTTTAAAATGGTTCCAAACTAGATGTAGTTCTCAAATTACAACCATTTGTTTAGTACTGTTCAAAATTAAATAGTGCTGAGAAAAGTGACTTACAGACAATCCTCACACAACCATCCCAATGTCCCCATGGCCACATGATCAAAATCCAGATGTTTGGCAACTGCCATTTGCTGTTTGTATTTATGATAGTTGTATTTATCATAGTTGCAGGATCCACAGGTTACATGACTGCCATTTGCAATTTTCCCAGCAAGCTTCTGACAAGCAATGATGATTCACAATACTTTAACTTAACAAATGCCTTGCTTAGTGACAAAAGTTCAGGATCCAATTGTGGTTGTAAGTTGAGGATCACCTGTCGATGAAAATTCTCGGTCATCCAAGTAGAGTTGTCTGAAGATTTTATCTGAAGGTTGAATCATTGCAACTGGACTAAATTTTTGTGAGATGTTTCGCTGCCCATCCAGGCAGCTTCCTCAATCAGAGCAAGGCAGCTGGGCAAAGAGTCATTGGAATATACCAATTCCAACCTCAGGGGGTTTCCTCCCCAAAGTGCACTGCAAAATGTCGATAACCTTCAAACAGTCTCGAGGATCACCTGTATTGACTTTAATAATAGTAACTTTTATTTTCCTAAAAGTATGCACGTGATATTCTTTAGAATGCATTGGTGATTTTTTTTTTTGTATTTTAAGATTTAAGGAAATGCTCCAACTGTCAATGAAAGTAGTTTTGTGATTGGTTATTTTTACTGTCAAAAAATTGCGCGAGAAGAGAAAGCCTTTTCTCCTCAGCCATCCAAAGGTTTATGTAAATTATATTGCCAGTTTTTGTTTTGATAACTAATTCCTTCTGTTTATTCTCTGTCACTGCCTAAAATGCCTGTGTGGAGAGAAGGAGAAAAATGCATTGGGCCCTTGGCACAACCAGATGGCATTCTATGAAAAAAGCAATAGAGAGGATGCAGCCAAGCCAACACTGACTGTTCAAGCTGTTTGGTGCTCTCAGATGCAAATTTTAAAAGCCCAGGATTAAAATCAGTCAGTCCAGGTGAACTGGGAAATCATTGCCTTCAAATTGCTCGGCTAAAGGGAAAGAAATGGAAAAATCTGAATGATTTCCCAAACACTGGCTTGCTTCTATTAGGTCTACTGCAATGTCATTGGTAGATAAACTGGGAAGACTGTCTTATCTGAGTCTGTACATGCTGCATACTGGAATGAGACATATTTTAGAAAAAAAATTGCTCTTCTGTTATAAGGTTGCTTTAACGCTTGCAGTATGTTCAGCAATATCTGGTATTTGCTTTTGGTACGGTATTATAAGATACGTGTCTTTTACAACACCCACTGCATGTATCTTTAAAAAAGGGCACATTGGTCTCACAAGAAAAATGCTAAGAAGTACAGTGAGCAAAGCAGGGTTTTGGAAAGCACAGCAGGGCACATTTTTCTGATTACCTTAGTGAGCAGTGGGAGACAGTGTAATTGTCTGTTCAGTGGGGTCAGCACTCTTCGATGCCATTAGTGTTCGCACTCTCTACTAGTTCTCAAGGACTCAAGAATAGGCTTGAGGAAAAGAGTTCTACACATGCAAACAAACAAACACACACACACACACACACACGTAAATACCCATCCTGGTACTAAGCAAGAAATTAAAGTCATGAGATAAGGAAATATAACTATAGTTAGTTTACATCAACTCCTTGATATGCATCTATACCTTTCTAGCAAACTATATTTATTTCCATCTTGTCCATACATTGCCTTTTACATCGATGTCACATACAACTTTCCCCACTAATAGTAAATACAATATGGATCCAGTTTGGGCACATTTCAGCCAGTATGGCACACAAGAAAAGAACTTTACCCCAAGCATGTTCGTACTATTTTATACAAACTAGGATCTCTAATATAGACACTAAATTCCATGACAGTATCCTCTTGCGTTTCACATCTTGAAAGTCCATGCAGTGCAGAAGGCAGACACATGTATATTTACTAGTTTAATTAAAAGTGTACATTTAGTAGTTGCCCATAAAAATTGAACATCTATCCAGTGGCCTAATTGGGTCATTCTAAATTTCTTGTACAGCTAGTCCTTGACTTACAACCACAATTGAGCCCAAAGGGTTTGGTTGCTAAGTGAGACAGTTGTTAAGTGAGTTTTGCCCCATTTTATGACCTTTCTTGCCACAGTTGTTAAGTAAATCACTGCAATTGTTAGTAACACGGTTGGTAAGTGAATCTGGCTTCCCCATTGACTTTGCTTGTCAGAAGGGCACATGTGGTGATCACATGACCCCAGGACACTGCAACCGTCATAAATATGAGCCGGTTGCCGAGTGTCTGAATTTTGATCACGTGACCAGGGGGATACTGCAACAATTGAGAATGTGAAAAATCGTCAGAAGTCACTTTTTTTCAGTGCTGTTGTAACTTCAAACAGTCACTGAGTGGTTGTAAGTCGAGGATTATCTGTATAAGCAATACTAACTTGAATCTGGATCTATAGTGCTATCTTTGACATTGAGTCTGTAGTTTTTGAATGCCACTGTGGCATTGCTAATTCTAAAATAGCAATATGCACTGTTGGAATTTATATTTCTTCCAATTCTTATATGTACCAAAATTCTATTATCACTGTCAAAATTAATTTCTTATTAGTTTGAGATTAAATGTGTCCTACTTCAGTTGTAAGCTGTTCTAAAATTCTGATAGATGAGTTTTATTATTAGTCTGATTTACATTACCATGTTTTTCGGTACAATTCTTTCTTTGATCCTCTTCTACCCACACTAATTTTGTTAACTGATTTTATTTTTAATGCAAATAATAAGTTGCTGTTAGACTTAACCTACCATGTATGCTTTGAACTAGTCCTTCAAGTAGAATTGCAGCTTCCAATTACAGGATGTAGCTCTTGCTTTTTGATTTAATTATAGTAGCAAATGCGGGTTTTTATTAAAGAGGAGGCAAAGTAGCAAATTGAAATTGCAAAAGTTAAAGAAAGCTATTATGAGTGATTTAAATATGTCCTTTCCTTTATATTGTCACAGAGGTCACAGAGAAATGGAAGTGGGAATCTCATTCCATTTCTATAAAATTTAAGCGTTTTATTGTTCTTTGAAGTCTATAGTAGGGTAATGTAGCCATTAGAGGGTGCCACCTAACAGGAAACAAAAGAAGCTGGAATAGTACATTTCATTTTGGATTTTAACTTTTGTTGCAAGGAAGTTTGCCTTTGTCATTCTCTAAGAATTCTTTCATGCTTTGATTGAAGTCACATACCTTGCTAAGTCATTAAGATCCTTGGTTTTATTTTACTGTGATATACAGGTAGTCTTTGACCACTCATTCAACAACTGTCTCAACAGTGCTGAACAAGTGTTGGTTACAAGTGATTCTTGAAGTTCTGACTGTCTCTGTACTCTAGTCATGTGATCACAGTCTGGATGCTTGGTAAGTGGTTTGCACTTAACGATGGTTGCAACATCCTCCGGTCACCATTTGTGACCTTCCCTGCTAACTTCCCACAAGACAAGTCAGTTGGGAAGCCACTAAGGAAGGTTATAAGTTGCTCTAGTAAGTCTCCCTCAGCTACTCGCCAACACACCTTTACCCAGGCCTGCTGTGCTCATACAGTGCCTCTCCAACCACACATATCCTCCCCCACCCAGCAGCAGCCAAATCAGGTAGTGCTTGTGTAGTGCTTCAGTCACCCACATGTCTCTTTCTCCCTCTCCCACCTGGCAGCAGCCACTTACCTGCCTACCAGCCTCCTTGTGAACTTTCTGTGACTTGCAACTTCCTGCCAGCTTTCCCCCATTGACTTTGGTTGATAAAAACTGGCAGGAAAGAACGAAGAAGTGCTTGCTTAATGACCATGATCCTCGCTTAACCACTGCGATGTAGTCACATGACATCAAGCTTTATGACTGCATTGCTTAACATTGAAAATTTCAGTCTAATTGCAGTTGTAACTTGAGGATTACCTACCTGTATGGACCCAGCCACGGTGGTTCACAAACTAGTCCTTATGATTTAGCACAGTGTTTCTCAACCTTGACAATTTTAAGGCATGTGGACTTCAACTCCCAGAATTCCACAGCCAGCGTTGCTGGCTGTGGAATTCTGGGAGTTGAAGTCCACATGCCTTAAAATTGTCAAGGTTGAGAAACACTGATTTAGCATGATATATGAAACCAGGAATTATGTGGTGATGACAAAGTAGATCTGTCGTATCAGGAATGTGCCAAGGATCCCAGCGTATATTTTAGATGCAAGTCCCACTGAAAGTACAGTATGTGTTTTCAAACTATTTCTGTAGTCTATTGCTGATTCAGTCATATTTAATTTTAGCTGAAGTAGTATGAAGTATCAGTAACATATTTAAGAGGATGCAAATGTATGTTTTTCTGTGTTCAATTCCTGGGAAAATAAAAAGCCAACCCAAAACAATTTCATTTTATGTTGTATACATCAATGAAATAACAAACCATGGTAATAAGTGCAGAGCAGCTCTTAGTGTATTTCTAGCCCTTTCAGTAAAAATGTACAATTTGGGCTAAGGAAGAACAAAGAAAAATTCACATTTCCAAACAATTTTTACATGTTTCACTTTTTTCACTCTTTGTTTCACATGGGCTGATTTTAAACATCTTACTGAGCAACAAAGTGATTTGTTAGCTAGAAGAATGTTTGAACCTAATCATTATGTTATATAACCATTTGTATGTGAATACATCCAATTGTGTCTTGGCCAACCAACAATGTTTAACAAACCATGGCTTAAGAGAGGAGTAAAATCTAGCCCAAGAGCTGCATGTCTCTCATCACTATCCTTTTGCAGTCACTACAACTGTTCTAGAGTAAATGGATGTATATATTTTGATCTTTTCCTCTCTAATTTTATAGTTGGGGAACGTTTAAGGGACAAAAACCCTTTTAACCCTGAACCTTGGTCCTTGCTCCCTTCTGTTTTGAGTAATAATAATAATTTATTTATTATTTATTTTAATAAATAATATCATAAGAATAAATAAAAATAAGCAAAGATAATGTTGATAGTAATAGGTGCCTTCAATGCAATTCCAAAACATCTGGAGCACCATTTGAATGCCATCGGCCTTGACAAAATCATCAGTCAATTGCAAAAGGCAGTTATACTGACAGTAGCTTACATCCTGCAACAATACCTTTAATATTATTAAACAGCATCTGGCAAGAACTTGACAGGCGAATTAAAATGCCAAAATCAGTCTAAACATCTGGCTAACTGTGTGACCTATACTTTATAAAATTTATATGCCACTCAACTCCCAGTGACTCTGTGCATTTTGCAATTATTAAAACATTTAAAAAAACCTAAAAGCAGTAGAGACAAGAGGACAATAATTTAATTTTAATAATTTAATATTCACATTTATATGCCGCCCTTCTCTGAAGACGCAAAGGGGAACAGAAAGCAAGAAAGGGACATCAATCATCCTCTCCAAAAGCCTGGGTGAAGAACTAGATCTTTAAGGCTCTTTGAAATCCCAGTAGGATGGGAGCCATTTGAATTTCAGCGGGAACCTAATTCCAGAATGCTCCAGATAAGGCACACTTCAGGGGTTCCAACAGTATGGCCTGGAATTAACTGATGGAACCAGGAGGGTCCCAACCCTGCCAGTTAAAACCAGTTGGGCGGATTCTAGTTCTTGCCATGCTGTGCAAAGTCTGGCTTCCTGAACCCTTCACCGATCTGAATCTTTGTGCTATACAGGTAGTCCTTGATTTACAACTACAATGAGTCCAAAAATTCCACTGCTAAGCAAGACAGTTGTTAAATGAGTTTTGCTCCATTTTATGACCTTTCTTGCCACAGTTGTTAAACGGATCACTGCAGTTATTCAGTTAATAACATAGTTGTTAAATGGATCTGGCTTCCCCATTGACTTTGCTTGTCAGAAGGTCACAAAAGGTGACCTTGGAACACTGCAACTGTCATGAATACATGCCAGTTGCCAAGAATTTTGATCACATGACCATAGGGATGCTGCAAAGGTTGTGTGAAAAATGGTCTTAAGTCACTTTTTTCAGTTCCATTGTGACTTCAAATGTTTGTAAGTTGAGGAATATCATGCCTAACAATGTCTGTTTATTCCTTTATTTGATCACATGTACAGATTTTGGGAGAAATGATTCTGAAGTAATAGGACATAGGTTCTTGTATTTCTATCTATTTCTGCTTTATTTGATTCTAACCTGTGATTATTTGTAATATTTAATGAGAAGATAGTTTCATTTAACCTACTTAGAGGTAAACTTGGTGTTATACTTATTACATTGTTTTATAAAGAATGACTGCCTACAATATAGATAAATGTTGAAAATAATAGGCACCTAGCAACTAAGTGCAGTAATTAATATATGTTAAAACTAATGTGTTAAAATATTTAACATTAAAACAAGGGAAATATGCAAATTATCTGCAATGGAGGGCTCAGATAACAAATGATCTCTATCACCTTTTGACTGCTGTTGGCAATGTTCTTCAAATCTAAAGTGAGAACTTGCTTTCTTGAACATTTATGGATATTATGAACAATCAAAACTATTTTTATACCAAAACAAGGGTAATATTCTAGCTACTTTTGTCACAAAAGTGAGGCTTTTAATCTATATGAATTATTCTGAAATTATATATTATCAAAATCAGTTCAGATTAATGATTACATTTTATAGATTAATTTTATCTGAAATTGAATCTATTACATCCAGTTGTACTTCCCTCCCTCCCTCCCTGTTTATAAAGCCATCCAACTCAAAATTATTCTAGGTGGTATACACTTCGAAGACTTATAATAAAAATAAAGGTGATAATTAAGGAACATACCTCAATAGTCAACACAATATCACTCAAGGGACACTTATTCTAGCTAACTCAGTGTCTGGAGGAAACAGCCAAGTCTTTAAGATCTATTTAAGGGATAACAGAATGGGGCTCACCATGCTGGATGAGGATGGTGGGGAGTGTCATTCAATATACTTACTCAAGATAGAGAACAGTGGCTTTAAATCTATGTCAGTTACTATAACAATCATTGGCATGTAGGCAGCTCTACCTGTACTCTTTTGTTCCTTCCTAAGACATGTGCTGTCACTAATCTCGAAGAGCAGAGATATTTCAGATATTCTTTTTTTCCCTGCACTCCTTTAGCTTTTCTATATCCTGGACTTGTGGTAGTTTGCAAATAATTTGGCTTGGTTTTTAATGAATAATTGGAAGATTAATCTACAACAGGGGCATCAAACTGCCGGCCCGCGGGCTGGACACATCACGACGAAACGTGCCCACCCCATTGCTGGCAATGGGGAAAAAGTTCCGATATGTCGCGTGACGTCATGTGACATCGCGAATTTGACATGTGTGATCTACATAAAAGGGCTACTATTGGTTGGGAAAATTGATTAACTGGGTGGAGGCATGTATTTTAATACATGTTCAAGAATTTCTGTTTCCTTAAAGCTTGGAGTACAGCTTGAGGTACTCCTGAATTTGGCTTTGTTCCCTATACGTTATCAAGAACCTCTGCTGATTTAGCATTTTTTTCTGACATAATAGCTGCCTCTTTACTTGGCAAAATTAAAACTGCAATAGAGCATTGTTCATGCTATAGTTATCTTTGTTGGAGTTACTGTTATATTTCTAATGTGCTTCTGAACAGCTCAGAAATTTTAATTGAGTTAGAAAGCTATGCATATGATTGTGTTTATTTTATACATTTTCCTTCTTGCTTTCAGTCCCAAGATAATCTGTAGTGTTAGAAATTGACATTAAAAAAGCAAAGCAAGAAAGGCAAAAAGAATTGGATTAGTTTAAAAAATACATCGGATCAGAAGGATTATAAAACAAATTTAAAATCAGTGAAATTATTTTATTTTGCCACTCTTCTGAAACAGGAGGGAAGCAATTAAACTTTTGGAAGAGTTTCATGAGCATACTACTGAGCAGTTTGCTTTCATAAGTATACTTTCAGAGGTAAAAGAGAAAGACGTCAGATCATGAATGAAATGCATGTAGAAAAAAGTGGGATAAAATTATTTCAAGTTGCTTAGAACTTTCAGGGCAATAACCAGTTTTAATTGTAGGGTAATAGCTGTTATTTAACCTGAAAACAATGTAAAAATAGCACAAAAGAGATCAGATATAAATACAATGAAATGAATATATTTATTTATCCATACAATATGGATGTGTTACTTCTGACCATATTTGAAAGGTCGATATAAACATTTTTTCAATAAGCCCTTTGAGATAGATTGTATAATATTATCAAACATCTTTTTACAGCTATTTTATTCTGCAGCTATTACTTTTATTTTTTGCTATAAAATAGTGCAATACTCTGCTTTATTGTAAGCTACAATATTGCATTTTACTACTTTACTTACAAGTCAAGCTGTGACCCTATGAAAATGCCTCAAGACAAAAATAATTTTTACAAGTAGATATGATACAATGTGGATTTGGTTTGTGGTAATGGGTATATGACAAGTTCAGTATACTAAAATAACATATCTAGAAAAGTACATATTTAGATTCTTGTTTACATATATACAGTACATTGGCAGACTCCATAATTTGTTTTCTAATTAGAATTAATATGATATAATAATTCATTTTCTAAATAGAAGACGGTGCTCTAGTGAAACTTTTACTGAAATTGAGGGTGACTCTTCAAAAGACTTGAAACCTTGGCTTCCGGTTCCGGAATGCGGCGACACCGGTCACGCCTGGAAACTTCTCTCCAGGCCATCCGGAGTTTCCTTCGCTGGTAGACCCCCTAGGGGGATCGAAAGTCACCCTGGAGGGGCGACCACCGAGGAGGAGGCCGGCTGGTAGATAGGGGAGGGCAGCAGCTTCCCCCGAGTCTCCAGCTTCTCCTTAGGGCCGACGGAGCAAAGATCGGCTAGCCCAATGGTTCTCAACCTTCCTAATGCCGTGACCCTTTAATACAGTTCCTCATGTTGTGGTGACCCCCAACCATAAAATTATTCCAGGGTCATGTGATCACCTTTTGCAACATTGTGACAAGCAAAGTTAGTGGGGAAACCAGATTCACTGAATAACCATGTTACTAATTTAATCTCTCTCCCTCTTTCTTTCTCTCTCTCCCTCTCTTTCTTTGTCTCTTCCTTTCTCTTTCCCTCTCTCCCTTTCTCTATTTCTCCCTTTCTCTTTCCCTCTCACTGTCTCTCTCTCCCTCTTTCTTTCTTTCTTTCTCTCTATCTCCCTTTATCTCTCTTTCTCTTCCTCTTTCTCTCTCTCTCTCTCTCCCTCTGTCTCCCTCTCTTCTCTCTCCCTCTTTCTAGTTCACTTTCCCTCTTTCTCTCCCTCTCTCTATTTCTCTCTCCCTTTTGAAGATCCTTAAAATCCTTAAAAGTTATGCTTGGGTGGAAGACTTTTTCTTTTACAGATGGGGTGGGTGGGCCTGACATTTGCGGGCAGGCAGGACCCTACCTGCCGGCCGCAGCCTCCCCATCATCCTCCATGCCAGCCGGCTCCCTTGCCAAACCTCCCAGCTGACAAGCGCAAATTTGAGGGTCGCCAGCTGACGGGTGCAGAGTTTGGCGCTGTGGCGGCCTCCCCTTTGCCTTCCTCACCGGCCAAAGCGTTGCCGGACGTTCCAGCTGACGGGCACAGGTCCAGAGGTTGCCAGCTGATGGGTGCAGGAAGTCGGCGCCACGGCAGCCTCCCAGCTGCCTGCTTCTTCGGCTGGAGCAGTTACCAGGGTCGCCAGCTGCGGGGAGCACGTTAGTGGCCCTTGCGGGCCATACAAGCCCTGGCAACTGCTCCAGCCGAAGAAGCAGGCAGCTGGGATGCCGCCGCAGCTCCGAACTCCTGCACCCGTCAGCTGGAGACCTCCGGACTGCACCTGTCAGCTAGAACGTCTGGCAACGCTTTGGCCGGTGTGGAGGGCGAAGGGGAGGTGGCGGAGCGCCGACCTCCTGCGCCCATCAGCTGGCGATCTCCGAACCTGTGCCCGTCAGCTGGAACGTCAGGCAAAGCTTTGGCCGGTGCTGAGGGTGAAGGGGAGGCGGTGGAGCTCCAAACTCCTGCGCCCGTCAGCTGGTGACCTCCGGACCTGCACCAGTCAGCTGGGAGGTCGGCGATGGAGCCGGCTGGCGTGGAGGGCGATGGGGAGGCAGCGGCTCAGCAGGCAGGGTCCTGCCTGCCCGTGAATGTCGGGCCCACCCGCCCCATCTGTAAAAGAAAAAATCTTCCACCCAAGCATAAAGCCAGCAGTTCTGTGTCATGGAGGCTTGAGACATAGAGGCGCGGTGCCGTGGGAGGCGGCAGGACGGGGAGAGGGGTTACCTGCATCCTGCCAGCCGAATTCTGGAAGCCTGCCTGAGTGAAGAATTTTAGGGGGTGTTGAAAGGGAGACAGACTGAGGGCTGTATTAAAACCATAGATCACCTTCAGAAGAGAGTTGAAGACTCATCTCTTCAATCAAGCCGGCCTGGCCTAGATCTCCTCGGGTTTTAAATTTTTAAACAAGGCTGTTCGGGTTTTAGAATTGGGTTTTTTAACAGGTTTTTAGTAACAGCCTTGTATTTATTTAATTTAATTTAATTTAATTTTAAATATTTATTGTTTTATATGTTTTTATTGGGTTGTAAACCGCCCCGAGTCCTACGGGAGAGGGGCGGTATAGAAATTGAATAAATATATAAATAAATATAATATAGATGGGAGAGTGGAAGGGAGGTGAATTCGGGGTGGAGCAGAAAACGGGGGGGGGAGGTGTTAAAAAATAAGCACCAAGGTACATGGCGCCTTGCAAGGGATTCCTGAGTGTTCTGCAATTGTTTTTCCTCTCTCCTCTGCGCGAGAAAAACTTTTGCGGTGTAAATCTGAAGCCAGGTGAGGTTCCTGTGAGGTGGTGCAGGAGGTTCTTGGGAGAGGCGAGGACAAGCTTGGTGTTTCCTCTCTCCCAATCCCCTTCCTCTTCTTTACCCCCTTCCCCAGCCTGCCTGCGTACTTAGCTCACGGCTCAGTGGCTTTTCTTTATCTAGCCTAGCCAAGCTTTCTTCCGCCCGCCCCGTTCCCGCGACCTTGGGAAGCTGATCCTGCTTTGAACCTTAGGAGAGGAGGAGGAGTCCCTTCCTCCTTCCCTCCCTCTCTCCCTCTCAAGCCCCCGCGGGCTCGACATGAATGGGCAGGGAAGGGGTCTAGGACAACGTGCGGGTCGGCTCCGCGGGCATCCCGACCAACAGCTGAGTGGCTCCAACTTCCAGCCGCGGAACAGCTGAGTCCTCCAGGAGGCAACGTGAGGCCCTGAGGGGTATTGCAAGCTCTCAGGGGGGTGGGAAGGAAAAGAAGATGGAAGAGAGTGAGGCTGCAACAGAGAAAGCGGTGTCTCGGTTCCTAAGACCATCGGAAATATGTGTTTTCCGATGGTCTTAGGCGACCCCTGTGAAAGAGTCGTTCGACCCCCAAAAGGGTCGCGACCCACAGGTTGAGAACCGCTGGGCTAGCCGATCACCCTGCTGCACCAGCCAAAAGTCACATCGTCATCTAAGCATTAACGACCCACCGCCGATGATCCAGGTGAGATCCCTTTTGTTCCTCTTCGCACCCCTGCTGTTTTTGCCTGTAGAAGCTGTTTGTGCTATTATTTCCCCGTCTGGAGAAAGCGGCTTTACTAATCGTGGGAACAAACAAGGACAGAAAAAATAAATAAATATTCATTTAAAGACTATATTCTATTCCTACTTACATTGTGATGTAGAAAAAACTGTTTTTTTTGTGCTTTTTGGAGCGGTATTATTTCGGCAGAGTATTTGGTTTTCTATTCTCCCTTTAAAGATAGAAAAAAGAAAAAAATGGCATTTGAAGAAGTCTTTGTAGCTCACTGAGGACACCTACTGGTCAAAATTTAATATTGGATTGTTTATTTGGAGATGAGACAGCTTTGGCCTTCAAACTGTTTTTCAAGAAAAAAGATAGTTTGAGCCAGCTGTGTGATCTGTGGGGGTGGCTAATGTTTAACTGTTCAACTGTAACCTTCACTAAAAAGGAAAAGGATTCTTCTTTAACTATTGCTAAAATGGAGAAGCCTCAATCACATTTAAACTGTAAACTTATACTGGAAAAGATCTATGAGGCTAAAGAAGAAATACGTACTACAATAAAAGAGGCTACTACAGAACTAAGAGCCAGAATTTCTACTTTAAAACTTAAAATTGACTTCCTGATTACACTTGACTACTCTACAAAACAGATTATACAAGAAGAGGTTTTAACTGAGGATAAGGAGAATCTTATTTTGCCATACAAGCAAGACCAGGAAAAGCAAAGACCGAACTTCGGACTTCTGAAGCAATGAGGCTTTATGGACAAGAGAAACAGAGGATTAAATCGGAGATCAAGATGTTCTATATCGAATCAAGTGACACTACAAGCAACAAAAAGAGACTTATTATCTGGAAAGGAAGTCCTGTTATGGAAACCTACCTGGCAAAAGAGGAAAGCTAGAATAAGATTCAAAAATGAAAATTAAAATTTCTTAAATTGGATTAAAGGCAACCTAGAACTATGGACTGATCTAAGGACTGAGATTTTGAGTTTGAAGTAAAAAAGATGTCTTACAGTTGGTCTGAATCAATAATTAATTGAATGTTAATTAAATATTGAAATGATTTAAGATTTGATATTAATTTGTTAACTTAAAGAGATTGATTAAGCGAAAGACTAGATATTTAGAGAACAGTTTGATAAATACATACATTTAGATGTGTCTAGGATAGATTAATATTTTTGTTTAAAGATGAGATATTTTTCTGTATAAGGGATTAAAGACAATTTAGAATACTAGGAATGTTCCTTTTAGAATGTTAGGTTTATTTCTATGAAAATTATGATGTAATGGAATGACGAAAATTGAAGAGAGGTTTCAGATTTGAAGTACTAATAGTTAATTGAAATTTAATACGATATGATTTTCTGATATGGATGTTATTAGTCATGATAATTAATTGGAGACTTAAACTTTGCTTAATGGAATGACATGATTTAAGGTATATTATTTTTTTTTAGCTTGAAGAGATGGATCAGCTGATAGATTTGATAGGTATAGGATAGATTAATATTTTACTCTAAATAAGGGAGATTAATGGAAGAAGAAACAAATAAGATTTTGATAAAATTAAGAAAGTAGAACATGTGGAAGGGATATTTGAACTGAAAATGTTTTTATTTAAAGTTAATTTGATTATGGTAGAAATTGATGAAGCTTAAAAACAGGCTCAGGTTGAATAAAATTAAGCTAGAATTGGATATTCTAAATATACTATGCTATTTGAGGGAAAAAGAGAGGGAATATTTGATGTATTGATTATATTATGTATATATGTCTTGTTTTAAGATGTTTGATTACCCCAGCACCACAGTGTGTCCTGAATACATTAAAAAACCAATAAAATTTGTTTAGAAAAAAAAAAGACTTGAAACCTTCACAGTATGAGTGTACCAAAATAATTCATAGCAAATGTGTTGCTGGAGTTGTCTATTTATAGAAAATCCTGAAGATCAGCACAGTCTGAGATAGCGTGCTAAGAAACTTGGTTCTGTGCTTACGACAAAGGTTTTGATAACTTCCTTATGCCTCTTTCAAGTTGAACTTAATGACTCGGTGGATACATCCATGCAGTTTTCTTGGCAACAGTATATTAGTAGTTTGCCATTATGTTCTGCTGGAAAGTTTTTCAATTTTCCAAGCTAGACTACAGCCTTGGTAATTATCAACTTTCTTTTTAAAAATGAAGAGGCCCTTATATACAATTATGAGTGAATTGATTTTGACAGTTAATAGTATATAAGAAGTTATACAAACTTAAATATATTCAGTACAATCCTACAACAAAATGGTCAAATACACTGATTTAAATCCTTTTAGGCAAACCTTATTGTTCAAGTCTACATTAGTTGTAGATTTGATTTGTTCCATTTCTTTGGTGAAATGATTTGATTCAAAATTTGTAAGGGGGCTGATCCAATAATCTGAGGCAAACCTACATTAATCACTAATGTAGATTTGAAAAATGAGGTTTGCCTAAAAGGATTTAAATTTTATACAGTTTTTTCAAAAAAAAACCTTGTTATTGATGGTGGTAAAGACAAACGGTGATAAGTTACATTTTGCCATTTTCTTTCCCATAAGACAAGGGTGTCAAAGTCAATTTCAGCATTGCGGTTGCCCTTGTGGGGCCGGGTAGGTGTGGCCAGGGTGGGTGCGGCCTACTGGGTGGGCGTGGATGGAGTGGGTGTGGCCTACTGGGTGGGCATGGCCAGCTCTACATCGTTCGCTTCAAGGGGGTCTGTGGGGGCCTGGGCAGGAGTGAGACATATCTGAGGGTCTCTGGCAAAAAGAGGTGGGACCGGGGCAAGCACCAAGGCATGGTACATTTCTTCATTCCTCACAAAGGATGACACCTCCCCAGCATGCACCCAGGGGGTGGGGCCAATGCGGCAGGGGCTGGTTCCTTGCTGTTTCTGGACAGCCTTGTGGAGCTAAGACTGAATGCATTTCAGCATAGATGGCCACCACAAAATTGTACATTGGCTCCCAGCTGGCCTGGCCAGGGCCAAGGCAGCAGGGGCCGTTCCCTCACTGTTTCCAGGATGGCTTCGCGGGCCACATGAAACCACTTCGCGGGCCTTGTGTTTGACATGTCTGCCATAAGAAATTCATCCATAATAAAAATTAAAAGCTTAATGACTTAAGCAAGGACTCTGATGTAACTGGTTATTGTAATTACAAGAAGCAAACCAAAAATGTTAATCATCTAACACAGAAGCGGGGAACTATGGCCCCTTTTTGGACTTCAACTCCCAGAATTCCTGAGCCAGTTGGCTCAGGAATTCTGGGAATTGAAGTCTACAAGTCTTAAAGGGGCCATAGTTTCCCACCCGATTTAACACATTAGCCTTGCATACTGTGTAAGGTGTTCAGTATTATTACTATAAATACTAATTATAAAGCCAGAATGCAAAATGAAGAATAAACTTGCTTGTGGATTAGGAATTTGTTTCCTGGCAGCCTGTCCTTTTCTAAGGAACTGTGATCTGTTGAGTCAAATTTAACCTCTGCCTTTTTGTTTTCAAGGTAGGATGTTAATTTATGGAAGAATTGGAATGTATAGCGTGTTGATGCAAAAATGAAACAGATTTAACATATGTGCAGGTTGTAATCCTACAAATATGTGTTGACTGAATGCAAATTATTTTAATAGCTTGATTACAGTTCATGAACCCGTGTACTTGGCTCAATCATGCAATCAAAGTTGATTAGTTTTTCTTCATGTTAAACTGATTACTTTATATTTTAGAGCCTTTTCCCATTTAGCTTCTATTCCTGGAATCATCTCTATTAAATAAGGACTCATCCCTTGAAGTTTTAAAAGCCCCCCCTTTTTTTGCAGAAATTCTATGAAGCTACTAAAGGCTTCTTTTTCATAATTTACTATAATTTATAGTAGGGGTCTCCACCCCTGGGCTGCAGAACAGTACCGGTCTGTAGCCTGTAAGGAACTGGGTCATGAAAGTGGCGGGCTTCATCGGCACATGCACGCAAAACCATCCTCCCCCCAGTCTATGGAAGAATTATCTTCCGTGAAACCTCTCCCTGGTGCCAGAAAGGTTGAGGGCTGCTGATTTATAGTATAGATTTCCTACCATTTGGAAATATGTATATTAGAATGAAACATGTGAATTACTGTTAGTTTACATTGTACATAATTTTAATCTAGTTTACTGCATTTGTTGTAAGCACACACTAAGCATAATTATCATTATTACTACCACTAGAAAAAAAATATGACCTGGAGCAGTTTGAAAGATTTGGGATTATTTGGATTGATATTTAGCTAAGGATCCAATGTTATGAAAGACAAGGAGATAATGAAGCACTTACCACAAATAGCCATGGCCCAAGCCAGTGAATAAAGAACATGACAGAAGAAAAGTATAAATAAAGCTTCTGTGAGGGTATGGCAATGGCCTCATAACTGGATGTCCACTGCAGCTATCCAGGTGATCTCCTCTGGTGTTGCTTCATGCACATCTTCTAGATCAGAGGTCTCCAACCAATTTGATTTGGCGGCCCAGAAAAGAAGGCAGGTACTGCTATGTGCCCATGCACACGCGTAAAAATGAGCTGTGTGTATGTGCACAAATGGGCCATGTGTGAGTGCATGTGCACGTGCAAATGGCAACATGCAAGCACATGCACACATGCAAACGGCTGCATGGATGCAAGTGCTGCAAATGGGCGGCACTGGTGCTGGCGGGATGCTATAGGTGGCACTAGTGCCGGTGGGACACTTTGGGATGGGGCAGCGCTAGTGCCGGTGGGACACGGTTGCTAGTGCTGGCGGGATGCTCGGGGCAGCACTAGCGCGAGTGTAGGGGGTTAGTACATGCACATGTGGGTGTGCACTGGCCATCCCTTCAGGCGGCCTAGTGGCCAAGCGGCCACAGCCCAGTAGTAAGCTGCAGCCCACAGGTTGGCGACCCCTATTCTAGATTTAGGGAACCAGAGAACACACATCATGGGCAATTTTGCACAATATGTTTAATAGTTTGCATATCAGCACTACAATCACAAGGGGAATCTTTCTATTCCCCACTAATAAAGGGCAGAGGCACTTCTTCCAGTATCACACCTAATTCTGTTCGATTTCAACTAGGCCAGACAGGTCAAAACCAGCCAGTGAATGAGTCTGTCAAATGAAAAGTGAATATAGGGCTACTATTACTGTTCCAAGTATTAATAAACTCAACATCTCTCTATAGCACGTGTCAAACTTGCTGCGACACGTGACTTTTTCTATTGTGACTTTTTCTATTGCCGACACCCCTGCTCTATAGATACACTGCTATAAACCTCCCTTTTATGTCCGTTATTACAGTTTACAATAGGAAGAGGGTACAATGAGACTGCTGCTCCTTTTTCTCTTGTGAAAGGCCATTTTAGCAACCATTAGGGAGGTGAGCTGAAGTATGACTGGGCTAAAATTGGGAGAAATCAGGGGTGGTCTGATGGTTCAAATAAACAGTGCTCAAACCACAATAATTTATTTTCCAGCTGCATTTTCTACTACAGTATGTATGTATGTATGTATGTATGTATATATCTTTGAGCTACTCTGAGAGGTATTTGATTTTAAAAAAAATTACAACCAAAGAATTCATTAAAGTGGAACAGTGTTCTAAAAAAATGGGTGGCAACTCCTCTAAGGACTTGTAGAAAAAGAAAAACTGCTAGGATAGTAGCTGTGACACTGTTAGCTCCCCGAATACTGCGCCGCCACCTCCATCTACCGGTAGCAGCACCTGATCCATCAGGGCTTCTCAGGTAAGAGAAAGTCTAAGGCAGAAGAGTCCATAACTGTTTTTCTTAGAGAAAAACATTTAAACAGAATTGGAGGTTTTTGTTTTTTTTATAACTCCTCAAATAAGGTCTCTAAGGTAGCTACTTCATTCCTCCTCACGGTAGGTCCAGGTTTCAACTCTGGGCTGGCGAGCAGCGCAGAGAAAAGGCGGCTTGCAACAAGGAGCCTCTAAACGGAAGCCAGGCCTCCCTCTCCAAAACTATAGTGTCCAAAGCAGCCTCGCCCTGTCCTTAGTTAGAAAAAAAGAGCTGCTGCCACCAGCCCAGCCTCTGCGAAGCACAGCGAAGGAAAATAATGAGACTCGGTTTCCTCCTTCAGCCCTTCCTCCCTTGCTGCTAATCTCTTCCTTTCCGAAAAGGAAAGAAAGCGGCCTAAAGCGCGCGGCTGCCGCTTGTTGCAGCTGCGGCAAAAGCAACCCGCAAAGCTGTAGCCTGTAGCCGTCTCGGTCAGCTCCCTTCTCTGAAGCTCGCTGCAGCCACAATAGCCTCTCCGCCTCGGTCCTGGCCCCACCGCTTCCCCGACTCGACTCGACTCGACTCGCGCTCCCCCGCTCACGTGACCAGTCCGGCAAGTTGGGCGCTGGGAGGGAGCGAGCCAGCGCGGCCGACGCCGCAGCAACAATAAGAGTGAGCGGCGCACACTGCACTCGGGTCAGGAGGAGGAGGAGGAGGCGGCGGCGGCGGGAGGGCATTTCTGTGCCGCTCCGCACTCCGTCCGAAGGTTTTTGTGGGGAGACGAAGCTGCTGCTGCTGCTGCTGCTGCAACTGCTACCCCTGCAGCCATCGCAGCCCCTGCAAAGACAGCTGCCTGCCCGCCGGAACAAGCTGCGGCTTAAGTGAGGCTTTCGAGTCCTGCTTCCTTTGGTCCGCTCGGCCGTTGCTTGTTTGTGGGTGGGTGGACCGCCCCCTTGTGAGGCTCAACGGCTCCCTGTACGCCCCGCCAACCAGCGGCGGAGGAGAGGATGGCGGATCGGCTGTAGCTGTAAGGGCGCCCCGGGGAGCAGCCGCTTCCCCAGGAACAACGCGAAGAGGAGGAAGCCAGCTGAGACTTGGCGGGAAACGAGGGAGGCGGAGATGGCTAACGATTCGCTTCAGGTAAGAAGCCAGACTTCTCGCTCCCGCCTCTATTCCCACCAGAGAGCCGGCACAGCGAGGTTGGGAGGGGAAAGGGCCACCGATCGCTGCCTCCGATGGAGTAGCAACAGATGAGCGGCTGCGGGACGCCTCCTTGCACCTGGTTCGGACTTCGCTCGGCGCCCTTCTCGCTCCTCCTGCCAGCTGGTGGTAGTGCTGGCGACAGGGGCTGCTGGCCATTCCTCGCATTCAGGCTGTCACTGCGCGAGCGGCCCGATCCCCTCTCCTCTACCCCCCCCCCCCCCGCGGCTTGCTTATGTTTATCCTTCCGTAACTACTGGCAGGAGGAAAGGGAGACGGAGAGATTCTGGGACCTAGACTCGGATTGCTGCTTGGTAGCGTCATGGGGTCTCTGTTCCGTAAACAAGAACATTATGCTTTATTGAAACTGGTTAGTAGCATCCTTTGCCCGTGGAAGCCCATTTAACAGATACATAATATCAGTGGGTATGTGTGTACATGTCCTTCTGGCTTGGGTGGGAGATTGGCGAAAGTCTGTAGAAGATAGTCAATTACAGAGTGCCTGCCTTCTACCTCTTGCCGCCTGTCACTACATCTTTCAAAGAGGGACAGAAACAAGCCTGGTTTTAGATGGGATGATAGCTAATTAAAGACTTCATTTCTTTTTTTAACCTTTGAAGTAGACATCTCACAGGTGAGTAATCATGTAGCGAGGTTTGCTGACTTGACTAACTTATTTTGGATGGTAAAAAGACAAAAAGACAAAGACATTGGAAAGGAATCTCCAACTGGGAGAACATGTATGAAGATTGGCCAAACCATTCGTGTTTCACTGGCTGGGGAGCAAGAATGTCCATCTGAGTTAACAGTGTTTGATGAGGAAGAAGATATTGAGGCTGTGGCAAAAACATTGATCCAATGAATGGTTTCTATGAAAGAGCAAATTCCACTATGCCTTAAGGATCATTGGAAAAGGAATAGAAAATATCACTGCCAAATGCTGCAATGTCTTTGTCTACTCCTGTCTCTGACCATACTTGGAATGCTGTTTATACTTCTGGTCCTGACATTTCAAGAAGATATTATGGAATTAGAGCAGTGGAAAGGTTCAGTGGTCGACCCCAATGAAAAGAAGCTACACCATTTTAGATTAAAAGAACATATAACAAAACATATGAAGTTAGGCACAGTATGAAGAGATTAAATAGAGATTTTTTGTTCTCCTAATTTTAGAATTCTCCCCACCCGGAAGCTGAATACTTTGAGATTCAGATAGGAAAAAAAATGGCTTGAGGAAGTGTGCAGTTAAACTACAGAATTCTCTGCCACAAACCGTGAGAGATGTGGGTTCCCAGTTTGAAAAACTTTAAACAGATCCATGGATAATGATGATTGCGTATTATGAGGTCTTTTGTCTCTCAGTATCAATAGGTAGAAATGTCAATTGGAGGGTGCATCACAATCCTGGTTGTGGATTTCCCATTGGTATAGATCTGATGAGGTGTGGGCGCATCAGCATTCTTGATCGGAAGGGCGTTTGGCCTGATTCAGCCTGGCTATTCTTACCTGCTTCTGAGTCTGAATCTGTCAGTGCCACCAGCCTTGGACATTCTGTTCCTTCTTCCTTTGTGTGTCCTATAATGGTAAAACTGAATGAGACCTTTCTTTAACTTCAGAAGGATGTTTCCCCTTTAGGGCAGGCAAAGCAAGTGAAATGGAATATAATTCCTCTTGATTTTTGCTAGGATACGATGCATTTCCTTTCCTTTGAATAATATTGCAAGAGGTGTAATAACTTATCTTTACATATGTTTTTACTTTCTCCCTTGTACTATGTCAGTTTAAGTTTTTTTTGTTTTTTGCTGTCATAAAGCTATTTTCATTTGTTTGGATTTATTGTTTCTTTCTGTGGTATCTGGGGAGTTCTCTTGAAAAAGGAGTTTAAAGTGCTGATGTAAGATTTTTAATCAGAGAGACATGCACAGACCATTTCCTGAAATAAAGCATTTGCTAGGAAAATTTCATTTAGGCAGTGTTATGTGGAATGGGCCTGCGATGGGGTTTTAAGGATTCAGCATATAAGGCTACCTGTTGATTGGAATATTAAAGACTTTCTGGAACTGCTGGATGGAGATTTCTGCTTTGTGGCCAAGTTTCTTGGCCATTAGTCTGCTTTGGAAAGAATGGGAATCTTTACAGTAAAATACAAGATAAGAATTATAGCTAGTATATGATTTGTTGCTTGTTTAAATGATCATTGCCAGCTTAAAAATCGATGTGCTAAAATCATTCTTACTTGTCTGTAGAGCTAACAACATTTCAATTATTAAAGATATGGTGCTGATAATCAAATCCATTACTGTCAGCCCTTACCTTGTACTGTGAACAGTCTATTGAGCTAAAAGGGACAAAACTTCAGATTAAGCCTGACATTGCACTTTATATTGTTTAGCTTGTGGTGTTTAAAATGAAGAACATTTTTTTAGACAAAATACTTCAAAAGATTGCAAAAATGACAAATATAAAACAAAGAGCTAGAGAATAGCTTGCTTTGAACTGTGAACTGAATTTCAGCCTCTTTAGATTATGCATACATGCAAGGGTACATGAGAATGTGCTAAGTTGAAGGCATTAAATGCATGCATTAATATCTGTTTTTAAAAAAGAAAAATAGCTTTAGAATTGTGCAGTTAGCTGAAGAGGAATAGAAATAGAAGTATTTAAAGAAAGTTATAAAGTTCTTTAAACTTCAAATGTACTTTTACTTTCTGAATGACAATATAGTTTTTCAGTAAAAGTTTACATGTTTAAATGTTTTTATCCTTTATTGTCTGAAAGCTTCATTATTAAGCTTAGATTTTTGAAAAGCAGACTTTAATTAAATATGTTGAATAAATTAAAACTGTGATGTAAAATTTTGATATCTTACTTCATCAGTGAGACTGGGAAAAAAACAAGCACTCACATTTCTTACCACATTGTGATATTTAAGATTTGTTTTTCATTTGGAAAAATAGCCATTTACTTACTTATGGGGATGTGTAACATTTAGTTTAGATCTTTGTCTTTAAACGAGACAAATGGGAAAAAGACAGTTCCCTTTTCACAATTTAGTGCCTTCTAGACGTCTAAGTAAAAAAATGTGAAAACCGAATGCAAATGTATTATGTGGCAAATTTTTCCGTTCTTCAATTGGACAAAGTACTATTTCTTTTCTATGGGTAGTTTGTCCAAGCATTTTTAATGTAATGATTGTGTTCACATGATGCATTTACACATAGTTTACTTAGTTAACCCTATTTTCTATATTTGTATGATATATTGGAAGCATCAGCTAATTGTACCAGCTGGGTTCAAATGACAAATCAGGCTAAAATGTGATTGGCTACTTTGTGATTCAGAATGTCATGCAGAGCCATCTATACTAAAGCATTATAGGTAAGATCTTACAATATTAGTTTCTGACTAAGTTAGAATCAAATCAAGTTTTGTTTTTCTGCAGATTCACTTTTTATTCTTGCCTTAATGTAATGTATAACAAATCCCAGGCTTAGACAAATGCTAAAGAATAGAGGCTTAATGTTTTTTAGGTATATTTGCAGTAGTTTAGAATTAACTTTATTTATAGAAATTAATATACAAATGTTTAAAGGTAGATCAATATATGATTTAACAACAAGCCAGCAAAAAATGAGTTTCACATAAGACTAAATTCACAAATCAGAGTAAAGGTGATAAAGTTGTAACTGGTCTCATTGAAGTTGCCAATAGTCCACGAAAAAGTAAAAATAAACAAAAGCACCTGGAATTTAAAAAAAATAGAACCTATGTTTGCTTATTATCTAAATTTGAGGAAGTTCTTCTCATTGGTGCCATCATGTAAGTTAGGTTGGGGGACTTTGAATATCAGGTTTGGACTAATAGCTAAAACCCATGTCTGATAGAGCCAATTTAGGTATATATGGGAAAATCTATCAAACACAGAGGGCCACTCGGCAGTGTATGATATTAAAAATGAGAAATCAATATAATTTTTAAAAGCAGCTGAATTGGTCCCAAAAGGAAATTTACTACCACCTGAATCTAAGATGGGTGATTTCAAAAACTGATTAAAAATAGACAAGATAGGGCCATTTGGATCTTTTGGGGAGATCTCTATTCCAGAGAGTAAACTTCCTGGGTCTCATCTGATGACCTTGATTAATTGATGGATCCAAAGCATGCCAATTTTGTCCCATAATACAAGGTAGAAATGATTGGAGATAGGCAATTCCTCAGATAGCTAGACCTCTTTGTAAATGGTAACCAGCACACTGAATTGCACTCATAAGCTAACTGACAACCAATGTATTTCATGGAACAGGGTATTACCTGGGCATATATCGTGGCATACCTATTACTGTTTGCAATGCCACATTCTGGACTGGTTATAAATGACAGGTGGGTCTTCAAGGGCAGCCCCTTGTAAAGCACATTGTTATTGTCCAAACATGAAGTGACTAGGGTGACTGATTATCCGGAGAGCCTCCCCAATCTAGAAGTGGGTGCAACTGGTACAGCAGAAGAATCTGTGCAAAGACCTTCCTTCCCTTAAAGATAAGGAGCTGACAGTCCAGGAGAATTCCCAAGCTACACACAAATCTCAAAGGGGGAAATACTGTACTAACCCATCTAGGACTAAAGGTGAAAATTTCTGGGACAACAGGTCAAAGTATCCCCAGCCTCTCAGTCTTGCTGAGATTAAATTTAAGTCTGTTCTATATCATTCAGAGCCCTGAAGTCTCCAGATTCCAGCATCATTAGGATGGCCTGGAATTAAGATATAAAACTGATACCACCAGCATATTATTGATATTTGATTCAAATTATTAGATGGCCTTGCCCAATAGCTTCATGTAGAAATTAAACAGAAGCGGTGACAGTATTGATCCTTGAGGCACCCCACAGGTTAGGAGCCTTAGCTTTGATGTCTCCTCCACTGTCAATATCAGTTGGGACCATCCATATAGAAGAGAGCAGAACTACCATAGAACCGGTCCCACTTCACCCCTACTCCCAATAGGCAATCCAGAACAATGCAATAATTAATGGTATCAAAAATCTCTGAGGCATCAAGGGGAACCAAGCCAATAGCAGTAACCCTATCCTGGTTCTTCCAGAAGTGCTGCATGAGAATGATCAATGCTGCTTCAGTACTGTGTCCCAGCCTGAAATTCAACTGAAAAAGATCTATGTCTGTCTCCATCATGGCTGCCTGGAGTAGCAGTTGAATCCCCCTTTTGAACTACCTTTCCTGTAAAGTCTGATATGAAATTAATAGGTAGAAGTTCCATGTGTCTAGATTTCTTTAAAAAATTCATCAGATGCTAAAAAAAAAGTTTAAGAAGGAGCAATAACTACTTTGTTTTCTTCAGTCTTACCTTTTATATATAAGTAGTGTGTCATTACTGAACTGTAATGTACAGATTACGCAGTGTGCAGCAGATATATCTCATGTAGGATGAACAGCATTCATTTTTCATTTTTTACACAGTATTATTTTCATGGTAGGATAATAGTTTTGCCTAAATCTTTGTACTGATTATATGGCCAGCAGAATTTGACAGAGGCAGTTTACATTTCTAGCCATTACAATAATATCTGTAATATGATGGTAAAATTCATGAATGTGAATATTCTCTTTGCACAGAGCCTTAAGAATAGAAGAGGTTGAAGTCCAGCATTTTGTTCCTACTGTAGGGCAGCCAGTAAATGCCTTTGAGATTTGCACAACCAAGACAAAAATGCAGATGTACCTTTCTGCCTAAATACTTCATGCTGTCTTCAATCTTGGAAATAATATGTAATCATCATGCTTAATAGCATACAGTACTCATATTTTTATGGTAAAGTAGTCATAAATTACTTAATACCCTTTTAAAGTCCAAGCAATTTGTGGCCATCTCTACATCTTGCAGCAATGAATTTCATAGTTTAGGTTTGTATTATAAACTGGAATTCTCTACCACGTAGCGCCTATATGAACAGTTACAACTCTTCTGTCCTGAAGTTCTCATGATACAAGTTCATGTAATGATATTGGATTCTGATATCAAATTGAATGAACTTTTCTCCATCTGTTCAAGAACAATTTAATATAACCTTTTTGAGATGCAATCAGATCTGTATTACTTATTCAAAGTGTGGTTGCGTCTGGCACTTGTTTATAACATCACAATATGAGCATTTTAATTTTTAATGGCCTTCATTCCAACAGTTGTGCACTGGATGGATATTTTATTGAGCTATCTATAGGAATTGCAAGATCTGAATAGTCACTACCAGGTGCAATCACAAAAGTTAGGGTTTTTTGTGCTTCAAATTGTACATGTTTATATGTTTGCCATTTTATGCTTGTTTATTTTAAATTCCTCCAGTGTGGAGAGATCATTTGGGAATTGTTGTTGTCTCATTAATCATCCTACATTAATTGATGTTAGAAAACATAGCTTCTGCTTACCTTGAATTGCAAATCATTTATGAACAATTAAGGAGCAGCAGGGAACTCTATTGTCCATTTATTTTACATTTTACTTTGTATTCTTACTGGTTCCTAATTATGATCCAATTAAAAAACTTCTTTCATAATTGAAATAAGTTTGCTCAGGAGATTTTCATCTACTATGTCAAAATGCTTGTAATGGCTGGCTAAGACACTGTGAAAGAAGATAGGAAAAAATATTACAAGTAGAAAATATATGCATGTTCTTTTATCAAGAACACAGGTAGATAACTTTCCCAGTATATAACAGGCGATTAAACAGAATGTCAAGAAATTTAAAGATAATTTGGGTGCTAAAGTAAATATATCCAGTTGTCAATATTTCTGTAATCTAATTCCTTTTACTGTTTTAATAAATCTGGTAATAGTAGACCAGACATGTCAAACACAAGGCCCGGGGGCCGGATGCGGCCCGCGAAGTGGTTTCATGTGGCCTGCGAAGCCATCCTGGAAACAGTAAGGGAATGGCCCCCACTGACTTGGCCCTGGCCCAGGCCGGCTGGGAGCCAAAGTACAATTTTGTGGTAGCCATCTATGCTGAAATGCATTCAGTCTTAGCTCCACAAGGCCGTCTGGAAACAGTGAGGAACCAACCCCTGCCGCGTCCGCCCCACCCCCCTGGGTGCATGCTGGGGAGGTGTCACCCTTTGTGAGGAATGAAGAAATGCACCATCACCTGGAAGTGGTCAGCAAATGGCCCTCGCCTACTTCACATATCCGGCTTGATGGGCTCTGGGGGAGGGGGTTTGGCAGGCAGCGGGGCGCTCTCCTCACAGCGCCAAGAGGCTGAGCCGGGCGGTGCAAATCCAAAAAGAAACGCGAGGCTGCCCAGCTCCCAGCCTGCCCAGTTTCAGCAGGCAGCGGGGTGCTCTCCTCACAGTGCCAAGAGCTGAACTGGGTGGCATGAATCTGATGAGAAGTGCAATGCTGCCTAGACCCCAGCCTGCCCAGTTTTAACAGGCAGCAAGGTGCGAAGTTGACGAGCTTCGCACTGCCTGGCTCAACCTCTCAGCGCTGTGAGGAAAGCGTCCTGCTGCCTGCCGAAACCACGCCCACCCAGTAGGCCACACCCACCCTGGCCACACTCACCAGCCCCCAAGAGCAACCACAATGCTGATGCGGCCCTCAATGCAATTGAGTTTGACACCCTGTAGTAGACTCTGAAAATTTTGATTTGTGGCTATAAGTAGCTGTTAAGAGCTTTACTTTCTTGGTAATTTGCCTGTTCTCCTTACAAGGGAAGCTGCCTAATTCTGCCTTCTTGACCTGGACTGTGGCAACCTATCCACCAAAAAGGTTGTTAACAGCTGAACAGGTTTCCCTTGTCTGATTTTCACATGCCATTCAGATTTTCTGTCCTGGTAAATGGATTGCAGACTGCAATCTTTTTTCTCATGCCTTGAGGATCCCTTTGCAATCTTATTCATCAATCTCAAAATCAATTTGCCTCATTTTCATATATAGTACTTTATTCCTGAAAACATTTTCTAGTCTTCTGCACAAAGATACATTTGAGGAATTAACTTTTCATTTAAGCTATTTCTTAGATCTACTTTAACTCCTCTGTCATCCAGTATTCCAATTTTCTTAGTCATTCTTCTGCTTCTAATCTATTTAAATAACTGATTGTTGATTTTAATGTTAGGTTCCTCCAAAGCATTGTTTGGATCCCTTATTGTCTACTTATATTTCTTTTCTGCAGCCTCATATAGTATTCTTTGCAGTCCCATCTGAATGTTTTTGTATTCAGATGAAGGATCTCTTTTAATAGCCTTAATGGTGCTGATCCTCTGTATCTCCTATAGCATGTGGGAGCTGAAAGGTACAGTTTGTCCAATAGGAATATGCTGTTGCATGATGCTCAGACTTAATGTTTCGGTAGCAAAATAGAGTATGTTTCTATGCTTTGAGTTTCCATGTATTCTCTACAACAGATGCTGTACAATAGCCAACTATATAGATAAATCTTTCAGAGGAACAGTTGTGTGTATCACTGAACATTATGCTTCCCCCCTCCCCAAAGAGGTTAACTAATAGTAATAGAGTTCAGAGTTTTTATTTTCTTTATGTGAAAGATAAATAATTCCAACTCTTTGCATTCCTTGGATTTTCTACTTTAGGGCTTGTTATGTCTTTCTCCATATGAACTAAATGTAAGACTGTTTGGCCTGGCTTATGGATTCAACCCTACTCTTGATTTGGAGGGAAAGTTAAATTATTGTGTTCTTTCCACTGCTGGTTGTGCAATCTGAAGTGGTGATTACCAAGTGTGTACTAGTATAACAGTTACATGGTGACTGTGCTATGGATGGAAGCTGTGTGGAACATTCTCTGAAGGAGCCTGACAACAGTAATTTGTAACCTCTGGCTTGAACCAAGGTTGAATCTGTCTTATTGAGGAGAGAAGCTTTACTTTTTATATAAACAATTCAGATTGAGTTAATGGAGAGGATCAAGTGTTCCACTTTGGAGTTGCAAAGCTGTTTCTTTTGCTTCTCCAAATCTGTTCCCCAAATTAGGAAAAAGAAAGTGCATGTGAAAAAATGTGTGTGGCGAAGGGAAAAAAGTGCATGTGAAAATATTTGAGGCACCAGATTCAAAATGCGGAGGGAAAAGAGAGGGTGTTGTGTAGATAGTCAGAAAGACCCTGACAATCCATCTGAAGGGAGAAATCCTGCAAATGATGTTAATTTATCTCCTGATGCAAGTTCCCAGAGAAACCCTGAACAACTCAGTTAATATGTTCCTATATCAACATTTAAACCTGATTCTGAGTAGTTTCATTGTTTTAATTTCTATCCAGCAAGTCCCAGAAATTGTAATCTTGGGGAAGAACTAAGAGTTCTTTGCTATGTTTATTTATAATTTATTCTGTAGATGCCTAGGATCCCTTAGCTGAAATCCATTATTGTTTGGCTGGCCAGCTTAGAGACCACCCTGTGGATATTGGCTGTGTCATGCATAAAAACAAGTCATAAAATGATTTGTTTGGCTTGGACAATGTGATATATGAAGCCCCTACTTTCGTATAGATTTATGTGGGAACAAAGTCATTACAGCTTGCTCAGCAAATAATAGTTTTAAGACCCTGTTCTAGGATTATGTTGACTGTTGATTGCAATCCTATTTTTAATTTGCTGTTTACTGCTGTAAACATGACAGTCCTGCTTTCCTTGAATACCATTAATATCCAGGGAGTACCTAGATTACACTAAGTTTTATTTGATTTAAAAAAAACAAAAAAAACCCAAAACCTCTGCTTGGCGTTAATGCCATTTTTCTTTTTTAAATTTACTGCCAAGGCTCAAGTCTCAGAAACAATTTGAATATTTATATAGACAGGGATCTACTATGCAACAACTTTTCTTTTTGTCTGAATTAATAGTAAATAGTAAACTGTAGATAAATTAAAGTTATGTGCATACTGTATAAACGTATACATCCGAAAGGTAGAATTGAACTATTGGCCAAAGCAGATAAGATGCATTTTATTTATTTATTAGATTTATTTGCTGCCCATCTCATTTCGATGCTATCTGAAGACTTAAGTCACTGTCTATAAATATTTTAGAGTAAGCTTTACTATATGGTTATAAAGGACAGTGTTCCCTTCTTCAATATCTGAGATTGATACTAAGTGTGGGTAGCAATTATCTGTTTATATTTTAATTTAAAACAAAAAATCAAAAGCATTTTGGAAAGTTGGTAATGACATTGAACAGTAAGGCATTTCCTTCACTTCAACAGTGGACTACCTATCTGAACCAAGGATGTAAATATTGCGATGGTCTGAAAACCCACAAGGTTATCACAATTCAGGTGCTGTTTTTAATGAAATCATTCAATTCAATAATTTTTTAGTAGAATGCCAAATAACATCTAGTATTGCTTTTAACATTCGAATCATACAGCTTCATGTTGCTGTTAAGAATAATACATTTTTACCATTAGACTTTTTTCTTCCTGTGAATGAGAAAAGATTTTAAGTGACATTGCTCAAAACTTAAGTTTCTAGTATTGCAGCTGGTTTTTTTTTGTTTTTGTTTTTTAAAGAAATGACTTGTTGTTCTCAGACCTTTTTGAGTTGCCCTATACCAGTGATGGCAAACCTTTGAGAGACCAAGTGCCCAAACTGCAACTCAAAACTCACTTATTTATTGCCGGGTGCCAGGTGGGCGTGGCTGTAGTCATGGCAGATTGGGTGAGTGTGGCCAAGGTAGGCGTGGTCACCTTGATGTTGCTCATGGGGAGGGACGCCTGTGGGGGCTGGGCCGGGTTGGAGGAGATCCAGGGGGTCTCTGGCAGGTGGGGCGGTGGGTAGGAGGCTCATCCTGTGGGGTGAGGTGAGGCAAGGCGAGGCAGGGTGGGGCACCATTGTCGCATGGCAAGGCGCGACAGGGGCGACTGCTGCCTGATACCATCGGCCCCCACACACAGGCCAGCAAGCACATGAGCAGCCACAGGCTGCCGGCCCCTCGACTGGCACACTCTGGGTCTCCGCAGCCCGCCGCCAGCAGTTCAGAGAAGCCATCTCTTAGCTGGAGGGCTGGCCAACAGCTGAGGAGGCGATGCAGTGGGTTGTGCCCGGGACAAGGAGAGCATGCGAGGCCGGGAGGGATGGGGGGGAGGGAAACCAGCCGTGCTGAGATGCATCCAGCCTCATGGGACCTCAGCGAGTTAGCAGATGGCTGGTTGAAGAGGGACGGTTGCCATCTCCAGGGCATGGCGCGCATGCCCACAGAAAGGGTTCTGAGTGCCGCCTCTGGAACGCATGCCATAGGTTCGCCACCACTGCCCTATACGTCTACATAGCTGCAATTCTGGGGAAGTTAGAAATAAATACCATAGAATTCATTGAGAATTGTTTCCAAGAAAATTCACTCAATTCTAAACAGAGACACTAGGATATATATTGATGTCATCTACATCAGCCCAGAGGCACAAAAAAAAAAAGTTCAGTATTGCAAAGGTATGTCTACTGCTGGTATATAGACTGTTTGGTTCTGAATCTTGATTCATAGTTCTATGTCAAGGGGATGAGTAAGCTTAAATGGAGTAAAATGAATCACTTCACCTCAGAGGAGCTTCCACTGCAAACAAAACAGAGTTACCATCATTATTTAAAAAAGGAATGTCAAAGACATTGAATACAACCCCCTAAATGATATAATAATGTCAGATCAAATTCAAGGCAAACCAATCAGTATTATGGTGATCCTAACCTATGTTCCAACAGCAGAGGCAGGGTATAAACAGTTTGAACAGATGTAACTATTTGCAGCATCTTGTAGATACAACACTGGCGAAATATATCTTACTAATTATAGGAGACGGGAATAATAAAATCAGAAGTAAAATAACATCTGAAATAATGAAAAAATGTTACCTTACTTTATAAAATGAAGCAGGAAACAGTTCTGCCAGGCATACTAAATGTTTATAGCAATTACAATTTTTCAACCACTTAAAAGAGGACTCTGCACATGGACATTGCCAGATGGAGAATATCAGAATGAAACTCTACATCAGACATGTCAAACACAAGGCCTGGGGGCCGGATGCGGCCCGCAAAGTGGTTTCATATGGCCCGCGAAGCCATCCTAGAAACAGCGAGGGAACGGCCCCTGCTGCCTTGGCCCTGGACCAGGCTGGCTAGGAGCCAATGTACAATTTTGTGGTGGCCATCTATGCTGAAACGCATTCAGTCTTAGCTCCACAAGGCCGTCTAGAAACAGTGGGGAACCAGCCCCTGCCATGTCGGCCCCGCCCCCTGGGTGCATGCTGGGGAGGTGTCACCCTTTGTGAGGAATGAAGAAATGGACCATGCCTTGGCACTTGTCCCAGTCCCACCCCCTTCTGCCAGAGACCCTCAGAACTGTCCCACTCCTGCCCAGGCCCCCACAGGCCCCCTTGACGCGAACGATGTAGAGCTGGCCATGCCCATCCAGTAGGCCACACCGACTCCATCCACACCCACCCAGTAGGCCTCACCCACCCTGGTGATACCCATCCGACCCCCCCGAGGGCAATAGCAATGCTGATGCGGTCCTCAGTGAAATTGAGTTTGACACCCCTGCTCTACATACTCTATAGGCAAAGATGGAAATTCTTTTTTGTCACAAAAACAAAGCCAGATACTGACTGCAGTTCAGATTGTAACATTCTTGATTCAGAATTAGCACTTAAATTCATAAAACAAATACCATATAAACAATATCAGCAATATTCCACATGATTGCATTATGAAGGTAATAGGTTAAATGTATCAGATTTGATAAGCACTGTATATGCCTGAATAACTTTGGGCAGAAATTCAAGATATCACACAGGTGAAGCAAATAAAGGTATCTTGAAATGCAAAATAGTTATCTCTTGATATACTGAAAATACTGCCCCTCCCCAAAAACTCTGAAAGGCAATAAAAGCAGAGGAAAATTATTCCAAATAAATGCTGAGTTCTAGAGAAGAGCAAAAGGTAAGGTGATACAAGGGGTACAAAAAACTGAAGATAACTGAATATGAATAGGTCCTATTATTTAACAGAAATTGTGATTACTAACATTGCTTCCTGGACAAGAGACATATTTAAAACAACAGATATATTTAAGAAAAAGAGGGAAACGTTTTATCAAGTCTGGACAATGTTAGATATTAAAGTATAGAGACATCACATTGACAATGAACAATGTATTGTCAAAATTATGGTTTTCCCAGTTACGACTTTTTAGAGTGATGAAAGTTGGATCATTAGAAAGACTAAACAAGGAAAAATGAAGCTGCTGCTCTGGAAAATTGTTGAGAATATTTTGGGCTACATGAAGGACAAATATTAATAGCAAACTTAAGACTTAGTTATTTTGAATATATACTGGAAAGACAAGATTCATTAGAGAAGACCATAGTGCTTGGGGGGGAAAAAAGCAATTCAAGGCAATGTTATTAAATTATATAAACATAAATTTTACAAGAATTTTAAAAAGTAATTATTAACAGATAGTCCTAGTGAAATGTAGTTCCTGGATCACAAAAAGTCAGAGGTCATTGAATAAGAACAACATAGATAGATAACATGACTTCCTTCCAAGAAAATATACATAGATTTTGCTGCTCAGTACATAATAAATTCCCAATCCTGAGAATGTTGTGGTTGCTTTTAAATCAACAAGCAAATCAGGTAATAATTCTCAACATAACTAAAAACCCATCAGGAAGTATTGCTATTAATTACCATTTCTGTTAAATAACAGGATCTGCTTGGAATCAAGAATCTTTCACTTTTTTATAGAATAGCTTTTAGTTTCCTGTATAGAGTTGACTGACAGATGATGGAACAATCTCATTTGCCTTCTGTAGACTAATTTGTGTCTAAATTTTAAATCCCCTGCACGTGCTCAGGCTACATATGGACAAGGATTGTGGAATACACATGAGTTCCAAATGTTGAAATGCAGGCTATAAAGTTGAACAATAGCCTGCATAAGAAGGAAATTATTGATAAGTCTGCTTGGTTATGTTGTGATGAATTGTGAAATTAATACCAATCATGCTTAGTTTGGTGTATAACAGGTTTGATTTTACCATATAGTTTGAGGATTTACGATGCCCATCTAATTAGATATAGTTAATCAATGCTGGATTAATGCCCAGTTTAATAACTACAAGATAACTAAAAAGAGAAAAGGACAGGATCTTTGGCATCTTTAGTTCTCAGCTAAAATTATTTCAGTGTTTTGTCAAGGGCAGTTGCTGAATCTGGACATTATGTTTTGGTTATAGACTTTGTTCTCTTTACAGGGATACCAGTAACAAAAAGCTACACATAAAAGACACAATCCGCAGTCAGAATCAGATGACAGCTTTGTTCCTATATTAATTTATTTAATCAACAATGTTTAATATTTTTGACTAATAGCACAGTTAGGTCGTATTCTGAAAATCTGAGAAATAGCAATATCAAAACACTTGACAGCTACTTAGGAAGGGAAGCATACTTTTATTTTGGTACTTTTGGGCAACTAATGGCTGCAGTGAGTGCAGCAATGTCATTATGATATTATACATGTAAGTAGGACTAGGATTTTCAGAGATTGGAAAAAAGAACCCTTTCATTGTGATAAGCCTTTCTGCTGACCTCTTTTTGCTTTTACCAAAATTATGTTTGTATTTTGGGGCATTAAATTTCACAGCAAAATTTCTGCAGGCCACCAAAAAGTGGTCAGGGTTAGTCCATGGTTATTTATCTTTATAGGAAAGGACCATTACAATCTACTGAGCTATTAGGTATTGGCCATCCTATGGGGGGGGGAGGGAGTGGGAAGAATTTCAGAAGGAAATCCAATTCTGAAATTATGTATACTTGGTCAAGAAATTCAGTCTTGTCATTACCTGAACTGAGGTCACAGATGCTTTTTTAAATTAAGTGATACATATTCAGTAATTTACCAAAGCCAGGATAATTGTATTACCACTTAACATTGCCTTTGAAATGACAGCTGCAACTATTTTAATTGTGTGTAATTTTCATTGCCTGATTTGTTTGCTTTTTATTTTCCTTCAGTTTTGCATCACCCCCCCAACCAGATATGTCTGTCTGTCTGTCTGTCTGTCTGTCTGTCTTTCTTTCTTTCTTTCTTTCTTTCTTTCTTTCTTTCTTTCTTTCTTTCTTTCTTTCTTTCTTTCTTTCTTTCTTTCTCTCTCTCTCTCTCTCTCTCTCTCTCTCTCTCTCTCTCTCTCGCTCTCTCGCTCTCTCGCTCGCTCGCTCGCTCGCTCGCTCGCTCTCTCTCTCTCTCTCTTTCTTTCTTTCTTTCTTTCTTTCTTTCTTTCCATGGCTTCTTTTGATTAATTTATTGCATCCAGACTCTGGCCCAGCCCTGATAAATTAGATTTTACAAATGCAATGTTATTTGACTTATTTTTTTCTCTTAACAGAATAATGCAAATATTTCTTTGGAAATGTTTATGCAGTTCTTGCTTCTCATGTCCCAGGAGCCTCAAATTACTTCCTTAGTAACGGATTCAAGCTGTCTTTCTCTGTGTCTAAATAGAAGAAAATGCAGAATTTTTAACACAGAGCAAAACCTAAAATGTAGTTTGGCATAGGCACATTTACCTGATGTGAATAATTTTTAGGTTACAAAGAGTGAGCTCCCAAATTATATCTTCATAGCCACCAATCCATCTAAATATATTAGTCTGCCTGCATATCTCAAAAACTTGAGACTGAAATATGGTTCATTTCCTATGTATATTTTCTGTTTCCCAAAACTGTTTACAACAAAATTTTACTAATACATTTTTTTCACCTGAGAAAATCTATAAGACTCTAGACCAGTGTTTTTCAACCTTGACAATTTTAAGGCATGTAGACTTCAACTCCCAGAATTCCACAGCCACAGTGGAATTCTGGGAGTTGAAGTCCACATGCCTTAAAATTGTCAAGGTTGAGAAACACTGCTCTAGATATATGTGTATAGTTTTGCAAGCACAACGGTATGCCTAGAATTGGGAGTTTCTGGTCACAGTGGCTACTGTCTAGGTTGGGTTTATACATGTTCAGCTTCCAGTAATACATCCCAGCCCAAACTGCGAGATATCTCGCCACCCAACAATTCTTGGAGTGCACTATCTGTATGAATGTATGTTTTATAGCTAGAGCTCAACTTATGACTGTAATGGAGCCTGCCCATCATGGTTGTAAGTCGTGACAGTTGTAAGTTGGATCACCCACGTGATTCACCCTTTTTATGACCTTTTTTGTGATGATCATTAAGTGAACTCAGCCAACATAAAGCAAACAACATGGCCGCTAAGTGGACCAATGGTTCCCTATGGGCCGGTTTTGCCAAAAATCAGAAGTAAATGCTGATTTTTCAGCAAAACCATTATAAAATGTGGTCACGTGTTTGTGGGATGTTGCAAACAGTTGTAAATGTGGGCTGGTTGCTGAGCATCCACCATGCAGACACATGACTGCACAGGATGTAGCTGGATGTCAGAGCTGGGTGGTAATTACACCCAGAGAGAGATCCATCGTAACTTTGAACAGTTGCTAAACAACCAGTTGTAAGTCAAAGACTGTCTGTATTTTGTTGTATTGGTTTGAACTTGTGGGACCATGAGACTTTAATAGCTGTAGAACAGAGAAAGGTGACCTGTAGTATTCCATGTTTTTGAACTAGAATTCAAGGCATCCTTCATGATTTGTGCAGCTATTGAGAGTTGCAGTTCAGAAATGCATGGAATGCTTTATGCTGTTCTACCCTGCAGTATACACTTTTTCAGCCTCTTGCCTGGAGACTGATTTGCTTTTCACAAAATGGAACTGAAACCAGAAACTGATGCCCTGTAATGCTACATTGCATGGGGTGCGTGTGTGTGTGTGTGTGTGTGTGTGTGTGTGTGTGTGTGTGTGTGTGTGTGTGTGTGTAAAAAAGGGCTTCATGTTGGGCGCTTGAGAAGTGAGAATGAGAGCTCATGTGTCTGCCAAGGCTCTTGTGTGCCTGTTTAGTATTTCCACATTCATCTTGGGTACAGAATATTGTCTGGAAAAACAGAAGAACTGCTTGTACTTCTCAATGCTCAAAGCTTTGAATCCTTTCTGCGATGGAGGTGAGAGAAGCAATGGGGTTCTTTTAGTGTGTGTATTTGTGTGTGTGTGAGAGAGAGAATGAGATTCTTCTTTGAATACAAAGTGCCTCTGATTGCTACATCTGCCTGCTTCTGATTTTGAGAAGCTGTTCTGGTGGCTTCACTGCAAGGCTAAGCTACAACTTTTCTGAATGGCTGTTGTTGTACAAGCAGACAGTTTGCTATGGATACTCATTTCTTATAATATCTTTGCTATATATTGGCTCTGACTGGCAATTGGCTAATGCTGACAATGTGTTAATCAGAGCTTTATTTTCATAAGTTGTCCATTCCTGCAACTTTGTGCTTAAGTAGCTGCAAGTGAATGATGTATTGGGAGATGTGGGGAATCCACTGTTTTCCATTCCACTTTATGGATGCCACTTGGAACAAAACAGTATGATTATACTATAGTCCTTGGTCCTTGGATTTGTCTGTACACATATAGGAAATACAATTTCAGAATAGTATGAAATAATTAGAGACATGTTCTTTTTCAAAGATATGCTGTTATCGGTATTAAAGAACAACAAAATAGTAAACAAACCTTGAGGTACAATTTTGATATACTTGATTATTATAATGTAATAACTCAGTTGTTAGGCCTGATTCCCACACTGAGCCAAAATTAGCAAATTTTCGAACTAAATCAAAAGTACATGGATTCAGAAAGCAATGGATTAGAAAACTGAGCAAAACCCAAGTACCTTTGCAATAAAAAAGATTTAGAAATCTAGTTTATGTATTCAATCTTTCAAGAGCTAATTTAACAATAGAAGTCTTTCATATTTTGAAGAAAGGTTGATATATTTAATAATCTTTCCCTAAACAATAATTCCTTCTTATCTCTGGCTTTATATTATATTTCATAGTACTATATTCAAAATATCTGTAAATTGCTTTGTGGATTCAGGCTTATTATGACTCCTACAAAGAAGGGGAAGAGACAAAGAAGAAATCAGTGTTTTCTCCAGTACAGGAGATGGAGAATCCACCAATGGGTTTTCTCTGTCTGCCTGCTCATAGCCAAACTTGACACGCCCCCTCTTGCTAGGAGATCCAGTCTTAACTTGGTCTCAGCTCTTGAAGACGTCTCAGGTTTGACTCTCAGCAGACAGCAGGTTAGAAAACTCCATTGGTGAATTCTCCTTCCTTTAGTTATCCTCAATATTTTACTAAAACAACAATTTGGAATCCCCTTTAACAAAATTTCCCCACAAGCCCTGGGCTCAGTGCTAACTCAATCGTGATTGAGGGGTGGGGGGGGAGGTCTTTGCAGCTTTCCTACTTTCCTTTCCCCAGGGCTCTGGGGAAAACTGACAAGCAGGGGCTGCTCGAAACATATCCCACATTCTTCTCCCCCCCTTTTCCCCCTTCATTTCTGGTGCTCAATTTCAGGCTGCAGGTCTGAAATTCAACCTTGAATTCAGACCGTTGGAACATCTCAGGCAGCCAGGGACAGTCGCGGACACCATTTTGGTTGCCGCTACAGGCAACAAAGTCAATTTAAGCCTCGTTTTTGCCTGCCACTTGGAGGCAGTCCCACGAAGCGTATTTTCGGCATAGCGGTTAGCACTGCCACAGCGATTGCCCCAGCACCAGGATCTTGCTGTTAAGACCGTGGAGACCATTCTCAACTGAGAGCGAGTCGCGGCCACCATTTTGGGGCCGCCGACATGGGCAAAGAGCCACGAACAGCCTTCTTTTCAGCGTTTCCAGCGCTGCTGTCCTATCAGTGGCTCATTTTACACAGCCCTTTTTAGGGCTTTAATTTCCAATTTCACTGTTGTCCCCTGGGCGTAAATTGCAGGATCATCTCCTGACGGCCGCCATCCTAAATGCCACGTAGGGGCCTCTGTAGGCCCAACGAGATCTACTCACTGTAGTTGAGCGGCCATCTTGACCGCCACATGGGGGCTTCTTTGGGCCCAACGAGGCCTACTCATAGTAGTTGGCCTGACCTAGGCCGCATCTGGGGTGTGTCTCTATTACACTGCACCTTCTGCAATACAAATACAAATTGTGTAGCCACCAATTGAGACCTGATCCTTCCTTTGTCAGGACTCCTTTGTCCCTTTCAGGCCTCTGCGCCCTCTTGGGGCTTTTCCTTTTTTTGCTGGTGCACATTGACTGGCCACCTAAGGCCTCCGGACGGAGCCCAGAGCAGATCCCCAATCGTGCCTTTGGCATCTGACTCAATTGCCGTGACCAAAGCCCAGATAGAATTTTTTCTGGTCAGGGGAGCAGTCTTGTTACTTGTTCCAATCTCACTTCCGCCAACTGCTTGCCTGCCAGAGCTTCACCTCGGTTTCCCTGAGACTGCTCAACCAGGATGGAGGGCTCCACGATGCCTCAACCCATGAGTACTGCCTCTCCATCCTCCAGTTATGGCTGCTATAAATCCTCCGAACAGGAGGCGGCAGGCAAGCCCAAATCTAAGACTAAGACCACACTCAAGAAGTCTTCCAAGTTGGCGGAAAAACAAGCCAGGGGTAGGCACCAGGCTCTGGAGAAGGAGTTCTCCAGAGTGCAGAGGCAGGCCGGATTAGAGACGGATCAATTGGTGGTCCCTGAATTTGACCTTCCCTTAGGCCCTTCAACTTCGGCTCAAGGCGTGTGGTCCCTCACAGGGACGCCTGCCACGCTCAGCTCGCCTTCCACATTGGTTCAACACACAACAACAGCTCCAGTCCAGCCCCAGAGGCCACCTTCACTCCTACGGCTGTAGGACTCAGGGGACCGGACATCGGAGACATTTTCTCCGACGGCCACCTTGAGGCCTTGCTATCCAAGGTCGTGGACTGAGTTCTAGCAGAACGTTTCTTCCATACACCTGGTTAGGGGGCTTCCACATCAGCCATGCCACCGTATGTTCCTCCTATGGGGCTCCCTATACTTCAGGATCCCACGTCTCCCACGCACTCCTCCATGAGCGGCTACTCTTCCCCACAAGGTGAGGAACAGCTGGACTTTAATCTGTCAGAGGAGGAGGAACTTCCCCCTGAGCCCTCCCTTTCGGGAGGCCTGTTCAATCCAGCCCTGTTACTTACACTGCTTTGCAAGGCCACATCAACGGCAAACATAGGGTCCGATCAGTTCCCTCAGCCACAGGCAACATTGGATTCCAGCCCAAATCTGATATTTTTTTTAAATGGTGGCAACCCAACATCATGTTCTGTGCCCCTCAATTTTTCTTAAAGGGATCAAGAAACAATGGGCCTCCCCTTCCTCCTTCCCTTCTATAAGCGGGACTGACAAAAAGATATTTAGCACCTCCACAGACCTCACTGATGCACTGGAGGTCCCCAAGGTAGAGGAAGCCTGGACCCCTCTGGTATCCCAGACTGCGGTCGCTGGGGACATGTCGGAGGCGCTCAAAGCGGACGACAGAAAATGGGACCAAACTTTCTGGAAGACCCATCAATCAGCAGCATGGGCAATTAAAATGGCCACTTGTGCATCCTTTTTTGTCCGGATTACCCTTTTATGGCTTCGTCAGCTTCAGGCCAGAGTCCCTGCTGAGGACATTCGGACCCACCAGGACCTAAGCAAAATGGTGGCGGCCACTGAATATGCTGCAGATGCAACACTTCAGTCGGCCAACTTTGCCTCTAGGTCTCTAGCATCCAACATCACAACTAGAAGGATGCTATGGCTGAAACACTGGTAGGCTGACACCAAGGCCAAATGGCGTCTAGCGACTGCTCCCTATCTGGGCAATAATTTATTTGGGGATGCCCTGTCTCCATACCTTGTGGAAAACAAGGACAAGCGGAAGGTCATGGCTCACTTGAACAAACGGTCCGACAAACGTCCTGCTCCATATTTTCGTAGGTAGTCCTTTCGGCTGGAAGCAGGCCCAATAGTTACTCAGCCCTCCCGCTCATACGCTACCAGACAGGACAGACTGTATGACCGTCCTTATGACAGACCAGGCTTTCAGTCCAGGCAGCAGAGCCAGTCTAAGCGGCCATTTCGAGGGGCAGGACGCCCCTACAGGAGGTCCAAGTGACTCTTACACTGCTCTTCCCATCGGGGGAAGGCTGGCCCACTTCTTCCATCAGTGGGAACTCACTTCCACGGACAACTGGGTCTTACAAACGATCCAGTTTGGTCTGTCCCTGGAGTTTCTAGCCAAGCCCCTGGACCGATTCATTGCCTGTCCCATTTCCAGGGATCCACTCAAACAGGGACTCATGCAGGAGGCCATTCAACATCTTCTAGAGATTCAGGCCATAGAACCGGTACTGCCGGACCACAGGGGAGGGGGATTCTACTCCGTCCTCTTTGTGGTTCCCAAGGCCTCAGGGGGGTGGAGAGCGATTCTGGACCTCAAAGATCTAAACTATTATATCACTTACAGAAAGTTCAAGATGCAATCACTCCAGTCCATCCTGGGGGGCATCAGACAGGGAGACTTCCTGGCGTCAATAGACCTCACGGAAGCGTACCTCCACATCCCTATCCATTCAGCTCACCGGCGGTTCTTCAGGTTCTGTTACAGGGGCAGGCATTTCCAGTACAAGGCCCTTCCTTTCGGCCTTTCCTCGGCACCCAGGGTGTTCACCAAGATCCTGGCCGTACTAGCCGCCAAGTTGAGGAAAGTACCAATACACGTCCAGTGTTACCTGGACGACATCCTGATCCAAGCATCATCCTTCCAGGCAGCTCAGGCGGACCTGAAACTCACCACTCAGGTCCTCCAACAACATGATTTCTCAGTCAATTTCCAAAAAAGCCAGACGGTTCCCTCATCCAGGTTTCTGCACCTGGGAGCCGTCATAGACACCACAAACTGCATGGTCTATCTCTCCCAGGAGCGATTGGTCAGCATCAGGGACCTGGCTCACCAGATGGACAGGGACTGTACCGTTCCACTGGTCTTACTCTCCCAACTGTTGGGAAAGATGGTCTCCTGCATAGCCATAGTTCCCTGGGCCAGGCTTCACTTGCGGGACCTCCAATGGTTCCTTCTACCATTTCAGCGGGTGAATGCCAGCGCATCGAACCATCAGGTCAGGGTCCTGCTTCACATCCTCAGGTCTCTGCACTGGTGGTTCTCACAAGCGGTGACCAAGGGATCACCCTTCAAGGAACTGGACCACATCACCATCACGACAGACGCCAGTCTATTCGGTTTGGGAGCCCATCTACAGTCTCAGTTTGCCCAGGGCCATTGGTCCCGCGCAGACTTGAGACACATCAATTAGCTGGAGCTCAGGGCCATCCACTTAGCTCTTTGCCAATTCAGGCACTGGATCAGGGGACATCACGTTCTAATCCTTACGGACAACGTGGCGTCCAAGGCATACGTCAATCATCGGGGGCACCAGGTCCAGGTCCCTTATGTCTGAGGCATGGCTTCTGGGTTCCTGGGCAGAGTCCAACCTGGCCTCTCTCAGGGCCAAACACATTTCGGGGGTCGAGAACCAGCAGGCAGACTTTTTGAGTTGCTCTACGGTGGACCCCTCGGAGTGGGGGTTGCATCCGGATCTGTTTTCCGAGATCTCCCACAGGTTCGGCCATCAGATCTTTGACCTGTTTGTGTTGTCAACCAATGCCCACTTCCCAGGTACTACTCCCGCTATTTTCTTCCAGGGGCGGAGGGGACGGACGCCTTGCGGACCCCTTGGCCACAAGGTCTCCTCTATGCCTTCCCTCCCACTCATACCGGCGACCATCCGCAAACTACTCCAGGAGCAGGCGGAAGTGATCCTCATGGCCCCGTACTGGCCACAGAGGCCGTGGTTTGCCGACTTGGTGAATCTTTCCCGGTCTCCTCCATGGAAGATTCCTCCACATCACGTGTCCTTATACCAGGGGACCCTCCAACACCCGGACCCTCAATGATTACAGTTGACCGTCTGGCGCTTGAGCGCAGCATCATGACACAAGAATTATTTCCCCCCCCCACGCAATTACCATGATTCAGGCCTCTCATCACCCAGCGACCAATCGCATTTATGATTCTACTTGGAAAATTTTTTGCCATTGGTGTAGAAGGCGATAACTGGATATCTGCAAATTGACCATCCCTCTGATCGTAGATTATCTTCTGGACGGTCTGGACAGAGGCCTAGCTCCTACGACTATTCGCAGACAGGTGGCGGCCCTGTCAACATTACTCACTTGTGCGGATTCAGTTCCCTTAGCTCACCATCCTAGGATTCGCGCTTTTATCAAGGGTGCGTGCAACACCAGGCCTCCCGTGGTACACAGATACCCCTCTTGGGAATTGCCTCGCATCCTTCGCACTCTAACAAAACCACCCTTTGAACCCATAGCTACTATTCCGTTCCGGAACCTTTCTCTTAAGGTTGCGTTCTTAATCGCCATCATGTCAGCCAGATGTATCTCTGAGCTGGCTGCTCTATCGGTCAGGAATGACCTTTGTATCTTTCACAGCGATCGGGTAGTCCTTTGTCTGGACCCCACCTTTGTGCCCAAGGTAAACTCGCTCTTCCATACAGCACAGGAAGTCATCTTGCCAAATCTTTGCCCCAATCCTTCCCATGACTTGGAGCGGCAGTGGCACACACTGGATGTCCGCAGGGCACTGCGGCGTTACATGAAGCGCACAGAGCCGTTTCGTAGGTCTGAGGCCCTATTTATCTCCTTCCGTCCGGCTTCTCTGGGACAGAAGGTTTCCGCTGGCACTATTGGCAGGTGGATCAGGGCCTGTATCACGGAAGCGTACCAGTCCTCTTCCCTGCCGGCTCCAAGTCATCTTACTTCCCATTCCACTCGCAGTGCTGCGACCTCTGCGACATGGGCCATTCAGGCATCCATTGAGGAGATTTGCAGGACTGTGACATGGTCCTCGCCCTCCCCGTTTGTACGCCATTACAGGATTGACCGCTTTGCTTCGGCGGACGTCTCCTTTGGTTGGAGGGTCCTTCAGCAGGTGGTCTCCAGGGACACTATTCCGGCCTTATCTGTTTCCCACCCATCAGGACAGTGAGGCTTTGGTATGTTCCATTGGTTGATTCTCCATCTCCTGTACTGGAGAAGGGGCATTGTCTTACCTGAATACCTTTTCTCAGTACGGAGATGGAGAATCCACACCCGCCCTTTAGGTCAGTTAGGCCGAATTTAAGGGATTGAGAGCCAACACCTCGTCCACCTTCAGCCACTTTCGCCCTCATTAAGACTGGATTTCCTAGCAAGAGGGGCCGTGTCAAGTTTGGGTACTTGGTCTCAAGAGCAGGCAGACAGAGAAAACCCATTGGTGGATTCTCCATCTCCATACTGAGAAAAGGCGTTCAGGTAAGACAACGCCCCATTCACAAATAAAATTAGGCTGATTAGCTAGTCAGGTCAGCCAAAATGTGTGGCTTCTTAATGAAAAATCATTTGAAAGGTGTGTCTTGAAATTTATTATGTATGTCTTAGAATGGAGTGATCTTCCATTTTGAGAAGGGGAATAGTTATTTGTGGAGTCCATTAAGCAAAGCTGTTCCTTTGTGTGCAGATATCGGGAACGATCAATGCTGTTTGCTTCTTTGATATTACTGTCCAAAACTATTTTTGTCAATCCATGTACTGTACAATATTTTAAGCCGGTCCTGCATTTTCCCTTAATCTTTTCTAGTGTAATTAATTTAGGTAGGAAATACTTCTCATTGCATATGTATTCTAGAATATTCCAATTTCATATCCTAGATGACATTTGCAATTTCCCAATCATTTTTCTTTCTCTGAAGGATTCATTCAAGTTATGATAGTTTAAGTTATCTTTTATAAATTCAAATTTCAAAGGCTTTTATTCTCCTGATTGCCACTGCTTGCTCTTCTACTTCATACAAAAGAACCAGCAAGACATAACAGCATGCAATTTGCTAACCAACAGCAAACAAGTTGACTGATTTTTTGAAAAGCTACCTTCATCTGTTTAACCCTACTCCTTGTTTCCATGCTAAAACAGGAACAAAGACTCTATTTAAATTCCCTTGGCTGCTGTTATTTAATTTGGACCTGACAGGAGGGAATTTAATCAGGATGATTGAATGCAAAGTAGTTTTCAACTAATTAACAAATGTCTTATAATTTGTCCATGAGGGATACTGCACTTAGAAACATTGATATGATTTCCTCAACATTGCTTTAATGTGCTGTTTTGAATCTTAGGGCCTATCTAGATACTACTGAAATGCTTGCTGTATGACCTTTAACTGGATGAAATCATAGGCAACAGTTTTTGAACCAAGGTACCTTAAGTGGCTGACTTACAGAATGTGTCCATGTGTCTGGGATCCATGACTCCCAAAGGATGAAATTTGGGAAAGTGGTGGCTGCTTCATTGCTACTGGCTCCTTCTCCGATCACATGATGTTCACTTTCAACGTCACTTTCTAAAAGTACAGCAGATGTTCATATTATCACAGATTACATTTGATTCACCAGGTATCTGGTCAAGAAGCAGACGTGATAACATAACTGTAAATTTACTTTTATCTCATAGCCACCATGAATGCTGCTCAAGCCAAACAGTGATGTAAACCCCAGGCTGCTGCTGCAGCTGGGAACAGTGAAGGGCAGCAATGAAGGCTTCCTTGTTTCTCTCTCTGTTATCTCAGACCCCTCTTGGCCTTAGCTATGTTTTGATTAAACAACAGATTCCCTGCTGCTGTGTCAAGCAGTTCTAAATCTCAAGTTGTTCTCCATACTTCTTCCTTAGTCAAAGTATGCTTAAGCTTGTTTTATTTATGAATTTTGTAAACCACTTTAACTTTAGAAGACTGAGTGATTTACAAAGAGCCTTCCCATTATTCTTTTCTCCAGGCTTCTGTCTTTTAGTTTACAATGAGTGACTGGAGTATTTCTCCTTGTGTGGCTAAATCAGCTTGCATTCAACAAATGCCATCCATTAATGTGAAAACTCAGAGGTGACCTTGGTTGAAGCCAGTCCTCTCTGTGTGGCCTAACAGAATTCAGTACAGTATACAGGATACTTACGGGACCGTCTTCTGCCACATACTTCCCTACGACCGGTGAGAGCGCACAGGGTCGGCCTCCTCCGGGTCCCGTCAGCGAAACAATGTCATTTGGCGGGTCCTAGGGGGAGGGCCTTCTCTGTTGTGGCGCCCACCCTCTGGAACCAACTGCCCCTTGAAGTCCGCGTTTCTCCCACTCTCCCGGCCTTCCGAAAGAACCTTAAAACTTATCTTTGCCGACAGGCCTGGGGTGATTGTGGGTTGTTGTTTGAAAGTTGTATGTGTGTTGGGTGTCTATTTTTAATATTTTGATTGGACTTAGATTCTTTGATGTTTTGTATATGTTGTAAGCCGCTCCGAATCTCCGGAGAGGAGCGGCATACAAATTGAATAAATAAATAAATAAATACTCATTGGTTAAAAATTGCTAAAATGGTTTAAAAGAAATCTAAATCGGGATTCAAATACTTTACTACCCTTTCTGTTGGAAAATTGATACAGTACTGAAAACATCAGCCTCGTAGTAATGGCAGGGTTTAATTAAATACAAAGTAGGATTGCAAAATGGGATAGGTTCATATGGCCTACTTTGTGAAACAGTTCTTCTCTAGGGAGGACAACACTCATATTAGGATAGACTGATAGTCAAGAGAAAGCACTATACTTCACTGATTGATAGGATATTGTTACTCTTTGTCATAGAGCAGATATCTCGCAACACCTGGTAAGGAGGACTCCCAAGTAGGATGGTTTCTGGGGAACCATGTTCCCATTCACTTACATGCTGTGAAGTTCTGATCTAAGGATGGGAAGAAGAACTTATTTTTATTTTTTCAATGACTTGTCCAATTTTATACCTCTTTCTTTTCTAAGCAAAGAAGCTTAATTTTGGCAAGTTTTTCCATAGGAAAATGATTTCACCACTTCTTTGTTTTTGTTCGTTGAACAGAACTGTCCATAGTATTCCAAACATGACTCATGATGATGACATTTTAAAAAAAATCCTTTCTAATGATTCTCAAGATGAAAATTGTCTTTTCCAGAACAGTTTAATTAAATGTTTTCATCCCTACCAGAAGATCTCTTTCCTAGTCAGTCTCTCTCTCAGACTATTCGCCATTAGTATTTAGGCTTTTAAAAAAAATTATTACTACTATGCTATAATGTGCATCATTCGGTGCTGTTTATAGTAAGTCTCATCTAGAATTGGAAGGAGCCATCAACCTAATCTCCTGCTGAGTGCAGGAATCTAAATTAAAGCACTCCTGATACATTATTATCAAGCCTCTGTTTGAACACACCCAGCGGAAGAGAGTGAAGCACCTCATACCTGATCCTCTTGTTTGTGGAAATCCATTTAGAGTTCTTCACTGCCCTTTTTCCATATTGTCCTCACTAAATAATTTGACAGGGTCGATACATTTCATCAACCTTCTGGTCCCCCATAATTAGATAATTTAAGGATGAGTTAAAAATTAGCTGATTATTTTCCATTCTTTGTGGAGGAAGAGCTCTTTCCATCACCCACCATTCATAGTTATAATTGGTGATAATTATTGGCTGTGAATCCTGTGTTCCAGAATTCAAATTGTTATATCTGAATACAGTATCATATTGGGGATTAAATAACAGAGATTGCTATAATTACTGTAAAATGACTAAAGGGAATAATAAGATGTAAATGCAATTAAATCATGTGCAAAAAGCTGTTTTACCTGTTAATTTTTCCTTGTTTTCTCCCTTCCTCCATGAAGGCAGAACGAAAGAAACCAAACACCTCGTTCAAATTGTAATCATTAATTGACAACATGTTCCACATATCACCTGCTCATAGGTACTGTTCCAGGAACAACGTCTTGCATCATAACATTTTTTTCAGACAGTCCTGTATTATAAACTTTTTGTGTCTCATTATAATTGTCTTAATTTTCCCCAAAGAAACCTAGGAATTGTAATTCAGCAGGAGTGCTGATCATTCACTTAGAAATTTATAATCTCATCTATCAGGATTCCCTAGAGAGGATGATGAAATGTCCAGAATCTCTAGTCTGAGAGGTAATACCAAGTATTGCAAGCTGTGATGCTTGCTCTCCCTTAGTGAATTTGCTTTTAATTCATGCACTAATCTCTGTTCCAATCATCAATAAATGTAATTCTAGTTCAACTAAGTGCCTCCTGGTACTAAATGTATCTCACTATAATCAGTTCCACTAAATGGGTGCGCTGGGTGGTGGGTTCAGATGGCCTAGTGGGAAATTTTCTCTTATCTATTGTAACATGGACACAGCCTGCTTCATTAGCCTGTAATGTGCCAGTTTAGTTCCTGATACTTTGGCAGGGATTCTTGGGAGGGATGAATCAACTGTATGACCAGTTCTCTTCTCCTACACAATTGCAATTCTTTTGAAGGTCCTTTTGGACAAAAGGCAACAATTTCCCCTGGTTCCCAGCATCTGAGTCAGTTTCTCTCACTGGGTTTTGTCCAAGACAGAGTTGGAAAAAGGGGTGGAAGAAAGTACAGCCTGCTTCATTAACCTAAAATGAATTTGCTCAGGCAAATAACATTTCTTGGCTTTTCAAAATCAAGGCCGTTTTTGTTCAAGCGCCATCCTTTCTCCTCCTCCCCCATTTTGCCTATGGATGGTAACAGAAACAACGTCTTCCTGCAAAGTTTCTCATAATCCCTACTAAACTCTAGTGACCTACACAGGGGGAGCTTGCTGGCAGGAAATTGGATGCCTTGGTTGCCATCACACCTTTGCTAAACTTCTACATCCCACTGGGTTAGTACCAGTAGGGCAGAATCTTTTCTAGCCACTTGTCCTTCAGCACTTGGGATGGTTTTGGCTTTGATCTGCATCTCTGTGTCTTTTTCAGCAAATACTTTGGGTTCCTTATGGCCTCATATGTTAGCTCACCTGAATTATCCACAAAAAGCAGGCTAACGGGGAGCTTTTATAGAGGAGTTAGGTGGGTCAAACAGACAGGTTCTTATGCTTCCTTGGCCCTGAGAATGGTGAATGTGGGAACTGGCTTGGATTTGCAGAGCCTGATACAGGCATTCAGCCATACACTGAAAATGTGCCAAGCTTATAAGATCTTTAACAAACCCTTCCCCCAAAGTTTTTCTGGAAAAGAATAAATTTATACTTTGGGTAGTGCTTCAGTCTGTTCTTTGTATGCCTGCAGTACTTTAAAGGAGGAAAGAGAATTCTTTAGAGAAAGAAAAGAAATTCTATACCCCCTAGAGCAACCAAACATGAAAAAATTCCAAGGCAAAAGATGGATGTAACAATTTGAGTTTGGTTTATATTGTCCTGTAGCAGTCTTTGAGAGTCTGCTAAATAAGCTTGGTCCTCTGAGAGAATCTAGACTGGCAGGCCAAATCCAAAGGCCCCTGAAAAAAGAGGATGTGTCCCAATTCCTCTATTTGTTGTAACATATCAGCCTCTTTAATCAGAATTCTGAGTAACAAATGACCAAATAAACAATGAACAGTTAAGAATGAAAACTGTCTTGCCAACCATCTGGCTTTAACACTCTTCCTAGTGCCCCAGTATCTGAGCTGTGAATGGCAGGGGATTTGCTAGTAATTTTCCATATGTGATTTAGAAATTCTACTCCCTGTAATGGTGGTTAGTATTACATGTGAGGGCAGAATGGGGTGTCATGCAGGAGAGACATTTTGGAAAATCTCTAGTTTCACATGAAAGTTTCCTGATTAAAAAAAAAATCAGGTATACGTAATTGAAAGTGTTATTTTTTCTAAACAAAATGTTCAAAAGAAAAGCCAAAGCAAGCAAGAGAGGATGGAGAGTTGCAGTTTTGCTTGTTTTTCATCACTGGAAAAACAGAAGACAGATTTTTCCATTCTTTGCAGTAGGAAAGTTACAGTTTCTGAACAGTAAGAATCCTGTAAAGAATGTATTTATTTGGGATTTTGAAGACAAAGATATTGGCGTAAGCTATTTTTCCTGCTCTCCCAACTCTTCTTTAAATGTATGTTACATCTGGCATCTTAGAAGGATATTATTGTAGTAAGCAGTCTGTTTATTGCTATTTGCAAAGCAGTTGTATGAGAAATAGTAATTATAAAATAGTTTTTAAAAACAAAAACTAATAGATATAGAATGGATAAATATTTCAATAATTTTAGCATGCGCAATGTAGTTGGCATTCAGTTTATAAGAAAGCAACCTTAATAAGCTAGCATTTTCTTAAAAGCCTTTTCCTTCCTATTTTCTGTGATCTAGTATGTTCTGGGTTTTACCTTTCTTGCAGCCATTAGTCATCAGATATTTTACTGTTACAGTAAGAAAGGAAGGCGATCAGGAAAACTAGATTTACTAGGTTTCACTTTATTTGCAACTGTCATTCAATAGCTCCGTCACAGATGCCAAGAGGGAAAAAACTAAAGTCCTTACCCCATTAAAAATAACCCCCTTTATCTTTGTTTCCATTTTCCCCTCCATCTTCTTTTTCTTGTTCTGTCTTTAAATTGAGGAGTGCCGTTGTGCTTTTTTATCGATCATTCTAGTGTAAGTGCAGGATATAAAAACAAAAGGTCAGTAGTAAAATTTACCTTGTGCTACATCATGGCACTAAGCATTTCCCTGCATTTAGACCCACAGCATTAGCCTTATATAAAGGCTGAAACTGGCAAGAAGGAAACCAGCAGTTCTTAGGCCAGAAAGAATTGCTGTGTAAATATGGAACAGATGGTCTGGCTCTCAAGGTTCAGAAAAGAATGGCCAAATATCTTTTGGCTCAAAAAAAGAGGGAGGAAAAGGCCCTGAGACTCTTTCTCTTTCCCTCCCTTACAAGCAGCTTAACGCCTTCTTTGTGCAGCAGGTTGATTTTCTGTGTATATATATACTGTATAATACCTTGTTGGCAATAACTTATCTAGCCATGTTAAGTTTGAGAAGCTCATTCTGTTAGCTAGCTGCATGAATGCAGAATTTAATTTCCAGAGTAGAGAGATTTATTACCATGACTGGTGCAAATGCTTCCAGTATGGTGAAGTGAAATGCAGAAAGCTGTGAATCATGGCACATGTCAAGATATGTATGGTTGTTCTGGTGTGTGTTTGAGCCCAGTATTTATCCTTGTAGTATCTTGTGGATGCTTTGGTTCTGTTATGCAAGAGGTTTGGGTTATTTAGAAGATTATTTGCAGAAAATCAAACTATTTACAGAATTTAGGAAAGCTACTTGTTAACCCTAAAGTCTTTCACAAATAATGCTAACTATAGCAGGAATTCTTTTTCCTCCTCCTCCTCCTCCTCCTCCTCCTCCTCCTCCTCCTCCTCCTCCTCCTCCTCCTCCTCCTCCTCCTCCTCCTCCTCCCCATTTCTCCAGTTGCTGAATGCAGAACTCCTGGCAGTAAAGTTAAGATCTTTATGCCCATTGCTTTGTGTCGGCTGTTTGCCAACTAGCATGAATTATTTATCACGCTGCTGTATCGGCACTTGGTTAATGCCCTGCAGAATACATTAGAAAATTCCCCGTGTCCTAGTGCCTTGAAAACCATGATACACTAAGGCAGTGGTTCTCAACCTTTCTAGTTCCACATGTTGTGGTGACCCCCAACCATAAAATTATTTTTGTTGCTACTTCATAACTGTAATTTTGCTACTGTTTGGAATCGCAATGTAAATATCTGATATGCAGGGTGTATTTTCATTGTTACGAACTGAACATAATTTTAAAGCATAGTGATGAATTGCAAAAACAATATAGCAGTGCTCACTGTAGAAGCTTACTCTTCCTTGCTCAAAAATGTTGGGAGGGAGGGAAGGGGAAGGAAAGAAGGAACATTGAAGGGGAAAGGAAGAAGATGGAGAAGGAAGGAGATTGAGGGGAAAGGAAGGAAGGAAGGAGAAAGATTGAAGTGGAAGTGATGGAGATGGAAGGAAGGAAGGAAGATTGAAGGGGAAAAGAAGGAAGGAAGGAAGATTGAAGGGGAAAGGAAGGAGATGGAGAAGGAAGGAGATTGAAAGGGGAAGGAAGGAAGGAAGGAAGGAATGAAAGAAGGAAGGAAAGAAGGAAGGAAGATTGAAGGGGAAAGGAAGGAGATGGAGAAGGAAGGAGATTGAAGGGGAAAGGAAGGAAGGAGAGAGATTGAAGGGGAAAGGAAGGAGATGGAGAAGGAAGGAGATTGAAGGGGGAAGGAAGGAAGGAGAGAGAGATTGAAGGGGAAGGGATGGAGATGGAGATGAAAGGAAGGAAGATTGAAGGGGAAAGCAAGGAGATTGAGAAAGAAGATTGAAGGGGAAAGGAAGGAAGGAAGAAAGGAAGGAAGGAAGGAAGGAGAGATTGAAGGGAAGGGAAGGAGATGGATGGATGGATGGAAGGAAGGAAGGATTGATTTTTTTCCAGATGGTGATGAACTGCAACTCCCAGCATTCCCCACTCTCCCACAGTGCTTTTTAGGGCTGCTGGGGGCGGAGCACGGCCGGGCAACCAGAAGGCGTGGGGATTGGCTCGGCGTCCCAGCTCAGCCAGCAGCAGCAGCAGCAGCAGAGCAGCAGCGCGTTGCCCGAGCAGAGCGGGAAGAGAGGGGGTGGTGGTGGCAAGTCATGAAAGCAACGTCCACACGTTCAGGGTGCAAACGCCTTGGACGGTTTGGCTCCCCCACCCCTTTATTTACTGATCTGCCACAAGCTCGTGCAAACAAGCCCCGAGGAGTTCTGAATGAGCGGTCGTTTAAAAAAAAAAGCTTTCAGCAACAAAGCAGAAAGGGGAACTCACGACTTTTTTTCCCCTTTCTCGACAACTGGGAAGGCAGCAGCCAGAGACGCCTCTGCACAAAGGGAGGCAGAGAGAGGGGTGAGGGGGAAAACCTCACTCAACTTTTGCCCTTATCAGACTCGGTTCCCTTCTGGTCGACCCCCTCCCACCCACCCGCCCCCTTCACCTCCCACTTTGGAGAAGGAAGGAAGGAAGGAAGGATTTTTTCCCAGATGGTGAACTGCAACTCCCAGCATTCCCCACTCTCCCACAGTGCTTTTTAGGGCTACTGGGGGCGGAGCACAGCCAGGCAACCAGAAGGCGTGGGGATCGGCTCAGCATCCCAGCTCGGAAGGAAGGAAGGAAGGAAGGAAGGAAGGAGAGATTGAAGGGGAAGGGAAGGAGATGGATGGATGGATGGATGGAAGGAAGGAAGGAAGGATTTTTTTCCAAATGGTGATGAACTGCAACTCCCAGCATTCCCCACTCTTCCACAGTGCTTTTTACGGCTGCTGGGGATGGTAGTCTGGAGCCCCCCATCCTCATCCCGGCACCTCTTGCCCTCTCCCAGCCGCCCCCCAGGACCTGCCCGCCTCTCCAGCCTCCCGAGCACCATCTCAGTGGCAGGATCGTGGGAGCCCCTTTCCACGCTGCGCAGCCCTTCACCGCCAAACCCTTCCCTGACTCGTCACACACGAGGGGCACGGCTGGAGTGCCAGCTCCCGCTCGGAAGGCGCCGCTTCTCCCCTCCCGGCCTGTCCGGCTGGCCTCCGATGCACATGCCGGCATCGCCCTCTTCCCCACCACCTGGCTGCTTCCGAGGCCCAGAGCTCAGCAAGCTCCTGCCCGCCGGTCCCAGGGGGAAGTTCCGGTGTGGCATGGAGGCAGCAGCCCAGACTTGGCTCGGCTCGGACCAACCGCCCATGCAGCTGAGCCGGCCCGGGGCAGCGGCGGGGGCACGTTTCAAGCCCCAGGGCTTGCCATGAGCTGGGAGACGGGGAGGACGCAGCCAGCAACCGGCCGACGTCTACATGGCCCCCAGGAGCACAGCCCGACTCCCGACAGTCAGCTGGGAGTTGGGTCGGGGTCCGGACATCAGTGGGGAACCGGCGGGGCTGCTACACACAGCCCGGCTCCCGACAGCCAGCTGAGAGTCGGCCCCACACGCGCAAGCTGCCCTCCCAGCGCCCGCCGCTGCCCCGCTAGCCTTACCTTGGCAACTGCCCATTCAGGGCGGTGGCAGGCAGGCAGGCCCAGGTGCTCCTGGGCGGCCATGGCAAGCAGCAGCGACGGTGCAGGCCGACCACCGGCTGGGCCACCAGCTGGCCCAGCCCAAGGGAGGTAAGTCACCCACCGGGCCCTATGCGCGCCAGCAACCCTCCCTGCACCCACTGCTGCCCCGCTAGCCTTACCTTGGCCGCCGCCCGTTCGGGGCGGCAGCAGGCAGGCCCAGGTGCTCCTGGGCGGCCATGGCAAGCAGCAGCGACGGTGCAGGCCGACCACCGGCTGGGCCACCAGCTGCCCCAAACCAAGGGAGGTAAGGCACCCGCCGGGCCCCACGTGCGCCAGCAACCCTCTCTGTGCCCACCGGCCTCCCACCTCCCACCCCTGGCCCTCTTTTACTTACATTTAGTAGTTGCTCAGCAGGGAGGGGCGAAAACTTCAAGAAAGCTCACCTTCGCTGCAGACAACTTGCAGCACCGTTTGCAGACTGGGACTTTTGGCGGGCTCAGCAGGGCAGAGACAGCCTGGACAATTCCTATTGGCTTTTGAAAGCCAATCGAATTAGACTCTATTCAAGAGAGTCTATTCTATTGGCTTTCAAAAGCCAATAGAATAAGAGGGAGTAGCACAGCTAAGGAAAAGGGGGGGGAAATGGCGGACTGCGTTCCTTGGCGACCCCCGTGAAATGGTTGTTCGACCCCAAATGGGGTCGCGACCCACAGGTTGAGAACCACTGCAGTAAGGGAATGTTGCATAGTACGGTATTGTTTTATTTCCCATTCTAAAATTCTGCCCAATTTCAATAACAAAAACCATCCAGTGCTACAATAATAAATTCAGCCACTGTTGTTATAAGATATTTGTGACGTTGGAGGATAATTGGTATTTATGGGAAATAGAATGTTGAGAATTAGAAATAGTACCGGTATTATATTCTTTGAATGAACAGTCCTTTTGGTTTATTGGCTGGATTTTGTAGCCAACTACTATGACCACTGGTTTGGAAGCCAAAGCAGGAACATAAGAGAATTTCACTGGAAAGTAGTAAACCCCCCTCCCCAACTCTCAGTGGGATAGCACTTTCCTGGCAGAGTTGATGCACAACTTTGGGATCCTCTTGGACTTACGATCCTGTTTGAGAATGCTGTAGCTGGGGGGGGGGCTTTGCACAGATCCATTTTGTGCCAGTTGAGCCCATTCATAGACCAAGAGGCCTTGCTCACAGTCACTCGTGGCCTCTCCACTTCCCAGTGATGAGAACACTGTAGCACACTCTGTATGGGGCTTCCTTTGATGAACTTCAGGAAATAGCAATTGGTCCAGAATGTAGCAGGTGCACGGTGTCAGTGCCATCTGGTTTGTAGCATTGCTGCACAAGCTGCACTGGCTTCCCATTTTTCTGGTACTGATTATCACCTTTGAAGCCCTAAATGATATGGTACCAGCTTATTTGTCCCATCGCCTCTCTGTGGGGGTATCTGCTTATTTCACTAGATAGATGGGAATGCTCCAAGTGTCTTCTGTAAAAAATGTAATATGCCTTCTCAGTAGTGGTCCCTATCTTGTAGAACAACCCCCCCTCCATCGGCAGGCCATTAATCTTCCAATAGGCCTTCAAAAATTAGCTCTTCTTCCAAGCATTGGGATCCAGTGAAGCTGGAACCCAGTGATTGTTATTATTGGGAAGTGTTGTTTAAGAGTGCCAAGGCCATGCCTTTTGAGATTTTGTTTGTTTTAGGTTTTTAATTTTTTTACATGATTTTATTGTACTTGCTGTAAGCTGTCCAGGATTATGGCATATAAAATGGGCATCCATATATGTTTTCTAATAAGTGACTAAAGAGGGTGAAAAATTCTGTTTAAAAAAATTCACTACAACCTTAAAACAACGAAAAATGCTGCTTTACATCAAATACTCTAAACTGCTATTGTCTACTCCGTGTTTCAGGTTTTCCGAACAAAGGTATTTGTGATCACCTGCAACCTAATCTTTTTTAATTCAAGCTTCTAGGAATAGAGTAGGTTTCTACCCTAAAACAAAACTGTTTATCAAGAACAAGGTTAAATCTACCCAAAGTGATAATATGTTTATTTAAGGTTAAAGTGGATTATGGTAATTGTAAATTAATAAAGTTTAAAAACAGGATTAGGATTTATAGAAATTTAATACAGAAATGGATTATTTTAAATATATTATATTATTTGAGGGAAATAGAAAGGGAATATTTAATGTATTTACTTGAGTTATTTTATATGGATTTATTGTTGGATATTTGACTACCCCAGCACCACGGTGTGTCCCGAGCACTTTGTTGTAAGAGTTAAAAAACTAATAAAATTTGTTTTTTTAAAAAAAGAACAAAGTTAAATTTGTTGCCTTGTAATAGAAGAATTTTTGTCTTGTTTCATTAATACTGTAGCTGCATTAAAAAAAAGTTCTCTCTGTGGCAGAATAAACAAGAGTCTGTTCTTTGTGGATTGCCTGAAATAAACCTATCTGCCACTGCCAATTAATCTTCATCTTATCCCATGTAAGAAGCCAAGGCAAGCAACAGCTGATGTTGATTGAATTCATCTGTGAACAACTACAATTGAACTAAGCCTTTGATAAAATCTAAGTACCAGCAGTAATATTTGTAGTCTCTTAATTATTGTGGAATAAATATTAACAGCTATTTTAGTTTTGAGATTAAAACTCTTATTTTTGGCATTCCACATTTTAATAATTTACTGCTATACTTTTTAACTATGGAAATCTCTAATTAGCCAGCAGGGTTGATGAAGAGAGTTTTTGACCAAATTCAAATAGACATGGATCTAGAAAATAATATACTTTGAATAGTCCTGGAGTTGGTCACTAACCATTTACTCAAGGATCTTATATTGTATAAGAAAGATATGTAAATAAATGGCCTAGAGTTGCCTACTTCTAAACCTAAATTAGATTTTTTTTCAGAACTGTCATTAGTGCTGCAATTGCTCTGTCACTCAAGGAGGCATCATAAATTCCTGCAACTAACTGTCTCTTCTTTCCTTATCATCTGTTAAGAAGCCTAATTAATTAATTAATAATTAAATTAATTAAAGAAGAAAGCTGAGTGCAGCTTTCCAGAGGGCAGCAAGGAAAGGTAATGAAGTTAACTGGGATGAGCAGTATAAACAACTTGAAGCAGCCTACATGAAGGGTCACACCAGGAATGTATTTATGCAAATGAAAAAGATCCGAACATCATTTATTGCTTGTAAAGGTATCATTAAAAACAAGCAAGGGAAAGAATTGTCTGACTAAGAAGGCATCAAGAACATATGGCAAGAATGTACAGAAGAACTCTATGCAGGTAGCAAAGGAGCCCAGCCTCAGGGTGATGAGGAAAGAGAAGTAGAAATAGAATCGACCATCCTTGAGGAAGAGATCATATGGGTGATGAACCAATTGCCAAACAACAAGACTCCAGGTGTTGACACTATCCTTGCAGAATTACTTAGATCTGTACCTCCCAATGTCATTAAAGACCTGTGCGAGAAAATCTGGGAAGCTAATACATAGCCACAGGATTGGAAAGGCTCAGTGTTCATTCCACTGCCAAAAAAGATTGACTCTAAACTAAGATTATTCCAATTATCGCAGAATTGCTCTCATCCCTCACATAAGGAAGGTTCTGCTTAAAATTATATAACAATGTCTACCACCAGCCATCAAAAGGGAACTATCAAATGTCCAAGCTGGCTTTCAAAGGGATCATGGCATCTATGATCATATTGTAACTCTGCACTGGATCATGGAAAAATCAAATGAATATCAAAGGATCATTTACATGTGCTTCATTGACTACAAGAAAGCCTTTGATTGTGTTGATCATGAAAAGCTATAAGACCTGGGGGTACCAGCACATCTGGTCAAGTTGGGTGCAATCATTGTACACAAATGAGGAAGCCATTGTGCAAACACTATATGGAGACACCGATTGGTTTAAGATAGAGAAAGGAGTGCAACAAGGTTGCATTCTCTCCCTTTCTTATTCAACCTGTATGCCAAAATGATAATGAGGAAGCTAGATTGTGAAGAATCAAAAATGGGGGTAAAAATTGGTGGAAGAAACATCAACAATCTTTGATATTCTGACAATACAACTCTCGTCTTAAAAACCAAAGAAGGCCTGGAACATCTGATCAAGAAAATCAAAGAAGAAAGCGGGAATTTTGATCTCTTCCTGAACATCAAAATGACCAAGCTCATGACCACTACAAGGAAGAGAAACATCAAACTAGTAATTGATGGTGAAGAGTGGAATGTGTGGAAAAATTCACTTTCCTAGGATTACAGATAGCTCAAAGAAATGAATGTAGCACATAAATAAAATGTCAGATTGCACTGGATCTCACAGCAAAGATGAACATGAGCCGAATATGGAAAGGAAGACATAAACCTGGCAACCAAATGTAAATTACTTTGCTCTGTTGTGTTCCCTGTAGCTACCTATGGTTGTGAAAGTTAAAAAAGCAAGACAGGAAGATTTGTTTGAGCTGTGGTGCTGGAGAAGGCTCCTGTGTATTCCTTGGATAGCAAACTTGACTAACAAGCAAGTACTGGAACGCATAACACCAGACATGTCACTAGAAGGCAAAATCATGAAACTGCATCTCACTTACTTTGGCCATAAATTGCGGTGGAGTTTATTGGAGAAAGCAATTATGTTTGGAAGAGTTAGAGGTAAAAGAAAACCAGGCCATCAAAGACACAGTGGCTGCACACTATTAAAACTGGCACCCACTGGAACATAGAAAAACTCAAAGAAATAAAAATTGGAAAACATGGAGAGATCTGGCCCATAGAATCACCAAGAGTTGGATTCAACTGAATGGATAACATCATCATCAAGAAGCCAAACTGGGAAAAGGATAAACAATTTGTCACACCTGCCCTAAGAATCACGTGAAATGTTAATACCCCTTTACCCCTTGGTAAGGCCACACTTGGAATATTGCATCCAGTTTTGGTTACCACAATGTAAAAAAGATGTTGAGAGTGTAGAAAAAGTACAGAGAGGAGCAACAAAGATGACTAGGGGACTGGAGGCTAAAACATATAAGGAACGGCTGATGGAATTGGGTATGTCTAGTTTAATGAAGAAGGATGAGGGGTGACATTTATTTATTTATTTTAATTAAATTTTATGCCGCTCCTCTCCAAAGGACTCGGAGCGGCTAACAACATAAACAAAAGAACATCACAGAGTTTAAAATCAAAAAGCAATCTACAAAACATTTAACCCCCCCCGAACACATTCATAATTCACACGCAATCACAGTCATCCCCAGGCCTGCCGGCATAGATAAGTTTTTAGATTCTTCCGGAAGGCCAGGAGAGTGGGGGAAACGCGGACTTCAGGGGGCAGTTGGTTCCAGAGGGTGGGTGCCACAACAGAGAAGGCCCTCCCCCTAGGACCCGCCAGACGGCATTGTTTCACTGACGGGACCCGGAGGAGGCCGACCCTGTGCGCTCTCACCGGTCAAAGGGAAGTATGTGGCAGAAGACGTGATAAAAGTCTTCCAATATCTCAGGGGCTGCCACAAAGAAGAGGGAGTTAAGCTGTTCCCCAAAGCATCTGAAGGCAAGACAAGAAGCAATGGATGGAAACTAACCAAAGAGGGAAGCAACCTAGAACTAAGGAGAAATTTCCTGACTGTTAGAACAATTAATCAGTGGAACAACCTGCCTCCAGAAGCGGTGAATGCTCCAACACTGGAAGTTTTTAAGAAGAGACCGGACAGCCATTTGTCTGAAATAGTATAGGGTTTCCTGCCTGATCAGAGGGTTGAACTAGATGACCTCCAAGGTCCCTTCCAACTTTATTATTATTATTATAAGAATTTGTCTGCATCATTGGATATCAGTGAACTGGAACTTGAAGTACCAATATAAAGTCAGTTTTGTTTACCAGATGATTAAAACCAGTATTGATATATAATATTTTAAGCTGGCATGTCAATGTGATGTAGTTTCTAAAGCTGCAGAAACAAATAATTGTTCTTTCAGCTGTATTACTTAAAGGACTCAGTGGCAAGCTTAAAATCTAAACCAGGCACACTCTTCTTTCCTTCATTGAGTGTCTTTGTGAAGAAGACCAAAAAAGCTTCTGATTGTGAATAATTTTCAAAGAATCTCCTTCTGTCCACCCTACAATTATTTCAAGATACGTGAACAAAGCATCTGGGCCAGAATACATTGAAGAAATTCAGTATAAAGAAAACTTGAGGTTATTTCTTTATATGCGTAGCAATATATGTTTCCAAATTCATCCAGAAGCTACCCCAAAGGGCATAGGTAATTCGTTTCTTTAGAGCCGGTTTTCAAGGAATTGATTTACAGTAGTAGTGGCCATGTGACTTTGTGACTTCTCTAAATTTTTTGGATTATGCTATCAAATTTAGTGGCAAAATACAAAAACTCAGGAATGTTATTTTTAATGAAATTAGAAGAAAAGAGAATGTTTCAGAACTCTACAGGGTCTAAAATGCTTACTGCTTAAGAAACGTCATAAGATTCTCTCCAAATTCTGAAAATTTCAGTCTGTCCCCATTGGGAATATCATATCGGAGCAAGAAGCCCTTATAAATAAGAATTCACATTTTTGTAAGTATTGTCCCCACCATCCGAACTTAAACTAAAAGCACAAGAGGGCTGGAAACAGTTACCGTATTTTCCGGCGTATAAGACGACTGGGGGTATAAGATGACCCCTGACTTTTGAGAAGATTTTCATGGTTTAGAACAGTGGTTCTCAACCTTCCTAATGCCATGACCCTTTAATACAGTTCCTCATGTTGTGGTGACCCCCCAACCATAAAATTATTTTCGTTGCTACTTCATAACTGTAATTTTGCTACTGTTATGAATCGTAATGTAAATATCTGATATGCAGGGTGTATTTTCATTGTTACGAATTGAACATAATTAAAGCATAGTGATTAATCACAAAAACAATATAGCAATTCTCGTTGGAGAAGCATACTCTTCCTTGCTCAAAAATGTTGGGAGGGAGGGAAGGGGAAGAAAGGAAGGAAGATTGAAGGGGAAAGGAAGGAGATGGAAAAGGAAGGAGATTGAAGGGGAAAGGAAGGAAGGAAGGAGAGAGAGATTGAAAGGGAAAGGATGGAGATGGAAGGAAGGAAGGAAGATTGAAGGGGAAAGGAAGGAGATGGAGAAGGAAGATTGAAGGGGAAAGGAAGGAAGGAGAGAGATTGAAGAAGAAGGGATGGAGATGGAAGGAAGGAAGGAAGATTGGAGGGGAAAGGAAGGAGATTGAAGGGGGAAGGAAGGAAGATTGAAGGGGAAAGGAAGGAGATGGAGAAGGAAGGAGATTGAAGGGGGAAGGAAGGAAGGAGAGAGATTGAAGGGGAAGGAATGGAGATGGAAGGAAGGAAGGAAGATTGAAGGGGAAAGGAAGGAAGGAAGGAGAGAGATTGAAGGGAAAGGGATGGAGATGGAAGGAAGGAAGATTGAAGGGGAAAGGAAGGAAGGAGAGAGATTGAAGGAAGGAAAGAAGGAAAGAGATTGAAGGGGAAGGGATGGAGATGAGATGGAAGGAAGGAAGATTGAAGGGAAAAGGAAGGAGATTGAAGGGGGAAGGAAGGAGAGAGAGATTGAAGGGGAAGGGATGGAGATGGAAGAAAGGAAGGAAGGAAGATTGAAGGGGAAAGGAAGGAGATTGAAGGGGGAAGGTGCTGCCAAGGACGCACAAGCAGCTCCGCACAATTGCCCGGGGAGGGGGGAGGCTCTGGCGGAGAACCTTGTGGAGAGCCAAGCGGCAGCACATCCGGGGCCTCAGAAGCTGCACAGAAGATCCGCCTTGGAGCCACCGGCCTCCCTCTCACACCCACCAAGGAATGGATATGGAGATGGAAGGAAGGAAGGAAGATTGAAGGGGAAAGGAAGGAGATGGAGAAGGAAGGAAGATTGAAGGGGAAAGGATGGAGAAGGAAGGAGATTGAAGGGGGAAGGAAGGAAGGAAGGAGGGAGATTGAAGGGGAAGGGATGGAGTTGGAGATGGAAGGAAAGAAGGAAGATTTGATGGAGAAGGAAGGAGATTGAAGGGGGAGGCGCTGCCAAGTACGCACAAGTAGCTCCGCACAATTGCCTGGGGAGGGGGGGAGGCTCTGGCGGAGAGCCTGGTGGAGAGCCAAACGGCGGCACATCCAGGGCCTCGGAAGCTGCGCAGAGGATCCGTGTGCCTCGGAGCTGCCGGCTGCCCTCTCACACCTGCCATCCTCATCCTGGCACCTCTTGCCCTCTCACAGCCACCCCCGGGACCTGCCCGCCCCTCCAGCCTCCTGAGCGCCATTGCAGCGGTGGGGTCGTGGGAGCCCCTTTCCACGCCGTGCAGCCCATTGCACGCAAGAGGGGCGCAGCCCTTCACTGCCAAACTCTTCCCCGACTCGTCACACACGAGAGGGGTGCGGCCGGAGTGCCAGCTCCCGCTCGGAAGGTGCCGCTTCTCCCCTCCTGGCCCGGCCGGCTGGCCTCTGACGCACATGCGGGCATCGCTGCCACCTCGCCCTCTTCCCCATTCCCTGGCCACTTCCAAGGCCCAGAGCCTGGCGAGCCAGGAAGGAACCGCTCCTGCCCGGCTGCACCGGGCGCCAGAGGGCCGAGGCGGCCTCCGACAGCAAGGGAGGCTGGCTGGGTGGCACGGGGGAGGCTCCCGCGTGGCACCGAGGGTGGCTGGGGGCGGAGCTGCAGCCAGCCCACGGCGGGGGCGTGCACGATGGCGCTGCGGCGGCAGGAGCAGGCACTGTCGGAGGAGAAGGGCACCCTGGAGGAGGAGGAGGAGGGCCAGATAGAGGAGTGGTGTCTCAGTTTCTAAGACCATCGGAAATATGTGTTTTCCGATGGTCTTAGGCGACCCCTGTGAAAGTGTCATTGGACTCCCAAAAGGGTCGCGACCGACAGGTTGAGAACCGCTGGTTTAGAAAGTCGTTTTATACGCCGGAAAATACCGTATTCAGAAACTGTGTTTATAGTACCTCATTGGGTTGGTAATGCTTGAGTGATGCTTTTTCTCACCAAGGCAGATCGACTTGGTTTGTTGTTGACATGGTAAGGTTAGTAGAGGCCATACAGTTACATTTTGGAAAGTTAATTTTACAAAACCAAAGAAAGAATAAAAGATTTTTCTCCCATGGAGAGTTTTGCTGTCGAGGAGTAGCTGCTTTAGCTAATGCTGGGATGGTCAACTTTCCTGGATTGTGAAGCTTGTTCTTCCAAGTAGGTGGAAAGCCACAGGCAGCTGGTGATGTGTGACATTTTTGGAAAATGCAGAAGCGGTTTTTCAAATTTCAGAATCAAATTCAGTTGCAAAATTGTCAAATACCACTGGTGTGATATGGATCCTGGGAGAGTGCAGTTTAAGGGTGGAAATGCCACTCCCATTCCAATGCTTATTTTAAGCTGGGATGGCATTATCAAACATTGGTTACAATTTGGTAGTATGGTGTTTTTATGCTGGGGACTTATGCAGCCCATGAACTATATACTGTCTGCCCCTGAGATAATTGCTTGGCTTCTCCAAACAAATGGTCAACTGTTCATTTGCTTCAAAGGGTTGATGTCATGCCGAGACTGGACGTATTAAGCTGCATTGCAGGTTTTCACTATAAGCCATGGTTTCCAATCAGAGCAGTTTCTCCAGTCAGTTCCCTTTTAAAATACGGTAGAAAGGATGTCTGAAACCTGCTGGCTCGTTGATGGCTTAAGTCCAATTCTTGTTCAACTGTCTTCTTCTTATAATCCTTTAAATTCCTGGTTTTTGTCTCACTTGTTTTGGGTTTTTGTTTTGTTTATTTTGAGCTTTTGTTTTGTTGTTTTGTATCCTATATATGAATTAATACTTTTTCAGTGGTGTGTTTACCATTGGCATCCATTCATCCAGCTAATGAGATTCTACAAAATGTTATTATGCAGCAGTAGTATTTCTGGAAATCTTTGCTATGTTTGCTATGTCAAGGTTACACGACTCACTGCATTGCAGCCTTTAGATTTTCAGCACCCCTGGTACTTAAAGTTCAGAACTCTTTTATTTTAAAAAAAAAGTATGTGGGTATTTGTGACCACTAGTTGGCAGCAGAATTAAATGTTTTGGAGCTTTTGCTGCCATCTAGTGGTTGTGCTGATTTTGACATCTGAGCTGTGGCAGTTCAAGTGTGTGTGTGTCTCTGTGTGTGTATACTAGGACAGCGAGAGAAAGCTTGTTGACTACTGAGACTGTCAGAATTCTGCTTCATGAAACAAAATATAGCACTTCATTAACAATTTAAAATTCTTTTTCTCAGTTTTTTGTGCTCTCTTCAGTGATGGTACATAAGTACTTGCTATCTTATTTCAAGGTGTCACGTTTTTTGACATTTCAGGTTGGTCCTCCTCCACACGATTGTTCTGCCTGAAATAGGTGTATCCCCTTGGAAGACATGAACATTACAAATGTGTTGATTACATACTGTATTTATCCTTCCAGGGATAAGGATTACACAGTCATGCTACAATCAGTAAATTTTGACAGTTGAGAGCAGCGTACCAGCAACCCATCTCAGAAATGGAAATACTGTAGGCTGAATGAAACACGTAATCCACATCAAGGGAGAAACTAATTTATTTCAGTACATGTTTGTGGAGCTCAGTTCTCTGATGTTTTATGAAGACTATGTTCTTTCAGCTTTGAAGACCAGAAATAAGGAATTAGGCTACTTGAGGTACATTTTCCTTCACCTCAGTCACCTCAATGTTGCTGATTCTCTTTGCTTGATGGGTTTGGAGAAGGTTAATGCAAGCTCTGCACCTAAGGCAAATGTTTTCCTTCAGCCTAATTACTGCATTTATTCACCTGCCGGGCTATACTCATTATTTAGGATGGACAGGGGTGAAAGGAAGAAAATATATTTTTGGTGCCACTAGGGAGAAATCTGAATGTTAGCAGCACTAGTAAAAATCCCCAGGTATTCTATTTGTCTGGGGAAAAAAAAACATCTGTGCCTCCGCTTACATTTGATTTGAAGGTGTGCAATATGTGATAACCCAATAGTAGTTTCTTCAGTGGATGGTGGAAAATCAGCTCTAACTGACATTTCTGCTGAATGACAAAGCTCTGTGAAAGGTAACTGCTTATACAAGGGATCTCTCATTTACCAGGACCGTAAAAAGTGTAATTCTTATGTTTTATGAATCTATAGACAGTATTTAACACTATATGCATAAGAAAGATTGATTGCAAGCTCAAATTTGTTACAGTCCTATTATATTGGGAATGAGCAATTCTGGGTCCAAGAAAATCTCCAGTTTATACTGTTGTAATGTGGCAGCAAACCTACCATTTGCTCATATTTTCTGAATAATCTTGGTTTGCCATAAATTAGACTGTCAAATGCAATATGGCATAAAGAGGTAAAACTGAGGTAAACCAGCATATTCTGAATATTGTGGCATGCCCATGAATGATTGATTATAAGTACCCAGAACTCGTTGAAAGTCAAGTCTCCTTCAAAACAAGCCTATCTCTTGATTCACACAAAATCCCATAAGAATTTTTAGAAAATAAAAACAGTAAGTGGATATAGCCAAGTATACCCACCTGGCCAGGGAAAAAAAATAAACGTGATAGAGGGTAAGATGATTCTGGTGGCTTTGAAAAGATGGCAGACTGGTAACCGTAGCAATTTACTTTCTGATATATACAACAACAACGGTTACAGCTATTTAGTAGCAGCACCCAAAGTATCTGTCAGAATTGTGGTGGCAGAGCCCCTTGGTGTCCTGTACACTTCAGTTAGCATGGTAGTCTCTAATCCTTGATTATTATGAAAATAATAAAACATAATGATCCTAATGACTTGTACCCAATTTACATATTTCCATTTTAATTCATTAAAAGTTAGAAGAGAGAGGTTGTTCTGTTCTAGGCTCCAGTGAAAAGGGATTCTTGAGCCTGATTTAAAACAAAATAAAATGAACAAAAAGGCAAATCTAATTGCAGCAAGGGCAAAACATAATTTTGTGGCAGCTTTTAGCATCTATTGAAAAAGAACAAGGGGGAATATTATCTCCATGTTTCCTCTCATCCTCTGTGAAAGCCATAGTCAGTCTAAAAGAAGACCAGAAAAAAGGTCTTTTTTTTTTATTTCTGCTGCCTAGATTTCTTAGGCCTTCAGGGCTTTCTTCAAGCTATTTTGTACAGAAATAGTTGCTTTCCTTTTATAGCTGTGCTGAGTGTTGGTCCCAAGGGGGCCCCTATCACTGAGTAAAATGGAGCAGAGCATCTATTCTCTATAGAATCCCACACTTCTCTCAAGTTCGAATTTAAGGTAGTTTTTGGAGATTGAAGGTTCTGTAACAGATTTGAATCTTAGTCCATTGAATTACACATAAAAATATTTTACCGCACAAAACTATTCAGGAAAGTAGCATTGGGAATGCTTCAGATCCAAACACCTACACTATTAAAAAAAAAAGCCATATTCTGTGTTTATTAACATAAGTTTGTTAAAAATTATGATTGGTATAGCTTTCAAGTGAAGCCAATATATGTTTTTGCAGTGAGTCAGAAGAGAATAGCTGGCTCCTTTCATGGAATACACTCAATATACTTTCATGGAATATACTCAAGCCTCTGCTTGAGTTCATGTATATGTGTTAGAAATGCAAAGCGCAATGATAGCAAATGTTAAGCACTGTTTTTGCAGGCTGAATCTGACTTGCTAAAACAGCCAAAGAAATGAACTCATCAAAGAATTAACAGTAATAGAACCAGTTAAACAACACAACCAATGAACAATATAATTGCATAAATACATTTCTTTAGCTATTGGGTTGAAATTTCTTCCTGATGTTTATGCATAGTATACATTCTGTATTTGGCAATCTATTTAAAAAAAAAAAGTAAACAGACAAAATACGTGGGGGAAACAACATCTCAATCCAGGAATTCCAGGGTAAGGTATAGGGTTCCTGATCTGAATCCTGATACCAACAAATTGAAAAGCACTACTGAATTTTCATAGTAGGCAGGCAGCATTATTTTTCTTAGGTCTGAAATGGAGCTTCTGAGACTTGGAACATGTGCGTAACTGATGCGCCCTCATCCTCACTGAGTCCTTTCAAATGATTCCAGCCAATGATAATAGAGATGGAACATGTAATGCATGCTTTATTTGCTAATGTGTCCTTTTCAACTCTCTATGGCTGTCTGGTGGTGGGTTTTTTGTTTTTTTTTTAAACTAGCTACCGGTATGGGACATTGGGAATCTCAGAATAATATAAGAAGAAACCAGCTGGGAATATTTAAAACATTTTTTTCTGGGTTTTGAAAGTTTCAAGCTCAGATTGTTTCGCAGCCCTACCCAAAAAAAGAATTTGAGTCATATCAGATATTATAGCATATCTTGTTTTTAATTGTCATCAAAATTATACCAAGCAGACACCAGCATTTAGTGCGCTACACTGTTACTTTTTACTTAAAATATTCTGAATATTTACTCCCTTAAAATACTAAGAAAATACTATAAGTAATAAGCTAGAGCAAAATAGATAACATAAAATCTATTCCATACAACCGGACTGAAACTGTCTTAACTGGAAGTGAAAAATTGGAAGAAACATAGTTGGTACAATTCTTACAACCTATATATCCTTTTCCCAAGGATAAATAGAATAGTATGATTGTTCAGAGTTACTTAAATCACCTTATGTGTGAAGTAATTTGAATAAAGCAAAAACAACAGAATTTGCTTCAATGGATTAGAAACATACATGTTTGTATAGTTTAGTTAAACCAGAACTTTTAAATACCACTGTATATCCTAGCAAATATAGTTAGTTTATAGAAACCCTTCAGAAGAAGGTTATACTTAAAAATAATCTTCAGAAGATTACTGAATCTGTGTTTGATTCACCACCTAACATCTATATTAAACATGTTATAAATGTGGAGAGAATCCAGGTTCAAATATATGAGAAGGATTTATAACTAACAAATCTGGAATAAATACTGGAAAGTGGAAAGCATACACATTTGACAAACTATACTAGTATCCATGGTGCAACATAATAAGCACCAGTAAAATTAGAATGTAGAATAGTACATATTCATATCTGTACTACATATCTGTGACGCAGATTGAATTCTGGATCAGTTTTATTTTGTTTTTGTATGCTAGTGAATGATTCAACAGAATATTATTCAACAGAATAAAATATAGCTGGGAATCAGCTGCTTCACCTTTAGATATAAAGTGGATGAACGTTATAACATTGTATAGTTATTTTTAATTCCTTCTAATGCTATATCCATTAGCTTGCATATTTCATTGGGGCAGAGTATCTTTTGTTATTCCCAATGCTACAATAACAAATGCTAGCTTGAATGATCTATACAGCCTATTGTCTTTTCCTGACAGCTGGCTCATGACACAAGCTTGCTTGAGAGTTCTAAGCATCTGCACGTCTAAAATTACTTACCTCATTTCTGTGTCATCTGGATCGTATGCATATACAGCATAATTATATGTCATCTTTTCCTGAGAAAAACTTTTGTAGTCTGTAATCTTCAACAACATAAGCAAAATAAGTTGACTTACACGAAGGGAGCAAAATAACCCTGCTGATGGGTCAAAAAGCCAAGCTGTACATAATCAGTTTTTGGAGCTCTGTTGGCTGAGCTTCTGACTTTAAATGGTGCAGGATCAGATGTCCTTGGTGCATAGATTTTTCTACAGTTGGAAAAATGGTTAATCCTTCCTATTTCATTATGTTGAGCACTGGACATCATAATACATTGAGCTGAAGTTTTCTTGCTTGTTTAGTATTTACCTTTTTCCTACAGCAGAGCTAGGACATCCTCTACTGCAGCAGCCCTCAACCTTTTGGGCACCAGGGACTGATTCCATAGAGAGAGGTTTTTCTGTAGACTGGAGGGGCCATGGTTTTGTGTGCTTCCTGCATCCCGCAGATGGGGCTTTGCTTGTTTGTGTGGCCCGGTTTCTGGCATGCTGCGGACCTGTGACGGTCCATGAACTGGGGGGTTGGGGACCCCTGCTCTACTGGGTATCCTCGTTCCATTCACTCCAGACATTGGGCTAGAATTCTCATGTAGATTTTCATAGGAAAGGATAGTTCTTTTCTCAATTCCAGTCCAGCCTTGCTCCAGAGAGGATATGAGCCAGCTGCCTTCACAAACCATTCATGAAATGCAGACTCCCTCTTCATATTTACCTCTTCTTTCTTTGTTCCTTTTTACCCTCAGTTTTCAGTTTAGTGACTCAGATGCAGGGCCAGGAGAGTCACAAATCGCAGTGGCTGGAGCTGAGGCAAGGGTCTGCTCCCAAATGGCATGATAGTACACTTTGTTTGACTACCAACCAGTGCTTCCACTGCTGAGGGAAGGATAGGGTGGTACTGCAGAGGAACCAAAGAAAGGGAATTTCACTGATACTCCTACTCTTCTTATGCAAGGGCCTTGATGAAAGATCTGCAACCAAGCATTCCTTCTCAGTTTTCAAACTGGAGAATAAGCATCATGTGGTCCACCTACACATTAAGAGATTCTTAAATTGGCTTCCTTATTAAGACCACCCAATGCCCACTAATTTCCATTATGGCCGTTCAGGTAATATTAAACTTTAGGCAGAGCCTCATTCAGCCACTGTACAAATTATCCTTAATGGAAAGTAGCTATAATGTAGGAGATGACTAGGGTGAGACCGAGGGAGAGGTCAAACATGTCACCAGTCTTGAATCCCTTTGCGTCCACAAGAGATTTAAGTCCAGCACATCTTGAATTCCATTGATTCTTATCTATTGCCAATTTGCTTTGACCAATAGTAGTTCAGATTTTGTAGAGCAGCGGTTCTCAACCTGTGGGTCGCGACCCCATTTGGGGTCGAATGACCATTTCACGGGGGTCGCCAAACACCGCAGTCCGCCATTTTTTCCCCCTTTTCCTCGGCCGGCGCAGGGGGCAGCACCGCGCATGCGCGATGCGGGCCGTCGCACCATGCAGCGCGATGCGTGCCATCGTGCCATGCATGTGCATGCGTGATGCGGGCCGCCGCACCGCATTTGCACATGCGCGATGTGGGCCGTCGCGCTGCGCATGCGCGATGTGGACCATTGCACCGCGTATGCACATGTGCGATGCGGGCCGTCGCGCCGTGCATGTGCGATGCGGGCCGTTGTGCCGCGTATGCACATGCGCGATGTGGGCCGTTGCGCTGCGTATGCGCATGCACAATGCGGGTCATTGCGCTGCGCATGCACGATGCGGGTCGCCGCGCCACGCATGCGCGGTGCGGGTCGGGGTCACGCATGCACGGTGCGGGTCGGGGTCGCGCCGTGCATGCGCGGTGCTGATTGGGGTCGAGGCCCGAAAAAGGTTGAGAACCGCTGTTGTAGAGAGTATTAGCCTACCATAAATGTGTATTCATTTGAACCACCTTGACTCGTGATTTCCTGCACTTGATATATAACCTTGGTTGGGCCTATGTCAAAAATAGGTGAGCTTTCTGCCAAAAAGAAGTTCTGTATCATCCAGTGAGTGCTATCACTTTGTGCCTAGATACAGCCTTCATAACCAAGATAAATTCAGTCTTTCGCAAGGATTAGGAAATGATTCATTCTTCTTTCTCCCCCACCTCAAGACAAAACTAGAGAAGAATTGGTACAAACCAGGTACCAGATAAGACATCAAAATGTACCTGAGTAAGGAGAGTAGATTTCAGAACCTCAGATAGCCTCCAGATTTTCTTTCAACAGTGTCATCAGGCTGTTAGGTTTTATTGAATGAAGTTTATTTCAAATTAGGCTACAAAACTCAGAATAAACTCTCCTCATTGAGAACTCTGATCTTCTTCTCTAGGAATGCAACTATCTTGATCAACTTTGACATTTACCTAGGTATTTCTAGAATTGCCCCCTATCTAAAGGTTCTCTTTAAAAACAGCTATAGCACATTGTATTATAATATTATAGAATGTCTTCTCTCAGATGCAGGAAAATACTACATGAAGATTCTCTTTTTACACAGGAAATGGTGTAGCCAAACCACATAGATATTTCTATGGTACAAAATAGGAAGAAATATACATTGGGGGCCCCATCAATATGTGGGACCAGTGTACAGTATCTAGTTTAACCATGTATCCCTTATTCCTAATTTTCCCAAGTGTTCTTTTGTGGGCTTTCTTTCTGGTTTGTCATTATGAAACTGCGAAAAAGGAACTATCCCCTCCCACAGGAAGCTGCATCAGAACTCTTTCTAACCTTGCATCTGGAGTGATAAGGAGATTCTGTAGAATTTCCTGTACGCTAAGAGAGCTTTCATGGTAAGTCCAATGTATCTTTCCAGGCTGTATGGTATTTCCTATTACAAAAAACTCAGTTTATATGTATTGGAGGTATCTCTATATTTTTACTCTGAAGAACTCAGTCTCAGATCTTTAAGATAAATCTTGTAGGAAATGTGTAGTAGACATGGAACAGCTTGTTCTCTAGCATGGTGGATGTAGAATCCACTGATTGGGTAATTTCAGCCTTCCTGCTCAGAGAGACTAAGTCAGAGCTTTAGCCACGCCTCCCTCTGGGCGTGTCTCCCCAGTTTTGACTTAGTCTCAGGCTCAGCAGGACGCAAAAAATTTGACTCCATAGATAGACTATTTTATTCAAGATTTTAATTTGATATTTTGTCTGAAAATTTAATTAGATTCTTATAACAAATTGAACTTGAATCAAATTTGGCTTTCTCATAAGGACTCTGTCCTTCGCTTGAGGACCGTTTCATACAGTGTCCAGTATCGTGAAACCTGACCAAGGCGCAATTGGTCACCACGGTCATATCACATCTTCTGGAAATCAGGGCCATAGAAGCCGTCCCACAGGATCAGATTGGAAAAGGGTTCTACTCCATCCTGTTCGTGGTCCCCAAATCATCCAGAGGATGGAGGGTGATACTGGACTTAAAGGGTCTGAACCGCTTCTTGGTATACAGAAGGTTCAAGATGCAGACCCTGAAGTCCATCCTGGCCAGCATCAGGAGAGGAGATTTCCTCTCCTCCATAGACCTCACAGAGGCTTACCTGCACATTCCAATTTTCCCGGGTCATCGCAGGTTCCTGCGCTTCTGCTACGCACACCGGCATTACCAATACAGGGCTCTCCCATTTGGTCTGTCCTTGGTCCCAAGGGTCTTCACAAAAGTCTTAATGGTATTAGCGGCCCACCTTCAGATGATGCCGGTGCGCGTGCAGTGTTACCTGGACGACATACTAGTGCAGTCCCGGTCTTTCCAGTCAGCACAGTCAGATCTGCTGGTCATCATACAGACCCTACAGGATCACGGCTTTTCCATGAACTTCAAAAAGAGTCACACAAATCCCACGAAGTGTCTCCTCCATCTAGGAGCTCTAATAGATTCCGACCTTTGCAAGGTCTACCTTTCCCAGGAGTGCCGGGTAAGCATACGAAAGCTGGTACTCCAGGTTCGGAGGGAAAAATTGGTTCCTCTGGTCCAGCTGGTTCCTCTGGGAAAGATGGTTTCTTGCATGGGGATAGTCCCATGGGCAAGACTTCACTCCAGGAACCTTCAGTGGTTCCTTCTTCCTTTCCAGAGACCGAACCTCAGTGCCTCCTCCAGGAGGGTCAAAGTTCCTCATCACACGCTGTCATCCCTCCTGTGGTGGGCTTCCTCAGCCATGACCAAGGGGACCATCTTCAAGGAGCCTCACAGGCTCACCCTGACCACAGATGCCAGTCTGTTCGGCTGGGGGGCTCACCTCCAGACTCAGCTGGCCCAGGGATGATGGTCCCGATCGGATCTCAAACAAAACATCAATTGGCTGGAACTAAGAGCCGTTCACTTAGCTCTCCTTCATTTCTCCTCCATGGTGTCGGGACAACATGTGTTGATCCTGACAGACAATGTGGCAGCCAAGGCTCACATCAACAAGCAGGGAGGGACACGATCTTGGGCTCTCATGCAGGAGGCCCTGAACCTAGGTCTGTGGGCGGAATCATCCCTGAACTCAATCAGGGCAGAGCACATATCGGGGGAGGCAAATTGACAGGCAGACTCACTGAGCAGAGTAACCGTGGACCACTCGGAGTGGCGCCTGGACCCGAAGCTGTTTGACATGATCGTGAACAGGTTTGGCAGACCATGTCTGGATCTGTTTGCTTCCCCGTCCAACGCCCAACTTCCCAGGTTCTTCACCAGGTTTCCAGCATGGGCCGAGGGAACAGATGCCCTTCAGTGCAAGTGGCCGGAGGGTCTGCTTTATGCCTTCCCTCCCCTTCCGTTGTTGCAGGCCACCATCCGCAAACTGATCCTGGAACAGGCGGAAGTAATACTGGTTGCTCCACATTGGCCGCGACGTCCGTGGTTTGCCGACCTCGTGGATCTGTCGCTTTTGCCTCTGTGGAGGATTACCCTGGACCAAGTAGCTCTCAGCCAGGGGGATCTTCAGCAACCAGATCCTCAGTGGCTTCAGTTAGCCGCTTGGCACTTGAGCGGGAGAGTTTAGCCAAACAGGCCTATTCCTCGGGGTGATCTCAATGATTCAAGCCTCTAGGCGCCCCTCGACGAATAGGATCTATGACGCCAGTGGTGCAATACGCGCAAACTCGATCTTCTTTCAGTCACCATTCCCAATATTTTGGATTATCTGCTGGAGGGCATATCCAAAGGCTTGTCACCTAACACCATCCATAGGCAGGTTGCGGCCTTGTCTACGGTCCTCACCTGTGACAATTTGAGCTCGCTTTCACAACACCCAGCTGTCATGGCCTTTCTCAAAGGGATGGTCAATTCTGGTCCTCCGACAGTGCATCGGTATCCATCTTGGGATTTACCTACTGTATTACAGGCCTTAACTTTTTTTCCGTTCGAGCCTCTCGGCTCTTGCTCTCTGCACTTTCTTTCCTTGAAGGTAGCATTTCTGATTGCCATCACGTTGGCCAGGAGAATATCGGAATTTTCCACACTCTCAGTCAGGGATGATCTATGTACTTTCCATGAGGATAGGGTGGTCCTTAGATTGGACCCCTCCTTTATTCCTAAGGTGAACACTTGTTTTCATAGATCCTTGGATCTGGTTCTTCCTAGTTTCTGTCCCAGTCCTTCCCATCATCTAGAATGACAGTGGCACAAGCTAGATGTGCGCAGGGCCCTGCGACATTACATCAAATGAACTTCGGTCTTTTGCAAGTCAGAGGCCTTGTTCGTCTCCTTTCAGGCCTCCGCTATGGGCAGAAAGGTCTCTTCTTCCACTATTGGTAGATGGATTAGGGCTTGCATCGTTAGGGCCTATGTTTCTCAGTCATTCCCAGTTCCTGCACGTATCACAGCTCACTCAACGTGCAGTGCAGCGACATCCGCGACCTGGTCTACCCAGGCTTCTGTAGAGGAGATTTGTAGGGCGGCAACATGGTCATCTCCGTCGTCTTTCATCACACATTATAAGATTGATAAGTTTGCTGCGGCGGATGCCGCGTTTGGCAGACGGGTTCTTCAACAGGTTGTTTCCTCTAGGGAGACACCAGCCTAGACCTTCCCTCCCTTTAGGGACATGAGGGGCTTTGGTATGTCCCAATCAGTGGATTCTACATCCACCATGCTGGAGAAGGGGCGTTGTCTTACCTGAACGCCTTTTCTCAGCGTGGTGGTGTAGAATCCACACCCTCCCTGTTTAGACTGTCTAGGCTTGTGTGTTGTTCATTTCTTTGTTTGGAGTCATTGCGTCAGACTTCGTCAGGAATACTTCGCCTCGTCAAAACTGGGGAGACACTCCCAGAGGGAGGCGTGGCTAAAGCTCTGACTTAATCTAGCAGGAAGGCTGAAATTACCCAGTCAGTGGATTCTACACCACCATGCTGAGGAAAGGCGTTCAGGTAAAACAACGCCCCTTTATTGCCTTCCATTAGATATATTTGCACCTCATTGTTGTCATACATGATTTTTGAACTTTTCTGATACTTGCACAGTTTTGTCTTCTGTGTCTGGAATACAGGAAAAAATTGAAAAAGTAAATAGAGCTTTGCCCTCTTCCATATAGAATCATGCTGGCCTTAGTTTTACTGTCCTAACATTAGCTAAAGAGCTTTCCTCCCTCTTGCCTTGACCTTTGCATTGCAGTGTCTGCTACTCTGTGTTAAGGTCAACTCTGATTCTGAAGGAAGTGTGGTGAGTCAGCAGCAACTTTGTTTCCTGCATTGCATCAGAAGGTTCCAGAGCAAGCACAGAGGAGGTTCAGAGCGTGACTTGGCCTGAGTCCCACTCGGGGCTGAGAGAGCCAGTAAGACATACATGACCCAAACTTCAAGAAATACAGTCTAAGCCTGCAAGTGCCATTCTGGTGAGATTTATCTTCACAGCCACACTATCAGATTCCTTTTGTTGTCACATCCTCACAGGACAGTGATGTTCCAGAAGACATTGGCCACATCTATACTTTTGTGTGACTTGCCCTGTAATATGTGCTCTGTTCCTTCTGGCTGCTTGCTTCCTCAGTACAACCAGTATTAAACGTTTATGCAAAATGATTTAATAGTTTTGTGAATCATACCAGCTGGGACCAATATAAATTTACAAATGTTTGAATTTATGGAATATTTTCTAAGCCAAGATTTATAATATGGAGAAACATAACAAAAGGGTTGCAGATACACTATATAAGTTATTTCGTGTAAAAAAAATGTAAGAAACCCTTATAGACCACGTGAAAGAGAAATTTCGAAAAGCCAACACATTTCTTTGCTAAAGTAATGAACCCTCGATGGCATCTCTGAGATATTAGTTACGCCTGCATAATTGCACTTGTTTTATCTAATCAGTGTTATAAGGATGCACCTTTCATAGTAGATTTGTTTTGTTTCTGATATACCAATTAGGTATTGATAGATTTTTTTTTGATATATTGATTTTTTTTACTGATCATTGGGCTGGGAGTGATGTAATGACTTTAATTATTCATTAATTTAATTATTAGCTTTGAAGCTAGTAAAAAAAAGTATTATGATCATCCTTGTTCCCCATCTTACCTGCATTCTAGTCAGTATGGAAGACAAACCAAATAATTACATAAAGACAATATATTTTCAAAAGGTGAGAAAATAGCTATTATCTGTTAGTTTGTTCTTCACAGCAACCTTTAGTACACGTTGAAATTATTTTGCATCCAAAATAGCCTTAATTTGTTTAAATCAGTCTACCACCTTTTGCATTCCATTCTGTGATTTATCACTTGCAAACTCTTGGCCTCCATGCTTTTTTCTCTCAGCTGTTTTTCTTAGTTTGAAGAAAAATTCTGAGTAATGTAAAAATTTTCTCACTATATTGTTATCCTATATGTGAGTTGGGCGACTACATAAGTTTGTTTGTTAAAATAAATAAATAAGTAAATGTGCAATTTTAATTGGTCCATATAAAGAAGTTATCCTAGCTGTAATTTTGGAATCCTCCCCTTTGAAAATTCACTCTCAAATATAGGAAGGAAAAGTGAATGAATTGAAACAAAGGGGAAGACTGAGAATATTGTAGTTGGAGAGGACTGAAAAAGAGATTTCAAGAGCGAGACGAGAAGTTTAAAGAACAAAAGGCAGTATTTGAAATTGGGTATGACTGTAATGGAAGAAAGGCAGTTTGCAAAATTGGAACGATATGAAGTGGGTGTAGGGAACGGTCATAACGTAAACTAGATTTATATTTGTTTTGCTTTTGTCTTCTATCTTAAATTTATTTTGCTTATTACTTTTGTTTTCCCCCTCCCACCCGTAGTAACAGTGCTTAACTGCGTAGAGAATAACACGATAGATATGTATTTATGTAAAATTAACTCATAAAGAGAACGAATTATGAGAAGTCAGCAGGAGGATATGCGAGCCTCATTTTCATTCCTCCAGTTGGCCTCTGTTTTGGTGTTACTAGCAAATGCAGGAACTGTATTAGGAAGTGGTTTGTTTGCACACAAGCTGGAAGAGCTGTTTCAATCAACATGCAGGAAGTGAGGGTGCAGTCAGCACACAGTAGCAAGCAAACCAGTGGCCGGCTGTTTTATCTCCTGGCTCTTGGATGTCCTTTTCGGAACCAGACACCAGCTCCGAGCATGACCTGGAGGTACCATATTTTGAAAGGGAGCATGAGGTGGTTGGGAAATCACTTGAACATTCCTCTCTTCTTTCTTGCATTTTTTAATAACCAGAGAGGGAGGCTGTTGTGCCAAGCCTTATAATAATATGAATACGGAAGTTAAATGGGAGGTGGAACTTCAGATTAAGTGAGGAATTAGGCTGGAGAAACATTATAGCATGAATATAGAGATGTATGGGTATGTATCCAGTGGTGGGATTCAGCCGGTTCATAACACTTCGGCAGAACCGGTAACTAATTTTTTGTTGACCAGGCCCAGAATGGACTTTTCCGAAGCAGCATCCATCCACACAGAGAACCGGTTGTTCACATATTTGAATCCTACTACTGTGTGTGTATCCTGTACCATAAAGTGTGTTTCTGGTTTGAGATCCTTGGTGCCTTACCCACAAATGACCTGGAAGTTTGAATTCTTAATTTGCTGTGCAATAGAGGATCGATGCCTGATCTAAAATATCTCTGAATATTACAGAATAACTACATTAAAGACTTAAACAAACATGCTTTTATACAAATGGAGAGCCTCATGCAAGACTGGGTGAGGGCTGCTTATCCATAGATTTAATCTGGCCAAATATTTACCATCATCCTACCATGTGAGGACAGCTTGCTGAGGAATGGTGGTAAGAGTGGTGTGTTTCGTAATCTCAGTGGATTAGAGGAAAATATTGTCAGCCATGTGTGGAGTTTAAGAGAAGGAATGGTGGCAAACAGGAGCAATAGAGTTATGAGTTTGTTGAGTAGAGTACAAATATTGTGTATTAAGAAAGAGAAAGCTTACAGTGTTTTACTGCAGGACGTATTTGATATCATAAGATCTTTATATATTGACTAGAATTATTTTTTAAAACATTAGTCTTATCAGAGAGTAAATCTATGCAGGTTTTTGTTCATTTAGAGAGATCTGTCTGCATCTTGCCTTGCTCCAAACTAGGGGTAGGTAGGCAACCTTGGCTCTTTTATGACTTGTGGACTTCAACTCCCAGAATTCCTGAGCCAGCATGGCTCAGCTTGGAAACATCTCCCTTCCACTCAGCATGGCTGGCTCAGGAATTCTGGGAGTTGAAGTCCGCAAGTCATAAAAGAGCCAAGGTTGCCTACCCCTGCTCCAAACCTTTAGTGAACTGGCTCTCTTTTCCCCCTCCAATTCTCTTCAGTGTAATATTTTAGCTATTCCCAGTGCTATCTTCTCTCATTCTTTAGGTTCACCCTATTATGGAAAATGACAATTAATACCTACCGGTAGGAAGAAAAAGGGCCCCCTTCCTCCTCCAATGTTTGGAACATTCTTTCTTGTTTCATGAAACCTGAGAAGACAGCAGCTGCCCATTGTGTTTTCTAGCCCACTTCTTAAATTTCCTTCAGGAGGTTTCTCACATGTTGCTTATGTTATTGAATGAGCTGCGTGAATGTCATTTGGTTACATGACTGATTATTTTGGGGTTGTAGTCTGTAGTTGGAATACTGTAATCGCTTCTGACTTCCGGGACAAGAAGAATCTACTGGTCTATATTTCCCATTCCAAGTTGGCACCAATTTGTCCATTATTAGTGACTACGTGCTTTTAATTTTTACTCAATTCCTATCCTTAATTTTGACTTGGACATCCTCCTGGATTCCTGGATTCTGCCTAAGGAGCAGATGACATAGCAAGGCAAGGGCGATTTTACATATAGGCATTTTGTATGCCGGTTACACCCATTTACTGAACCAGGAGATATTATACAGTAGTCATGCCCTGGTCATTTCCCATCTGGATTACTGTGATTTCCTCTGTAAGGATTCTTGAGGTCCATCTGGAAATTATGCAGTGGTGGGGGGCAGTTTTGGGCATCCATATTTTGCCCATATTACATTGCTGTGTATTAGCTTCTCTGAGTCCCAGGGGTTTTGTTACCTGGGGCAGAATTTAAGATGGTGGTTTTCACCTTTGACACCAAGGTTACTTGGGAGTCTGTATCTCATTGAGTGTATCTGTCCATCACATCCAGTTACAGTGGTCCTCGACTTACAACAGTTTATTTAGTGGCCATTCAAAGTTACAATGGCACTGAAAAAAAGTGAGGTATGACCATTTTAAAATTCAGATGCTTGGCAACTGGTTCATACTTATGACCATTGCAGTGTTCCGGGGTCGTGTGACCTTCTGACGAGCAAAGTCAGTGGGGAAGCCAGATTCACTTAACAACCACGTTACTAACTTATCAACTGCAGGGATTCACTTAACAACTGTGGCAAGAAATGTCATAAAACGGGGCAAAACTCACTTAACAAATTCTCACTCAACAACAGAAATTTTGGGCTCAATTGTGGTCATAAGTCGAGAACTACCTATAGATGGGTGGGTGAGATTCAAGTCTTTTCTGTTAAATGCTGTCATCTAAGGGCACCTAGGATCCCAGAGATTCAGCAGGCCTTCGACTTTCTTGCCTTCTGGAACAGCTTGAAAAGCTGACTTTTCCACAAATATTGGGGTGAGATAAAGCTGGAACCTAACAAGATGGTATTTTGATGTGTGGGAGAGCGTTGCCTTGAGATGCCATGTGTTTTTATTGCGGTTGATTGGCTTTTCTGCTGCTTTTGTGTGTGGTTACTATATGAGTGACTTTATTAGTCTTTTAAATAAATAAAAATAAAAAATAACTATATTGACAGAATCAAAAAGAATTTGGTTCTTATGAAGTATTGTTTGTTTGATACAGACCAGTATCATACAATAAATGTTCTTTTTATAATAAATTCTTCTAAATACTAAGCACATTTAGGGAGTTGAATGATATGACAAGTTGCAGTTAACATTGGAAATGAAAAGTGTTCAAATTTGTGGCTACGATGAAGAAAGAGAGGGAGATATGTGACAAATAAAATAAACATGTTGTAGCAAAGAGGTACATACATTGTTACTAAGTGTTAAATAATATATTCATGTATTAAATAACATATTCCGCAACAGCAATTATAGGTATATGTGCAAAATAAAACTGGTGTTTATTGCACTTGTTTATTGTTTTGTAGATTGCTCTGAGCTCGTTTAAGAGGAAGAATGATAGTAATACTTCTTATCTCAGTGAACAGATGGTAGAAACCTTGTGCTGTTGAAAAAAAAATCACAAGCTTTCCACTATCTTTAAAAACAAAACAGTATTTTAAACACAGTGACCAATAAAATGCTGAAGGTAAAAATGGAAAAACAGAAGAAAAGAAACCACACAAAAGAAGACAAAATATCAGTGTAGTTGGAATCTTAAGGAGAAATGTTACCATTCCCATTAAGTACTTCTGTTCACAATTAGATTTGTATAGGCATAAATCTTAAGATAATTCCTATTCCAGCATAATTAAAATACCACATTGATCAGCTAAGATTTCAGTACAGGCTAACTTGTTTTGTGCAACTATTTTTGGTTTTTATAGCAAAGTATGCAAGTATCATAGTTTTTTCTATCAGCTCTTCAAACTAGTGCCTGTTAGGAGTTCTGTAGCCCTAATATATAAATCTAAGCATGGGAATTATTGACTTTGTTTGCCAAGTGAAACAGGATTCTTAAGATTGCAGTTCAGGGAGGTTGGGAGCAGTTGTCAACATCAGCATCAAAAAGATATCCAGGATAAAGCTGCATATGGTGTATTCGGGAAAGGAAGGAAGGAAGGAAAGTATGTTAAGATGCAGAAAAAAGACAGAAACCAAGATTTCTGGGTTTTATCTTTAGATGGAAAGGGTGATGAGAAGGAATGTAGTTGGCATGGGCCTGAAATTAGGTTCTAGGTCTGAGGAGAAAATGAGGTTACAATAAAAATGGAATAGAGATTAAATATAGTCAAATGTTGTCCTTGGTCCATTTTTCTTATCCAATCCTGCAGCTAATGCAATTGTATATCTGTTTCTCTCTTGTTTCTTATTTTCCTAGCAGGAATTCACTATTAATACAATGCAGTATGTAAGTTAATGAATTATTTGGAGTATATTTTTTTATTAAAATGAAACTGAACTTGGCTGATGAATTCCCCTTCCTTCCTTCAAGCCTGACTGCTGGGCAATTAGAATATTTATTACAGCCAAACCCTACCTGTGAAATCTTGACAGGGGTTCTTTAAGGGAGGGCCAGCATCATGTACTATTACTTGAATTTAGTGTGCTTCAGGAAACCATATAATGTTCCAACTTCCTGCTTCTGATAAATGGCAAAATACGGGACGAGTAAGAGGAATACATGCATATGAAGGTCATTTATATACACTTAATACTATATCCTCACTAGGCTTATGTTTGTGTTAAGTATTACTTTTTATTAACTTTTAATATTAAATTTTAATATTAAAATAATATTAAAATTTAAATTTAGTTTTAAATGTAGTGAATAATGATTTAGATTTAGATTTAAATTTAGTTTTCAACAACCAAGTTTATAGATTTAAATGAATTTACAAGCACAATTGAGCCCAAAATTTCCATTGCTAAGCAAGGCAGTTGTTAAGTGAGGTTTCCCTCATTTTACAACCTTTTTGCCACAGTTGTTAAGCAAATCACTGCTGTTCTTAAGTGAATCATGTGGTCATTAAGCAAAGCTGGCTTCTCCCATTGATTTTGCTTGTTGGAAGCCGACTGGGAAGTTTGCAAATGGTGATCACATGACACCGGGACAGTGCAACTGTCATAAATACATGCCAGTTGTCAAGCACGCAGAATTTTGATCCTGTGACCATGAGGATGCTCCTCAGTGCTTGTAAGTGTGAAAATCGGTCTTAAATAACTTTTTAGTGCCATTGTAATTTCGAATGGTCACTAAATGAATGGTTGTAAGTCAAAGACTAGATGTAGATTCCTTGTTTTAAATTGAAACACTCAGTAATGACTGATTTTATTCCATACCAGAATTGGGTACAGGTAATTCTTGACTTACAACTTTACCATTGTTTAATGATGGTTTGAAGTTACAGCAGCCTCGGAAAAAAATGACTTACAACCCATCCTTGAAGTTACAACCATCACATCGCTTCCACAGTCATGTGATCGCAACATTTATGATAGTTGCAGCCTTTTGTGATTACGTGCTTGTGACCTGGGATGTTCCCAGCCAGCTTTTGATAAACAAAGTCAATTGGGGAAGCTGGATTTGTTTAATGGGCGTGTGACATATTGACAATCATGATGATTCATTTAACAACTGTGGTAAAAATCAGGTTTTGTCACATGACGACTTTAATGACCATATTGCTTAGCAACTGAAATTCCACTCCCAATTGTAATTGTAAGTTGAGGAGTACCTATATTGCATTGTAGTTGCTGTTTGTTTAGAGATACGGTAGCTACTCTACTTATTGCAACTGTAATACATTTAGGGAAAGGGTTAAAATTGTTGAAGGGGTTCAGTTTGCTGGATTTTTTTTTTTCCTTTTTCCTAGTTTACAGCACTAGAATATTTTCAAGGCTTTTACAATTTCAGAAAGGGACAGAGTAGTAGTAACTTTTTTGCCATGCTTCTTTTGCAGAGTGACCCAGGCAACTGGTCAGTCCTGGAGCACCTGGGTCTGGACCAGAGCTCAGATTTTTCAGACACCAGCGTGCAGCAGAAATTGGATGAGGAGAAAGAGAAAATTAAACGTGAGATCCGCAAAGAACTGAAAATAAAGGAGGGAGCAGAAAATTTGCGCAAGGCTACAACAGACCGTAAGAATCTCTCCAATGTGGAAAACTTGCTCAAGAACTCCAACCGCAAACTGGAGACATTGCATCACCATCTTCAGGATCTCAATGCACACATTGTGGTCAAGGACCCTGAAGAGCTGGGGGGTGAGTGTGCTAAAAAATTTTTTTTTGGGGGAGGGAGAAACATGGATTAGATATTACATAGTGCAGAGAGAAGCAGTCATTTGGAAAAGGAACTAAAAGAAAAGCACATAGATTGTTGTCAGTTCTCAGTAGAATAGGCATAATAAATTTCCCTAGAAGAGGTTTATAGCAGTAGAAAAACAATCTTAATCTGACTTTTTGATGGTTTCTTTCCTTAGAAAAGAAACAACCAGTGACACCTTTCTGAAAACTCTGCTGGCTGATGAGGAAATTAGGCAATAAACTGGTGATGTTTGTGTTTGTCTCTGGTATAATGGCTGGCACTTCAAAGGAAGCAATTACTTTGTCAAAAATTGTGCATTACTTACTTACCTAGATCTGGTGACATCTCCATATATTCTCCAGCATGATGAATGTAGAATCCACCGATGGGTTATTTCAGCCTTCCTGCTCAGATGAGACTAAGTCAGAACTTTGGCCACACCTCCCTCTGGGCGTGTCTACCCAGTTTTGTCTTAGTCTCAGCTCAGTAGGACACAATTTTGTTAGCTCCTTTTCAGGTGTTCAAATTGTATTTCTTTTTTTTTACTTTATTCTAATTGGATTACTTTAGTTAAATTTGGTAGTGGTTTTCCTCAAGCAACTTGCGTTTTTTTGGAGCCTGTAAGGCTCAGGTGCAGGGCTGCAGGCCCATTTCGGTTGGGGCTTTTAGTCCCCGTCTGGAGAGGAAAGGCTGAAGCGCGCAGCAGCTGGCCGGCTGGTCAGCGGAGAGCGGAGCTTCCTCGGAGCCTGTGTTCAACCGGCAGGCTTTTTTCCAGCGTTTCTTTGCAGCCGCGTGGCTTTCTCACAGCAGGAGTCCATTGATCTCAGCAGAGGCTGCTCAACCAAAAATGCAAGTCTCAGTTGGAGAAAACGGGTTGATTTAATTGAAGCTCGTTAAGGGTTTCTCTCTGGCAGGGGGTTTTCGCTTTCCCTCTATTCTCCCCATTCTTGCCTCTGTTGTCAATTGCTGGTGCGGCAAGGGCGTGGACGCCATTTTCAACAGCGTGGTCAGGCGGCCGCCATTTTGAAAGATCAGGGCGTGGTCGCCATTTTGTAGGGCCTCGTGTTCTCTCGCATTGGTTGTGGCTTGACTTGATGGTGGCTGGTCTGCTGTGTCAGGCCTGTACTGGGGGGAGAAGATCTTTCTGATACAACCTGTGATACCTTGTTTAATCCAGGGGTTCCCTGGTCCTGAACTTGCTTTATTGATACTAATACTCATTGAGGACTAGTTACTTACTCCCTATAATTGTTTTGTGTGGAGCGAAGGGGAATTGTTTTTTTCTATACCACCTGTTTAACTTAGTTTTGCCACAAGGCCTAGAGCGAGGATCGGTTTTCCATCTCTGACTACCTGATCTGCGTCTTTGGGTTCCCCCCACTTCTGGGTAACTTCTTCTGGATTACCTAGCTTGCAATGGCAGACAGTTCTTCGCCCCAGGCAACACAGGGCCCTGGTATTCCCCCCGCACAAGCAAAACGTAGATCTTCTGATTTGGATGCAGGGGGAAAGAAAAAAGCAAAGACAAAACATCTCTCCACCAAGGAGCCCTCTAAAACAGCCGAGCGAGAGGCCGCAAGGAGACATCAGGCGCTGGAGAGAGAACTCTCCAAGGCACAAAGGCTCATGTCCAGTGAGGCTGAGGTGGCTCCTCCTGCTCCATTGGACACTTCTTCTCTTGAGCCTCCATTTCCACCTCAGTATGATGCCCCTAGACCGTGGTCTCCTCAGGGGGAATCTGAACAGGGTGGTCCCCCTCGCTCCTCATCTTTCTCGGCCCCCCAGGGGCCTTTGGCCACGTATGTCCCAATGGAGGCTGGGGTTGGTTCAGAACAAGGTGAATATTGATCTGAGAGACAATTTCAGGCTTTTATGCATCATGCATTCAGACAATTTATGTCATCATCTGGGACCCAACAAATCCCATTGCACCAACCACCGCCTCCATCTATCCCTCCTTCTCAAGGGGGACATGCCACAGTTCCTGGTTCTGGCATTTCTGAAACATCCTCCCAGTTAGGTCAGGAAGGGTCTGTAGACCTAGAGATAGCAGATACGCCCTTATCAGAGGATGAGGATGCAGCACCTGAACAGGCATCAACTTCTGGTCTCTTTGACTCTTCACTATTCAGATCCCTTCTGGTGAAGGCATGCAACACTGTCAACCTTACTTCGGCACTGGAAGACAAACCTTTCACTTCCACTTGCCAAGAGTCCAACCCTCTGTTTGCGGAAAAGAACATGGAGGAGAAGCAGATTCCTTGTCCGCTGGTATTCCGTACTACGGTGGAGAAACAGTGGTCATCTTTGGCCACATTACCTTCTCCTAATGTCAATGAAAAGAAATTATATAATGTTTCTTCATCTTTTGCTTCCCTTTTAGAGGTTCCTGCTGTGGACACTCCCCTAACTTCTTTGTTTTCCACTTCAGCAATTCCAGGGGATATGGCTGAGGCCTTGAAGGCAGAGGACAAGAAATTTGAATTCTCTCTTTGCCGAGCTCTACATGGGCCATCAAGGCCGCCACCTCTTCATCTTTCTTCGCAAGGGCATCGATCATGTGGCTCCGCGAACTTCAGTCCCTTGTTCCCCCTGACCAAGTTAGAACTCATCAGACATTGGGGAAGCTTGTGGCCACCTCTGAATACATGGCTGATGCCTCTCTTTATTCGGCCAAAAGTTCCGCCACGTCTATTGCAGCCACGGTGGTCTCTCGTAGACTACTGTGGTTGAAACAATGGCAGACAGACTTAAAGTCTAAGTGGTGTCTGTCGACGTCCAAGTATAGTGGGACCCACTTGTTTGGCTCGGTTCTTGAACCGCATGTAGTCGAAGGTAAGGATAAGCGTAAGGTCCTAGTGCATCCCTCAAAGAGGTCTGACAGACGGCCCCAGCAGGATTTTCGCAGACCTGCTTTTCATTCCAGTGGGTCCTGGGAGTGGAGGCAGCCCTTTCGGACTGGGCAGTCCTGGGATTGGTCCAGAGGCTCATGATCCTTTCCGCTCAGACAGGATCGTCAACAGGACCGCCAAAACATTGGAGTGCTGCTCTGATTTGTAATACATGTTTCATATATAATAAATTCTTCCTGCATGAGTAATAATTCATTTGAATTATTGTTCAAGTTCTTTAACAAATTGAATTTAGTTACAGATAGGTTGATGTGTCTAGCCTATTATTTATTTATTGGTTGTATTCATTCATTTTAGCTTACTTATTAGATTTATATCCTGTCATTCTTTCAAGAGCAAGAAATGATGTATGTAGCACTCCCTTTTCTTGTTTTTCCCCTCAATAGCAACCTCCCTTTGACATAGGTTGGGCCAGTGTTTCTTAACCTTTGCAGTTTGAAGATGTATGGATTTCAACTCCCAGAATTCCTCAGCCACCCTGGGGAGAATTCTGGGAGTTGAAGTCCACACATCTTAAAATTGCCAAGGCTGATGTTGAAGGTTCTTCACTGAGTTGGGCGGAACATGCCCCAAAGAGCCATCTGAGCTTTCATTTTTATTTTATGTATTTATTTATTAATTCGATTTGTATGCCGCTCCTCTCCGGAGACTCAGAGCGGCTCACAACATATACAAAACATCAAAACATTAAAAATAGATACCCAACACACACATAACTTTTGAACCACAACCCACAATCATCCCCAGGCCTGCCGGCAAAGATAAGTTTTAAGGTTCTGACTTGGAACTTGAGGTCCAGCCTTTCTGACCATGCAGATAATCAAAACAGGTAACAGAAGGAAAAAAAAAACATTAAAATGCATGAATGTAATTTAAAAAAATATTCAAAGTGCTTTCCATCCCTCAGCTCCAATCTACAGCCTCTATTTTTCCTGTAAAATTTTGGGCTGAGTAGTTTTCTTCTCTTTCTTCCTTCTCAGTTATTCTGGACTGTGACAGTGGCTCATTTTATATGATCGATTATGCGGATTGTAGCCTGACAGGTTCAGAATAGTAGCTATTGAAAGATCAATATACTAATTTCAAAATCAATTTATTTGTTTGTTTGTTTGTTTGTTTAGCAAATTTATATAGCCACCCAACTCATACATACAGTAGGTGACTCCATATAGCTTATAACATACATACATACATACATCATCTATCTCAAAATCAATATACTTCCATCATTATGCATGCATTTTATATTTTTGTTAGTTTTCACATTTATATTTCTATTGAATGAGATCTGTCAGCCACTTTTCATATTTTAAAGAAATGCAAAGTATTAACAACCATTTATTTACTGGGTAAAATAAACACAGATGTAATATCAGCATTTTCGTAACCTTATTTTCTATCCAATTCTACCTTTTAGGAAAGCATACAAAAAGAATTAATGTTATTAATCCAGTTTCAGTTTGCTTCATCTGTTACTGATGACACACAGTATCAAAACCAAATGATTTCCTTATGTATAGTTACCATTATGAACCTTTAATAGAAGTTATTTAGTTGCCAAGCATTGTTTCAGAAAGCTCTTTGTATATAATCCACACTCCAGTCTGTTGGCAAGTGAAACCTGAAAGTTCAGAAGGGAAGCAGACCTGATGAATACTTTTTCCTCTCTTGCTTAGGGCTAGCCGATCTGGGATGCGAAAGACCAGGCTTGGATAGTAGCACAGTGATACAGACTAATCTAATTGCAGTCCGGTGGTCATCTGGAACAGATCAGGTGGCCCTACTATTTCATTGTCCAGTTTTTATTACAGCCATTGCAGAGATGTGGGTAACAGAAAGATAAACTCTTGATCTTCTCAGATAGGAATTAATCTTACGGGACAAAAAGCAGCAGAAAGAAAATACCATCTCCTCTTGAAGTTGTAGAGATTAAGCAAAATCAAGATGTAAAAGTTGCTGAGACTTTATCAAAGAGGAAGTGGCTGCTATTGTACCTGACTCCATTCTAAAATGCATGCCGCAAAATGGAGGAGGAGAGAAGTTCAGAAAGTAAACAGCTGGACTAGAAAGAGTTTGGTACATGGGTGTGGCTATTTCCTCTTCAGGAGGGGAAAAATAGTAATGATTTTGGGCCCAAAACTCAGAACTCCTGCAAACAAAAACAAGAAACATTACACGGAGCTTTATAAGCTTTGGGGAAATGCTACTGTGGTATATACTATGCACCCACAGCCACTACTAATGAGAGAATTCTGACTAGAAGAATGCTTGAGCTTGACTCCATTTAGTCCTACACATTTTCGTATGATGTTATCCATTCCAGAATCACTTGCTTAAAAGATATGAATTGATCAGAACTGAAGAAGCTTCTTGGATGAAAAGTGAAATGTCTTCAAGGAAAAACAAAGTCCACTTGCCTTTTGAAAAAGCATCTTTGGGATATGAGAGGCTCCTTTTCTTTAATCAAGTGGTAGCACTTTTTGAGTAACACATTTTGTTGAAAGGCATAAGCTTTTGAGAGCTACAGTTCACATCAACAGTTGCACTTCACCAATGAAATGGCCTATAGCCCCCTCCCCGCCCTTATTATTTATAAGTAATTCAAGGTGGCAAACATACATAATACTGCTTCCTATTTTCCCCTCAACAACAAACCTGAGAGGTAGATTTTTGGGCTCAGATAGATTGGGTGGATTTTATGCTTAAAGCAGGACAACAATTCACAATCTCCTAGTTTCCAGCCCAGCACCTTAACAATTATAGCACATCTATACTTTTTAATAAAGTGTGTTAATTGGAAAATGCACTACCAGATTCCCTTTGATTTTTTTTTTCTACCAGAGACTACCATGATTCTCTTCCTCTAATGTCTGCAATGGGAAGCTGCTTTTCTTTAAAAAGTGTTGTTCTAGTTGGCTTTCTTTACTGTGAAGCAAATAATTACCAAGTCGTAAATACCAAGCTGTTCTGCCAGTCTTTCTTAAGAATAAGCATCTAATTTCATAGTTAGATCTTTGTGTCAGGAAATCAAAAGGACAGAAAACACTAATTTGGAAATTTATGACCTTACAACTGTCTAATGCAGGGGTATCAAACTCCCGGCCTACAGGCCGGACGTGTCATCCGGAAGCCACGCCCACCCCATTGCCGGCAATGGCAAAACGTCACGTGATGTCGCAAGTTTGACATGTCTGGAAATCCACAAAATATTGTCTAGGACCCAAAATGTACAGAGATATAATATAAATTATATAAATACTCTAATAAAGTATCCACAGAATTATATAAATACTCTAATAAAGTGTCCACAGAATGTAGATAATATATGCATTATAAAAAAAACCCTCCTACATAGTTTTATTACTTATTTATGAATCCAATTTATATTATATTATATTATAATCCAACATTATCTATGTTGTAAGCCGCCCTGAGTTTTTGGAATAGGGCGGCATAGAAATCTAAATAAATAAATAAATAAATAAATAAATAAATAAATAAATAAATAAATAAATAAATAAATAAATAAATAAATAAATAAATAAATAAATTGCCGCCCATCTGCCTGAGAAACTTTGTATGGCAGACAGGATAAAAACAGAGAATGCCATGAAACCTCAAAAAAACAAACAAACCCCAAAACATTAGGTTGATTGAATCTTACCATTTTCTCTTGTGGCCTCATTGGAAATGTGTTCTTCAGTTGAGAAAAGAGTGTGATAAATCCTGTTACTAGATTTGACATATTTCCATTGTTTAACCTTTTACACTTAAAGAAATAATAACATGTTCTCTATTTGTCTCTCAGTTTCTCTCTCATCACTTTCAAGTAAAATATGTCCTACATTAAATTGTTTTTCATTGAAATGGGGCTCTTTCTCGGCACTAATAAGATGCAGCTGCTTTGTAACAGGTATTACATGTTTTATGGAATTATATTTGCGAAGGCCTATGATTTAAACCAGGATATTTGCTTTTATGAGAGCCAGTTTGGCGTAGTAGTTAAATATACCAAGCTAGAAAGCAGGAGACTATGAGTTCTAGTCCTCCCTAAGGCAGGAAGTCAGTAGGATGGTTTTGGGCCAATTATTCACTTTCAACTCTAGAAGGAAGGCAGCTTCAAACCATTTCTGAAAATATTGCCAAGAAAACTGCATGGACTTGTTCATCCAGACTGACTCCAGGCGCACACACACACACACACACAAAATCCTCTTATATGTGATATATTGTAAGCTATAAAGTAGATCATATTACGAAATCTGACGATTGTTTGTGGCAGATCTTTCTATGTCCTCCACACATATTTTAATTTTATGCCTTAATTATAACCTTTATAATTCAGAATATTTTCAAGGTATCAAAAGTAATATTTTAAAAATAAACAATGAAACTGCAATTAGCAGTGAAAATAAATGAAAATATAAGAGCACCAAAATCTGTTTTACTAAACTAGTGTTCCCAACCAGATTGGTTAACAACCACTTTTATTATCTATAGTGGCTGAGGAATGATAGGCCTTGTAATCCAACGCATTTAAGTCTATGGCTGTGAAAGAACATATCAAACACTTCCTACATTTTAAATATAAAAATCATTTTAAAATTTGTTTATATCAGATGTCTATTGAGTAATCTTCAGGAGAACATTTGAAAATTGGATTACTAGTACTGAAAGGGTCCTCTTCCCACCGTAACAAAGTAAAGCTTTTGACTATTAATCATTTTGGAGTAAGTAGTCTTTAGATACTTCTGTGGTGACCTTTGAAAGTCAAAGAAAGTTTGAAATGTGCATTCTGAATTATGGCTAAGGCACAAGACTAGAAACTGGGAGCGTGAGTTCTAGCTCTGCCTTAAACATGGAAAAGCAGCTGGTTGACTTGGGGCCAGCCGCTTCTCTCAACCTCATCTCACAGGGTTGTTGTTGTGAGGAAAATAGGAAGAGGAAGGAGTACAGGTAATCCTTGACTTATAATCATTCATTTCGTGACTGTTAGATGTTACAACAGCACTGAAAAAAGTGACTTATGACCGTTTTTTACACTTACAACCCCATGGTCACGTGATCAATTTTCAGACCACTTGGCAACTAAATCGTATTTTGATGGCTGCAGAGTCCCAGGGTCATGTGATCACCTTTTGTGAATTTCTGACAAGCAGAGTCTAGGGCAGCAGTTCTCAACCTTGGGGTCGCGACCCCATTTGGGGTCGCACGACCATTTCGCGGGGGTCGCCGGACACCGCGGGCTGCCATTTTTTTTTATTTTTTTTTTAATTTTTTTTTATTTATTTTTTTTTTAATTTTTTTTATTTTTTGGGCACGCGCGCCGCGCATGCGCAGATCTGCCCATCGCGCCGAAAAAAATTAAAAAAATAAAAATTTTTTTAAAAAATTAAAAAAATCAAAACAAAACAAAATGGCGGCCGCGATGGGCGGATCCGTGCATGCGTGGCACACGCGACGGGCCGATCCGCGCATGCGCAGATCCGCCCGTCGCGCCAAAAAAAAATAAAAAAATTTAAAAAACAAAATGGCGGCCGCAACGGGCGGATCCGCGCATGCGCGGTGCGCGCGATGGCCCGATCCGCGCATGCGCAGATCCACCCGTCGCGGCCGCCATTTTGTTTTTGTTTTTTTTGTTTTGTTTTTTTTATTTTTTTATTTTTTTATGCGTGCGCGCGCCCGGGTCGGGGTCGCGGCGCGCATGGGCGGGGCAAGTGGGGTCTCAACCTGAGAAAGGTTGAGAACCACTGGTCTAGGGGAAAGCCAGTTTCACTTAACAACCGTGTTACTAAATTAACTGCAGTGATTCACTTAATAGCTATGGTAAGAAAGGTTGTAAAATGGGACAAAACTCACTTAACAATTGTCTTGCTTAGCAAGAGAAATTTTGGGCTCAATTTTGATCACAAGTCGAGGACTACCTGTATTAGGTATATTAAGTTATTCATAAAAAAAATAATAAAGACAGGATATAAAATAGTAAATAAGTGAGCAAGAGGCTAGTGTATTTTCAAGATACATTAAATTATTTCTCCAAATAAATTGGGTAGACTTGTGACTTCTTCTCTTAAGTTATTGTGTCTACTTACATTTCTTTCCTACCTAGTTGAGTGATTTGGCCTACCCAAAACTTGACAGAGGATAGACCATTCCCTGGTGGACATTATGGCATTCAAACCCAAGAGAGCAAAAGCCAGAATACTGGGGTGGAAAGGAAGGATGATCAAGTAAGAGATCAACTAGAAAATGTTAATGGGGAAAGGAGAAAAAGAAGGAATGAAAAGAAAGAAATAGTACTGTAGTTAAAAAGCAAGAGAGAAGCACTAACTCTGACAGAAGCAGCTATGTTAACGAAGTAATATTTAGTCCCTATTCACAAAATGCAACTAAGAAGGGGGAGATTCTTTAATTCCTCTATATTGGCTGCTTTTTGATAATAAACTGAAATAATTACCCTCTTGCCAATATGAGGACCTTGAGGCTGCACAAGACCTGTTCAATATAATATAAAAATGCTCAGCAGTTTTCTTGGATTTTTTGATCACTGTATATTGCTGACATTGGTAGATTCCCCCCCCCCAGGATAGAGAAGAGAATCAGAGAGGGGAAGCATGAATGATTCTTTTGCCATATCTATGTCCCTGACACAGAGAACCTTCCATTCTTCTAGGCTTGTGGCACCCTCTCCTTACTTTCTGTTCAGAAATTCAGATGGTTCTTTTTAAGGATGTGCATCCTGCTTATATTAATGTCTATGACTGATCCCTTTCTAGATGCCCCACAATCACCAGGCAGCCTGAGCCGATCAACAGCTACTAAAAGTCGTATTGCTGGTCTGGAAAAGCAGCTCAACATTGAGTTGAAAGTGAAGCAGGGAGCAGAGAACATGATCCAGATGTATGCCAACGGTGCTGCCAAAGTATGTTTGTTTTCCTCTCCACTGCCCTTCTTCTCTAAACGAAGGCATTTCTTGCCATTTTACATAAGCTCAAGTAATGTGTCTGCCCTACAAAAGAAATATCTGCATCAGTGTCCTCAACCTGATAAAGAATCTGACTATCCATCTAAGCAGAAGTAACAAACCAATGTGCTGATTTCCAAAGTTCCTTAGATAATTACAGAATTATCTCTGTGTTGATGCTCAACATATCTCCCACTGGAAACCTTGGAATACACTGTTCTAAAATGTTTAAATAGTTTATAGCACAAGAACAAGCAGCTTCTGATAACTGCTACTTCAAAGGGCTCAAGTTACCTTGAAATAGAACATTCCCTAGCTTTGCAAGTAGAAATAAAAATAGCACAACATTCTCTTGGGGAAGGGGGGGAAAAACCTCATTTGGGGGTTAACTTCATTTGGGGGTCAACCCTCTATAATTAAGCTGGCCAACTCCTTTCTGTGAACCACCCTCAGTACAAAAAGATCTGGAAAAAAATGCTTCTTTAAAACATCGAATGAAATGGTGTGGCCTATGACTTAGCAAATTGTGGTCTACATTTCATATATAATTAATTATATCCTTGATGCTGATCCTTATCATATAAAAGACAAATATTGATTGAATTGATCTCAGTGCTGCATTTTAGCATCCACGAACTTTTGACAGAAGCAGATGCTTCTGTAAATCCTGTTTTAATTGCTCTGGCGTCAGGAATAATATATATATATATATATATATATATATATATATATATATATATATATATATATATATATATATATATATATATATATATATATATATATATATATGTGTGTGTGTGTGTGTGTGTATATGTGTGTATATGTGTATATGTGTATATGTGTATATGTGTATATGTGTATATGTGTATATGTGTATATGTGTATATGTGTATGTATATGTATATATGTATATGTATATATGTATATGTATATGTATATATATATGTATATATATATATGTGTATATATATATGTATATATATATATATGTATATATATATATATACCGGTATGTATATATGTATATATGTATATATGTATATATGTATATATGTATATATGTATATACCGTATGTATATATGTATATATGTATATATATATGCCGTTTGCAGTTATGGTTTCTCATTTAAGAATCTGAATTTTGGAACGTTCTTTAAATAAAGAATTATTTTGGAAATAATTTTGGCTGAAGAAGTAGACAGTTCTTGTGATTAACTGAAAACTCATTAGAATTCCTGTATTCCCAATCCACTAGCAACATACGAGGGTAACAGTTTCAATCCTCAGGTTTGGGAAGTATTTATTTATTTATTTATTTATTATTTATTTATACTATCCACTTGTCACATGATTCAGGATGGTGTACATCATTTAAGAACAATAATATATTCAATAAAACCATGTAATAAAAAAGACCAACACCCCCCCTCCCCGAATTTATATACTGTAGACACATGAAGTGGCAGGGGAAAAAAAATCATCCAGGTGGTCATACTGGTCGGAGACCCAGTGCTGAAATGGGGGGGGGTAGGTCTTTAATGCCTTTTGAAAGGCAGGCGGGGTTAAGGTCAGCCAGATCTCAAAGAGAATGCTGACCCAGTGGCCAGGAGCAACAACAGAGAAGGCATATTTCCTGGGTCCTGCCAGATTGATTGATTGATTACATATTGGAAGATCGCCCAACTCTTGCTGGATGGGCAGAATTAAAGAGAGATAACAATTGGAGATAATAATTGTTAATACCCTGGAAGGCAGTCCAGTTTGTTCTGTGTGTATTCTTAGAGCTTATTTTGGTCAGTTGGTCTGTCAGCCTGTCTGTCTTAAACCTATTGCCAGCTACATTGATTTTGCTGTGATTTTCAATACTTTTTTTCTGCTGGAGAGAATTCAGTCCACCCCTTTGGTCTTCCATCTAGGATCGGAAGTTGCTGCAGACAGCCCAGCAAATGCTACAAGATAGCAAAACCAAGATAAACATTATCCGCATGCAGATTCGCAAGGCTGTGCAAGCTGACGAGGTGCAGCTGACTATGGAAGATGGGCAAGGTGAAGGAGACAATGAAGAAGAAACCCCTGTTTGCTACAAGCTCTGTTTATGCTATAGCCAGGCTACCACTTCAGAAAGGCCAACCTCCTGTTGCTCTCTCAAACCCTTCAGGAACTAGAAAATGTTTTTTGGAATAGTTTAAAGTCCTGTCTTTTCCCCAGCTGGTGTGAAGCCCCTATTTCTGGGTCTGGATACAGGTCTCTGGGTTTCCCTTTGGAGCTAAGCACATATTAAACACAAAGGGATCTATCATTCTTTTAAGCCAGGGATCCCTTTTTGGACTGGTATGCACCGTAAAATGTAAGAGCTTGTCAAAGTGACAAAATGGCTGCTATGATAGATAGGCAGTCACAATACATCTATTTATGTTTATATCCTATCAGTGAGGCTGTTCTCTATATTTTCTCCAGTTCCTTCCAGCCTTGGATGTTCCTTTGCTATTATTTGCAGGCAAATAGTCTTACTTCCAATAGAGCACTGGACTATATTCTTCCATCATGTTTATTTCCTAAGAATGTCTTTACAAGGGGTTGAGGATATTCTGGGAAATACATAATACTAGGGAAGTTGTGGGTGTCATTTCATGGCCCTGGTGCTAGGCATACAAATGGAGATAGACTGACTTTTTAATGTTCCTTGCAGGGAACACAGATCTAAGCGCCATAGAATTGAGAATTGAGGAGCTTCGCCATCACTTCCAAGTAGAATATGCTATATCTGAAGGTGCCAAAAATGTACTGCGCCTTCTGAGCTCCAGCAAAGTTCAGGATCGTCATGCTATTTCTGAGGTAATGGTGCAGTTTCCTTGGTTGGTATTATATAATAAAGATACATAAAATGATTGAAGAAATGAAGCAGTAAGCAATTCAGTGCTACTGTAAATTAGTACCGGTAATAATCTACAGCAGAATAGAAATAACCTAAAAAACTTTTTCCAATTATGCCATTCTCTGACATATATTTGCAACTTTTGCATCACCTGTTCCCAGACTCACGTTTCTAGACGTTTTTGGCATTACAAGTAAGCATTCTCAGCCGGTGTACTTATTGTCCAAACACAACTTCCTGTGCTTAGATAGGCTCAGTCTTCTTTAGACTAAGCACTGTTTTAGACTTTGCGATGGAATCTTAAAAATCACAATTTAGAAAAAAAGTTTCATTTGATTAAATTAAATTAATATGACTTTCTGATATATTTAATAATATCCCACTTCTGGCATATTAAATTACAGTTCAAAGACAACATGTGTGTCTGTTCTGGGAGATGGAAAGTCTAGAAACACAATAAACAAACATTTGAAGTGGATCACAGTTGACATTTTGGGAGGCCACTGTTGATCTGAAGCCTCACATTGTATGCCGTAGCCTAGTCAATTAAATCCCTCAAAGAAACAAAAAACCAACTATTTTTTGTCAAAGGAGTTGTGACAGGTTTCTTCTCCAGCACTAGGAGATGGAGAATCCACCAATGGGTTATGACTGTATTCCTGCCCAATCAGATCAAGTCAGCCAAAGCTGCCACGCCCCTTCCTGGACCCTTTCCCAGTTTTGACTTGATCTCGCCCAGGACGGACATGAAGCGTTGCTCCTAGGCAGATACAGTCACCCATTGGTGGATTCTTCAGATTTTAGAGTAGATCTTAGGAAAAAAGTCTTTGCAGTTTAAACAGGGCTTGGGAGCTTGGCTCCTAACCTCCCCTGGAAGAAAGGCAGTTGCAGTTGAAGGGGGAAGGAGCTCCTTCCCCCCCCCCTCCTCCCCACTTGGATTCCTTCCCCCAATTCCTTGGAGGAACGAGAGGACAGGAGACCCGGCCGGCTGGAGGGAGTAGGGCGGAAGGTAGGGGGGAGGCGAAGGGGAGGATTCTCCATCTCCGTGCTGAGAAAAGGCGTTCAGGTAAGACAACGCCCCTTCATTGTCAGAACATTTGCATCTAAATTCTAATAATTGCTGGAGAAGAGTTAAAAAAACATTGCATTACATGTAAATTTCCTGTAACCTGTACCATGGGCACAGGGAATACTGCATTTTGGTTTCCCATTTTCAAGCTCTGTCACTGAGATATGGCCTGGGATCCAACAGCCCACTTGCTGAAGACGGGTGCTGAGTCTATATCATTATTAATATATCAGGTGGACTGTCTTGATTTGGAAACCGTGTGGAAACGGAAGGAGCATATAAAATGGGTCATTAATAGGCTGAGCCAAATTGGTACTTGATGATCTGGACCTTTGCTGTAGGCACAGACCAGGCTGAACGAATCAAGCCAGAAGTTGGATCTTTTGCGATATTCTCTGGAGCAACGTCTGGCTGAACTGCCTGAAGATCACCCAAAGGCCTGCATCATCAAGGAGGAACTCATCTTGGCCTCCTCTCCTGCCTTCAGTGCCCGCAATACCAGTTCCTACCAGCATATCCAGTATAATACCCTATCAAAGCCATCTCCACTCACAGGTGACTGCGTTCCCCCTTCCCCCTGGGCATAGGTTGGGTCAGAATATTGCCAGAATGTTTCAGTTTAGTTATTGACTGTGTTTAATTCGGTCTGAGCCATTTAAGAAGGTGATATAGAAATGAAATTGTAATAATTAATAACAGCAACAATGAGAACATTCCACTTAGTCAGTATCCCCATCTCATACAGTAGTTGTTTTCTGCACTTTCTAATCCATTCTTAATGTACCTTCTTTTCCATACACAAATGAGATAATAGGATTTTTTTTTTTTTGCCTGATCTCTTGCTGACTCTCTTAAGGCTCAAAGAAAGTATTGGTTGTTTTGTTTTAAATGTTCCAGACTTTGGTTCTTAGCAGTTTTTTCTTGGCAGGGACCCTGGAAGTGCAGTTGTTAGGCTGCAGTGGGTTGCTGGAGGTTGTCCCAGGACGTACCCGTGGCTCCACTGTCTGCCTGCCTTGCAACAGTCCTGGTGAAGCACGGCCTTCATTCATGAGCCGCGGGCGAGGGCTATATAATCGCAGTGGTAGTGTAAGTGGCAGGACCACCATCAAATCAGAAGATAACAGCAGTAAGTAGTCTTGAGGGTGATCTGCACTAAAATGAGAGAATGAATAAGAGGGATATTAATATGTTTTAGTGCTGCATTGGTGTTAATGCAGTTTGGTCAGCATGAAATGAAATCTATCTTATTTGCTCTTTGTCAACGTTCCAACTGTTTCTCTCGTAGATGAAATAAGTGCTGTATTGAAGCTGGACAATGGAGTTGTAGGCCAAACCGCTTGGAAATCCATTGGCCTACAAGCTTGGAACCAGGTTTTCACAGTGGAATTAGAAAGGGTATGTGCAAAGATGGTGCCTTTTTAATGGGCTTCAGATACCAGATCTGTGCTATACAAACATCTCTCTGCTCATATCTCTGTGGCAAAGAAGTCATGTTACCACCTCCAATTTCATGCCATAGTCACGTGAGCAGTAACTGCAGGGAGAGGAATCAGGTTATTATAGAAATTATTTTATTTTGTGTTCCAGTTGATATTTTTCATATTTATTAATGTGCATCTGTTCATAATGATCTCTTTTGTGTACTCTTTGATATTATCATTCTTCAGATAGAGAAATATGGTGAAGCCCCTATTAACTGATTGTTGGGAAACAATTTGGACCTCGATGTAGGAATGGTGGATGTGTTGTGGAGACAGTGACTGCTTGCTGCTGATCTTTTTAATGGATCTCTTCTCTCCATATCAGTCAAGAGAGCTGGAGATTGGTGTCTATTGGCGTGACTACCGCAGTCTCTGTGCCCTGAAATACCTCAAGCTGGAAGATTTCCTTGACAATGAACGCCATGAAATTCACCTGGAATTGGAGCCACAGGGCACTCTGTTAGCAGAGGTAACAGGAAAAAAAAAATGATTGGTGTCGAACTGTGTGGGAAATAATTGACATTCTAGTACTTAGATTATTTTAATTGAGTGAGTGGATAGAAAGCGTTGAAATCCAAAAAGAGCATGGTAGCAGCAACATGTCCCAAATATTGTTCTGCAATACTTTTATACAGTGAATGAATTTAAACAATGGTGATTTCTTTATATAAGTGCTATATGTACAGTTGTGGAGAGAATAAAGGGAAAGCATTATTATCTACATGCTACTAAAAAGTATTCAGGCATCTTATTTTCCTGTTTCCAGTTCTTGCGTGTAATAATTCCACCATTAATCCATACGTGCTGTCTGTTTGCAACATCACATACTTAGATATAAATCAATTACACGAGTTTTCCTTTCCCCCCCCCAAAGGGAATGGAATGGGGAAGACATGTGGGCCATTAGATGTCATGGGAACCCCACCAGTCTGGCCAATGACCATGAATAATGGGGCTATAGTAGAGAGCAATGTCTTATGGACCCTAGATCCCATCTCTACTCGGGTGCTTCATTGTAGAATCAGGCATTTGCGTCTTAGTTTATTCAGCCTGTAGAGAAGGTCTATCCTTATCCAATATTGATACTGCATTGTATCAGAGTTAAAAGGATTCTTTATATAAAAACTGTTGTGTGAGATTCTTCAGTTTGTTCACTCAGCCTGTTTCGGTTATACCATATCAGCAATGAAATGGAGAGGGAGTCAGGTGAAAAGAAACTGACAAAGCTTTAGTTATTTATTTGAATTTATTAGCTGCCCAATTCCAATGGATTCACTTTATTCCCAGAAGTTAGCAATTTTTCATGAATGTTAAAATCCCAAGTACTTTGAGACAGGAAATGATCTTCAGGAAACTCTTTTTTTTTCTTCTCAACATAATTTTTATTAGTTTTTTAAATTTTTACAAAAAAGACACATAGTAATAACTCAACCGAAAACTAACATATACTACATTTTCCAAACAATTAATATAACTGCTCGGCACCCCCACCACCACATCCCCCTATCCCTAACCACCCATCCTTCCTCTTACCATCTACCTACTTTCCTCTCACTCCTCCTCTACTTCTCCACCCACCATCTCTACCCCCACCCTTGCCTCCTCTTACCAACTTCCTACTTACCTCTACCTTCACTCCTCTTTCACTCCTCCTTACCCACCAGATGTGGTGCCAAGAGGCCAACCGAGCAACCCCTTAATATATATTCTTACATATTCGTACATATCGCCATCCTCGATTACAGTTGAGAAAACATAATATATAAATTATGAATACGCTCCCACCCCCCCTCCCCGACTTCCCAGAGTGAATACAGGGTAAAAACACAAGAAAACCCACTAAACTACTTATTATATAAATCCAACATATAAATATTTAACTATATGCTAAATATAATTTCTTCAATTGATATTTCCCTTGTATATAATCAATCCATTTTTTCCAATCCATCATAAATTTTTCATTTGAGTGATCCTTCAGATATGCGGATATCTTGGCCATTTCTGCCATATTTATAACTTTTAATGTCCATTCTTCAATAGATGGTAATTCAGACGTCTTCCAATATTGTCCCACCAGTAATCTTGCTGCAGTAATCAAATTCAAAATCAACTCTTAACCAGTGACAATAAGACCCACACAGTTTATCATAAGTAACTCAAGAAGGACAAAACATTTCTTTCTTTTTCTTCTCTTTTTTATATTTTTGGTGTCATTGATTAGATATGGCCCTATTTCCTGTTGTGAAAATTCAGTTTTTACAAATATGTTTTGAAATAGTGTTATTACTTTAAAATAATTATTCTTACTGAACCCCATTGCAATATGCTACTTGTGTACTGCCATTTAAAAAAAAAAGGGACAAATCATCATCAAAGCTATTCCCATCCCACATCTTTCTATTTGCATAAATACCCCGTATTTTAATCAACCTAGTTTTTTTCTTCATGTGCAACCCCCATGTTTAATATCAGATAAGATATTCCCTGATTATCTTTGAAAAATGATGTTGCAATTTTCAGCAATCAAATCAGTATATGATGATGGAATATTTTAGGTTTGGATTGGAACTAAATTGCCTTAAAACATGAATTATCTGTGGAATACCTCGATGTATAATTTATTACAGTTTATGTAAAAGATAAGTGAAAATGTCCCTGTAATAAAAGCTCAACCTTAAAAAAAAAAAAAGAATGACCTTGGAATTACTGAGCAAAATTGTCAAATAGTCTGGGACGAAACTGTTATTTTTTGAGGTCCTACATATTACAAGATGCTAACTTTCAAATCATCACGAAATAATGGCTTATAATGAATAAATATTTCATCCTTTTAATATTGGTCAGTTTCTAATGGAAGTTTTTACTTTATGGAAAGATTTTGTCATCACAAACAATTCACTTTACAAGATTATTTGCTTATAATTAACGCTATCCTTGAGATGCTAAGTGAAGTCAAAATATTTCAGTTTTGTTGTGCTTCATTAACTGGGCTAAAGGTTCTTATCCTGTCCATTTGTGACTCTCCAGAAGCCACACTAGATATGCTTGCTTGTACAGCCTTGAGGCTTTAGCATGGGGCTGGATCCCACACTTTGAACTCTTAGATATGCTGCTAAGATCTTGTATTATTTCAAGCTTTCCTTTTTTAAAATCTTTCCCTGCTTTATTTGTTAAACCTATGGCCTTAATCGTTTTGGGATGGTGTTTATTTTATATTTTAGCCAGGTTGTGATTCACTTTGAATGTATTAAAGATAAAGAGTAGTAGGAAAGTCTTCATAAATAAACATCTGTGATTTCTGGTTATAGGTTTGTTTTTTAATGTAGTGGATGGAGCTTTGATCTTTCGGCTACTGTAGAAAGTGGGGCAGTAGCCTTGCCCTCTGAGGCTCATGTCTGATGAGGTGCTGATGATGGCTGATGAAGAGGAGCAGGACTGAATTCCTCCTTTTAGATCAGGGGTTCTCAACCTTGGCAACTTTAAGACTTGTGGACTTCAACTCCCAGAATTCCTCAGCCAGCTTTGGTGGCTGAGGAATTCTGGGAGTTGAAGTCCACAAGTCTTAAAGTTGCCAAGGTTGAGAACCCCTGTTTTAGATGGAGGCTCCTCAGCTCCAGTCAGCCAGAGGTTACTATTCGCATCTGCGTCGATCTAACTTGCGAAACAGCCTGAGCCTTAAGGCTGCAGTGTTGCAGCAGGAGCTGTTTCTCAGAATGCACTACCCCTTTGCCTGGCTTACAGTACACTCTCTTGCTGCAGGTTATCTTTTTTAACCCTATCATTGAGCGCATACCCAAGCTCCAGCGACAGAAGAAGATCTTTTCCAAGCAGCAAGGTAAGGAATCAGACCACAGTTTGAATCTTGATCAGCCAGCCTTGAGTACTTCCTTAGTCTACAGTGTTGAAGGACTGGGTCATACCAATTGCCAGCTTGGCTAGCTCTGGGAGAGAAATGGCATTGGAAATAAGGTGCTAGAATATCACGTTGGCATATTTTTTGTGTGTGTGGAATATCTGTTGTCGTTGTTGCATATCATGCGTGGTTGTTCACTGTATTCTCATTGTGTGACTGAGCAAGGGTGAGGATGAGCAGGCCAAGGATGAGCTTCTCCAAAGTATTTTCTTCTCCAAGGGAACATTTCCTACTAGAATCTCAGGCAGAAAAGTAACCTACTGGCCTCCCCAATGAAATTTAGTCTTGTAACATACTCAACTATTTTCTTGCTGCATTTAAATGCTCCATTCCATAACTTGAACACATCATTTTCAAAAAAAATGGCTTCAGTAGTTGCTTTCATTAAATGTTAAATACCTGCATCTTTTATGAGAGAAATACACATGCATGGGTATCTGGAAACATGCATAGGATACTTTAAATATTAAGAGTACCTCAATGCCTCAATAATACCTCAATAATTTAATCTAATCCTTACAAAAGATCCTTTACCATAACAGCTTTATTGTAATCCAGTCTTTGGGGACAGGCTGAAACATGTATAGCGTACTTTAAATATTAAGAGTACCTCAATGCCTCAATAACTGAGTTTAATGAGGATTGGAATCCAATAACATTTGGAGGCCTTCAGGTTTCCCAGTCCATGTTGGATGGAGCTGAAGGTAAAAGGATAATAGCTTATATTGGATATACAACAGATCTGGCGGAAGGGGCATGCTGCAGACCCTGTCAGTCAAGGAATTTTGACTGGTCGGGTCCAGGAGAAGAAGAGTTATTTCTTCCCTGGTTCCCACCCTCTGGAACATTGTGCCCCTCTAGATGAGATCTGCCCCCACCCTCTTGGTTTTCCGAAAGGGCCTGAAGACCTGGTTCTGCCAGTTGGCTTGTGGTCCCAGTGGGGTGGTCCATGATGGAGATAGTTAGCGGACTAAGAAGATCTCATTTATATTGGCTATGTATAAATTTAATAAATAAAGTAGCAAATATAGGTTTTAATCTAAGCATTTCATAACCCACTTTCTTGGCCATTTATGTAGACTTAGTTCTTACATTGTTGTCTCGTCTTGGGGATTTGATCCTATACAGTATGTTTGGATTTATTCATGAATGTATGGTATTTGGATGGAGGCTAATACTAATTTCTGTTTTCCCTATGGCATTTTCCTGCATAAATATATAAAAACATAAATGGTTAAATTTAAATTGATGAAGGCAGGTTTGAGAATTTTCCTGTACCACTGATCTCATACATTTCATGATTCCTGATTTTTATGGATTAGTGTAGCACTAGGCTATTAGGTAATCAAATGATCCTTTTTGAATGGCTGGAACAGTTATAAATATTTACCCGTAGCACGGAGTTGGTCTATCGAACTATGTGTCATAAGAACTGATGGCCATTAGGTTACATGTTTTGAAAGGAGTATAAGAAAATTAATGAGGGATAAGGCTGTTAATGCTTAAATATCTATGATGCATTGTCCAGGATAATAATATACCTCCAAATCTGAATTTCTGAGGAATAACTCAGAAAACTACTTACAGGCTTCGCAAAGATATAGTACAGGTAGTCCTCGACTTACAACGGTTCATTTAGTGACCGTTCAAAGTTACAACAGCACTGAAAAAACTGACATGACCCTTTTTCACAGTTACAACTTTTGCAGTAGCCCCATGATCATGTGATCAAAATTCAGATGCTTAGCAACTGGTTCATATGTATAACCATTTTTATGCCCCCAAAATTCATCACTTTTTGTGACCTTCTGCCAAGCAAAGTCAATGGGGAAGCTAGATTCACTTAACAACCGGATTACTAACTTATCAACTGCAGTGATTCATTTAACAACTGAGGCAAGAAAGTTTGTAAAATGGGGCAATACTCAATAACTGCCTCACTTAACAACAGAAACATTGGGCTCCATTGTGGTTGTAAGTTGAAGAGTACCTGTATTTCTTGGCTGCTGTGGAAATGGGATGCTAGCTCTGTGTGTCTTTGGTTTGATCCCAAACGTTTGATCCCCTTAAACGTGTATGCCTGCCTGTGTCTCATCACTTGCAAAATTCCAGCTGTTCTTCTTCATCTGTGTCTTTCCTAGGGAAAGCTTTCTTGCGTGCTCGTCAGATGAACATTGATATTGCCACATGGGTACGTCTCCTGCGACGCCTCATTCCCACTGCCAGTACTACAGGGACTTATAGCCCCTCAACGCAGATGACTCCAACATCTGGCTCAGAAAGTAGGCAGAGCTCTGGGTAGGTGTTTCATATACTTGAAGGTCGGGGGTGAGCAGCTAAAAATCTTAGCCGCTGCAGCATTTATAAACCATGTTTTCATGTTTCATATTGTACTTATTTTACTTTGTTGCTATTGGCTGATGAAAGAAAGCTAAGGTTTGGATATTTCTGAAGCCGTATATTTGAGGAAGGAAGGGAGTCCCTGCAGATTTTACTCCGCTGGTCATAACTGACTATAAGGGGCTCATTCCAAGGGCCATTGAGCCAATGCTGTCCAAAGGCAGTCATGTGACCGGCATGATATCGTGGAGCACTGTCTCCTTCCCACCAAAGTGGTACTCGCATTTGCATGCTTTCCAACTGTTAGATTGGCAGGAGATAGGCAAAGATGGGAGTTCACTCATCGAGCAATGCTCGGTTCTTGAACCCGGGCTGTCGGCTTTCTAGCCAACAAGCTCAGCATCTTAACTGCTGAGCCATTGCACTGTCTATATTTAAGGGGCTAATATAAAATTCCTTGGATGTCCTGCTAAATCACCTCAGGATTATAGGCCTAAAATAAAATCTGTCTCCATGTGTAGCTTACAACATCCCTTACTATTGACTGTGAAGGCTAGGACTGCTTTTTATTTGTAATTCAGAAACATTTGGAAAGCATCAGTGTCTCGACCCCCGGAGTAAATACCTTAATTAACACAATTTCTCTTCAGGTTGTAGTTTCTGTGGTAATTTTCCATGTAATTCTTCCCCCCAATCCAGGGACATTGCCATTGAGAAGCTGAACTTGGAAGGGGATAGAGTTCAAATTGGGCATTTGGGCCAGAATGATCCTGAGCTTCCTGAGAAGGTCTTACTGGTAAGTGTCTCTTTTTCAGTTTGGCAGGCAGGGAAGCTGCTGTTTTCCAGCAGTTACTTCTTTTTTTATATTTCTATTTCTTTACAGACTTCACAAGCTGAGGAGGAGGTCTTTCAAATGGAGTTAGGTTCAGGAGGTGAGACTAGAGGATCTGAAAGTATTTTTCACAGGTAGGTAACAGCTTTCTCCCATTTTCTGCCATCATAGACTCTTTACTTCTTTTATCTTGCTATTAATTACTCTTTCCTGTGAAATGGCTCACTTACATCTCTAACTCCTTGTTCTGTCAGCATATTATAAACAGTCTGTGTTGCAAATAAATGCATAGTTGTTGATACACTGATTTTCTACCTAGGATTTGCTTCATTGAATGTGCACAATGCGTAGTGCTTCAAAAACTCTAATGCATATAGTGATGTCTGAAACGAGGATACAAATGTCACCAGTACAATGTCTGATAATAAATGACTTAATTCCCCATCATGGCAGAACATCCACAGTGTGCTGTGCTCACCTTGCAAACAGTGAATTCTAATGGGATTTAAGTTAATATATCTCTAGGCAAAATACAGATACTTTTCTTGTCTTTAGATGTTTCTTTGCTTTTGCTCCCTCTCCTTGACCTACATCTTGCATGTGCTTACTGATAAATTTATGCTAATCATATCTGGTGGTATGCAATCAATTACATCTGCATTTACCCCATATAAGTATTCATGTGATTGTGCAAGATACAATTATTTTGATAAGTCCCTGTATACAGAAATAGGGTTATTTATTTATTTATTTAGCTCATTTCAATACTGCTTGAATGATCAGGAACTTATTTACCTGGTAGATAAATAATGCCTGTCTCACACTTCCTTCTTGACCTGTTTAGATATACCGGTAGTTCCCACAATTATCATCAGTGGCCATGTTGGCTAAGGGATTCTAAAGTCCACAAATCGGGAGGATTGGGAAAAGTTGTTTTAGATATTCATAGGAAAAAGGAATGCCCAGAGCTGATTTTGCTAAATCGTTGACTTTTACTTTATTTTTTGTATAAGGATTTGTGTATGTGTGTTGGGGTAGAGCTGGTGGTAGGGAGCCACTCCTGACTTTCTCTTTTATTTTGTAGCAGCCATATGAGAAAAACACCTCTCACTATGGATGATTTCCATTTTGTAGCTGTGCTAGGTCGCGGGCACTTTGGCAAAGTGAGTATTGCATGCCCTCCCTCCAGTTTTTCCCAGTATGTCTCTCTCTCAATACAAAACATCTGCCTCCATCTTGATGGATGCAGAATCATCAATTAGTAGCATAATGAGAGTAAACAGTGTTTGGAATGTGGCAGTCCTGTTCCTTTCATCTTTAATATATATTATTGTTAAGAAAAGAAAAGGAGAGATAGAATGGTATACATTGAAACAGCTCAGTTTTTAAACTTAGCATTAAACCTTGACAACACAGAAGAATATTGATCAGTCTTTCCATTATATCAAAAAAGAACCAATTCCTAAACAGAGAGCAAACAACTAATACCAGCTCAAAATTTTAAATCTAGATACTACATTTGATCTTAGTTAAAAATTCTGGGTAGCACTGTCTTTTTCTATCATAAATGAGTAATATTTTTGTTACAACTTTAATACTGGAAATTCAATAAAATTTTGGTTAAAAAAGGAACCACTCCTTTCTATCTTATCAAAGAGGGTCAGATAATAATTTAGTTCCATAGTGAAATGCAACTCAGCATAAGTATGCATACTAATAAAGCTGACATTGAAGACAGTTAAAGCCCCTATCATTATATAATATTTTTTTAGATTAATTTTTCCTCAACAAGTCTTTCAAAACTTTAATAGGTCTCCTTTGTAACTCCAGTACAGGTAATCCTTGACTGAAAACACCACAGTTGGGCCCCAAATCTCTATCATTTGAGTGAAGCAGTCATTAAGTGGCGCTTCTTGCGACTGCTTTGGTCAACAACCACAATCCCATCTCACCTAGTTGCTGAGGTTAAGCAGAATGCGGGAATGCCTCAAGGGATGGTGGAAGCTTTGGGAGGCCCAGGGCCCATTGGCACACAGAAACCTTCTATGGGCATTCCAGGAACTATAATGTATGCAAAGCTACCGCAGTCCTGCAGGCCTTCGGACTGCTCTCCACCCAACCATGCATGGGAGCCCTTGGCCAGTTCCAGGGGTTACTGGGACATATGAAGCTGCTGTGGCCCTGGACCTGCTTCTCTCCTAGCAGTATGTGGGAGCTTCAGCTGGCTCCTGGGGCTACCGGCACACATGAAGCTGCCACTGCCCTAGACGCTTTGCCCTGCTCCCCATCCAGTCACCCAGTCATGTGTGGGAGCACTCAACTTACCTTATCATTTTTCTGAAGCTTTTGACAGACACGGCAGCCAATGAGAGGGGTGGTCTTCCTCCAGAGGTGGCCTCGTGCCATTCTACAAGTGGGTGCTGTTCTTGCAATCCTTTAGGAGAGGGGTCTCCAACCTTTGCAACTTTAAGACTTGTGGACTTCAACTCCCAGAATTCCCCAGCCAGCCATGCATGCTAGGGAATTCTGGGAATTGAAGTCCACAAGTTGCCATTGTAGGTTGTCTTGCATATGTTCTAAAAGCTCCTAAACTTTATTTTTCAAATTTTTTTAGTTTTTTATTTTCCCCTGAAACGTGCAGTCATATGGCTACAAATATATGCCTTAAAAGTATCCAAAATAACAATTTTAAGTGAATCCTTTCATAATATATATGTATCTTGGAAAAAATAGGATGACACTGTTTATAACTGTTGGCGTTACCAAAACAAGATCAGTTATTGCAATAGGACTTATATTACATTTATTTGCCTGATCAGAATCAAAATACTAAAAAACAATCAAGCTGAGAACAAACCTGAGGCAGAGTTGAAAGATATTTTTTTCTCTGTGAGCCTGCTTTGCATTTCCTGACCACTATTCTTAGTCACTGATCAATAAATAACGACTTTGCTTCTGTTCATGTTTTATATAGGTGTTGTTATCTGAGTTACACCGAACAAAAGAACTGTTTGCTATTAAGGCCTTAAAGAAAGGCGATATTGTTGCAAGAGATGAAGTAGAGAGGTGAGTTAACTGTGAGTTAGAAATGGAAAGGGTAAATGCCCAGACAAATATGTAATCATAGTATAGAACTGCTCAAATGTGCAAGTGTGTCAAAGTCTGTTCTTTTTTAATGATGTGTAGTTGTGCACTACTGCCATTATGAAAGTAATAGTTAACATGACTAAGGACGAAATTGCATATAGCTGTCTCCCATCTTGATAATAGTTTCCCCCCTCTTCCTAGCCTGATGTGTGAGAAGCGGATTTTTGAGATTGTGACCCAAGCACGGCATCCTTTCCTGGTGAACCTTTTCGCCTGTTTCCAGACACCACAGCATGTCTGTTTTGTCATGGAGTACACAGCAGGTGGAGACCTCATGATGCACATACACACGGATGTTTTCTCAGAGCCACGTGCAACGTAAGTGCCACATCAGAGAGAAGACAGATCTTACAGTGCAAAAAAATGCATATAAAGGGTTCCTGAAAGAACCTTGTTGGGTGCCATTTTAAATGTTGCTATCCTTCCAATATACTGAGAGCAGATTTAGGTCTTGGGTTTTTCAGCCCCATTTATTTGTTATATTATTCTCTCTTAGATTATAGCTCCCACAAATGGGAATCATTGTTGATTACTAGAATAGAGCTGGCATTACCTCTGCTGCAGGGGTTTCACAGTTTGTTCTCACCTTCAGGTTTTATGCTGCTTGTGTTGTCCTGGGCATGCAGTTTCTTCATGACCACAAGATAGTATATAGGTATGTATCACTGTTAAAGCGATTCCATATGTTCCCTTTCTTTCATAGTCTTTTCTGCATCTTTTCACATCATCATATTATTACACCATAGGTAGTCCGCATTTACTGACCAGAGTTGGGATTGGCAACTCCATTGCTACTGACAGAGTTGGAAAGTGAAATGTCATATGACTGCAGTAACTTATGATTTCTGTTCTAGCTGCAGTTATTAAGCAAATCACCTTGGTTGTTAAACATGTCATATTATTTTAACTTGTGACTTCCTGCCAGCTTCCCTATTGACTTTGCTTTGAAGGTCATCAATGGCAATCACATGATTCCAGGACATTGTAACCATTTTAAATATGCACTGATTGCCAAGTGCCCAAATTACAATCACGTGGGGGGAGGAGCACTGACGGTTGCAAGTATGAGGACTAGTCTCCTTTTTCAATGTGGTCACAACGTTGGTTGCTTAATGAGCAGTTAGTAAGAAAGAACTATTTGCATATTAATTTCCAATTCTTTTCATATGAGTAACTACATTCACTTACCGGTAGCAAGGATAAGCGTTGTTCAAACCATTTCTCCTAAACATGACTTTTGAAATGTAGTAATGTCTTTAGATCCTGCCACAAAGAGCTAAGGTTATAATGGAGGATTCCTGTGTAAAAAGTTTAGTAATTCCATTGTCTGATTTTTGTGGCAGTAAGTAACAATTCCTGCAAAATGCAGTAGTTATTTTACTTAAAAGCTTTCTTATCCTTCAGGGATCTGAAGCTGGATAACCTACTATTGGACACAGAAGGCTTTGTGAAAATTGCAGATTTTGGCCTCTGCAAAGAAGGTGATTTTGGGGGGATGGGTTAATTTCTCCAAAGTTGGCATAAATATTTTAAATAAAATGAAAACGTAATGCGTCTCTCGGAATTATGCTGGCTTGATTAGCAGAAGCTGATCTGCAGCTGTCCCAAAAAAACTTAGGTGTCAGTTAGGGAGAGCAGAGACTGCAAAAGAGGTGAGAGAAGCATCTATTTTGCCAAGATTTTTTTGTACAATCATCATGCATGTATTGGTAGTCTTGTGATATACAAAAATATAAAAGTTAGCAGTAAATGTTGGGGAAAAAATCCCTATTCTGGGGGATTTCTAGGGGCTGTGGTCAATGACATCAAAATGTCAAATGTAACCAGGTGATCAAGTCCCGCACCATTTTACCTGTGTGATGCATTAAGGGCTGGGTTGGGACTTCAGTTGCTCATTTTTATACTCACATTTGGATGCCATTCCCCCTCCCCCGGGCTGTGGACAATCTTGTTCCTATTTCAGAACTTTCTATGAAGATTTTGAAATTTTTGATGTTCTCTACACTTCTGTTGAGGATTGTTGCCGAAGTCATATTTCTTTTTGTTTGCCAGGAATGGGCTATGCTGACCGTACCAGCACCTTCTGTGGGACACCAGAGTTTCTGGCTCCTGAGGTGCTTACAGACACCTCCTATACAAGAGCAGTCGATTGGTGGGGCTTGGGGGTCCTTACCTATGAGATGCTTGTAGGTGAGGTAAGTCACCCTTATGTAATTACGGAAAATGGCAAGTGGGACAAAAAAGGGTTTTGGTTTAGATGCTTGGGAATGGGTCTTTACTGTTTGAAGTCACGCCATTAAACATTAAGGGAAAAATAAACTAAGTGGGGCATTTATATGTGTGGCAGGGAGCTTGATACAAGAGGCTAAAGTATTTCTTAATCTGGGCAACTTCCAAGTGTGTGGCCTTCAGACTCTCAAAATTCCCCAGGAAACATGGCTGTTGCTTGAACTCTGGGAGTTTAAGACTGGAAACTATCCAGGTTGGGAGATTCTGATCCAGTTTCTCAAGTTTTTCCGGGAATCTAGGGTTGGTGAGGATGGATGGAATTGATTCTGAGAATGATGGAAGAATCCAGACTAATATCCAATTCTGTCCCAATTGATGTTGTAGTCCCCATTCCCGGGAGACGACGAAGAAGAAGTATTTGACAGCATTGTCAACGATGAGGTGCGCTACCCCCGTTTTCTTTCCACAGAGGCAATTGGAATCATGCGCCGGGTGAGTGCCTCCTGCTTCAGCTGTAAATTTGCTAGGACTAAAACTAGAGAGGAGATTCGTCTAATGGGGTTGTAGGATTAGGAGAACACAGGGAGGGAGACTTGAACATAATGAACATAGGTTTAGTTGCAATGTTTCCATACTGACATTAGATTTGGGGTAGGCAGGAAAACATACAACAGGATATAGCCATGTAAAATACTGTTCTGGGCTTGGAGGAGAAGGTGGTGGGTAAGACTTGTTTTGTCTGCCCTTATTGATTTGATGTTGACAACCTCACTTTTCATTTAGCTGCTGCGTCGGAATCCAGAAAGGCGCCTGGGTTCTAGTGAGCGTGATGCAGAGGATGTGAAGAAGCACCCATTTTTCAGAGTAAGTACCTTGTTCCTTTTCTATTCTTTCTTCAGATTGTTAGTTACGGATTCTTTCAAAGAAAGTTCTGCAGTGTCTTCTGGGCTGAAACTATCAATTGAGATCATCCTTCACTAGGGCTATACTAGAGCAACCAAGACAATGTTCCTTTGTGCCTTCTTAGAGAAGGACACACTGTTGTAGCATAAAAAGCAGTCCCTTATATGTCTGCTTTAAAGGCAGAGAAATTTTAATCCATTAAAACATAGGCTACTTTCATATATCTGATCACATTTATGCTATTAAAAAAAAGAGCAGTCTTGTTGCACCCAAAAGACTTTTACTGTCTGTGGACAGTTTCTCTTTTTCTGAAGTGGGAGATTTCCTGCACTATTTCTGCATCTAAAATCTATAGCTCGAATGAAGTACAGTAGAAATGGCCACCAAATGAGGATTTTGAAAAGAAGGCTTCTTGCTAGGACATGGATGGTTTTTATTGTTAATTATTGCTGTAGGCTCCATATATTTGCAGCATCTTGTAGCTTATTTTGTATACTTTTCTTGCTTCAGTTATTCAGTGTGTTATTTATTTATATAATTCCCTTTTCTAATTTAATATTAACAATCATCTCAAAGATGTCAAGAGTTCTTACTTTTTCCCCCCCTGTATACAGAGCATTGAATGGGAAGCTTTGCTGGCTCGTAAGGTCAAACCACCCTTTGTGCCAGTAATTAAGGGCCGTGAAGACATCAGCAACTTCGATGAGGAGTTTACAGCTGAAGCAGCTGTGCTGACACCACCCCGTGAATCACGGCCCCTCACTCAAAAGGAACAGGATGCCTTCAAAGATTTTGATTATGTCTCCAGCGTCTGCTAGCTCTGGAAGTGACGGCAAGGAGATCTCCTCAACACTGCCAGCTCTGTGAGGCAGAATTCTGTTCCTCCACTGACTCAAGACACTTCCTAGTACTGCCTGCTAGCCCCAGAAGCAAAATCCAGAAAACCCCAATCACATTGCTAGCAAAATGTGGAATGAGTAGTGTTTCACCAATGTATGCCTGCTCTGGGATTAGAAGGGCAAATTCCAGTAGTGTTTCTGCATTGTCCAGACAACAGTATAACTCATGCAGAAAGTTGGGCACCTGTTGGCTCAAAGGGAGGGGAGGAAAGAGAGAGAAAGGGAGAAAGAAAGATTGAAAGCCAAACATAACTTGGTCAACCTGCATCGTCATGAAACTGTTGCCTACGATGATTCCCAAACTTTCTGCTGGAACAAGCAAAACTATTATTAGGAATTCACCAGTACTGGAGAGGCTGAAGTCAAAGGGCCATTCTCTGCCCTAACGTACTGAAGGATTTTTTTAAAAGCATATTGTGAAAAAAAAGGGGTTGCCTTTCTGATAACTATTGCTGAAATTCACTGCTTGAAATTCTAACCCAGAAGGGAAAACTGAATCTCATTCTGCATCACAGCTTTCTATCAGTGCACAAACTCTCTTGGGTCGATTTTGAACCAACTCTGTAATTCTGGGCTTTCTTTACAACCATTTGTAAAAAGCTCACGTTTTTTTCCCCCTCAAGAATTATCTCCATGTTCATAAGATAGACATATGTACTGCTAGTGAATGTGTGTAAATTATTATCTTACCCTTCCCTTCCTGGGAATTCACAGGCTTTCTACCCATCCCATAGCACTAGCTGGGGCAGAAAGCTTCTTAAGGTCCCAGGTCCCATACTCTGAACAAATTTGTTTGGGTATTAGTGAACATCTAGATCTGGTTGGGAAATAATGGCATTAAAATAATTGCAAGAAACAATCAAGAAAATAGTGGCACCAAATGAAAAATTATTGCTCGTGGTCACCAAATTTAATGAAAGTTACATCACACTTGAATAGTGTAAGAACTATATACTTGCACCTTCACCACAGCTATTTTCAGTTAAATGGCCAACAAACTATACATACAGAGGCTTATTTAATAAACTGGAGGAGAATTTCTCAGGACAAAATACTTGATTCAGTGAGGGGATATACTTGATTATAGAGCAAAATCATTGTGGATTTCAGAGCAACATGAACTCAAATCCATCATTTGGAAATAATGATCAAATTGTTTAGTTTCCATTTTATATCCCAGTTCTCTTGGAGATCTGCACACTATTATGCCAAGAGAATATATCAGACCTCAGGAGAAAAAGTGGTTGAGACTCTGGATGCTTTCAAACAGATAACGTAGACCTCTATAATAAAAAAAAAAAAGTTCTTGCTATTTTAGTTTATTTTTCTGAAGTAGATCTGTAGTTAAAGAGAAGAAAGGGAGATGAAGAGATAGAAAACAGAGAAAAGTTATAAGTGAACATCAAGGGCATCAGAACATGAAATACACAAATAAGACAGAGAATGGGTTTGTATAACTCTGTAGACTAAAATGTAGCTGGCTAATTTATGGTTCAGTGTGTTGTGCAAAATTGGTGGGATTGGCTTATGATTTAATAGAAGTCAGCCATTGCCCAGACGCTTCTTGTTAATTTGGTAGCTTTATCAACAATTCTGCCTCTATTCCTAACTTTCACTAGTGACAATGTACTTGTGCTTGCCCCGCTCTGCCAACAAGAAGATAAACTGTACAGGGCTGAATAGAGTTTTGAATTATTGCTCTGGCAAATAAAATATTCATGAAGAAAGAGGCAGTGAGAAAGGAGAAGGTCTTTGCAGTGTATCTATAATGAAAGCAAAATTCTGTTCAGAATGTAACATCTACTATTATAATTGTCCACACTAAAATAACTTCTGTATCAGGAGCACTTGTCCTACAGAATGATTGATTGCCTTTCTTCAGCCCTCATTAGGAGATATTCTGCTTTTTATTAATCTGACTTCCTTACAGATAGTCTGAAAATTTTGAATGCAGATACATAAGGAGCATAAACAAAAATGGCAATATCTCAAGTGTAGTATATTATCTTTTTAAAAAAAATAGTAAGCTGTGCCTAGTACTATAAGTTATGGCTGGGTAAGAATATTTTTAGAGGTCGCTGCCATCACTTTGTGCAGGATTGCCAAAGTGCGTCCCTTTAAAATACACTTGGTCAAGAGATTTGAATAAACCTGCCATTTTTAAGAAATACAAGTTTAACTTGTTAAATAAAACAGGACATAATTTTTATGTTTTTCTTTTTTTTTCCTCAAAGAAGACTTTTCAAATCTCATGTAGACCTGTATGAGAAAATTGAAGGATTGGAACAGGCAATAATTTTCATTTAAAGAAAACAACAAAGGTTTCTTCTAGATATAAGTTGCTGTTTCAGAAGAGTAGGAGCATGGATTTGTTACTGTGTTTTGCATGACAAGGAAAAGGCACAGTCACTCTTTTGGGAAGGATTAAGAATGAGCCTTAGAAAGGAACTCAAGCACATATATGTGATTTATTTAAGAGTTTGAGGTTTTAATTTTTGTTTGCTCCTTCTGTACCTCGGCATTACATTACCAATGCAAACATCTGGACAACCACTAGATCAGCGGTTCTCAACCTTTTCCGGGGCTCGACCCCGGCCCACATCGCGCATGCGCGATGGGGCGCATTATGTATGCGCGGCACAACGGGGTGCATCGCGTATGTGCGGCGCGACGGCCCGCATCGCAAAGGGGAAAAAAATGGCCGACCAAAAAAAAAATGGCCGACCAAAATAAAAAAAATGGCGGGCCCGCATCGCGCATGCGCGGCACGACGGCCCGCATCGCAAAGGGGAAAAAATGGCCGACCCAAAAAAAATGGCCGACCAAAAAAAATGGTGGACTGCGGTGTTTGGCGACCCCCGTGAAATGGTCGTTCGACCCGAAATGGGTTGCGACCCACAGGTTGAGAACTGCTGCACTAAATAGTAGCAAAAAGGTAGGGGGAAAACTTGCAGTCATCTGTGTTGTTTTTTTTTTTGAAGCTCGAATATGGCAGACCACTACTTTTTTCTTTAATCACCAGAAAGATGGATACATTAATTATTGTTAATTGCAGCACAGCCTGCTTTAAAATCAACTTCAGGTTTCAGTTCTCTATTATGGAGGCAGTCCTGGGGCAATCCAGATCACAAGAAACTTCAGCATTGCAACATGAGTTCTGAAGAATAGCCTTTATTAGCAGATAGGGTTTTAACTACCTGTGTGCCTCTTCTTCTGCCTTTTAGATCTTTTCCAAGGCATGTCTAATCTTAGTAGCTATGTGAATTTGTGCTAAGAGACACCATCGTGCTAAAACTGTCATATTTATTAAGTTTCCTTTATTAATGTTACTACCTCTGTTGCCTGACCAGAACCACACTGTGTTATAAAGCCTGAGTTTTAAACTATACATTTCAATACAAATGTATTGAGCTTAGCAAAATATTGGAAGATATTGGCAAAAAAAATCCTTTAGCTGAACAGTGCAATTCATCATTCAAGGGATAGGGCATGTGAAAGGTATTCTAGCTTTCCTTCAGATTAGATTCAGAGACCCAGCCTAGATCCACAGTCTTAGCTTTACAGTGGTGTTTTAAGTAAAGTTTGATAGCAGAGGGGAAATTAACATAAGTTTCCATAAGAAAGAATGTAATCTGTTGGATGCAGAGTACTAAGACCAAATTCCTAAGTCTTAAGACTAGAGAGTAAATGTGTGCATTACAATAAAGTGCAAATAGTTTTCCAGGAAAGTTGTTGAATTAGGTGCTCTTTCTCCTTTATTGCCTTGTTACAAAATAAACACCTTGTTTATCATGCATAACCTTGTACTAGATGAACAGTGACTACAAAAAGGTGACCGTATGATTCTAGACAGAGATCTGATTACTGTGAAATTGCTCCATATTAGTCTGGATTGTCTTTTATATAACATTTGTTTTTGCAACATTGAAGCCAGTGGAACTAAATCATAAATTGTAGCAAGTTTGATTTTGTAGCCTCATTACTACACTGATAAAGATAAGTTTCCATAATGCCATTAGATTTATGGGGAATCTGCCACAAAGAGCATAAATTCCCTATCAGTGCTTGGTTGGATTCACTTTGGCAGCACCAATTAATTTGTCTTTGGAAACTAGGGAAATTTCTCTCTCAAACACACAGAGGGAGGAAAGAGGTGGTTCTGAACCAAAGATAAGGTGACTGCTTCAATTAAACAGCTCAATAAAGCATATCCCTGTATTAGGAAACTAGTACAGACCTTCATCTGAAACACCACCTCTTACTACTTTGAAGGGATAACCAAAGTTGCTCTTGTAAAAGTTTTCAAAATAGTTTCATATTCATTTCTTCTTCCACTTAATATTCTGTATTCTTTACAACTTAAGTACAAGTAGCTTTGGTTTAACTACCACAATTGGGACTGGCAATTTGGTTGTTAAACAAAGCTGTTGCTAAGTGAAACTTTACTTATGACCTTACTTCATCTTTTCCTTTGCTTTATAGACCCTGCAAGGATTGGTTGTTAAGTTATTTTTTCATGACTGCAAACAGTCACTAAACAAGGCAGTCATTAAATGAGGACTACCTATAGAAGGTAATTGAAATAAATGCTGAATCAGTACACAGGTAACTCAATTTACAACTGTTTGGTGATCAAAGTTACAATGGCACTGAAAGAAGTGACTTACAACCAGTTGTTGCATTTATGACTTTCACAGCATGCCCATGGTCACATGATCACAGTTCAGGCACTGGGCAACTGGCATGTGTTTGGATGGTTGCAGCATCCTGGGGTCATGTGATCCACATTTGCAATCTTCCCAGCTGGCTTCCAATCAGCAATGGAGGAAGCAGATTCATTTAACACCCATCTTGCTTAGAAATTATGGTCTTGACTGTGGTTGTACATTGAGGACTGCCTGTAGAGGTTGATACCCAAGTTTGAAATAATAAATTAGTATTTCTGCATAGTAAGGATCTTTAATTTATTATTCCCCTGTCTCTTGTGATACATATATTGTATGACAGTATGATGTGGCCACTATCAGTAACAACTGCACAACACCAATTATGAGTTTTTGTTGCATGGGATAGTAATGTGTGAGAGAAAAATACTATCTATATTGAGCCATTAGGAAAAGCTATTGAAACGTCTATGTAGGTAAGCTTTTTATCTGCTTGCCTATTACTGAAATGACACCCAACCAAGAGACTGTGGTGTGGCTTAACCTTTATCCTGCAATTCAGTATGCATTGTCTTGAATGTAAACCAGACTGAGTAGAAATGCTCAGGATTGGATTTTTAGCAATCTACCCAGTGGTGGGATTCAAATATGTGAATAACCGGCTCTTTATGTGGATGCTGCTTACGGAACTCCATTCTGGGCCTGGGCAACAAAAAATTAGTTACCGGTTCTGCCAAAGTGGTGTGAACTGGCTGAATCCCACCACTGAAACTACCTTATTTGGTTTTGCTTGCAAACTGCTTGAAGCAGGAGACGACTTCTAGGGAGGATCCTCCTACTTTTGCTGGCCCTTTTTATATATGTCTTGAGACTACAAACCTGGCCATTAGTAAGACCGGAAGAGGAACCATTCAGCCCAACCACTTCTTAGATTCGTATCCCACCTGTCCAGGGGCTCACGAGGTCATAAAGAGACCTCTATTTCTTTCCATACAAGCCCGAAGTCAGGCAGTGCGTTTTCTGAATCCCACTCCTTAAACCAAGTTGATCTTTTGAGGCTTGAGTATGTACATGTCTGACAATGGGTAAGGTCCAGACACGGGAAAAAGAATAAATAAGCAGTAATGCAAAAAGCCATTATTTTTGCCGTTAGATATTCCAGCGGCTCGGGAGGGCTGCTTGCAAGAAGAACTGAAAAGTATCTCTACGCAGATCATATTTGAAAGCGGTCAGGAGGAGAAGAGAATTATATATTGCAAACAATATATATATATATTGTTTCGATTCTCAACCTCGCCCGGCCCTTCCGGGAACGTTGTGCCTCCCGGAAATTTACTGGCGGGAGTCCAAGAGAGATGCTGTTGCTGCTGCTGCTGCGGCCTCACCATCTTCCGGGCTGTGGAATTCGACGAGGAGGAGGAGGAGGAGGAGGAGGAGTCGCCGCCAGCCAGACCTTCGTGGGAACGCACGTGCTTCTAAACTCTATGGAGGTGCCCGCAGAAGTGGCCAGTCCAAAGCGCACCATTTGTTCCGCCTTTTTCCAGCTAGCCGCTGCACCAAAGAGCTGCAGCTGACCGCCACCTCTTGACCCTAAAGCATTGCGGACCTTCCCCTCCTGCAAAGGTAACGCGCCCCCTCCCCACCGGCGCTCCGCTCGGCTGTGCCGAGTGGCGAGGCGGGTTTCGTTTCCGCTCAGGCGGGTAGTTGTTTCGCCTCCCCTTACCCGACTTAGTTACGCTTTTGCCTCTAAAGGACTTTCCTCAGTTCATTTCGAAGCTGTGACTGCTAGAAGCGGACCCGGAGCTGAGATGGCTGCAGCTGTCAATGTCTATGGAGATTCTCAGTCATCCAGGTCATAGTTATCCCAAAGGTGCTTTTTTTTACAAGGCAGCTGGACTTCCTTGTTTTTCTTTGAAGACGTTTCACTTCTAATTCAGGAAAGCTTCTTGGGCTCTGATGAGAAGCGAAACGTCTTCAAAGAAAAACAAGGAAGTCCAGCTGCCTTGTGAAAAAGCACCTTTGGGATAAGTGCAGCTGTATATAAATTATAATGGAATGTGCCTCAGGAATATTGACAACGTCAGGAATTAGGCAGGTGCAGCATCACATCGTGGAACCTCCCAAAAGATGCAACCGAGACAAAAGTCAAGCGTTCGCTGTCAGTCCTAGGTTTTCTGGTGTTAGGAAAATGGGAAGAGGTTAGGAAATATTTTTTTCCCATTTAAATATCGCCTAATCTGCAAAGCTTAATGCTAAGAGAAATATAATGAACGTTTGTTTATCACATTTAGGAACCGCCCATCTCCTTCACAGAGAAACTCGGCGGGAGGGTACAAATAAAATGTTAAAAACATAAGAACTAAATAAAAAAAATAGTGGCAAAGATAAAGTTGAGATTAAAAGTTAATTAAAAAGCAGAGGAGGCTTCTCCTGGCAATAACCAGCCCCATAGCTGCTTCTCTGTGAGCCCCAAGTGAGATGACAGAGCCAGGTTTTTACATATTTTTGAAAGGCCAGGAGACTGGAAGCCTGCCTCCCCTTTAGGGAGAGAATGTTTCAAGCAGCAGGGACAACAGCAGAGAAGGGTCTCTTCCTAGACTCTGATAATCAGAATTATTTAACTTATTGGGTCTGCAACATACCTTCCCTCCCTGAGTGGATAGGATGCACTGGTGTGATGGGGTGAAGACAGTTTTGTAGCTAGCTGGCCCGACACCATGTAGGATTTTAAAGGTCATAACCAACACCTTGAATTGGACCCCAAAGCAGATTGGCACCCAATGCAGCTTGCATAGCAGGGGTGTTACACGTGCAGTTCTTTGGGTGCCCAAGATTGGTTATGTGGACACATTTTGTAGCAGCTGAAGTTTCTAGATACTTTTCAAGGGCAGCCCCATGTATAAGAGGGCATTGCAGTACTCCAGACAAGAGACCAGAGCATGCGTGACCAAATGGAGAGCCTCCCTACCCAGGCCTGTTAAAGATCTGTTAAGAAGCCTCTAACAGCAACTTTGATGTTACAACAGAGATGGGAAGAAAATAAATAGATATTTAATGATAGGTTTCTGGGTGTTTTGCTCTAGAATCTAGACCAAATAGATCAGATGTTTATTCATGTTAGCAACAATTCCCCACTCACCATTGGTTGATGAAAAGAAGAAAACTTGATTAAGGAAGAAAAGTGAATATGTACAGTGCATGTACTTTGTAACATCCTTTTTATTTCCAACTGATACCAAAAAAGTTCCAAAACTTAATCCAATTGAGGTTTATATTTTAGAGTGAGTGCAATTTTTCTCACATAACATTAATTGCCATTATCTGATAGGGTACATTCTTAACTTTTAAACACTGGCACGTGCAGTTGTAGAATCTAAGGACATTAATAGATTCAAGATTAGAAATTTCTAATTAATGAGAAATCAATTAACATTCTGCTGACTTTATCTTAAGTATGTTCATTTAGAATTAGTTTAGAGAATATAAAGTTAGAGAATAAATAAGCAGGTCATAGGGTACCTAACTCGTGAGGAGATGCTTCTATTATCTGTATATTATATCCCCCTGCCACATTCAGTTTCAGTTTCGGTTTGTGCTCATAACAAAATATTCACATATGGGAATCTGGAGTACTTTAGAATTCCTTAAAAATAAAAAAGGAGTTCAACACTCATTAGAAATGTTCACACTCGTGTTTTTCCTAGAAAATACTGGCCCATCACACACCCTAAAGAAGCATCTGGAAAGACAAGAAAGAAAGCATATATTCCATGGAAATTTCCTCACAGTGTAAAAGAATTGTTAAATTGCTGGCTGCTTTTATTTTTTTAGTTCTTCAAAGAATTCCTCAGGTCATAAAACTTTCAATAATGTCTAAAATGGGATATGTTTCATTGTAGTCTTTGGAAAAAGAAATCAGTGTTATGCCCACTTAGGTGGCTGTAAATCCTTTCTAAAATTCTTTCAGATTATTCAAATTATCTTGCTTACTAATTTGCATTGAAGAACTGTATATATTTTCATCCACTGCATGACAGAATCTTAAATATGATTATAAAAAGCTCTTTATGTAAAAGTACTTTTGAAGATAAGGTTGAACTTGGAGACAGATTCACATGTTCATCTTATCTCCATCATTAGAAAAATCTGCACTATGGTTGACTCAACAGCAGCATAGTACAAAAGAGATATTTTGAAACTCAGTTCCCAGATAAAACTTTCACATTCTTCTATGAAGAATAATGAGAAGTGGTTTTTTTCTTTTTTTCCCTCAAAACAGAACAGGATGTATATTAAATTAACCTCCTGCTTTTACAGGTAGTCCTCGAATTACGACCACACTTAAACCCAAAATTTCTGTTCCTAAGCAAGACAGTTGTTAAATGAGTTTTATCCCTTTTTATGACCTTTCTGGCCGCAGTTGTTAAGGGAATCACTGCAATTGTTAAGTTTGTAACACGGTTATTAAGTGAATTTGCTTGTCAGAAGGTTGTCAAAAGGTGATCATATGAACCTGGGACACTGCAAGCATCATAAATGTCAGTTGCCAAGCATCCAGATTTTAATCACATGACCACAGGCATGCTGCAGCGGTCATAAGTTTTTCAGTTGTAACTTCGAATGATCATTAAACGAATGATCGTAAGTCGAGGACCACCTGTACCATGTTTCCTCACAAAATGAATAGATGGTATAGATAGCCATGCTGGCTCAGGAATTCTTGGAATTGAAGTCCACGAGTCATAAAAGAGCCAAGGTTGCCTACCGCTGGTATAGAAGGACATACATTTTGCTATGACATGCCGATTCAATGTTGCTCATTGATGCTCAAATGGATGCAGTAGTTGAGTACAGGTAGTCCTCAACTTACGACCATTTGCTTAGTGACCAAAGTTACAATGGCACTGCAAAAACTGACTTACAACCAGTTCTGGCATTTATGACTATTGTGGCATCTCCACAGTCACATAATCAAAATTTGGACACTTTGCAATCGGCATGTGTTTACGGCGGCTGCAGCGTCCTGAGGTTCATGTGATTGCCCCCTGACCTCCCAGCTGGCTTCCAACAAGCAAAGTCAGTGGGGTAAGCCAGATTTGCTTAACAACAACCACATGCTTCATGTAATTGCAGGGATTTATTTAACAACTATGGCAAAAAAGGCCATATAATTGAGTAGGATTCACTTAACTCAGCGGTTCTCAACCTGTGGGTCGCGACCCCATTTGGGGTCGAATGACCATTTCACGGGGGTCGCCAAACACTGCAGTCCGCCATTTTCTTTTTGGTTGGCCATTTTTTTCCCTTTGCGATGCGGGCCATCGCGCCGCACATGCGCGATGCGGGCCCGCCATTTTTTTTTGTCGGCCATTTTTTCCCCTTTGCAATGCGGGCCATTGCGCCGCGCATGCGTGATGTGCCCCGTCGCGCCATGCATGCGCGATGCGGGCCGGGGTCGAGCCCTGGAAAAGGTTGAGAACCGCTGACTTAACTGCTTTACTTAGTAACCGAAATTCTGGTGGTGTTTGTGGTTGTAAGCAGAGGGCCAATAGGCAAGGGGAAAGGCCCACAATAACTACTGCAAGTTACCAACTACTTCATGCTACCATGAGAAAGAAAGTGTACATAAGTATAGTGTGGAAGGTAAGACTATTAATATTCTGTTGTTGATAAATGTGATCATGTGGCATCAAAGAGCCCAAGAACCTTATTTGAAATTTTATGCATGCTAAATGCTTTGTTCACTGATAAACATTGTTCCAAACACTAATATGGGTTTTTCCATATGACCACTCACCATGGATCAGTGATGCCTTAGCAACCGTCATTCACAGAGCATAAATGAGCGATGACACTTTCAACTGCCCCCCTCCCATTCCTCCCCTGGCATGTTTTAATGTCTTTCTTCTAAAATGTTTTGTTGCCGCTTTTGGTCCATATCAAAAAAATAAATTCAACAGTAGTATAAAGCACTTTATTGCTTTATACTCATGTAAGATTATGTTTTGAGAATTTACTGAGTAAGATAAAGTCCATCTTTATTTCTCAGATTTTGTGGAAGATCTTGACAAATGATTTTTCTCAGTCTGTTACTTCGTCTCTGTTACATAGGAAGGAAAATAAGTGGAATACAATTGGAATTATCGATTTAAAGGGCCAGTGGACCAAAGAAATAGGTTTGCAATGCATGTACAAAAGCTCTGATACACATCACACAAATCAGGAATAGCAAATGTTCAAAGGCTATCTGAATCTCTGTTCGGACATTAGCTCCTAAGTATTTGGAAGAGAGGAGGTAGAAACCTTTCCTGCTGGAGAGAACATGTGGTCAAGGCAAAATCTACTGGCTGGGAAGGAACCGTTACAGTTCTCTCTTTAAACCTTAACAGTCACTGACTTCTAGAAAAGTCTAACCCTGCCGAGGCTGAGCATCAGTGTTCCAACTGTAACAAGTCTGTCGATTGCTCTTCCGTCAGACCTAGGTGGGTCTCTGTTTCCCCCCAAAGGTTTCCTCTTCACAGTGACATCTTCCTTGTTCCACAGACTGGATCCTCTGCATTATGATGAAAATTTTACATTGTTATCTATGGTTCCCATCGGAACGATATCTTTACTGTTTCCAAATATGAACAAACAAAACAATACAAGGAAGAAAATTGATCACCGGTGCAACATAGTAAATTTGCTTTACTGTGGGGAAGTCGGTATTTTTCAAAAATTATAATTTCCTGAGAGAGCAAAATTTAAGTAAATTTTAAAAATAAAACATTATTATACGTATCTTTGCCAAATCAAACTTTACTTTTATCTCAAGGCTTATTAGGAACTTCAATTCAGTCACATAATAAGCATCAGTATTACAGGTAGTCCTCAACGTATGACTACAATTGAGCCCAAAATTTCTGTTGCTAAGTGAGACGTTTTTAAAGTGTGTTTTGGCCCTTTTTATGATCTTTCTTGCCACAGGTGAATCCCTGCAGTTGTCAAGTTATTAACATGGTGGTTAAGTGAATCTGGCTTCCCCAGTGGCTTTGCTTGCCAGAAGGTGATCACATGACCCTGGGACATTGCAACTGTCATATGAACCAGTTGCCAAGCATTTGAACTTGGATCACATGACTGCTGCAATGGTTGTGTGAAAAATGGTCATAAGTCACTTTTTTTCCAGTTCTGTTATAACTTCAAAAGGTCACTAAGCGAACGGTTGTAAATCAAAGACTAATTTGTACTTCAGTTTGCCATCCACTTTTTCCCATAAGCTTGTTGTCTTCTTATCTTCCAGTGCCACGTTCATATTGTCTTAGTTGTGGGTGTGTGATTTGCGAAATACTGGAGTGCCTCACCTTTTGGATGCTCTACAGTAGCCCAAAACCACATAGGTATCACAGTTTAATTTCATGTGTATTATAATCCACTTTGCGAATCCTGCTAGAGTTCATTATGATTGTAATTGGTTTGAGTTGTTATTGTTGTTTGGTCACAGAGTCTACCAGATGTTTAAACATGTTTTATGTTTAATTTTGGCATGAGATGTTTTGGTGTTTTTATCCACCTATTTTGCGTACTTCCCAATAACTAGAACCTAGAGTAGGCAGGGGTTTTCCCTTGATGGTGTTAAAAGTTATCATCAGGATGTAAGCTGTTCCAAGTAAAGCTGCCTTTTGTAATTGATTGATGGTGATTTTGTCAATGCTGATTGTATTCAAGTGGCAGATGTTTTGGGATTGTACCTAAGGCACCTATTACTCTTGGTACTATCTGTGTTTCTTTTGCCAGTTATTCTACATCTGTTTTCAGGTCTTTGCATTTTATCATTTTCTCTACTTCTTTCACTTTTATTTTTTTCCCCAGATACTGCAATGTCCACTCTACAGACTTTTTTTGTCTTTCTTACTGAAAGTTAAGTCTGGGGTGTTATATGACAGATGCTTGTTTATTTGAATTCTGAAATCCGAGAGAATTTTAGCTTCTTCCTTTTCTATTACTTTGGCCCCACCAGTTCTTGCTTACAGGCGAATGGTATTTCTTGTAGTTATTCTCATGCACCATTGTTGCTACTTTGCCATGCTGTTTTATAATCAGTCTGTGTAATCTTCTTGTAGCAGCTAACTATAGCTGATCCATTGTTTCTTCATCTTCTTGCTGTCTATTGCTGTTTCTCAATTCTGGTTTGGTATTCATGTATTCTTAAGGCTTGGCCTATTGCAGGCACAATTAGCTCCTCTGTCACCTTCTTCAACCTTCCTGCTCTTAGCTATTGCCAGTTCTTGTTGTTATCTGCCTTGCCTATTTTTTTTAATGCATTGGTCATGTAATATTTTGCCTTGGCATGTCTTTTTTTCTAGTTTTCCTTTGGTTGGTCTTTCTTGTAGGTCAGTTTGATCTCTCCAGTACCCAGTAAGCCTTCATGGTATATTAGCTATAATGCATCTTCTTCACTGTCCTTCAGATATTCTTCCAATGCCCTTTTTTCTTCTTCAGTTGGCTGGTGTACACATTTTTTCCCTTTTTACGACCCTGTAATCTCTTGATTTGGGGCGGAGTCAGGGCAGTTGAATGGAGCTGAGCGTTTACTGGCTGGATGCCGTTCCTGACACCTATGCGGAGTTCACAATAGATATTTTCTCTTTGTGCCATGATAGAGAAACATCTGTCACTACCTAGGATTGAACTCTCAATCTTCCAATTGAACTCTCAATCTTCCAAGGGGGAGGTGAGAATCTTCACCTCTAGACCACCACGCTGCTCATCTGGTGTACACATATATTTTGAAAAATTTGCATAATAACTTACTAAGTGATGATAACATCACTTACTTTAAAACATTTTATCCACGCACTCTTTAAGGAATTTGCTGTGTCAAGACTCTCCCAATTTTTTTTCACACATTGTGAGACTACATTGAATTACAGGTGTCAATAGTCATTCAGTGAACCTCAAACTCATGATCATAATATTAATCAATATACTTCAGTAACAAAAGTGGCACGGGAGGGTAAAGCTGTCATTTTGAGCTTTCCATTTTTATTTGGTAGCGTTCTGGAGATACTTAAGCTATCTAGATGTTTAGTTCCCTATCTTTTTCTTGGCAGATTGCCTGAAGCAGGTCATGGAGGATGGCCAGTAAGCAAGGGTACAGTTGTCTCGCAGATGGCTCTCTGGATATTCCAATACCTAGCCCTGAAGGCACCCCAAGTCTCAGTCCTCATAGTCCAGGACTATGTCTTATATCTCCTCCAGTTGCAGAATCTCACTGGCTGAGCAATGCTCAACCACAGACTGAGGCTCCATCAGAAATGAACATCACTTTAGAAAAGTTGCTTGCTCCAATAACTGAAAAATTGAAATATTTGCTGAAGAAAGCGGAGGACTTCCAGACTTACCTTTTGTACAGGTGGGTTAAGATATAGAAATATTAGCAACCTTTTTTTTAATTTTTATAATTTTTATTAATTATATATTTGTCAATTTAAACAGAGGAAACAAAGAAAAAATCAGGTTGAGTGCAACTCAACATAATACAATCATTTTCTACTTGTAAACATTTTTCAATCAACATATAAAACATTTAACTATAGGCTAGATACAGTTTCTTAGATTGATATTTCCCTTGTATGTAATCTATCCATTTTTTCCAGTCCAACATATATTTTTCATTTATTAGCAACCTTTTGACAGCACAATGCTGAAACTTGATTTTAATTAAATTAATTATTTAATTATATGGAAGTTTTTAAGAAGAAACTGGACAGCCATTTGTCCAAAATGGTATAGGGTTTCCTGCCTGAGCAGGGGGTTGGACTCGATGACCTTCAAGGTCCCTTCCAACTTTATCATCATCATCATTATTATTATTATTATTAATAATAATAATAATAATAATATAGCCAAGAATAATATAGTATCTAAGAAAGCAGTGCCCAGCGCATGTCAGCACCAGCCAACCTTAGTTGATTTCATAAATCTTAATGGGATTGGACCTGTATAATACCTAGATAGAAGCCACCAGGAAATTCCATAGTTTTAGAATTCTACACACTGGAAAGTTAAAATCGACATGAATGCAAAAGTACTTTCACTTTATTACCAAAGCAAACTGTATGAACATGTCCATTAGGAGTTGAGCTCAATTTCAACGAGTCTTGCAGATATGTATAGGAGGAAAATTAAATAAATGATCAAAACTTTCTGACACCCAAATGTTAAACAACAAAAGTTAAATGGCTTTTTATTCCTCCCATCAAAAAATAAAAGATTAATAGAACCATTTTGAGATGGGAAGGATTTCAATTCAGACTTCTGGGCTTGAATCTTTCTATTGTAAAAGCAGGGCTTTTTTTGCCATAGAATGCTCAGAACGGAGTTCTGGCACCTTTTTTGGATGAAACCTTGTAGGGTAGGCAAGGCAGGTTGTATAACGTGTGTGAGTTCCGGCACCTTTTTTTTTTTTTTTTTTACCAAAAAAGCACTGTGTAAAAGTGTGCATTTTGTTTCAAGTTTCAGTTGGTTGATCTTGGAATTCAGTTAAAAAATAAAATAGATCTCACAAAGTAAAATCTGGCTATGAAATGCTAAGGTTTCTGTGGGCCTCTCACAATCAATAATAAGCAACCGAATAGAAAATCTGACAGATGCAAAAGCAAAATACAAATGGAAATGAGCCAGTCTATGTCAAAGAGGGAGCCAAAAGTTTGATATGCAGGACAGTGTTATAGGTGCTTTTGAATGATAATTAGTTTGATTTTTGCTCAGTTTCCGTCTATATCTTTGTCTTATTTACTGTAGGTCTTATTTCTTGGCCAATGTCTCATATTTTACTCTAACTACTTCTGTATTACTATTGCCATGTCTATTGTCCTCATTAAATTGTTTCTATTCCAGTGTTCTTAGTTCTACAGCTACACTTCTATTACTCTGCACTTCTGTACAATATCTAACTTCTATTTTTATATCTCCATATTGCTACACAACTATACCTTCCTATGAATATACTGTAGTTCATATTTCTCTATTGCACTGCAATATTTTGGTTGCTCTTTTCAAGACAGCTGCTGCTGTATTGGCAGTTGTGCTGTCCTCATGGTGGGAAAGGGATCCAGAAGGAGTGGAAGGAAGGAGCACAAATGCTTTAAATCTGTCCAGCAGCTCTTCCTCTTGCAAACCGGAAGGAGAAATGCAATAAGTCCTGAATGCTTTTTCTCTGTGTAGGGCTTTTTTTTTTTTGAAACAGCAATTGCTGAGATTGTTTGAACATGGCTTGTTAACTTTAGTAAATATGATTGATCAGAAGAGCTTGTTCAGTATGCATTTCTTTTCTCCATGATGTTTCTTTCGTCTAATCCCCAGTTTATGACTAATATCAGGATAGGTCCTCCTTTGCTAGACTAGAGTTAAAATATTTTTGCACTTACTCCATCAAAAAGTAGCCTCAAGTTGCTTAAACTTCTGTCACCCATTAACTTGGAGGAGATCAGGTCACAAGCAGCAACAGTGAACCCAGGCAATAAAGGCAAGATACAGATTGAAAATGGAGGCAGCAAATTTCTTGCTGGTGTACACCATCAAGATGGTGATTGCAACCATATAATTCTAAGCCCTGCCTCTTTCTAATCTAATGTATGTGTCTCATATATTTTATAAAGGGCAGGCTGAACTTTACTAACACTATTGTGACTGCTAATTGATACTCCCCCCTCCCCCACAATATGATTGCTGATGTAGTTTATTACCAAATCAAGGACATTAAAAAGTACTTTAGCTCAGGGCTTTTCAACCTTTTCACCCATTGTACCACTTTTAGGATATGGCAATATCCGAGTACCACCAGTTGCCTAGCAAGGTGTCAAAAACTTGATGACCAAAAAAAAAAAAAAGGAAAAAAGTGATAAAGTACAGGTAGTCCTTGACTTACAACAGTTCGCTTAGTGACTGTTCGAAGTTACAGTGGCACTGAAAAAAGTGCCCCCCAAGCCACAGCCGAGCAAGACACCTGCCTGCCTACCCAGTGGCGCTCTTCCTCCTGTCCGAGGTTTTCATTGTAAGCATTTCTGTTGAGGATTGGCAGTGGGGGTGGGGTGGGGGAGTGTTTGGTTTTCATTCCCCCCCATCTGCTGGGTGGTTGCAGCAGGTTTTGGTCACTTCACATGACCCTGGGACACTGTGACCGTCATAAATACGAATCAGTTGCCAAGCATCTGAATGTAAATCACAAGACCCTGGAGATGCTGCAACATTCCAGCTGATCGGCGCTTCTGGGCTCAGCAGAAGCACCAGGATCAGTGCTGCTTTCCAGCTGATTGGTGCTTCTTCAGGGCTCAGAAGTGCCAGGATCAGCGCTGAGCTACGGCTGGAGCCTGGCGCTGATCCTGGCGCTTTTGCTCAGCCCTGACAGCCCTGAAGAAGCGCTGATCCTGGCGCTTCCACTCAGCCCTGACAACCCTGTAGCTCCAGCCATTTCTCGCTTAGGCTTGTGCGGTGCTGCCACTGGTTCAGCTCATTCCCCTCCCCCACTACCACTTTTCTAGGATGGTCACGTACCACCTGCCAGGTGCCAATGTACCACAGGTGGTACCCGTACCACTGGTTGAAAAGCCCTGCTTTAGCTCAACAGAGGGAAAAGGCCAGTGTCTTCAAAATTAAGGGGAAAAAAGCATCTGTATCTAACTTATGCCTGCTGTAGGTTAATCTGGTTGAAACTCAGATCTAATCTTGCTTTTTGTTTCGGCATCTGTCATGATTTGATATTAAAGAAGGGAACCCTTAAAAATACAATGTCACCCATTACTTTTTTTCTTTGTCCCCAGAGTTTTTTCTTATTTTTAGACCCCTTCCTCAGACTAGGATAAATCATGAATTGAACATGCTAAACTCTGTTCTTCTAAATATCTTAAATAGTGTTATAGTTATGGTTTGTTTCAAAGAGCACTATCAAGTCAGGCTGGGAGGGCACTGAACAAGATAAGGCAGGAATTAAGATATGGGAGAGAACTTCTGTCTTGTTTTTCCCATTAGGATGGTCTGTAAGGCACTGCATTCCTAATACCTTGCTGATTCCAGTAGGTGTCCTGGTGCCCAAAGGCAGCAATATCCATATATTTTTCTACCAAGCTCTTTGCCATACCTCAATTAAAAAGGGGAAGCTTTCACATTTTGAACCCAGCCTGGAGTTGTTGATATGATATTCCTCAACTGTAGCCTATATAGGCCCCAAGTGTAGCATGTGTGCATGTGTGTGCGCGCAGTGGCACTATCAGGTATGTCACAGAATAGTGCTGAGCAGGGAGCAAAGGCAGTGGCTCTCCTTGACTTCGTGCTCTCCTATTTTCAGCAGAGACAGAATGCAGAAGGAACAGTTTGCCAAAGCCATGCCCACCTTTTTGCAGATGTGCCAGCCATATTTCCACTATTTGGAATCTACAGCACGCAGCTGCACACCTTATTTAAGACCTCCACAGGAACCAGTCCGGAAAAGAGTGAGTGTTCTCAGTGAAGCCCTTGGTCCTATTCCATCCAGTTAGGTTGGGGGCGGGGGAAGCAGAGACACTCTGCATCTTTGTGAAACTAACCTGAGAAAGAGGGGAGGAGAAACAGGTTCCAGAATAGAAAAACTCTTCAAAATTCTTATTTCTTTAGTTTGTGGAAGGTAATTGAGATTCATTCCAGACGTTTCAGTTATACTGTGGCTTATAATCAAATGCTTCTTTTTTTAAAAAAATATTTTATTGATTTTATAATTTTAAACAACAAAAAGAGAAAAACAAGACAACTCAACTTAATACCTTCTTTTTCAACTTTCTCCCACAGTAAACAAAAAACCAACATACATTCTTTTAAATGCGTATATACAGTACTTTAAGTAACTATGGGTGTTGCTCGGCAGCACCCCCCTACCACATCCCCTTTCTCCCTACTCCCTCTCCTACTTCCCTCCTCCTCACCTCTCTCCCTACCTCTCCACCCTCCTCTCCTCCAACCATCCTACTTCCCTCCCCTCTTTCACTCCTCCCTCAAGACCCCCTCCAGATGTAGTACAGAGGTACTGTCTGAGCAACCCCTCATCTATAAGTAAATATTTCTTTCTTATATATTACAAGTATTACAGTTGAGTATGTTATTAAACCCCCCAACCTACCCCAACCTACCTCAAATGCTTCTTGTGTGCAGCACCAAAATTGCAATGTAATTTCAACGCTACCCATCGAAGTATTTATCATTTTTTATCATTGTTCCACATTTGTCTTTCACAAAGGTAAAACAGACACAAGCTCTACCTTACAGAAACTGTATAAATATATTAGAGGGGAACATTTCAGGATAAATTGGATAAAACAAAGAAAGTGACACTAAACTGAGCAGATGGATATAACAGGACCATTGATAAAGCTAATGTGTCACTTTTTCCCAGTTTCCACTTCCAATTTTTCCAAAGTTGTTTGATGGACACCTGCAATTATGTTCACATCTTCCAACCTCCAAGTGCTGAATATGAGCAGCGATTACTATGACCATTTAGTGCTTTTTTTCAGCAAATCAATAGGGGAGTATAATATACACTGTTCAATCAATGTCCCATCCCTTACATGGCTACAGGTCTTGGACTAAAAAGAATGCTGTCCTACCCACTGCAGCAGAAAAAGCAAATAATTTGCTACCATCTCTCCCCAAATCCATGTTACTATGAGGGAAAGCACTATTAGGGTAGGTGATTTGTAAATATCCACACAGACCCCAAGCAATTCTTTTTCACATGTAACAAAAGCCTCCAAAGGGGGAACAATAGCATATTAATATGGGGAATACAAGAAGGAGTAAATCTCAAGTTCCAACTGACTGTTCAGGGCTGCAGCTTTCCTTGGTTTTCTAAACAAAAACAAAAACAAACCTATATTGGAGCAGGTGTAGGGGAAGACTTCTCTCTCAAAACCAGACTATACTGTTCAGTGGTACAAATTTGGTTCTGAATCAGCACAAACACTCTGTGAACATGCCCTAGGTTAGCTGGAGAAGTTTATACACACCTTTTAGTATGGGATGGTTAGATTCCCAGATCCATAAAAGGCAGATATATTCAGATGACCACAGATGACCATTCACACAAAATGCACTGGTTGTTGCCCCTTAGTTATTGTTTAGCATACAGGTGTCCTTCTTCATCATTTTCTTGCTGCAGGAAGTCTACAATTTCTTCAGAAACCTGCTGTATTTCTCACATCAGTCTAATAACTCAGGATTTTGCAGTTGTTCTTAAAGGTGATCATTCTGTCCTTTTCTAGAGGAGTATATTCTTACCATTTCTCCATTCCTCTCATTGTTGCTTTTCGTCAACACCCCAGCAAGCCTTCCACATATTATTTCTGCCCGGCAGGGAATCTACAGTATGGGGACACTCGCAAAAGGTGCTTCCTTATTCACAGAACTGCTTGACAATGCCTATCTAGGTTCCGAAAGGATGGTTCACAGTCCATGCTCTCACACTTCCCTGCTTCTTCCCTTTCAGAGGACAACTTTGACATACCTGGCCAAGTTCTTGAGCAGCAAAAGTTGAGAAGTAGTCAGATCCTTTGTGTGTGTGTGTGTGTGTGTGTGTGTGTGTGTGTGTGTGTATGGGGGAAATAAACCACTATAAAGGATTATCTCCCTTTTTGGAAGGGAAGTGAAAGAGGAGTATGAATTCACAAACCTAGAACCCTGGCATATTCAGATAAGTAAGTTTCCTGACATCTTTTTGACAGGAAATGCTCCAGGTTTCTCCACCTACAGCTAGGCCCAGAATTTAGCAACATTCCTATAGGATGGCAAGAATAGACATTTCTATACTAATCCAATGACATTTGTTCCTCTATAAGCAATGTTTCAGCAATATGTGTTGCTTGCCTGTGGAAACCCTCACAGTCCTCCAGCGTAGGATGCTGCTAAAATAGGCTTTTATTCACAGACTTTTCCTGGGTTTTTGGACCATGACATCCTCCATTTGTAATCGGCCTCCTTTCTCCCACCACTTTTTTTTCACCACAAAATTAATGGTTGGGAAGATAAGACCGAATAACTGCACACTGTCTTTTTTTGGAAATACTGAAAGCTGCCCACTCTCACAGTGCCCAGATCTTGCTGCCTAATTCAGGGTAAGCAATGGAAGCTGTATGGCAGAACAGAAAAAGGAGGCAACACATTTCTTCCTCACTTTTTTCTCTTTTTTTTTTTTTGTTGGTAGTGAACTGATTGTTGGTTGAAAGCTGTGCTTTCTCCTTCTGCTGAGAGGGAAGGAGGCAGAAATATCCCAACCTTAGTTTTTCTCTTAGATTTCAGATATGAGGAATTTGGCTGTAATATCGCCCCCCCCCCCGGCCATGAAGCCTCAAACCAAGTTTTAGCTAATGGAAAAACAAAACTTGAGTTAGCAGGGTAAATATTGGGGATTAGCCTGGTCTCAAGGACTTGCCTAACATTGTTTAAGATCTTGTTCTTTAGTCTCCAATCTCAAAACATTTGTTCTTCAATTTACCACAGCTTCTGGAAATTTCTCAGCAATTGGCTTGCCAGCTTGAGCAACTGGTGCTGATGTATGCTTCTTTCAGCTTTGTTTCTCTTGAAGACACAGACCCATTCAGGTACAAAGCATCCATTAGGGAAAGGTTAGCTCTATGTACGTAGCGCGATTTTTTTATTTATTTAAATTTGTATAGCTGGCCATCTCAATTATATGACCCTGGGCAGCTTACAAGTCAAAACAGCAACAACAAACATTCAAATAAATAAAAATTAAAACAAATAAAAATTGTTAAAACAAATTAGCCAATGTAAGATGATGCAAGGTTAGATAAAAATGTTTCAGATGTGATCTTTGCTAATCATTTAAATGTGTAGAATTGGAGAAAATAGTCTTCCGAATAAAACCAAGATTTGGAACGTGCCACAAAGTACACATTTATAGTGTATTTGTGCTCTCTGAAGTACTCTTAGACAGAAAATTGAACAGCTTTTTAAAGTTTGCCTAAATATTCTTTTTGAAAATGTCTAAATCTAGGATGATCCTATCCCATTTTCAGGAATACTGAAAAGAAGCCTAAGGTTCCATTATGTTTTGATAACCTAGGTTCACATTCATAATTTTTCTTCAAAGGTTACTGGTTTATTTATTATTGTACGAGCAAGAGGAATTGGTTCTTGGTTTCGAACCTGCCTATTGTCTCAACTTTCTTCTTCTGTACACACACAAACATATCTGTCACTCTGTATTTGTCTCAAAATCTCCACCAGCATATCGTGTTTCTTCTGTGGGAAATTTTGGATGAATGAGACTCGGCAAGTTTCTATCTTTCGATACTGTATCTCAGCACCATACACAGCTGCTCATATTCCTCACAATCTTTATAAGAAGATGCGCTGGAACCTGGACATCTTGGAAGGTTCTGTTGCTCGGAATCAAACACTCCGGACAGAATAGTGAGTTGCTGTACATACTGAGGTTATTTATTTTATTTGTATTTATTTATTAAATTTATATCCTACCCATCTCACTGATAGGGCCACTTGGGGTGGTTTACAAACAGTAAAAGGATAAATATTCAAACAGTTAAAGTTTTAAAAAGCTACCTAAAAAACTAGAACCAAGAAGATAGACAGCACGGGGATAAGATCTTCATCTTACCCCATTAACTATCTCCAGTGGTGAGCAACTGGAAAAACCAAAAACCAAAAAAGAGTTTTGGTACTCTTCTGGAAGGCTTAAAGGGTGGGAGCAGTTCTTGCCTCCAGTGGTAGAATGTGTGTGTGTGTGGGGGGGTATCACAGTAGAAAAGGCTCTTCATCTTGAGCCTACCACTTGGGATTCTTTAGCGGGTGGTGTCTATGATAGGCTCCTTCCGCTGAAGTGAATAGGGTAGGCAAGTCCCATTGGGGATACCCTGGACCCATGCATAAAAGGCTTTAAAGGTAAAAACCAATACCTTGAATTGGACCCAGAAACAAACTGCAGCTCACGCAACAGTGGTATTGTATGTGCCACCCTAGGGCCCCCAGAACTATCTGCTGCTGCATTCCAGACATGCTATAGCTTCCAAACAGTCTTTAAGCATAGCCTCATGTAAAATGCATGACAGCAATCCAACCGAGAGATAGCCAGGACATGAGTGACTTCCACAGGACCTCATAATCCAGATAAAGGCATGATTGATCCACAACATGAAGTTGTGCAAAGGTCCTTCTAGCCACAACTTCCATGTGCTCTTTGAGCAGGAGTCATGAGTCTAGGACAGTGGTGGCGAACCTATGGCACGCGTGCCACAGGTGGCATGCAGAGCCCTCTCTGTGGGCACGCATGCCATCGCCCCAGTCCTAGGCCTTTAGCTGGGTTTTATAAAACCTTTTTGCTTTAGGCCTCTGCTGCCATGTGCAAAAAAAAAAGTTCCATCAATCAATCAATTTCAACTTCTCTCATGAAAAAAAAGATCTCGCAAAGTTGGAATTGATTGATCAAACTTTTTAGTCCCACCCTGTCTGCCGTTACCACCGAAGCCATGCCCACCCAATGGGCCACACCCACCCGGCATCCGACATACATAAGTGGGTTTTGGGTTGCAGTTTGGGCACTCGGTCTCTAAAAAGGTTTGCCATCACTGGTCTAGGAGAATCCCCAGGTTACACACCAGGTCTATCTGGGAGAGTGCAATCCCATCCAGAACTAAAGATGATAACCAGATCCCAAAGCCCCTTGACCCACAGCACTCCATTTCACCAGAGTTCAGTTGCAGCCTGTTGTCCCCCATTCAGACTCCCACAACCTCCATGCAGTGCAAAAGGGCAGCCACAGCATCACTTGAATCATCAGAGATGGAGATGCAGAGCTGATTATCATCTGCATACTGATATCCCATCATACGATGTTGGATAATCTCATCCAGCAGTGAGATATATAGGGAGGGTAAATATGACCTGGCTAGGCAGATCATTTAACAACATTCATCCCTTTCCATACCTCTGATGATGAAAGAATGGTGTCATTCCAAAGCTACTCCATATTATATCAATGTAATTCTTTCTTTGGTCTTAACTAATGTTTATTTCTTGAGTTTCCCAGAGGCTATTTGATCAGCCAACCACTTCACTGCTTCCATGCAATCTTGTCCTTGTGTTATAGCTACTTCCTATGCTTCCGTGATACAGGAGATGAAACAACTGTGAAAATGCAGAAGCTTTGGTCCATAGGACGCTGGCTGCCTTTAGATCCTGACAGTGAACACAGTTCTGATGTGCTATCCTGGTAGGTGTGCAGAACTAGAGATAGGACATTGGCATAACACTTACACAGACTGATTTAATGTAATGGTGTAATGGTTAAGGCATCAGGCTGGAAACTGGGGCACTGTGAATTCTAGTCCCACTTTGAGCAACTGGATGATCTGGGTCAGTCACTTTCTCTAGCCCGAAGAAGGAAGCAATGGCAAACTATTTCTGGAAAACCTTGCTAAGAAAACTGCAGGAACATGTCCAGGCAGTTTCCAAAAATCTGATTAAATAGAAGAAAAAAATGCAAATAGTTTCTCAGCTGAAACTGTGGTTGAATTTGTTCGTGTGTTGTGAGATTGAGTTGTCATGCTTCTGACTGCTACCGGTAATTGATGTTCATGGATGTGCTCTGCTGATCTTCTGCCAGTATGTCCTACATAGTGGCTGTTACAGTCCTTACACTGTATGTTGTAGATGACTCCTGTTTTTTTCTTCTTAGATTACTCGGTCTCTTGGTTTACTTAAGATTTTTCAAAGGACTTTAATTGATTTGTGTGCTATTGTGATGTGAAGTGACTGTAGTATTCTGTTGGTTGTCTCCAAGATGTTTTTGATATACAGGAGTGTTATCCTTTTCATAGGTTGTGCTGCAACAGGTTATCTGGTCAGGGGCTTTTGGAAAAAAATTGCCTGAGTCTTCAGTCTGTTAGAAGATTTTGTCCAGGTGATTTGCTTCCTCTTACTGGCATACTGGGTAGCTGCAGGGTGCTTGTACTTATCTAAATAATATTCTTATACTTATCTAAATAATATTCTTATACAACTTCTCTTGAGGGAATTGCTTTGGGGTGTTGCTTTGGTAGAATAGTTGGTTAGTATTGGCAGTGTTTCAAAAGACTGCCCTAGCATAGACGGTTGAAGTGATAGGTTCTTTTATTAAAGTTAAACAGTTGTAGCGAAAGTAAAGCTAGATCTGAATATTCCCATGCAAATGTGACACTTTCCCCCCTTTCCCCAGCCCTCCCATCCTTGACCAGTCCATCAGTGTCCAAAAAGATGCCTTTATGATGTTTTATTAATGGCTCGGAGCTTGGCCTCTCTCAATGCAGTTTCACATTAGGTTCCCAGGCCAGGTGTCCTTGGAGGCTGATTTATTCCAGTTTGGCACCTCTGGTTCTTGTCAACATGCCTCCCTTCCCACTGTTTGTCTTCTCATTCCTAGGCCCATATTTTACTACCCCAAATTCTTTCCCCCTCCCTTACAATTTATGGCAGGATGCCAGCGAAGCAAAGAAGCTGGAGATGGCAGACCTGACAGACTTAGGTTTTTAATTTGTACACTGATGAGGATAGCCAGGAAGGGTAATGTGTTATTATTTTCTTCTTCCCTTGTGAATTTTATTCCTTTGAATGTGTTGTTAATTATCTCATAATTTTGTTAATTATCTCAAAATTATCTCCATAATTTTGTTGTAGGGCTATATGTATATTATACATATTATTTGCTCTGTGCTAGATTGAATTATTTTGTCCCTTTAATCTAGCATTCTTTTCTTTTGACTATCAATGTTCACCATAATGACGGGTGAATGTTCCTATCAACTTGGGAAGGTTGAGTCAACTGGGATTGAATTAAAGGCATTTCACACATAGTTCACACCCTATGACCGTAATGGAGTTTGGCCATTAGGGTCATAATTTGTGACAATCATAAAGTGGGTCATCCATATGACTGAATTGATTTTACAATTTTTGCAGTGGTTATTAGTGAATACTATAGTTGTTAAGTAAGCCGATTGTTTGTTATGGATGAGTTTTCTTGAAAACCAGAAATAAATGCTGGTTTTCGGCAACAAGTTCATAAAACACAATTATATGACTGTGGGACATTGCAAATGGCCATGAATGTGGGTAGGTTTCCAGGTACTGGAAATGTGGTTATATAAATGTGTGTGTGGGGGGGAGTTGGTCATTAGGTTGTAAGTATCCCAGGGGAGATCCAGCTTAACTTCAAATGGTCCCTAAGTGACCAATTGTAAGTTGAGGACTAACTATACAAACAATGAGCTCTTCTATTGCACAGATATCCAAAGACTGCTCTAAATTTGTATTGAAATAATTGAGGACCTAATCCTTGAGGGAAAACTAAAGTTTCATATCCTCTAAAGTAATTGAAATGCTGCAATGTATCTGTCATGGTTCCGGCAGATGAAACTCTTCAAAAAAACCTTCGAAGCATTGTTTATCTTAAAGAATCTTTATTTTGAGTAGCATAATTGAAGCCAAAAACTGAATTCCCCTCCCCTGAGCACATAGTATCAAAGCACAATTCCCTCCTTCAATTGACAGTCATAAATCACATTTCCCAATGAGCTTGAAGGGCAGGCCTCCTCTCCAGTTCTCCAGCCCACAAATTCCTTATCAGCTTTGGTTACATTGTTTCTCATGCTAGATCTAGTTGGATTCTTGTTCACATTCTCCCTCCCAGCATCATCTAACTCTAAAAGCAAAAGGTAAACAATGGCTACATTTCCCTTTGTTGTCAATGCAAAAATATCTGATGTTAGCAGCGTTGACATCATCATCATCACTTCTATCACTATACAAATATTTAATTCACATAAAACTTTCCTTAGATATTCAAATGCATTATCTCCAATACTTTTCTTAAAGGATAAACTTGATAAAACCACATAGTACAGTTGTACTAGTCACTCATGCATTTGTGAAACATATTTGAAAGTAACATAGACAGGCCATCATTCCATCAATCAAATGCTCCATCATTGCTACTTGCCCTTGGTAGCTATGTTCCTATCAAGATTATGTTCAGAAGCAGTACTTTAATTGTATGTATATTATTGCTTTCAAATTTGGTAAAGGAACACAGACCTATTTGTAATAAAATGATATTTGAAACAGCTTGCATTGTCTTTGGCATCAGTAAACATTCTAATGGGAAATTATGAATAAGAATTCTGCACTGGAAATTTAGAGTATTGCACATCATAACACTATTGCAATTTTATCTAAAACAGTTTCCTATTTACATAATGTGGGATGTAGTTGAAATGCGTGGGACAAAATTGATTGTGTGTGTGAGTGTCTGCTGTAACTTCCCACACATTTTTATTGTGGTAAAAACAAATGTAGATGATGCCATCTGCTTAACTCAATATTATGATTGAATTCAGTACTGTGACTGGTGATTGAGTCAACAATACACATTTTCTGAAAAATACATACAGTACAAAGAAGCACTTTTGAAGATTCAAAAGCAAAAGATAAAAAGATAAATACTGACTATATACCTATCTCTGGGAAAAGATACTGTAGTGTTATAATAGATACCTGATGCTTATTCTATTGATGTTCTGTTGCCTCTAAAAGGATAGTAGTCTTCTAAGTGTAAACCTCCTATGCTTTCTATCTTATTTTTTTATTATCCATCTTACTTTAAAAACCCCAGACATATTGTGTTAGTACCACTGTCAAGAACAGCCAGTCATCTGAAAATACTGATATAAAAGAAATTCACACATGCATTACACTTCATTTGCCCTTTGTCTCTTGATAAGTGTCTCCAGAGCACTTACCTAGATAGATCTATGCTATAATGACCACCTCAGACTTCTCTCTTTTTCTTCACACAGGGTGTTGTGTCATCAGCCCACAGGGGATTACCAGCAGCTCCTAACAATTGGATTTGAGGAACCTTCCCACACCTTAGCTACAGACCTCTTAGTGCAGATGCTAAGTGCTCAGAGTTCTGGTCTTCTTAATCGCGAGTTATCCTGCTGGCTGGGCCCAGGAGAACAGGTGCAGTAAAATGTACATGACCTTCAAGTACATCACAATGTGTATTTCATGTATTTGATTGCTGCACAGCATCACCAGCACTGCATTATCAGCATTGCCAACACCACATTTTCAAGAGCATTATTCCAGATGCCAGTTACATTCCTTTAAGTTATATTTCTTTGAATATAACAACTCATATCAGTTCCAATGTATTTTTGAGGCTATTCCTTCATACTATTCGGGGCTGTAGATTTAGTAAACAAATCCACAGTAAGATTGGCAGTACAGAAGTTAGACCTTCTGATACCAGATAAAGCATTCAACTAGCCATGAAAAGCTTCCCTATCCTTGTGACTTGACTTCTTGCATTAATGAGATCATGAATGGGATGTCTTGACTATTTTGAAATTGTGACAAGCTGTGGGTTTCCACGGGTTCACTATGGTAATTATTCTAATGTTACAATGTTAAATATTATAAGCCACATTTCACTTTTTAAAAAATCACCTTGTGTCAGAACAAATGATAAACTACAATAATTTAATTTAGGAAAAAAAAACCCACAAGGAAATAAAGGAATGTTCAGTTTTGTTTTGTTTTGAAAAAAGCGGATGCTAACACTATGTATTTTAGAAAGGCACTGGCCAACTTTGCAAAACTAGGCTGGATATATTCCTGTTTTTCTCTACCTGCAGTAATAATGACTGGAATTCATTTGCAAGAATTTTATGTTCATAAGAAACTTGGAACTCAGAAATTCAGCCTGAAATTACTGCAACAGAACTAACCCTCCTATGAGTAATAACAGGTCCTGCACATATATTGAAAATTTTCACAGGGCACATAATAGGCATAGCTGGTGTCCTGTTATGCGTGAAGAAAGTGCTGCCTTTAAAACATAGACCATCCAGTTAAAACATGAAGAAGAAAGTTAAGCAAGAAGGCAGAGTTGGAAGGGCACCTGCTATAAAACAAAACAGAAATAAAAAAGGAGTCCTGCCATCTAGTGGTCTACATATTTATTTCAAAGGTCAGCCACACTGGTGTGTTGTTTTTGCAACACTGTGGAACAGAACGTATACAAACATTGTGATGTTTTTGTTTTGTTAAAATATGAAACAAAATGTACACAAATGTAAATAACAGAAATGAAAATAAAGAATTATGGTAAACACATATAAGAAAAGGTGTATTTTTTATTTTGCAACACAGAATAAAAACAATACAAACTTTAAAAAAATCCAACAAACCCGAATAAATTAGAAAATGACAATTAAGAAAAATACAAACATTTAAAACATTCATATTCAATACATCTGTCTACAATGACATTTGTATTATCAAAACTAATTTATTAGGAAAATGTCAATACAGATGATAAATGATGACCAAATTGCTTGAATTTTTCCACTATAATTTTCCAAAGTATTTCATTGCAATAATTTTTCAGCAAAATAATGTCCCATGGTTTTCAATATTATTGTTCCAATAAAAGATTTCGGTATCTCTACATTTTAAAATAAAAATAAAGCAGGTAATAAGAAAAAAATGAATTGATTTCTTAGGTGGATTGATTTACGTGCAGAATAAAATATAGATAGTAAACCACCTCAGGATTTATTATCAAAGATAGTCGAATTATTATTTATTTCTTCTAAATCTTTCAACTCAAAACATTGACTAACTGGATAATAATGCAATGTTAGCGAGGTAATGATATCACCTACAGATTATTTTTATGGTAAATTAAACAACCCGTGACCCCTTGGTTATCATTTCCTTACCAGATTTCTCAATGCCTTCAACAGTTGCAGAGCTTCTAAGGTATTGCCTTCATTGGAAAAAATTCTTTACAATCCAGAGATACTCAAGAGATGTATATTTATGTCTTTAAAATAGCCATGTTGAATTGTGTACCACAGTTAAACATCAGAAATTAACCACATCAAATTCTGTATTAAGTCATGAAATGTTTTATGATAATGCTTATGTCATATTTTATAAAAAATGCCAAATTTCAATTCCATGGAAGACATGGATTCCAGATTTTGCATGCATTGTAAGTTAGACCATTTGAGGTACCTTCAACAATTTTTGATTTATGATACATTTCACCCAGGTAAAGGTCATACACAAACAGAATTTTAATAATATATAGATTCATGGGGACTTGCTGAAATAATTTACTGTAAAAGGAATTTGCTTACCACAAGGAAGTCTGATGAGATTCATTAAGTTCATTATCCAAATTATCCTGCATTCTTTAGACTCTCAAAAGTAGTCTAAGACTTTTGTATTACATTTTTGAGAGTTCATTATTATTATAGTTATATACTATTTTTAAATATTAATAGTGCTTTGTATCATATACTTTATTCAGTTGAAACCAAGTTGGTGCTTCTTTGCAGCATTTTTACAAAATATATTTGGGTTTACAATTAAATCTCTAATTCTATACAATCTTCTGTAAAATAAATGCCTTGTATTTATCCTCATGCTTAACCTGCAGTAATTAAGTGAGATTAAATGAGAGAGGAAGCCAGGAGCCAAAAGTTGTTTCCAGCTTCTCCAAACTTGAATATTGGTTTAAAAAGAGATGCATATATTAAAACTGGCAGAATTATTCACTGTCAGGATAGTCTTTCTATAGCTTTTCTTTTTGAAGTATCAAGAGTAGACTGCTGGAAGAGTTTTAGAAGCTTTTGAAGCTGAGAACTTTCATTTGTTCGACTGAACAAATACTTGCTATGCGTTTTTATACTTTTCAGATAAGCAACAAGCTCCTGAAATACTGTAGGGTGTCATGTTCCAGAGCTGTTAAAATTATTAAAGCCAGTATCAGTAAAAGCAAGGAGAATGGTTTTTTCATTTTTCTATTAGCAACTCTAAAGTTAAATTCATGCAACTTTGAAATTGCATTGAGATATTAATATTACAAGTACCTAGACAAGGTAAAAAGTCACGTGTTGTATATTTGCCCAAGCTCTTTCTAGCATTTTAAAGTCATGGAATACTGAAAAGTTTCCTGAGTTTTAAGTGGTAGGCACGTGCTGTTTCACTCTTGCCTATATAGGACACATATTTCATTCACATCAAGGAGTGTAGGTTTCTTAATCTGGGCCCACAAATGCCTTGGGGAGGGTCTCTGGATAGGTTTGAGGGGATCTATGAATTTAGATGGGAAAATTATAATTTTATTTTCATCTGTTTTACTATGTTATATCTATTTTTATACTTTGATAACTGCATTTGAACATAATTGTACATTTCACCAAACTCTAAAAGTGGCATAAAAAAGTATAAGAACTAACGTAGTACATTTCAGCACCATATTGACTCTTAGATTTCTAAATTACTTATAGTAAGCACTCTATAGAAAGCTGAGTTAAGCAACCTTCTGAGAATAGAACTTTATATAACAATATATATAAATTTTTAATTTGTTTGAACAGAATGTGAATACATAAGGATACAAATTGTAGGTCGTTGACCACAATAATTCCTCAGAAGACACCAACTATGATTTTCTAATTCATCAAGCAGAACACATTCAATGATGGCACAAAACTAGAGGGTTTTTGATTTAATATAGAAGTTCCATATTCTACTGCCATTTTGGGGGAAATTGCGTATTTTTGAAAAATGCCTTAAGTGGTCATACCTCAACTAGCCAAACTCTGCAAACATCCCACTTATAGAATAAGAGATTGTCTCAATGCAATAAGATCCAAAACATCCAAAGAGCAACACATTTTGGTCCATTCAAAACAGCATACATCAGTTTTCCTTGCTTCGTTGCTCATGGACATTTTGAGTCTTATTAAAGCAAGGTACACTTCTGCTGTATGACTAGTGAGCTGGAATGATCCGGCTCTTGGGGAAGTCATCACTCTGGTTAAAAAAAATGCTGCCCATTGCCATGTTTTGCTGGAAACAGCTAGAAACTGAATCTGATAGCATCAGTCAGTGTGTACAAATTGGTTGGTTGAGAAATGGGTGTTTTGTCATTTTCAAAAACACATGCGTTTTTATCCAAAATAATAAACCAGACATAATCTATATTCCTGCATCTAGCTGTATGTATGGTGAGTCTGGCAAATTTTGGTTCTGGTCAAGACGTGGCTCTGGTCAAGAATATATGGACTATATTCGAAATATGCCTGTTTTTGCCTGTCTATCAAAGTTGTGGCTTTTCCTGCCTCAAAAGTATTTTAGTTTTATATAACTGAGATGTATTTAATTCATTTGGCTGAATGCGGCTGTTTTGAGAACATTAGCTTCGAAAAGCTACAGAAATAGTGTCAGTTCCCGCGGACGTCTGTAATTTGCGAGCAACTCAAATATTGCGATCCTGCGCAAGACTTGTGAGTTTGGCTGGCGGGGAAATAGGTGCTCCAGGCAGTTTTGCATTATTCTCGAGGGCTTGAGGAGTTTAGGGTTAAAATCCTGAAACCCTTCCACTTTATTTCAAAGGTAAGTATTACAACTCCTCGTTTTCATTTATCTCAAACCCAGCTCACTCTCTTGCCTCAATTGCAATTGACGGAAAGCCATACTAATGCATTCCGTTCCTTGTGACTTCCCGTCTTTTAAAATCGTTTCTTCCTCAAAACAGTTCGGGTTCTCACGTAGTTAACATTAGCAATTATCTACTAATAATACTAAGGAAAATCAATTCTTATTCCTAAGCAGAAAAGCACTCGAGAACACATCTGCCCGCACCCAAAATGGCGATTAGTTCCTCTTCGCATTTCACCGCCATACACTCGCTAGAGAAACTTCAGCTGCCCCGACTTCCCTTTCCCACTCCCAGCAGCCATTTTTCTTTCTCTGTAAGCCACGGAACTTGAAAGACAGGAAGGAGCCGGCACGCATCCTTCCAGCCAATCATTAAGCAAGTGCACGAGACTGGCAGGCCTAGGAGCCGACGATTTCCTTCTCTCTTTTGCGAGGAGGCGGGACGTTGTTTGACGATGGCCAATGAGAGGGGAAAGAACTTCCTCCCCCAATCCGCCCTGTTCCAATTGGCGTGGGGCGAGCGTTCAGCGGCCGAGGCAGAAGCTCGAGTTGGACGCGGGTAGGTGAGTTAGTACCGTGAGGCGGGAGCGAGGGAGGGAAGCGGCGTGGAAGCCCCTACGGGCAGGAGAGAGCCTGGCATGTGGGCTTCCTCGACTTTCGGTCGCGGTTCCAGGGGCCGGTAACGGACAGGCGCCCGCTTGGTGTTGCACATAAGGGGAGGAAAAAAAAAAAGGTTCTCATGTGCTCGACTCCGTGACTTGGTCCGTTCAGACGATTTACTTTACCCTGATGGGATACGTGAAAAAAAAAAAAGCTATTTTGGGAACTGGGTTGTCTATCCGGGCACCCCCCCTTTTATTTATTTGTTGTTGTGAGCCGCCCTGGGTCTTAGGAGAAGGGCGGCATATAAATTTGATTAAACTTAAAAACTTATTATGGAAAGTAAAGGCTCGACCTGCCTGTCCGCCGCCCAGGTAAAGCGGCGCAGGAGAGGTGCAGGTTGGGGGGGGGGCGTAAGCTTTAAGCCGCCGCCGGTTTCGGAGGTCGTCGGCCGGGTAGGAGCCCCGCAGCTAAGGCGAACTCGGGGCGACATTGCGATTTCAAGCTTCCTCCGCCGTCCGACCCTCCTGGTGGGAGCGAAGCTCTTTGCCCTTTTTTCCTCCTCCTCGGCAGCCACTTCCAGAGGGCCCTCCGACGGAGTATCCTAATCTGGGTGAATTAAAAAATAGACCCAGAGTGTGATTAAATTCCTGTGGGAAAGTTGCCCTGTAAACGAAAGCTAAGGCAGTGCTTAGTCCAGGGGTTCTCAACCTTGGCAACTTTAAGACTTGTGGACTTCAACTCCCAGAATTCCTCAGCCAGCAAAGCTGGCTGAGGAATTCTGGGAGTTGAAGTCCACAAGTCTTAAAGTTGCCAAGGTTGAGAACCCCTGGATTAGTCTGTTCTGCGTTTTGCTTCCAATCTAGGAGCGGGTTTTGCAGGCAAGACGTCACAATTTGTAACTTCGGGGTTGGTTGAAGGCTTTCTGTTTCAGTCGGTTTTGGAAATAGTATTTCACCTTGGCTAATGGTCTTTTATTTTTCTGTGTATGAATACTTAAACGTTATTTATTAGATTTTTTTTTTTACCCCACCTTTGCTTCTCAAGGGGAGATAACAGCATTCAAGTTATTTCTCACAAGAATAACCCTGAGAAATAAATGATTGGCCTAGACTAGAGTCATTCCTAAATGGTGGTGGTGAATTTAGACCAGGGGTTCTCAACCTTGGCAACTTTAAGACTTGTGGACTTCAACTCCCAGAATTCCTCAGCCAGCAAAGCTCAAGCATCTAGTCCAGGGGTTCTCAACCTTGGCAACTTTAAGACTTGTGGACTTCAACTCCCAGAATTCCTCAGCCAGCAAAGCTCAAGCATCTAGTCCAGGGGTTCTCAACCTTGGCAACTTTAAGACTTGTGGACTTCAACTCCCAGAATTCCTCAGCCAGCAAAGCTGGCTGAGGAATTCTGGGAGTTGAAGTCCACAAGTCTTAAAGTTGCCAAGGTTGAGAACCCCTGATTTAGACCAAGGTTTTCCTAATTCTGCATCTCAACCACTACCCTTTTTTGCTTCAAACAAACAAACAAAAAGGCTGCTTCCTATAATGCAGTCACTTTAGGCTTAGAACCTCTGGGCTTCTCTTCTCAATGCCAAGTCCCATTCTACCAACAGTGAGATGCGAGGCTGGTGTCCAGTATATCAGGAGGTCTTTGGGTTAGGGAAGTCAGAAGTATCTTTATAGGCTACCTAACTCCCAAATTACTCTGGGTGGTTTACAACTAAAAAAAACCAACACAGAGAAAGTATAAACTGACTTGAAGATCAAGGTACCAAAAGAAATCAAATCAACAATACAGAAAAAGGACTCCCCCGTTCCCCCCCCCTGTTCCAATAGCTTGTGAGAACAAGGTTTTGGTAATTTCCTGAAGGACATAAAGAAGGGAGCCAAGTGAAACTCTACTAGGAGATGCTCATTCCTGAGGGCAGGAATTGTAACATAGGACACATTACCATGTTATGAACCCTTTTTAAAACGCAATTTTGTTTAATTCTGTCTACTTCGGTTTGTGTGCGTGGGTGCACGCCTGAGTCAGTGTCAACTCTTATTGACTAGATGAACAAGTCCATGAAGTTTTCTTGGCAACATTTTTGGAAGTGATTTCCCATTGCCTTTCTCCAAGGGCTGAGGGAAAATCTAGCCCAATGTCACCCAGCTGGCTTCATGGCCAAATCAGTACTAGAATACACACACTCCTGGTTTTTAGTGTGATGGCTTTAATCACCACATCAAACTGGGTCTGCATTAATGGATATGTAATTGTAAATAAAGCCTATGGAAATTAGCTGATAGGCTGTCTTGGCTCCATGTGAAAGAGTGGGTTAAAATTGGAGACCAGCCATTAAGACTGGCTGTCAGTCCACATTTGTATTTCTTAATGGAGAATTTAAGCAAAAGTCCTCTTGAATGATGAGCAAATTACCTAGCCCTTTCTCTGTAGGATTGATGAAAGACTCATTATGATTAATCTGTGATTTAGCTAATCTTTTCTGTTCCTTGACAGATGAAATATTAATTAAAAGAATAAACATTGAAAATGAGTTTTCCTAATGTTAATGAGGAACAGGTAAATACAAGAGAACAATATTTTTTTATCCTTGATTTAAATACAGATTGTTCTAAAACGAGCAATGTCTGGATAGCATTCTTCGAAAATCCATGAAGATTGATGGGTAAAAGTATATGAAAAGAGATTGATGTCTACCAGTTATAAATACATTTAGTACAGCAGGGATGAGATTATAACTTCAGCACTATAATTTTATCATAGATCTTTAAAGACGTGTTTGAAAGATAGATATGTTCTTAATAGGTTCTGTGGCCTGTGAGAAGGCCAAATCACTTAGTCAGAATTTTGTCAATTCCTTGCCCTCTGTTTTGGATTATTTTTACAACAACTTCTATGACATAAAAAGTTTGTATTAAGGGGGAAAGAATGTGTCTACTATAATAAATACATGGTAACATGGTTTTGATATGTATGTGAAAAAGAATGAGAATATTGCATGTAGCTTTTTAAAAAATGGCATCTGACTTGAATAATAATAGCTGAGGATGGAAAAATGAGTGATGCTGATCTTAGTCTCACAAGTTGTTTGAAAAATTACAACTTTGAGAAGTTGGGAAGTTAGTCAAATGCTTATCAGTAGGATTTGCTCAGAATTGATGGGTATAAATAGCTTCAGGCTGGAGTCTATTCATCGCTACCTTCAAGTACATCCATTTCAGTATTGGTGTCCCTCATCCTGGATTTAGCTGTCATCCATCAATGTATTACAGAAGTTCTGTGCTTTTTGCTTTCCCTGAAGGATATGGCTGAGCAGGATGTGGAGAATGAGTTGTTGGATTATGAAGATGATGAAGAGCCTCAAGGAGTGACAGATGTAACTCCTCCCCTTGTTAAAAAGGATGTGAAGGGCTCTTATGTCTCCATTCACAGTTCTGGCTTCCGAGATTTCCTGCTGAAGCCAGAATTACTTCGTGCCATTGTGGATTGTGGCTTTGAACATCCATCAGAAGGTAGGAGCTGAGCCAAGGCCCTTGGTCCCCCTCATCAATCAGCCCAGTTCACCCACCGGGAAGCAACTGCCAGTGGTGCTACGCGGTGCAGGGTGAGAGCTGGGGGCTGCAGGGAGCAGGGGTGGGATGGTTTGGTTTTAATTGTTATCAGTATTGAGTCTAGCACAGCCACTATGATGATGATTGTATGGGGAGCTCTGCAAATAAAATTTCAATATTGGAGATTATTACAGTTGTGTGAGAAAGTTTTTTTTTTTTTTTAAATTTACATCTCTTAGCATGTTACCAGAACTTCACTGTGGGACCAACCAATATATAAAGAGAGTATAAGTGAACAAATAACAAGTCTGGTTTCTTTTATTTCTTTAAACATGTTATTCAATATATATGGGAAAAAAGCAATCACTCGCTTTAGGAATTCTGAAAGAGATAAATTTCACAAAACTATATCACCTTTGATGCAAGATCTCAGTTCAATCTTTCACAAGAGACATAATATTTTTTTTTTAAATTCTTTTATTAAAACAATCAACATTGAACATAAAAACATATTATGCAGCAATCATCATAGCTCCTGATATACAATACTAAGTATTAGTCATTGAAAACGTCTGAGTTAGTAAGCCTTTTTCAAAGAGACATAATTTTTCAGTTAGCCAAATAACTGAAGTCCTGTTAGCGCCTGAGCTCCCTTTATAATATGGAGTAGGATCTTATATTTAAGGGGAAAGGTTAGGGATTTGCAGTATGCCAGTAAAAGTCTATTATGGAACGGCTAATTCACATCAAAGTTCTTTACAATCTGTTACATTTGTTTTGTAATTCAAAGTAATGCATGGATTAAATGCCAGTGGTCTAAAAACATTATTTTCTTATGGGATGCCATAATCCTTAATTTTTAATTATTTTTAATTATTTTAAATTTTGTATATTTATATGTTTTTTTAAATTTTAGGCTGTACACCGCCCCGAGTCCTTCGGGAGAGGGGCGGTATAGAAATGTGATTAATAAATAAATAAATAAATAAATCTTCAAGGATATAAAATAGAATATCTGTTTGAAAGAAGGGAAGTTTGAATCAAAGCTGCCTGGAATTCTTCATAGAAATGAAATACTTGCATATCTCCAGTGGCTCTCGTGTAACTATTTTTTCTTCTTTCCCTATCAGTACAACATGAATGCATTCCACAGGCAATTCTAGGCATGGATGTACTATGTCAAGCCAAATCAGGCATGGGCAAGACTGCTGTTTTTGTATTGGCTACTCTACAGCAGATTGAGCCACTGGATGGGCAGGTATGTAAAGGAAGTTGGGAAACAGTTTGTTAAAAGAAAGCTATATACCATAAGTAGCTGGTAGGAGTCTTGTAAATGTGATTCAACTAGTACCAGGAGTGCAGTGATTCTGGGCATGGACACCAAAAAGGATAAAAATTCACGGAGATGCTGTTTTTTGTTTCCTAATAAGCAGTTGAATTAGCTTCAGTGTGCTGTTTCTTACCAATTCCCATTCATAAAGAGTCAGATTCCATTTGAGGTGTTTTGGTATTTTCATCTCTGAGGTGTGTGTGTGTGTGAGGGGGGGTGCTGTTGAACCTCCACCTCTTAACACAAATTTCTTGCACTTTTAAAAGGAATAAGACTTTAATTATACAGTTAGACTTCCAGATGCTTTCAACCGTATCTCTGCTGTTGCAAAATGTTATTTCATAATCTGGCGGAGACTTTTGATTCATGTAATAATAATTTATTAAACTTGTATTTCGCCCAACTTTCAAAGAAAGTGAGGACAAATAAAGGGAAATATTTCTTCACCCAGAGGGTCGTTGGTTTATGGAATTCACTTCCAGAAGAGGTCGTGACAGCTGTCAGCCTTGATAGCTTCAAGGCAGGCTCAGACAGATTCATGGATGCCAAGTGTATCGGTGGCTATTAAAACGGATGTCCATGTGCCGCCTCTATGTTGGTTGAGGCAGGCAGGATTCCCTTGAGTACCATTTGTTGGGGGTCAAGGGAAAGGGAGGGTTTTGCCTTCTCTTTCTGCTCAAGATCCCCATGTACAATTGGTGGGCCACTGTGTGACACAGAATGCTGGACTCGATGGGCTTTGGCCTGATTCAGCATGGCTCTTCTTATGTTCTTATGTTCTTAAAGGCTTTTTGATGGCTCACTACAGTCAAAGAAATTACAATAAAACATAAAAGGAACTGGAGCATGCCAACCCTGGAGGATCTAATCAGCCAGGTAGATGTTATAGGAGATAGGCAGTCCTTCAAATAAGCAGGCACTGTCATGTAGGACCTTGTAGGTAACAACCAGTGTCTTGAAACACACCTGGAAGCAAATTATCAATCAGTGCAGCTTGCGAGGCAGAGATGTTACATTGGCATGCCTTGGGCATGCAGTATTGCTTGTGCCACAACAGTCTGAAGCTTCTGGGTGGTCTTCAAAGGTAGACCTATGTAGAGAGCACTGCAGTACTCAAGCCACAAGGTGACATGGCCATTAGCAACTGTCTGAAAGACCCCTTGTTATAGGAAAGCACACAGCTGTCTCACTAGATGAATTTTGTGAAGGCTTTCCTGGCTAGAGCTGGCACAGCAGGGCAGGAGCTGTGAATCCAGGAAGACCTCTCATCTCCCTTGAAGGGAGAAGTGCAATTCCATCCAAGGTCAAAGATGGAATATCCTCAGACCTGAGTAATTCAGACACTCCCGGCCACTCTGTCTGGGTAGCATTGATTTGGGGATAGCTCCTCCCCATCCAAACAACTAAAGAACCTTTCTTGATGCCTTTGTATCAATATTTCTTTTAATTCTGCTAGGTCTCCGTGCTAGTGATGTGTCATACCCGGGAACTGGCATTTCAGATCAGTAAAGAATATGAACGCTTCTCAAAGTATATGACCAATGTCAAGGTGAGGGGCAAGTATTGCTTTGGGTTTCAAAATATTTAGAATCTTTAGTATTTTTTTTTTAAATCTCTGGAAATGTGTTGTGTATGGCATCTGTAATTAATTGGAGAAGAAGTTTATATGGAGAAGGAAAGAGAGAATGCCCTTACTTTGGCATTGCTTGCTCGTATTTCTTCATAGACATCACCTAAAGCAGGGGTTCTCAACCTTGGCAAATTTAAGACTTGTGGACTTCAACTCCCAGAATTCTTCAGCCAGCAAAGCTGGCTGAGGAATTCTGGGAGTTGAAGTCCACAAGTCTTAAACTTGCCAAGGTTGAGAACCCCTGACCTAAAGCTTTTTTTTGGAGAGCTTGTAGTAGGATTCTTTTTTGGACTTTTGATATTCAGAGGAAAGGCTATAGGTCAGTGATCCCACACATACTTTCCATATAAATATTCCTCTGTTCAATCCCTTGTATTTCCAGGTACTTCTAGGAAAAGTCTCTGAAATCTCAGAGAACTGTTTCTAGTGAAAATAGACAGTTCTGAACTAATGGGATTTTGGGGGGAGGGCTGCCTTTGAGTCACTGTGGGCTCCTGGTGACTTTCTATATAGATCCTTACAGTTTTCTTGGCAACATTTCAAAAAATGGTTTGCCATTGCCTTCTTCCTAGGACTGAGAGTGACTGACAAGTCCAAAACACCCAACTGATTTTGTCCCAATACAGGATGAGAACTTTGGTCTAGTTTCCAACCCAATGCCTTAGCTCCGTGGTGGCGAACCTATGGCACGCGTGCCACAGGCGGCACACGGAGCCATCCCTGGTGGCACGTGAGCCATTGCTGGGCCGAGCTGTTCCCACCTCCTCTCCGCGCATGTGCAGCTCTCGATGCATGCGCAGTCTGGGAATAGGCGAGAGGCTATAAAAGGAGCAACTTTCAGTGGAAGCAGCATTTGCTGGAGGCAGCGAGAGAGCGAGCACAATTTGGAGCGGATAGCGAGCGAGTGAGCCTGAGCCAACAGCTCAGTGGCCACGCCCAGTCGGTGGCCATGCCCACCCAGCGATGCATAAGTGGGTTTTGGGTTGCAGTTTGGGCACTCAGTCTCTAAAAGGTTCGCCACCACTGCCTTAGCTACTGCACCAAACCAGTGAACCTAATGGGCTAATTATTTGATTCTAAAACCTATATACCACTAAAACTCCTACTATGTCTGTCTCTCTGTACTCTTAAATTATCCCAAGTGGTGCATTATATCACATCAATTTTTTAACCAAGGTTCCTAAAATAAGCTAACTTAAAGGATGCGTAAAATACGTAGGATTCCTGTGGAATTCAAAGTTCCATGATGTTCAGATCCATTTTATTTGCAAAGTTGCTCGCCATTGCAGCGTCTCGACAGTCAGGTGATCATAATTTCTAACACTCCCTGCCGGCTTCCCACAATCAATGGAGAAGCTGACAGGAAATCAAGAGATGGTCCCACTCCAACTGCTTTTTTGTTTGCCCACGGTCATTCTGGTTATCTGTTTAGGTAAGTAAATACTGACTTATTATTGAAGGTTGCTTGCCACTAGGGTTAGTTTTTTTTATGATACCGGTATATATACTTTTGTTAGATCAGTAGTTCTCAACCTTTCTAATGCCGCAACCCTTTAATACAGTTCCTCATGTTGTGGTGACCCCCAACCCAACAACCAGTTGGCTGGGGAGGGGGGGTAGGAAGGCGGCTCCGCCCAGCCTGGTTGGAGAGGCGCCATTTCTTTCCCTCTTTCTCTCTCTCTTTCCTCTCTTTCTCTCTTTCCTCTCTTTCTCTTTCTCCTCTCTCTTTTCTCCTTCTTTCTCTCTTTCCTCTTTTCCTGTTTCTCTCCTCTCTCTTTCCTCTTTCTCTCTTTCTCTTTCCTCTCTTTCTCTTTCCTCTCTCTTCTCTTTCTCTTTCCTCTCTCTTCTCGTTCTCTCTTCTCTCTATCCCTCTTTCCTCTCTCTTTCCCCCTTTCCTCTTTTTCTCTTTCCTTTCCCTGTTTCTCTCTTTCTCTCTCTTTTCTCTCTTTTTCTCTTTCCTCTCTGTCTCTCCTCCCTTTCTCTTTCTCTCTTTCCTCTCTCTTTTCCTCTGTCCCTCTCTCTTTCCTCTCTCATGGCAGCATCGTCGGGGGTCTCCGCCGCCCCCAGCCTGGCCTTCGCTGCATTCTCAGCCGAACGGGCGGGGAGGGGGAGCAGGACGGGAGGCAGCGGCTCTGGTGGCCACTGTTGCATCGTCGGGAGTCCCCGCCGCCCCCAGCCCGGCCACCGCCCCCACCAGCCCCTCTGCCAGCCCGGTGCTCCCCCCCAGGCACCCCTTTTGCCCTGGCACCAGCCCGAGCCGCCTTGGGGGCAGCAGGAGGAAGGAGAGGAGAAGGGCGAGAAAACCGCTGCTGCCGTCCCAGCTGGGACTCCGCGCTGCCCTGCCTCGCCCTCCGCCCATCCGATGGTGCTGCAGTGGGGGCTGGTGCCGTGCGGCCCGCCAGCCCCTCCACCATTCTGGCTGCTCTCCCCCCAGGCACCCCTTTTGCGCTGGCGCCCGCCCAAACTGCTTTGGGGGCAGTAGGAGGAAGAAGAGGAGGAAGAGGATGGCAAGGAAGCCGCCGCCAGTGCTGGGCCCCAGGAGGCGGCTCTCCTCTCCTACCTTTGCTGAATCTCCTTCCTTCCCGGCAGCCTGGACTCTGGCGCGCCTTCCTGGCCAGCGGGTCCAATGCTCAGGCTGGTTGGGGATCGCAGGGGCTGGTCTCCTTTGGGCTGTGGCTTGCGGGAGGGCTGGCCCGCTTAGCGGAGCCTCCAGCGGGCCACTTCCAGCAGGGATCCTGGGGCTTCCCTCGGCGGCTCCAAGGCCACGAGGCCCTGGCCGCGCTTCTCCCAGGGGATGGGGCACCCGGGCACAGGGCCAATTTGGAACCCTGCAGGAGGTAAGTCCGCCTGAGAGAGAGAGAGAAGGGAAGCGAAAGTGCCTCTCTGTCTTTCTCTCTCTGCAAATGGCGGAGGAGGCCATGCGGAGATGGATGCGGAGCGGTGTTTTCCGATGGTCTTAGGCGACCCCTGTGAAAGGGTCGTTCGACCCCCAAAAGGGTCGCAACCCACAGGTTGAGAACCGCTGTGTTAGATGATCATGGGACCATCCAGCAGTGGGGTAAAAAGAATAGGGTCAACCTAAAATTTAATGTTCATTTTTTGGTCATATGTGTTTGTACTACCATTCTGTCAAAGAGTGATCCAACTGGTCACAGGGTTGTCTAGTATTGTATAAAAGCTTATCCTGGCCTTCTTGTGAGCGTTTATTGTTTCAAAGTGACTGAAATCCTTGTCTCCTCTTTCTAGAAAAAAGATAACTCTGTATGAATCCTAGCTTTCAAAAGCTTTATTTGTTTGTCTGTCTTTGTGCATCTGTACCCTTGGTTTATTGTTGACCCCTAGTGACTGCCAAAATTAGTGTACTTTCATTAACTAAATTTTTCAGAAGTGGTTTGCCATTGTTTCCTTTCCAGAGCTGAGAGTGACTGGCCCAAAGTCACCCAGCTGGCTTTGTGCCTAAGGCAGGACTAGAATTCATGGTCTCCTGGTTTCTAGCCTGTATTGCTACACCAAAGGTGCTTGTTTGAATTTTATCTACTGCATTGTATAAAGAATGCATTGCAAAGTCATTCGAGTGATTTCTGATTCTCCTGCAGGTGTCAGTTTTCTTTGGGGGGCTTTCTATCAAGAAAGATGAAGAGGTACTTAAGAAAAACTGTCCCCATATTGTTGTGGGAACCCCAGGCCGTACTCTAGCATTGGTGCGCAACAAGACACTCAACCTGCGCAATGTGAAGCATTTTGTTTTGGATGAATGTGACAAGATGCTTGAGCAGCTGGGTAAGAGAACTTGGGGAAGGGGAGGGGGGGTGTAGGCTGGAGGAGTCCAAATAAAACTGGAATTGTTTATAGAGTATATAGAATTCTTGATCTACTGTAGGAAAATGGCCTGGTGCCCAAATTACAGAACAAGACCCTGAGATAGAAATGTAATGTGCATGATTGAAACTTCATTTGAACAGAGCCCCTATTTATGATTCAGTAAGCCGTCAGACCTTTTTTAGACATCAGGAAAACCTGAAAAAGTAGTGCTGCTTTAATGAATCCATCTAATGCAAGTTTTAAGCAGCTATTTTCAGGTGTTCATAGAAGTGAGCTGCTTTTAAAAAAGTACAAGTTGCGATACTTACATGAAGTAGGATGAAGCATGTAATCCAAATTATTTGGGTAGAATACATTGCCCTGCTAATAGTAAAGTAAAGCTCTTTTAAAGGGCTATATCAGTAACTCCCGATCTCTTTTCAGATAGATGAGGAGCGGCTGTTAGTTTGTACAGCGAGGATGCAAATCACCTTGAGACAAAACCTAAAAACTACCACTTTAATTCAGTTGGGATGGAATTAAAGTGCAAACACTGGGAGGGGGGGGAGAGCTTAGCAATGTTTCCAAATTGCTCAGCTTTTTCTGATATATTTTAGAAACTTTTCAAAAGGAAACCTATTGCCTACCCTGAAGAGAGGGCCTTATGACAAGGTAACAGTGAAATAGAAACAGCTGCAAAGTTGTCCTCACTGACAACTTTAATGTAAAGCAGGGGTCCGTGGACCGGTACCGGGCTGCACAAACAAAGCCCCATCTGCGGGATGCAGGTGGTACATGAAACCACGCCCGCCCCCCTCCGGTCCACGGAAAAACCTCTCGCCACCTATCTGGTCCCTGGTGCCCAAAAGGTTGGGGACCTCTGACATAAAGCATACAAAACACACAACGTTTGGAATGCCTTTGGCTTGGAATGCTTCTAGAATGGTCTGAGCAACACCCAACACATTGGCTAAAGTTGTATTCCATCAAACCCAGAAAAGGTGTTGCTTTGAATTTCAAACTTCTCAAACTGGAAACATTTTTCATGTTACTATTGCAAGCTTAGAGCTCTGTTTTTGCTGTGCTGTCAGAAACTCCTTATCTACAACATGCAATCAGCCATTTGTCCGAGCAGACGAACAATGGCAACCTAGGAACAGACTGCTTTGTGTGTGCCGATACGAGTCATAAATCATCTATGTGCAATCAGATGTCCTTCAAGGAATGAATCACATTGCTCACCATGACTAGCATTAATAGTAATGTCTATCATGCAATTCTTGAAGAGTTGTAATCCAAAACATAGAAAAGATGCCAGGTTAAGAATCTCATATATCCTGATCTGAGCTGATCTATATGACATTTAAACATGCCTGAAGGGAAACCTTTATAGGCCATATAGTAGTCAAAGAAAAGAGGGTGCCCATTCACAAAATGTCTGCAATGGTGCACATAGCTACTCACAAACTTCTACAGAAATGTTTGCTAATACTGCTGAAAGACAGCTTATCCAAGAGGTAGAATACAAAGCCCTAGAAAACAAACTGTCCATTTCAACTGTTTTCTTGTGGCTGCGCTCATTCTCCTTGGATGCTTTTTCCCAAGACTTCCATTATCCAAGAGCATGCCTTTCTTTCTCGCTTCTCCTGCCATTTATTTCCGCATCCGTTTTGTGCTTTTCCACTGAGCTGCCTTTCCTCTCTTTTCTATACTTTTCTGTAGTCTTCATTTCCTTTTCTCACTTGGCGATCACTTGCAGCTCAGCCTTTACCTGTCTTCTTCGAAACCCTCCCATCGGTCAACTAGTCTGTGGTTTTCTGTTGCAGCCTAACCGGTTCCTTTTTTCCTTTGAAAAGGATGAATAGTTGGAGCACATGAAAGCTGAGCATTGGCCTCTAATTACATTATTACGATTAATTACATGCAGCCCAGTGGCATTTTGGAAAATAAAGATGTCAAGTGCTTGTTTGAAATGCTTTTGTAAAAATCAGCGTTATGAGCGGGTCATATCAAAGGTGGTTGGGGATTATTTCTGTTACTGTTTTGCTTATTTGTATACCACAGCTGACAATTCTTTATGGAAGGGTGCAAAGAAAAAAGTCACTCGTTTTTACAAGTTGTAATCAGAAGAGGCAAGATGAGTTGAGAAAGCTCTCTGTAGAAATGTTTAGAGCTCTATTGCAGGGGTTCTCAACCTTGGCAACTTTAAGACTTGTGGACTTCAACTCCCAGAATTCCTCAGCCAGCTTTGCTGGCTGAGGAATTCTGGGAGTTGAAGTCCACAAGTCTTAAAGTTGCCAAGGTTGAGAACCCCTGCTCTATTGCATCTCTGTTCTCTTGGCCATTGCAATAAAACATTTTGAGTGTGAGAAATAGTGACAGGAGTGGCTGAGCTAATGAATCCTTGAATTTCAAATCTGCTTTTATTGGGAACTCTTTATTTTTATCCGTGTTTCTTTTAGACATGCGCCGTGACGTACAGGAGATCTTCCGATTGACTCCCCCTGAAAAGCAGTGCATGATGTTTAGTGCCACCTTGAGCAAGGAGATCCGGCCTGTCTGCAGGAAGTTCATGCAGGACGTAAGTGCTAAAGTCTCATCTTTTGCTGCCCAGTGGGGACAATGCATGCAACATATACACAACGTAGACAAAAGAGTCCACTGAGTCAGTTTTGTGTTCCTCTGAACATCCTGCTTGGGGCAACAGGTGGGGGTTTGAAGCAGATTGCAGGTACTTGAAAGCAGCAAATGTCAGTGGCTTAATCATGCAAATACCGCAATTATAAATCAGGGCATCTGATTGAAGTAAGTAAATTGCAGTATTTGCATAATTATATTGTTACACATTTGTCATCACTTATGCCTCCTCCTAGCAATAATACAGATACACTAGAAAGAAGTCCTTGGAAGAATGTACTGTAGTTTACAAGTCAATAAAATCATAGGGCAGACTTTGCCCTGAGGGTTACAGTCTAAGTGATATAGCCAGGTGGAGAGAAAGTGGCTAGCTGCTTAACACATAGGAAAAGTGAGGACACAGTCTTGTAATTTATCCTGCCTCTAGCACAGATTTAGGTGCAGTTTAAAGAGATCTGACTTCAATTATTATATGACGATGGTCATAAAAGTTAATAATCGGCTGATGTATTCTACCCAATTCATTTATTTAGTTGGGAAAGATTTTTTTACTTCATTGATTGGACACTGATAAAAGTCAGGATAAATGCCCATTAAGTTAGGAACCAATTTTGTGGTTCACATTACTGACAAATCTGTATACGCTCTTCAACAGATTTTTTAAAATTGAGGCTTGATAATGTACAATCCTACAAAAGGAATAATGCTAGAATTATCTCTAGACCATCATGTTCATAGTAGTCCTAGGAATAAAATAGAGGAGGGCCATGTTTTCTGGGGTGGCAGAAATCAGAGGATGTCCAATAGCACCTTTTTCAAGTAACACATTTAATTAAAAATGTGTTAGTTGAAAAAAAAAAAGCTTTTGTGAGTTACAGCTTGCTTCATCATATGTGCCAGATGTAGGAACAAAAGTTATTTCTGTAGATCTCAGAATGTTTGTATTTTACATTAATATTTATTCATGACTGTATGTTTATATGTATGCACACGAGAGGATTTTGCTATAATCATTTGTTCACTATTTGTAGCCTATGGAGGTATTTGTAGATGACGAGACAAAGCTGACTCTACATGGTCTGCAGCAATACTACGTAAAGCTGAAGGACACAGAGAAAAACCGCAAACTTTTTGACCTGCTGGATGTACTTGAGTTCAATCAGGTCTGTATGAAAGGATTGGCCACCATGGCTTGTAAGTGGTATCCCACCTCTTGGGGTTGGAAGCGATGGTCACAATGGGAGTTGAAGGCTAATGGGAATCTGTAGGGCTTCCAGATCAATTCCTTTTGCTCTCCCCATCCCTGCAGGTTGTGATATTTGTAAAGTCTGTGCAGCGCTGCATGGCATTAGCCCAACTTCTGATCGAGCAGAACTTCCCAGCTATTGCTATACACAGGGGCATGTCTCAGGAAGAGAGGTGAGCAGCATCAGAGTCTGAAACCTGAACACCGTGGGTAGTATCTATGCTTTTGAGAATGGAATATGGGGACAATTACGTCTTGATAGTACAACACTTGACTTTTTTTTTTTTTTACTAACTAGTTCTAAGTACTTTGGGCCTAAGAATCAGACTTATCTCTGGAAAGGAATCGTGAAGTTCAAGGAAGTAATTTATTTATTTATTTATTTATTTGCAGGCTCTCTCGGTATCAACAGTTCAAAGACTTCCAGCGTCGTATCTTGGTGGCCACTAATCTTTTTGGCCGTGGGATGGACATAGAGCGAGTCAACATAGTCTTCAACTATGATATGCCGGAGGATTCCGATACCTATTTACACAGGGTGAGTGAAATTAGGTTTGCCTTCTGTTCTAATGCCTTGCCAGTTGCGGCAAGGAGCTGGTGGCTTGCAAATTCTGGATGGCTTCTGATCACTCTTCGTAGATTCCCAGTCTTTAAATTAAGTTTGCCTGATTCTAATTGAGCATCTGATTTATCCCTCTGAGGGATATCTTTGAAATTACTGGATTCGGTTTGGGGAGGAGCTTCTTTTGATCCTTGATGCAATCGTCTCTCTGCAGGTGGCCCGGGCTGGGCGCTTTGGTACGAAAGGCTTGGCGATTACCTTTGTGTCAGATGAAGGTGATGCCAAAATCCTTAATGAAGTACAGGATCGCTTTGAGGTCAACGTGGCTGAGCTCCCAGAAGAGATAGACATCTCCTCTTATAGTATGTATTGATTTGTTGAAACATTTCTTTATTGCATTTTATACTGCCACAATCTTGTGTTGATTCCTAATATATAACCCACGCTAAACCCATATAAAATCAAAATAGCATTAAATAAGAGTTTAAAAAGTGCAGTGGCGACTTTCCTCAGTCCCCCCAAGTACCTCTCAGGACAGTTTCCTTTTCCTTTTTTTTTTTTTTTTTACTATTTTCTGGAAAGTCAGCTTTAAGAGGGAAATTGTTCCACAGTAAAGAGACTGTGACACAAACAACATTTGGAATCACCTCAAAAAGCTGGGAGACTGTCAGACACTTTTGCAAGGATCTGCATACCAGATTAAGAAGATGGCTCAGAGAGGAAGTGACCCTGTAAGAGCCCAGGCATATGGGGATTGCAGGTGAAAAATCTGAACTGCACCCTAAAATCTTTCGATATAGACTGTGCAATATAGACTTTATAGGAATATGGCTACTCCAATATATGACATTTTGGGCCAGTTGTATTTTATGGGTGCTCTTCAAAGGTACCACCAAGCAGAGTACATTACAGTCACCCAGGTGTACAAATAGTCCTCAACTTACAGCCATTTGTTTAGTGACAGAGGTTACAATGGTGTTAAAAAAAGTGACTTGTGACCATTTTTCACACTCGTGACCATTGCAGTGTCCCCACGATCACAACAATCAAAATTTGGGTGCTTGGAAGCCAGCATGTATTTATGACAGTTGCACTGCCCCTGGGTCACTGGATCACCATTTGTATCCTTCCCAGCTAGCTTCCGACAAGGAAAGTCAGTGGGGAAAGCCGGATTCACTTAATGACCGCATGATTAACTTAGCTGCAGTGATGTGCTTAACTGTGGCAAAAAGGTTGTGAAATGGGGCAAAATTCATTTAGCAACTGCCTTGCTTAGCAAAGGAAATTTTGGACTCTTGTGCTCGTACATTGAGGACTACCTGTATTGTACTGAGTCACGGTTACCAGAGGGTTTTGTTGTTGTTTTGCAGATCAGAGACAGAGATATAAAATTACAAGTGTAGCTAATGCAGGATAACTACCTATTTCTGTCTCTGGGAATCCTACAGATCAGTGTTTCTTAAAGTTGGTTCTAGATCCTGTCAGTGACCTGCAAAATCAAAATTATTTGCCAGTCTAAAAATGATTTTTAAATACACACACACACACACACACACACACACACACACACACACACACACACACACACACACACACATATATGTAGGTCTTTGGTTCTTCGGGTTTTCTCCCACGTAGAATTTGAAGTGTCTTGGCGACGTTTCGACGAAGTCTCATTCGTCATCTTCAGGCTGGTCCTAGAAGCACGAAGCCGAAAGCACCAGCCTGAAGATGACGAATGGGACTTTGTCGAAACGTCGCCAAGACACTTCAAATTCTACGTGGGAGAAAACCCGAAGAACCAAAGACCTACATACAAACACCCGCCACTTTGAACCTCTCCAGCACAACAAAGCCCCCACCCAAACAGAACACTCCCCCAGCCAATCAGAACACAGCCAACCCCCCAGCCAATCAGAGCACAGCCAAGCCCCTAACCAATCAGAACATAGCCAAGCTCCCAGCCAATCAGGTCAAACCCCCACTGGCAGTTAAAAGGAAAAAACAGCTTAGACCACACATTGCTCCTAGAAGCAGAAGCCAAAAGCACCAGCCTGAAGATGATGAATGAGACTTCATCGAAACGTTGCCAAGACACTTCAAATTCTACGTGGGAGAAAACCCGAAGAACCAAAGACCTACATACAAACACCCGCGAAAACCTCAGAAAACAAATACAGTAAATACAAACAAACAAAAACATTTGGGGGGGAGACCTCAATAATTCTTAAAAGTGGAAAGGGGTTCTGAGAAACAATAGTTTAAGAAACTCTGCTGTAGGATAATTGTGTTGCTCCTTGTGCCCTATTGAGGAGAGCTAGACCTGCACACTGAGTGTGGGGAAACAATTATAAATCCTTAAATTAGCGGGTAGCCATTATGGGTGGAACAAGTATCAGTTGCTGGTTTGAAAGTAAAGACACTTGCACCGTCTGTAAACTGTCTTCTACATGTTTCATAATTGAAATATGGAAAAACGCATTTGTATAAATATATAACATCAATATTTTTCTCAGTTAAATCTTCAGTTTGTTTAGGTCAGATGTAGGATAGGAATGAGCAAAAGGAGACCATGAAGTGGGACTGTTTGGGGTGGGTGGGGGCGGCAGAGGTGGCTGTTTCACCAATAAGGAAGGCTGTTAAGGACAGGATATGACTGGTAAGGTTTCTACGTACACTTCAGATATGCTTCTTCAAAAGTAGACCTAATTAATGGAGAAACAAAGCACTGATGACAGTGCCTGCTGAATTTGTACAAGGGGAGAGCTTTAAACTCCCAATAGAACAGCCCCCTGCTAGCTTTGGAGAGTTGAGACTGGACTCCAGCACCACAGCATTCAACTAATTCGGCTACAGAGGATGACTGAGTAACTGACTGTATTTTTCATCCGGTCTTTTGCAGTAGAACAAAGCCGGTAGCCTGAGTTCACGGAACCCAGAATGGAACAGGAGGTTGAGCACATCCCACGTCTTCTGCTGAACTCAGATGAATATCTTCTTGAAAAGATAACGCTATGCAAAATGTAGGGATTTTGGTTCTTAACATGGAGTCTTACAAAGTGCCCAGATGGTGTTTTTGCCTCAGCTCAAGCCTGGGGGCTTTTTTAATTAGATGTTTCTATTTTCTCAATAGTCAGCCCCTGGGGCTACGTTTCATAAATAAAAATTTAAAATAACTTTTTGGGGCTGTCTTAATGCATTATGAATCTATTGGTTACAGAAAACACACCCATACACATTCTTGCTTGCTTCTTCCGCTTTCTGCGGTCTCCAACCTTCATTCCCTTGATCTACTTCAGTGGTTCTCAACCTATGGGTCGCGACCCCATTTGGGGTCGAATGACCGTTTCGCGGGGGTCGCCGGACACCGCGGTCCGCCATTTTGTTTTGTTTTTTTTTAATTTTTTTAATTTTGTTTTATTTTGTTTTATTTTTTTATTTTTTTTCGGCGTGTGCGCGCCGCGCATGCACGGATCGGCCCGTCGCATGCGCGTGCCATGCATGCGCGGATCCGCCCGTCGCGGTCCACCATTGGTTTTGTTTTTTTTAAATTTTTTTATTTTTTTAATTTTTTTTTTATTTTTTTTCGGCATGTGCGGATCGGCCAGTCACGTGCGTGCGTCACGCATGCACAGATCCGCCCGTCGCGGTCCGCCATTTTGTGTTTTTTTTTTTAATTTTTTTTAAAAAAATTTTTTTGGCTCGCGCACGCCGCGCATCTGCGGATTGACCCATCACACGCGCGCCGCACATGCACGGATCCGCCCGTTGCGGTCCACCATTTTGTTTTGTTTTTTTTATTATTATTTTTTTTTTAAAAAATTTTTTGGCGCGTGCTGGATCGGCCCGGCGCGCGCCGCCCGGGTCGGGGTCGCGGCACGCATGGGCGGGGCAAGTGGGGTCTCAACCTGAAAAAGGTTGAGAACCACTGATCTACTTGGAGTGCTTTCAGGACAATCAATTTACCTTATGTGTGTTGGGCTGCTCTCTAATATATACCTTGTCTAGTCTTCAGTTGGTTTCAGGTTTGCTTGAGGCTACTTGTTATTAAATACACCAAGATGGGAATGGACGTCCTGAAGAGGCTGCCAGTTTTGAGAAAGGTATATTCAGGAGCGCTATCTTAGTACATGATCTTTCTCTACTTACATCTACTTAGGCCTTCCATTATGGAAGTACCCAAATACTGGAGTACTCAAATACTGAACTGCCTGTTATTTACTTCTTTAGAAAAATAGCAAGACTTGCAATTTCAAAATAACAAAAGATGTTGTAGGAGGACAGCTGTGTGGTAGCCCCAAATCACAAGCACCTTTTTTAAAGTAAAGAATGTTGCCGAAAGGCATTTAGCTACAGCCCATTTATCAGATACATGGAGTGGCTAAACTGAATGTAGGATTTAAATTGGGATAAGAAGGGGAACAGGAGGGGAAGCTGGTGATTATGCAGATTATATGCAAGTCAGATTACATGCCCCTTATCAATCAGAATGTCAGGTTTCATAGACACTGCATTCAGATCTTATGCCACCAGCAATACCAAGTATTATAAAAGACACCACAGACTTCCTAAAGGTGGTTTTTCACGAGGCAACTGGACTTTCTTGTTTTCCTTAAAAGACAAAGGCCACTCTTTCGAAGACAGCAAAGTCCACATTTTGGACAGAGCAGACCGCTGGTTATTGAAAGAGAGGTCAGAGGCCATCTATGTCAAAACTGAGCAGCCCTCTCAATGGGGAGGGATATGACATCTATCAACAGCTGAGAATACAGTCCTTTCAATAGTTCAAAGAAGGCTCCATGCCCATTTGCACCTCAGGTGATCCTAATGACTCAGATAAACCTCCAGGTGGCATCAACAACTCTCTAAAGAATGCAAATGACCAGCTGCCTGCAAGGAGTATATAAACCCTTCCATTCCTCACCATCTAGTCCAGCGGTTCTCAACCTTTTTCAGGCTGAGACCCCACCTGCGCTGCGCATGCATGGCGCGATAGCCCGAACCGTGCATGCGCGGCGCGACGGGCCTAACCGCACATGCGTGGTGCGACGGGCCTAACCGCACATGGGCGGTGGCCCAAATCACGCATGCGCAGCGTGCGTGCGACGCCGAGGGGAAATGGGAAAAAAAGGGGAAAAAAATGGCAGACTGCGGTGTTTGGCGACCCCCGTGAAACGGTCGTTCGACCCCAAATGGGGTCGCTACCCACAGGTTGAGAACCGCTGATCTAGTCAGAGCTGAAGAAGCTTCTTGGAGAAGTGAAATGTCTTCAAAGAAAAACAAAGTTCATTTGCCTCCTGAAAAAGCGCCTTTGGGATAACTATGACCTGGATGACTGAGAATCTCCATAGACAGACTTCCTAAGACAAATTGGAAATTTCACCAACATTTTAATCGTGGATGTTGAGGCAACTACATCAACATCCTCCACAAATTTGGACATCAAGCTATCATGTCTTGCCACTGACTGATTGTATATTGCTGCATGACATCATCTTTGACAACATATCTTCAATCAGCAATATTTGAAGGTATATTACATACATGGCTTCACATTTGGGAACATCTTCATATCTGATATAGTATACCTGCTGCTTTTAGTTGAGATTCATTGATGACGTTTAAACACCTGGACCCTTGGAAATGAATAATTAAATTTTTCCCCATCTATTAAAAAAATCCACTTTGATGTCATGATAAAACATGATGCAAACAATATATTATTTAGGAACCTACAAATCACTGTGTCTGCTGCATGTCTCCAGTTTCCACCCAGAATATAGTACTGAATATATCTATAGGATCTACATTACAATTGCATTTGTTCTGGCCAACTTGCAGAGATGTGCAACTGATGGATTAAACTGGACATTTTAAAGATAACTCACCTAAACTCAGTAGACAACTCAACAGAACCACATCAATTCCCAGGGGAAATGTATTAAAATACTACAAAAATACAACTTCACTGGTTATGTGCAGTTCAAGCCACTCACAATAAGTTGTAGCCTATATTGGACACTGCATTTTTTTAGGCACTGGGTGGCAGGCCCATACTTGCATACAGAAAACCATCCTATCTGAAGTAGATGACAAGAAATAACAGGGTTATGATGTTAACACAGGAAGCAGATAATCCCAACCAACCCCCCCCCCTACACACATTTACATCAACACCACCTTCACAGGCCCCAACAACTTCATATACATTAGAGGCATGTTTACAGGCTGTTCTAATGTAATAGATGCTATCCTCTCTGGATTCTATGTAGGCCAAACAGGCCAAACTTTGCAAAAAGAATTAATGAATTCAAGTTTGACACCAGAATTTAAAGGAAGGGCAAAGTAATCCTAGAGCCTTTGAACCTGGCGGAGATTCCATTACAGATCTCAAAAATTTTGGGAAGGGGGAGGAAGAAGAAACATGAGAGATTGCTCAACTCATACAGTTAAAAGTTTCAGGCTAGCTAACAAATATAATGGGATTTTAATGTATTACAGTTGTTAATTGATAACAGTGCTTGTAATCTGTTTCATACATAATTTGCACCTGCAGAACTACCCTGTCTTCCCCTCCCTCCTGACCCATCTCATTCCAATTTAAATTCTATGTCGGTTCAGCCACTCCATGCATCCATGAAAGCTTAAGCCTTTTAATAAAATGTGTTATGAAATCCTTGGCACTGTCTGAGCTTGGTGATTTGCTTGCAGTCATTTCATTACCGGGTAACGTCATTAGAGAGTGAATGTGTGATTTGCTCCCTGTTTATATATAGGCAGTTCCCAGGTTAAGAACAAGTTCTCTTCTGTCTTTAACTTGAATTTATATTTAAGCCAGAACTTGTATTACAAACGGACTGCCTATTTATTTATTTATTTATTTAATTTATATGCCGCCCCTCTCCCAAGACTCAGGGCGGCTCACAACAACACAACACAATTAATTTAAAAATTTAAAAATTAATTTCATTCACACAACATACAAACACATTCAGCTCACAGCCGCTGATGGCGGGACACTCTTAGGGCCGAGGGGCAGAGCACAGCTCATATGCCCCAAGCCTGTCGGCATAGATGTGTCTTCAGCGCTTTCCGGAAAGCTAGGAGGGAGGAAGCAGTACGAACCTCTGAGGGAAGCTGGTTCCAGAGGGCTGGGGCAGCAACGGAGAAGGCCCTTGCCCTAGGCCCCGCCAGACGACACTAACAGACGGGACCCGTAGGAGGCCAACCCTATGCGCCCTAAGCGGTCGCTGGGATTCATGAGGCAGAAGACGGTCCCCTATTTTTAGTAATAGGCAGCCTGTTTGTATTTAGGGATTGTCTTTAAGTCAGACATTCTTAACTTTAAGGACTGCCTATGCAGTAGCTTGCCCTGTAAGTTTTGATGGGAATGTGATTCCCTGGTACGCCTTTGATTACAATATTATTTTCTGCTTGTTTGCCTGGTGTTAATCCTTGCTTATCTGGGTGTCGGCTGATGGAAAAGATGAGTCCTGATGTTTTTGTTTCCTCCTTAGCTTTTTTAAATTGCTTCTTTTGAATGGTGTGTAAATATGTTTTTTTTCCTGTGTCTGTTAATGGCTAATTTGTCTGACTGCCAAGCTTCCAGGAATTGCCTAGCATTTTTGGATTTAGCTTGGTCCAGAATGTTCATAATTTTTCAGTTAAACTATGATTAAGTCTCTTTATGTGTTGTGAGATTAAGGAATATTCATAATGTCCTCTGACTGCTAGTTGGTGTTCAGGGATGTACTCTCCAGTCTTCTGCCTGTCCATCCTACATAAAGGTTGTTATATGATGTAGATGGCTTCTGTTTTTTTCTTCTTCTTGGGCTCCTGAGTCTTTTGGTTTACTTATGTTTTGGACAGCTTTAATTGGTTTGTGTGCTACACTGATTCCAAGTGCTTGTAATAATGGGTTGTTTCTGATGTAAGGCAGCAGCATCCTTTTCATAGCTTGTGTTGATTGTGCTGTGGTGGATTGAGTGGTCAGGCACGTTTGATAAAGTTCTATGGGTATCCATTTTGTTGGAGGGTTTGTATATGTGGTCCGTTTCCTTTTTCTAGTATTCTTGGGTTGTTGCAGTCTTTGTACTTATGTGATTCAGAGAGCAAACTTCATACTTGCTCCTACTGGTGATGTTGCTTAGTTGGCCAATTAAATATCTCCAAGCAAACAATTAAACTCAGACAGCACTAAAGACTCCACAGTTCAAGCCTGAGCTACATATATTCTCTTCTATTAAAATAGAAAAGATGCAACCAGATTTCTCTTGATTTAATTAAAAGGTGAAGGATTGAGGGAAAAATGCTTTAAGAAAGTAGGTAGGTAATTGGACAGAAACGTTTCTTTTAAAAAATGAACATCTTTAAAGGCACTCTTAGAGTGAATATATTTCAAGACATGGCAGTTACTGAAACTGAGAGACAATAGTAGAAGCATCAGTAAAATGAATCCATCCATTTCCCCCACCACCACCCCTTGTCTCAAGTACAAATTTACATATTCCAATACTACAAAAGGTGCATGCAAAGACTAGGTCTAACTGGTGAATAATTTTGGGAGCAAAATTCAGTAGAAAAATAGCTGTGAACTATGGTGTTTTGCTATTTACATGCAAATGAGGCACACCTGGAACTGAGATACAACTAAAATACAATTACCAAGCACTCTACAAAAAAAGTTAGGAATACTGAAAACAGTTCAAACCTAATTGGTCTAAACAGGAAATTTTTCTTGAGATATTGCTTTTAACTTTCTAATCTAACCCAAGCTCTGCTGTTCCCTGGAAGTGTTCCATCCAGATAATAAAAATAAAACTCCACCGGCTCAAGTTTATCATTGTTGCTATTGTCTGAATAAACAACATTACCTGGGTTCTTGTAGCTGAGATTGTTCTATATCCTGTACCCCTTTTTGGCACTGCATCTTGTTATCACATGCAGAACTCAAGGGAACAGCAGTAAAACAACATCAAATGAAAATTCTTCCTCTGTTTCTGTGCTTCTACTCAAAGGTGTCAGATATGAAGCAGCCCATGAGAGGCTAGATTATTTAGATCTGCCTTTTGAGCTGAATCTGAATTTTGAGCATGGCGGACATTTAATGCACCAAGAAACATTAAAATCTTTGGGCAATGGAAAAGAACTATAATTTAAACAGTTTTATAGCAGAGGATTACTTATACCTAATTAAGCCTGGCTCAGTGTGCAAGGTTGCAAATGAAGGCTTAGTTTTCTATTAAAAATAAATAAAAGTCCTTCTACATCAAAAATTAGATCATTCGCTAAAAGGTCTGTATTTTGCCTACACCATGCTATGTCTCTACATTTATGTACATTTTTATTTGCAGGGCTGTTCAAACCAGGACAACTTTATAGCTACCTAAAAAGGGACCTGGCTTTATAATCTCATTGATTGGTGGAATTCAAAATTTATATATTTTGGACAAATGTAATTCCAAAGCAAAATAATGTGAAGTTCTTTATCCAGTCCTAAATTACAGCATCCTTGCCAGTCCTTTGCCTTGCCTAACTGCTTAAATACACTTAATAGACCATATTTACCATCCCTGTTTCTACTTGTCTTAATAGGTACTGCAGACAATCATAGGTTTATACTTGAAAATAACTTAATAAGCATTAGGGAAAATGCTATCAGATCAGTCCATAGGTCACTCGTACTGGATGAAAAACATCATTCCTGTTATGTAAAATTCACTTCAAATTGTTCATGCATAATAGCCAGGCAGACAACTAACCAATGTCCACGGGAAGGACCTTTTATGAAAGTGTCATATGTAGAAGTACCCTTTTAAAAAGAAATGTTCCTCTCTTTGAGAGAGAAGACCCTTAGCATGAAAAAAAAGGGAACATTTGATGAAGCCCTGTACCAATATAAGATTAATGTGGGCTTGGTTCCAGAGCTTGGATCGCTTTATAGGTTTCTGGCAGTTTCACTGTCCTTATTGCAGTAGGTCTGAATAGCAGGCAATAGTTCTGTTATCCAGCCGATCTTTTCCCTGGAAATGTTTATCTGCAAAGCAGCAGTCCTGAAATTCATTATTTCTGAAAACTGTTGTTATATTCCAGATTCTTTCAAAGTTTTGGGAGACTGGAAGAAAAAAAAGACAGCCTTTAGAATTATCTAGTAATTGTTTGCCTCCACTGGAGTAAATATTTCATTAGCTCTTGATAACCGACAAGAATTTCAATAGATTTGTAAGTCTTTCTGTTTTAAGAAAGGACATTTCCCTGTCAGCTTATAGGACAATGCAAGCTTTATCTGTAACTTTAAAACAAATAATACAAAGTCTGTAGCACTACAGTCAGAGAATCAATTTTAAGTTCAAACTACACAGCCCAATCACTTCAATTTAAATGTGAGGCATATGCCTTTTAATAATCCTTGGTTAAGTGATCTGGATTCTGCTTGATTTAGAAGCCCTGAAAAACTAACCTGTCAATAATCTACAGAAACTGCTGAGATACAGTAGTCCTCAGGGGTCATGTTCTCTCTATTTTCCTACTTACAGTTATATTGTGCAGTTGGTCAGTTCTAATCTATGTTCACACTAGGTCATCTGAATATCCCTTGTCCTGTATCTTAGTGTGTTGCTCCCTATTTTCTTGCCCTAGGGTTTCTGGTCAGATTAATCCTTACGTCAAATATTTTCCCCTCATTTCACATTGACATACGTTCTCAATTATAAAATGACTGGAGAGGTATCAAATACACCCAACTTGCACTTCATTAGAAGAAGCAAGCATTATTGGAGATTGATTTGCACGGCTTCTAAAAGCAGTAAGACAGGTGGAGGATAAAGCTGTTCCAGGTCTTGATTCAGGTTTAGTCTGATTCTTGATTGTTTTTAAAAGGACCAAGTGGAGGAACATTAAGGCCAGGTTCAAAGTCAAAACAGCATTGCAGGACGGCAGGGCAGCTCCACACTCAGAGTGGGAATCTGGAGGATGAAATCTTTCATTAGCGCTTACCCTTAACGTGTTGGAACCGGATGCGGAACTGAATTCTGAATACTTGTCAGAACTCTGGGTCTTGCCAAGTCTGCCCTTGCACAACCAGCGGTAATAGTCATCACGCACCTAGACATAAACAACAACTTTAGGAATCTCTGATCTTTATATCTGTGTCTTTTCCCTGGTTTGCACACATGCACACCTTGATACTTGCCAGTTTTTGAGTCTTCCCCCCCCGCAACACTCAATATTATATGCCCAACTTACAGTCCAATCCTTTCTGCTGAGAAGTATATCCTATCATATTCAATATACTTTACTCCCAAATAAATGACCAGAAAATTTCAGTCTCTGAGCTGTTTCCCAACATATCTGCCTTTCTACAAATGCAGGTACCTGTTTCTTGAGTACACAGTGCAGGAGGAAGATGAAGAGACCCTGTAGGGAATTAAAGATGGTGAAGAGGTAAGACATGACGAGGGTTTGGTTGCTGAACTGAAACGAGCCAAAGATCCAAGTGATGCCTAGAATACAGAGCTGTGCAATGGCTGTGATTGTGAGCACCCTGTAAGAAAAAGAGATTAAGGACACAATTTAACACATGTTGCTATGGTCCTTGACCTTATGTAATGAGGACTAGCCTCGAAACAGAATGTGAAGGGCATCTATTACATCAAACAGGGCTAAGTAACAGCCTATGCCCTAATTCTCTTCCAGGATTATATTAGATGAAGCTTTTGAAAATCATTTTATTAAATAAATCATTTATTATCCAAGGGGATTATTATGATCTCACCAGTTATTAATTCCTGATCTTTTAAGACATAGACAATCACTTTTTCTTGGATATTTACCTCTGCTTTTTCAATTTAGTCATATCAGGGTTAATGTCAGCAAACTTCTCGGAAAGCCTCCAGACAGTAATAAGAAAAACAACAGCATTGACCTGTGCAGAAAAGACTGGATAAGGATAATCAGGCTTTGAGATGAGCACTAGCCTAAATATCACAGCTTTTCTAGCTTCCTTAATGGACGCTTAAAGATAGAGTGTTAAGCTTTTGAAAGCTGAACAGTGTTAGAATTAGAGAATTCTGTTTTAACAAATTAAATCCAAGCTGTATAGTCACCTAGGAGTCATTTCAGTTTAGTTAGTTTATTTATGTTATATAATGGGGGGGGGAGAGGAGAAGCATTTTAATTTGACATCAGATAATGTACGTAAGAACTGGGGTGAATGCCTTTCTAAAGGAGAGGCCAAAGTTGTCCCTAGCTGAAGTGGTTCAAGGGACATATAGCAGGAACTACACTACCTCCACTACATCCAAAGCTACCTACAAATAATAAGATGCCTTCAAAAAGAATAGGATAGAATAAATAGAATAAAGAATAGAATAGAATAGAATAGAATAGAATAGAATAGAATAGAATAGAATAGAATAGAATAGAATAGAATAGAATAGAATAGAATAGAATAGAATAGAATAGATCTTGGAGTCTTCTGGTCTAACCCCCTGCTCAGGCAGGGAACCCTATACCATTTCAGACAAATGGCTGTCCAGTCTCTTCTTAAAAACTTCCAGTGTTGGAACATTCACAACGTCTGGAGGCAAGTTATTCCACTGATTAATTGTTCTGTCAGGAAATTTCTCCTTAGTGCTAGGTTGTTTCTCTCCTTGATTAGTTTCCATCTGTTGCTTCTTGTCCTGCCTTCACGTGCTTTGGAGAATAGCTTGACTCCCTCTTCTTTGCGGCAACCCCTGAGATACTGGAATACTGCTATTATGTCCCCCCTCATCCTTCTCTTCATTAGACTATAATAGACAGAAGCTGGGATACTGTTCAGAGCTTAACATTTTAAGTAGCATTCAGCATTACCATGATGATGAAGAAGACAGGTCCCAGGAAGCTCCACAAGAATCCACGTTCCCTGGAAAGCCAGCAGCTGTATGGAAAGACAGAGGGTGGCTTGTTTTGTAGGTAACTGAATGTATATAGTTATTTTCTGACAGTTCACTTAGATCTGTTCTTCTGCCCCTTTAGACCAGCGGTTCTCAACCTTTTCCGGGGCTTGACCCCGGCCCGCATCACGCATGCGCGGTGTGACGGGCCGCATCGCGCATGCGCTGCGTGACAGCCTGCATCACAAAGGGGGAAAAAATGGCCGGCCAAAAAATAAAAAATGGCCGACCAAAAATATATATATATATATGGCGGGCCTGCATCGTGCATGCGCGGCGCGACGGCCCGCATGGCAAAGGGGAAAAAAATGGCCGACCAAAAAATAAATAAATGGCGGGCCCGCATTGTGCATGCGCGGCGCGACGGCCCGCATGGCAAAGGGGAAAAAAATGGCCAACCAAAAAACAACAAAAAAAAATGGCCGACCCCCCCCCCAAAAAAATGGCCGACCAAAAAAAATATATATGGCGGACTGCGGTGTTTGGCGACCCCCGTGAAATGGTCGTTCAACCCCAAATGGGGTCGCGACCCACAGGTTGAGAACCGCTGCTTTAGACATTCACTTTCCTAAGAAAGCTCACTACCAGTCATGCAGGAATGTGTAAAAGGGGAAGGTCTATGTCACAGGGACTTAAGGCTGGCCAGTATAGCTTCCTCTATTTGCCTGCTCAGCCCTTTTACCTCACAAGCAATTCTAGCATGACATGCACCGGAGGATCTACTGACATTCATATTCAAGACCTTGTCACCTGACCTTCAGTGCACAATACACAGATACTCTCTAGCTCATGACTGGGCGGGGGTGGGATAGGGATCCAAATTCAGGACTCACTTTTTTCTGCTATATCCTTTGCTGTTGATGGCAGCGGAGATGCCCACCAAGACAGCTGGGAGCCCATACCCCACAAGGAAGATGTGCCAGTGTTTAAGGCTATGTGCGTTGAAGACCTGAACTACCATCAGGTAGAGCTGCACACCCTCCAGTAGCATCCAACAGAAGACGCAGAGGAACAAATAGTGGAGCAATCCAGCAACTACAGCACATGCCATCTAAAAAAGGAAACAAAGATTAGACTGAGCTGTTCTGGTAGCAGTTTCAAAATCCAGTCCAGTCTTCAAATATCTTTCTTCTTCCCAGAGGAGGACATCTTTCATATCCAGGAAAATTATGTTCAAACAGAAATGTGATGCACTCCTTATTCCTACTCCTTTAAGGTCCAACAGCACCCCTTAATACTTGTGCCTCTTGGCATTCTCACTGTTTGGTCTGTTAGATATTCCAATCTCGAAGGAACAAGCACAGACCTTCACAATGTTAGGAACTGGACTGGACTTACAGGGTACTAACTGACCATAGAAGGAGCTGGCAAACAATACTGTATTTATATGCCCATTAGGCAACTTTCCCCTATGCAAGTCAATGGCACTTAACCTGGATAGTGGGAAGGAGGAAAGTTAGCACCCCACTGTCAGCTAACAGGCTAGAAATCAAATCTCTCCGAAATTCTCTATTAAAGCAGGGGGAGATGCATTTTTAACGATATTCTAAAAGTGGGAGGCAGGGTCTCATTTATTTTAATGCACATTATAGAGCAGCGGTTCTCAACCTTTTCCGGGGCTCGACCCCGGCCCGCATCGCGCAAAAAAAAAAATGGCGGGCCCACACCGCGCATGCGCAGCGCGACGGGGCACATCGCGCATGCGCGGCGCGATGGCCCGCATCGTGATAGGAAAAAAAATGGCCGACCAAAAAAAATGGCAGACCCGCACCGCGCATGCACGGCGCGACGGGGCGCATTGCGCATGCGCGGCGCCCCACATCGTGATAGGGGAAAAAATGGCCGACCAAAAAAAATAAATGGCGGACTGCGGTGCTTGGCAACCCCCGTGAAATGGTCGTTTGACCCCAAATGGGGTCACGACCCACAGGTTGAGAACCGCTGTTATAGAGGATTGGCCACATTAAATGGAGGATTTCCCACTTATTTCTCTCAGAATGCCTCCCCCAAATGCGTAATCAAAATCCTTACCAGTTACTTACCGTATTGGTAGATATCCCAGCGCTCAAGAAGATGACATAGGCAGCAAAGAGGGCCAGGCAAAGGTGGAGGTGGATGGTGGTGCGGATACCTTGGATGGCACGGCAGAACAGGAAGGTGAGGATGGAGAAGAAGAGGCAGATCAGAGATACAACCAGCCCAATCTTTGTGATGATAGACAGGCCCCATTCCTAGAGTAAAGACCAGTATAGGTAACTAATTAATTAAAGACAATGCAGTAGAAGTCAGGTCTTGTCAACTCTACTTGAAAGAACCTTACAGAAGCTTCAGGTAATAAAAAGCGAACGATTTAAACTTAAATTGCCAATAGCTAGTGATAATTCTTTGATGGTTCAAGACAAGATAAGAAGAGGAAGGGCTCAAAATCAGGCTGAAAAGTAGCTGACCAGCTCAGATCTCTGGTTGAAGTGTTTTTTTTGCCTCCTTCTCCTTAAATACCAGGAAGCTGATTCTCTTTAAAGCAGTTAATGCCAACAAATACTCAAAATCTTGCCTTGTTACTAATTTTATCTCAATACTTTTGCTTTAAGAGCCCATTCATTATCTTCACTACTTCCATGGTCTTGCTACTATTTTTGTAGATCCCTCCACAGTGAAGGTCCCACAGGTGTCATTTTTCCCAAAATTCAGTTGGAATAGGCCAGTCTTTCTAATAGCCAACCAACTGAACTGAGCCAAGCCATCTGCAAAAAAAAAAAAAAAAAAAGTCTCCTCTCTTTTCTTGCGATCATGGGCTTGCTTCCACCTTCTGTCATGACATTTTGTCTGAGCCTTGGATGCCTGGATGTTCTCCTAGGGGAGGCCTACACTCCAAATGAATGAACAAACTGGTCAATCAAGGAGAGGCAAGATGACGGTGAGAATGCAGCAATGGGTGGAAGTGCAAATATTTATTTATTTTGACTTTGGTGCCACCCGACTCCAGGTTGACTCTGGATGGCTCAGCCCCGTAGGCACCCAAACACTTTTCGCCCGGACAGAGAAATGACGAGTTTTGTCTGCTTGCAAACATTTCCAAGCAGATGAAGCTTCCAGTCTCCTTCTGGGCGAAAATTGGGCGGCAGAGCCAGGCAGAGGCAGAGGCAGAGGATGGGGGAGGTAGGCGATCCAGACTTGCTGCGCGGCTGCCTGGTTTGTGGGAGGCTCCCACAGATGAATTAGCAGTTGGAGGCAGCAGGTGGAGGCAGAAGCATGTGGGGGGGGGAAGGCAGGCAATCCTGATGCACTGCCCACTCCTTCCCCCATGCCTCTGCCTGCCGCTGGTGCCACCACACGAGCCTCCCATGAGCCAGACAGCTGCGCAGCACGTCTGGATCGCCTGCCCCCCCTCCTCTGCCTTCGCACTCAGACTTACCGGTGCTGCGCCAAGGGGCCATTGGGCTCTCACCGCCTCTTGTGCTAGCCATGTCCACCCCCAAGGCTTATTTTCGGGGTAAAGCTTATATTAGGCCCACCCCAAAAAATCAGGCTAGGGCTTATTTTTGGGGTGGGTCTTATTTTCAGGGAAACACAGGGTATACAAGGAACTCCAGTTATCAATAACTAATCAATCCTACATCCATTTTTTTTTAATTTCCTTTCCCTGATTAAACCCAGTCCCAAGATCTCTACTCTCTACTTGGGACTTGCCTCCACATCATAGAAGGCCATGAGCACTGCAAAGCTGGTCAGATGGTTGCAGCGGCAATATGTCCTGTTAGCAGTACTGATGTTCAGACGTTCACAACCTTCTTGAGACCAATTTCCACCCGTTTCAGTGGGCTTCCAAAAAGCACAAATCACCTTCACAGCGTTTGATTCCTAGAATATGGGGACAGGACGAATGAGTCAATATTTATCAAATACATACAAATTTGAACTCTGTGTATATTGTCAGCCTTCCCAGGTAGAGCAGACAGGAAACATGAGCAGATGAGCTAATCCTACTTTACTATCAGGCTATATTAACAGAATCTGGCAAATCTACAGGTAAAAATCTGCTGACTCCTTTGCAGATTTAGGGAGGGTCTTTTCTGAGCCTCTTGCTCCATCCAGTACAGATAATTTTTGACTTAACGACCATTCATTTAACAATAATTCAAAGATACAACAGCCTTGGAGAAAGTGACTTACAACCCCTCCTCAAAGTTGCCCCAACCCCATGGTCACATGACTGCAGGTCAGGCGCTTGGCAATCGGCTTCCATTTACAATGTTTGCAGGGTCTTGCCATCATGGGATCATGGTCTGCAGCTTCCCAACCAGCTTCTGGTAAGCGAAGTCGATTGAGGAAGCTGTATTTTCTAAATGACTACACGATTCACTTAACAGCCACACGATTTGCTTAATGACCACAGTAAAATGGACATAAAATGAGGTGTCATGAGAGGATCCATTTATGACTGCATGCCTTAGTGACTAAAACTCTGGTCTCAATTGCGGTTGTTAAGTCGAGGATTATTTTTATCCAGCTGTGAGCTATGTCCCCTCTGATCGGACCATTCCAAAGGCTGCGTCTCTTCATTGGTCTACCAAGGTCTTTCCCACATATTATTATACATACAGAAAGCAAGAAAAGCAGACAAATTGGGCTTCCTGGTCTTTAATGTGAATTAGTGTCAAAATCCGTCCAACAGCTCACCTCTGAGTGTGGCTAAGGAGAAGATAAATTATATAGTACTTTCTCTTCAGGAAAGGTTGTTTCCTTGGGTAAATGGCTCTTACGGAAGTAAGAAAAAGATATACTATTGCCACTCTCTAGATCAGCGGTTCTCAACCTTTTCTGGGGCTCGACCCCGGCCTGCATCGCGCATGCGCGGCGCGATGGGGTGCATCGCGCATGCGCGGCGTGACAGCCCGCATTGCGCATGCGCAGTGAGACGGCCCGCATTGCGCATGCGCGGCGAGACGGCCTGCATCGCGCCTGCATGGCGCGACGGCCCGCATCGCAAAGGGAAAAAAAATGGCCGACCAAAAAAAAAATTAAAAAAAAATGGCCGACCCAAAAAAAATAAATAAATGGCGGATTGCGGTGTTTGGCGACCCCCGTGAAATGGTCGTTCGACCCCAAATGGGGTCGCAACCCACAGGTTGAGAATCACTGCTCTAGATCCAGGGAAGACGAAATGGATACTCACTGGTTCTGGATGGCTAAAGGATAACGTGACGGGATTGTTTAGGGCAGTGGTCTCATTATGGCCTACAAAAGCAGATGCCACCTTGGACAATACTTTATAGTTGGGCTTGCCGGTCTCTTGCTTTGACTTTACAATTTGCTCCCAGTCGCTTCCTTCAATATGTGCACCTCTCAGGATGGATCCCAGGTTGTCATAAGACAGGAGGCCAACAACAGTGGGGCCTGAAAAGGGAAGAGCGATTGAGATGTGAGGATGCAGAAGCTGCTGGGATGAGACAATCCAATGCTGGTCTACAGTACATAAGCAGTGAGTAGATTCTGTCTGTTTAAGGTGGCAATGGAGAGAAATAGTATGTGCAAATTCAGGTCTATGTGGAAAAGTAATCTTTGCAAACAGAACTAGCACAGTAGGGAGTTTTCTCTTGGACAATCTACCTCGGAAAGATATTCATATAGAATTTTTCTGATACTCCTCTCTCTCCCCATAGTGTCATTGTACAATTACCAGTTAACAATTGTTGTGGTGTTAATAATTTATTCTGTTGCTCTAGATATTTTAATGTTATTTGTATATCCTTAGTTTATTCACCTGATTCTATTCCTTTGCCTCTTTTGTGCCTTTTCCTGCTATTTATATATTTTCTCTATGTTCAATAATATATATATTATTGTGGTCATATATAATTTAGTTTTAAAAAACCTATCAACACAAAAAGCTGCCTGTGATTTCTTCAAAACTTAAGAATTGTCTTGCATCAGACTGAATGTCTATCCACTTTAGTATTCTGTTGATAGACATGAATAAAGAGATGTTTCTGAGAAACACAAGCAGAGACAATCTTACCCTTAAATTCTCTAACTCACAACATTATTTAGAAATATTTCAGAAATATGAACGCTCTATTTTTCATCCTGTCAAATAACTTTAAAAAACTATTTCTTCACCATACATTTGAATCCAACATTGCACATCCCATACATTTAAATCCAACATTGTGTCCTGAACATTTTCCTAATTAAATTCATTTGAGCATCCCTCTCATCTAATATATAGTAAGAAAAAAAATTAACCATCTTTCCTCTTGCCATTATTTTTCTTAAAATAAAACATTTACATGTCTTCACAATCAGTTGTTTTCCAGTATTTCACTTTTCTTAACAATGTTCAGAACACTGCAAAGGAAATGCTCCCACGTTTTCCCCTCTCCTGGCCCACCCTGGTTCCTTAATTCTATTTATCTGCCCATTCCTTTGGATAGGCAATCTATGGCTCAAAGAAACCTATTTCTCTGCCTAAGTCAGACATGTCAAACTTGCGACGTCAAGTGACGTCGCGCAATGTATTGGAACGGTTGTGCCATTGCCGGCAATGGGGTGGGCGCGGCTTCCGGATGATGCGTCCGGCCCACAGGCTGGCAGTTTGACATCCCGGGCCGAAGTGATGAAGGGTGAGGCAGAAGAGGAATGGATTTACAGGTCTGTTAAGAAAAATATCGCAAGTAGAAGGAAGGCAGGAGAGAGTAAGAAAGAAAATCACTCTGCAGCGACCTATTATCTCTGGCAAGAACTCTTCTGCAGCAGCCTGCTGGAAGACAGCAAGTTCCACCTTCCAGTGACATACGTTTCTTATCTAAGTACTCCTAAGACAGCAGTTTTCAACCTTTTCCAGGCCACGACAGCCCGCATCGCGCATGTGCGGCGTGCGCGCGATGGCCCGCATGCGCGGTGCTGCCCCCTGTGCCGGCCTAGGGGAAAAGGGGAAAAAAATGGCGGACTGCGTTGTTTGGCGACCCCCGTGAAATGGTCGTTCGACCCCAAATGGGGTCGCGACCCACAGGTTGAGAACCGCTGTCCTAAGACAATGTGACTTCCCAAAGAGAAGAGAACTTTCCCAGGCCCAAAGTCTGTCCCAGAAGCTTTGAACCCAAGAAGAGCTTTTCCCTTCTGCTGCCTTCCCCTCAGCTTTTCCAGGCCATTACAGGCATCCTGTTCTTCTCAACAGCATCACCCGCATACAAGCCCTTTGTTGTACTGGCGCAGCTTTTTACCTTCTCCCTTCTTGCTTGCTGCTTCCCAGCTTACTTCCATCTGTGTTTCCTCCAGCCACAGTTGCGCCAGACCTTGGCTTGTGTTCTCAGCTGTCCTGATTTCCATCACCAGCTCTGTTACGAAAGAAAAGGAAGATGACAAAGTTAGCAGGGAACAGAAAAGGGCAAGTGGCAGGGCCTCTGAAACAAACATCACTTTCCTCAAAATATTTCAACTATTCAAGCAACAGATTTACTCAGCAAGGGAAGGGGGGGGAGAGGAGAGAAATCTATTAGAAAGCAGAATGAAACTGGGGAAGGAGAGCTAATTTCATATTTCAAAATTGTCCTCCTCCTTGTCTTTAAATATGCTGTAGAATAACTCCCAATATTCCCTATCAGCCACACTCTAATTCATCTGAAAGGCATCACATTAGGAGGGGCTAAGACACAAAGGAGGTATCTTTGCAGTGAATAAAGGAGAGAATTGCTGGGCAAGGTCCTGAAGGAAATCTCAAATAACTCCAACTCTGTATACTAACTTGTGCCTGCTTTGGTCTTGATGGTGGTGGTTCCATTGGGTAGGGAAAATGCAAACATCCTGAGCCTGGCCTCCATCAGCTCCATTATCTCAGTCGTCACCTGGTGACTTTGCTGCTTATTCTCAGCCTCCAACAAGTTCAACATTTTGCCCACTTCATCCAGTGTTTCCTAAAACATGTTGACATTTGTGTTTATGAGAAAAGCTGGCACTCAGAGACACTGAGTCATTGTTAAATCCACTGTATATAAATAAGCACAGGACTGGGGAATTCCAGTGGGATTTTTGAGCACGTAAGATCTAAGAAATAATCTGCCTCTTTATCAGCAGCCAACTGAATATGCCTGGTGATGTCTCCATTGTTATCGCATTAAAAGATCATTTTAATTGAAAGGTAATCTAGCATGCTACAAAGCAGAGCACTGGTATCAAGCATTATATTTGTGGCCATGAATGCCTCTGGGTCCCACTTAGAATATACAGTTTTTGGAGAAAAGAAGAAAAATGCTTTATTAGAGGGGCGTCCTTCCACTCCCCCCAAAGGACAAATGCTGAGATGGAAAAAGAGTCTTTTCTGGTCTGTAGGGACTATGAGTGGTCAATGCCTCCATTGGAGCCATTTGATGGGTGAGCCACATTTTGACCCCATATGGTTGAGGATCCACAGACGAGAGTATGAGCTTTCTTCATCCTACAGTTGTTTTGGAATTGGAACACCCACTATTTCCAGCAAGCCCAGCTAATGAACACGTTGGATGTGATGACAGTTATGGCCACAAAACAGTTAGAAAGAACTTGAATGACAAAACCAAAGAAAAACAAAACAAAACAACCCAAACAAGATTGGTGTGTCCTCAAAATTGGCCATCAAACAATAATCTCCCCATTTTTACAGTAAAATTATTTCAGCTTTTCCAAATTTCTCGCAAAACCACTCTAGATTAATTGGGATTGGGTGAGGGGAGATATTCTGCACATTAATTCCTTATTCAAAGCACAACTGCTCAAGAGCAGGTCCCTTGATTTATTTTATATATATATACAATATATGTAGGTCTTTGGTTCTTCGGGTTTTCTCCCACGTAGAATTTGAAGTGTCTTGGCGACGTTTCGACAAAGTCCCATTCGTCATCTTCAGGCTGGTGCTTTCGGCTTCGTGCTTCTAGGAGCACGAAGCCGAAAGCACCAGCCTGAAGATGACGAATGGGACTTTGTCGAAACGTCGCCAAGACACTTCAAATTCTACATGGGAGAAAACCCGAAGAACCAAAGACCTACATACAAACACCCGCGAAAACCTCAGAAAACAAATATATATATATATATATATAGTATCCCACCTTTATTATTTAAGACAAATTAAATATATTAGTTTATACATTGATTTGTATCCTCTTGCATTACATAAATGACCAACATAAGAACAGCACTTGTAAATAGCAAGCTTCACCCCCCTGTATTCTTTATGAAATGGGCATTTTGGTGATATGAAAACGGTTTCCTTCCTCATTAACAACTGGCTGGGATCTATTTAGAAATTCACAAGTAAAGGATCTATAAACACAGCCCCAGTGAGGAGTCTGTCAATACTGATATAGAATACATGTTTCTATATATTACGGATACTCACTTGAATTAATTTTTGCATGGATTTTAACTCCCACTCAAATATTTTCCCTTGCTTTTTAGAAGTCATATAAAATAGTGCATGTGACTGGAATAGGAATAGTTTTAGTTGTTGTTTACGTTTTAAAGGAATTCATATAAGAGTATTATTCTACATTATTTTGGGAGGCAGAAATATCTTTCTCAAGAGTTAACTGCTGGCGACAGGGATTTATTTACCTGTTTGCTAACTTCTTACTTACTAGAATATTTGCATGGAGCTTCTGTGGTTCCAGAATAAAAGTTTTGTCTATCAACCATCTATTTGATGCTACCACCACTTTTTTTTTCTCTCACTCCTTCTCCCTGTCCATCTTCCATACGAAGTGGACAGCTGGAGTTGGTCTTAAACAGCCTCTAAACTAAGCTGACCTGCCAGCATTGAGCAATCCTTATTTATGTTAAGTGACGGGGAAAGGGTGGATGGCGCAGGTAATCTTCAGACAGAAGACAGATTGGAAGGCAGAGATGCAAATGAAGAAGGCTAAGGCAGGGTCTGCAGCAATAGGAAGCAGAAGCTTCTTGGCTGTGGGAGAAATTAAAGGCTTGCCGAGTGCCTAAAAGATGTGAACCCGATTGCTACTTCTTTTGTATCATATCTAGATTGATGGTCCATTTATTGGGCAGGGGAAGGAAATACCCACACACAGATGCATAAAAGAACCATTGTTGTTTGACTAGCATATGATAGCTGGCTACCCTTTTAGATTGGGACATTGTGCAATCATGTGCAGTGTGAAAAATGCGAAGATATGAACTGCTTTAGGTCTTAATACATGATGGATGCAGGGTAGGCAGGGCAGGGAGCTGCTTTCAATGCATCTCCTGTCAGCTTGTTTTCTTACATATTTTCTCAAGTTGCCTTTTCCTGTAAGCCAGGAACTAAACTGAAAACATACCCACAAATGCCTCTTCGAATCCATTTGGCTGCTCACATTTGGCGGTGAACCAAAGAGGTTTCCCAGCTGAGTAGTAATGTTGCAAAGGAAACTCTGCAAAGCAACACCAGGCAAACACCATTAGGGGACAAGGGGGAGAACCATGATGAAGAAATATGAAATATATATGAGGAGAACCATGGTGAAGAAATATGAAATACAAAATATAAATATAAAATATGATACACACACACACACACACACACACTACACCGAATAGAAAACCAACGTTTCAAAAGCCCTATTAACCAACACATACATTTCAAGAATAAAATTCCAGGAGAACGATTTCCACAAATGCTACAATTTGCCCTTCTTTGTCTTAGTGAACAAATAAACCAGCAATAGGCATATTTAAGGCTCTCAGCGATTTGGATCCAAGCTCCAAATAAGCACAAGAGAACATGAGAGCATGGCTATACTGTGGCTTCTTAAAACAGCAGCATCTTTTCCTAATATCACATGCTTGAGTCTAATTCAGCAGAGATCTAATATATTTTATCCCTACACAGCATAAATGTAGAAACCATGTACTGTATGCCGTTTAATTCTGTATTCTGAAAAATCCTACTGTGTTTTCTTTAAAAAACAACAACACTATCTTCTGATCCTTAAGGTTACAAGGCAAAACACAGACAAACTCTTAGTAATTGTTAGGTTGAGGCAGTTCAATGAGATAACTACATGCAATTCTTCACAATTTGCTTAACCAAGGCAAATCATGTCATTAAATTGTATTGTAATGTTAGGTGTTGTTATTGCTGTTTATTTAAAAAGCCATTAGGCTGCTGCTCAGGAGGCAATGATTTGGCCAAGTTAGAAAGCAAACCCCTAAGTCTGGAGAGCCATGGTAGAAATACTGTTACATCCAGAGATGTGGTGGCCCACTGGGACCAAAGTAGATGAAACAGATGCCTCTTTTCTCCTGTGCCTCTTCACATGAATTACAATGAGAAGGAACTCAAGCCATATCCAGTGACAATGCCTTTTAGATCCAGCTAATGGGTGTGCCATGCCAAAGGGAATGACAGGGCTACATAGCCTCCTAGTCTAAGCCCATAATGCAGCCCTTGCACAGCATGCTGCATTTATATGCCTCCCTCCACAAGCAGGAACTCCACGAGTAGAACAGGGATGTTCTCACAATAGTGGGAGTCTCCAGGGTACAATGACAACCTCCTCTTTGACAGTGGAGTAGCACTTACACAACATCTTACAGTCATTCCACCATAAGGGAAATTTAGTATTATTCTGTGCGTACCATAAATTTAATCCTGATTTCAAGGTTTAAGCATTTAGGACTCACCTGTTTATCTGAACAGTTATTCCATGAAGGTATGGGATAGTTGAATTCTGGGGACAGAACAAACAATTTATGGAAAAATGTTTTTTTTTTAAATTTCTAAAAATCTCTTCTTTTACTTATTTTCCTAAGCATGCTAGGTTATACTTTGTATTGATCAGATCACTTTAACTCTATCATTTCTGAGTGGAAACTAATAGGACCAAGTCTTAGGGCGCCGTGAAAACAGATCTTGCTTTGCCCTAATAATGCAGCTGAAGAGAAACTATGCTTGGTACTTTTCCCATATTCAATGCTTTTTATTGCTTTGGTCCTCTTAATGGTGCCACAAGGCAGATTACTATTAGTGTATTTAAAAAAAAAATAGAGGTTGAACGAGATTTGCCAAAAATCATCACGCCAGTCAAGGGCAGAGGTTTTGCAGCAACATTTAATCCAGAGAACCAGCGTGGCACAGAAACAGCACGATAGAAGCAAAAAGGGGATGAGAAAATGGTTGTTCTGTATATATAAAAGGCCCAAGGTTTGGCCCCTGGAAAGAATGGAAAAGGCACCATTCTTTCACTTGCTGGGTTGGTACAGCTGCCCATTTGTCATGGTTTGTTTTCTGAATCTGACCCAACCTTTGGCTCTTGCTCCAAAAATGTAAAAGCCTGAATACTAGGAGCAGCATAAAATGTGTTTAAACACGAGACAGGGAACTGTGCAATTTGGGAAGATTTTTCTCTGATGATGACTTGCTGAGTTGCTAAGTCTGGTAATCCATATCGAACCAGGACTATGCTGGAATATATTTTAACTGCGTGAAGCCTGTTTATCCAAATCATATTGGCCCCATAGATTTTTACCATCTGAACTGCTGGGTCAGGGCTCTGGCAAGCAATGCTCCTAACCCCAGAACAGCCTTAATCAGGCAGAACTGGAGAGCAGAGGGGGGCTAATTGTGGCCAATCACTTAGGTTGTAAGATAAAGCTGTCAAACCAGAGTTTCAGGGGAGTGGAAATTTGTCACCCCTGCAGAGATGAGCCATCAGTGGAAGCGTTAAGAAAATAATGTGCCCAGGTAGCCGATGTAGATGTGGCCTGAACAGAAAATGATCGCTCTTAACAGGTCTAGAATCAAATTGTTTTTATATGCAGGGAGCCAGTAAAACAAGCTGAGCAAGGAAAGCAGTTCCCGTTATATTGAGATAATCAATGTATCTTTTAAAATTATTTTTCCCTTGCCTGAATTTAAATTTATTATAATAAATACCAACTAAATTATAATGCTATTTTAAAAGCAAACACAACAAGCATGCAATTTTTAAAATTTAAGACAACAATGATCTAGAAATACAAGTTAACATGAAAGTCCCTTCTCATACTGTCTGTAAAAAAACAAGATAAGAACAAAGCTGACCATTGCAAAAGCAAAGGACAGGGAAAAAAAAAAGAGATTTAACAATCTAGGAAGCCAACTATTTTATTAGATAAGATGGGGTGAAAAATTAAGCCAAAGAAGATTTGAACCTTGCCTTTATGAAACCCCCCCCTACTTTTTGTTTTAATCTCAATTGCTGAAATGCTTTTGATACGGTTTCTTCAATAAATCTCATTTATTCTCAGTTTTTGGACTGTTTTATGTGAGGGAAATTAGCTAAGTGGTTTCCAGCCCTGCCTCTAGCTCCTTGCCTAACAATAAGCTCCTGTGTGGTCTGAGCCATTGTGGGGCTGTTCTCTTTAAAAAGGCTGCTTCTGCCCTTAATTTCTTTACTCCATCTTCTCCTTTCGAATTTACCTTTGCATTTTATCTTTGTTTTATTTTCCTGGACAGCATTGGAATATTGGAAATATCCTGGCAGGCAGTAACATGAATAACTTCCTTCATAGTTGATGCAATGGGCAGTTTCATCACAAGGATTTCCATTACACTCATTAATATCTGTTAAAAACAAAAGAGGGATGAATATAAAACCAATGTAAGATTACTTAATGCAAAAAGGAAAATGAGAAGGGGAAAAAAATCCAAGTAAACAAAAAAGCTCAGAGTTGTTACAAGTATTCCGCCTGTGAGGTATTCTGTATGTCTGACATTCTAATCATGTTTCCGTAAACCAACATAACACATCCACGTGGATTGCAACAGACCAAGGTATATATCTCAGTTAAATTGGAGCTGACAGCCTCTCTCTAGGACAAGCTTCTGAAAATACTTTCCTGGTTACAGTAGTGAAACTGTAAGCCTCAGTATGTGCAGATATTGATGTATAAATTAGAATCACAGGACACTTAGCTTTGACAATTTTGTAGAGGTATTTTAAAAAGTGCCATCAAAGGTTTATAGGTAATCCTCAACTTACGACAGCTCGTTACGTGACTGTTCGAAGTTGCAACAGTTCTGAAAAAAGTGACTTATGACCATTTTCACACTTAAGACCGCTGCAGCATCCCGTTAGTCACGTAATCAAAATTCAGACACTTGGCAACTGGCTCATATTTATGACGGGTTGCAGTGTCCTGGGGTAGCGTGATCTCCTTTTGCCACCTTCTGACAAACAAAGTCAACGGGAAAATTAGATTCGCTTAACAACCGTGTTACTAACTTAACAAATGCAGTGATTCACTTAACAACTGTGGCAAGAAACGTTGTAAAAAGGGGCAAAATCCACTTAACAAATGTTTCGCTTAGAAATGGAAATCTGGGGCCCCATTGTGGTCATAAGTTGAGGATTGCCTGTACTTACACATTCAGAACCTATTCACTGAGAAGTTTTGCAGATGATTTGGGTTCGATTTTACAAGACCTCCTGAAAGGGACTGAGTTTTTGATGAAAACAATTTGGAAGACTTTAGTTTACTAGCAAATTTCAGGATTGATAAACAAATAGGTTGGTAAAAAAAATGTGACTACACAAAATCAAGACAATCTGATGGGAAAAAAAATTAAATTGAGAAAAAGGTTAAATATTTGAGAGTTATCTTGACTAATATAAATTGTATGTTGTTTCAAAATAACTAATGAAGTTAGAAATGATATATTGACATGGGAAATTTACAAGTGTGATTTTTGGCAAGAGTTTCGATGATTAAAGAGAATATTTTACCTATAATGTTATTTCTATCCTAGACACCATACCCATACTGATGACTTATGTACCATTTAAACAATGGCAGGAAGAAATTTTTAAATTTCTTTGGCAGAAGAAACACAAACTCTCTTGCAAAATGCTGAAGAAAGAGGGGGGTTAGGATTACCACATTTACAATTGTATTTTGCAACTTCTTGTTCAGTTTAGATAAAAGCCTGAGTGATTTTAAGAGATTATTGGAATTAGAAAGACATGATTTAAGATTTGGATGCCAGGTGATGCCAAAGTTAAGGCAGAGTTCAAAAATCGTTTTACAACATGCCATACTGAAATGATAGTTAAACCAAAATTGTTAATTTATGCTGACCTGCTGAATTTTCCCAAAGAAGAGCTTAATTTAAAAACAACAAAAATTGTAGTTGGAAGGATTTAGATGCCATTGGTTTCCCTAACTTCAGCTAATGAAAAGATTTAAATTAGATAAGAATTATGAATTTGAAAAGAGTAAAACCTATTTGATATTGAGCTATGTACAAATGATGATCTTATTATTGCTAAGATGTATAAAATTTATTGAAAATGGAAACAAAGGACAAAAAGTTAAAGACTGTATGATAAAATGGGTTAAAAAAATGGATACAATAAGCAGTTGGCCCAATGGGAGACTATGTGGAAGAAATAGTTGAAATTTACACTGAATTATAATCTTGAAGAGATTTTTTATAAAATGATGTATCATGGATAAATGACACTGGATGAAGTCAAAAATGTACGAGGGAATTTTGAATATTTGTTGGAAATGTAATCAAAATAAAAGGACATTTTTTTTCATCTTTGGTGGGCAGATAACAAAGCTAGAAAATATTGAGGATCAAGTATTTATTTTGATGAAGAGGATTTTAAAAGGGAATGTACAATTGAAACCATAGGCTTTTCTTTTGGGCTTAATGGACAAAAAAATGGAAACATCTTATGGAACTTTGATCTTATACTGTACAGGTAGTTCTTGACTTACAACCACAATTGAGCCCAAATTTTCTGTTGTTAAGTGAGGCATTTGTTAAGTGAGTTTTGACCCATTTTACGACCTTTCTTGCCTCAGTTGATAAGTGAGTGACTCAGTTGTTAAGTGAGGCTGGCTTCCCCATTGACTTGACTTGTCAGAAGGTCGCAAAAGGGAATCATATGACCCTGGGACACTGCAACCGTCATAAATATGAGTCAGTTGCCAAGAGTCTGCTTGATCACGTGACCATGGGGATACTGGAAAGGTTGTAACTGTGAAAAATAGTCTGAAGTCACTTTTTCCAATGCCGTTGTAACTTTGACTGGTCACAGAATGAACTGTTTATTTATTAATTTATTATTTATTAATTTAATTTCTATGCCGCCCTATTCCGAAGAACTCAGGGCGGCTCACAGCATGAGCCTCGACTGTTGTAAGTCGAGGACGACCTGTACATAATTATGGCAGTGAAACATTTATATGCTTAAAAAGGGGAAGGATTTACAAATAGCTAGAATCAAAGAATGGATAGTGAAGCTAATCTAATTGGAGGCAGTAAAATCGATACCCTTGCTGAAAGATAATACTTCGACAAATTTTATTTCTACTTGGAAAACACTTTGGGATTTATTATAAGAAACTGAAAGAAATTAAAAGTTGATTTTGGGATCTGATGATTCGAATTTTATGGGACTATGGAAATAAGGTATATAAATGTAAATCTTAGAGTAAGAGTTTGATGTATTTTTCTACTTACACCTGTGCCAAAGAAAATTAGAAGCCATTGTTTTTCTATTTTTCCTTCTTTTCCTTTCATTTTTTTCTTGAACCTTCATTTTTTTCTTCTCTGAACTTTTAGTTTTTCAGTTTTTTTTAATGTTTATCTTTTAATTTGTACTTTTTAAAGAATCAATATAGTTATATATTTAAAAGGAATGTATTCAATAATTATTGGTAAAGATATTGAGAATTATAAGGTAACAAAAATGAGATAATGAATTCCACAGTCCCATGCCCTCAGGATTTTTAAGCAGCATGGCCTTGATTGTCCAAGGGTTGCTAGGGGTCATCGGCTACTACTGATGTTGCAAGTCAAGGTGACTGTAATGTTACCTTGCTCCATTGCCTCATAGAATACCTCAACCCATAGGCTGATTTGGACAATTACCAAATAATTTTCAAATAATATGATTTTCCTCAGCCTCTTCTCTCACGTGATACACAAGCCCCTCAAAGATAGTCATCTCTTTATGATAGAATGTAGTTTCCAGCCAGACTGTGAACAGATGGCAACCAGGAGTAAACCAAGATATTTTGCTGCCCAAGCTAAAACAATCACATCTTCTCACCACTCTAGATTCTGGATGTCTTAAACTTACATAATTGGCAATTGCATCTTATTTCAGCATTGCAGATGGAACAGTTGTCCTCCACTGACGCTGAGGGAATTGACTGGCCTGGGATCATAAACATTTCTCCTAATTTCTCAACACTATTGTGTTCTCATTCCCTTAGGTACAGTAAGCACTGATGATGTTACCTAGTTTGGGTAATGAAATGTCTGCAAAAATACAAGCAAGCTCAGAGAGCACAAAGGGCCCCTCATTTCAACCCTGAGCTGCAGATATTCTCCTTTATTGGTAACATTCTTGTGCATTTTGACCATCTCTGGCTCTACAATCATTCAGCAAAAGTAATTAACTACAGAAGTGATTTGTCACCCTCCAATGTATTAGTGTGGTTGCATAACATATAAGTTGTGTTCTCATTCAGCTGTACCTCTGCATATCTTTCTATCATCTTTAGGGCTCTTTCCATATCCTGGCTTGCATTTACAGTGGTAATCCCCTTCAGTGTTAATGCAGCTCCCCTTGGGACCACAGGTGGAAACATTTCTCTTGCACTCATCAATGTCTGCAAGAAGAAAGTAGTGCTAAATGAAACATGGCAAAATGCCACAACTGATTATGCTAGCATCTTCCAACCTGGGTATTTATTCCCCAGAGGAGAGAGGACTGTAGCTCCAGGAATTCCCCATCCAGCATGGCCACTGAGGATTATAGGAGCTGAGTCCACCTAACTGAGGAAGGCCCAGGTTGGGAAAGCTGTGTCGTAGCAGAGAAGAAACTGTTTACAGCTGCAAAAGGCCAAGCCATTTCCCATGCAAACTCTGCAAAGCAACATGCATATTTGGGACAAAAACTCTGAAGTGGTGAACTGCATGGGCATTGTGGCTGAGGCACCATACTGTGAGCAGAGAAAACTACTTTTATTCATTTTATTTAGATCCTACCGGCAGGACCTAAAACGGGACATAGGCAGGACCTAAAACGGGACATAGGACATAAAACAGGACATAAAGAAGAGAAATACTGACATGAGTCTCATAGATAGTGAAATGTGTGTATTAGTTAGAAGATGAACAAGGAAATGGAAAATGTCAAACCATAAGTTCATCTGTCAGTTGCACATAGGTGTCAAGCTTGAAGCTCTGTTACAAGTAACCACATATGACTCTATGTCTCACTTGTAGCTAATCACAAATGTACTACAGGAAACCTAGATGCTTTGGCATGAAACCTGTGACCTCAATCGATGGAAGGGGGACAAGATATTTAGCTACGGCAGCATAGCAACAGGGGGCTATAAAAAGGGCTGTGATTCAAGTAACCAATCAATGCTAACCAGTTACATTTCCGTGTTTTGCTGTTTCTGAAGAGTATACAGTGGGGCAAAAAAGTATTGAGTCAGCCACCAATTGTGCAAATTCTCCCACTTAAAGAGATGAGAGAGGCCTGTAATTGTCATCATAGGTAGACCTCACCTATGAGAGACAAAATGAGAAATAAATCCAGACAATTACATTGTCTGATTTGGAAATAATTTATTTGCAAATTATGGTGGAAAATAAGTATGTGGTCATCTGGCTCTCACAGACCTGTAACTTCTTCTTTAAGAAGCTCCTCTGTCCTCCACTCATTACCTGTATTAATGGCACCTGTTTGAACTTGTTATCAGTATAAAAGACACCTGTCCACAACCTCAAACAGTCACACTCCAAACTCCACTATGGTGAAGACCGAAGAGCTGTCGAAGGACACCAGAAACAAAATTGTAGACCTGCACCAGGCTGGGAAGACTGAATATGCAATAGGCAAGCAGCTTGATGTGAAGAAATCAACTGTGGTAGCAATAATTAGAAAATGGAAGACATACAAGACCACTGATAATCTCCCTTGATCTGGGGCTCCACGCAAGATCTCACCCCGTGGGGTCAACATGATCACAAGAACGGTGAGCAAAAATCCCAGAACCACATGGGGGGACCTAGTGAATGACCTGCAGAGAGCTGGGACCAACGTAACAAAGGCAACCATCAGTAACACACTACGCCGCCAGGGACTCAGATCCTGCAGTGCCAGATGTGTCCCCCTGCTTAAGCCAGTACATGTCCGGGCCCGTCTGAAGTTTGCTAGAGAGCATTTGGATGATCCAGAAGAGGATTGGGAGAATGTCATATGGTCAGATGAAACCAAAGTAGAACTGTTTGGTAGAAACACAACTTGTCGTGTTTGGAGGAGAGAGAATGCTGAGTTGCAGCCAAAGAACACCATACCTACTGTGAAACATGAGGGTGGCAACATCATGCTTTGGGGCTGTTTCTCTGCAAAGGGACCAGGACGACTGATCTGTGTACAGGAAAGAATGAATGGGGCCATGTATCATGATATTTTGAGTGCAAACCTCCTTCCATCAGCAAGGGCATTGAAGATGAAACGTGGCTGGGTCTTTCAGCATGACAATGATCCCAAACACACCGCCCGGGCAACGAAGGAGTGGCTTCGTAAGAAGCATTTCAAGGTCCTGGAGTGGCCTAGCCAGTCTCCAGATCTCAACCCCATAGAAAACCTTTGGAGGGAGTTGAAAATCCGTGTTGCCCAGCGACATCACTGCTCTAGAGGAGATGTGTATGGAGGAATGGGCCAACATACCAGCAATAGTGTGTGCCAACCTTGTGAAGACTTACAGAAAACGTTTGACCTCTGTCATTGCCAACAAAGGATATATAACAAAGTATTGAGATGAACTTTTGATATTGACCACATACTTATTTTCCACCATAATTTGCAAATAAATTCTTTCCAAATCAGACAATGTGATTGTCTGGATTTGTTTTCTCATTTTGTCTCTCATAGTTGAGGTCTACCTATGATGACAATTACAGGCCTCTCTCATCTTTTTAAGTGGGAGAACTTGCACAATTGGTGGCTGACTCAATACTTTTTTGCCCCATTGTATATGAACTTGTTTTTTTTTATAAGAAGCTGTTCAGATGTGGCTACGAATATATTGTTCTGAACCTTTGCGCAAATAAACCCAACTTCTTTTGATTCCATGGTGAGTCCTGTGATTTTCTGCAACACTATCAATGGGGCAATCCAAAATTTTTATTTTTAAAAAATAAAAAAGCAGCTCCGATTATTATTACTACAACCCAAGGGACCTAGCTGAAGAAGACAGTCTTCACTCTTGAAAACAACTCTTCCCCAGCTTGGGAGCAAGGTGGGAGAAAGGCCTTCTTCTCCCGATTGACCAATGGACTCTGAAAGTGGGTTTCTTTCCTGGTGACCTACATACTCATAGACAGGCACAGAGATAGGTAGCCCTTCAAATGGCCAGACCAGAATAAATGTAGGACTTCAAATATTAAAACTAACATTTCAAACTGCTCTTTCAGAGGGAATAGAACTTTGTCTAACACTAACCCCAAAGTCTAGTTTTCTACTGAATGCCAGTACTTCTGTCTTGTCTGAGCTTATTTTCATCTTGTTCACTTTATCTAGCTCATCCTTACACTCAGACAATGATGAAGGGAACTGGCCATTATTTTTGCAGTTAAATGACAAAGAAGACCAGATCTGAGGGCTGTCAAATAAATTCATTTTGAACATCACTATTTTAAGTAACTGAGAAATCTCCTGCTTAAAAGAGGGACAGAATGCTCAGAAAAAAACCAGCAAGTCCAGTTTTCCAAGTAAACAGAGGTTCAGTTCCAGTCATGGCAGCAACAGATAAAAGAAAGAAATCAGGAGTAACCAAAGCTGAAGTCATTCCCTCATCATCAGGCATGTATTAAAAATGAAAGTGAAAGGATGGGGATGATGACCAAATGACTCTGTGACTATATTTCCCTTTCCTGTACAATAATGAGTATTTTTCAGACTTCCGGTTCCGGGTCGTGGCGCCTCTAGTCGTACAAGGAGACTCGTCTCCTTGTTGGCTAGCCTCCCTCCGTCGGTAGACCCTTATGCGGGTCTAAAGTCCCCCTGAAGGGTGCGATTTCCATCGAGGAGGCTTTGCTCGGCCGCGGAGGAGTGGCGGCTCCTCCAGCTGTCCAGGCCAGACTCTGAGGGCCAATGGAGAAGATCGGCCAGTAAAATGGCTGATCACCTAGCCGCAAGAAACCGCAAGTCACAGAACAGCTAAGCTTTGAACCCACCGTGGTGAATCTGGGTGAGATCTTTCTTTCTTTTCCCTCTCTTTTGCTTTCTCTCTCTCTCTTTTTTTTTTGCCTGTAAGAGCCCTGTTGGAACTATTTCCCTGGCTTGGAAAGGCAGCTTCTATGTGTCTGGGAAGAAAGGCGAACAAAAAGAATAGAATGAAGCCTCAAAAACTATGTTTTCTTTATATAAGTTTATTTTGGGGTACTGGAATAAAATAATTTTTTCCTAAGAACTTTATTATCAGCCTATGTTGGTGTGTTCTTTTTAATATTTCTTCCTCTATTTTTCCCTGAAAAAACAGAAGAAAAGGGATGAGGGAGGAAAAAAGAAAAAAAACGAAATGAAAGATATTTGAAAAAAGATTTTTTAGCTTACTGAGGACATCTACTGGTTAAAAGCTAATATGGCAATTGGAGAGGAGACGATTTCTTTATGAGAAAGTTAATTTGATGAAGTTGAACAACTTTTACAAAATGGAGCTACACTCACATTTAAACTGCAAACTTATTTTGGAAAAGATCTATGAGAACTAGAGTTTCTTCTTCAAACTCCAAAAATTGACTTTCAGACTATACCTGATTTTTCTATAAAACAGATTACACAAGGCGAGGACTTAACTGAAAATAAAGAGAACTTGATTTTGCCTTATAAACAATTTACTTATGATGCTGAGAACCAGAAAAAGCAAAGACTGGGACTTCAAATCTTAAAGCAACAAGTTTTTATGGTTAAGAAAATCAGAGGGCCAGTGGAAGTTGATAAGAAGGGGGAAGAGTAGGACGGAGATAGAGAAGGAGGAGGAAAGTAGAAAGAAAGTAGAAGAAAGTTGGTAAGAGGGGGGATGAGTAAGGAGGGTGGAGTATAGAGAAGTAGAGAAGGAGGGAGGAAAGTAGGTAGTTAGTTGGTAAGTGAGGGGGGAAGGTTAGGGTCAGGGGGATGTGGTGGTGGGGGTACCGAGCAGTAATGTTAATTGTTTGGTATGATTATTTTCAGTTGAGTTATTAGTATTAGATGTATTGAAAAATGTACTTATGTTTTGTTTATGGATGATTGTTTATTTTAACACTATGATTTGATTTGAGTAGTTTCTTCTTTCTGTAAAAATTAAAAAAAACTAATAAAATATATTTTCAAAAAAAGAAAAAGAAAATCAGAGGGCCAATGCAAAGATCAAGATGGCTCTTACTGATCCAAATACTACTACAAGCAATAAAAAAAGACTTATCAGCTGGAAGAGAAGCCTTGCTATGGAAACCCACTTGGCATTTGAAAAAACCTAGAATAAGACTAGAGTCAGATGTGCGATTAATGGAAGATATATAAGACTTACTTATATGAAAATTACTGATGATTTATTTGTTTGATGACTAATGAATTGAAATAATCTAAAGTTTGATGTTATGTGGTCAGTTTAAAGAGATTGATTGATGGATTAGACAGTTTTAGAATAGATTACTATTTCAATTTAAAAAGGAGATATTTTTAGGTAATGGATTAAAGGTAATTCAGAATCATGGATTGATTTTAGGATTAAGATTGTGAGTTAGAAGTAAGAGAAAAAGGGGCGATTCATGAAATATATATTAAATGGATTAAGAATATGTTTGTTCTTTTTTTTCTTTCTTTAGGACAATAGGGTTACTTGCAAGAAATTTATTATGTAAATTTGAGTTAATCAAATAAGATGATTTGTTTGTTTGATAAGATGGATGTTATTAGTTATGATAATTAATTGAATTCTGTTTAATGGATCGAAAGGACTTAAGGTTTGATTTTCTCTTGCTAGTAAAAAGAAATTGATTAATTGATAGACTAGATATGTATAGGATAGACTAATACTTTATTTTAATTAAGGGATATTAGTGGAAGAATTAGATGAAATTTATGAAAAAATTAAGGAACTAGAATATATTTGGAAGGGATACTCAAACTGATAAGGTTTACATTTAAAGTTAATTTGACTATGGTAGTATAAATTTCTAAAAGTTTTAAAAACAGGTATATGTTGATTAAATTTAAGCTAGACTGAACTACTTTTAATAAGTTATGCTATCTAAGACAGGGGTTCTCAACCTTGGCAACTTTAAGACTTGTGGACTTCAACTCCCAGAATTCCTCAGCCAGAACCCCTGATCTAAGAGAGTAAGAGAGGGAATACTAGATGTATTGATTGAAATATGTATAAATGTGTTGGTTTTGGATGTTTGTTTGCCCTAACACCACGGTGTGCCTTGAGCATTTTTTTCCTGTAAAAATTAAAAAACCAATAACATTTAAAAAAAATGAGTACTTTTCATTCCGTTCATTGCAAATCCAAAGAAAATGGATAACTGTGTGGGGAACAATGCACGCGCAGCAAACTGCCATGCTTCCCCCCCCCCCCACAAACCTCATAACCTTTTGATACCCTCTGTCCTAATGAAACAGCCAAAAGGTCATCCCCTTTTGACTTAATGCCTCACCTACCTAACTTCCTATCTCTTCCTGTCTTTGTTAGTTCCTTCTGCTTTTCATCTCCCTGTATTTGTTTTTACCTGGTCTTTGAACAGGTAATATGTTATTAGAAAATAGTTGCTTATATGAAGGAATTTTCCAATGAAGAAACTTTATGTCAGCATCTAATGGTTAAACTTATGAATGTAAAATGTCAGCATTTAATGGTAAAGCCTATGTATGTAACAAGTATATAAGAAGCAATAAACTCAGAGTTTGTCAAGCTGTGTCCTGCAGCTTCAAAGCTGTCCTGCAGCTTTAAACCTCTGCTCAAGACATGCCTGCATCTTTCTCTTACCGGTAGCATCTTTACATCTGACGCCCTGAAACAGGGACAGCCCCCCATGGAGCAACTGGACAGCCCCCCCTTTCAAGGAGCAACTGGGACAGCCCTCCTTTCGAGGAAGCAACAGCCAACTTACTTACCAACGTCTGGAATAGACCTCTCAGTGCACTTTCGTCCTACGGGACCCCTCAATGGTAAGTAAGGGTTGCAATCTATCTCAGCACCAGCAGAAACAGGTACAGGAACTCAGATTCCTGGTACAGGAACTCAGATTCCTGTTACACAAATCAGGCATGAAAGAGCCTGAGGCAGACATAAGGAAGCTGGTGGATGAGGTAGGGAAACATTCCCCTTGATATCCTAAGCACTGGACGCTTAGGTTACGGGATTGGGAAAAGATAGGGCATACTTTACATGAATCTCGGGCTCCAGTACAGGTATTACTTCAATGGCATCAGTGTCATCAAGCAGTGGAAAAATTTGACTCAGATGCTTCAGCAGGGCAACAATTAACTACAAGCCCCACACCTGATTAGGATCAAGTAAAAACTGTCCCTGCGAAAGCATCTTTAATTGGATTTTCAGCTCCTTGTGAAGAGGCTAATTCTTTTGCCTCCTTACGGCCATCATACACCCCCATAAGGAAAATATTAGAGGAACAATCTTGAAGTAGAAAAAATATATATGGGGAATCGTCAGAGGAATTTAAAGAAACAAATTAAATCAAAATGTATTCCTCTGCAATGTGTTTTGAACAATTGGGATGTTTTAAAATTTCAAGTAGCTTTTAAGTTTAACCCTGTCAGACAATGTCTAGTAGTGCTTTGTGTTGATGTGTAGAAGTATAAATAATATTTAACAAGACAACGTTGAAAAACTTTGTAAACCTCCGGTTGGCTAGTTTATCTGATAACAACTAAAACCACGGAAGAAAAAGAAAATTCAAAGAACTGAAAGTAAGTTTTTTTTCTTCCCTTTTCCCCCTTTTAATCTGGCTCTATTCAATTCCCCTTTGTCAGAGGTGAGGAGAGGAGGCTGCTACTTTTCCCTCACCCTTCACACCTTCAATATTCCTTTTAGTCTTTCCCCAATGTCTTTTGAAATTGCTGGGATAAATTGGAAGTAACCATAAATGTTCCCCTCCTTTTTAATTAAAAGGGGAGGCCTGTTTTAGCCTCAAACCCCAAATTGATGTGTGTGTATTTTGTTTATGCATATGGGTGGCCACCCAGAACATTATGCTTGGGCTTGAAATGGTGAGAAAAATAGAAGATGGTTAAAAACCACATATTTGGTTGGAATCATCTCATGATTTTTCTCGCTTCTTGCAGGACAAGCCATATGTCTAAATAAATGTTGTTTTAATAGTATTTGTGTATATATGTTTGTCTGTGTTGTTCTGTGTTATTTCCAAGACCTGGAAGAGGGTCAAAACCCTCTGATAACATCACACAAAGAGGCCTTATTTAAAAATAAATGGTTTGCCTGGAGAAAGTATGAAATGAAATATTTGTATGTGGAATTGTTTATACAAGCAGTTAGAATGAAAGTGAATGAATTAATTTGTTGATAAGTGTTTGCATGAGAAGAATCCCATGGAGAATGTGTGAGAGAATTTATGGAAAATGCATGTGAAGGAGAGAAAACTATTTTTTAGTGGTGAGAAGTTTGTAACAAAAATTTTTCCTGTCTCTTTTGTTTTTCAACAGGCAGTGTTGCTTTAAGAGCAAGAGAGACCGACAGAAAGAAGGGGGGGGGACTGTTCGTTTTAAACTTTTTTTCCCTCTCTGCTTAGAATTCCGGTTTGCGAATGAAGATGAAATTTAATGCCCACTCTTGCAGTTTCAGATTATAAAGTTTTACTCAAAAGAGGAGACAGTAATTGTTGGACAATTTTTTTTGGGGGGGGGGATTGTTGAGTTTAAATTGTTTAGTTAGACCTATATATCTATCAACCAAAAGAAATGACTCTGAATTGTTTTGCTTAGATTTGTAAATGTTTAACCTACTTAATAGAAATTTATTTCCATCTGAATGGTATTTGATTAACTTGGAATTTGACTTATTGACCAAAGGGAAACAACCTGGAGATCTCATTTGTAGTTCTACTTGCAGCACTTACCACAGTTGAGCAAATTAAGTACTCAATTTGTGGACAGAATTCCATATAAGAATTGTCACTTAACACTTTTGATATTTCTTACTAGTAAGCTACTACCGGTATCAGGAGTATTATCTGTGTTAGAAGCGCAAAAAAGTATATTGTATTGAATGGCTTTACTTATCCCATCCCAAAATGTTTTATCTTTTATCCAGGTTGTTGCTGAAACAATAACCTTAGGACACAATCGAGCTTGTCCTTGAAATGGGACTGATTTAATTAATATTGTTCTTCCTATGCCAAAATTTGATTTTCAATTTTATTTTCAGAATAACTTACCTCTTCAGTGTCTTTAACTGACTATTTAGGCTGTATTTCATATCATCTTGCCTACACTGGAGTGCAATCCTCAACACAACGCTCAGAATTATCTGCTGCTATTTTAGCTTTCCACACCTTTTCTCAACAGACTTTGAACTTAATCTCTGACTCTCATTATGTGTGCCAACTTATTTTTAATTTTCCAGGTGCTTACAACACGCCCAGGATCGACCCCAATCTTATGGCTTTGTTTTAACTTTACAGCAGCTATCCTTTGTTTCTCATATATGTATCGGTCCTTTAAGGACTGCCTTCACAAACAAATAAAAAAGGAGGGATCAGAGGTACCTAATTTGGCATAGATAACTCATTAAGTCAATAGTCCTAATAACTTTAAATCAGCTAAATATTTCTTTTAAAAAAACTACTGCCTACCAGTGTTACTTTCAGCAGAAAGCTGTGCTACCTAATCCATTGGTATGTTATCGGCAATTGCCTGATAAAACCTGGTTAGGTCCAATTCCCTTACTAACTTGGGGGCAAGACTACGCCCTGAATTTAAAACCATGCCCTCACAAATGATAAGACTAGAAAAAAAAGTAAGCCTACTTTAGAGTATTCTCAACAAACTTAAAACTTGTCCAAATGGAAAGGCAAAGGAACAAGCAAATATCCATTTTAAGTTTAAAATATACAACATATTCAGTTGCAGGTAAAAAAAATAACATTCAGCTGCTGGGAGCCAATCATAATAATATTCTGACATTTTCTCCAAATGTGCAGTTTAGTAGCATTAAAATAAAAAAGTAGCTTAGATCATTGCCTACTAGCTTAATATTGGCATTGTGTTTGCTCCAATTACATTTAACATATGAAAAAAGTTCCTATTTTAATGTTCCTAGAATGGCCCATTTTCACTTGGCTTGGTTTGGTTGATTCTGAGAGGTAACTCTTGTAGGTCAAGACAGCCATATATCTACATGCAGCAAGTCAGTGGGAAATTCCAGGAAAAGAGCTGAGTTTGGAGAGTACCTCCAAAATAAGAGTACATAAACCGCAGGCCCTAAGGCAGTGATGGCGAATCTTTTAGAGGCTGAGTGCCCAAACTGCAACCCAAAACCCACTTATATATCTTCAGGTGCCGGGTGGGTGTGGCCCATTGGGTGGGTGTGGCCCATTGGGTGGGTGTGGCCCATTGGGTGGGTGTGACCCATTGGGTGGGCGTGGCTGCGCTGGTAACGGCAGACTGGGTGGGACTAAAAAGTTCAATCAATCAATTCCAACTTTGCGAGATCTTTTTTTTTCCTGTGAGAAGTTGAAATTGATTGAACCCTTTTTTTGGGGGGGGGGAGCACATGGCGGTGGAGGCCTAAAGCAGAAAGGTTTTATAAAACCCAGCTGAAGGCCTAGGACTGGGGCGACAGCACGCGTGCCCACAGAGAGGGCTCTGCGTGTCACTTGTGGCACGTGTGCCATAGATTCGCCCCCATGGTCCTAAGGGGTGCAAAGAGCTCACAAAAATCTTTTGGCCCTTTTATAAATCACCATCAAATTATAATTTTTAACAGAACAAAAAAAGGAAGTGAGTAGGCACATGCAAAGCATTGTGTTAATTTGTAACAATTATTTTAATTAGTTGAAGATCAATTAAATCAGATTTAGATTTTGTCTTGGTTTGCATACTTTTTGGAGTGCAATCCACAGCAGATCAAAAGCTTACTGAACAATTGGTTGGGCCCACTACCAAATCGCAAGGAGTCACTGATGGTCAGAAACAGATATTGACAAGCTTGGTTACATGGCCATACATGGGTACAAATACAGGATAATCCCAAATGTTTGAAGCAGTGCAAAAAAAAAAAAAAAGGTGTTGGTGGGGAAAATACAGATGTCAGGACAGCAAGTGAACTTCATTCTCTTTGGCTATGATGCAAGAAACTCTTTCCTTTCAGTGCTGGGTGGAAAGACATAAGTTTATTGAGAGTTTACCACTGCCATTTCCAGTTCCACAACAGTGTAACATTACAGACTTCTGCCTTTGCAATAACTCTCTGGTCATACGCTATCAGTGCATTGCCTGGAGTAAGATCATGTGCCATGCATAAAGAAGTAAGAGCTCCAGAAAGCACTTACCTTCACAATGATCTTCATTCATATTCTTGAATTCACTTCCCCCTTTAGGTAAGTAAAATCCTGATTTGCACTCGCAATAGAAGTCTGCACAGTCTCTCTTACATATACCATGTATTCCACACTGTTCATTTTCACAGGTACCATCAACTAGAAGAAGACCATTCAGGAAAAGAAATAATTTGACATCAGAAATACATTTCTTCACTGGGTTTAAAAATAGACACCAATCTCAAGAGGCAGAACAGGAGTCTAATCAATCTGTACCGGTAGAATCAGACTGAGAAAAAATTTGAGGGATATCTTCCCATTAATACAGGGTGCATCCACATTGCCAGGATGGGAAAAAATTCTCCCTTTTTTGTTTTTATAGCATGTTTTTTTCCAAATTAGAAATAAGAGAGTTTGATCTTTGCCATATGAACCCTGTTGCCCAATCATTACACTGGCCAATACGTTTTTTTCAAAGGGTTTGCTTCCTGAAAAATTATAATTGATAATGAGATACAAATCCCTTCAAATTGGACACAAATATAATTTCAGATTGATATCAAATTAACTTTTAATGACTATAATCCAGGGGTTCCCAACCGGGGGTGTGAGACGATATTCCTGGGGGTGCGAAAACTTCTGCATAGTGTATATGTGTAATTCATTGCCATGATTTTGAACTTTTGTAAGGGGTGCGAGAATATATCAGAAGCATTCTAGGGGTGCAGGGTATAGGAAAGGTTGGGAACCAGTGCTATAATGTATGTTTCTGACATGCTGCATGAGCTCAAATTTGTTTGTACTCAGTGTCTGATGCATCTCACTGTAGTTTCCAACAATAGTCAGCCAGCACTGATGAATTTTAGTTGCCCTAAATACTGTTTTTCCATTGTAGTAATGTCCAACTGTAGTAATGTCCTAATGTTCTTCATCTAGTTTTTTGGAAAAGAAGCCCAAGTGAGAATGCAAAAAATGAATCTTCATGGTCTTGTATGCTGTAAGAAGTTTGACAACCAACTGGATTTAGTTTAGTGCTCTGTAGTTGCCACTAAGAAAATTCTCAACAACATCCTTGAATGCCTTTCAGGAAATTTTTTGTGGCCCCACTAACAGATCTTCAAACCACCTGTCATTGATGATGTATCTGAACTGTGGACCAAAAAGAGTGCCTTCCTTGATCTTGGAATCAGTTATTGTTGGAAATATCTGTCTCAGATAACAAAGACTTTCACCTTCTTTATCACTTTCACAAATTTTTTCATCAGTCTGAGTTTTTTTGGGAAGCAGAGGCAAAAATACCTTTATTGGGTCAACAAGTGGTTCATTTGCCATATTTTTCTGTCCTAGAAACAAATTCTATTAGAGTGACATTTCTTTCTAATGTAATGCAACTCTCTTGCACGGCTGTCCCATATGCATATGTAACAACGGTACTTAGAATATCAGGAGTCCCTTCCAAGCAGCCGAGTCCCTACTTTTACACCTCCACAGCTATTCCAGTTATATAGTATACTGGATGTGCTTCAGCAACAATTTTATGTTTTTCTATGTTTCTTTCATGCGGGTAGCATAGCCAACAGATACTGAAGGGTGCACATTGCCACTGTGTAAAAACAGATGATTTCTATAAAATGATACATGATGTGGCAAATTACAGGTTATTTTCATGATTAGCAACCAAAATTCTATAAGATGCATCCAAAAGTGTTCAGGAAGCAAATTCTTTGTTGTCCAGTTTTATAACGTTGTGAAATGTTTGGATTATGTACAGTTATTCTGACCAGGCAGAACTAACATTGGCCACTTCCTATTTTGAGTGTTAGAGACCAAAGTTAAGGTACCATCACCATATTTTAAAGCAGGAGTCCCCAACCTATGGGCCACGACCCACTAGCAGTCCATGACCTATTCCCAACCAGGCTGTGGAGTGGCCGGCTGCTGCGCGCATGTGTCACGGGGGCACATGGCCCCACTCACCCGAGTGTCGTGGATGCTTGGGGCTTCATTCACGTGAGCGTCACGGGGGCTCCCAGCTTCACTCATGCAAGCATTGCTGGCACTCTCAGTTTCACTTGTCCACGCATGCTCACATGCCTGCCCCTCCCACAAAACCATCCCCTGTTTCCCCCCTCCCCCCTGCTCCAGGCCACCAATCTGGACAGGTTGGGGAACTCCGTTCTAAAGAACTGTTTTTGTTTCCATCCTATCCTAACAAAACCCTCTTTAAGCTGATGAGAGACAATAGGAAAAAACAATCCCATTTTAATTGACCCGTGCATAGAATATCTTCAATTCAGTCTCCAAAAACTACAAGCTGTGTGTGTGTGGGGGTGGTGATAAAAAATCTGCAGATTGTAATCATGATGCTGGCAACAGTTTGTCATTGTTGTCCTCCCCCTAACTTTAGCTCACTCCCTTATGGAAAACAAGAAGTCAATTACCACAACATTTTTCAGTATCGCCAATGCACAGCTTATATCCTTTCATGCAGTTTTCTTCTTTAGGGTAGGTCTTGCAAACTTTCCAAAATATACAGAGGGAAGAAAGGCATTAGTTAGAACACATCCATGCCGTAGGCCATGCTATATCACGCTTCCTCCAAACTAGATTCTTTCTTTAGTAATAACTAATATTTCTGGCAGATTCTCAAACTGTAATTCCAATTCAACTGTAATTTTTAAAAGGGAATACAGATTAATCAATAGATACATAGGACATTACATAAGTATACGCCAAATAATTTAGTTCCAATCAATTTCAATTCAATCAAATTTAGGTTTTCTCCTAGTTTTATCTACACTTTGGAGTGAAAACTGCAGCAAATGAAAAGCCCAGTGGGCAATTGTTTCCTAAAATGGATGTATTAAGGAGCCACTGACGGTCAGAAATAAACATTAACAAACAGGCTTTCAGAGACTTAATTGGTTTAAGGCACATGGTAACTCTTTTTGTTTATGTGCTGTCAAAATACGAAGGAAGCAATAATTACCATGTTTAAAGAATGAAAGGCTACATAGAAAGCACTTACATATACAGTCATTTTCACTGATATTCTTGAAAGTTTTTTCTTTATTTGATTTTCTCCAAAAATCCCTTTGGCAAGAGCAGCTGTAATTCCCAGAGACATTCTCACACGAAGCATTTTTTCCACAGAGATTTAGACAATTATTGCCAACTATAAGAAGAACAAAAGAACATTGGGGGGGGGGGAGAAATCAGATTATTTTCAAAGTGTTTTTTTTTTAAATGACCAATCTGTGGAGGGGAGAAAAGAAATGAAAAAAAGTGTGCCTTGATGCTGAAACCATGTGGTCTGCGGAGTCAAACAGAGAAGAAACTTGGATGAATATTTTTCCATCACTCCATGTATGTAGCTACTGATCAATTCAAGATGCGTATACAGTAGCCTGTGGGATGGGGAAATATTGTCCCATTTTTCTTTTCATAGAGTGCTGAAATAAGAGACTGATTACAAGTAGTCCACATTCAAGATTACAATGACCAAAGTGACTTATGACCATTGCAGTGTGACTTTTCGCACTTATGACTGTTGAGAGCATCCTGGTGGACACATGGTGGCTGAAATGTGGCCATAAGTCAAGGACTACCTGTATTGCATATTAAAGTTCGTGCAAAACTAACAACACTGGCAATCTCCTGTTTTCAGCTGACAAATGGAATCTTAGAAATAAAAGCTAAAATACCATTTCCTTATTCTAATAGGTGAGAATTTATTTTTTATTTTTTATTTTTCATCTTTTGCTGCTGCTGCTGCCGCTCTCTCTAACAATATTTTTTTTTGTACACACCCAACCCAGCCTCCTGGGTTAGTTGAAGAAATCTTACAGATAGAAAGATGTCCCATGCCTGCAATGTTTTTCATCATTGCCCAGGCAAGCCTGATATCCTGAGTCATATACCTGCATCCGATTTGCTGCAATAGTTGCAATTTGTTTAGACTATACAGAGCTAAGAGCAACATCAGTGAGAAGCAATCAATGCTATTTGGCTGTGCTGTAGCGCACATCCTCCAAACTGGATCCAACTCTACCTCCCTCCCTTTCATCTCAGTCTTGGACAGAAGACATTATGATAGGAGCTATAATTCTGTAAATTTATTTCTGTTGTCTAGGATTTTAAGATAATTTTCTTGAGTGTTATAATTTGAAATAAATTGACTGTCTTGGCATTCAATGCTTCATGAATGCCTAAAATGTCCGGCAGATCCTGAAAATGTGTTTTGGGTAACAAAAGTAAAATTTAGTGTGTAAAAAATCCCTCAGTCATTTGAAAGTACATGGTTCATAGTTCTACTCTAAAGAGATCCAAGTTTATCTAAGTCATCCCTTAAAAGCAAATTTGTTTCAAAAGTATATTTCCAAATAGGCTAGCAAATATCTACCCTCACTTTTAACAGTTTTGTTGTGATTTCTGCATTAACTCTTAAGATTTAATTACAACATGGTAATTGTATCCAGCTCTTATTATTTCATATTGATTTATGCTGTCTTCCCATCTCTAAATGGCTTTAGGCATATTCCAAAATTATGTCTTACTTGCACAAAGTATTGCTAATTTATAAGGTGGAGGCTGTACTTAGAATGCAGCAGAGTTCTGAAATTAACTACCTGTGCATAAACAGGATGATATGGGGCGTTGTCTTACCTGAACGCCTTTTCTCAGCACGGAGATGGAGAATCCACCAATGGGTTTAGACTGTATTCCTGCCCAATCAGATCAAGTCAGCCAAAGCTGCCACGCCTGTCCTGGACCATAGAGATCCCAGTTTTGACGCGAGCGTAGCCATTGACTGACAGCTAATGCTAACCCTAGGTCTAAGTGACCTACCAGGGTGGGAGTGGATTCTCCATCTCCATGCTGAGAAAAGGCGTTCAGGTAAGACAACGCCCCTTCTCCAGCACTTGGAGATGGAGAATCCACCAATGGGACATACCAAAGCCTACTGTCCCTTAGGGTGGGAAGCAGACTGGTCCGGTGTGGCACTTTGGTGAATAACCTGTTGGAGAACTCTCCTGCCAAAGGAAGCCTCAGCCAAGGCAAACCTATCAATTTTGTAGTGCCGAATGAAAGGGGATGGCGAAGCCCATGTGGCTGCCCTGCATACCTCCTCAATAGGCGCCTGTGTGGACCAGGCCGCAGAGGTAGCTGCACTTCGTGTGGAATGGGCCGTGACCCGTCGTGGGATTGGCAATGTTTCCGCCTGATATGCCCCGGCAATGCACGCCCTGATCCACCTGCCAATTGTGGAAGAGGAGACCTCCCGACCTTTGGAGGAAGAATGGAAGGATATGAACAGGGCTTCGGATTTGCGGAATTCCGCTATCCGTGAAATATAGTACCTAAGCGCTCTATGGACGTCCAAGCTCTGCCATTGTCACTCCCGAGCGTGCGATGGATTAGGGCAAAAATCTGGTAATACTATGTCCTGTGACCTATGGAATAGAGAATTTACCTTCGGTACGAAGGTGGGGTCGAGTCGTAGGATCACTCTATCCTGATGGAACATGCACAAGTCATCCCTGACTTAAAGCGCTGCCAATTCGGAGATGCGCCGTGCGGACATGATTGCCACCAGGAATGCCACTTTGTGGGACAGGTAACGCACGTCGCATGTTGCTAGGGGTTCGAAGGGCCGCTTAGTGAGGGCCCGAAGGACCCGTGGTAATTCCCACGAAGGGTACCTGTGTACGGTAGGGGGTCTGGCATTGGAGGCCCCTTTAAGGAATGATCGGGGGTGGTGGCTCAGGGTTCCCGCTGAGTTGCATGTGAGAACCGTTGCCAGCGCTGCAATCTGTCTGCGCAGTGTGTTTGGGGCCAGGCCCCTGTCAAGCCCGGCTAACAAGTAGTCCAGGATATGGGAAATTGTGAGCTCCGAAAGCGACAGCTGTCGTCCAGAGCACCATAATCGGAAGTTTTTCCATGAGACCTCGTAGATGTGGTTGGTGGAAGGGTGACGAGAGGCCTGAATTATCGTGATGACCCCCGGGGAACAGAGCTCCCTTGCTAAGATCGAGCGCTCAAGTGCCAGACGGCTAACTGGAGCCACTGGGGATCTGGGTGGAGAATGACTCCCTGACTGAGTGAGATCCGTTCCAGGGGAATCCTCCAATGCTCCGCGAGGGAGAGACTCATCAGGTTGGCGAACCAAGGTCTCCTTGGCCAGTAGGGGGCCACCAGGAGTACCTCTGCCCATTCCCGGAGGAGCTTGCGTATCACTGCCGGGAGGAGGGGTAGGGGGGAAAGGTGTAAAGCAGGCCCTGGGGCCACGGGCTCCGGAGAGCGTCCGTCTATTCCGCCCCTATGGCTGGGAATTGGGAGAAGAAGCGAGGCAGCTGAGTGTTGAGCGGGGATGCAAAGAGGTCCACCCACGGCAATCCGAAATGGTGACAAATTTCTTTGAAGATCCTCGGGTGAATACGCCACTCCGAGTGATCCACAATTGTTCTGCTCAGGAAGTCGGCCTGAGTGTTCGCTTCCCCTGATATGTGATCGGCCTTGATGGAGGCTAGGTTGTGTTCTGCCCAGGTTCCCAGTAGGAGAGCCTCGGCCAAAAGGCTCCGGGACCGGGTGCCCCCCTGGCAGTTTATGTGAGCCTTGGCTGCCACATTGTCGGTGAGGACCAGGACGTGGTGGCGCGCCGCTCGGCCTCGAAAGTGACGGAGGGCTAGGTGGATAGCCCGTAGTTCGAGCCAATTGATGTTGTGTTGGAGGTCCGACTTGGACCACCAGCCCTGTGCCCACTGTGAGCGAAGGTGCGCTCCCCAGCTGAAGAGGCTGGTGTCCATCATGAGTACTATCTGGTCCGGCTCCTTGAAGCATGACCCTCTGCATGTCGCTGGTGATAGCCACCAGTTGAGGGATCGTAGTACCTGCTGCGGAAGTTGTACTGTTTGATGGGAAGCGCTGAGGTTCCACCTCTGGAAGGGCAGCATGAACCATTGCAGTTCCCTGGAGTGCAGCCTGGACCATGGCACGATTGCAATGGCCGAGATCATCTTCCCTAACAGCTGGGAGAGACTGGCCAATGTTACGGATCGACTCTTGTGAATCTGGAGGATCGAATGTCCTATGCTGTCCCGGCACTCTTGGATAGGTAGACCCGGCACTCCACGGTGTCTATGATGGCGCCGAGGTGTAGTAATCTTGTTGAAGGAACCAGGTGGCTCTTGGGGAAGTTTACCGAGAACCCGTGGCTCTGAAGCAGCCCTACCACCAGATCTAGGTCCGACAGAGCGGACTGGGAGGATGTGGACTGGATTAGTATGTCGTCCAAGTAGCATTGGACTCTGACCGGTATCATTCTCAGGTGTGCTGCTAGAGCCGCCAGGATCTTGGTGAAGACCCTTGGGGCGGAGGACAGGCCGAATGGAAGCACTCTGTACTGAAAATGGCGTCCCTTGTAAGCGAACCGTAGGAACCGTCGGTGGGCCAGAGAGATCGGGATATGGAGGTACGCCTCCGTGAGGTTGATAGACGTCAGAAGGTCCCCCTTTCTTATGCTTCCCAAGATGGACAGGAGCATTTGCATCTTGAATTTGTGATATGCCAGATGATAATTCAAGCCCTTGAATGGCTCTCCATCCCCCTGACGCCTTTGGGACAACGAAGAGGATGGAGTAGAATCCCTGGCCTCTCTGGCCCAGCGGTACCGGTTCTATGGCCCGTATGTGAAGTAGATGATGAACTGCTTCGTTCATCAACCCTTTCTTTGTTCGGTTCCGGGGGGTTGGACAAGAAAGGAACCGATTTGGGGGGTTGGTGACAAATTCCAAGGAGAGGCCATGACGGATGGTGCTGAGCACCCATGCGTCCGTGGTGGTGGCCTCCCACTGGTGGGCAAACAAGGAGAGCCTGCCCCCGATGGGAGGTCCTGATGGGGTGTCATCTGGTGCACCAGAATGGCCTGTTGTTCCCTCAAAAGGGGCACTTCCCCTGGGGTTGTTGCCTGGGTCTGGGGGCTTGCCTATCAGCCTGTCTCTCTTGTCTGTCTTGTCTGGCTGGAAAGGATTGGAAGGGCTGGGGGTAACTATATCTAGCTCCTGCACGAAAGGGCTGTCGTCGTGGATAGAGTCCGGCGCGCTTGTCCTGTTTTCTGAACAGATGATTAAGGACCTTACGTTTGTCCTTGTTTTCGGTTATGTAGGGGTTCAGGGCATCCCCAAATAACTTGCCCCCCTGATATGGAGCCACTGCTAGCTTCCACTTAGACTTTGCATCGGCTTGCCAATGTTTCAGCCAGAGCATACGTCTGCCAGTGATACTGGATGCCATAGCCCTGGAGGAAAACCTGGCGGCCTGGAGGGTCACATCTGAAGCGTACTCCATGGCCGCCACCAACTTACTGAGGTCTTGATGTGTGCAGAGATCCTCCGCTGGGATCCGGGCTTGGAGTTGCCGGAGCCAACAGAGGGAGGCCCTGCTAAAGAAGGAAGCGGAGGTTGCCGCTCTGATCGCCCATGCGGATGTTTGGTGCGTTCTGCGGTAGGTGGACTCGCAGTTGCGATCCTCAGCTTTGAGGGCCTCAGAGAAATCCCCGGAGATGGCGGTGGATGACACTAGGGGCCGTAGGGGCTCGTCCACAGTGGGCACTTCCAGTGTCTCCTCCAATTTCTTGGCAACACTGTACAACTTCTTGTCCGTGCTACCCGGAATGGGAAGAAAGGCTGGTGATGTCCACTGTCTCCTGATTGCGTTCAGGAACAGGGAGGGGCAAGGGATGTGATGTTGCGTCACGACCGGCTCCACAAAGTTAGGGTCTGCCTCCGAGTCCAGTGGATCGGGGGGTGTTGTCGCCGGGGGTTTAGGTCCCAGGTGGGCGGTGGATGTGGCCTTGCGTAGCAAGGTGATGAAGAAGGAGAAGTTGACTAGCCCACCGAAGGAGGGGGCCTCCGGTGGATCCTCCTCCTCCTTGGACATTGGTATATTCCGTGATCGGCTGATCGAGGTAAGAGTCTTCAGACGCTAGGGATGCCAAAGGAGAGGAAGGGCTATCGTAGGCCTCCGTCTCCAGCTGTTGGCTGTGCCTGTGGGCAGTGGCCACTGGTCTGGAGGTCTGAGCCCCGGCATCCAGGGCTCGATCCACCGCCTGGGCGATGAGTACGGCTAGGCGGTCTTCCGTCAGGAAGGCAGTTTGCTCGCTGGGGTGAGTCCGGCCGCAGTGGGGGTGAATGTGGCCTCGGGGGTCCCTTGAGGAACCCATGTAGCTGGGGCTTGGGCCACGGAATGGAGCTCGCCTGTGCCCAACTGCGCGGGGGAGTGTGAGGGTTCCAAATCCCCCGAGGAGAGGTTGATGGACCCAGGGGAAGGTCTAGGGCTAGGCCCTCAGGCTGGTGTGATGCAAACCTGGCTCTTTTCTGTGCTTTGGCAAACTCCTTTTCCAAGGCCTGGTGTCTCCTCTTGTCCTGCTTGTCTGTTCTTTTGGAAGTCTTGGTGGCAGATCTGACCTTAGATTTGGCTGCCGTCTTGTCAGTGCCTTCCAGACCAGGTTGACCTGATGAGGATGGCAGGGCTCCTGATGAGGCCAGGATGGCCTCCTCCATTCTCCGATAATGCTGGGACACGACAGGGGGCCCCAGGTATCTAGAAAGTATTACACACTGGGTAAGGACAGGCGTACTACAGGGGATGTCTGGAACCTAGGTACAGCCTCTGTGTGGATAAGGACAGGCACACTACTGGGGATGCCTGGAATCCGACTGTGGCTGTGCACGGATAAGGACAGACACACTACTGGGGGTGCCTGGAATCCGGCTTGATATACTGTGGATAAGGACAGGCACACTACAGGGGGCGCCTGGAATCCACGTATAGTTACTCAGATAAGGACAGACCCACTACTGGGGGTGCCTAGAATCCAAGTGGAGCCAATTGTGTCAATGATGACAAGCAGGCAATAGGAGACACCAGACTTAAAAAGGGGAGGGTAAGGTTGTGTGTACAACGGGCCCACCAGACAGGACTGGTCTGGCTATGAGGAGGTTTAGGGAGGCCTGCTGTAGTAGGCCTCGGTTGAATGGGCCCGGCTTGGAACAACAAAATGGCGGCCAGTAATAAGGAGGCCTCAGTGCATGTAGGCCCCAATGGGAGCGGCTGTCGGCTAATGGGCCTGCTCAGGCAGCGCCCGCTTTTGCCGGCTTAATCTCCTGATTAGGATCCTCCTGGGGGGGGCAATGCTTGGGGAGGATCCCCCTCCCCTGCTTCCCCTGTGAGGCTGAGTGCGCCACGTGGTCAAAATGGCGGCCGCTGAGAGCCTCCGCCGCTTCCCCTTCAGGCTCGGGAGAGAATTCCTCAGGGGCAGGAAAACGCTTCTCTCGGCCCCTGCGCTCGGCCGCTAGCCAGCTGATCGGCGCTAGCTCTAGCGCTCGTAAAAGAACCCCCTCCCGGCAATTTGTAGGCGGCCGCGGTTGGAAACGGGATGAAACGGCGAAAGGTGAAGTCATCCCCCCCCGCGCTGATCAACAGAGTACCTCGTGTGGGCCTACTGGCCCACAGAGCTCCAGCGATGTTACGCTGAACTCTGCCTGACTCGTTCTGCCAGGGGAGCTCCTTGGCTGGCTGGGCTAACAGCCGTTAGTCCCAATCCATCTGGGGGCTAAGCTATCGAATGGGGGGGAGGATGGGAGGAAGGGGCCCCTTCCTTGCAAGGCAACTGTTGGGTAGCTTTCCCTCAGTTAAGAAGAGCTGGGCGCAAGGCTCCCAACCCCTTGCTAAAAGGAGGGAATAAGTCTTTGCTAACGACTACTCTACACTACCTTGAAATAGAGAATCCACCAATAACAGACTGTACCTGCCTAGGAGCCACGCTGCATGTCCGTCCTGGGCAAGATCAAGTCAAAAACTGGGATCTCTATGGTCCAGGACGGGCGTGGCAGCTTTGGCTGACTTGATCTGATTGGGCAGGAATGCAGTCTAAACCCATTGGTGGATTCTCCATCTCCAAGTGCTGGAGAACAGGATTTCTTAACTATGTGAATAGCAAACTAAATGTTGGCAAGACAAGGAAGCATCCAACTTCCCTTCCTGTTCAAAATTAAAACTTTTGAGTTAAGAAGTTGCAATTTTGAATGTATTGCAAAAGCAACGCAGGCAGATTTACAATGCCATCTGTTTTTACTGATAGTCCTGTAAAGCATTTTACAAACAGTTTAACCAAGAAATCTTGATAACCTCTGCTGCTGCTTATTTGTGCTGCTGCTTCTGCACAAGGCTTCCTCTCTGATTCTGTGTTATCAACTTTAGCTGACATGCATCTATTTATCACTATTCAGCTTTCACTCTGGTTCCCCAACTTCTTCTTTCCTGTCGCTCTAAGTCAGTGTTTCTCAACCTTGACAATTTTAAGGCATGTGGACTTCAACTCCCAGAATTCCACAGCCAGCAATGTTGAAGTCCACATGCCTTAAAATTGTCAAGGTTGAGAAACACTGCTCTAAGTGGAGATAACCAGTTCCATCCCAACTGTCTGCAGAAGTCCATGGTTTTCTCCCTTGAAGATGTGTCATGCTTAGGCTCATTGTCATACTTAAGAACATCAAGTATCCTTTTAAAATGTCTAAAACGAAAACTAAATTCCAAGGCTGCATAAATCACATGAACTCATCTGAAAAACCATCCTTTAACAAGACATACTCCCTGTGTTTTTGCTTTTAGCATGTCTTGGTCTGAATGAGCTCCCTTGAATTTTTTTCCTGAATGTGGCTGCACAATAGCTCTTAGCTTTTGGAATTTCTGCATAGTCTACACTACTCAATATTTGGACCTAAAGTACTCTTCTCTACCCTGATGTTATTTAGCAGTCAGTCCAGGTTTGGTATACCTACTCAAGAGAAAGCAGATTTGTTTAATGACAGTGAATTTAAATGAGCTTTCCAATGCTTCCAACCATTTTTTGATCAGGGAGAAGCTTACCTTGATTTTGGAGAAGAACTGACTTGAAAAAGACAATGAGGAGGCCTAAAAAAAAAGAGAGAGAATACAGAGTCAGGGAATGTCTTACTCCACAAACTGACCGTCCCCAATATGGCCCCCTTCGGATCTTCCTCATCCTTTATCTCCAATTTGCAAGGTTAAAGACAGTGAGGTGTAAATAAACTTGGAGGGCACTAAGATTGTACACTAATCTTTGTTCCAAAGACATCAATGCTCTTTATCCACGGTGCCCTGGCTCTTACCTCCTCCCTTCTAAGGTTAGGGAGGCTATTCGGTTCCATCTAGAAGCTCTCACATCAGTTTGTTGGAAATTGACCAATTGCCACAAGCAAATTTATTGTTCCTGGGAAATATCAGCGCTCATTTGAGTTGAATCCCAAACAGATGACAGATATGGGGATTTCACAGATACCAGATCATTTCTCCACATTAGGAGATTATGAATAATGCAGGATCCAAAAAGCTACCCATATGGGCCTTATGTATTGTAACAGATTTTTTTTGTTTTTGTTTTTCTAAAAAGAACCGTCAATTTTAACTGGAGTGGGGGCAGGATAGGGTTGCCTTATATTAGGAAGGAACCCAAATATTCTGCTAGTTACAACCCAAATATTTTTGAAGTAGGGGGTGGTGGTGGTGTTTGTTAGTTCCTCTTGGTGCAATGTTCACTAATGGAAAAATTACTATAGCCTTTGTAGAAGGTTTACGGTGCTTTAATTGAGTATGAAAGATTAATACGAAGAATGGTTGCAGGAATTGGGTATATCTAGTCTAGTGAAAAAGAAGGACTAGGGATAACATGGTAGCAGTCTTCCAATATTTGAAGGGCTATTACCAAGAAGATGGGGTTAACCTGTTCTCCAAAGCACCAGAAGGCAAGAGAAGAAACAATGGATGGAAACTAAACAAGGAGAGAAGCAACCTAGAACTAAGGAGAAATTTCCTGACAGTGAGAACAATCAACTAGTCACAGTGTTTCTCAACCTTGACAATTTTAAGGCATGTGGACTTCAACTCCCAGAATTCCACAGCCAGCGATGCTGCTGTGGAACAGCTTGCCTTCAGAAGTTGTGAGTGGAGGCTTTTAAGAAGAGACTGGACAGCTATTTGTCTGAAATAGTATAGGATCTCCTGTTGGAGCACAGGGCTGGACCAGATGGTCCCTATCCACTCTGATGATGCTCTGTTCTATGTTCTATGGACAATTACTTTACTTGGATGTCAAGACAACTTCCTTCTCCCTACATAATCTTTCTACTAATTTCCATAATTTTTAATACATTTTTAGAGAGAAAATCTATTAAGGATAACATTTGGTATTTGCACAGGTGTGCCCTGCATCAGGACTGTCCATCAGGAAACATCTTCCAAGCCTTGGTTAGGAAACATTATTAGCTACATCCCTTCCTTCTGCAATCTGTTGCCCTTGTGATAAAATAAATACAACTGGCTTGGAATTCTGGGAATTGCAGTCCAGCACAATTGGAAAGCAGCAGACGAAGAAAGACTAAGGTATATTTGTTTACATTAACAAAGCATAAGCAAAAATGCTTCAAGGAAGCTATGATTTTATTTGGGATGGTGGCAGTCTGCTGCTTTTCGTATTTACCATTTGGACTTTAATGTTTACAAAAAAGTTTGCTACGATGTTTTCATTTCTTTGTTTCTATCATACATTTCTTCAATAAGTCAGTCAACCAAGCACTATATACATAATTTCCCGAATCCATGCATATCATTCTTCCAAATATTTAAAATTTACAGATGACCACTATGAAAGCATTGTTCCATTTCTAAAAAGCATTTTCTAGTCTCTGCCAGCAGGGCACTTTTTTCCCCATTTGGATGTAAAATGCATTTAAAGCACACCATGGCTTGCAACATGCTTCCTGCATGTTCTCAGACATTCTTCTTCTTTATTATTTCCCAAGTTCTGTTACTCAGTTTTTAAGTGTGCAAAAACTTTGAGCACCCTCTCAAAACTGAGTACATATGGCTCTATTTGCAATTTCCCCAATGAAGAAAGACTCTGGGTGGTAAACACTGACCTGAGAATAAAATGATCAAAATAAAAATGCACTAACTATGTTATTGCTCCTCTTGGTTCATAATACTAGCCCATTTTCTCCCTCAGTCAACTCACTTATATGTATGAACTAGCAGCACACAATTTGGAATAACTAAGGCAGTTATAAATTAGCCAATCCCCTCCCAGCTGCCCCAAAGAGATAATTTCCTGTATTTTTTTCCCCCTGAGAATTTTAAAGAGACCACTTTAAATTAAAATAAAAAAACCAAAAAACTGTGTTTAGTCACCTCCACTTTGTTTACCTCCTTTTCACAGCCATGGTGGCCACAAGGGATGTGAAAACTAAAGTGATGTTGTGTACTCTAATTTTCTCTCCATCATAGCAGGAAGGAAGCTGGCTTTAACTTCTCAAGGTTGATCGATGATTATGGTGTTCACATGACATGTTACCCACCAGCCCAAGACACATGGGAACATTTCAGTTCATTCTGGATCCTGGCCTCGTTCTGTAACTTAAGTCACAGTATTGGCACAATGTTTTTATGCTACGGTATCATCAAGTTTCTGTAACATAGTTTAAAAAAGCCCTCTTCATTAAATCTTCTCATTAATCTCAGTCTCTAAAACAGTGGTTCTCAACCTTGGGGTCGCGACCCCATTTGGGGTCGCGAGACCATTTCGCAGGGGTCGCTGGGCACCGCCGGCCGCCATTTTGTTTTTTTTATTTTTATTTTTTTAATTTTTTTTAATTTTTTTAAATTTTTTTATTTTTTTGGCGTGCGCGCGCCGCGCACGCTCAGATCCGCCCGTCACGCCGGAAAAAAAAATAAAAAAAAATAAAAAAAAATAATAAAAAAACCAAAATGGCGGCCCGCGACGGGCGGATGTGCGCATGCGTGGCACGTGCGACGGGCCAATCCACGCATGCGCAGATCCGCCCATCGCGGCCGCCATTTTTTTTTTATTTTTAAAAAAAAAATTTTAAAAAAAATTTAAAAAAAAAACAAAATGGCGGCCCGTGACGGGCGGATGCGCGCATGCGTGGCGCGTGCGACGGGCCGATCCGTGCATGCGCAGATCTGCCTGTCCCGGCCGCCATTTTGTTTTTGTTTTTTTTTATTTTTTAAAAAAAAATTTAAATTTTTTTTGCACGCGCGCGCACACGCACACGCCCCCGGGTCGGGGTCGCGGCATGCATGGGCGGGGCAAGTGGGGTCTCAACCTCAGAAAGGTTGAGAACCACTGCTCTAAAAGGTTTGCCATTACTGTGCTACCCTGTTTTCAGCAACGATGGAATCTTCTTAGCTCCTTAAATTCTGTTCAGAGTTTCCCCTCCCACGGTGAAGCAAGGAAATTTTGGGCTAAGATACACACTTGGTTAGAAAAAATGTCATTGCATTTATTGACAGCAGCGAGGATTGTATTTTCTCAGCATTGGAAGAAGGAAGAAGCACCATCAGATGAAGAGATAATTAAGAAGATATTGGACTGCGCTGAAATGGACAGACTCGCTGAGGATTAAAGAAAAAGAAAGTACAGAATATTTTCAAATACGAAATTTATTTTATCAATGGCTGGAAAAACGGTGTAGAGACTAGGAATATAATTTGTGTTGTTAAGCAAAACAAAAAGTAACCCAGACAACGTGATGTTTATTAAGCACTAATGAAATGTAATAGAAAACAAACAAATAAATAAAAACTTTCCCTTCCCCCAAGAACAGGTAGAGAGTTCTTTGCTTCACTAGCTTGCTTTTGTCAGCTGAATTTTTTGTTGTGACTGGCGCAGTCATAACATACTTTAAAAATTCCAAATATTGTATGCCGAACAGACTATAAAGTTAAGCCTTGCCCAAATCTACCTGACTGCCCTTTAACACCATCTGAGACATTTCCCTGAAAAATATGGATTTTTAAAAGCATGACTAACATTATTCAGGCTCATATGGAATAACCTCAGTATCTCAGGGCACTTCTATATGATCCACCCATCTGCCTACAAAGCCCTCTGAAGCTTTTTTAAAATGCACTGGAGATTGACCCAGACTGCTCTTATTTTCAGAATCTGACTAAACGGAAAACATGAATGTAGATCAGGGGTTCTCAACCTTGGCAACTTCAAGACTTGTGGACTTCAACTCCCAGAATTCCTCAGCCAGCAAAGCTGAAGTCCACAAGTCTTGAAGTTGCCAAGGTTGAGAACCCCTGATGTAGATGTTTCTTATGCATTTGTGTGCCTTGAGTTTGCAGAGCGCCACTGGTTTCCTCTTTTGACCAAAATCAAAGATAACAAATTGCTAACATTTCTTTCTGTTTTTGTGTTTGCCATGGTGACGGGCTTCTGTTATTTTCAAAATGCCCAACGTTGATAGAGCAACAAGTCTATTTTGCCCTGATCATGCCAGCTCACTCTGTCTGTGTTCCCAGGAGCTGGGAGGCTGGCAAAGCTCAATTTCCTTTCAGTGGAAAGCCAGAATGATTTTTCCAACACAAGGCAACCTTATTTTAAACTCTTTCCCATTTCTGGAGCACCAGTAATGGGATACAACAAAAATGCCGGCGGTTGCAAGCCTCAAGGCACCAAATCACGAGATTAATAGCATATGTGTGAGAGTGAGATATTATCTCTCAATGTGCCATTCTTTTGCAATATATTAAACTGGCCCAGTTTTTGCCTTTGTCTTTTGACTCTGAAATAATGCCTCAAATATTTTACCACTAACTTCACGGCATCCCTCATTGTGAAAGCTCAATAGAGGAAGTTGCAGTGGCAATTATAGTCACTCCTTTTCTATAGAAACTTTTAAAGAAAAAAGAAAGTCAAGAACCAAACGATGATGCTTCAGATGTACAGTCTGATGCCTAATTTACATGCTAATCTGTCACAAGAGACATGTATATAAGACAGGTAATTTTGCTTTCAGAATTCTCTACCCTTGGTCTGTGAAATAGTTCGTCTCTTTCTTTGTTCTGAGAAACTCAGGGGTTTGGATACAGAATTCTTAAATGTGTAGGTGATTGTTTACACAAAAATTGCAACAGTTGATACTTTCCTTTCCAAATAATATCTGAAACCATAAAGACACATTTACCACGTTAACCAAAATAAGATTATTTTTATCTTTTCTTTAGAGACATAATGTTTCTGTTAACCACTCTGCTTCCTTGATCATTTCTATAAGCTACCAAACTATTTTCTTCTTACATGCAGCATAGCCAGTCCTGCTTTTCAATATCTAAAGATCTCCTTATGAAAACTCCTACTTTCATTGTTCTGGAAACTTAATGGCTCCTGACTTGACTTTTAACAGTATAATAATCCCTGTCTTCTAATAAAAGAACCAAATTTGCTGAATCTTACAAAATAAGATAATAGCACCACCGATATGCCTGAAACAGATATTTTTTTTAGTTTCAAGCTTGAAATAAGTTTACACCTTTCAACCATTATGTCAATAAGACTCATTTTTTTTCAAATTCCATTGGAATAAAACACAAAACTGAATGTTCCAGCGGAGTAAAATTCAGCATTCTACTTTAAGGTATAATGCACCTTCCTCTTTTGTTTTTCATATATACTACTTAGCATTATATAAAATCAGCCATGGGACCAATTTAAAAATAAATAAACATTTTAAAAACCTTACACCAAATAATAAAAGCAGCAGTTAAACGTGTTTTTGTAGCCTGCTTTGCAAACACTCTCAGAACTAATCTAAGGAAAAAAGCCAGTATTAGAAATAAATTCACTTCAATCAGTCTTTAACAATATAATAACACAAAAGCACTTTAGTCTGCTTATTGGCTTGAGTCTCTAATATATTTGCATACTGCACTTTTTTCTATTTGGCAGTCTGCCTGCTTATCTCAGTGAACAAATCAACATAGCATATTTGATTGTCCACCTGAAAATAGAGCATTCACACATGCAGAGATCGTCACTTGGGATCGTCACATTACAGTATAAATCCTGAACCGTAAAGTCTCCATAGACAGCGCTTAAAAACAACAATTCATTTGTATATCGGGCCTCACATTTTTTTTTAATGTTTTGCTAGTTGGGCATATACATGGAAGTTAGACAGTAGATGGATTTTAGTGGTCTGAGAATGAGGGAGTGTTATCTTTATTCTCTGGGTATTCTTCCAGTGGCAGGAGTTACGCAAATTGCTTCATCACATACTTTGAAGCACGCCTGCTGCTTGGGATGCTGGTTGATTGTCACAAGGAACTACTGCTGAATTTGGCTAGACCTGAATGTTGATAACTTAGAATATAGCAGATTAGACTGCTCAATTTCTTCTATCTTGAAGGGGTAGCAGAAAAATATTGTATTTTGCAATATCCAAACAAGAACTAGCAGATGTCATTTTTCTTCTCCTTGATAAAGAACCAAAGGCTGGGAGGAGATGTGCTTGCTAGGAAGAAGCTGGGACTTGATTGCAGCTATTGGACTATTTTGTTCCACATACTAGCCCAGGGGTTCTCAACCTTGGCAACTTTAAGACTTGTGGACTTCAACTCCCAGAATTCCTCAGCCAGCTTTGGAATTCTGGGAGTTCAAGTCCACAAGTCCACAAGTCTTAAAGTTGCCAAGGTTGAGAACCCCTGTACTAGCCTCTCCTTTTCTCTGCTGAGGGCATTTCAGCCTATACTCCCCTTCAGCCTTGTTTCACCCAAACTTACCAAACTAAATTGACACTTTGAGGCAGTACACAACAGTCCCAATGCTTTGGCCTACCTTGGAATCCAACTGGTTCTTGCATATCCATGGCTTTTACAAGAAAGTGGCTGGGGGTAATTCTTGGTTTGACCCAACAATAAAGCTAAGTATAATCAATACATGCACAATAAAGCTGAGTAAACATCAGCATATTGCTGGCACCTCACTTCTTCCATGACATGTCCCTTTCTTAGTAAGTGCTTGAGTAAGACTCCTTGACCTTTTGGTGCAAGTTGCCTACTGAAATTTCTCAAACAAAAATAAGCCTAAGCAATAGATCACTGCCATTTTCCTGAATGATTTATTTATTTCTGCCTTGCCTTGAAATTTTGGCCATTTTAAATGAGAAAGAAATAGGATGTTTTCTTGGCAAGTTCTTTTTAGGACAACACTGACAGTGTAATTAATCTGATGTTCCCACTCTTCTTTGGATTGCTACACACCTTCCGCAGAAAAGGAGAAAGATGTTACTTCTCTATGGAAAGCAGTGGCAAGAGCAAGAATGAAGTAAGAGGAAGTATGAGTGATTCCATCTTTCATGGTCACCAATTCCATTAGAGGGTTAAAGGATTATTTTTCATTAGAATAGATATTTGAAATAGCAATAGCACTTAGACTTATATACCATTCCATAGTGCTTTACAGCACTCTCTGAGCTGTTTACAAATGTCAGCATATTACCCCAGCAATTTCGGTCCTCATTTTACCGATGTTGGAAGGATGGAAGACTGAGTCAATGTTGAGCCATTCAGGATCGAACTTCTGGCAGTGGGCAAAGTTAGCCTGAAATGCTGCATTCTATCATCAAGGTTCATATAGTTGTTCAGGCACTATGTACCAATGGGTTTGGGGTTGGTTAGCTGATTTCTAGCAGGGCAGAAATGGACAGGCTGCTCTCAAAATGGTGCAGTTAGTAAGAAACCTTGTCAGTTAAGCCAAGGTCAGCGGGAATCATATGCTCATTCTGATTCCTCCTTTCTTCATCTGCTCCTCTGCAGATTCCTTCTTACTATAACACATGTCTTTCATTTACTAGTTTGGGCCAATTGTGATATCTAGATCATTTGGCACTTAAAATAAAAGTGTGAGTTTTCCTTCACGGATTGAGGTTTATGGATTTTGAAAACACATGCATTTTTCCCTTAACTCCTTCTTCTTAGCTTTCTTGGAGACTGTTCCTGGTATTGGCTAGGTACAGATGATACAGGCAGGTCAAAAGTGGAAGAGAAGAGTTTCTCCACCAGGGTGAAAGGCTATAGATTTAACCTAGAAGATAGCAGTTACCAGTAACATCACTAAGGGCATTAAAATCTCTGTGTACTGAGAGGATAGGAAGTTTTGAGGTTGAGGTTTGATAAAATGGCATTGTTCAGTTCTGCATAGGGGTTTCAGTTTTTTCATACAATTTCAACATCACTCTTTCTATCTAGGGAACAACAGAGGGAACAGTAAAGGAAGCTGTGGTAGTTGCAGAATTACTATGTGAAACCAAGTTAGAAAGGCACTTTATTTCCTGAACAAAATGTGAAGAAATAACCAAGGTCTTTCTCCATCTCCAAAGTATAAACAAATGTCACCAAGGAAAACCAAGTGTCATATGACCACAGGGCCACTTAACACAGAATTTCTAAAGATTACCATTAAGCTGCTTTATAATCATATAATGAAAGGCCAAATCTGGGTAAGACACAACGAAGCATTGTGTCTATGAAAAATATATAAGGATCAGAATTGGATTATAATGTTCTTTCCCACAAGTCTTTACTCCAGTTCACATCAGCTAAGGATCTATCACAGCTAACCTCCTTTCCCCTCTCTCACGTGAAGTACTTCTTCCAGGAGAGTCAATATTTTGATCTCCACAAGAAATAACTATCTACCTCAGCAACTGACATTACTTGTCCCCCACACCTTTGAGCTCCATAGTTATTTAACTCAACGTTCAGTATCAATATTCTGAATTGATGGAAATTTCTATAATATCCTGTTTTCAGGCTTCTTGTAGCCCAGACATGTCAAACACAAGGCCCGGGGGTCAGATGTGGCCCGCAAAGTGGTTTCATGTGGCCCGCGAAGCCATCCTGGAAACAGTGAGGGAACGGTCCCTGCTACCTTGGCCCTGTCCCAGGCTGGCCGGGAGCCAATGTACAATTTTGTGGTGGCCATCTATGCTGAAACGCATTCAGTCTTAGCTCCACAAGGCTTTCTGGAAACAGCAAGGAACCAGCCCCTGCCATGTCGGCCCCATCCCCTGGGGGTATGCTGGGGAGGTGTCACCCTTTGTGAGGAATGAAGAAATGCACCATTGCCTGGAAGTGGCCAGCAAATGGCCCTCGCCTACTTCCCATATCTGGCTTGATAGGCTCTGCCCTGGTCCCACCCCTTTCTGGCAGAGACCCTCAGATATGTCCCTCTCCTGCCCAGGCCCCCACAGGCACCCTTGACACGAATGATGTAGACCTGGCCACGCCCACCCAGCAGGCCGCACCCACCCTGGTGACACTCACCCGGCCCCCCGAGGGCAACTGCAATGCTGATACGGCCCTCAATGAAATTGAGTTTGACATCCCTGTTGTAGCCATTCTATTATGTATGACCTGAAATTATTTGAAGTAACACTATGAATACATTGACACCTAAATTCAGATGAGAAGGTTCATTAAGAGAGTGTAAAACAATCAGAGCAAAACAACTTTTTTTTTTTTTTTTGCTATGATGCCTTGGAAATACCCAGCAGCTTTTGTCTCTCCTCTCTGAATGACTAAAAGACCAAGACTCTGTTTTGTGAAGTCAAGATCAAACTGTCCCATTCTTAGCTACACGGATGTTGATTAGAAGCTGCTATTCCAGGACCTACACATTCCATACGATCAGGTGTAGCAATAAGTCATCATTTTTGGCACAGGATATAGCCTTCTGAAGGGCTCCCCTATGCCAGCCTTGAGTGGGAGTTCCCTAGTCTTATAAATAGGAGGAATTAGTCTAGATTCTTCACGTTTTCTGTCTGCAAGATACGCAAATAAAGAACAACTGCGCCTACAGATATATATTAAATACAAGGTGCAGTTCTCACCCTAATTTGGTGATCCAGAAAGCAGCCTGGTTAGACTCAAACCAACTTGGATATCGTGTGGTTTGTTTTATGGTACAAGAATAAAACAGCTTTTATAAAAGATTTTTTTAATTATTTTTTTAAAACCAACAAAACAAAACATAACACACATACACACACAGTATCCCCCCTTTTTTTAACAGTGATTTCATAATGGTAATCTTCTATTATTTACATTCCCCCCCCCTTATTTTTCTTTAGGATATTTGTCCTTATTGCCCCGTTGTTTCTTATTTGCATTTTTCTTCCTTCATACATATTATTATTACTATACACACATTTTCCACTTTTGACCTTTCCACATTTATTCTCCTCTATTATTTCTAGTCTCCAACCAGTCATACCACTTGTTCCATATTAGATAGTACTCTGTGTCTTCCTTTTCTTTTATCTTTTTTGTTAATTTGTCCATCTCAGCACAATCCAGGATTTTTCTTATCACTTCTTCCTCTGATGGTATATTCTCATTTTTCCAGAACTGTGCATTTGCTATTCTTGCTGCCGTTATTATATGTAAAATTAAGTACCATATTTCTTTACTATATTTTCTGTTTAAAATACCCAGCAAAAAGATCTCTGGTTTCCAGTCTACAAGTTGGTCTATTATTTCTTTGATCCATCTTCTTATTGTAGTCCAGTATTTTTTCGCAACTGGGCATGTCCACCATAAATGATAATATGTTCCATGTACTTTTTTTTACATTTCCAACATGTTGGCGAATTGTTCTGGAACATCTTGGCAAGCTTTGCTGGTGGAAGATGCCATTTGTAAAACATCTTCAGCTGTTTTCCTTGAATGCCGCTGACATAGTCAATTTTATGTTTATTTCCCATATTTTTTCCCATTTCTCCAATTCTATATTATATCCAAAATTTGTTGCCCATCTAATCATTGTGTCTTTGACAACCTCGTCTTTCATTTTATATCTCAATAGGTATTTGTATAAATTGCTAATTAATTTTATTTCTGTTCCATGTATAATTTTATCCAATTCTTGCGGCTCAGCTTTTATAAAAGATTTTATTCAGGTCAAACGGCAGCATCCTGATATAATATGAAATAGTTTCCCACTCTTTTTCTTTCTAGGATAAGTAACAACATCTATTCTGCTTTCTATTTATAGTTTACCTGAGACCCTAGACTACATTTTCTAGGAATAAGTTCCTAATGGGGTAATACTGGATCTGAAATATTCTTGGTTTTTAATTCGCATTGTACCTCTTCAATCTAACATTTTAGCACCAGTTTAGAAATTAAGGAAAAGACAATCAAAGGAAAACAATATTGTATAGTACAATTTTTCAGAATGGAGAGACCAATGTGAAAATTTTAGTTGATTGCTATTACAGTATAAAATTAATATGCATACTATAATATAGATTTTTCCACAATCTGTAAAAGGCTGTGCTGCCTATGTTTTGATAGAAACTTTGATTTAAATGTCAACCGTATGAAGGAGACTGGGCTAAGGCAGAATACTGTATATGATCTTGGTGAATATCTTTAATACAAGCTCACTGTGTATTCAACTAGGGCAGTGATGGCGAACCTTTTAGAGACTGAGTGCCCCAAAACTGGCCCCACCCCTGCTCTACCCCCTGCCCCGCCCCTGCCCCCATCCCCTGCGCTGCCTGCCCGCAGGGCCACTCACCGCCTCCAGGGCCCACCGCAGATCGCACAGGCAGCCCAGCAGCGCTATGGCGGTCACGCCCTCTGCCCGCGCCCTGCACAATCAACTGTGCACAATGGGGTGTGAGGGCAAAGTCTTGTCTATGCTGCCTAGCTGCCATGTCCTTGGCTGTGCTGCTCCGCATGGGCCACGCTCGGGGGCGACTCTCCTTCAGGGGGGCTGCTGGAGAGGAGGGGGTCGTGGGGGGAGGCAAGGCTGGGGCAATGGCACGTGTGCCCACAGAGAGGGCTCCGAGTGCCACCTCTGGCACCCACGCCATAGGTTCGCCACCACTGAACTAGGGACACGACTATAAGTAAGTCATGTAGAACCTGAAAAACAAGTCCTGAGGGAAGTCTATATCCAATGGCAAGAGGGAAACCATGGCTAGGACAGTTGATAAAGTTTGATCAGAGTTTACAGCAGGGGTCTTCAAACTTGGCCCTTTTATGACTTGTGGACTTCAACTCCCAGAATTTCTCAGCCTGAATTCTGAGAGTTGAAGTCCACAAATCATAAAAGGGCCAAGTTTGAAGACCTCTGGTTTACAGAGTTAGAAATTGGAGGGGATGAGGCAGATGAACCTCTGGTGTGACTGTCATCGGAGCAGGGAATAAATTGACATGGAAACAAACTACAGTATCTGTCAGAAGTGAACAGGCTCAACCAGAGGCCTGTGCAAATCCAGTCATTTAGAAAATATAAGCCTAGGTAGCTATGACAACAAAAGAAAATCATTTGGCTTTGGGGGAGAAATTTGATAGACAATTCCACAGGGAGTCCAGAATAGAAATCAAAATAGGTTTCCAATCAATCTTGTTCTCTTGTTCTCTTCCTCAGTATTAAGCAAACATCCATAAACATCCATTGGTCTTACTTTTGTACTTTTCTCTGGCCTGGGCTTTGTATATTTGAATCTTCCTAATTCTATTTTGATTGCACTATCCTTAAACTCTCACGCACTGTCCAATTTTTTTTAAATAGCAACTTCTAAATTTTCCTGTTTGAAAGAAAAGGTTATGAAGTAAATATTGATTTTAAAAAGAAATAGGGAGGGATTTTGTTTTCCTCAGACAGCTAGGAAAAGGAGATCTTGGTAGGATATTGTCATTTACTTATTCCCCAGGGTGGGGGTGGGGGTGACTTTACAGTCAATACCAATGGGATTTCACCATTTCCAGTCCATTATTTTCAAACAAAAAGGCAATTCTTATCAGTTCAGTGAGCACAAGGATTAAATTGGATTATTATATCTCATTGAAAAAAAATGTGTTAAAAACTCATCTCCCATATAACTGGTCTTTTTGCAGAAACTGTAATTAAGTTAAAAAGCAATATCTAATCATGGTTTTTTAAAAATATCAAATCAAATGTTAAGCCAATTGTAAATCTTAGGGGGATTTTTCCCCCAAGAAATGATAAGCACTGTTTTACTGTTTAGAGGATATGGAAAACTCTGATTAACTGAAGATACCTTAATTTGTTCCTCTGCATTAGAAACTGATGCAAGAAATCTATAAGCATGGACAAAAAGTTTATTCACCTCTCAGTTTGTTAAATCAAGCTATGTTTGTCTAACTCAGCTACCCCATCATTACAAATTAAGGAAAGCTTGACATATGAAAACCATCTCTTCAAATCTCACACGTACATATACTGTAGAACAGAGGTCCCCAACCTTTTGGGCACCAGAGACTGGTTACATGGAGAGAGGTTTTTCCGTGGACCGGATGGTTTTGTGTGCTGCCTGCATCCCGCGGATGGGGCTTTGCTTGTTTGTGCAGCCCAGTTGCTGGCATGCCGCAGCCCGATATTGGTCCATGGACCGGGGATTGGGGACCCCTGCTGTAGAACACTTAATATGTTATATACAGGAAGTCCTTGACTTATGATCACAATTGAGCCCAGAATTTATGTGGCTATATGAGAAATTTGTTAAGTGAGTTTTGACTCATTTTATGACTTGTCTTGCGACATCTGTTAAGTGAATCACTGCAATTGTTAAATTAATAAGTCAGTTGTTAAGTGAATCTGGCTTCCTCATTGACTTTTGCTTTGATGGTTGCAAAAAGTGATCACGTAATCCCAGGACACTGCAACCGTCATAAATATGAACCAGTTTTCAAGCATCTGAATGTAAATCATGTGACCCTGGGGATGCTGCAATGGTCATAAGTGTGAAAAATGGTCATAAATCCCTTTTTTTCCAGTGCCGTTGTAACTCTGAATGGTAATTAAACAAACTGTTGTAAGTTGAGGAGTACCTGCATTAGGGAAAACTTTGTCACATGCACTTAATGGGAGAAGATGCATATGAAAAAAGTTTGTTATTTTTCAAAAAAAAATAACTCATAGATATTTTAAATAAATTTAACACCAATCTGATTTAATCTCTTTTTTGAACTTTTCTAGCAAGAAGCATAAGGATGGATGCTCACTTTATCAAGAGAAAAAGAACTTCAACAAAGCACAAGGCTAGACATTCAGTCTCCATAAACATTTAGATTTAGAATTTACCATCTGTGTGTTTTGCAACTGAAAAACAGTACATTGCTAAATCACATTGATGTCATCCCTACTTCCCTCTAAAAGTCACTTAAGAAGTGGAACCAGGGTCAAAGAATGTATAATTCCAGGAAGTTGGCAACATTACAAATATTAAAATATGTCTCAAAATTAAAAATATAATCTTTCTGCCTTAAATCATGACCTCTTCAACTGTTTCCAAGACTACAAGTCTTCTCAAAGAAGGGTAGTTAGTGACCAGAAACCTATGATGGAGCCAATGAGAAAAAAAAAAGGATTCTTAGCTTCTCTTTTATATTCTGACAAGACTCTGAATTAGTGTGGACTATAGATAAGGCCATTACTTAATTTCTTTGCCAGGGTCCTGGGTGTCCTAATACAGGGCTTTTCAACCTTTTCACCCATTGTACCACTTTTAGGATGTGGTAACATCCGAGTACCACCAGTCGCCTAGCAAGGTGTCAAAACTTTGATGACCCCCCCAAAAAAGGAAAAAAGTGATAAAGTACAGGTAGTCCTCAACTTACAACAGTTCGCTTAGTGACTGTTCAACGTTACAATGGCACTGAAAAAAGTGCCCCACAAGCCACAGCCAAGCAAGACACCTGCCTGCCCGCCTAGTCGCACTCTTCCTCCTGTCTGAGGTTTTCATTGTTGTGAGCATTTCTGTTGAGGATTGGCAGTGGGGGTGGGTTTTTTTTTGTTTTTATTCCCCCCGTCTGCTGGGTGGTTGCAGCAGGTTTTGGTCACTTCAGATGACCCTGGGACACTGGGACCGTCATAAATATGAATCAGTTGCCAAGCATCTGAATGTAAATCATAAGACCCTGGAGATGCTGCAACATTCCAGCTGATCGGCGCTTCTTCTGGGCTCAGCAGAAGTGCCAGGATCAGCGCTGAGCTCCAGCTGGAGCCTAGCGCTGATCCTGGTGCTTCCACTGAGCCCTGACAGCCCTGAAAAAGTGCCGATCAGCTGGAAAGCAGCACTGATCCTGGCGCTTTCGCTGAGCCCTGACAGCCCTGCAGCTCCAGCCATCTCTCGCTCAGGCTTGTGCGGTGCTGCCACCGTTTCAGCTCATTCCCCTCCCCCACTACCACTTTTCTAGGATGGTCGCGTACCACCTGCCAGGTGCCAATGTACCACAGGTGGTACCCGTACCACTGGTTGAAAAGCCCTGTCCTAATATACCTGAATGGTACATTATTTGTAGCCTTTGAAGTCCTTTCACTATACAACCATATATATGGCCTCCAAAGTCATTGAAAATTTTTCTCTGAAGTGCAAATCTTAATCTGGCAAAGGCGTAACAATATTAACTATATTGAATTAAATCAAACTTAGCTCCAATACCTCTTTCGGATTATACACGGAGTATACATAGCATCCGACTCAAAAATTAAATCTAGATTTTGGCTCAAAAAATCTATATGGAAAAATCCTACTTTATACGGTGGTGATGTGTAAAATAGTAATTGGTTAAAACTTTTAACTGATAAAAAGTTAAAAATGAGGTGCTATGGAAACTTTACTCTTTTATTACTGCTATTGTTATTAGAGTTGAGCAGAAATCTGAGCAAAAAGTGAACCTTACTGTAAACAGACAGACAGATGCAGCACCTGTTCAGACATATTAAACTAAACATGTCTTTTTAGAATTGTTGATACAAGAGTCTTTTGATGGGCAATCTGGGCCCCACTGAGCACTCTGAATTCATTCTGGATTCTCTTTTGATCCTAGTTATTGACTGTTAGTTAATTGGTATACACAAACTCACGTAAAATATTTTTTGTATGCTAGTAAAGATTATATGTCTTTTCATTCTTAGTTCCTTCCTTCCTTCCTTCCTTCCTTCCTTCCTTCCTTCCTTCCTTCCTTCCTTCCTTCCTTCCTTCCTTCCTTCCTTCCTTCCTTCCTTCCCACTGTTGACTCCTGGCAATTTCCTCAACAAGTCCCAGCAGTTTTCTTGCTAAGATTTCAGAAGTGGGTTTGCCACTGCATTCTTCTTAGGGCTGAGAGAGCATGGCTGGCCCAAGATCATCCAGCTGGGTATGTGCCTAAGAAACTGGTCTGAGGTTTTTAGCCTGGTGTCTTAACCACTATACCAGCAGTTCTCAACCTTTTCCGGGGCTCGACCCCGGCCCGCATCGCACATGCGCGGCACGATGGGGCGCATCACGCATGCGTGGCGCGACGGGGTGCATCGCGCATGCGCTGCGCGACGGCCCGCATCGCGATAGGGAAAAAAATGGCCGACCTCCCCCAAAAAAATGGCCGACCCCAAAAAAAAAATATGCCAGGCCCACACTGCGCATGCGCGGCGCGACAGAGCGCATTGCGCATGCGCGACAGCCCGCATCGCGATAGGGGGAAAAAATGGCCGACCAAAAAAAAATGTCTGACCCCAAAAAAAAATGGTGGGCCCACACCATGCATGCACAGCGTGACGGGGTGCATTGTGCATGCGCAGTGCGATGGGGTGCATCGCGCATGCGCGGCGGCCCGCATCGCGATAGGGAAAAAATGGCCGACCAAAAAAAATGGCGGACTGCGGTGCTTGGCGACCCCTGTGAAATGGTCGTTGGACCCCAAATGGGATCGCGACCCACAGGTTGAGAACCGCTGCACTATACCCAACTGGCTCCTCATCATCTTAAATGTAACTAAATAAATGCAACCAAATAAAGTACCACCTACTCCACTAACATATGTTATTCATAACTGATCAATTTCTATACAGTTAGTCCTCAACTTACAACCACAATTGAGCCCCAAAATTCTGTTGCTAAGCAAAACAGTTGTTAAGTGAGTTTTGTCTCATTTTCCGGCCTTTCTTGCCAGAGGTGTTAAGTGAACTACTGCAGTTGTTAAATCAGTAACAGTTGTTAAGTGAAATTGGCTTCTCTTTGACACTGCTTGTCAGAAGGTCACAAAAGGTGATCACATGATCCCAGGAGACTGCAACTATCATAAATATGAACCAGTTGCCAAGCATCTGGATTTTGATCAAGTGACCATGGGGATGCTGCAACAATTGTTAAGTGTGACCAACGGTCATGTCACCTCTTTTAGTTCTGTTGTAACTCTGGATGGTCACTAAACCAAACCAAACCAAACCCAACCATCAAGGAAGCCAGTGTGGTTTAAAGGCACAATAAAGACAATATCCAGTCTAAAAATATAAATGTTAAAATAGAGGCAGCCAGGTTAACGTTGACTCAGCCATGGTATACCGGTAATTCCAGGTTAAAACACAAAAGGGCTCTCAATTCTTCAAGAAAAGCTTTCTGATAAAGCCAAGGCTTGACCCTGTGACATCAAGAAAACAGACTGAAGAGCCAAATGTCTGTGACCCAACTCCAGAAGTCCTGGCCAATATGCTTTTTCAGCTCTAAAGAAAATGCGCATAGTAGCACCTCCAAACAGATTGGAAGAGGGTGGGAGAATATTCTATAACAGTGGTGGCGAACCTGTGACACGCGTGCCAGAGGCGGCACTCGGAGCCCTCTCTCTGTGGGCACTCAGAGCCCTCTCTCTGCGGGCACGCACGCCGTTGTCCCAGCCCCACCTCCCCCATAGCCCCCTCCTCACCAGCAGCCCTCCCCCAGAGGAGAGTTGCCCCCAGGCATGGCCTGCACAGAGCAGCGCAGCCAAACACATGGCAGCAGGGACAAGACTGTCCTCGTGCCCTGTCGCGTGCAGATGATGCTGCAGGGCGCAGGCGGAAGGTATGGTCGCCATGGTGCTGCAGGGCCACTGGGCAATCTGTGGCGGGCTGTGAAGGCAGAGGGTGGCCCTGCAAGGCTGGGTGGGCAGGGCCGGGCAGGCCTGGGGCGGAACAGCGGGACAAGGCAATTTTGGGGCACTCGGTCTCTAAAAGGTTCGCCATCACTGTTCTATAGGAATAACACACACAAGTAAGTCTTGAGCTCATGCCAGGAATAATAGTATAATCCTATATATAGCCCCTGCAAAGTAAATCCACTATCAAGTCTGTTTAAGATTGTAGTTTCATGTGATAAATAGATTTGAGAAAGAAAGAAAGAAAAGCTGCTCATTTTCCATTTCCCCCCCCCGAAAGAAGTCTTTAGTATGACCGCAAAATTCCCCCTTTTCACGTGACATGCATATTAAATAAATCATGTCTTTCTCTATTGACCCAATTTTTCTGTGTTCACATCACATACATGAGCCAAGTTCACACAATATGGTAGACTAAAAGTATGGTTGGCTGCACTTCAACATTTTGGATAAACAGGAGTTTTTGTGTTTTTTTTATGTTGCCTCGAGCTCCTGTAAGAAAAGGCAGGATATAAATAACATAAATAATCATGAAAGAGCTTTTCACTGAAACTTGCCAAACTGCAAACTGCAAAATCTTTTTTATTGTTCCTGCTCCCCTCAGCCCAGGAGAAGGAAACACAGCCTTCACCCTGAAGGGAAAATTTGGGTTTTATTGTTTTAACTTACTAAATTTGTTCATAAAATGGTCTAAAAACCATTCCTCCCATCCTATTTCAAAAGGAAGTATCACATTTGCTGCTCCACTAAACAGCCTCCTGTCCCACCCCATTCTGCCATTACTATTTCTCAATTTTCTTTCCATTCTCTCTTCAGAAGCTAAGCCAGCTTTTTTCACAACTAAGCTACTACTGTAGTAGACAGGACCAAGATGCATTGTACTATTATTCCATGGTCCACAAACCAATTCTTCCCACCACCCAACTTTTCACAAGGAACTGAACACCTGCAACCCTCCTAAAGATGCACAGGTTTCTTTTAGTTGTTCCAATTGTGCTTTTAGTTTCTTTTTTCTCACATTTTCTCAAAAACTGGGCAATTCTTGGATATGCATTCTCTCCAACTATTTGCAACAACCGCCAGATATACATATATACCTACTAAAAATGAAATATTGTATTCGTGTTTGTTACGTTTATGTATGATTCTATTTCTTTTCATCTAGTAAACTCCTCAGTTTGATGTGTGGTTTTATTTTTCATAATTTTAGATTTCCTTCCCTTGTTCTTTCACTCTGCTACTTCAGCGCTTGGTATGTGGTCTTTTAGAGGCATCAAATTTTTCTGATTCAGATAGATTGCACATATTATGCACTCTTTCCAGGATGAGCTGGTGCTGCAGTTTGTTGTTACTACAGAATTTGTGTCTCCTTCCTCCCCCTTCCCCCCCCCCCAAGTGCAAGTAGTGCTTGATACTCTTAAGGAAGTAATTAACCATTTGCTCTTCTCAAAACTCACAGCTAAGTAATTTTTTTTTCTTTTCGTGGTGATATTTAGCATCGTGCTTGAAGAACTTTAGACCTGCAATTTTGTGACTCTGAATAATAATACTAGTTAATTAAAGACCAGACAGATTCAAGTCCCTTGAGCGTTCTTGCCCTAAAATTTCACAAACGATTTCGAGGTTGCTATGAGGGTGAAGTGGCAAAAAACTACGATGTACACCAGCGTTGGTCCCTAGAGGACGAATGCTCCAGAATCCAGATGAATAAATATTGCCTGGGGTATCCCCTAGCCCAGGGGTAGGCAACCTTGGCTCTTTTATGACTCATGGACTTCAACTCCCAGAATTCCTGAGCCAGCATGAGTCGAAGTCCATGAGTCATAAAAGAGCCAAGGTTGCCTACCCCTGCCCTAGCTATTCCCATAGTTTCCTTACACTTCCCCCCCCCGGGATGTTGTATCAACTTTTAAAGAGGGTATATGGACAACGATTTCCATTCATGCTTCTCCGCCGCGTTTCTCCCTAACTTTGGGGCGTGGCGAGAGGTTTTTTTGAGAAAACAAAGAGCCGGCAGAAAAAGGGTTAAACGGCCTGGAACAGAAAAAGCAATGCCTTCTTCTGTCCCGCTGGATTAAAAAAAAAACAAAACCCCGCTTAGGAAAAGTTTTAAATCAGTTTCGCAGAAAAAATATCAGGGGTTCTCAACCTTGGCAACTTTAAGACTTGTGGACTTCAACTCCCAGAATTCCTCAGCCAGCTTCGCTGGCTGAGGAATTCTGGGAGTTGAAGTCCACAAGTCTTAAAGTTGCCAAGGTTGAGAACCCCTGACCGTGATCGGGTAGGGAACACCTGGTTTCTGTTACCCAGGGAGAAACGAGCCAGCCACTTCAACGCATTAGCAACGGTTTAGCATTGGGGGGGGCGGGGGAGAATGTCTGATTTGCCCCACGTTTTTCCTATCCCGTAGACGGGAAGGCAACCCCGGAACCTCCGCTTAACGATTGAGCCTTTTCGCCTTAGCCGCAAACGTCTCGTGCGGAAAAAAGTAGTAGAGGGACTTTTAGGAAGCTAAATCAAATAAAATTAAAATAATAATAATAATACCTAGCGGCGTGGAGCCCCAGCTGAGGCGGGAACCGCGAAGGAGCCCAGAGGGGAGGCACTTACCGGTAGCCAGAAGCTGCCAGGGGTTGAGCTTGGCCATCGCTGCTAAGAACGGGCGAAGACTCAGGTGCGGAGAGCGCCAAGGCCGGCGGCGCCCCAGCCAGGCGTTCATAAGGGGGTGGGGGATGCGGGGCGGCCCCTGTTGGCGGTCAGAACCCGCCCAAAGAAAGGAGGGCCGGCGGCCGAGAGAGAGAGAGAGAGGGGGGGGGCGTTTGCTGGGCTCGGCCCAGATCGCTTCTCCTGGCCCCTTCGCAGTCTGACGTATCTTGTGGTGTGGTGTGGTGTGGTGTGGTCTGTGTGTGTGTGTGTGTGTGTGTGTGTGTGTGTGTGTGCTATGGCGTGGCTTCCCTCAGCAGAGGTGCGACGACTCCGACTTCTCCTTTTTAACGAGTAGGAATGGAGTTACCCGCCAGGAACCCAGAACTCTGCGTTGTCTCCACGCTCGAGACTCCCAGATTTCGGGTCTTTGTATGGCCAAGCGACGAGGGCGACTCTGTTAATCTTCGATTAATCTTCGACGGAGGTTTGAAGGGACTACAGTGTTTGTTTTTTGGGAGGGGGGCGGGCGGGGGAAGGGTCTCCTGCTTGAGCTGGAGGTTGAGCTAGATGACCTCCCAGGTCCCTTCCAACTCTAATTCTGTGACTATTATTTCTGGCCCTTGGCTTTTAGTCAGCTTTTCTGATTGCTGAGAAGATCTGGACTTTGCACCCGTATGTTTGGAATTGCAGCCATAGGATTCTTTCCTAAAACTGTTTTTTTTTTTTAGTTTTCACTTTTCACAGGTATTTAATAGCACTTCCATACTTCCCACTACTCCAGATGGCGCACAGAAAGAAAAATAAAACTTAATTCACAGAGTCAAAATTAAAATGCAACCTGGGTCTGTTGCCCACATCAAGAGCCAGGCCATCGGAAGAGATTGGGTTTCATAGCTGGTTTGCAAGCAAGATGAAGCCTCCCCATATATGGGGGGGAGGGGGGAAATCAATCCACATTGCATTAAGCCACCACTGAGAAAGTGTACCTCTGAAATTTAACCCACTTAATTTTACAAGAGGTGAAGACCTTGAAATGAACACAAAGGTTATACTGATCCTATAAATACACAAGTGCCAAGCTCAGGTCCAAGATGCCCAAGAGTCAATTAGGTGAGATGGGCATGTAATGAATGCATGAATGAGTGAACAAGCAAGTAAGCCCTGTAGGGCTTTTAAGATCAAAGCCAGCACCTTCAGTCGGGTCCAGTGGCCTATTGGAACAAATGAAGTGACATCCACAAAGATTGAGTCTCCTTCCTCCTGGATGAAATTTGGGGCCTGCATTTTGAATCAACAACTTCTAAGTTGCCATCAGTGTTCAGAATTTGCAGTAGTCTAGCCATGAGGTGATGATGACATATGTCACTGCTGCAAAAGTGTCCTGGTCTTCAAAGGCCCGCAACTGGCACACCAACCAAAGTTGGACTAGGTCCCATGACTAGGCCTTCTTCCCTACTGCTTGAGCAGTAGTCATGGGACCAGGAGATCCCCAAATCATCAACCTGCTTTTTTTAGGGAAGCCCAAAGCCAAACTGGTAATTGGAATCAAGCCAAATTGATCAAACAGCTACACAGTCTTGCAGATAATTAATATGAGTGCTTTAGTCTCACCTGGCTCCATGTAGTCTTCTAAAGCTAGGGCAGCAATATATTATCTATCATTAGTGTATTGATGATACCTCACCCCAAACTAGCAGATAATCCCAGAAATTCTAGATAGAAGCTAAAAATCATTGGGGAGAAAGTCAAGTCCCAAGGCATTTCAACCTGGAGGAGCCAGGTATTATCTTCTTGTATGCTGACCGATACTATCTACTAAGGTGGGATATAGTGTTGCCACTCTAGCCCTTGCAGATGGTTGATGGCGACGCCATGGTTGATGATGCTGAATGCCAAAAAGCAATCCAGAAGACTAGGAGGATAGGATAGGATAGCATAGGATAAGAGCTGGAAGGGATCTTGGAAGTCTTCTAGTCCAGCCCCCTGCTCAAGCAGGAGAACCTATATCATCTCAGACAAGTGACTGTCCAGTCTCTTCTTAAAAACCTCCAGTGATGGAGCACCCACGATTTCTGAAGGCAAGCTGTTCCGCTGGTTAATTGTCCTCATTGCTAGGAACTTTCTCCTTAATTCCAGGTTGCTTGTCTCTTTGATCAGTTTCCAACAATTGTTTCTTGTCCTGCTCCCTGGTGCTCGGGAGAATAGTTTAACGCCCTCTTCCTTGTGGCAGTCTCTCAAATACTGGAATACTGCTATGACATGATGTCGCCCCTTTTCTTTAGACTAGTCAAACTCAAGTCTTGCAGCCGTTCTTCATATGTTTTAGTCTCCAGGCCTTGGGTCATCTTAGTTGCTCTTCTCTGAACTTTTTCCAAGGTCTCAACATCTTTTTTGTAATATCCATGTTGAAATGCCAGGTTTTGAGATGTAAGAAAAAAATCAGGCTATATCTTGGAATTTCCCCCACCTTTAATATAACATATAATTACAACAATTTGGGGCTCTTATAAATAGGGATGTGGCTGTGTTTAGAATTAACCAATCACATTCATTCTTATGTTAAATAGCAGTCACTACACATCTGCCATCAATTAAAGTGATTCTGATCAAATCCATATAAAGTTCAGTTGTTCTGGTAGGATTTTTCCGACATTTACTCAGTTGCCTCTTACAGCAAAAGCCTTAATCTGCAAAGAACTTGCAAGATATCAAAGGGATACCATTGTTGGAAGGCTTCAGTCAGGAGAAGGATACATTTTTTCCCCTAGCATTGGGCATACCATGGAACACAGTGAAGACAGTCATCAACAAGTGGGAAAATTATGGCATGACAGTGACATTACCAAGAACTGGATATTTCAAATTGATGAAAAAGAAGAAGAAAACTGGTTGGAGAGCCTGCCAAGCGTTCAAGAAAGCATTGAAGGAGCTGCAGGAATTTCTGGCAAGTACTGGTTTTGTACTACATGTGATAAAAATCTCCCACATTCTTCATATATTTGGGCTGTGGGGTAGGGTGGTAAGATGGAAGCTTTTTCTTACAAAGAAAAATATCCAAGCCTGGCTACATTTTGCAAAAACATACATCAAGTCTGACAAAAGCGTGTGAGAAAATGTGTTATGATCCAATGAGATGAATTTTTTGGCCATCATTCCAAAAAGTATGTTTGGGGCAAAAACAAATTTGTGCATCACTAAAAGTACACCATGCCCAAGGGAAGCAGGGTGGTGGCGTGCTTTGGAGCTGCTTTCCTTCAGGTGGAACTGGAGCGTCAGTCAAGGTGGAGGGAATTGTGAATGGTTCCAAATATCAGTCAATTTTGGCACAAAAACTTCAGGCCTCTGCTAAAATGCTGAAGATGAAGAGGATTTTCACTTTTCAACACAAAAATGACCCAAGCGTACCTCCAAATAAACAAAAGAATGTCTTCACTAGAAGATCACAGTTTGGGAATGGCTCAGCCAGATCCTGGAGCTGAATCCAACTGAAAATCCATGAGGGTGACCTGAAGTGGGCTGTTGGTAGGAGACGCCCTTGCAATCTGACAAATTTGGAGCGCTTTTGCAAGGAAGAGTGGGAAAAGATTCCCAAGGCAAGATGAAATAAGAACTTTGAAAGAAGAGGCAAAGATAGTAGAAGAAAAGAGTAGTTAGAATTTTATCTATGGGGCTTAAGGATGGCTTAGAAAAATCTAAATCCCAATACCTTAATACAAATTAAAATTTGCCTTGCAATGCTCAATATAGTTAAAATATACAGTAGAATGTCATAATTATCAACTGAAATTCACACTAAATGAGTAAAAAGCACAGTTATCTGAACATTTGGTTAATAACATCAACCTCTATCTTTTCTCAAACTAACTACTTTTTTTAAAAAAAAACTAAGCTTTTGTAAGCTGTAGCTCACTTCATCAGATATACAGAGTGACTACTAAGGTAAGATTTAAGTTGGGAGTGGGGAAGAGAAGACAAATTGGTTATGCAGATGCTGGGTACCTGTGACAGATTACAAGTACTTTACAAGTATCTTAATAAAACCCATTGTGTTATACACACTCTGTCTAACATATCCTAATACCCACTCCAAACATCTGATGAAGTGAATGACTACCATAGCTCACATTTGTAACTTTCATAACTTTTGTTCGGTTGAAAAAGTACTACCAGACATTTTTTCCTCCCATAGATTCCAGAGTTCCCCTCTACCATCCCTAGCTTTTAGTTTGGGGTTGGGGGATGGGGTTACCAAATACTGTAGTAAGAATTGTTTCTAGGTTTCTGCTGACAAAGGCTGCAGACTGAGAAGCTCTAGCATCTGACACACCAAAGAGGTTCCTCACTAAAAATGTCATTCCAAGCAGTAAAAATATTCTTTTGTAAAACACAAACATGAATTTATATGTATTTGTAGACCCTCTGTGACATATGGAAAGGAACTGCACACCTAAAAATCATACCTTGGCTCTGAAGTAGCTTATAATTGTTCACAAAGTTCTCCTGAAATCTGGTATAAAGACTTTTATTGCCTATGGCAAAATGCAAGCTGGCCATTTTTGCAGTTTCATTTACTGAAGCTGGCATTTAGATCTTGAACATTGTCCTTCAGACGGTCTTGTCCCATTTTTTTTCATTTATTTATTTATTTAACAAATTTAAGCATTGCCCATATCTCTATCCTAGTGACCATTATCATTTATAGAATGTTTCGGACCCATGTATCAGCTGTACAAAGATCTTCCAGAATTCTGATGTATTACTAGAAAGTTATTAGTTACTAGTACAAGTTTGCTTGGGTCCCCATAGTGGATGGCAAGATCTACACAGTCCTCTGCACAGAGGAGAAAAAGCCAGGAAATTCAGGAAGATCATCTGGGAAATTCCACCCGACAATTCTGACTCTGCCTGATGGCTCTTTCCTCCCTTTTTGATTGTTCTACTGACAAAAGAATTCATGAAATGAGAGATGGTAGCTGGTGTGCTATTGCATTTTATGGCTTGGGATTGATTAATATGTATTTTCTTCCTTTGAGTAGGGAAATGCATTGCAGTACAGAATTGACATCATCTGTAGAATTCCCTGAAGTAGGAAGAGAGAAGAATTCAGGAAACCACAGAAGAAGGGCAGTTGTCTGACAGCCCTGCCCACCCCCCACCAGCATGGGACCATTTTCTCAGGAGGAAATGAACACATGAGAAAGAGAAGGCTGAAAATGTACAAAAGTCAAGAATAACTGCATAAATTAAAAACATGCTTCTTTCCTCGAAGCAATCCGAAAGAATCCCTAATTTTGGATTATGGCAACAAAACCAGGAAAACAATGGGAATAAATAATTACTGCAAATGAATGCCTGTTCAGTTAAATCTGATGCTTAAAATCATCCTGCATTTAAGTCTATTTATGAAAGACAAGTTGGCTCAACTAAATTTGTCTCTGTATTCATTGGGTTGAGGATTTATGCCACATGGCAACATCTATTGGAAACAGGTTTGAAACTTGATATCAGGTAGATGTGACAACTTTACGAATGAAGGCAAATATACTTTGACCCAGGATAGTGTTGCAGGATCCAATTTGGGTCTATCACCAGGACCAGAGGCTTACTTTTCCAAGCTTTCAGAACTTGTGCTGGAGCCCATCCTGGAGGAACTTCTCTGCCACCCAGAATGTGTCAACACATGAGGGATTCTTTGCCAACACATTCTGGGCGAGAAAGAAGTTCCCTATGGATGGGCTCCAGCACAGGTCCGAAAGCTCGGAAGACTAAGCCTCTGGTCCTGGTGACCAACTCAGCTTGGATCCTGCACAGCTTTATTTTTTACATCAGAATATATTTTCCTACGCCTGGTTGGAATTTGTTTTCACAGAATTGCAGCTTTTTCGATATACTTTCTCGAGGACCAGAAGGCAAAAGCAGAATGTAAACATATTTTTGTATCTAGAAAACATGCTTGCAGAACCCAGAAGTTTCCTGAACAGATGGTAGAATGGCAGCCAGTAGCGAAGGACCTGGTGGAAGTTCTCAACCAAAACTGCAGTCCAGGGGGCAAGAAAAGTGTGATTATCAAATAGCTTAATTTTTGTATTTTAAATCACCAAGTAGAACGGAAAGAGGTTTGTTTCTGCTTGAAACCATGAGTAACATCTGCCAGTTATTGTAGAATAATTTGTGGGCTTTCCAGATACGGCATTTACATTCTAACATATATTGAAAGCTCTGAATTGAGGAAATCTGGTGGTGGTGAACTTGTGGTAAGTCAATTTCATTTGATGCAATTGTATTCATGCCAACAGTGCCTTTTCTATCAACCAGATAAAAATAAAAACTAAATACAAACTTCAAGATACCATCACTCAAGAGACTATAGATAGAGTCAATTCACCCTGGGAAATTCTCTTACACAAAATGAAAGTATTAGTCTAGTTTAGTGGCTGCTTAATGTCCTTATGCTTATTTGGAAAGCTCATCTGTGCATACCACATCTAGCAGATAATCGACAGGTAATTGCAAAAAGTTAAAGGTTTCTATCTCTCTGTTGTCTTGTGGGCAAATGGGGTTTTGCACCCTCAATATGTTCGCTCTACATCAGGGAAAAGCAACTGTGGTTCATTACAGTCACATAAAAGGAAGAATTATCACTAATATAAGTTCTCTTATTATTCTCATGAGCTGTACCTGCCAGAATGTTCCTTTGGTACATTCTGGTTAGGTAAGAACCCTGCATTTTGGCTAGCTGGAGATAAGCTGCCCAGTGTCTTATTATAGAGTGAAATGGGTGGCGTATAAATTTTAAGTAAATAATAGTCTCAAGAGGGAAGGTGCACTTGAATAAAATATTAATGTGACAGCATGACAAATAGAAAGAGATGGGTTTCTGAAGAGAAAAGGGCTGGATTTATGGATAATCAAGGGGGGAAAAGAAGCCTGGGTGGGTGCAAAGGACTTCTGTGCAAAAGATGATACTTAAACCAGCCCTCTTTCTCCATCTTCAAGATTTGTTGACTTGGCCTTCAGTGGTTTGGAGTGAATTTGCCACGTCTATAAGATACAAAACTTGTATACAAAATACATACAAAATTCAAGAACCTCCATTCAAAGCATTGCTAACATGTCGTTGACATATGAAAATGTAGACAAATTCACTATAAATTGGTACAGAGAAGGAGATGGGTGGTTAAGGAATATAAAATACAAATAAATGGGTGGGTGGATAGGTAGATGCATTTATTAAAGGTTCAGCAATTGTTGATAAAAGAAAATGCTTTAATAATGCTTTCATAATCATTCAACTAATGCAAATATTAGAAGCTATTGTGAATCAGAAATATTTAAAGAAGACAGAATAAATAAATTTAACCAAATTATCCGCTAAAAACCAAACTTGGTCTCCCTGCACTTTAAATTTTTTTTGTAGCCCTGGGCTTTTCCTAGCTATTTTTTTAAAAAAGCCATTCTCCCTCATTTGACATAGGAGTATTTAAAAACATACTTTAAATAGCTTATTTTAGTTCACTATTTTTGCAATATGATTATGTGCTTATTGTTTTCACAGATTGTATATGGTAATACTGGTATTTTTAACTTTGCCCACACATTGTTAAGGGATTTTTGCCTTATAAACTATTTTTTCACATTGTCTTCTAATTAAAGGCTTTATTTTTTGGATCTCTTCCTTTCCTTCAAGTGGAAAGTTAACTCTTAAGTACAATGTTTTTCTCCCCAGATTTTTTTCTTCCACATATATTGCATTTTGATATTGTCATTTCTGAGAAATTCAGCTGTATTTACATCCTGGATTTGTTCCCATCTCTCACTTAATAAAAATTTAAAAGTGACTCTCCAGGCCTAGCACCCATAGAAAGCAATCATACGTGACTGTGAGAAATGTTTCTGTTTACTGCCCTAAATGTATAACTTTCTTCATAAATCTACCAATCATGAGTGTGATAGCTATTCTTCTAAATCAGGCATGTCAAACTCGTCACGTCATGCCACATATCGTGATGTCACGCCACGTATCGTGACTTTTCCCCCATTGCCAGCAATGGGGTGGGCGTGGTTTCAGCGTGACAGATCTGGCCCATGGGCCGGCAGTTTGACATGCCTGTTCTAAATTATTTAGCATTAGAATTTTGATCAACCTCCAGACCTGGCAAGGGAAGTAGAGCATATTCACCACACCCACATCTTGTTGCATTATTCTTGGTTCCTCAATCTTTAATGCATACTTTTTTTTTTACAAGAATTTTTTTGGCTTTTTTAATTTTTGCAACAAAGTGCGCGATGCGGGCCGGGGTCGAGCCCCAGAAAAGGTTGAGAACCGCTGTATTAGATTATATGCTCATGTCTTGTAAATAGTGATTGTAGGCAAGAAGCATGGTTTCGTTTATGTATACTTACTATAACCAACCTGTAACATATATGTGGCAGTAAGACAGAAAGGCCCCATTGTGGCACACTTGGCTTGAACATCTCCTTGGCAAGGCAATTTAGGATCCTTCATTGTAAACTCTCGTTATCATGACATGTAACTGGGCAAATTGATGCCTCAAAGGGCAACCATTTTTTAACCAATGTACCTCAAATGGGCTAACTTACAGAATGTGTCTAAAATCTGGGGTCCATGACTCCCAAGGGAATGAATTTTGGGGAGCTTATGGCTGCTGCTGGGCTACTGGTGCAGTCATGTGATCTTCATTTTCAACATTTTGTGATAGTTTCCCAGCCAATCTCATAATCCTTCATTCTCGTACCCGCCCGGCAGCAGCTACTTACCTGCCTGCTGGGATGGGATAGGATGGGAAGGGAAGGGAAAAGAAGGGAAGGGGAAAGGGAAACCAATAGGAAGTCAGAAGTCACTCCTGCTTTCACTGCTTTTTTGCCTACCCTTGGGTCATTTTATTTCTCTCTTACTGGGAATTAAGGAAGGAATGATGACCCAGGGCACAGGTTGGCTAGTAAAATTATTTTTTAACTCCAATTTAAGTGTAGCTGTAAAATAACCTCTTGAATTCTCTCCTCTTTATTAAGCATTCAACAAAGACAGAGAGACATTTAGGGCCCATTCTGTACAATTAGCATGTTTCACCCATTGAATGCTATGCTCTCTGGACTGCTTCCTTTCTCTGGCTTTGTACAACTGATATTTAGTACTTGTCTAGCTGCTTGGTAGGGGCCAGCCATGGCTCTATGCAATGCAGAGGATGGCCTCTGGAGGATGGCCTCAGGCCACGTGCTGACTTTCAGAAGAACTTTGGAAAAGAAAAAAGGAAGTCATACTTAGCCTGTGACCTTCCCATGTGTTATCCACATTATATGACAGATGAAGTCCAAAGCAATACATTTCCTAAGGGAGAAAGTTCCCACAATGTGCCACAATGTATAAATTGGCCTTTGGAGATGGTTGTAAAAATTCGCAATTCATATCTTTGCCCAGATTGCCTCACCATTTAATTTGCTTCAGAAAATGGTTATGATGCTGAAATTCCAGTGTGATAATCCTGGGGAAAGGGACAATAAGAATAGAAACAAATAAATAGAAAAAAAATTAGAATTTTAGATGATGGACCCAGGAAAGAGCCTAATGAAGAATTATCCCAGGAGTACTTTAGAGATAGATAAACCTCACACTCTTTCTTGCTTTAGATCTATGCTTTAACAGTTTATAAAAGTTCATCTGCCATGTAATGTGGATAACACATAGAAAGAGCACAGGCTAGGTATGACTTCCTTTTTAAAAAAACAAACACGAAGTATGGCAGTTCTTTATGAAGAGGATGAGAAAACCACAAGAAAGAGAAGAGCACTTTACACAGATTTTATTTTAAAAGGAGGCCCTGAGCGCTCCTGAGAAGACTTACCCCTGCTGATGGCTCATAAATAATTTCAGTATAGCATCATCCAATGGGGGTGGTGGTGTTTGCATTCGTAAGTGTTATTTTAGGTTGCCTTTCTCTAGATGAGAAATGTGAATATAGGGTCAAAGATGATGACCCCTGATTTAATTTAAAAAGCAGTCAGGTCAAACTTTGGGAAAGAGAGAAAAGAAAATGTTGGAAAGGTAAAAGAGAAAGGGAGCCAAAGTAGTGTGCCAGGGGTAAAAAAATGCGCGGAATGATCAGCTCTCAGCTGGTTACTCCTGAGCAAATAAGGACCTGCCATTATGAAGCCAAGAAGCTTCAGTTAAACCTAGAATCTGGGCATCTGTCTCATCCCTCTGCTTTGTACATATCCTGGCTTCTATCGAAGAGCCAGCCTGTCTATAATAACCTATGAAACTCTTTAGCACAGGATATCTTAAAACTACTTGTTTGTTGTTAGTTGTCATTTCAAATCACACCCTTAAAATCAGTTTTACTTTTTCTCTCAGCGCCCCTGAACTGTAAAGGAGGGGTTACTAATGCAATAGAGCCCTTATTATTATTATTAGGATCATAGGGTTATTTGATGTTTACCATAGTATCTCTGTGTGTATGGCTTAGCATGTTATGTGAATACAGCTCATTTTAGCTTATGAAAGAAAAGATTTAATTTATAACTCGGTTAAATAGATTGGGTGAACATAGTCATAATTGCATTTGGGCTTAACATAGTCATAATTGCATTTCACACTCCCTGGTATACAGATTGTATCATTAATGTCATACTGGTGCTTCCGTTTCTGCACTCCTGTCATCAGAAAATACAACCCAAATGATTTGTCCCTCACTGCAGAGGGGAGTGGGAGAAACACCCACCTGTAGTCTGTGGTTTCCTGTTGCTGGGTCAGCACTAAGCCCATTGTCTGGAGTACTGGAGACAGGAGTGCCTGCTGTTATGTCTGAACTGTTGATTGTGCATTCTGTTGGGACCAGTATCATCCTATTCATACCATGTTTGACTCAGAGGCACAATCTGTGCCATGACCTTTTCCTTCTCATTTCCTTTCCCATTAGATAATGAGAGGCAAGGATAAATATATGATGGATTCAATGGCTGGGACTATGTGGACGGTCTCAACCTGTTTTAGTGATAATATGAAGATTTAAAAATATACATATTCCCTCAAAATACAAATCCAGGCAATCTCTTTCCACGAACTGGTTCAGCAGCCTATTGCTTTTTTTCCCCTCTGAAAAAGTAATAAGATGAGACATCTAAATGTTGTATTTCAATGCTTTTGCTCCCTTTGCTTGTCCATCAGCAAGTGGATAAAACCAGAAGCCACCAAGAGAGTAAAAATACTGCTAGAAATAGATAATGAAGAATTGGTTTACCTGCATTTTATTATTAATAACAATATTGCCCAATTATTTAGAATCTGAAGAAAATAGCAAGGACTCTGCAGGATTGGCACACCTTGACCAGGTGAGATTTTTTTCCCCTTTATTGATCCATGTGTCAGATAAGTGGCATTTCCCATGGCCAAGCCAGCTGGGACGTATAGAATTTAGAATCCAGCGCATACAGATCAAGATGACTGACACACATGGGATATGTTGGATAGCAGACCTGAATATAAAGAGGAAGCCCACCAAAGCAGATCCAGCTGTTTAACATATCCCTTCACTACAACTTCGATCCGGGGTCTTCAAACTTGGCCCTTTTATGACTTGTGGACTTCAACTCCCAGAATTCCTCAGCATGCCTGGATGAGGAATTCTGGGAGTTGAAGTCCACAAGTCATAAAAGGGCCAAGTTTGAAGACCCCTGACTTAGATAAAGTGCCTGTATGCCCATGAGAGGGTCAAGGCCAATCAAACCACACAGCCAAAGATGAATCAGCTGTTTCACACTGATGCCATGTGCACATTTTAGGTACGTAAATCTTGTTCCCAAAACTATACAAATATCTTTTTAAAGTGTACTTCTTCTTTTGTGTGGCACCACACTGTCCCTTCTTTAGAAAAGCCATGCCTTTGAAAGGAGGAAGGCAGAAAATAGAAGCCTTTAAAAGCCTAGTTCTTAGGAAGGAAGCAGCACAGAACCACAGGCATGGCCAAGAGAAGACCTTGGCTAATCAGTCTAATTGTTTTAATGAAACCATAATTATTTCTTTGGTGGAAAAACAGCATTCGGGTGTCTATCCTAAAAAGCTCTTTTAGAGCACTTTATTTTAGGCTATCTAATTAATCTGTGTGCTCATATATGAAAAGCTGATGCTCTTTGGTATTTGGATCCAGGAGTTTCACCATAGTTAAAAGCAGAGCCTCAGACATTAATAGCTCGAGTAGTCTGAACTAAATCCTAACTATTTCCTATTTAATTACAGCAGAGCTTCTTTCCTGTCTGAGAGCTTCAAGCACAGCACAAAAGCAGGAAGGGCAATTTATGCACATCGGCCTCCTATTTTTTCCTGCCCGAAACTAGATCCTGCTTCTCTCACCTTCTGTGATTGGGAGCAGGTCCTTCTCACCCAAACCAGAATTTGCACAGTGTTAGCGAGTCTGCGGATGTGACGCTGTAGTTCCCATTATACCTTGCCCCAATCCCCCGTGTTTTTCTCTCCTCAGCCCCATCTGTCCATTGATACTGCTGATAAGAAGAATGTCTTGGTGGAAAGCTATTTCAGAATGTTTATTGAGTCAATCTTTGTGATGTACAACATTGGACTTTCCCTTAGTGGTATGTTTAGGTTCACTCTGAACAAATCACAGGTGGTTAGTCTGGGATCCTAAGGATGCTTGTATCCCCATACCTTGTTTACCTTTTTTTCTCACAGCAATGGCAACAATCATTGCTATTTAACTGTAGAAAAGGGCAGATCCTGCCTACCAATCTCTTCCCAGAACTGGAGAAAAAACAAAACCACTGTTTAGGTATATCACAAGGACCATTTACATTAGATCAATGTTTGCCTATATGTCTTTTATTCTGCTAAAAAAATGTTTCATTCAGCCCTTTACTATTCAACATTCGATCATGTTATACAATTACAGATTTAAATAAACCACAATTGCTGAATTTACAACAATTTACTGGGTTTTTATATCCCTAAGAATGTTTGCAAACGATCACACCAGTTTTTAAACAGTTTTAGTACAGTTATGGTCGATGATACTTTTAGATAAAGGAGTTCCAAAACACACTGATTTCTGATAAAAAGATAAGGAAAAAGCTGAAGTTATTTGGGGTTATACTCAGTGGTGGGATTCAGATAGGTGAACAACCGGTTCTCTGTATGGATGCTGCTTCCGGAAGTCCACTCTGGGCCTGGGCAACAAAAAATTAGCTACCGGTTCTGCTGAAGTGGTGCGAACCAGCTGAATCCCATCACTGGTCCCACTTTCACTTTTCTCCCTTTTGTTCCTGAAATCTCCTGCACTAACTGTGAGGATTACTAAAGATCCATGGAGGAAGCCAAAACCAAACCAAACACATGGTACTAATATAATGAATGAACCCAGGCTTGAAGTTGTAGCAGCTGGAAGTTTCCTGTCTAGTGAACCTTCTCATTTTCTCATACAACCAAGTCAAACTTTGTTGAGGCAAAACAATCTGCACAGCAGCCCTCAACTGCATACTTTTCATTTGCACAGGCTGATTGAACAGTACATTGTACAACTGCATGCCCCCAAAAAAGAGTCATTTGCAAACTAACTGAGAACAGGCACAACCAAATGTTGAAACTGAGTACACATCTCCTGAAGAACACTGGATGGTCTAAAGATTGCCAGGGAGAGGTGAATGCTCAGACTGATCTTAGGGAGCAGAGGATCTTTGACTGATAGAGTGTGGGGTGAGGAAGATTAAAGGTATCTCACTATAAAACCTTCTGACAACTATAGCCCTATGATGGCTGCTTGAAGAACATTACTATTTGGGATGTGACTGAAATCGGTTCTTATAATAAGTGGTCTTTCAGATTTCAGATAGCTACATGTTCATAATTCTAGGAAGGACTACACAGATATTTCCATGCTGAAGAACATTTTTGTAGTCAAAATGTCTCAAAGAAGAGCCATTGGTGTATATGCATATATGAAATATATTTTTTCTGTAATCAAGTGTATTCCTTTTTTAAGTCTTCACTGAGCAAACATTCAGATTAAAAAATATATATACCCTGCAAGTACAAATTAGTTTTATAAGTCTATTTTTCCTTTCCTCCTTGCCATTTGGTGCTATGTACAAACTAATCTGGGTGGTACCACTTGCCCGACCATAATTTATAATAGTATGAACTTAGTCATTGTGGTTTGGAATGAACTTGTGCTACTATGCCTTATTCAACAAAATATAGGTATAATAATAAAGCCTCAATAACTTTCTTTAATTTTGTAAGAAAGGGAATAAAGAATATCAAACACATATTTAGTTCCCTCACAATGCTAACCTATCTCCACATCCTTAAAGTCTATAAGGATTGGTTTCAAATTATGATTTCTGTTAACCCAAAATAGCTACACATGTTGGGATGTTTAGTCCACTTAAGGAAGCAGTTAAGATGGCAACACACACACATACACTTGTGCTAATCCTCTAAAGTAGCTTATTGTAATTTGGGACAGTTTTGTCACTCCCTCTATGACACAAATGGGTTAACCTCCTATCTTGAAAATATTTTACCCCCTTAATAATCTTGATGGTTTGCTGGCTCATTCTTTTAGTTCCCACAAGTCAAGAGACTATGTTTACATTATTGAGTTCAGACTTTTATGATTTTGTAATTCTTTGTAGCTTTACCATAAAATGAGCTGTTATTTCTAATGGCATTTCCCCCCCCCCCTGGCTCCAAAGAAAAACACATGGAAAAAAAGGTCTGTTACCCAACTCTGCCTTTTCAAAATCTCTACTCTGTACATAGGTCTCTGCTAAGGCATTATTAGCATTAATATCTAATATCAATTGTTAACTTAACCTTAATGTTAATAATTATTATTATATAATTACTAGCATAGTATTCCAAATGCTAATATAGCACACTGAAAGACAGAGCAAGCTGGATTGAAACTACAAAAATATTAGTTAGACCTCTAGTCTTGCTGAAATATGAACTGGTTGTTGCTAGTTTCACACGACAGGCTAAGCCAAAATGAAGTCTGTGCTTATTTTGGATTTACCATATTTGAACCCAACTACTAAGGTTTGTAAAATATAGTTATTCCAATCGTGGTTCATGCCGTGTCATTGGTTAAGCAAACCATATCTTAGCACACCCTATAATCCCAGCCATACTAGGATTTTTCCACAGGGCCATTGGCTTTGTCCCCAACAAACCATTCCCAACATTTTCATGCCACTGCATGGGCTCATGGGGTTCTTGTGTGTTGTCACTTCACCCTTTTGAATTGCTGGGGCTTTGTTCACTTTTAGCCTTTGCTAAGAGCAACAGCTAGCTAGCCCGCTGCCTCTTCCTTCTTCCCCTCTGGAGTTGGCTTTTTCTTTCAAATTCCTCCAGTTGGCTACTGTGGAGATGCACAATGTTGCCATCCTCCAAAAGAGTCAGAGTCATGATGACAATGGCAGCAAGGAGCTGTTTCCCCATCAGTTGTGAAAGAAGGTAAATTCTCACAGAATGGACAAGGTGGGAGTTCCTGCCAATTGGGAACCACATGCCTCACAAACACAAATCTACCTTTGCCATTTGACTTTCCAACAGCAGCTGGAATGATGGACCATCACAGGTTGATTCTGAGTATGAAAGTAGGGTAGGGCCTTGATTTCTTTGGTGAGAAAACTATGCAAAAAATAGCCATAGAGAATGGGGGGAGGGGGGGAAGTCCAGACAATAATTCTAATCTGGTCATGAAATTTCCTCCTACTGGGAATTGTTTTTATTCCCCAGTGAAAGATTAGTTATCTTAAATTATCCTGGAAATCTTGCTCCATCCAGTTTCCAAGTAAAATGGAAAGTAAAAATAAAGTTAATTCTGGACAAATGGTTTAAATCTGGAACAACTTGTACTGAATAGGCAGAGGAAGTTAAAAAATCTCCCTATTTCAAACTGGAGTGACTTACTGCAGTCTTTCTCAGCCTGGACTCCTCCAGACTGTTTGGACCCCAGTTGCCATCACCTCAGCAAATAATATGGTAGTGCTGGCTGGAGACTATAGTAGTGTCCATTTGTAGTTTAATGCATCTGAACATCACAGAAAAGCTGCCTCACATCTTTCAAGTGTTTAAAGAAGAAAGTGCAGTCCATTCTGAAGATTGAGAAAATCATCTGTTTGGGGACACTCAAAGAACACCTTCAGATCTGGGAGAAGAGCCATGTTAAACTTGTCACTTTGCTCTCCAGCTTCCAGAAAGTCTTCCCAGTTGTTCAAGGGCTCCGGTTCTTCGCAGAGCTGAATTCTCACATACTCAGCCAAATAAACAGCCAAATTTTGGTCTTTATTAAAAATAGATTCAAGCCCATCTTTTCCATCTGGGAACCATCTGCCATGAGGATGTCTGAATGTTTGTGGCCAGCAACTTGTAACACATGCTCCCTCTTTATTTTTAAACCCAGGAAGAATTATGGTGCTAATTTAAGAAAGAAGTTCAGCATTCTAAGACAAAAGTTATAGAGGAAAATGCTGCCCATAACCTTATGTTCGCATTCTTAGTTTTGTCTAACTTTTTATAGCTCACTGGAAAGGTAACTGATCTTTCTGGTAGTATCTCCTAGCTAATAAGAATTTGGCATGATTGTGTGGGTGGATATGTTTTAAAAAAGGTTTTTTTATTAGACAGAAACAATTCAGGGATTGAATCCAGGTCACTTGATGTTTCCTTACAAGGAGCCACTGGGTATGCCAAAGAAAGAATAATACTAAAGGTGAGTTGCATGTACACTTTCCAGAGCATGTGACTTACTCCCACCAAGTAGGGGGCATGTTGTGAAAGTTTTTTTCCATTTGATTCTGGGTACGGCTTTATAGCCAAATACCTTTATGATTAGTTTAAATCCCCTATAAAACTCATAGGCCTGCCTGCTTTTTCAAGAACGGAAAGAAAATGTTAACAAATATCTGAAATTCTGTAGGCAAAAATCACAAAACTATGTCTAGCTTATTTTGGCCATGTCACGCAGAGGGAATTTATTGGAGAAAGCAATTATACTTGGAAGTGTTAGCAGTAAAAAGAAACCAGGCCACTAAAGAATGGGTTGGCTGGACACCATCACAGCAGGCACCAGCCAGAGTACAGAACAACTCAAAGAAAGAGTACAAGATTGGAAGAAGTTGAGAGACCTGGCCCATGTAGAATTGCCAAGAGTCAGACATGATTGGATGAATAACAACACTGTCATCATCATCATTCAAGATGGCAAATATCCTTTGACCTAAAGTCAATTCATAAAACTCAACATTGTTCCCAGATATAATTCAGCCATAGAGTGTATTGCTAAGCTTAATTTACTCTAAATTTCATCTATCTGCATCTTGTTTTATCTCACTGCATATTTGTGTCCCTGATTTTTAAAAACTGTTTTTTTTACATTGCTCAGTAGATATTTATGTGAAGAGTGGCAGAATAGGATTGTAGCTAAATTTAAAAAAAAATGATTTCTCCAACTTGCAGTAAGCGTGCTTGTGTTCTAAGACTGGGCTTCATTAGCATTCACTACAACCAGAATATAGTAGCTGCATTCTTGTTAATCACAAGCCAATGGGGAGTGGTTTCCTGGCCAAATCCCAACTACATAAAGATTTAGGATATTGGCAGTTTAGCTAACATGAACACTCTCTTTTCTGCAGTGAATTTCAGATGAGACTGAAACATCTATGATGGGATCTCATGCACCATTTGCTCTCATTATGAATGCAGGTGAGGGGTGCAATGTAATTCATATTTGAGTCAGGGTCAAAATACTAGATAATTTGCTACCCACAATGCAGTCTTCATTTCTTCCCTATGCACTTCAAGATGGTATTTGCTCTTGTGTGGGAAATCAGGAAAGTAGCTTGTAGGGATGAAAAGGGGAAGGAAGGAAATGTATCTTCTAATGTAGCCTTTTTTCAGCTTAGTACCCTCCAGCCTTCCACCTCAACAAATAGCTATGCTGGCTCAAGACTATAAGAATTGTAGTTCAATGTTTCTGAATGGCACAGAAAGGCTGCCTTGCAGCTTTCAAAATGTTTTAAGAAGAAACTGCAGTGCAATCTTTTAATGAAGTGCTGAGAATTGCCTGTGTCCTATCCCCTCTTACAGCTGCATTTACATCAGCTGCATCATTACAGAGTAAGTTCCCTCTTGATCATCACCTGCAAAGTAAAATGGAGCATGTTCCACACCCTACAAAGATGCATTACAAGGCCAGAACCACAGAGAACATATTGTGGCAAAAGCAGTTATCACCACTACCACCATCATCATGGCTAGATCTACTATCATTGCCATTATTATTACAACCACAAATTCTACATCTTGAACATGGTCTAAATCAGTGAAGAGTTTGGGCATGTGGCTCAGAGCTCCATTCTATGCCTTTGCCAAACTACCCCATGAGTCTGTGGTATGAAAAGGAGAGGGTGGTAGAAGTTATGCTGAACAGAGCTCCCAGCCATATGAAGGGATTAGAGTACCAGATTGGTATACGCACAACATAGATGTAAGATTATTAAAATGTGGGGGCTGGCACATGACCTGGAGTCTAGTCTAGGTTACAACCTCCATCATCACCTCCAAATTAGAGCTGATCATATTTCTGTTTTTGGAAAGTTCCTGACTCAAGGACATGAGGCTTAATTATTCTAAGACAGGATCATGCATCAATGGCAAGTTGTGTGTTTTGCATGCAGAAACCTTTAACAAAGAGAGCCAGTTTGGTGTAATGGTTAAAGTGAAGGCCTAGAAACCGGGATATTGTGAGTTCTGGCCCTATCTTAGGCATGAAAGCCAGCTAGGTGATCTTGGACTGTTATGGGAAAAATAGGAGGAAGGAGTATTACCGTATGTACGCTCCCTGTCTTGAGTTATTTATAAAAATAATACAGATGGGATTAAAAAAAATCTTTAAAAGTTGCTGGGTATCAGTATGAACATTAAACAATGGTCCAAAGCACTGAAGTACCGTAGGATTGATTAGTTTGTATCTCAGTATCATATGTGAACCTAACCAGCATAGTTTATTGTTCAATGTATGAATCCAGCCAATTACATTAATTTAGTAAATCTTAGTTTAGTGAGATGCAGGTTAGTATCCAGTGAGAACTGAGCCACTCTATAGCGTATACAAATCTTGTGGCTAAATGGTTTATCTGATTGGGGAAGGAATAACTACTTTGATAAAAGAGGGAAACCGTTTAGGGCAGTGGTTCTCAACCTTTCTGAGGTTGAGACCCCACTTGCCCCGCCCATGCACGCCGCGACCCCGACCCGGGGGCGCGCGCGTATGTGCGCGCGTGCAAAAAAAAAATTTTTAAATTTTTTTTAAAAAAAAAAAAAAAAAAAAATTGGCGGCCGCGACGGGTGGATCTGTGCATGCGCGGATCGGCCCGTCGCACGCGCCACGCATACGCGCATCCGCCTGTCGCGGGCCGCCATTTTGTTTTTGTTTTTAAAATTAAAAAAATAAAAAAATGGCGGCCCGCGACGGGCGGATCTGCGCATGCACGGATCGGCCCGTCGCATGCGCCACGCATGCGCACATCCGCCCGTCGTGGGCCGCCATTTTGGTTTTTTTATTTAAAATTTTTTTAAAAAAATTAAAAAAAACATAAAATGGCGGCCACGACGGGTGGCCGCGTGCATGCGTGGCACGTGCGACGGGCCGATCCGCGCATGCGCAGATCCGCCCATCGCGGCCGCCATTTTTTTATTATTATTTTTTTTTAGTTTTTTTTTATTTTTTTAAATTTTTTTTAAAAAAAATTTTTCGGCGTGACGGGCGGATCTGAGCGTGCGCGGCACGCGCGCGCCAAAAAAATAAAAAAAATTTAAAAAAAATTTAAAAAATTTTTAAAAAAATAAAAAAATAAAAAATAAAAAAAAACAAAATGGCGGCCGGCAGTGCCCGGCGACCCCCGCGAAATGGTCTCGCGACCCCAAATGGGGTCGCGACCCCAAGGTTGAGAACCACTGGTTTAGGGACTTTTTGTTGAAAATGAATAAAACCGAATTGATGATCTTGGGATTTACTGATTAAAAAGGATTGTTTATAGGAAAAAGGGAATCAAGATTGGGAGGGTGGAAATACTATTAATGTGTTTATAATGGCTGTAAAGTAGACCGGAAGGCACTTGTTTAGATTTTTTTAAAATCCCACCTTTATTTTTATAAGTAAGGCAGAGAACATATTTAATAGTCTTTCCTCCTCCTATTTCCCCCACAACAGTCCTGTGTGGTAAGATGGGCTGAGAGAAGGGGAATGGCTCAAAAATCACCCTGCTAGCTCTCATGCCTAAAGTGAGACTAGAACACAACATCTCCTGGTTTCTAGTCTGGTGGCTTTTTTTTCCTTCCTCTTTTGACTTTTATTGGTTTTCTCTTTTCCTCTCCCTTTTCCCTCATTCTTTCTTTGCATTTCAGTAGTTTTTAATTCTATACAATTGTCTTCCCGGTAAAAGTTCCATAAAAATACAAGAAAGGAAACACGAATCTTGCAGCACAGCTTGTTGCAGTTCCTTCCCTTTTTCTTTTTAAATCACAAGGGCATTTAGCGGTGCCTTCGCACTCATCCTCTGCATGTTCCCCTGAAAAGAACCCCACCACAAGGTAAGATACGTAAGGAATGGGAATCGGTAAACGTGCATCAGATTCCTTTTTTGCCTAAATAGTATGTTCAGAGACAGCTGTGCAGGAAGTTGAAATCCATACAAAGCAGCCCCAGAGAAGAGGCTGCTCTGCATGCTTTGCTAGGAAAGAAAAAATGACTCCAGAGATAGCTGTGGAGTAGGTAGAATACAGCAGCTCCTTGCACAAAGGAAGTCTTAAGCCAGGGGTTCTCAACCTTGGCAACTTTAAGACTTGTGGACTTCAACTCCCAGAATTCCTCAGCCAGCTTTGTAGGTTGAGAACCCCTGGTAAAGCTGAGGCCTTTCAGATATTCTTGAACTACAACACCCAGCATCCCTTCCCTTTGACAGAGTGCCTGAGGAGCCTGGGAGTTAACAATGAGTAGCCACAGGATCACCTCACCCCCAGCCTTGTCACAGAGGTGGCATTCCTGAGCACAGCCGGAGTTTTCCGTTTTCAATGAGGACAATGAAGAATTGCGGTGGGTCTCCCTAGGCGGGTGGCCAGGGTAGCACACCAGCCTCTATGTCCAGGCTATGGTTAGCCTGGCATGCCGAGTTCTCCTGTGGGTGTCCTGCAGAAAAATCGGTGGAGGCCCCCCTTCACAGGGTTCAGCATCCAGATGCCTTTTTTCTTTCCCCCAACAAGCTAGAAAGAAATCTCGCAAGCTAGAAAAATGTTGACGATTTGACTCTTTTACGAACACAGGGATTTGCCTTATTGTGAACCAAATTGTTGCCCTTCTAGTTTGGTGGCTTTTTTTCTCCAGATCAGCAGTACTACAATTAAGATGTTGAGGCCTTTCCTGATCCAACAACTGGGAACCTTTGTTTGGGCTGTACCCTGAGTTGTGGCCCTTTCTCTACTTCCTACTTCTTGTTTTCATCAAAGCAGCAACTATTTAAAGCTGTGAAATGGGAACAGACTTTTGTCAAATTTTCAGTTCTTATTGAGACAAAACAAGGCGAAGTATGTTTAGCCAATTTTGGCCATTAAAAAAAAATTAGAACAGTTGCTGAGAAAGCAAGACTATTCTCAGACCTTTTTTAAAATCATGCATGTTAGAACACAGGGTTACATTCAATTACTGGCTTCATCCTTAGAATGAATACCCCGATTGAGGCGTCATTACTTCAGTACCAACACAAGGATTTGGCATGTCTTAGAGCCCCCAGAAGAATGATGTTAGACTAAATTGTTAGTTAAGATTCTTAATCAACCTTGGCTTTGTTTGCCTGAACAAATTAACACTGAAAAAAAATTCACAGCCACCTAGAGTTCCAAGAAATTGTATTTCCTTTATTATTTTAATTTTTTTGTAACTCAACAAGTTTCCATTTTTTTAAATATTTTTAAAATTTTCATTATATATTTTTTTTCTGTTTAATGCACTCGACCCAAAATTGGTTTGGCATGTTGAGGGGAAGGGAAAGGAACTGAAAGACAGAGAAATGGAAAGGAAGAAGAGACGTACTAGACCAAAGCAGTGGAGTGAAAATAGAAATGAATCAGCACCATGTGGAAGAAGGGGAAGTGAGGGACCAAGGTCAAACTGTTCCCATGAGCCCTGACCTCTTGGCCCAGGCCTTCCTTCACGCTGCCATTCAAAAGGCACGGCTTCACCGGTACACCTGGAGGAAAACTGAACTGGGAAAGCAATGGAGGCAGGGAAAGGGCTGGGATGGGACAGCTTCAAAGAGGCAGTGTGGCTTGAACCGGAAACTAGCTTGATGCTCTCCAGAGTGTGCCGCCATTATCTTTTCGGCTGTCACACATCCCCTCCCTGTCCTAGTGCAAACACTTGTCTTGCACTGCTGTGCTTGCTTGACATAGAAATATTTCATGCAACCTTCCCCAACCCAGTCTCTTCCTGACAGTATAAGTCTCATCATCCCCAGCCAGCACCACTGTTGGGGTAGACTAATCTACAGACACAAGAGCTCTCATTGGAATCCCTGGTAGTCTTGCTTTAAGGGCACCCCAGCACACACAGAGAGGCACAGGCTAGTGCATAGGACCTTAAAAACAAGACCAGTTTCAAGTGAGGAGCTGCTGGGATAAGGAGCCAACAGAAGACTCTTCCTCATCAAATAATAGGAAAATGGACTCCCCTTAAACAGAGATCCTACTGGAGCACCAGTCTTGTTCATGTAATTTGAGAAGGATGTGCAGTTCTCCACTTTTGAGAGCTGCTGGTTGCTGGTTCAGGCTTTGTAGCTGTCCTGGCATGGACTTTGCAAAATAATAACCCTTCAGCTTCACACATGAAGAGTTTGGAAGCAGCCTGAGAGTTCCTAGCAGAGAAAGAAGTGCATTTCACTCTCACACAAAAAGGGAACAGAGCGTGTGTGCCACTGCTTCCAGCGATTAAGCTCAGAGTGATTTTTAGAGCAGCAGAGTCTGAGTTCTAAAGTTGCCCTAGAGGTAGTGCTGTCCTGAACTAGCTTATGCATATGTGCCCCTCACGTTGACTTGCAGACAGCCAGTTTTAGAGAAAATAGAGATGGCCTTGAAGAGCAGACAACAGTGTAGCTGGCGAGGGCTGACTTCCCCACCCATCTTCAGAAGAATGGAGAATATAGACCATATGTTGGCCCATATCCGCCATGCTATGCTGGCCTGAAGGCCAGAGGGGACAATTTGGATTAACTTGCACATCTGGTTGCATTGCACCAAGGCAGTGATAAGAAATGGCTCTGGAAAAGCTGAATGGAATACTTTTGCTAAAGTGAGTGGAGCTCACGGATTTGCATAAGTCTTAGACAAAAGTGTAGGGAAAGAGAACTGCAGTCCAGACCCTTCAATTAATGGATTGCAAGCAGAAATGAACGCCATGCTCAGAACAACCAGAGACATTTAGAACAATTGTTGAATCGGAAGCTGAGCAGGCCCTCCTCAGGAATCCCATGCCCTCTCTGGCTATCAGCACGGACGTAGCAATTACTGTCTCCTAAACGCTCACGATGAGCAATACCTATCTCCTGGTTTTCTTCTTCAAACATTTGATATTTTTCATTCCTTCCGGTGACTTCCAGAATGAGATTTCAGTGTTATAAAATAAAAGACAAATATAAAGAGGCATCTTGTACAAAGACATAACGATTCAGTATCCGTACTATATTAATCTGCACAAGACCTAAGCTAAAGACACTCCGCCTTACCAACTCCATCCAGGACTTCAGAGAGAACAACACTGAGCTTTTTGGAAGCAGCACAACAGGACTCGGTGGTGCCCTTCTTTAGTGTATGTTGCTGGAATGAGGCGAGGGCATCTGAATGATGCAGTCCCCAGGAAAAATCTTAAGAAGCAAAACTCTATACTCTCCCAATAAACACTGTTGCCTTTTTGAAGGAAGTAATATCATTACTGCAGAGAGAAATTATATTCACCCACCAATTCTGGTCAACCTGTTAACAGATCCAAATGACACACATACACAAGGTCTTGGATTCAAGGTGGAAAGTGCAATGATATCAGCTTTGCTGTGGCAGTAAACCCCACCCCTCACCCCCAGCAACTTCAGTGTTAGGGAGCAGCAAGCAACACGGTGCCATTCTATAACCTATGATAAAAATCTATTTAGAGCATAATTTTATTTTGGATGCTTTTATGTTCCTCCCCCGCTCCCCAAGAGCCGTAAGAACAAAGAAGTGGGAAACTTCAGAAGTCTGAGGAGAAAGATTATTACATGTGATTATAAATAAAGAGGCATAATGTTTAAATGTAATTGTAGTCCAGGCCTGTTATCTTCTGAAGTGTTGAGTGTGGAGGTGTCCTCCATTTAAATTATAATAAATTCAGTCTGCTCTGAGTAGTTTCTGCAAATCACATATCTGGATTCCCACAGCTTGTTGTTATATTCTTTGGGCCTGCACTCCAAGTGCAAAACAAAACCATTTTTTACAAAATCTGCTACCGGGCCATTAGACTAGAACTCACCATTTGCACTGCTTTGTTACATCAGGGATATTGTGATGCTGTTAATCCCTCTCTCCTCAAACATTCCCAGATGAAACTTCTGTAGCCTTAGACCAATATTTCTCAACTGTGGCAACTTTCAGATGTGTGGATGTCAACTCCCATAATTCCCCAGCCAGCATGTTATGCTGCCTGGGAATTCTGGGCGTTGATGTCTACACATCTGAAATTTGCCAAAGTTGAGAAGCACTGCTCTAGGCAGTTATCCTGAGTGACATACTATTCCCTTTTATGCCATGTCTGCTTATAGCTAGTTGTGTCTCTCTACTCATTCTCATTAATATACAAAACTCTTTGGGGCTTCTCTCTTCAGCTTAAATTTAAAATACCTGTCTCTGCGTCTATATAACTTACTCAAGTTCAAAATAGTAGTATTTTGCCTAGTGGCAACCAGCATTCAAAGAACAGGACAGTGTTAAATTCCGAATTTGAGAACAGGAAGAAAAGCTGCCTCTCGGTATAAAACTGACAATATTTGAGTTGATGCCAAGATTTGGACCCTAAAATCCCCTTATCACAACTGCTACCAATAGAGTTACTCTTCCCACATTTTTTTTCTGGTACCAGGAGAGCACATGAAATAACACTGATATTAACTCATCTGTTTGTCGATTTCCTCCTTCCTCCAAGTTTCACCAGCCTAATGGACCTTGAACACCTAACATGCAAGAAAGTGCAAACCTTTGTGTTGGGCTGCCAGAAACTCAATCCTCATAGCTTCAGCTCTCTGCAGGGAGAACAAGGGCAGTCTTTGGTTTCTTTGTTTTCGTTTTGCTTTTACTGTGAGGTTTCCACATGGAGGTACCTCTTGGTATAAAAGCCAAGGAGGTTCCTGAACCCAGAGCCTTCCTTGGATCAACACAGCAAAGGGAAGTGGGGTGAATAAGGCCATTTGGTATTGGAAGGGGACTGATCAAAACCACAGGTTGTGGATGGAACAGGGAAACGAAAGCAGGACCTTAGTTTTACCTAATCACACACTGACTTGGGGGCAAAATCAAAACTGTGGCAGAAGGAGTGTGGACTCGTTTGCTAGCAACCCTAGCAATCCTCTCCATTTCTTGCGCCTCAATACCAATGAGTAATACAATAGCAAAAAGGACAAAAAGCCCTGCTATCCATTTCCTTGTGCCCTGTGTACTCATGATCTGGATATAAAGCAAAAGCTATCTGGACACCTTTAAAAAGTGCCAATTTCATTCTGACTAAATGCAGGAGTGTGGCTATTACTGTGAGCTGGGGAAGCAGGAGGAAAAGGTTTTATGCGGAATATTCCACCTAATTCTACTATGCATAATTCCTCTTGATTCGAAAACCCGCCAGCTCAAGCTCTGCACCCCAGAGAACTATCCATTTATCCTTAGATGTAAAGCTAGGGAATGCAGTTCACCTACATGCACTGTTGCTGCTGGCAGATAACCTTCCACAGTACTTGGGTTGTTGGTCGAAAAAGACATTGTGGCATGGTTTCTCTTTTCCCCAAATTATTCAAGGACAGTTTGGGGTGTTCCAGTGTTTGTTGGAAAGATCTAGTCATGCAACACTCTCAGGGAAAACTGAGGAACTGAAAATGCAAATGGATCAGGATTAGATTTGCCTCCTGGTGAAATCCAAAGCATCTAAGGATCCTATATGGTAATTTACCGGAGAGGGAGTTGGTTCATTGTTAATATTGGCAGTGAGGTAAGAGACAGCGAGAAGAGACACTGGAGGATGGTTCATCTTTCTCTCTGATGCTGAGAGAGAAAGTCCAAGCTATCGAGAAAGCTTACTGAAAAACAGCCAATTCTCTGTTTTAGCTGTCAACAGCCATCGATATACCAGCTCTGAGGGGATTGAAAGCCAAACAAAATGAAATCAAAACACTGAATGCTTTGAGGCTCTGGCCAGTGAAACCACACACACCAGTTACCTTCTTTGATAGAACGTCACTTGGCAAATGCTAGCCTGGATGTTTCAAATAAATACACAAGAGTGTAACTTCTTAAAAAAGGAAGTGAAACCCTATCTGCCCAGCCCTGCTACTAAAATTTCTAAAAGCAAAGGATTTTCCTGGCACCTACAGCATTGCAGAACTACAGCATCTTTGGGTCTTGCGGTAAAAACTTTGAATTTTTTTTCCCCCACCCACAGTTGCAAAGTGTCAGTTAATGAGAAAATAACCAACTTCTTCAGGATGTATGAAAAAAGTACCTCATCTGGAAGGAAAGGGAAAATGCTTCAAGGTCACAGAAATGACGCAGTATATGTTATATATTACATAAAAATTGTGCCAAAATGTTTCTTTTTTTTCCCTTGATTGTAAAAATCTGCTCTTGGTAGGCTCCCCCCCCATTGTCTTCATCAAATAAGGGTTTTTCTTTCCCCTTTAATGCTCCCATATACACATGGGGCCAGAGCAGAGCGGAGTGCTATATATCTATATATATTAGGATATAGATATAGATATATTTCAAACCCAGACAGAAAAGTTCCTTGGTTTGTAGTTTTCCTTTTTCAAGTGAGTAAATCGATTCTTGATTGTTGTTTTGAGGATCTCCTATTTACAGCATTTCAACTGATATCCCTTCCCCCTTCCCTTAGACCCCGTTCACCCTGCCCACCGCCCGCCAGAGATATGGTGCCTCTAGGTGAGACCGGTTCCTCCTCTAGCTCTCCCGGGACAAGAGCTGTTGAGTAAAGTCGGAGTTGTGCTTGAAGAGGGAGATTTGCTATTTCTTCCTTTGGGGAAAAAGTGCAGTCTGGGTTAAGTGTTTTTGTTTTGCTTTTCTCATTTGTTTGAAAGACACAATCCATCCAGTTTGGGGAAAAAAAAAAGAGTTCAACACTCCTGTTTCTCCCCATGCGGTCCCAAATATGTTCGGATGGCAGCCATATTTGCATTGCAAGTACTCCTGATTTTTGCTTTTGCTTCTTCACAGGCAGGAATGAGACAGAAGGAAGAGGATTCTTCTTGCATCACTACTAAATGTTGGAGAAGGAACACAGTAGATTGGGTGAGGGATTGACCCAGCTGACAGCTGCCCTCAACTCCATCCCTCCTCATCTGTATTTTGTATGGTTTCAAGCTTGGTGGCCACAGAAAAGAAATGAAAAGGGGGAATGACCATTAAATGTGGCAACAAAAAGTAAAGCAAAAACGAAAATAAGTGCTACTTTCACCTTCTTCCCCAGAAGCAATGCTGCAGCTTAAGTACATCTACGTAGCTTTAAAAAGACAAAGCAAAAAAAAAAGAAAAAAAAAGAAAAGGAAGATCTTTTTTTTTTTTTGGCAGTCTTGCCACTCTGACGCAACAAATAAGGAGCCAACAGAAATCCCACTGATTTCCTGTGGGCTTCTCAACAAATACTGGGAGGCTAGTTGTGGTCTTAGCATCAACTGAACAGCTCCTTCCTTTCCTCCCACGTGTACTTTTTCCTACGACATGGGGCAGCGCAGTAGCCATTGGCTGCATCTAAACTCTAAGAAGGCCATATGCCTTTTTGTTCGTGTTTTCTTGTTGCCAATAAAGTCATGGGGAAGGGAGGGTGGAGAGTGGGTGCGGAGTATTTCTGCATGTGTCCCATTCTCTGCACAGGGCACCCTCATGGCTTTGATTATTGAAGCAATAAAAATTGTTAATTTTCAACTTTCAAACTTTCTCAATCTATTGTTCCTCCTCCATTTTCTAGGGGGTATTGTCATAAGTCTGATCTTCTTGCCTAGATACTGCTCTCTTTCCTCCATTGCATTTGCCTGGAAAAGGAACTGAGATCTTCTAATAGGCAATGTCTCACTTTCTATCTGGAAAACTAAGTGGATGGAAAGATAGCTGGATAAAATGGCTACCCGTCCCTTTGGAGAAGACCTCTGCCTCCACTCTTCCTTCCACCTTCTCTCTTCCACTCATTCCCCAGCCTGCTCCATTCTCTTCTTCCCTACCATTTCTCCAGCAAAAAATGAAAATGTTCAGGTCACAGCAAGGATGCCATGTTGGGGTTAGGAGGTATGGTCCCTTAGTCCCTTTTCAGCCCCTCAAAGGCTGGTCACCAGCTGCATTTGGCCATCTCCCTCCACTGCAGGGTTCTCTAAGCTTGCTGGGACCAAATACCCATCATTGCTGGGTCTCCGGACTTGGTAATAGGCCTGGAGCTGGTTGCGCTGCACCAAGGCTGGCCGGTTGGTATAGTAGATCTCATTGATGGCTTGGGCATGAGGAAGCACTTCCCCAACTGCCTCAGGGCTGCTGTCCGGATACGGGGAGTCCCTCAGATTGGTCATACTGGTGTATAATGAGTCCCTGTTGGGTGAAGGAGCTTGGCCGTCACCCCCCTCTGTCAGGTCAGCTGTGCAGCTTTCTGACTCCTCCAGGTCGCTCTGGTAGAGGATGGACTGTGCCCTCTGAAGCAAGAGTGGCTCCTCTAAGGCCTTATACATAAGTTCAATTTCCATGTTCTCCTCATGTGTCAAGGAAGGGGCATCAGGCACAATGGCGTCATCCTCATTGTTGGTTCCCCCTCCCCCTGCTACTACATTGGGAGGGGGAGGAGGCCCAGGGGGGTTGGAGGTCTCAGTGGAACCCCCACCTCCCTTGACCACACCACTGCCTCCCCCCCTCAAGTTGTTATGCACCAGCTCAGAGATGATCATTTTTTCGAAGGCCGCAGCATCACTCAGGTTTCGTCGACAATCAGCCATCTTGGTACCCTCGGCGGAGAAGTCACCACTGCGGAGGGAGTAGCTGTTATTGAAGTTGCCATTGAGCGGGAGGGTGTCCATGCCACAAGCGTCTCGGCTGTTGTTCAGGGGGTGCTCTGTAAGGGGCAGCACAGATAGGGGCATTAGTGGCAGAAAATAGGAGGGAGGCCCTGCGCACCTTCTGGGGGCAGTGGATGCAGTAACTCCAAGATGTACATTAAAAGGCAAACTGTTCACTGGAAACATATGAAAGACATCTGAGCAGCATGAACTCATGAATGTTTAGGCACACAAGCGCTATGAATGTGTTTGGGCTGGGACAAAGGAGAATTGCCTGGGTGGGAATCATATGGGATGATTCCCAAGGCAATTGGCTTGTGTTCAGAGAAAAGAGGTAGCATCAAACTGACTCCACCTCTAACCCCTCCATAAAAAGGCAAAGAGAAGTGAATCTAAAACTGCTGCTGGAAAGACAATTTGCGCTGAACTGAATTGGCCAGTGTGTTTCAGGGGGAAAAAGGGGGCTTATTTCAGAGTTCTATACAGTCTCCTTTATTTCAACAAGACACTTTGAAGATTTGTTCTAAGCATTTTTACAATCCTGTGGAAGAGAAAAGGAACCTTTTTAACCAAACCCACTCCTGTTAAAGAGGAGAAGGTGATGGAGAAGAAAACAGCCATATGGGAAATGCCAAATGGGTTTTTACTGATTTGCTCTTGGCTGGAGAGCCTTCAGAGTAGGGTTTTTGGGCACAGATGCAACAGACACCAGCTCCCCAAAGGAAACAGGGCTGGTTAACCACATTTAGAAGCGTTCATCTAAGGAAATATTCTCTTCCCTCCCCCCCCCCAAGAAAGCCCCAAAGTCTAGAATATCAAGTTATATAACTGCACTACTGGGAAAGAATTGTTACGCTATACCCAATGTATAGTATAAGCTTTTGAGATAACATTAAATTATTAAAATAGGGCAGGGGTAGGCAACCTTGGCTCTTTTATGACTCGAGGACTTCAATTCCCAGAATTCCTGAGCCAGCCATGCTGAGGAGAAAGGGAGAGGTGTCCAAGCTGAGCCATGCTGGCTCAGGAATTCTGGGAGTTGAAGTCCACAAGTCATAAAAGAGCCAAAGTTGTCTACCCCTGAGATAGGGAGTTGCTTTCACTAAGTAAAGGAGTCACTCCCTAAATAAGCAAGGCTCAAATATTTCCTAAAGTGTTCTAAGCGATGGCTGCACGTATGAAACAGCAACCTTTGAAGAATGTTTGGAGACTGCAAGTAGTTCAGAATGCGGCCGCGCGAGCCGTCTTGGGTCTCCCAAGAGATGCTCATATCACTCCAGCCCTCCGTGAGCTGCACTGGCTACCGATTGGTCTCCGAACACAATTCAAAGTGTTGGTTATGACCTATAAAGCCCTATATGGCAATGGGCCAGGATACTTGCGGGACCGTCTTCTGCCTCATGAATCCCAGCGACCGGTTAGGGCACACAGGGTTGGCCTCCTACGGGTCCCGTCTGTTAGACAGTGCCGTCTGGCGGGACCTAGGGTTAGGGCCTTCTCTGTTGCTGCCCCAGCCCTCTGGAACCAACTTCCCTCAAAGGTTCGTACTGCTCCCTCCCTCCTAGCTTTCCGAAAACTTTTAAAAACTCATTTATGCAGACAGGTTTGGGGCGTGTGAGCTGTGCTCTGCCCCTGGGCCTCTGATTGGATTGTATGTTGTATGAGTGGTTATATAGTTTTTTTAATACTGTATATTTGTATTTTAATTAATTTATATTATATTTGTACTTGTATTTTGCTGTAAGCCGCCCTGAGTCTGGGGAGAAGGGCGGCATATAAGTCAAATAAATAAATAAATAAATAAATCTTTCTTTTCTCCTTTCTCGGCCTCCCTATTTCCACAAGATTTAAAAACAAGCATAGAGTCACTTTGATAATTTGACAATTAGACCCCAGCATTCTGAAACAAAGAACAAACGTGTAGAGCTGTTGTCACTGAGAAGGTGTATTTCCAAACAAATGGTGAATAATTTTGATTTTCTTTTTCATTGAGTCAGTATCTGCAATTCACTTCTCTTTTGGTTGTGGGCAAATTTTGACTGTGTGCAAATAGCTCAGGATTCAAGGGCCAGGGATTTAAAAATGCTTGTGTTAGAACAGCTGCATCTGTCAGCAATGCCCACTTACATATGTTAAATGGGTTTGTTAGGCGTAAGTGTGTCCTGTGTAGAAAAGTGTAACTGCCCATTCGTTATAGGTGATGGAGAAGAAAACAGCCATATGGGAAATGCCTAATTTAGCCAAGCACAGCCACATGCATTATGCAGTATGGATGCCACCTCTTTGCCCACAAAGGAAAGATGCTGAAAGGCAACAGAGTAAAGCAGTGAAGCAGATACTTTAGAAGTAGGGAGCCCCAGCCAGATCACTGGGCTCACTGCTTTAATTCAGCATGACTGGGAGAGTGGCTAGGTTGGGTATTTCTGAGCTCTATGGGTGCTACTTGCTCCATCTGGTGCCTACAGCTAGTACTGCGAAAACCATATGGCTTCCCCACAGATAAAGAAATGGAAAAGTAAAGCCCGAAGAGTCCCTCCCAGAGCCAGCACTCCCTGCAGCCAACAGATAGGATGGCACACGCTTGCCCATGCCTGTTGCGCACCCACCCCAGCCTGCCAGTCAAACTAGCAATGAAGGAAACATTACTGCGAAATGGAACTGGAAAGGAGGGACGTACTGGACTCTCGGAAGCTCCCTGGAGGCAGCATCGATTAGGAGAGAAAAAGGGGAAAGAAAAGAAAAGGGAGTTACCCAGGTGGCCACAGCGTTTAGTCGGATATTAGCTATGATCCATAATCTTCATATCCCACTGGTCTGAGTTTGGTGGAAGAGCATGTGGTTTGCATGGCTAAAGTCTCAAATTCAACCTCTGCAGAGTTGAAAAGGTTGCGCTCCCCCAATGTGTACAAGGTATGTCCTGTAGTCCAGATTTGTATAATGTCCCTTCTATTTACTAGGTGCATGGATGCAGAACCTTTTTTTCCAGTCGCAAACTCAGAAATGAAAAAGGATTCTCCTTCTAGATCAGCAGTTCTCAACCTTTTTCAGGCCGCGACCCTGACCTGCACCGTGCATGCACGGTGCGACGGCCTGCATCGCGCATGTGCGGCACGACGGCCCGCATCACGCATGTGTGGCGTGCGCACGACGGCCCGCATCGTGCATGTGCGGTGTACGCGGCGCGCGCATGACGGCCCGCATCACACATGTGTGGCGCGACGGCCCGCATCACGCATGCGAGGTGCTACCCCACGCATGTGCGGTGCTGCCCCCTGCACCGGCCAAGGGGAAAAGGGGAAAAAATGGCGGACTGCGTTGTTTGGCGACCCCCGTGAAATGGTTGTTCGACCCCAAAGGGGTCGCGACCCACAGGTTGAGAACCGCTGTTCTAGATGGTGACCATCTTACCTGGAGAGTTGAAGACAGGGGGTGAGGCAGGGTTGAAGCCCACAGACTCAGCAATGAGTGTGTTGTAGGGACTGCTCCCGCCCCGTGTCTGCAGCACGGGGTTGGTCAACAGGTGGTTCCCCATTGTACCTGCAAAGAGAGTGTATGCACAAGTGTTAGGATTCTGCAGGACACAAAGGTCTGTATCTGGACAAGAAAAGGCTATGGTGGGCGGTGAAGAGTTGTAGACCAGGGGTCCAGAACCCCCGGTCCGTGGACTGGCACTGGGCCACGGCATGCCAGCAACTGGGCCGCGCAAACAAGTGAAGCCCCATTCGAGGAATGCAGGCAGCACACAAAACCACGTGCCCTCTTTCTCCACAAAACCGGTCCTTGGTGCCCAAAAGGTTGGGGGTCTCTGTTGTAGACGATAGGGAAGCTCTTTGGAGGAATGATCACTACAATGTAAGCTAGACTGGAGCTCTATCATTTTCTTGAGAGGACATCCGGAGATAGCTAAGAAAGAGAAGGCTACTTCAGAAGAAATTGATGCAAAGTATTAGGTCAGGAGTTGAAGAAGGGGCTTTGTAATTGCCCGCTTAGAGCAGGAGATCTTTTTACTCAGCAGTATGGATCTTCCTCCTCACTTGTACGGGTGCAGATTCTTATTCTGGTTTAGGATAGGTTCATTGGAAATGATGGATGGTGACCACTCACCTCGGTTAAGTGTCGGAGTGCTGTTGAGATCACCTGCCATGAAGCTGGACTCCGTCTGTTTCCTCACAGTATCATTCCACATTCTCCGGATTCGGCTCTGAAAAGACAACCCCATTCTGGATGTAACAGAGCTTTGTCTGTTTTCCCCATTCATCTTACGTTCATGTCCTGGTCTTCTCAAAACCTTTAATTTGGCTAAATCCTCTAGATCAGGGGTTCTCAACCTTGGCAACTTTAAGACTTGTGGACTTCAACTCCCAGAATTCCTCAGCCACCTTTAGATTTAACTAAATTGTCTGTTCAATAACTGATCTGCACTAATCCTTGCCAGACTTTACCTGTGTCCCAGAGTAGTAACGGTTGTTGCTGCGGATAGCTGAGGTCTTGAGGGAGCCTAGTGTGGCACCTGGTTGGCTCCGGAGGCAACAGGATGCATGTCGCAGGCATTTGCTGAACTCCCGGTGCACCTAATGCGAAATAAGGGAAAGAGAAAAAAAAAGGAAAGGGAGAAAATGCATTGTTCCATTCATCTTTCAGACAAGTCATTCACTGTACTCCGCTTTAAGAGGGGTCCAATTGATAATGTATCGCACCTGCAACTTCCTTTGCTGCTATTCTGTCTTTTTCACTCACCACATACATACAAGCATTAGCAAGAGAAGCACAGAATACTTGCACAATATCCTTTCACTTGTGTGGATAAGAACACTTCCCAGTAACACAAGGGCTCTTCGTGCTGTTCTGTTATTTTAGCAACTATTCCTAGCTTTTCAGAAACAATCTTCACCATCATGCAAAACTAGAGATGGAACATTCGTTTACTTGCTTAAATAAGGAAAAATGTATAAACTAAAAAGGTGTCTCACTTTGTCAGGAATATTTTTTTTAAATAAAGAGCACTAATTACAAAAAAAAAAAAACCAGGTAACAAACACTGTCTGAAAAAAGTCAAATATACTTTTTCTCACAAATCACGATGAGTTGTGCATGATTTAATTCATCTAGGTTCAAAACTAGAAATTTTTGCTCATTTACAAAATCCTATGCCAATCGATATCTTAATCAGCTAATTATTAAGACTAGTATCTATACATTTGTAACTCTTCATTAAGCAAAACGGTGCAAAACTTTTTCAATCATGGTACTTCAAATGGGCTAACTTAGAGAATGGGCCCAAAACCCAGGACACATGACACCTGTGGAACTGGAATTTGGCAAACTTTATAAAACATTCTATGACATAAAATTATTATAGAGCATTTTATGACATAATACAAAATGTGATAAAACATTTCCCGTGATCAAACTTCTGGTGTTTGAATGTGCTGTACACTTCAACATGGGCTACTTTCAAGGCATCTACATTTCTGAATATGTCTCCTGAATTTTAAAGAACTGTTTAAGTACATTAAAAGCTCTTCCATTGTTAAAGACATTGAGGGCTCTGGTAGGGAAATATCTCTGGAATGATGATCCAACTGTCATAGGTTGTTTATAACTGAATGAAATTATTTCATCAGATAGTTCAATTCATAACTAGTCAATGTAGATTCAAAGTATCCTACAGTCAGGGCTTTTTTTGTCATGGAACGCCCAGAACAGAGTTCCGGCACCTTTTTTGGATGGAACCTTGTAGGGTAGGCAAGGCGGGTTGTATGACGTGTGTGAGTTCCGGCACTGTTTTTTTTTTGTTTTTTTTTTTACAAAAAAAGCACTGCCTACAGTCCATGCTGGTTTTCTGCAAAGAAGCCCAGGCCTCTGACTAGGAAGCCCTGTTGCCTTTATAAAGCCCCTTGATCAGCATCTTGCGGAATCATCTTCACTGGTTTTCCTCAACCTCCCATTCTAACCTGTGTCATGTTCTTCAATACCAGAACTACCCACCTTTTTCTGCAGTGCACAATGAAAAACAAAGAAGAACATGCCCTGGAAAGCATTGAAGGTAGTGAAGAGGTAGGCCATGACAATAGATTCCTTGTTGATAAAGAGGAGGCCAAAGGCCCAGGTGAGGCCCAGGAGAAAAAGTAGAGTAATGGCTCCAAGCGCCCAAGACCTGTAGAAAGAGAGACTAGTAAATTCAAGATAGGCATTGACTCCCCTCACCTGGAATATTTGTTTATTTAATATAGTATTCATGTTAAATAGGGACGGGAAAGCTTATAACTATTTGTAGACCCGCTATATAAAGGGGAGGAGAATCCAGCTGGGGTGGATTCTATATGTTTGATTTACATTTATTTGATACTTGGGTCATTTTTTTTCTTTTTTTATACACCAATCTCTTTTCTTTTTTGTTGTTGTTAGTGCTGGATGTAATTTTTTTGTTTTGTATTTTACTTTTGTGGATAAAACAAAATAAATATATTATTTAAAAAAGATGACATTGGGGCTTCACTACTCAGATCTTGATAACATTGGGGCTTCACTACTCAGATCTTCCTCCTACCTTCAGAAAGTGGGTTCTTCAACTCTGTACACAGGACAAGCTGCCTTGAGAAGGTGAAGGTCGTTTTTAAGGGATGGACTCAATGCTTGATGAGATGGAGCTACTGGCTAGATCAGGGGTAGGCAACCTTGGCGCTTTTATGACTCGTGGACTTCAACTCCCAGAATTCCTGAGCCAGCCATGGCTGGCTCAGGAATTCTGGGAGTTGAAGTCCACGAGTCATAAAAGCGCCAAGGTTACCTACCCCTGGGCTAGATGAACCAGAATCTGCCTGTGCTGCACATTTTATGAAAAAAAATACACCAAAATGCTTATTTACACAACAAGCCACAAGGCGAGGGACTGGAAGGACCTTAAGTGAGATTTAAAGGTCACATAGCCTGAACAGCAGCCTAAGAAGACAGTGATTATAAAATCCAAGGTAAGGTAAAAATTGCAGGAACACATTATTACTTCTACAGGGGCAACTCACATTCCCAGGCCTTAATGGCCCCGAAAGTACTCTCTTCTTCCTTGCTCTCTAAGAAAGAATTTATTAACTGTTCTTTATGGCTTTTCTCCCAAGGGTAAGTTTAGGAGTGAAGGAAGAGAAAGCGTGTTTGACTGAACATTGGGGTTTGTTTTTCTGTATATATAATGAAGGGAAGAGTTCCTCTGTGATGTTTGCTGATGCCAGAGGGTGAACCAGAAAGAGATGGGTGAGAAGACATGAGATGAGCAAATTAAAAAAAATCTCCTCCAGTTCTCGGATGGCGTTGTGTGTCAGATGTTGCTAGTCAAAAAACTGCTTAGTGGGCTCTGTTTTCTTACTCATCCTTATCAAATCATGCTGATGGTTATAAAGCTGCCTCTTTTACTTTTGCCCTCTGCTATTACCCTCTGCTTTTATTCATGCATTACAAATGAAATGGGGGGGGGATATCATAACACATTCCCCATTCACAGTTCCTGCAGTTCTCTATCCTAAATTTAGTTTGGCAGTCATCTTGGCGTTCTTTTTTCTCCTATCTCTCTCATACCTAGCAATAGTTATTTTAATCTTCTGGTGTTTTAAAGCATCAAAAGTATACCAAATTTAACACACAAACTTTTTTTTTTGTAGTAGAACTATGTTCCAGCCTAGCCCTTTGTAAGGTGGCCTCACACCAGAAAGCCTGAATAATTTGATATTCAGCTTTGTTTCTGAGCACACTTTCATACATTTATGCTCTTTTTAAAACTTTATTCTACTGGAACTGATATTATTGAAATTAATAAGAAGAAAGTTCCAGAAACTCAGAAATGGAAGATACTTTCTTTAGAACATTGAAGAACATTCACTTTTCATTAAAACAATGGGTTTTGCTACTCTTAGATTCCATAAACATGTTTGTTTTCAGTCAAGTTTTTTTTAATACAGGAAGTTGCATATTCCCCGTCATATAGCATCCACTCTATCCATGTATCCTACAAAGAAAGAGCTTCCTCGGATAGGAATCGTATAAGAAGACATGGCCTCATTCTTTTATATTCAGAATATTCTTCACATGATTGTTGTCTTCCCTTATTCTTCCCATTCCCAATAAGTTCTTATTTCCCAATAAGTTCTTTTCAAAAGGGATTTCTCACTAAAATATCCCTGATGTACAGAGTTGTTTCCCATTTCTGGGTTTTGCAGCAAAGAAAGTCCAAATCATTTTCTTAGTCTCTACTTTTTATAGCGATGCTAATAACAGGCACAGGATATTGCCACATAGTGGGAGAGTCTAACATGATTGCTTTGAGGGTGGGGAAAGCCTTGGTCACCTGTTGTGAGCTACTCTTAGAATCCAAAGTATCTTCAAAGAAGTGGCCCCTAGTTTTAATTATATTTTTATATTATTATTAGCCTCAATCCCAGAATCATACATGGCTTGAATCAACCTTAAATCATTTTGATTCTCAGGTCACAAACATACTACTTGTTCTGCCTCCTGGTTCATATGTACCTTCAACAAGAAAGCCTTCTCATGTATATATATTTTTAAGCACAATGTAAGTGCTCCCCTCCCCCGTTGTGTGACATATGAAAGATAGAATGTACATGAATTCTCTCTCATTGACTTGATATTTACACCAGCAGTCCACTAATGTTGAATGCATGTTCTTATAATTGGGTGTTTGGAACAATGGAGGATTTCTGTTGTTATACCACTTTCCTTATAGTGTAGTATTCTTTTTTCCTGGGCTGGCTCAGCAATTTGGGATATAGCATTTATATAGTTTCATTTTGGATTAGCTCAGGATTTGATCCTGTCTGCCATGCAGCCATGGAGAGCATCAATTAGTATCATACATGCAGATGTCACTATTCTGCTCAGATGGTAAATAAGTGACTGGAGGGTAAAGAAGCACTATATAAATTTCACTGTCATAGACAGATCATTATATGGTTACCAGGCTAGCCATCAGTATAAACATCTGCACAGGTTATGGACTAGTAAAAAACGCTTGCCCCAGTGTCTAATGCAGGGGTGTCAAACTGCTGGCCAGTGGGCCGGATGCATCATAGCGAAACCATGCCCAACCCATTGCCGGCAATGGCAAAAAAGTCACAATATGTCACGACACGTTATATGACGTTGTGGGTTTGACACCCCTAGTCTAATGGATTTGATTTACTGAATCCACTTGGGGATTTTCCTATTCTGGCTGATCAGTGGAACACAAAAACAGCATGGACAATACATAAGACTGTCCCCACCAGATTTGACAGGAAGCTGAAACATACGAAACAAAAGGCATGACAGCTTTTTGAGAACAGCTGGAATAAATTTTGGGATCAGTCAGGACATCAAAGGTTCAAGTTGATTAAGAACATTATTCCATGGCAACATTATTCCCTGGCGGGTACGAATGGCCCCCATCCTGCGCGAGCTGCTCTGGTTGCCGGTGGCTTTCCGGGTGCGCTTCAAGGTATTGGTTACCACCTTTAAAGCGCTCCATGGCATAGGACCCAGTTATTTACAAGACCACCTTCTGCCAGTAAATACCTCCCATCGACCAGTTCGCTCCCACAGAGAGGGCCTCCTCAGGGTGCCATCAGCTAAGCAGTGTCGGCTGGTGGCGCCCAGGGGGAGAGCCTTTTCTGTGGGGACACCGACGATGTGGAACGAGCTCCCCCCAGAACTCCGGACGTGTCATGATCTCCGCACCTTCAGAAGAGAGTTGAAGACTCATCTCTTCAATCAAGCCGGCCTGGCCTAGACCTCCTCAGGTTTTATGTAAATTTCTGTGTAAATTTTTTAAACTAGGCTGTTCGGGTTTTAGAATTGGGATTTTAACAGGTTTTAGTAACAGCCATGTATTAATTTAATTTATTTTTAAATATTTATTGTTATTATTTGTTTTAATTGGGCTGTAAACCGCCCCGAGTCCTACGAGAGAGGGGCGGTATAGAAATTTAAGTAATAGTAATAATAATAATAATAATAATAATAATAATAATAATAATAATAATAATAATAATAATAATAATAATAAGACAGCAACAATTACCTATTTTCCACTGCTTTTCTATCTCCTCCCCCAGGATGCTGGGAGTGTGGATGAGAAGCTGGAAGACTTTATGCCTCACTCTAAATAGTTGATACTATTGTTTGCAAAGGAAGCATCAATAGACGCATGTTGATTTGGACTCCATTGTCAGAGCAGGTATGTTGTTGTCCCTTTGGGAACTACTTTATTCTGTTGTTTAATATGCTCAGCTTGTGGATACTGAAGATCTGAACAGACTGTATGGAGAAAGGAGCCCATACCACTCCCACCATATGTCCCTCTGGAATGAGCCAATAAATACCCATGAGACTGTTACAAGACTTATTTCTGAGCAAATATAGGGCACAAATATCCTTCTTTCTTTTACAGACATTCATGTATTCCCTCTGCGAATGCTATGCATTTTTCTTCTTTTTATGTCCTTTATTTATCCACATTTAATGTCTGTTTGTATATTGTTTATGGATGTATTATTATATTTTTGTTTTGTTATTTGTATACTATTTTGGGATGATTACATGGGGAATATATTTGAATGATTGTATACATGAATAGCCATTACAATTAATTATTTTGCTTTTCTGAATAAAGACAAATATCAGGAATTGTCAATTTGTATGAAATATTTAAAAACCCCAAACAACATATTGACACATTGAGCTGAACTAGAATCCAAAATAGACATAGCTACAAAATCATACCAACAGTGAATACATGCTTTGCAACTAGACAAATTGGAAAAAGAGAAGAAAAAATCAGCATGAAAGAACTGAACTGTTTCCTGAAAATAATAGTTGTAGTCTTTTGATAACAGTACTAGGAAAGAGAAAGTACTATGTCAATTCCATCTATAATCCAAGGTGGAAACCTTCCATCTATTGCTAACTACAGATTCCAGCATCCCTTCCTAGCTAATGTACTAGACTAGAGTTTCTGTTTAATTAATAGCTGCAGAGCTAAAGTTCCCCACTACTGAATTCCAGGTTTACAGGATTCTTAAATCATGTGCACATCAGGGCCATACTATATAAACTAGGTTTATTGGATGCCTTCTGTTCAATTTTCATGCATTGCCTGACTGAAAATAGAGGGAACCAAAACACTGATTTTAATCATGATAGTTAGAGGGCATTCTGGGAGCTGCTAAAGAGGGTATTCAGGGATTGCATTCGGCTTCATTCTTGGAACTCCTAGGGATTATCAGCCTCTCTTGGACGCGTTTGTTCACTCTTGCTCCAGCTACCCTTAAGCATGGTTCTGAGCCACTTGAGTTAGATTGATGAAGGTTAATGAACTCTGCATTTCTCAGTTTGGTTGATGTTAAAATGGAACTATTTGTCTTAACTTAGCAACAAGCAAAGTATGTTCTGCCCACCAACTATAATTGGCTGGATTATTCTATTATGAAAACGAGGATAAGAAGATGTGAACTTGTGAGTAACACATGTGTTTTGACAGTTTGTCATTTGTAAACTATTTGCGGCAAAAAACTTTCCCAATTCTCTTAATGAGGTATGCTTTTCACTTCATTTGCTGTTGAATAAAACAACTCTATTTATCTAGGAGAATGGGAATTTCTTTTACAGAGGTATGCAAAGTTGTGCTTTTTGAAAACAGAGGGAATGACTTCAAGGAATCTTTGCAGGGTGTTGTTTTGCAAAAACATCAGCTGTCCAAAGGCCTTGGCTAGACAAATGCTTCAAGGAATCATCCTGCTTCTGAGCCACCTCCAAAGCTCAGCATGCCGAAAGGACCATTTCAACTCTTCAAACCCCTTTCTCTGGAACTAAGCTTTTCATTCCCAGCTGTGACTTGGTAATGAGATATTTATTTTATTTTATTTATTTATTACTTAGATTTCTATGCCGCCCTATTTCAAAAACTCAGGGCGACTCACAACATAGATACTAACATGTAGAAATCTAATATATATAAAAAACATTATAAACCCATCAATTAAAAGACCAATCATCCAAAACAGACATACAACATACATACACTGGCTGGACTCACTGATGAAGGTTTTCTGTCCTATTGTCTTGAGAAATGTCCTACATTTAAAGAGATATAGAGATGCCTACTTTGTCTGGGCTGGACATGTTTTGTTCCAGTGTCCTACGTTTGTTCAGATGACAACAGAATTAAGCTATTAAGATAAGGAGGCATTTCAACCCACATCAGAAGATCAAAAGGAATCAAAAGAGAAACTTACTTGATATTATCCAGTCGGCTGGAGTCAGGCTTGAGGACAGATGTGTTGCGGATCATCTTGTGCAGAGTGATCATGAGGAAGACAAGGTTGATCTGGAAGATATGTACAGATGGATGAACGAATGAATGAATGAATGAAGGGATGTGTGTGATGGGAATTCTTTGCCTTACAGTTCCCCCAGTTAGAAACCTTTTTCTGTCCCATTCTGAGACTGGCAATGAATTCCCACTGTATTTTTTGGAATCAGATGTGCATTACAGCACATATTCCGAGCTTTGGGAAGAAAAAGGATATCTAATGGATTGGGAAGTGTTGGAATAAGGACTTCAGTACTCTACCCAGGTTTAGTTTGAAGTCTTGGATTATAAGACTGAGAGAAAAATCCAATCTCAACTACGCCAAACAAACCTTCAATGACTCACCCCAATAACAAAAGAAACGGGTCCAATGAAACTCCAGATGAAATAGTTATCAACTCGAAGCCAACAACTGCCAAAAGAGAGCAAGCAAGACATGTTTAAACAGAAACTCAAAGAACAGTGGACATCCTGCACTTTCACTACTGCATACAGTAGTTTGACTGGCATGCAATGATAATTTCACCAAAACTTGCTTGGAAACCTAGATTAATTCCTTGTTCATCCAACTACTTTGGTCTTCTAGCATACCTTTCCTTTTGCTATCCCTTGTCTTATCTCTAAATTTTTACTTCTTCTTTCAATTAAAATCTAGTGTTTCTACCACATCTCAAAGGATAATGTATTTATCCTTTCCCTTAAATTTACACATTGGATCTGTGATTAAAAACAGAACATCATTCTTGTTCATCCTCCACCAACTGTGGCCCCTCTACTTACGCCTTTTCAGTGCCATAGCTGCGGTAGTCAATGGCGGCAGCAATTCCCACTACCAGGGCAGGAAAACAATAGCCACCTAGGTAGTAGTATTTCCTGCGGGAATACTCGCTTTCAAACACTTCAACCAGCATGAGGTAAAGGTGAATGGCCTCCAGGCACATCCAGGAGAATGCTGCCAGGAAAAAGTAGTGAAGCAGCCCAGCAAAGATGGGGCAGGCAATCTGGGGTTGAAGGGAAAAGAATACCAGTTAGCATGGATTTCGGTGTATCTTTGGGAGGGGAGGGGGAATATAAAGCTTTATTTAAAATCTCTACATCGTGCTTCCAGTTATGCAACATGCAATTTGCATGTTGTTGATATTAGAAAAAGAGAAGGCTTGTCTTCATCTCTACAAATCACTCTGTGCACCAATTGCTGCTCTTTAAAGACTGTCCAAATTCCAAACTACAGCTTCCATCAGCATAGCCAGCCTGGGTAATGGTGAACACTAATGTAACAATATACACAAGGCCACAAACTGTTTCCATTTGTTGTGTACATTGGCTCCCTGCAATACTATTCTTTCATTAAGTCACCCTACTTCCACTCATCATGTGCCCTAGGGCAGGGGTCCCCAACCCCCCCGGTCCGTGGACTGTCACCGGTCCACAGCATGCCAGAAACCAGTCCGTGCAAACAAGCGAAGCCCCATCTGCAGGGTGCAGGCAGCACACAAAACCATGCCCCCTCCAGTCCATGAAAAAAACCTCTCTCCAAAGAACTGGTCCCTGGTGCCCAAAAGGTTGAGGACCTCTGCCTTAGTTAGGACTTCTTTAGGGGCAACTGAATCATCTGCAGCTTTTGGTTGCTTGCATCGCGGTGCTGAATTGTATTTAGCGTTTGCTTCCCCAGTCTTAAATATTTCTCCTGTCACTTATAACACAGAGATTCTTCTCTGAATGTTGATAAGCTGAGATTATACTATTACAAATGCTCTTGAATTCCTAGAAAGATCTATTAATCTCTTCCTCCCTGTTCCCTCTCTTTGCCAACTAATGAGAGTAAGCTGCTCAAGTTTATCTTTTTAAAAAAATCTTTTTTTTTGGTGGACACATAGCCTAGAAAGACAGGCAGATGTTTCCCCTACCCCCAAACCCTCATAAATGGGTTCTATTCCTGCTATGGTTATCATCATCACCACTACACAATCATAATCAATGCCATAATCTTAAGACTATGCTGTTGCACTGAGAAGGGGCAGCAGATAACCTTCCTCCATAAAGAGAAGGGAAGGTGCTAAAGGGAAGATGTTTCACAGAGAAAATAGAATTCTACTTCCAAGCTAAGTAACTCTTATTTTCATATATATATTTTTTATTGAAGCTTTTAAACAAGAAGATAAAAACTAATATAAACTAGTACAAAGTAAGGAAGAAAAAAGCAAAAGCAAAGAAAAAACAAAAAAAGGCCAAGAAAAGAAAAAATGATGAAGAAAACTAGAAGAAAAAAATAAGATATAAAGTAGCTTCTTTACAGCAGTTATAAATATAAATATATTTTAATATCTCTCTCCAAAGTTATATTGTATTATTCTTTTGGTAATCTATCCTACGATAACCTCTCACTTTTGTGAATTCTACAAATAAATATTTGAAAACGTGTTATCTGAAAATCTTTTTGCAGTCTAATATTTCTTTAGCAATACACAGAAATCAGTGAGATTTTCAGTGAAATAACAGTCCAAGGGACGTATGCAGGCACACACACACTTACACTATTTTCTGAATTGAAAAGGCTGATCAATGTCACCCTGAATTTGGCAAACCAAATGAAACCTAGTGAGAGCCCCATCCTAGCACATTCTACCTCATGCCCCCAATGTGCCTCACAGATCCCACTATGCAGAGGAACAATCCATGGTGGCTTTGTATATAATAGGAAAGGAAAACCATCACATACCTCATATTGTGTCTTGTCAATTCCAATAAGAAAAAGGAGCTCAGTCATGAAGAGATTGATGCAGAGGTTCTTGTGGATGGTGTTGCGGTCAGTTTGCAACCCACGGAGGAAACAAAAGGTGGATATGCAAATGGCCAAGCAGACCAGAGAAATCACAATGCCCACCCATGTAATGACAGACAGCAAAAGTTCATTGATGCGGCCCTGATACTGAAAAGAAAAAAAGGAAGAAGCCTGGTGAGTGTGGTGCCCTTGTCCCCTTAGCCGCATGCTAAAGTTTTATACTGAACTTAGTAATTAAAACAGCGGTTCTCAACCTGTGGGTCGCGACCCCATTTGGGGTCTAACGACCATTTCACGGGGGTCGCCAAACACCGCAGTCCGCCATTTTTTGGGGGGGTCGGCCATTTTTTTTTACATTTTTTTCGTACGCCATTTTTTTCCCCTTTGCGATGCGGGCCGTTCGCGCCGCGCATGCGCGATGCGGGCCCGCCATTTTTTTTGGTCCGCCATTTTTTTGGTCCGCCATTTTTTCCCCTTTGCGATGCAGGCCGTCGTGCCATGCATGCGCGATGCGGGCCCGCCATTTTTTGGGGGGTCGGCCATTTTTTTGGTCCGCCATTTTTTTCCCCTTTGCGATGCGGGCCGTCGCGCCGCGCATGCGTGATGGGGGCCCGCCATTTTTTTTGGGTCGGCCATTTTTTTTGGGTCAGCCATTTTTTCCCCTTTGCGATGCGGGCCGTCGCGCCACGCATGCGCAATGCGGGCTGGGGTCGAGCCCCAGAAAAGGTTGAGAACCACTGAATTAGAACAATGGTCTCCACTATTGGGTAGCCATGGTGTGCTTTGGTCATTTTCAAAATATTGCGAAGCCATTTCACTTTTATTGACATCATAGACCGACCATCTTCTTAACATTTGAAGAGTAACAGCTCCCCTGATTTTACATATGACCCATACAACAAGATAAAGATTCAGCATGCATTAAGAGTTAAAAGGATGGCCTCAATGACTGGAAACCATTTCCCTCCACCTACCGGTAACATATTTTGTCCTATTTTCTCCCACCCTTCTTTAGGTGAGTGATATGCTTACAATTTCGCGGTGTGCCATGAGGACAGCAAAATTGGTGAGATGACTGCAAGCACAGGTGGTGTGGGTCTTGTTGGTCTCCATCAGCCGGCAGCCCTGTGTGGACCAGTATCCCATCATGGAACGCTCCGAATAGTTCCAGAAAGAGCAATTGGCATTGAAGTGATTCTTGTCCTATGTGGAAACAGAAGTGGGTCTGGGTGTCATCAATACAATAAAGATGGGGGGGAAGGGCACTTCCTGAATATAGATAGTTCATTATACCGGAAAAAAATGTATGACTTGGTTAAAAGTGAATTTATACATGCTCAAAACATTAGCAGTGAAGTCTTTACAAAGTGCAACTTTGCCACTGTTGTAGTTTAGTGTAGATTACAAGGCACAAGTACCAGGGTATGGGATTTATTGAAATGTGCAAAGACAAGGAAACAGATAGAACGATCCCAGGAATCATGCTTATCTCACCTCCAGGTGGGAAAGAGTAAAGATGACAGGGTCCATAAGGAAGACACGACTAGATTCCTTGTTGATGGAGGCAGCGATAACTTGTGAATTGACAACAAGTGAGGGGCTAAGTGGACCAACTTCACTTCCAAGCTTGATTGTGGCATTCTCAGTAGAAAGGAAAAATCCCAAATTATTGTAGAGGATGAAAACAACTTTGACCACCCCTACGGAACAAAGGGAAAGGAGATCAGTCCTATAACCTGGGGCGTAATAGACAGGATCAATTATTGCTAGAAAGGGAGGAAAAGAGGTAATTGCATGATGATGGTTTCCAAAATGTTCCAGGAAGATGTTTATCAAGGTCCTCCCCAAATCTGGAATTCCTTCTCTTGCTCACCATTACGACTGTTTTGCTTGATTGTGTTAGCTGATAGCTGGATTGAGTTTCTGGTGGGAAACTCATATGGGAACACAATATCAGGCACTTGCCCCTCTGTATTTAACACAGAGACCTCCAACACTACAATGGGAGAGAAGAATGGAATAGGTTAACACAAAAATACAGATCAAACAATAAGAAGCTGTAGTAATTATTCTTCTTTGAAATTTTGGTATCTAAAAATTTGCATGTTTCTGTATAGATACCGAATGTAATCTTCATGTTTCTCCACGTTTAGACTACCAGAGTAGAAATGGGGTGATTTGGTTTCAATCTCTCTTTTGTCTTGCTAAGTTTATACTATGTTCTTCAAAAATACTTGGTAGATGTTAAATTATTTATCTATTTAGTTATCTATTTTGCTTCCCTTAATACTATATTTTGTTATAATCAGTTTTGCCTACAATCATATTGCAACAGTTAAACTATGTGCTAAATGCAAGAATCATGTCTAGGCAACTGTACCGTTTCCACTTATCCTGCTCCATTTTCCACTCCATTGTGGACGGTTGTTTTCATTTTGTATCTAAAGAGCTGGAGCCATTTGACAATTTTATTGCTTGCTCTATTGCTCTGAGGTCACTTAATCCAAGCAGCAGTGACACACCAGAGAAACCTGGCAGGAGGCAAGGGTTCTATATTTATTATTCAAGAGCTATGAGTTCAGTCTGGCATCAGTCACAAAAGGTAAGCTTCTCCAGGTTGCCTAGGCAAGTTATTCACTTATAGCTATGCAGAACACTATTGTGAGAATTTTTTTGCACACAAGGAAAATGGTTTGCAAAACTGAATGGATTTTCTGATTTTATTTATTTATTTATTTATTTTTGGTCTAGCTAGCATCACATAATAGGTCATTTCTGTGTAATGAAATGGCTTGGACTACATTGCTAAAAAGTTGGAAATAGCTTAAGAATGGATTTGACCTCAAGAACAGACAACCACTGCCTGAGATATAAGAGGCTACCTACATTTTCAACCGGACAGGATGTGGCCAAGAGACTGGATGGGAAATATCTAAATTCTACCTCTCCTAACCCTACTCTTCTTTCTATTCTCCGGTTTAATACCCTATTTCTTTTCTATGTGTTTTAACCCCATCGGCTGCACTTGTACTTTCTGCCTAGAAAAAAACATTTTAATTGTGGCATCTAATACGTAACCATGTTTGGTATGATTCTGCCCATGGCAGCACCATCTTGTTCAAGAGATGAATCCAAGCACCATTTAAAGTAGCAGCCTGGGAAGTTGTAAGTCTATTTCTAGATCACTGTAGAACAACGGTTCTCAACCTGTGGGTCGCGACCCCATTTGGGGTCGAACGACCATTTCACGGGGGTCGCCAAGCACCGCAGTCCGCCTTTTTTTTGGGTCGGCCATTTTTTCCCTATCGCGATGCGGGCCGTCACGCCGCGCATGCGTGATGTGCCCCGTCACGCTGCGCATGCGCAGTGCGGGCCCGCCATTTTTTAAAATTTTGGTCGGCCATTTTTTTCCCTATCGCGATGCGGGCCATCGTGCCGCACATGCACGATGCGCCCCGCTGTGCCGCGCATGCACGATGTGGCGCGGGCCGGGGTTGAGCCCCGGAAAAGGTTGAGAACCGCTGCTGTAGAACATGACAGACACGTAAAGAGAACTCATCATACATTATGCTTTATGGATGTTAGTTCTACAGAACAAAGCAATGTGAAAAGCATTTTATAAATTTCTGTGCTATAATAATCTTATATTATTATTTTATCATTGCAATAACTTTGTAAAGCTTTAACTCAGGGGTGTCAAACTCAATTTCATTGAGGGCCGCATCAGCACTGCGGTTGCCCTCAGCGGGCCATGTGGGTGTGGCCAGGGTGGGTACAGCCTACTGGGTGGGCGTGGATGGAGTGGGTGTGGCCTACAGGGTGGATGTGGCCAGCTCTACATCGTTCGCGTCAAGGATGCCTGTGGGAGCCTGGGCAGGAGTGGGATAGATCTGAGGGTCTCTGGCAGAAGGGGATGGGACCAGGGCAAGTGCCAAGGCATGGTCCACTGGAGGAGTCTCACTGTTCCTCTCACGCCATGCGGGGGGAGGGCTTATGGAGCTAAGACTGAATGTGTTTCAGCATAGATGGCCACCACAAAATTGTACATTGGCTGCCGGCTGGCCTGGGCCAGGGCCAAGGCAGAGGGGGCCTTTCCCTCACTGTTTCCAGGATGGCTTCGCAGGCCACATGAAACCACTTCGCGGGCCGCATGTCTGCTTTAACTGAATGATGAAAAGATATCCTAAAGCTCCCTTAAGTGAGATAATGGTAACATGCTATCATCCTACCCAGGGCTGTGCCAAACAGACTCAGTCTTGTGCCTGACCAGTGAAAACCTTTCTCTTGTTTTTACCCCACAGACCTATTTGTACCAGGCTCCTGAACTAAGGAAGTGGGAAACGCTACAGATATTCTTTCCTTATATATATAAAATGAAGAATAAATGAAATTAATGCTGCTTCCACATAAGAAACCTGTTTCTCCAATGTGTTATCCAATGGAAATACAAATCACATTTCTATGGGTGCGACAGAGAAATAAGGACACTACCAGGAGGTATAACTCAAGAACCTTTAAAAAGTAAATAGCACCTTCTTCTTTTTTGACAGCTCGCATTTGATAAAGGCTCCCTCCTCCCTAGGTTTACAAAGCACAGGCACTGTGTACAATAATGTTCAGTACACACATTTTGAAGAAAGAATGGTTGGCTGCTTTAGAATTGCTCCAGAGAGGCATATGTCTGCGGCACCCACACACTCTCTGAAGTTCCCTTCCTCCCAATTGACTTCTTCAAGATAAAGCAGACAGACTGATGCTTACCAACATTATTCTTAGCAGTGACAAAACGGGCTGGTTCTTTGACATTGTCAGCCAGAAGGAAAGCTCCCTCTTCCAGGATATCAAGCAGCATGGTGGCAGTGTGCACTTGCTCTGTGGCATTCATGTCCTTCCATGATTCCAGTGCCTCTGGACGCAGGAGGTTGTCCACTGTCTCCACCACAGCCTAGAATGACATTGAGTTTTGAGGAAATGGATCCACTTCTAATAGTCCATTCCCTTCCAACAATTCTTCTACTCTTGCACTTTCCTTTTCTCCTCTTTGCCATTGAGCAAAGATGGCTACAGATCCATTCTTCATGCTACCACTTATATTTGACAGACAAAAGATACGTATATTATTAATCTTTATCCATGACATCCTGGGTGTTATGCATTTTTTTAACCCTCAAAACTTGGAGGTTCTGAGATTGTCATTTTGCTCTTGCTAGTTAAGTGCATCTCCTGAGTAGAATGGGCCAATTCAAAGATGCTACCATTTATGGACGTACTGTAGTAACTGTGTATTCTCTCCCCTCCCCACATTTTCTTACCTAACCTGCTTATTTTCATTGGATCAAAATTCTTGTATGGATGGAAGCAGCTTTTCAATTTCTGAAATGCTAATTCTGTACTCAAGGCACAGTATTTTCCAAAAAATCCACAACTAGAAAACCATTCTTCACCTCAGGAACTACAGGCATTGCTCATCATTACTTTGAGTATTATAAAGTGGGCAAGTACTTTCTACAAGCAACTATAAGATACAATTACTTTGCTTACAGGGTGAGAAGTAGCATAGCTCCCATGTTTAAATATTTATTTCATTTATCAGTTTTTGAAAAATCATTTCTCCTTTATTTTTAAATGACTTTTCCCTCTCAGGATGTACCCTCCAGATTTCTTGGAAATTCAGCCACCATAGCTAAAATCTTTTATTTATTTAATCTAAGGATTGAAGTTCAACACAATGGGATGATGCCAAGCTGAGAAGTTTGACTTAGAATTTATTTTGTGTCACTCAATTCAAGAGCATGCATTTACCACCCTATTCCAAATAAATGATCCACAATCTTTTATTTATTAATTTTTTTAAAAGCCCCATCAAACTTTATATTATATTAAATCAGCCACACTGGCATAGTTTTAAAGTAGTACTAGTAGCAGTAGTATGAATTGTTTCCAATGTTAAGATTTTTACATATGGCTATCTCATGTGGGATGTTTTGTGGATATCCATATCAGTTGTATAGCCAGAACAATTTAAATGAGGACCATTGTTATACAAAGTACTTTTCCTGTGTAATTCATGTAATTAAGTGAAATTCATCTAAGATTGGACAAGACCAAAGAACAAAAATATTTTTGGTAGCAAAGCATATCCTTCCTTCCTCGAAAGATTCTCTTGTCTGTTTCCTTATAATTTCCACAGGTTGCTAAACATTTTCATATATACTACTAGAAAAGTTATACAATATGAGTATATCAGATGTGGGATATAAATATTTTAATAAATATCAACAAACAACTTTTTAATGCTGCTCTAAATTTAGGGTACTTCTAAATGAAACGCTTTCTTTGATGTAGAAACATGCAGGTCTCAGAGAAATGTCAGCATTCCCTGAGAACCGCAGATGTTTGATAGGTTACTTCTTGCCCATAGCTATTCCTACCTGAATTTAGAACATTGATGTCCTCACCTTGATATAGTCTTTGCAGGTCCTTTCTCTCTTATGCATCTGTAGAGTACAGCATACAAGCCCAGTGTCAATGATGGTCCATATACCAAAACAAGGAGAAAATAATTAGAATTCCCCAAAGGCCTCACTCTACCCCAATACATTTTATCTATGGGTTTTCTTGAAATGGGATTGTTCCGGTCATAGAGTCACCAGATACCAGGCAGCAGGTAATAAAAAAAGAAATATCCTAAATGAAAATATGAATCCAATTTTAAATTTTAATTTACTGGTTGTTATTCAAAGAGACAAGTTGAATTTGACAATTTTTTAATTTTATCCATTTTTTTTACCTTTTTTATTTCCTCACATTGTACCTTTGATCAAATTCTTAAGTTTTTTTATTTATGCTTTCCGGTCTGAATTCAAAATTATCACCAGAATTGTCAAATTGTAATCCTAGACACTTACATAGGATTAGGTCATATTAACTCAATAATACATTAGCTATTCTTCGAAGGTATTCACATGACTGATCATTATTTCAACATTCTGCACTGTTATCAGCAGAGCTAATACAGAATCCTATAGGAAAACCAATAAAACATGACCAGAGACTCTATATAGCAGCAGCATCCGGTAGACTGTACCACAGAATTAGCCATCTAAAGATATTTCTTCATAACTATTCTCATATCAAAGCTAATAATCAAGAGGCATGGAAAACTAAATTGCTAAGTGTTTATTGTAAGGCAAAAAGAAGAAAAAAAGGCATGCAGACGTGTAACATGTATTTGTCCAACCATTGGATGTTTAGGCTGCTAAAAGGTTTGTGCCAAATTGCTATTCTGTTTCAGCGGTCCAGAAAAGTGAAATAAAAGGTCAGGACACACAACCTGCTGAGAACCACCTCCCAGTTAACATATCACCATGCACCTTGTTGTAGTTTTTGCCAGCTGACTCCCTCTCTATTGGACGCAGTGCCTGCAGTTGAGCATCCAAGATATCTAAGAGCTGCTCCATTAATTTGACAGAGGAACTAACATCTCCAGCGTAGATGGCGCCACGCGTATGTCGGGCAAGCTCGGTAGCAATGTTGGCTGCATTCTCTCCACTCTTGATCTGTCAAGAGGAAAGAAATATAGACTAGCCTCAATCCAGCAAAAGAGTTATGCAGGCATGAAGAAGCCTGATACCCATTGTGAAGATGAACGGTCTGATTAACAACCAGAGGGCAGGGAGAACTTCTGGGAAGAAAACGATACCTTCTGGGCCACCTGGTTGACCCAAGGACTTGTGCAGTTGCTGAGATCAGGCCCACGTGGGTTCCAAATACCAAGGGTAGCAAGGCATTGGAAAGAAGCAATACCTGTGGGTGGGACAGCAAGAAAGACTTGTTAATCAATTTCAGCTGTTGTGGTTTCAACCTATCATTCCTATCTGTTCCCACTACAAAAACAACCCCTTGTTAAAGGTCTCTGAAGAAGCATTATTAAGTTTGTCAAGAGCTGGCTTCCCAGGTAGATTCTTCCCTTGCTCTTAATTACCCTACAAATATGCTCCAGCAGCATCTTTATCCAGCCACATCTTCATATTGCTGTTTTTGTCACATCCCAAGCTCACAATTAAGAGCTACACTAGTAGCTCATTGGTGTCCAAAGACAGCCTGAAGGTGTATGAAGACTGAAATCAGGTAGTTGCGATAGAAAGGCAAGTTGAGAAACAGGAACCAGGCCAGCAGATTTCATTCCAGTACAGGTTTTTGCCACCTCAAGGCTAGCGCTACAACTTCTAGTGTTGGCTAATGGAAGAATTACACCCTGCCTGAACCCCAGCTTCTTTCATTTGGATCTGGTAAGCATCCAAAGGCATTCACCTCTTCAATAAAGACCTGAACAATTTGCCTAAGGCTACCCCTGGTGAAGCTGCTTATTTTTACCTCTCGTGCCCTTTGGGCAAGGCCTTTCCACCAGCATGCCCTGTTGTGTGGCTGGCCACTGGACACGCCTCACCTCCTTTGCCTCACAGAAGAGTTCTGGAAAGATGTGCTGGTTGTTTGCTGGTGGACGGCGGGTACTGGGCATTACGGCAGTGACTGTGTGCAGTTCTGTACCCTTCTGATTTATGGCACCTATAGGGTGGGTTGTAAGGGGTGGCTGCCGAGTGGTTGTAACAGCAGGTGATATTGTGCTGGTTACAGTGGTGGGATGAATAGTGGTTGTCGTGCTGAGTGGTGTTGAGGTGACTGGGCCTGTGGGCAGAAAGACAGTTGGGGACAAGCAATCCTTTCCATACACAAAATATCCCTCCCTTCCCATTCAGGTCTTCAGTTGTAAAATTTTAATTTTTAAAAATGCCTATGCTTATTACAACTCCACTTTCAGTGATGTTGCTTTGCATTGATCCAATCTTATGGTACATCCTGATTTGCAGTGAATCCCTAAAATTTTCAGCATAGACTCTTTTCATGACCCGTATTACTATTTCAGTTCCTTTACCCTAAAAATATCAAGAGCTATACTTAAAACTTTGCACATGTAAAACATATGTTCCCTTGCAGAGTTCTCACTGCAGTATTACTTATTTTAGCCAGAAAATCTCAATGAATGGAATCATCATTTAATCATGATCACATTTGTAACAAAAGATGCAGTTCTCCAGGTTACAGAGTCCCAGATTTTCTTTAGTATCACAAATTCTAGTTGCCATGGTTGCAAAAATATTTTTTTTTAAAAAAAGGGGAGATAGTGATTACTAAATGTCCAAATGCAGAATATTCTGAAAAGGAGCTAATGATACCAAAAGAATTATATGTATTCTTTCCTCCTCTCTATTGATTCCAGCCCAAATTTTCTGACCCTTGTTTTACTGCTGGCAAATATTCCATTAGGCTTGGTATAATAGTATATTCCTTTATATATCAGTGTGTCTGGATCTTCCCTGTGTAGATTATATAAATTGCAAAAACTCATCCAATTTCCAAGTTATATTACTTTTTGATTTCAGTATATCTAAGATGGTTAATCTGGACCAGCTTCCTCATATTCCCTTAGCCCACATACCATGTATGATAACTTCTGTCAAATCTTTCTTAGGAATATGAAATACAAACCATGTCTTCACACTGAAATTCTTTTTAATTTTAAAATATAGCAAACTGTAGCATTCAGTGCTAATTTAAGTAATTTAAGTAATGACCCATCCCATCTCAGATACAACTGATCTATTATTCTCACTAAGGCTAAATCCCATTCATCCAGCCACAGCATGGGGATGTTAACTGTGGAAATGCTCAGTTTCAAATGCCATTCAGACAGAAGCTGTGCAACTGGGATGAATGAAGTATGTAGGAAAAACAAATTAGTGGCATATTGGAATAAACAGATCTGAATCTGGCCCTATACCAGAGCATGACTAATCTTGAACCTCTTTTATTCAAAACAAGACTGAATTTTTCTCCTTCTGCCCAGCTTTAAGGAATTAGTTGTGTAGCCTCTAGGCTTCTGCCAAATACTGAACATCAGACAATCCATCTCTCAATTTAAACTCTATGTGATGTTAACTGTCAGAACTTCAGGCAGATGCTAACTCTGTTGGGATCACAGTGAGTTTGAATTGAGGTGAATAAACTTTCCAATACTTAAACTATTTGACTGGAGCCTGAAGAACTGCTTGCAGCAAGTAGCACAATTAAAGATATTTTAGAAGTCAGTGCAAAAATTTAAGCCTTTCTTTTTAAAGTGATATTGCTAATACATGCTTGAAAGTTTCTTGAAATATGATTATTGTCCCTCATATCAAATAGTAGGAGCTGAGTTGCCTCAAAAACTCGCAATCACTTGTAGAATATGCAAAATATATGTTTGTTTTATTTAATTTAGCTCAAGTAAAGAGATAGCCATCAAAAGATATTTAGCTGAAGTCAAAAGATAGCAAGCCTAATTCATATGTAACTGGGGACTGGTGATATATAAGCTTGAAAGTAAAACATCTTCTGGAACCTGGTGCTCTCCAGATGTGTTAGCCTACAATCCCAGAATTTTCAGTCAAAATCCACATAGTAATTCTAATGCTCCAACCCAGCTGGAGCAGATTGATTTAAAGAAAGTTGGTATAAAATGTATATTGAAGAATCTACTTTTAAAAGATAATTTCATAAGATCTACGTGCCAAATTGTATATTTAGGAAATTCGTATCTATGCAAGTTCACTCATTCTTTTTGTCTCCAGGTATTTTTATCAATACTATAAAAATTGGAACAAAAATCCCCATAATTTCCAAACACTGACAGCTCCTTTTTTTCCCCACCCAAACTTTTATCTTAGGATAATAGCTCACCAGTGCTAGGATCGGGTGGACCAAACTCAAGAGAGTAACGCAGAACAAAATAATTATTCCATACATAAAGCTGATTATCACGGGGATTATAGTCAATGGAAGAGATGAACTGGTAAGGATTAGGGAAGGTCAGAGAGATCGGTTCTTCACGGTTCATATTAGTATTGAAGGCATAGTCAACACGGTTCCCTGCAGATTCACTGTCGTCATCAACATAGACTGTCCGTACCACATAGAGGACTCCACACACCATGAACGCATTGGATGCCGAGCGTTTGTCATAGCCAGTTTCCCATGTGCCTTCAAAGCGTAGCGTATAAGGATTGAGCTGGCTTACTACTAACCGTCCATTGTTGCTTTCAGTGGCATAAATGACCCATAGCCCGTTTTCATCAACAGCCAAGTCAATGTCAGTCTTGCCACCCCAACGGTAGGGTGAAGTGTCATGATAGTTGGCTGTATTGATAACCGTTTCTCCACTTTTAATCCGTGTCCGCAGATCATACTTGATAATGTTGCGTGTCCGCTCTTTATTGTAGAAGACTGCTCCATCGTACACCACAAAGCCAGTGCCATCGACTCTGTTGGGCAAGCGATATGTGGTGGTATGTCGGGCACTTACATAGTCTTCCCATGAAGCATACTCTGTCAGGGTGTCTGTCCTGTATGGGATCCAAGGCATGACATATATTCGGTCTCCAGCTTGCAGAGGATCCTTGCACCAAGCTCCAGACTGGTGCTCTGATTCATGGGCCGAGGTAGGTTCCAGGATCTTGTGCAGCGTCCCTGGGCAAACGAATACTAGGGAGGGGATGTAAGGGAGGAAAGGATGTTTGGGTAAAAGGGGAAGGGTGAAAATTCAGAAAGAATGTGACAGAACAAGGAAAAAAGAGAGAGAGAGAAAGAAAGAGAGAGAGAGAGAGAGAGAGAGAGGATAAATTTGTAAAAGGTTGTTGGCAGGAGAAGTGAAATCCGCGCTGAGTTTTCAGAGCAGCTGCAATCATGACACTTTTATCTGTTATTGAGCTGAGATGGCTCAGTGAAGTTAAATAATGGGAGGGATGGGTGGGGAGCATCAGAGGAAATCAACACTTTGTCCAGATCAAATTAAAATGGGAATATAAGGATTCCAAACCATCCTCCCCCACTTTGCTGTACTTTGAAATTTAGCAGGGAATGTTAAATTGTTTCCCTGCCAAAGTCTAAGTAATATCATTTGGATAATCCAGAAATATGAACAGGAGTACTGGTGAACTTGCAGCTACAACCCCATTCCCTGACCGTATGCTTTACTCATTCTATGGAGGTCAGAAGAGTTAAAAGCTCTGGAAAAGCAATTACAATGAGTAGACCTCACAAATCCTCTCCACTGGAGATACCTAGGGGATACATCTAATAGTATGGAAGTTAAAGCTTCCACATCACATCTTTGAAATTAAGTATGGAATTGCTGCACTGTCTATCCTAAGGAATGAATTGAATAGTGTGAGGAGTAGCGTTGTTAGATTTATAGGATTGATAGTCCTTTATTTTCTATGGGTATCTCTAGAGGAAGGACACCTTTTTTTTTTTTTTACTTTATTGGATACTTATAACATATTGGTTCCAGTAAATCTTGAAGTGCAGTGATCAAAGGATTATAGCACTCATAAAAGGAATTTGCTTCACCAACTCCATGGACCAAGATTAATCTATGCCCGTCATCATGCCGCACCTAAAGCCAAGTTTTACGTTGGCATAACCTTCAATAATAATGAGGCAGAAAGAAACTGGACCCATTTCTGCATCTACAAAGGCAATTATTAGTGGTCTTTCTTTTCCTTGGGATTGCAGTAATTAGCTAGAATATCAGAGCTGCAAGTTAGCTCAGTGCAGTTCCTAAAACAGAAAGTAATCATGCATTTAGAAGCAGAAATTAGGAGCCCAGGTTTCAAACTTCCATTGCTTCAGACTCTTTTATCCCACACCCTTCCGGGAAATGTTCTTCTACATCTTATCACTGTCTTCCAAGCAGTTCTGAGGAAATGCCTTCTAATGGAAAAAGAATGAGGGCCCGCCAGCCTGAAATATTCTACCATTATTAAACATTATTGAATGGGCAATGAATGGGAAAAGAAAAACAAGCACAAAATAATCCAAAGCTTGGCTGCTTAGAAGCCCACTGAATGTAAAAGATAGGATGTTTCCTCTTCCTCTGAAACAGACTACTTTTAAGCCCTGGGGACAGAGAGCTGTAGATTAGCACAGGGACTGTCTCCCTTCTGGAAATAAGAGCTTACAGAATCCTAGCAGAAAGATGAAATTACCCAAAGCTTCTGCTTCCCATATCCTGGGTGCCATTGGAGCAATTTTATCAGCCAGGTTTGATTCCGAGCGCAAAGGACATGAGGCTAGTGCACATGACAGGAGGTGGAGGAGTGAAGTGACAGTGGGGGGGGGGGGAAGGAAGCTGGGCAGAGGGGGAAGGAAGCCCCTCCCATTCACCCACATCCCAATTGGCTGCCCGTAGTCTTGGGAAAAGCCAGGAGGAAAAAGTATGAAAGGAAGACAAAAACAGGCCAGCATTCTGCAAGTATCTGCCTCTGGTTAGCTGGAGCAAGGCTGGGAGGAAAGAAAAGCATTTAGTGGTGGAAGGAGGGGTGGAGTGGATTGAGGAGAGCAGGATTGCAGCAGAGAATTCACCTGTCCATTATAGCACAATGTTACTAAGCAGCTATAGAGAAGACACTGGAGCTGTCAAACCAAATGCAAATTGTAGGGCTTAAAGGCTGCAAGATGTTTTCATTAAGACCCAGGACTGTACTGCTCTGGTGTACGAGTATCGACACACTGGTATAGGGCAAGGAGAAACTGGATTGTCAGCAACCCAGTTACTGCTGGGTAGAAGCTTACAATTTCCACTATGAAAGTTATTTTTCTCACTCTGCAGCTTCGATGGCATTCAGCTTTGTTATAGCAGCCCTAAAAGGTCTGGCAATAGGTTTTGTGGATGCACTAGTGAATTCTCTGCTCTCCCGTTATTATATCTGCACAGTCACTATGAAATGCCACATCATTCCAGATATAGCAAATCTTATTGGAGTTGGGGCATAACTTAGATTCCACATCAAACTATACATGTAGATGAGATACACCAACAGCCCTAGAAATGATTGGCAAATAATCCAGGAAGGAGACTGGCAACAGTCACGGAGGAAAATAGCATTTTTGTCAATGCCAGCTCTCATAAATATTTACAAATACCCCTCCCCTGGTTTCCCAGACTCAGGCAGAGCTACAGGGCAAATGAACATATCCATTTTTGCATAAAGGTGATTAGGTTAAGATTCTGAGCATACACTATGCCGTAGTTTAAAATGTTTAAATTTCCTTGAAATCAACAGGACTTATATGAGCTTAAGAGTATGATGGACGGTTGTTTTCAATGGTCACAATCTCTAGATAACTCCAGAGGGGGCAAGCAGGGCTGAGTCAGCAACCTGGTGAGTTCGCTCTTATTCACAGTGTTTGGGTCTCCATGGAGATGTTGTGCTGCACCCTACTTAGTAATAATAAATAATTCTGATTAATAAATATTCTGCCATTCTAGCTGCTGGCAAGTTCTGCCTCCTGAGCTCATTTGGAGAACTGATAGGTGGAATGGAAAAGAGGTATTCACAGTGAGCAATTATGAGTTTTGAAGGGGGCTGAGCCAGGGCTTTTCTAATGTACGGACCATACTTTTATTTTATTATTATTTTGTCTAAGAAGACTGCAAGGGCTATAACCAATAACACTGTGACAACATCAGAAATGTTCAGCCTGATTTTGAAGAGTGAAAGAAACAGGCTTTATTAGAGCTGAGGATGTCTTTTAATGTCCAATAAATATGTTGGTTTTTTTCCCCGGAGGATTAACATATCTATTTTCCTCCTTCCCCTGCTGTAAAGAAATGCTGATGAAATTCAGTGTTATGATCTTGAGGGCTCTAAGGGAAGGAAGAATGAGGTTGGAGAAGCCACGTGTGGCCCAAATGTTGTCTATCCCGTTAAGAATAAGGATGCTGGCTACTATAAATCTAACTAGTAAGCATTATTCTTTCCTTGAAAACTGGAGATAGTTCTCAAGGAACCAGGATGAGTGAGCTAATGGTTATTTGGAAGTTACAATTTCATATTACAGCTATAATGTGCCACAGCGTATACATTTTAACTTTTTAAGTACTCTAAGTAACTCATGCAAAGTTTGCATTGATATAGCAGGCCAAAGAAGACCACCTGCAATTTGCCTGTTCACTTTTAATTAGGAAGAAAGAGAACTTATTTTGTCTCATTAACCAGATGTTTGAAGATCATCTATTTAGTCTTCTTGCATACAACAGAGTTATTATTTGATGTATAGTACAGTGGAAATGCAAAGTGATAAATGGGTTTACCACTGTATGGCAATGAGTCAGGGAGGACAGAAGCCAACTAGCCTAGATGTTAATGACAAGGTCTGTTAAAGATCCCTATAGTGTTTTCTGTTGTGAATCCCCAGACAAGAACCGCTTAATGTGAAGCAGTTGGATTTTATAGCACTGCATGATGTTCCTTGTATTAGCTGTCTATCTCTGTCTAATCCATGATTTTCAAACCTTGTCATAGTGAGTCCCTCTAAAGTCAAGAGCAAACTCATTCAAGGAAGGCTCACTAAGTGTAAATTATGACCATTTCAGAGGTTTTGTCTTTACTGACATGGGGCTCAAGACTTAATTCTTAGGACCAAGTTGGCGTTGCATCAATTTGGCTGAATACAATTTTTACTTTCATATTGATGACACCTGTATTCTATAAGCCGCTTTTTATATCTTTCAAGCAAAGATCAGTTTTACTTCCAGAAATGTTATTGATTTTTTTTGATATTTGTGTCAGTAAAAAAAACACACCAAACCCCTGGAGCATAATGTAAGAAATAACTGCGTACATCGCTCCTGTTGTAAAATAAGCCTAGAAATAAATGTTAGCCATAAAGAGGATTCCATAGCAAGGAACCTCAAGGTGTATGACTTGTTCAAGTTATCAATCACTGATCGTGATACTTTCCTCCAATATTTACAATGGACTGTTCCCTTTTGGTAAGGAAATTGTTTCTCTACTTATTATTGGGAGGGGCCATGATGGATTTCCCAAGCTGGAGAAGTCCCTCCCCTACTTATATCCCCAGAAGATAAAAGCAATCACATGGTCAGGGATCCATACCATGCCCAAAGCCATCCAACTCTCCTGGGAAAATGATGGTCATGTCTCAGGGAAATAGTTCATAATTGAAAATGATGTCATAGGTGGAAAGCCAGAGTCTGAACCTGTGAGCTCCAAATGCCACGTCTACTGACTATTCTAGCACCTGAAATCTCTTGGTACTTATTAATGGAACTTTGAGTATTTTTGTCTATAGAGTAGCCTTCTAAGTGATAAATTCAAAGGAAAGTTGCCTTTAGCCTAGCAATTCCTAACCAGCCTTATCTATTTCGACAGTATCCAGATGTGTTGAACTTCATTTGCCATTGTTCTGAACCAAGAAGGAATGTCTGGCTGGTCTACATGTAACTATTTAAATCTTGTGCCACTATTCTGTCATGCATTGCACATTGTGTTTTTCCTTTCTTTCAAATAAGGCTGTCAATTATGGGATGGAAATGGGCAGATTGCCTAGAGCCATTCTCTGATCCTGCTTCTTCAAAACATGCAGCTAAACCCAAGAAAGGGCACTACAAACTTGAAGAAAAAGAGGAGCCTCAAGACCAGAAGTACTATGAATGTCATGATTTACAATACATCAAATTTTATGCTTTTCTATAGAGCAATCATGGAGATGGATACACATCCTTATATCTATTGATGCTTATAAGAACAGCTGGACCATATTTAAAAGTATACTGCCTATTTAATGAAGCTTATGGTTTGTGTTTCTTTGCATTTGTGTAAGATATTTGATTGCACATGTGTATTTTTATATATATGCAAAACGTTCAGATAAATGCACACTCAAACACGTGCAACTATATTGTTCTTAATGTGAAGACATTTACATGCCTCTGGTTATGTATCTATATGCCTCTGGTTATGTAGGTATCTACAGGTAGTCCTCAACTTACAATCATTTATTTAGTGATCATTCAAAGTTACAACAGCACTGAAAAAATGACTTATGACCGTTTTTCACATTTACGTCCATTGCAGCATCTCCCTGATCTTGTGATCAAAATTTGGATGCTTGGCAACTGGCACGTATTTATGACACTTGCAATGTCTCAGGATCATGTGATCACTTTTTGCTCCTTTCTGACAAGCATAGTCAATGGGGAAGCCAGATTCACTTAATCACCAGACTAACTTAACAACTGCAGTGATTTTCTTAACATCCGTGGCAACAAAAATTCATAAAATGGGGTGCAACTCACTTAACAACTGTCTTGCTTAGAAACAGACATTTTGGGTTCAATCGTGGTAGTAGGTTGAGGCCTACCTGCAAGTGAATGTGCTGCCTCCACTTTTTATTTTCACCCATCAGACTGGAGAGGTCGGCTACAACATAACTTGACCTGAGCAGTGGTTTGTTTTACATGAACATCTCTGCCATTTTCAGTTTCTTGACCCCCATTTTGAAGCTAAGGAACCTTAGATGGGAAAGGATGGTGACAGGGAAGAGGTGGACAAAATTCGAAGAATTTCAGGGCTCTAATCTTGCCTCCCTGCTCTGAACACTTATTTGGCAACCTTGCCCCGAAGCAGCTTCCTGGACTTTCACAGGTTCAGCTCAACCCAGTTTCCCATCTGGGTTGGTGGGGTGGGATGGATGACTCCTGGCACAGGGAGGAGAAACACACCATTAAAGAATGAAGCGCTGGAGGGAGGGGGGCAGCACAAAGCGTTAACTGGTTCCGATCCCTCATGGATGGGGTAGTGCCGACTCAGCCTTCTAATTCGGGATGGGGGCAACTGTGTTCTGGGGTTGGGGGGAGAAGATGTCAGAAACAGAGAAGGAAACGATCAGTAAAAAAAAACACACACATCCAAAACCATGGAAACCTGTGGAAAAGAAAAGTATAAGTATATGCCTCCATCCCCAATCTTGGGAAAAAAAATTCCAGACTAATATAGTGTGTGGGGGGGGGGAACATGCTTTTAGAACAAACTAAACAGAAAGAAAGAGAGGGGGAAAGAGGGAGAAAAGAAAGACATGGTTTGGGTAGAATCAAGCCTGGCTTTTTATTTGCCTTGCAAATAATTGGTTGAATCCCTAGATCTAACTTGACAGCTTGTCTCTTGTTCAAAGAGGCTCATTGCAATTGTGATTTCAGATACTTACATTAGGTTAATAAATCTAGTCAATACAACACATTTACTGACCCCCTTCCTTCATGCACCATCCCCATCTTCCCCCAATAACAGACAGAGTCAATGATCATGACTGCAGCTTTCTTTAAATTAAAAAAAAAAAGCAGAAATGGAAAAGAATTTTTTAAAAAACACAAAATCACCCAGGATTTGATCAGGAATTAAGAAAAAAAGAAAGGAAGGAAAGAAGGAAGGAAGGAAAGAAGGAAAGAAAGAAAGAAAAAGAAATATGTACAAAAATTAAAAATGCCCACATTGAAGTGGTTAGTATATCAGAATAATTTACTTCATACATATCTTCACTTTGGGCCAGTGGTGGGATTCAGCCAGTTTGCACCACTTCGGCAAAACTGGTAGCTAATTTTTTGTTGCCCAGGCCCAGAATGGACTTCCGGAAGCGGCATCCACACAGAGAACCGGTTGTTCACATATTTGAATCCCACTGCCGCTTTGGGCTTATCTAATTTCCACGTCATCTTGATAGGTAGAACTCACCAAAAAGAGAAAAAGGCTTTTCAAGCCAACTCGGAGTATATTTGCAGGGAAAGTAAACTCAATTTGAGATACAGCTTGGGAATTCTCATCAAAGAACTGTACAAGCTTTGAGTGAAATTTCCACTGAAAGATGGATTATAAATTACCGGTAAGTCATTAATGCTCAGCTTTAGCAACACATGATTCACTTTGCTTGTCAGAGCATGGCAAAGGCTAAGTTTATCCTTGCTTAGGGTGATGTCACTTAGTATGAGCATCTATTCCTTAGGTAGTATATTACTAATTGTAGACTTCCCCAACCTGGTGGCATCCTGACTAAATTACATCATCATCTGCAGTCACCATGGTCAGGGAATTGTCAATCAACACTTCTGGAAGATGGGGGAAGGTTCCAATGTGTAAGAAGCTCAAAAGAACATCCCCATTACAGCCAGTAGTGGATTTTTTGTTTTATTAAAAAAAAACCTTTCATTTCAAGAGAGCACTTTTGAGGCTTAGGAGAAGGAAAAAAGGCCCCATTGATTGCAGGCCATCTATTTTTGCTGAATATAGGATCAAAAGGTATACATATCTCCTGGGATCTTGTTGAATGTCTAAAAAACCAAATGGCTTCTGTAACGGTAACAATGATCAATGTATGCATGTAAAGACTTTTTTTAAAAAATACACAGGAAGCCCTGGAAGAAATATTTGAAATGCCCAAAATGCAATCAAAGTGTGTGTGGTGGTGGTGGTGGTGGGGTGAATTAAATAAAAACAAACCACCTATTGTTCTTTTGTAATTTCAGAAAATTTTAAGCAAAGAAAGAAAGAAAGAAAGAAAGAAAAAGAAAGAAAGAAAAAGAAAGAAAAAGAAAGAAAGAAAAGTGGTTGAGGTAGGCCAAGGTACCCAGTTGGTTGCCATGGAAACATGAAGAAAGGAGCAGAGAAAATCAGTTGAATGATAAAAGACGCAGGCAAGAACGGTTTGGAAAAGTGTATTTCCCCTGAAGGAAGCAAAACCAGAGAAGGACAGGCATCGCCCAAGCATTCATGGTGCTTCCCCTCCACATGTGAGCACGGAAACATGGAACGTTTGGCAGGGCTGCTGCTAGATGATGGCTTTACCTCCTTTATTTGCTGAGTGGCTGTTTAGTGATTGGCAGATTTGTTTCTAGAGAGGATGCCAATTGGAATTAGTGAGACCAAAGAAAGAAGAGGAAGGGAAGCCAAGGGGAGGGCAGGTGGGAGGTTAGGAGAAGAAGGGGCAGGGAGAAGAGGGAAAGGAAGGTCACATTAAATATGGCCACAGAGAAAAAAAACAAGGTGCTGGGTTAGGGGTGGGGTCAGTGGTAATGTTGTTGTTTACCTTTCTGTTCCACTTCTACTTTATGCATCGAAGGGAGAGAAGAAAAAATATATTGAAAAAAAAGGTGCAAGAAGGAAAAAAAGAGAAAAGAGATTAAATTCCTTTTGTTTCTCCCCCACCCTAAAGTAGCCATTTTTTTTCTTCAACTGTCCATCTCCCATCCCCCCAATCTTCCCACCAGCCGAACAAACACCAGCCCCTCCCGCTTTGGAGTCACATCAAGGCAGAGAGCGTGTGGGGTTTGCTGGGGGAGGTCTCCCCTGGGTCTCCCCCTCCTGACACCATCTGAACAGTTTGAGGTGTGCAGGGTCCTCCTCCCCGCCCGCCCTTAAACTTGGTGCCAGCGACATTGCCCTTCAAAAGAAAAATCAGAAATCAAAGCCAACCAGGAAGGACAACAAAAGAGGAAAACACAAAAGGGGTCTGCTGGGTGGAAAGCATTTGCAGGGGAGCAGAATTGGGGAGAGAGAAAGAGTAAGCAGAAATATGAAAAAGGGAAAGAGTAAGACTTTGAAAAGAAAAATATATATTCCCCAAATCTTTATTAAATGTCTAAGGAAGGCATACCCAACCTGACCACAGCTATGCACTACCTGTTCACCTACTCTAAATCCAACCAAAACTATTCTTCTGTAAATATAAATCAATATATATTTCTACATATTAGTATTATTCCTATGTCTCTCTTCCTCATAACATAGATCCAAGACTACCAGTCAGTTCTTAAGATGAGGGGCAGATTCTATGGCAGGGCTTTTCAACCAGTGGTACAGGTACCACCTGTGGTACATTGGCACCTGGCAGGTGGTACGCGACCATCCTAGACCAGGGGAGGGGAATGAGCTGAACCAGTGGCAGTACCTCACAAGCCTAAGAGAGAGATGGCTGGAGCTGCAGGGCTGTCAGGGCTCAGCGGAAGCACCAGGATCAGCGCCAGGCTCCAGCTGGAGCTCAGCATTGATCCTAGTGCTTCCGCTGAGCCCAGAAGAAGTGCCGATCAGCTGGAATGTTGCAGCATCTCTATGGAGCATTTTTATGGGTCTCACCACAAATACATCAACAGTAAATTTGGTTTGTCCAGGGGAAGGTCATACTACAGAATATATTGCAGTCACCATTATTATTAGTCCGGAGGAAGGGGCTTAAACCCCTTCTACCTGTACCTCAATGTTGACTCCTGGTGACTGTCAGAACTAGTCCCTGCAGTTTTCTTGGCAAGACTTCAGAAGTGGATTTGCCATTGCTGCCTTCCTAGGGATGATAGAGGTCTCTGCTCCATGTTCACCCAGCTGGCTTCATGCCTAAGGCGGGACAAGACTTCACAGCCACCCAGGTTTTGCCTGATTCCTTAATGTCTGCACTAAACTGGCTTTCACCTGTAACTTTTAGAGTAATTTTAAACTTCTGAGTTTAACCCTTGTTTTAGAATTTTTAAACCGTTTAGAATTATCTGTTAAATGTGTACTTTTTTGTAAGTCGCCGAGAGCTCTTGGAGTGGGCAGCATCTAAACTTATAAGTACAACTATAAATAAATACATTTTCTGCAGTTTTGTAGATATTGAAGTGCACCATTCTGCAGAGTCTAACTAATGTTCGGCTAACTTGGAAGTAGCTCTGAAGACATTTTAGGATGATCTAACCCTTAATCTAGGGCTTTCTGAAGACATTCTGCCATTTAGCTACAGTTTCTCAACTTCCTGTCGAGATTACAATCTCAAATCACAGGTTCACGTTCACAATTAAAGAATGCTAGTTACTAGACATTCCAATGCTCACGCCAGGGCTTAGAGATTCTCTATACGTAATATCCAGTCTTCAGTGGACAAATGGAAGATTCCTAGGACTGGCCCCAAGTAATAGAGATATGATAGATGGCAGGTGAATAATTTAGAACAGGGGTCCTCAACCTTGGCAATTTTAAGACTTGTGGACTTCAACTCCCAGAATTCCTCAGCCACCAAAGCTGACTGAGGAATTCTGGGAGTTGAAGTCCACAAGTCTTAAAGTTGCCAAGGTTGAGGACCCCTGATTTAGAAGGTAATAATATATGAGTTAAGTAATATATGAACTAAGACCTGATGCAGCTGAGGCATCGCACTAGAAACTGGGAATCTGGGAGTTCTACCATCAAAGCCAGGTAGGTAACCTTGGGCCAATCACTCTCTTTCTCAGCTCTAGGAAGGAGGCAATGGCAAACTACTTCTGAAAAATGTTCCCAAGAAAGTTGCAGGTATTTGTCCAGGCAGTCTTCAAGAATCGGACACAACTGAATGAAATATATACATATGCATATGCATATACATATATGTATGTATTTTCTTTCCCCTTGTTGAAGAAAACAACAAAAACAAAAACAAACAACAATTTAACTGGTTGAAAACAACACCTATCAACAATTCAGATTTTCAAGAAATTTTCAAGACAAATTTTCTGGAGTTGATCAGTTTATAACATAATTTTTCCAGTTATGTTTTATTGTCATAATTATAACATTGCATTTATATTATATTGTTAATGTCATAGTGAATATGTGGTTCTCTATTAATTAGTTTAACCTAACAATATATATAAGTTAAGGCCTGTCAGGCCTCATTTCTTTAGATACATTTATTCTCCCAAAACAAGATCTAAAGCAACATATATTGGAGTGGTGATTTCTGAATAATCTACAGATATTGTAACTGCAGTGTTACAGAGAACAAAATTAAGCAGATATGCAAGAAGGAAATGTCAGCATGTCTTTACTCTCTGATGGAATTTTTATAATAAGAAGCAGGAAACAAAAACAAGGATATAGTGTTATAAGGAGAGCTGTGGTTTGAATGAAGCTGAAACCTTTCTGAACTCTATATAAATTATGGCATACAGTAGCAATCACACCAACTCGTGTTCTGAGCCCAATGGCAACTTGTGTCTAATTTAAGCTGCAGTTCAGAATGTAAAGGGTAGCTCTATAGTGTGGTAAAGGCAAGACTGGACAACACAAATTCATAGAAAATTTGTCCCAATTATCTACGAGTCATGATGTCTAATTAGAACCTCCACATTCAGAATAGGGTTTCTCTAAGGTTCTTTTGCTCTTATATTTTGATTGTGACCTTTATGGAAATATCTGTCTGCCCACAATATGGAGACAGTCCTAAATTATATCTTTCTGCTTTTTATAGTCTATTATCAATATAAAATAAAATTTGAGTAAAAAGAAATATCAGAGTAGCAAGGTTACTGGAGGTGAAATTCACCTTCAAAGATGCATAAAGAGCACTTTCATAAAATTAACAAAACTAACATAAATACAATGGTATATGTATTTATACCATTGGCGTATGCATATACATATATACACAGGAACACAATGGAAATTTTGCTAAGCAAATTCATGCTAGTACTATCCTGGGAGTCCATTAGGACATGCTCAAGGCACAGACTAGAGTGAGAGGTTAAAAAATAAAAAAAATCCCAGAAGAAGGTAATGGCAAACTACTTTCATGGGTTACCAAGGAAACTATATGGATATGCCCATAAAGTCATCAGAAATTGAAGGAGACTTTACATTTCACAATTCAAAACTTTGGAGAACACTGTATGGTCCCAGATGACTTGGCAATAGAAGAAGATAAATTATAAGTTTATAGTATCTTCAAATTCTGTGTCTATAATTCTCCAATTTATCTTTTGCAGGGATTAATTTGGAAGGGTTGATCTTAACTTTTCAGTGCCTTTATCATATATTACAATTAAACATTAACAGATAAGATATTTTTGTTTTTCAGTTAGTGAGACTCTAGATCAGCCTTTACCTGTCTGATGTCCTCTGTAAGAACTAATAACCCTAGCTCATATGACCATTGATGGTACATTACAGAAGATAGGAGTTGTAATCCATTGCATCTACTGGGTATTAACAACTCCCTGAATTGCTAAAAAATACACCAATGCTAATGTCAGAATCAGCATGTGCAGTACATTATTTACTAATCACTTGCATAGAATTTGGAGAGAAGAAAGTAAGAAAGACTTATACACTTCTTCATAGTGCTTTGCAGCACTCTCGAAGCAGTTTACAGAGTCAGCCTATTGCCCCCAACAATCTGGGTCCTCATTTTACTGACCTCGGAAGGATGCAAGGCTGAGTCAACCTTGAGCAAGTTAGGATCAAATGCCTGCCAGTGGGCAGAGTTAATCTGTAATACTGCATTCTAACCATTGCACAACTGGGGCTCAACATAATAGAAGTGGTTTGCCAATAGGTTTTGTAATTCAGAAGATTAGAATTTCATCCCATAATTTATTAGAATGCTTATTAGATAATTCTTATCTATTATTAATTATTTATGAGCCTTATAAATACAAGTTTCTTGTATATAAAGGAATGAATCTAAATTGTGGGAATATATGTGTGTAAACAAGAATGTAGGGAATGAAGGTAGAACAGCTGAAGCCAGCAGGATCTTGAAGCACCAAGAAACTGTCACTCAGACAAGTTTAAAATTAGATGGTTTGTACTAAGTCTATGGAACAGAGGGTCTCCAAAATTAAAAGACAACCCTTTTAGGAAGTCAAACAACAGTTGACTGGCACCTGGCTAACACTGCAGATTTCTGTAAGAAAAAATATGCCTAGACATTTAATTTTGTCGCTGGAATTAACTTTCAAGAAGGAGATTCCAGTTATAGATTATCAAACCAATGAAAAGTGTGTGTGGGGGGGGGAACGGAAGGTATTTCTGCTCCATAGGTTAGCCATTAACTAAATTAACACCATACTTTATTGCCTTTAAAAATTATATAATCACTTATACAGTTTATATGTCAGAACCCACACATAGCATTGGGGTATTAAAAGGAGTTTGCGTAGAAGAAATTCCTAAGTTCTTACAAAAGAACGTAAGATGCTAATATAAGGTTCATATTTTCTGTCCTCTCAAGGGCAAAGTGTAATGGAGTCTCAAGTAAGATGACAATTGCATAATCAGTCACAAAACTCTACACCAGGGCTTTTAAACCAGTGGTACGGTACCACCTGTGGTACATTGGCACCTGGCAGGTGGTACGCGACCATTCTAGAAAAGTGGTAGCAGGGGAGGGGAATGAGCTGAACCGGTGGCAGCACCGCACAAGCCTGAGCGAGAGATGGCTGGAGCTGCAGGACTGTCAGGGCTCAGCGGAAGAGCCAGGATCAGTGCTTCTTCGGGACTGTCAGGGCTCAGTGGAAGCATCAGGATCAGCGCCAGGCTCCAGCTGGAGCTCAGCGCTGATCCTAGCGCTTCCGCTGAGCCCAGAAAAAGCTCCGATCAGCTGAAATGTTGCAGCATCTCTAGGGTCTTGTGATTTACATTCAGATGCTTGGCAACTGATTCATATTTATGACAGTCACTGTGTCCCAAGGTTATGTGAAGTGACCAAAACCTGCTGCAACCACCCAGCAGATGGGGGAAATAAAAACCAAACACCACCCCACCCCCGCTGCCAATCCTCAAAGAAATGCTCACAACAATGAAAACCTCGGACAGGAGGAAGAGTACCGCCGGGTGGGCAGGCAGGTGTCTTGCTTGGCTGTGCCTTGGGGGGCACTTTTTTCAGTGCCATTGTAACTTCGAACAGTCACTAAGAGAACTGTTGTAAGTCGAGGACTACCTGTACTTTATCACTTTTTTCCTTTTTTTTGGTCAAGTTTTTGACACCTTGCTAGGCAACTGGTGGTACTCGGATATTGCCATATCCTAAAAGTGGTACAATGGGTGAAAAGGTTGAAAAGCCCTGCTCTACACTATTTGTCAGCTCTATTGGCAAAGGACATTACAGGCTAATTGCGCCCAAGGTTGATCTATGAGAACCACTTCTCAGAGTTTTCCAAGAACCACGCACCACCAGCTCCCTAGTCAGAAATACAATTGGAACATCAGAAGTCTAGAAGAAATGGTCTGAGTGAAGAAGATCAGGATAAAGGAAGACTGCCTCTGCAAGTGCTCATAAATAAGGACAAGTAGATTGCAGCTACAGAGACAGCAAAGGTCTCCAATTTTGCCAACACATAGGTGTGAGCAGAGAATCAATGAAGAAAAAAATAGAATGATGAAGACTTGTTCTATTAAAATAAATCAAGGCAGAGCTCCTTAAAGAATCATGGAGTCTGCAGCAAGTCCTAAAACTTTCTTCATATATCTAGTCACTTTGTACCTAAGCTATTGTTTATTTCAGCAATTAGTTCCTTTGTTAACTGCTCTTGTTACTACAAGAACATTCCAGGACTTCTATTGTACCACCATAAATCTACTGCTTTTAATCCTACTCTCATTGGCCACAGCAACTATTATTTGACATTCTATGGAATTATTGAAGTAGCTGAAGCCACTTAAAAGTCCATTTCATCTTCACCTGTTTTAGAACACTAGTAGGCAATTTGAGCATACTTCCTTTCAATTCTTTATTACCTGCCTTGATCTCTTTTTCTCATTCTTTTCCTGAAAGTGATGCTAAAAATTGAACATGCTCCTAAATCTAATGGAACAGTATGTATTATTTCTTGATCTTTGCTAACATACTGAGCCAAAATAATTTTTCTAATAATAATACTGATAATAATTAACTTTTTTTCCTCTGAGTTCAATCTAAACCATTCACTCATAAATATATATATATAGAGTCAGAAAAAAAACCCCTTTCAAAACTTATGTCTCCAAATAACAGAGAAGGTTCTTTCAAGCCATATGCACACATTTTGAGGGGTAGTCATAATTATTACATTACTTAGGACAAGGAAAAACAGAAGCTAAATTGGTATTTACTAGTAGATCTTAGAGTGATTTGTAGTAAATTTGCAGTGTCTTCCAATTGTTTAAAAATAGCTACAACTGTAAGATTTTCTTCTCCCTAAATCTGTTACTATAATAATAATAATAATAATAATAATAATAATAATAATAATAATAATAATAATAATACAACCTTGGAGCTTGCAAAAATGGACTTTCATGTGAAATAACTCAGCATTTAGTTCATTCAGATATTGAATTCAGATCCCCAGGTTTGTGCCTAGAGATGCCTTCATTTTTAATTCCATGTATGTATCTTTATTGGTTTTACTCCTGTGATTCTAAAAAAGAAAAATTAAATAGAACTCACAATCCTAAATGTAGCCACTTCTGGGTTATGGAACTGACTTGAAATGAAAGAGATATGATTTTATTTATTTTGGCAGACTAGCTAAAGGCAGTCTAAAAGGAATTTCATTTCTTGATGTGTTTACCTATCCTATTTTTGCCTTCAGTAAACAAGTTGTGTTGATTTGTGTATGCGTTTTAAAATTTCCAAAGTCTGTTTAAAAATAGATTGAAATATGTAGCCAGGTACATCTTAGATAAGCAGTATCTCTTCCTTTTTTTAAACTACAACCAAAATTGGAGACATGTATGTGTTAAGAAAGAAGGAACATACTGTGCAAAATTAAGCAATAAGGTTGTTTGAATTCAGGCTCAAAATTTGTTTTTAATAGTCTCTGGAATTACGCCTCCCAATTCCTCCTCCTCCTCCTCCTCCTCCTCCTCCTCCTCCTCCTCCTCCTCCTCCTCCTCCCAAATCTTGATTCCTGCTGCTCCGCGTAAGAATTCTGTACTGCTCTGAAAGCAGCTCTGGATCGCTCCAATCCTATCATGCTGGCAGCATTGGAGAGATGAACCAATTTATTTCTTACTCAAATACAGTGTAGGTGAAATTGTAGGAAAACTGGTAATTTCTCTGGCAATACAGTGATATGCTGTGGCTTCACAGAGCTTGTGAGCAGTACATTTCCCTAGTGAAGGGCACTCCTGCTTCACCTTGGGTCCAGCTCTTCGATGTAGGCTTCCCTAGTATGTCCTTTAGGGAAAAATGATGGTTTCTCCACTCCATAATAAAGTCATTTTTTTTCAAGTGCCCATATAAATCACACATTTTGTCCAAGAGCTGACATTACTTTAGGAGGCCTCTCCTCCACCTATCTCCACAACAAGACAGTTGTCGATTATCAACCATTCAAGAAATTTGTGGTTGAACAAGGGCTTGGACATATCTCCTGGCCTAAGCCCAACGAATAAATTAGACTATTTATACAAATGGCCAAATTCAGAGGAAGTAAGCTCTCACAGATTATGAATAAATAACCTGTTGAAAACTATACCATACATTCACCTAAAAAGTCTGAGTCTTCTGCAAAAGTGTCGACAATATGAGGTTTTTCATCTAATCTAAATCTGCCCAATGTGAATATAAATATCTAAATTGCCAATAGGGACTACTAAGATCAGGCTCCCAAAACGCGGATCCTTGAATATTACTTCTGGCATAACCCCCCCCCTGCTCTTTGCCTAGTTTTAACAAGTCTCGTTTGGCAACTCCTCAACAACTTCAATCCTTTATAGGACAGAATCCAGATATTGTACACACAGCTACTTTAATGGGCGAGTGGTGGCACCACTAGTTGCTTAAATATCCACATCCCAACATTTGAAAGATTCCTCAAGCAGAGAGAGAGACTAAGTACCCCTGGTCTATGAAAAAGCAAAGGAAGCAAGCGGCAGAAAAAGGTGGAGTGAAAGAAGAGAAAGGATAGCTGGGAGGAAGCCAAAAGAAGGTAGGGGAGAGGGTGGTTGTGTTTTAAAAATATATATATATATATTGACACCATAATAAAAATCCACTTAAAAAATCAAAACCAAAAAATAGGACACATTAAATGGTTTTATTTTTCCACATGACAGACTGGCCCCTGAGGAAGGAAAATTGGTGTATGGTTAGAGTGGAAGGAGCTGCAAAGAAAGAAGCAAAAGGGTCTGACAACAGAGGCCCCTCTCATCTCTGCTCTCGCTCTGTGACCCATCTCTCCCCGCCACAACTCCAGTTTCTTGCTTTCCCCTCCCATCACCTGCCCCAATCCTGAGCCCAGGAGAAACAGCATTGGATCAAGCTTTCCCCTGTTTAAAGAAACAGGATAGAGCAACCAGCAGAGAATAGCAGAAACACTGAGACCGGACAAGGTGTAACAAGATCAGGAACTGAATTCTGGTTCTACAGAAAGCCCAATGTGACCACAAGGCGTTCTTGATAGAAGAGACAATGGCTTCGCTTAGCCAAACTATATCCTTGGCTTCACAAACTGTGTCTTGGGAATTGTTGATGTCCACTCTAGATCTGTGTGTGCATCTTCTAGCTTGAGATGGACTCATTCATTAAATGAGTTTTATAGAAATCTTTGGTTTAGCCTAAGTCAACATCTCTCCACACTAAGACCAGAATGTGAGAAAAAAAGGAGGGAAAGGGGGATCATAGAAGAGTTCGTGTTAATGTGCTTATCCACAGTTTCAAAAACTTGGTGGATAGATGCCTAAATAATACCATGAAAAGTCTTCATGGGAAAATACATATGAGTAAATTAGCCGGTGCATTTTCGTGATACGTATAACTTGGTATGGAATTAAAAAATAAACATGAACTGTTCCAAGAAATCTCCCTTGCTGTCCTAGTCCGCATCTATACAGTACATACTTCTTTATGTACACTATACTAAATATATAAAAATATGTGTATTTTGCCTGAGATTGAAAAATGGAAGGGTGTTTGTGTATATATGTGTATGTGCACATACACAAAATGTATGCATACAAACATTTTAAATTATGGAAATATACATGCATGTAATATGCATATGACTATGTGTAAAACTGAGGGCCAGCTTGGTGTAGTGGTTAAGGCCTCAGGAATCTGTGAGTTCTAGCCCCACTTTAGGCACAAAGCCAGCTGGGTAACCTTGGCGCAGTCATTTTCTCTCAGCTCCTAGGAAGGAGGCAATGGCGAACCACTTCTGAAATTCTTTGCCAAGAAAACTGCCGAGATTTATCCAGGGGGTCTCCAAGAACTGGATATGACTGAACAGAAAAAATGGTGTAAAACTAAACAAAAGAGTTTGTAAATGTACTTATATGTAAATATTTACTCATACGAATAATACATAAACTGTGATGTATGCAAATGGATGCAGTGGGTCATTTCCAGGCCCTGAGGTCACCTGTGCTTAGGAGATAATTATTTCTACAGCTATGCTCATTGGCACATCCACCCATCCTGCTTTTCTACCACAATACCATCTGCATCTTCTCTCCCCCTTTTTATAAACCAATAATTTAGTGCCCTTTGCTGGTTTGGTGTATTCTCAGTGCTGTTAACTCTGAGGGGTCAGGACTGGTTACACCCTGAGATGAGCGTTGATTGATTTGTTTCGGCACCGTCAGGTAGCTGGAAGGAAAAGGGGCAGGAATGAATGTTAAGAAGTTAAGAGGCCACGTCTGCCCTGCACCACTCCACTTCATCTGTGAGGAGAAACCAAAGGGGTATTAGCATGGAGGGAGGGGGATACACCCTGAATGATTATCCCTCCCACATGGACCCAAGCCCCAGTGGAGAGTGGATAAGGTATGAAGCAAGGAAGAGCCAACCTCTCCACACACCCCAAATAACAGAACAGGAAAGGAGAGGGTGTATCAGTTGCTGACCCAGGGAGGAAGGACATCCCAAGCTGGCAGTTCAGTAGCTCTTATTAGGCTTGCCAGATGAGACTTACTAGGCTTGGTCAGGATCCATGATACAAAGAGAAATAGATTTAAGTCAGGCTCTGAAATAAAAAGTTTCTTCCTTGATCCACCGCCCAACATTACAGGATCCAGTTTTAATTCAGATTCCTCAGCAAGTCCTAGTGTTGAAAAACTAGTTCAGGGAGTGGCAGTTATACCACCACTCCCCCCGCCCGCAACTACTCCGTTTGATCCATCAGTAGGAATGAAAAAAAGATGGGTTCCAGGAGACAGGAGCAGCTTGTAATAGAAAACTGTCCTATTTCCAGATTTCACAATTATCTCACAAGCCAGAAAATCAAACTCTCATTAAGCTCTGTTTGTTAGCATACTTGCATTTTTTTAAAAAATCACATATTCTTTTTGAGGAAAAATAATTGCATTATCTTAATTTTTTTTAAGGGATGCCTACCTTGATTCCCTCTTTTTCCAAGAAAGGGAACAGTTGTCAAGTTTTATTTTAAGTATCTTAGTCTGGATGATGGTACAAGCGCATACATGGCCACATTCAATAAATATGCATAGACATACTTATAAGGCCACTGATATATCACTCACACCATGTGGGCTCTCAAACATACACTCAAAACCAAAATGTACATATACCCAAATGGCCATACACCCAGCTGAGCTTAGCAGCATTCAAAGCATATGTATGTATGTATGCAAACACCCTAACCTCGATGAGTGAGGACAGCCATGTGGCAGAGTCACTTTCCACTTGCCTGTCCTCTGGGAAGAGGCAGTACCCTTCATCCTGCTGCCATGGCTACATTTAAAATAGGTTCCCACCTCCCACCACCCAGATGATTTAGCTCTAATACAAAGCACACAAAACCACCTCCAAGCATACACCGAAACATTTGAGACATGCATGTGTGTACACACAGAGTCATATGCATGCACGCCAACATGGAGATAGCCATATACCTCACTGCACCATCCATATGGGCATACAGACCATATATGCATGGATGCAATGCATATATATATATATATATATGTGTATATATATATATGTACACACAGATCATATGAAGCATGAATATGTATGTATGTATATCCATATGTCTATATAGATATAGACAAGATAGAGTGTGGGTATATCCTTTAAATGGACACTCACATAAAGGTTAGCTAAATGCTATAGATCCATACGTATGTACAAAAACAAATCTACAACAATCAGAAACATACAGTGCATGTTAGGAGCATGTATTTCAAACCCCTGCACCTTCCATATGCAGTCATGGGTGGCCTTATATGGGAGGAACATTTTTCCCTGAAGGTCTGTTCTCTGATGAATTTTTATTTTTCTTAAATTCAACTTCAGGAGAGGCGGACTGAAATATGATCCTGGAGAAGACCAATGTTAGGCAATATTTAGCTCTAAATGCTCAAAGGTGATGGAGGGGTCAGGTAATAATATAAAAAGGATCTGGTATTCAACCTTAATCCAAAATCTGTTTTAAAAAATTAACTTTTGCTCAAAAATATTATCCCCCAAATTTAAAACTAGACCTTTGGGCTCAGTCATGTGCTCGGCACCCAAGGATACAAACTACTGGATGACAAGAAAAAGTGGAGAAATGAAAACAGTGATCATCCAACACGAGGTGAGTTGACAATGGAACAATTAGGATTCCTCTTGCCCAGCTTTCCAGAACTAATGTATTAGATTCAATTCCATTCTTAAAACTTGGGAATTAGGTGAAATTATTATTTTAGCCGTTGAAATCCCCTGGCACAGGAGGCACCATAGACAAGACTTGTTTCTTGTTTCAGTGCTAAGTAGTATTTTTCCTAAGTAGATCCCCTGCTTCGTGCCACTAAATGGGTGTGCCAGCCTGTGGAATCTCTCCTCCCTGGGTCAGGTGGGGATCTCATTTGGATCAAGAACAGAAACAAGACGATGCATCATAATACATTGAGAAATGAACTCACTGTAGGGGACACAGTCGTATTGGACCTCCAAGTACTTGTAGGTGCCAGGGCAAGGGTCTGGAAAAGCATCTGAGCCAGCTACCACTACACACTGTGTCCGATTATTGCACCTGAAAGAGAAGGGAAAATGAGGGAACGTTATTAAGGCAGAGACATAATGCAGTTCTAAGAGAAACCACTAGATGGAACTGACTGACACTTTTAATTGCACTTGCTTTCCAGAGCTTAAAAAAAAAAAAAACCACTTGCACCCATTATTCGAAGCTCAGATGCAGGTGGTAATCTCAAACATGAAGCTGTAAGCTGGGAGCAGGTAAATCTAATACTAGGATAACTAATTGATATGTCTACTCTAATGTACACATAGGGAGTCCTCCACTCACCCGCTGAAAACTTGTCAGAAATCAGAAAATACTCTTCCCTGAAAGTAGGATTATACAGGCCAATTACTGTACTGGCTGGGTACAGTCTGAGAGGCAGATCTCAACACAGAACATCTCAAACAAATTCAAATAAAATTCAAATATTGAAGTTTAGTATTTAATGCTTGTCCAGAAATCTATACATGCACCTAGAGATCAGGGGTTCTCAACCTTGGCAACTTTAAGACTTGTGGACTTCAATTCCCAGAATTCCACAGCCAGCTTTGCTGGCTGAGGAATTCTGGGAGTTGAAGTCCACAAGTCTTAAAGTTGCCAAGGTTGAGAACCCCTGGACTAGATGCTTGAGCTATATTTCTTTCCTGTCAAGATCAAACATGTATTTGTACAAGTCCTGAAGAAGATGCATAGCTCCTGCATAGCACTACCATTTAGACATGGATATTGTCTTATAAGGGCAAAACACAATTCAGTTAGTTCCTCCCTTGCTGTTGGATAATAGGTCCATCCGGCCCAATATAAGAAATGTACTATAAAAAATTAACTGTAAGAAAAGTACTATAAGAACACATTAAACTTATTACATCTTAAAAACAAGCACAAAATGGGGGAAAGTGGGGGAGGGGGAGTGTGGACGATCAAATCTGATATGGTGCATTTGGGGATCAGGCAATAATGAACATTATTATCTGATTCCCCAAATGTAACCAGCCAAATTTAAAAATCTGCATATGAGTTAAAATAACACTCCCTAACCCAGCGGTTCTCAACCTGTGGGTCGCGACCCCATTTGGGGTCGAACGACCATTTCACGGGGGTCGCCAAACAACGCAGTCCGCCATTTTTTCCCCTTTTCCCCTCGGCCGGCGCAGGGGGCAGCACTGCGCATGCACGGGGGTAGCACCGTGCATGCGCGATGCGGGCTGCCATGCCACGCATGCGCGATGCGGGCCATCGTGTCGCGCATGCGCGGTGCAGGTCGGGGTCACACCGCGCATGCGCGATGCGGGCCATCGCGTCGCGCATGCACGGTGCAGGTCGGGGTCACAGCCTGAAAAAGGTTGAGAACTGCTGTCCTAACCTATCCTTCCAGATACTATCTGACATTTCAAGGAAGCAGTCTCCTCACAGCCTATTGCTAAATAATTCGGATCTTAGTGGAATGGAGGTCCAGAAGGAGAGCTAAGAATCACAGTCTCCTTATTTCCCACTTCGTTAGCTCCTGCCACCTGCTCTCCTCAAAAGGCTGATGCAACAGGCAAGAGAGGTTGGGGAGGGGACTCCCAGGGGCTGTCGGCTGCCAAAGCAACTGGAGCCGGTATCAGCTTAGGCCTTCTGGGACCAAACAGGCACCACCTGCTTTCACTGAAGCTCAGTTTACCTGTAAAATAAGTTGGACAAGGTTAGGGCAGCGGTGCTTCCAGGCCTGCACAGCCCCATCAGTCACTATCTAGTCAGGTGGTTATATCATTCTATTTGGAAAATCCACAAACTATGTCCCTCGTCTCTGAATGCTTCATTCAAAGGGCCGAAACGTGAGGTAAGAGGAGTGCGGTTCAGAGAAAGATTACAGTACATCTGATTGCAAGCCTAGGACATAGGTCAAGATTAAGAAAAACCTTGTGGGGAAAGAAGAATTGAGGAATTAACAAAATTGGTGGTGATAGCAGAGGCAAAATTAAGCAATAGAATCTATAATGAGGTCCACATCTGTTTCTCACCAAAAACTGTGCAAGGGTTGAGAAGCTCTTTCTCTCTCCAAGAAAGCAGAGGGAATTTTGTACATAGAAAAAATATTTATACATCCAACTAAAAACTGGCTATTCAAAGGAATATTTTGACTGTATATAATGTTTATGAACTGCTCATGTGGCTCCTTTCAATATTAGAAATCTAGCAAAAACCACAGTTTTAAAGAGCAAAGCAAATTAGCTTGTTTAGGAAAACTTTCAGACAAGCCCCATAGGCATCAGAATAGAAGTACCCTGTAAATAGTTTCTGATATATTGTTTGCTAACACTGTCTTTGAGTTTTGCAATTATTGATGTTATATTTTGAATTATCCCATTTCTTCATATAGTAAGCCATTTCAAGATTGTCTAATGGGAAAAACAACATTAGTATGCTATTAATAGCAAAAGGGAAGTGGTATTGAGAAGGTTGGGACACTATCTGGGAAGTGAATCCTACTATGTCACAATTGTAAAATGGAGGCCAGATCTACTGTCAATAAACCAATCGGAGTATGAGAAAGAACTGTACTGGAGTTATTAAAGAATAATAATGGGAAAAGACAAAGGAAGCCAAGAGCAAAGTTCACACACTATAACTGGATGGAAATGGATGTCACAGGAGTTAAAGTGCAGGAATAGAGTAAACAATTCTATTTTTAGTTGTTATTGTTGTTTTTGGTTCCTTGAAGTCAGTGTTGACTCTTAGTGACTCCCTGGAGAAGTTCCTGCAGTTTTCTTGGCAAGATTCCAGAAATGGTTTGCCATTTCCTCCTTCCTAGGGCTGAGAGAGAGTGACTGGCTCAAGATCACCCTGCTGGCTTGGTGCCTAAGGTGGAAATAAATGTCATAGTCTTCTGGTTTGTAGCCTGGTATCTTGATCCCACACCAAACTGGCTGTCTATTTTTAGTTAGATATTTTTAATTGTTTAAAATTTTAATTGTTTTATCAGGCAGGATTGGAAGTGCACTTACATTTCTCGAATCATACAGTGTAAGGGTTGGGATGTATCATGGAGATCCCCTAGTCCAAGTTCCTGTCCAGTGCAGGAATGCACTGCCACAGCATCTCCAACAGATGGCCATCCAGCCTCTCTTTAAACAATTCCAACAGAGGAGGGTCCCAAGACCGCCCATCCCTGTTGAACAACTCTTCCCACTTGGAAGTCCTTCCTTATGGCCAATCAATATTTAGATATTGCCTAATGTTCCTCCTAAGATTTCCCTTCCAGGATCCTCATCATTTTGGATGCTCTTCTTTAAACACACTTTAGTTTGTCAATGCCCTTCCTAAATTGCAGCACCCAGAACAGGACACAATATTCTAGATGTTGTCTGAACTATGTAGAATAGAGATGAATGATTATTCTCCTTGATCTTAGCATTTTACTTCTGTTGATTTTAGCATATAATAACATTTGGATTTTTTGGCTGTGGTATCACACTTTTGGTTCGTGTTGATCCTGGGATCCACCAAGACACTCAGGGTTGTTGTTTTTTTGCATGTACTGTTGCTCAGTATGGCTTCTTTCATCCTATACTCATGCCTTTCATTTTTCTTACTCCAATGAAACACTTTGCATTTGTCCCTGCTGAAATGTATCTTGTTGCTTTCTCTTCCAACTTGTGAAAAGCCTTCTGATTTGATACCATCTTTTGAAGTGTTTGTTGTTTGTCTGTCTTTGGGTTGTCCAAATATAAAAGTTATATTTATATTTACTAATTTCTCCTCCAAGTCACTTATAAATAAGTTAAGAGTATAGAGCCTAAGACAGAGCTTCACAATACACTGCTCTACACATTCTTCTAGCTTGAACACCTGATGTATGGTTATTGGGTATGATTGCTCAATCAGTCTGTTATCTAGCTAGCTCATGGCAGTACAATATGGCCCATATTAAAAAAAATCTGCTTAAAAAACTGTTCTACATTTTTGCCCCCCCCCCTCCAACCAGTTGGATCCTCTTTTTTCCCCTCTCATTCATTCAACTTGTAACCTACTGTAATATTTGAGGACTCTTGGTGCTTAATAATAATAATGCAACAAAAATGCCCATATAATACAAATAGGTTATCCATAAACAAACAACAATATTCCAACCAATCAAAACAAGTTATAAATAATAAAATAAAATAAACCAAACCTACTCAGGCTATAAAAGCTCTTTGGAAGAGTTTAATTTTCAGCATTTTCCAAGAGCACACCAAGGGGGGGGGGACAGCCAGATCTTAATTAGGACAGTTCCAAAAAATAGAAGTCCCCTCCCCCCATGGAAGTGGGGGCACTAACAACAGTTTTTCCTGAACAAATGAGTTGGTCAGTTCAATTCAGGCTGGAGAATGTAGTCTTGGGGGTATCTAAGTGCTAAATCATAAAGGAATTTATAAGTCTGAACCAATAATTTGAACTGCACCCAGAAGCCTTTTTGAAATTAATGCAGGGCCTTGTAAAATATTCCTGAGGATGTGTGCCACTAACAAGCAAGTGGCTGCAGTTTGAACCAATTATAGCTTCTAGATGGTCTTAAATGCTGACCCATGCAGAGTTCACTGCAGGTGATGAAGGCATGAATTACGATAGCTAGCAACAACATTTGTTCTCTTCCAGTCCTCTGGCTCTACACCTGTCCTCAATGGTTTTTCAAAGATCAGAAAAAAAGGCATCCTGAAATGAAACTCCTTTAAATAGTCTTGGATGCAACTAATCCACTTTTGGAAATTTCAAATATTAAATTGGCTGATCTTTTATCACATTTTTTTTTTGCTTATGAGTGACTATTTTGAAGAAAAAGCTTGGAAGTTGGAAGACAACAGAAAAATATGGGTTCTAAAATAAAGACTGTAAAGATGATCCTGACGATATAAAAGAAACGAAAAATTGCAGTATATTGAATAACTGCAGTATCCTGTCACTGGCAAATGGGGGGGGGGAAATAAACATTCTGAATATCTCTGTTCATTAATTGGGTCCACTAATTGGGTGAATTCAGAACCTGGGCGGTATCCAGGGCAAACTGAAGACTCTTTGGATCCAAAATCCCTTCATTTTCTGAAACTCCCAATGTGAGATTACTGCCCACTGCTCACCAGTCAAGAATTGCTAACTTATTCCCCTCTTAAAATTGCAAAAGGTATGAGCAAGAATTGGTAAGGAATTTCCTGGGGAAAAAAGAGGGAGGGAGAGAGGGAGATAAAGAGAGAGAGAGGGAGATGGAGGGAGAGAGAGAGAGAGAGAGGGAGGGAGAGAGGGAGAGAGGGAGGGAGAGAGAGAGTTTGGATGCACCTTTGAGTCAGTCTTGACTCCTGGCAATTGTCTGGACAAATCTCTGCACTTTTCTTGGAAATGTTTTCAGAAGTAGTTTGTCCATGTATTCTTCCTGGGGCTGAAACAGAGTGATTAACCAAACTCACTCACCTGGTTTTATGCCTAAAGCAGGACTTGAACTCACGGTCTTCTAGATTCTAGCTGGATGCCTTTAACTACTACTGCAAACTGGCTCTCAAACAAAATTATGTATTTCATATACTGTACCAGGTATTTCACTTAAACACATTTAAAAAGAACAAAGAATTTAAATAAAGCCATGGAAAAGAAAGAAAGTAAAAGAAAAGTTGTGTTGTCAGAATTCAATATCACTTGCCCAAGTTTACACTGATGGTCATGCTGTATATTTTACAACCAGATCTAAATTTCACTTGGTTTCCGTTTAGGGAAAAGGAATGACAGATGCTGTAGCTCACTAAATGGACACTTCATCTCTCACTTGCCTGAAGACAATTGGGAGCCTTATGTTTTGACCACATGTCATCCTGCTACATAATGCCCTAACAATAGCAAATAAATGCGTCCTAATCTCTATGGCAATGAAAAAACAGTTGCTAACCAGCTTCCCTTTGGCACTTTTTGTATACCTAAATACTGCTATCTTGTTTTTTTTTTTCTCCAGACTGTCTAACCTAATTCCTTCAATCTGTCCTCATGAAAGTTATTTCTTCAAATACCTGTATCATTCTTGTCATTCTCCTCTGGATTATGTTCTAACTTGGTGGTTCCCAATCTGTGGTCCATGAAGGCTTGAAGAAATGACATAACTTAAATCTTGAGTTAGGTCTTGGTGGTCCGTGGCCATGATCTGTGGCCACAAAAGGTATTTAAAGAGAGTCTGTGGTGAAGAAAATGTTGAGAACCACTGTTCTAACCAGTCAATATTCTGAAAATGTAGTGCCCAGGACTGTACACAGTACTCCAGGTATGCTCTAATTAGCGCAGAGCAAAGGGGAATAAGATCTTCAGGCATCTTTGAAACAATGCTACTTCTAAAGCAGTCCAGAACTGCATTAATCTTTTTAGTTGCCTTATCCATACTGGTGGCTCATGGCTTATTGTCACTGATCACACCCAAGTCATTATCTGACATACTGCTTCCAAACCATCTTCTATATGTCCACGGAATTTTCCCTCCCTAAATATAATACCTTACTTTTCTTCCTGTTGAAGGACAAGGGAGTCTAGTCTTCCAACTTGTGCATATTAAATTGCAATTGTTTCCTAAGGGTTGACCAGACCTCTCGATGTTGTTTCTTAAATGAATTTGAGAAGTAGCCCACCAATCCTATTGCCCAGGTCATTAATAAAAATGTTAATAGTACTGTCTTGAGACAAATCCTTGCTGGTCCTGCCTGGCTACTGCTTTCTAACTTGATCTAGACTAGAGCCATTAATACTGAGCGCAGTTAGCCAGCCAGTTCTAGAGCTCCCTTATCTAGTGCCATCCAAATCCCACTTGTCAATGAGAAGGTCCTGCGGAAACTTGTCAGAAGCATTGCTGAAATCGAGATGGATTCTATCCACACTATTTCTCATTAAAGTAGTTACCTTGTCAAACTACATAGATGGAAAGATTTCCTGGAAAGTCTGTGAATACCTGACCTGTATACATAATGGAATATGTGGACACTTTAGGGAATTTTTAATCAGGAATAATAAATAGAATAGTTGATGGCTTGTATAAACTTGAATTATTTTAGGGTCAAAACAATGAAGGTAGACTGGCTGAGATATGAATAGTTGAGCAGTTGTCATTTTCAGTGCTGTGAATTCCAAAGTGTCCTTTGTAATTTATTCTGTTTGAGGTGACCCACTCACCCGCCCCTTTCTGCTCATTTACTTCAAAACATATGCATGTTCTGTCTTTTATTAGCTTCTCCTGGACAAAGTGGGCTCTGGTATCTATAATGAAACAGATTTTCAAACGTCTTCAGTAAGCTGAAGATTGTTAAGTGGATTTCCTTTTAATTTCATGCAGGGCTCATTATGTGAAATCTAATTGCAGAAAAATCTTGCTAAACTGAATCAAACCCAACTAGCACATGACTGTAGCTATACTAGATGATGAAGATGACAACAATGATGATGATGGTAGTATTAAATTCCACCTTTACTTTCAAATGATCAGGAGGCATACAGAATACCCTTTGGTATTGTAAGGTTCTTCCTTACAATAAAGAACAGATTCCTTGCATTTTGCTTCAGAGAGTCACCCTGAATTCCAGTATTGAGTGAGAGTTAACAAAAGTCCATGTGCCACAATTTTATCACTGTACATCAGTATAATTATACTCCTCACTGTTATTTTTAAGTCATCTAATTGCAAAACTGCTCAGATTCTGCTTTTTTGCAACTTCTCCATCTCTACAATATTATTTTTTTGTATTTACTAGCATGACAGAGAGAAAGATTATGGAAGAGGGATTGCTCTATAATATTTCCTGGAGACCTATGAAGCCATTTACCTTTGGGACATGATTTTGAAGGCGTCCGGCAGATAGCACTGGACATTCTCCATCTGGAAGGGGTCAGCATCACAGATCTTGTCATCTGTGCGGCCATAGTTAGCATTCTCCACCATGATGACATCACTGCCTGGGCAACGCAGCTCAATAGGATAGCCCTCGCATGCCAGTTCCCGCCGAACCAGACCAAAGGGTAAGCCGGCACGGCTTAGGCCTGCTGGAATAAGAAATGAGAGAGTAAGAAAACAGGTTAGTATGCAACTCAGTCCTGAAATTTGATTCCATCTCCTGATTGCTGGCTGTAATTGTCTCCCCTGTTTAAGTATTCAATGAGACCAAAGCCTAAAAAGCCTATGGTTATTTTCCATGCTACACAGAACAGGAGATACATAAATCAGAATTTTATTTTTTTCTCTTATAGTTTCTCTTATACTTTGCTTGGGACTTGCACCATCTTTCTCCACATCTTTTGTTTTCAGCTTCAGTCCTTGATGAGAATAGTAGGGATCTGGAATCCTTTATACCTCCACCGTGGCACATCTGGGTAGGTTTTAAATGTGAAGCTACGTGTGTCCTTGCACCACCCAAGAAGTAAAAAGAAAAAGAAAAACCACTGGCTCCTATTTGTGGGGCTGAGCTGCATATTCCACCTAAACTCTACAGATTCAGGCAGGTATGTCTTTAAAAACCCAGACATGTTTTTCATAAAGCTCTTGGCTTCCCACACCACCCACTTTAGAGACAGCAGCTGAGAAAAGGGTCTGAGAAAATTCTTTACAATCCTTTTGAATCCGGCAAGGTTTTGTGAGACTGAAGAGGTGGAGGTGGGAAGTAAACAAGAGGAAAAACTATTCGAAGGCCAAACATGCCATTAGGAAAGTTTCCAGAAAGATTCGTGCTAGGTGTTTGTTTATTTTTGTTAAAGAGGGATGGGAAAAGATAACAATGGACACTGAGCTGGAAGCCCACCATTGCAGAATTCTGTCACCATCTCTATAAGCCAAAGAGACAGTGACACCAAGCATCTATTCCAAACAGTTAAGATTTTTGGAACTAGTTCCTAGTCATCAGAGAATTGTGGTTAAGTATTTATTTTAGAAATCTTTCTACATGAGGTAAAAAGTCGTGGGAAAGAGAGTGTCCTGGGCCCAGCTGTTCCTGGAAATGCTGCATAAAAAATGTTCACTCTCACACACAAGCTCCACCCTTTTAACCATTTTTTCCCCTCATCAACATTCATCCTTCCTGTGCTTTGGAATATCTAGCTATTTTCAATGACTACCTTTATCCCAAAGATTTCTTCATTGTAAATTTGCTGAAACTGCATACTAACGTCATGTGACGTTCCAGTTACAACGATAGCTGTCTCAAAAAGGAGATGACTCGTTGCCTCTTCAAAGATGATCAACAGGTCACCTTTTTGCATTATAGTTCTCTGTTCTCTGAATGATAAACTAGAAGGATGAGGTAGTGTTACTTCTTACCTGGCAGGTGCTGCTGCTCTCATTTTTGGACAGAATTGCTGAAAGGTAAGATGCAGCACTATAGTATGCATTCAATCAATCAGAATAGAGCTGGAAGGGACATTGGAGGTCTTCTAGTCCAACCCCCTGCTCAAGCAGGAGATCCTATACCAGGGGTAGGCAACCTTGGCTCTTTTATGACTCGTGGACTTCAACTCCCAGAATTCCTGAGCCAGCCATGCTGAGTGGAAGGGAGATGTTTCCAAGCTGAGCCATGCTGGCTCAGGAATTCTGGGAGTTGAAGTCCACGAGTCATAGAAGAGCCAAGGTTGCCTACCCCTGCCCTATACAATTTCAGACAGGTGATTGTCCAGTCTTTTCTTTAAAACCTCCAGTGATGAAGCATCTACAACTGCTGAAGGCAGGCTGTTCGACTGGTTAATTGTCCTCACTGTTAGGAGGTTTCTCCTTAATCCCAGGTTCCTTTTCTCCTTGAGTAGTTTTCATCCACTGTTTCTCATCTTGCCTTCTGATGCTTTGGGAAATAAGTTGAACCCTTCTTCTATGTGGCAGCCCCTCAGATACTGGAATACTGCTATCATGTCATCCCTAGTCCTTCTTTTTTCTAGACTGGCCATACCCAATTCCTGCAACCATTCCTCATATGTTTTTCTCTCCAGGCCCTTAATCATCTTGGCTGCTCTTCTTTGCACTTTTTCCCCAAGTCTCAGCATCTTTTTTGTAATGTGGTGACCAAAACTGGATGCAGTAATCCCGGTATGGTCTTACTAAGGATTTATAAAGCGGTGTTAATACTTAATGTAATTTTGATTCTATGCCTCTGTTTATACAACCAAGGATTGTATTAGCTTTTCCATAATCCCTTCAAGGGATGACTAACAAGGACAAGAGCTGGACACAAAGGTAGGATAGCAAAAAACACTTGTATGACCTAAAACACTTTTGCATGTGAACTGATGACTACATCATGGTTTTCCACAGCATCATCCAGGACGAAATGTCTCAGAGATCTATTTGCTTTGGCCTACCTTCTTTCCAGCTGTTTTAGCCTCCATAATCTGTCTCACATTAGCTAAGGTGTCCATTTTCCCCTCTCCCTGTCTCCCAAGGAGAGGATAGGAAGGTGATAGTGCATCACCAGGTAAAAAATGGCAGGAAGAGTTTAGCATGGGTTGCTTGGGAGCATGTTATGGCCCCATCTGGCAGAACATCTGCATTCCTTTTGGGCTTATTTCTTCCTTGCTGTTTGTTCTAATCAGCCAAGAGTTTCCTGCATTTGACTGCAAGGACAATTGTCAAAGCTTCTAGTGGGAAGCACACATTAGTGGCACTCAGGACTTCAAAGGGAAGATAAGAGAGGGGGGCTAGAAAGCAAGCATGTCATAGATGCTCTTTGTGTAATTTTTCCTTCCCCCTTGCTGGGTTAATGGAAGAGCCCTGTGGAGGCAGTCTGTAATTAAACCATTAGCTGAGTAACTAACTAGTACAGCCTGGCGCTGGTGTTTGAGATGTGGGGAGAGCCCAGCAGACAAGAGAAGGTCGGAGCTGGGGAAAAAAGCCCAGGGCAACTGAGAATAGCAATACCAGTGGAAGACAGTAAGTGAAAAAGGGATGAAAGAGCTGGGTTCCAGTAGAAAATTAGATGTCAAAGCCATGAATTTTCACACTGGTAGCCTAGGGAGAAGCTCTCTTCAATAAGGACCACAGCCTCCCAACTGCATCTTAATGCGTTTGCAATTGCTAAGGCTATGGCGCTGATTTGGTTTCAAATGGCAGAGATGCCTAATTGTGAGTATCAGTTTGTTGTTGTTAATTGAGAAGTCATGTCCGACCCGTCGCGACCCTATGGACAATGTTCCTCCAGGCCTTCCTGTCCTCTACCATCTTTTGGAGTCCATTTCAGCTCACGCCTACTGCTTCAGTGACTCCATCCAGCCACCTCATTCTCTGTCGTCCCCTTCTTCTGTTGCCCTCAATCTTTCCCAGCATTAGGCCCTTCTCCAGTGAGTCCTTCCTTCACCCCCAAACAATTGGCAAGCTTGAAGTAAAGAACAAGATCCTTCCTACCCAGAGTCTACCAAACAGAGGCTGGCTTTCAGCTTCAACACAGCCAACACAACAATGTCCTCTGCCGCAGTGGAGAATTAAGTTTAAAGGGATGGTATACTTAATGTCTGTTCTCCAGCAATTCACACTCACTCCCCCCTCCGTTGGTCCTGGTAGGTGTGATCAGAGCCTTTGCTAAACACTTCACAGGCATCATATTTTGGAGGAACCTTTCTTTCCACCTCCTCATTCCATTAGCTGCCTTTACTACAGGTTTTTGCTAGATGGCTGTGATTTTGAATAGAAAGATGATCACAGAGTTGGGTACTGTTGCTAGCTCAAAACTGCAAATATCTGTGTCAGAAGCTTTAAAGGCTCCAGCAGTGTGTGTGACAATGGTCTGCAGTGACAATGCCAGCCCTCATGCTTCTTTCGTCTAATTTCTTTTCCTTTCCTTTCGGCCTAGCTGGACTCTTGTTTCACTTCTCCACAGCAAGAATGAAGGATAGCCAAAATGACAATTATGAATAAATATGAAGTGTCTCTAAGTGGCAGATTAGGATTTACTTCTTCTTCACATAGGCTGACTCTTCCAAGGTTTGGAGTCCTAAAGAATTAACTTTCATCTCCAAATCTGAACCTGACAATCCTAAGGATGGTGTGCAAAGATATGCATATTTTTAGTAACTGCTTTCCAGTGATTGTAATATCCCTTTTTACTCTTACTCCTTCTCACCATTTCTAGCCTTGCTTTTTCTGTCCCCTTCACCACAACGTTGACATCGATCTGGTTTAGCTAAAAGAGGCTGCATTTCCACTCCAGAATGCCTATGCATGCTTAACTCTCACTGTGGACACATAAGAAAAGATATACCAGAATCGGAATTGGGCAGAAAGGCAGAACTGGAAGATGGTCAGGAAGATTTAATTGACATGAATTGACTCTATTCATCACAGAATGCAAAGACCTTCGTGCTCAAGGAATCACCCATACCTTGGTGTCTTTATGACTTGCTGACTTTCAGATGATGGATGACAGAAATCGTGCCCACTCAGGAACATTTGTCCAAGATTATTTATTGAATAAAAATGGGGGAAGAATCTGGATTTTTATTAGTTTGTGTGAACTCTACTGTCCTCCTAGGTGCCAATTATGTTTCTGTCCACTGTTGTTTTATGTGCAACACAGATGGCCATTAGCCTTTTCTATTTAGGTCTCAAGATCAGTCATGCAAATTATGAGCCAAGCATTACTGCACATCTGGTTTTGTTTAGAGACACACACACAGACACCTCACCCCCACACATACACATACACAAAGGCTAGGTTTGGCTTTAAGCACCTTCCAAGTGTCAGGCTGTTGTCAAAGAGCTGTAAGAAATGAAGTGTCAAAAACAGCCATCACTACAGAACCATCCTTGAAGTGAAAAGCAAAGAACAGGAAAGCCCTGATTTGGGACAGTTTGGAAGATTCGTGGTGAAACCACCTCCACTAGAACTTTCTTTAGAAAAGTAGAATGCTCACATCTCACAACAAACTGGATAAGGCAGAAATCTCATTAGTACCGTCTGCTTTCTTGCAACAGTACACAGGTTATTTTTTGTGGTTACGTATTTGTGTATAGTGTAGCTACTCATTACCTCTATGTCCATTTCAAAGTGATGGTTATTACCTTCAAAGTTCTCCACAGCGAGGAGCATCTTCCCCCAAAGGTATGCTTGGGCCCAGCCGTTGCATTCTGCAAGGCTGCAAAAACTGCTTTTTCAGCATAACTTTGGTTACAGTTTCTTTTTGGTTCTTTTATATATATGAAGTAATTTTAATTTGGTTTGGGACTTTCTTCTTTTCCCCTCTATTGTTTCAATTGTCGTTACCTTTGGTTTTATTGTCTAGCAAGCTTAAAACTTGTAGTTTCTTAAGGCAGCCTTTTTTGTCACTCAAACTAAAAGAAAGTTGTGGTCCCAACCCATTCTGAAAGAGATGGTCAAGATTTGTTTTAAAATTAAGGTTTTACCCATGGTCTGTTGAACTAATTAAAACAAACTTGTTCATGCACCACATTGAGTTACATGCTCCATTTGGATAGGTTCATATCTCTTGCTCAGTGAATGCCAAAGAAATATTTTTCTGATAGCAAGAGGAATATAAAAGAAGTTTCATTTTAATCTGGTTATAGCTTTTGAGTCTATGATTTAAAACTGATTTAAGGTTTGTTTCCAAAAAGATTTCCTGTTTTAAACTAAGTTAAGGTTCCCTTTCTGATGCGTGAGAGAAGGGCTCTCCAGGTTTATCTCTCATTTAAAATCTTTCATACAGAAACCTAAGAAAACTCAGTTTGAAAACTCCCATAATAATCTGCCTTTGGCATTCAAATCTTTTCACAAAAGACAAGACTTAGATATAATGATTCTAATAAATATTTCTTCAGTTTTGTTTATTGTTTCATAAAAGTTTTCAATATTTGAAAGGCTCAGGGTAGGTAACAATTATCAACTCACAGTCAAAGCATCTGACTATGATACTAAAACAAACAACTACAGTAGACATCAGGAAGGCTTTAACAAGTTGCATGTACTCAGTATTATAATGACCAGGCCTATTTTAAAGCAGTTTTCTCTGTATTTTTTTTTCAGAATCCAAATTGTCAAGTTAAAAGCATAAAGGTGCAAATGGGAAAGTGACACTACCTCAAATTCTTTACTTAGGCTTACAAACTGACACTACCAATCAAATTCAGCTGAGTAAAAACCCAAGAGGGTGATATGAAATAAGATTTAGGGCAGAAAACATATGGCTAAGGCAGCAACATTTCCATCACCTTAATTTCTTGGCTATGTTCATAGTACAAAGGGAAGTGGAGAAGCACCATAGCACACCAATTAAAGTGAAAACTACACTGATTTGCTTAGGTCATATAACTCATTATGGGGTTCATTCAGCAAAGATTATTTTGCAGGATTTTTGTAAAAAAATACAGGAAATATTGAAATATATAGAACTTAAAGAAAATGTGATGCACCAGGTCACATGTGTGTAAGAAACGTTGGTGGTTAAGTATATTAGCCAAGAGATGTTATCAAAGTGAAAAAATGCTCAGATGAGTCAAGATATTTGGGTCTAAATGCAGCTGGCTTTTAGTGGTTCCAATAGGCAGTACTCAATTACCCATCTTCCTTTCATTCAAAATCTGAAAACCCAAAGTAAAAGAAAGCCAGCAGAAAGTGTCTCTCTTTAGGACAAACATGATGGGCAACATTCTATGAATTCTGGTCTCTTTCCTCTTGGCATTCTGAAACATGGTAGATCTTCAAAGGTATGTTCATCTAGACCAGGGGTAGGCAACCTTGGCTCTTTTATGTTGACTCAGGAATTCTGGGAGTTGAAGTCCACGAGTCATAAAAGAGCCAAAAAGGTTGCCTACCCCTGATGTAGACAAATATAGTCACCCTGTACTCTCAAGACTGTGGACGCCCATTCTTCTCTTGGCAGGAGTCAGAGACTTCTAATCAACTCTATTCTCACTAGTGAAAATCACCAGTCTAAAAGATTAAAATATGAGGCAGATGGTAGTATGTGGATCTATTTTTTTTAAAAAAAATAAATAATAAAACTTCTTCTGCCATTCCTTCCCCTCCAGGAACCGTAGAGTTGAAATAGTACTTGAGGGATATGGGATGTCTATTTCCAAAAGCAGAAAATACTTAAAATTACATAAAATTGAATGTGGAAATGCCATATAATCACTGAAGAACAGTCTCCTCCCCATTTAATGTAAGCAGGACTAAATACAAAGAATGATAGGAAATCATACCTTATTCTAAGGCGCACATGTTACATCCTCACCCATTTCCCCCTTTTTCTTTGAAACCAAGCTGATAACTTTTACTGCATTTTTCTGCATTCCAGTCCCTGTTCAGAGATATTTTGTAACAGTTATGGGGATGTGACAGACGTAAAATCTATGGGGACAGGCCAAAGCTGAAGAAGACAAGAAGCAACGGGTGGAAACTAATCAAGGAGAGAACCAACCTAGAACTAAGGAGAAACTTCCTGACAGTGAGAACAATTAACCAGTGGAACCACCTGCCTCCAGAACTTGAGGGGAATCTTTTGAGACTGGATAGCCACTTGCCTGGAATGGTATAGGGCAGTGGTGGCGAACCTATGGCACGTGTGCCAGAGGTGGCACTCGGAGCCCTCTCTGTGGGCACACACGCCATCGCCCCAGCCCTGCCTCCCCCCGCAGCCCCCTCCTCACCAGCAGCCCCCCTGGAGGAGAGTCACCCCCAGGTGCGGCAAAACAGAGCAGTGCAGCCAAGGGAATAGCCGGGCAGCAGGGACAAAACTCCACTCTCGCGCTCCATAGTGTGCAGAAGATGCTGCAGGGTGTGGGCGAAGGGCGTGGCTGCCATGGCACTGCAGGGCTACCTGGGCGATCTGCTGTGGCGGGCCATGATGGCGGTGTGTGACCCTGCGGGTGGGCAGGGCAGGGGGCGGGCAGGGGCGGAGCAGGCAGGATAGGAGGCGGAGTGGGGCCAGGGGGCAGTTTTTGGGCACTCGGTCTCTAAAAGGTTCGCCATCACTGGTATAGGGTCTCTTGCTTGAACAGGAGGTTGGATTAGAAGACCTCCAAGGTTACTGATAACAAGAAAAATTAGCCAGTGGAATAGCTTGCCTCCAGAAATTATGGGTGCTCCATCATTGGAGGCTTTTAAGAGACTGGGTAGCCATTTGTCTGGAATGATAGTCTCCTGCCTGAGCAGAGGTTGGATTAGAAGATCTCCAAGATCCCTTCCAACTCTGTTATTCTGATAACCAGGATTCCTGTTCTTAATATCCACTGTACACTGATCATATATCATATGTATAAGCAACATGTGAGGGTATTTTGGAAAGCAATTAATACCTAGCCAACAGTTGAAATGTATTAATAATCAACCTGTTTTTCCCCCCCAACTTTATCACATCTAGGATCTTTAGATGTGCTGCAATGGACTACAATTTCAATCATCCTTGCCAGAATGCCCAACACATGTGGAGGGTGCCAAATCTGAGAAAGCTGCTCTAATGTGGGGAAAATGTGTATGACAGGATGAACTAAAGTATTTGTCGATTTTTCATTTGCCAAGATGAAAAGAAACATGACTGGAAGGCTCAACAAGCATAAAAACAGAAGATAGGCATCAGCTGAGGAACAAGATTGGTTATTTTTCTCCCCATCTGTCTTGTCCAAGATTTGATAAAAAAAAAAACCTGGTCTCTTCCCCCCCCCCCCCGGATTCTCTTACCAGACAGTTCTTTTCAGCTGTCTAAAAAGGCTTTGGTTGGAAACTCACTGCTAGACAAGGTTTCCTTCTTAATGTTCACTTTTTCTATGCTTCTTACAAGTAAGGGATGTCTACCAGGAAAAAAAAAAGATAGCAGTCATAGTAGTTGCTAGAAATGTCCAAAAACCTTCTAGGTGTATAAATTTAGTATGAGCACCAAAATAGCCTGCTAATTTTGCAGAAAAATGTGTTACCCCACAATGAGCATATCTAACCATCTATTTCTAGAACTGGGTCTCCCAAAAACAGCTTCAGGTTATTTGCTTACAAGATTTATAATGTTAGCATGCTCATCCATTTTGCTGCTCATGTTTTCCCACCCCAGAACGTTAGAACTGGAATTCAGTAACTGTCCAAGGAGCATTGCCATGGTACCAGGATCTCCTTTGCAATTACTAGAGGCAAGTAGCCTCTTCTTACTACGGTAGTTAGGAAGATGTGATATTAAATACAATTTGATCAGGTACCTATATACAGGAGACAAAGAGACAGAAATTTCAACTGTAAACACTGTGCATTTCTAAATAAAGCAGTCCCATTTTTAGTACTCAATTAGAAAATATTTTGACATTGTCAAGGGAAGTTGCTAAACACTATTCTAAAATTCTTTTTATTGTTTATCGTGAAAGGAAAATAAAACGTTTTATTTCAGAAATTGCAACAGAATTCACATTTTTTAATTTTGTCTAGACAAGAAAATGTCTCTCTTCCTCAGCTTTTTCTAGCACTGGGTGGCGCAGGCTCATGAATTAATTCATTGCAAGGCCTGCCCTGTTTTGGAAGCTGTCCTCCTTCCTGAGGGATATCAATCCTCTGTTCCCCTTAGCCAGGGCTTTTTTTTCTCACAGAATGCCCAGAACGGAGTTCCGGCACCGTTTTTGGATGGAACCTTGTAGGGTAGGCAAGGCGGGTTGTATGATGTGCGTGAGTTCCTGCACCTTTTTTTTTTTTTTACAAAAAAAGCACTGCCCTTACCTTGTGTGGCTGAGGTGACAAGGACAGTGGTGATGCACAGGCTCCAAAGGGCATGGATGAGCTGGGCCATCCTGCAGTGAATGCTGGAGTTGTCAGCGACCAGGAGGCACTCTGTTCATCCCCAAGGAGGGTAAATCACAGCAGGCCTGGCGGAAAAAGAGAAGACTTGAATCAGGAATTAGCACAGGGGTGAGTTATTACCTCCCGTCCTTAATCTGCCTCCTATAGAAATCATGCTAACATTATTTTTCCTGCTCTAAAGGATACACCTTGTGGTCCTCAGTCAGCCTCTCCATTCTCTGGCCCTTCCGATTAACATATCTATCACTTCCCAGAAAAATTAGAAGCCTTTTATGAAACCCTATCTATTCTCTTTAGACGAGGATATTTTAAGAATCAAAAGAATGAACCGGAATTACTGTTTTTATCCAAAGGACATGTACCCCAAAAGAGTAGACTGTCTTAAGAATACTTTCATCAGAACATATTGTGCAATAAGGTGAAACCAATATCTCTAGACAGAAGTAGTTGGACTCCACAAGGATTCGTTTCTGGCCATTGCTAGAAAATGGTAAAAACATTTGAAGCAGCTTCTCTCCTTATACCTCTCTGTTTTCCAAAAGAGAACTTGTTTCTCTGCAGGGAGTTTTCGCCCACTTGCTCATTCACACATCTCAAAACTTAAGACATCCCTGCAAGGAGTCTTCAACAAAACACAGCTGTTTATACTCCTATTTAATTTCAAAAACAACAGCCATGTAAATGTATCCTCCATTGAATGCCTCCAAATCAAATGTTTATCAAAGACTGATGTTAGTTAGAGATGCATCTCCTCTGAGTTCTTGAAACAAAGGAACAGTGAGCGGTAAGGTTTCTAATATTTGAAACCTAAGGTACTTTTACTGCAGTGGTTTTCATTTTTTAAAATGACATTTTATTAAGAATTTGAAAAAAGAAAGGAAGAGAAAAAAAGCTGAGGAAAATTCAGAAAGTTAAAACAAGGAGTTAGTAAACAGAATTTATAAGTGTCATAAATAAAATTAAAATTTTCAATATTTCATTAATTGGATTCATGTAATTCATGAGCATATTATATCATTTAAAAAAAAACTACAGATGGTTATTAAAATCCAAGTAATACATAAATATTACCAGTATAGTAAGCAAAGTATATAACTTAAGATAAGATTCAAAGTTACTGTAAGTTCTACCTAAGCTTTTGAATATTTATTTTGATTTAACGGATTCTTTGGAGCCAGAATATTAAGACTTTATGTTAAGGGAAACTCAAATTTTGGATAGGATACAAGGACATATATAGAGAAGTATTACTGAGTTAAATTCTGTCAGATTTGCTTTTGAGATACAGAGTTACATTGGACATTATGAGAAAGTAAACTCTATTTCTATCAGAAAGTAAACTCTATTTCTGCCTTTCATCTCTAGTAGATAAAAACAATCAAAAACTGTTTCAGAGTTTCCCTGTCTGTTACGAAATTCCTGCACCTGAGACATGGAAGAAATTGTGCGTTGGGAAGAGGCTGGATGCACGAGAGAGCATCAACCTAGTGCATCCATGACACGTGCCAGACTTTCTGGATCTCGCAGTCTCCCTGTGTGAACTTAGTATGGGTCCTGGAATAATACACCAGGGACAGTTTTGTCCCTGAGTAAAACTGAATAGCTCCCAAGGAAAGTCAGGATCCTACAAAACATCATTTTCAAAGTCCTCTTCACTTTGAACTGTACCTTCGTTCCCCACCTCCCAAGATAATTTGGGTGAAATCATGTTTTTTAAGGACTCACCTTAAAAAAAACAAAACACCTCCCAAAGCACCTCACCTCCCAAAACCCCTGAAAAGTCTCTTCAGCACTCCAGCATTATTCAAATATTACCAGTAGTAATATTGCTAATATTTGAACAAAAATTGAAAATAAGGATTTTTTTCCCATTGCAGCCTTCTGCATATTCCTTCAGTACCTTATTCCTTCAATAAAGGAATGGGCAATAAAGGAATGTGTGAAGCTATGAAATCCATATTTGGGCTTGTAAAATTCAGTGGCATAGTTGCCAAATTATGCGGCATGGTTTTCCATCTTTCTGAGACAGGAATTGCTGTATACCTGCTTTACAAGCTCTAATATAAATGTAACATCGTTATATCTGCCATTCAACTGGCTCAAAATTTGAGAGAGGGAAAAGGATAAATCCTGGCCCTGGGCGTGACAAGACCTCACCTATCTGGGGTGTGATTAGAAATAATACTAATGCTAATACTAATAATAATAGTTGGAAGGGACCTTGGAGGTCATCTAGTCCAACCCCCTGCTCAGGCAGTTAAACCCTATACCATTTCAGACAAATAGCTGTCCAGTCTCTTCTTAAAAACTTCCAGTGTTGGAGCATTCACCGCTTCTGGAGGCAGGTTGTTCCACTGGTTAATTGTTCTGTCAGGAAATTTCTCCTTAGTTCTGGGTTGCTTCTCTCTTTGGTTAGTTTCCATCCATTGCTTCTTGTCCTGCCTTCAGGCGCTTGACTCCCTCTTCTTTGTGGCAGCCCCTGAGATATTGGAACACTGCTATCATGTCCCCCCCTCGTCCTTCTCTTCGTTAAACTAGACATACCCAATTCCAGCCACCGTTCCTTATATATTTTAGCCTCCAGTCCCCTGATTATCTTTGTTGCTCTTCTCTGTACTCCTTCTAGAGTCTCAACATTCTGACAGCCTGGTCAGTGGCTGTACCAGTATAAGTTCTGGCACAGGAAAAATCAACATGCACATTTGACTGTTCATGGTCCTTAGAGCTACCATGTCTGGGTGTGCCAAAGATGCTTTTCAAAAGCAACTGGACTTTCTTGGGGTTTTTTTCTTGAAAATGTTTCACTTCTCACCCAAGAAGTTTCTTCAGAACACTCCCCACTATATAGCCAGAACTGAATTGATAATCTCCATAGACCAGGGGTCTTCAAACTTGGCCCTTTTATGTCTTGTGGACTTCAACTCCCAGAATTCCTCAGCCAGACACACTGGCTGACGAATTCTGGAAGTTGAAGTCCACAAATAATAAAATGGCCAACTTTGAAGACCCCTGTCATAGACATTTATCATATTTGGGCTGCAAAAAGTTAGATTATCACTAGATGGCAGCAAATAGAGTTTTCTGCTGGGTTCCCCCCTATCATCTAGTGGTTGTCTGGAAGTTTGCAGATATGGTGCCCAATTCTGCCTACACATATACTTGAAATTATGGATTAGCATTAATAAATATGCAAATATATTCCAAATTAATGTGTCCTGGTTTTATTTTTGGAAATTTGCTTACTCTAATTATTACCTTCCCTGACCATGCCCATTCTGACCCTCCCCTCTCTCTCAAAGGTTGAGTATGGCTCCTTTAACCTAAGAATTGCAAAAATACTCAAGCAGAAAATTAGCAGGAAAATATTTCATGTCACAGATATGAAATTATAGGAGAAGCTTCACCTAATACAGTTTGGCTTGTCAGACCATTCTTTAAGGCAACTGGAGCTCTGTCAGAAAAACACAACCCAGTCATATGACTGAACAAATAACACTATCAGCATTTGTTATGTGTGTATTTCTCATATCAGAGCACAAATAACTCCTTAAGGAAAGAGGGTAAGTTACACAGAAGACCCGAAAAAGAGATCAATAATGACAGCATAGTCTTTCACCGCAGGATTATTCTGTCCAGTGTCTCAATCAGATGGCTTTTGGTCCCCGCCTTCAGGGGAATCTGGTGAAGCCAAGCGTAGGAAAAATAAGACACAATGTAAGCCACATCTATATACTGAATAGATCATACTCTCCCTTTTCCAGATGTCATTTACTGGATTCAGCTATAGGGGGATTCAAGAAACAGGCCACACAGGCTACCATTTCATATTTATAGCAGACTTTTAGACTAGGCAGTTGTCAGCTGCCAGCCTAAAGGACGTCTTACAAGGACTCAAGACTTGAAATATCTGTCAGTTCCAAGACTGTAGAACTGCTTCAGGGACTGTCTGTGGGGAAGCCCAGAATACATGGCCATTCTGTCATATATCTGATTTGCTTTTCTCTCTCCTCGGTAACTCCTTTTCACATACATGTATGTGTTCACTTTGAGAGCGGGTAACTAAATTTCATTTTTATATATATATATATATATATTTTATAAGTTTTATAATTATAAACAAAGAATCAAATTAAATACAACTCAACTGCATACAATATTTTTCAACTTTCTCCCAGACAAAACAAAACATACATTCTTTTAAAAACTTGCGTAAAATACTTAAAATAACTATGGGTGTTGCTCAGCAGCACCCCCTCCACCACATCCCCCTCTTCCTTCCTCCCCATCTCTTACTTCCCTCCCCCTCCCCTCTCTCCCTCCCTCACTCTCCACCCTCCTCTCCTACAACCTTCCTACTTCCCTCCACTCCTTCACTCCTCACTCTCCACCCCCACCAGATGTGGTCCAGAGGTACTGCCAGAGCAACCCCTCTTATATCAATAAATATATCATTCTTATATATTGCAAGTATTACAGTTGAGTACATTATTAGACCCCCCATCCCACCCCCCCACCCCGACTTCCCAAAGTGAATACAGGGTAAAACAGAAGAAAACCCACTAAATTAAACAAAATTATTACTAAATTTCATTTCTGATGTGTGCCGTTGTGCCCACAGGGAAAAAAAATGACAATAAAGGTTATCTTATCTTACATGTGCTGTAAGATTGCAACAACTTTAGCATTAGCATTTTCAGAGAGCCAATGGCAAACTGTTTTTCTGCTCTCCTCTGGGTTTTTTTTTGTTTGTTTGTTTTTCTTCTTTTCAAAACTTTACATATTGCTCTGGAGTCCATTCTCATAGCCCTTGGCTATATCTCTAAACTTCAGATGATGTGCATCCTGTACCCACTGACCCCATTTCTGACACCAACAACTAGGTCTCTGCGGGACCATGGATCTAGTTGCATCTAAGAGTAAAAATGATGTCCATGAGAAATAGCTCATTTTAAAGACACTTGCTGCACTTAATTAGGCTTTCAGGTATTTGGTGAGGGGAAAAAAAGATTTCTTTACTTGTTAAGGGACTGGTCATTTTCTGACAACTGGAAGTCATATATTTTAAATTATTGTATTTAATTATAGGAAAGAGGTAATCCTGTGAAGCGGGCAAGGCTGGCTTTGGAGAGATTCTGCTATAGCATATAGTATAGCTGAGGTTTTCTATAGGAAATCAGTCCTATTCAGACATTCATGTATAGAACTAAATGTTATGAGCGATAGTGCCCACTGTAAAATTACATCATGACAACTATAGCAATCCAAGAGAACACAGAATTGACTGCAATAGGGAGCTTTCGTGTGTACATATAGGCCTGGATGTGGTACCTTCACTTTGTAACTATCAAGTAGGTTCTTCGGAAGCTTCATTAATGTGACTTGAGAGATGCTGGTTTCCTCTACTAGCATGGTTGGAAGCTGCAAAAAAGAGGGCTGCGCACAGTGGTGGGATTTAAATATGTGAACAACTGGTTCCCTGTGTAGATGCCACTTCCAGAAATCCATTCTGGGCCTGGGCAACAAAAAATTAGCTACCGGTACCTGTTCTGCCGAACTGGTGCGAACTGGCTGAATCCCACCACTGGCTGGGCACCCATATGTACTGCAAAATATTGGTTATTCATCCCCATATTATGGTATAATAATACAGGTTCCTTTTCATTATGACTTACAATTAGTTTACTTACTCACAACAAACTCTGGTTTTTCTGAAACATCCTGACCTGGGGTATAGAATAAACAAGTATTCCTCATCCTGGGATTTTCTAAGGTTTTGGAATCAATTATTTAAGTGGAAATTTTTGCAGTTGGTAAGTTCATTTGCCATGGCAGGATAGAAACTGCTTGTTCAGGCCAGTCATCACAGGGGAGCCTATGGCAGGTCCCTCGTCTTTATGATGGGGCCTTATGATATAAGCCTTCTCACTGGCACTGTTATCCTATGGAATGCTCCCCCCCTCAAGAGATACAAATGGTCTCTACCTTACTGGGTTTTCTAGCAAGTGTTTAATTTACTTTGCTCAATGATTTTAATAAATTATTTTGGATTTTGTCCTTATTGTATTCCATTCAGAGTCAGTTTGGAGGTGTGGGCTGAGCTATAAGGACAATGATATGAAAAAAATGCAGCTTACTGATTTCTAAATAACATAGTAGAAGAAACTGCAAACATTATTTTTGTAATAATTTATCAAGAATAATTATGTATTGTACTAATGTTTAATCATAACTTTTAATTAAAAGTTATAGTGAAATATATTATTATATTTATGTAATGCCTCTTAAACATATTTTGAAATGGTTATTTTTGATTACTTTTTAAGATATCAAAACATTTTATTTTAAAATTTCTTAAGCAGATTAGTTTGGTTTGCATGCGAATGTTTTCCAGTTGAATATTTCCTTTTATGACTAGAAAATTTCACCTTTGTTAAGACTTCTGAAGCAGATTACAAATGGGATCTATTCTGAATTAGAGGAAGTGTAGGATCCCATCATAGCTGACAATTCCTTGCATCAGCATGGAGGTTGCAGGTTACTTGATACCATAAATTCTTTAAAATTAAGAAATTATCTTTATCTTTGTAAAGACAGTGTCCTCATCCAATTCTCAAACTTAGGATAATAGATTTCATAGTAGGTTTATAGATTGGTTCTGTACTGTAGGTACAAATAGATGCAACTTAATGTGCTATGTTGAGATGATGCCTTTACAATATTAGGTCAGTCAGCAGCTAAAGGATATTGTGTGAGTTTTCTTTATGTTTGCACTGTCTGCAACTTAGAATTCATCTAATAAAAGTATTGGCTAGTGAGGATTTTTTAATAGAAAATTCTCTTTTGTAGCCAACAGAACTACTTTGGCTTTTTGCAACAAAGTACTTCACCGTTTCTAAACTGTGCAAGTGCTTTTCATTTTCCAATGATATTTACCTTCCTTGGCTTTGTGCCATGTTATGTAGAATGTAACCCTGTCCATTTGGTCAAAAACAAATTTCTCTTTGTTCAACCAGCATGGATTCAGGGATCCTAATCAAATCAAATGCTGGAATCAAACGCTGGGCTTTTTGTAATGGTTTCTCTTTTGTATGCATGAATTAAAATGCTGTCTATGAAGACAATGTTTCCTTTTGTATTTCCGTGGCCTGCTCGGTTTTTTTGGAAAAACTTTGGGAGTACGTACTACCGATGGGAAAGTTAAAAACAGACTCTCTCAGAGAGTGTGATAAAGGTAGTCAGTTTAGCCCTTTGGTTGTCAACAGCATTTTCCAGAAGATACCGGGGGCATACAGCCTGGAAAAATACATTGACTTCTGCCACTTGTGAGAGAACAGCTTCTATTAATGGAAATATATGCTTTTAAAATGTAATTTTAAATTTCCAGAACTAGACGTACGCATATTTGATACAACACAGGCACCACGTTTTTGTCAATTATGCAAGATTTAAATATTTATTTTACAAAACATAGCCTGCCCTTTTTGTTCACAAGGCACTAATTTTTTCTTTTTTCTAGAATCATTTTCACTTTATAAAGAATGGAATGAGGTATCCTACAGGGTGTTTGTATCCTCCATGATCTCACATAGGTTTAGAACAAAATATTCAGAGTCATCCTTTTAGCCCCTTCTATTTCTCCCAATTTTAGCGATCCTATTATGGAACTGGCTTCACAGCTGAGAAAGCTATCTAAGGTTATGACTCTATTTTCAAACTAGCTGCCCAACAAATTCTTAAATGTATGAAACGGTGAGAATATATCTTTGCAAAATGAAAATTGGCTCTGTTCTACTGCTGTGGCCATTATCTGAATATATGAGGCCTAAGACATGGGTATGATTTTTTAGAAAATCATGTCCTCCCTTAACTGGGAAATGGTTCATAATAGCTAAGGGAGTGTGCCTTGTTACTTCTAAATGCTGACCTATGTTTTTCTGGACTTTGGTAGAACTGTGACTGAATTCTGAAAATAGCTCCTGCAATATTTATGGAATGCAGGTTATCTCCTTCAAGACCTTCTCTTATTGTCCTTAGATTCTGATCAATTCGCAGAGCCTTGCCATCTCTATGGCTTTGCAAAGAATTACGCCCTGTATTAGCAGAAATATCGCAGGGAGACTTTTGTCAAGAATTCCAAGCATCAATTTCCAAGGTGCCTCTCTTTTTAAATTAGTAGATGCACATTTGGACTACTTTTTAAAGCTTTAACAAATGCTTCAACATTTTTCCATGCTTCTAAATTCTCTGGCCTTTCAAAGATGACATTCCTCTCAGGGTTGATGGGGCATCAAACTTTAGCCAGAAAATTCTTAAAATTGGGCTTATCTTTAACAAAGGGAAAATATTAATGAATGCTGTGGGTTTCTTTCTTCATTGTACACAAGAAAAATGTATTGTGCCATCCATTTCTCCTTGTGGAGCTTGGAGACCAGAGCAAAGCTAGCAAATCTTTTCTTCCATTAAGGCTAAGACACAAGATTATTAAAACGGAAGGCTTCCGATGTAGGAAACAATGCTGTATTCTTTCTCTAATTAGGAAAGTTGAAATTTAAAGCAAAGGCACCTGTACATATCCTGGAATGTTTAACTGTACAGCTGATACTTATCAGACAATTGTGAAAATTCTTCCTAAAATAAGCTCTAAACATTTAGAACAGACATGTCAAACACAAGGCCCGGGGGCTGGATGCAACCCGCGGAATGGTTTCATGTGGTCCGCGAAGCCATCCTGGAAACAGTGAGGGAACGGCCCCCACTGCCTTGGCCCTGGCCCAGGCCGGCCGGGAGCCAATGTACAATTTTGTGGTAGCCATCTATGCTGAAAGGCATTCAGTCTTAGCTCCACAAAGCTGTCTGGAAACAGCGAGGAACCAGCCCTTGCCGTGTTGGCCCCACCCCCTGGGTGCATGCTGGGGAGGTGTCACCCTTTGTGAGGAATGAAGAAATGCACCATCGCCTGGAAGTGGCCAGCAAATAGCCCTCGCCTACTTCACATATCTGGCGTGACACGCTCTGGGGGAGGGGTTTCGGCAGGCATTGAGGCTGCTCCAGTGGACCATGCCTTGGCACTTGCCCTGGTCCCACCCCCTTCTGCCAGAGACCCTCAGATCTGTCCCACTCTTGCCCAGGTCCCCACAGGCACTCTTGACGCAAACGATGTAGAGCTGGCCATGCCCACCCAATAGGCCACACCCACTCAGTAGGCCACATCCACCCTGGCCACACCCACCTGGCCCCCCAAAGACAACCGCAATGTTGATGCAGCCCTCAATGAAATTGAGTTTGACACCCCTGATTTAGAAGAATGAAAGAAAATCCTCCTTACCTTTTCCCAGAAGAGAGGAAAACCTGGAAAATGTGGTCCTGATATGCATGACATAGTTCACCATTACCTCCCTCCCCAACTATTAGTACAGCTCATAGCTACAAAAATATTGTCCATCTAGACTTGACTTCTAAATACACAGTAAAAAAAGAATCAGTGAACACACCAGTCAAGAACTAAATACTAAATTGTTTTACAATGCTATTCATTCAGATGTGTCTTTTTGTCCTATTTTACAATAGCAATTCCTATTTAAAAGAAATGTCCAGTTCAAATTTGGTTTAAAGATAATCATAAAATATAGAGCAAACCTTAGTACATGGACAGCATACTGAATTATGTCTGGTATTAGTCCTCCTAACTCAAATTACAATAATTCATTCAAAAATCTGAAAATTTAAATTTTATGCAAATGCACATGCTCCTCATTTTTGATGATGCATCTCCTCCTTTTCTCCATTTTTGAAATGAAGAAATAGCCTAAGGTACAATTAATGCCTATGCTACTTAATAATTAGAATATAATAACACTATTCAAAACACATCCCACCTTGGTTAAATTAAACACTGAAGACAATAATCCATCAGCGCAAGTCAGAAAAAGAAAATAAAGTCTATTAGTCCAACGGCATTATTACAAAAACCTGAAAGACGTCATATCATACACAAACTATTTTCTACCTACCTTTTCTTCTCTTTCCCCCTCTTCATCTCCATCTTTCAGTTCTATCTGAAAATACTTCTTGGATTAATTTAAAATATTTAATCTAAAATCTAGCATCCCACTTTACATTATGAGTAGCAAAATAACTCCAGAAAGCAATAGTATAAGAAAGGCCTCCATCAACATATCTGGTAGAGAGAGGTATACTTTTTATATACATGCAGGCTTCCCTAAATTATTATCCCTCAGGAACCATGTCTAATCTTCTTTTAAATCTACTTAAACAAGTGGCCATTAACACATCTTGGGTTAGTGATTGCACAACTTAATTATGTGGCAGGAATCTCCAATGAATTAGATTTATTGGTGAGTCTCAAAATCTACTATATTGAGGCGTCAGGAAAAAATGCTCTCTGTTTTCTCCATATAAATTGTGCTCCCAGTCTTAATTTCTCACTACTTAACTGAGGAAGGTATTTCTTCATTGTAGAATTACATATGGTTTAGAACAGGGCTTTTCAACCAGTGGTACGGGTACCACTTGTGGTACATTGGCACCTGGCAGGTGGGTACACGACCATCCTAGAAAAGTAGCGGGGGAGGGGAATGAGCTAAACTGGTGGCAGCACCGCTCAAGCCTGAACGAGAGATGGCTGGAGCTGCAGGGCTATCAGGGCTCAGTGGAAGCACAAGGATCAGCACCAGGCTCCAGCTGGAGCTCGGCGCTGATCCTGGTGCTTCTGCTGACCCCAGAAGAAGTGCCGATCAGCTGGAATGTTGCAGCATTTCCAGAGTCTTGTGATTTATATTCAGATGCTTGACAACTGATTCATATTTATGATGGTCACAGTGTCCCAGGGTCATGGGAAGTGACCAAAACCTGCTGCAGACGGGGGGGGGAATAAAAACCAAACACCCCCTCACCCTTGCTGCCAATCCTCAACAGAAATGCTCACAATAATGAAAACCTTGGACAGGAGGAAGAGCAGCGCCGGGCGGGCAGGCAGGTGCCTTGCTCGGCTATGGCTTCGGGGGGGGGTACTTTTTCAGTGCCATTGTAACTTCAAACAGTCACTAAGCAAACTGTTGTAAGTCAAGGACTACCTGTACTTTATCACTTTTTTTTTTTTGGTCATCAAGGTTTTGACACCTTGCTAGGCGACTGGTGGTACTCGGATGTTGCCATATCCTAAAAGTGCTACAGTGGGTGAAAAGGTTGAAAAACCCTGGTTTAGAAGACACTGTAAGTCATCTAGTTGAGCTCCTGACTAGATAACCTAAAGTACAGGAATCAGTTTAGATGTCTCTAACAAGTGATTATTCAGCCTCCATTTGAAATCTTCCAGCAAGAGGATTCTACTGTTGTAATAGGTAGACTGTCCCACTACTTTTAATTTTAATTTTAATCCAATAGTCTTTGTCTTCCTCTTGGTTTCAATAGAGAAGAGGCCTCCCTCCTTTTGGATGTGAAAGCTGTATGACTATCTGAAGATTACTGTACTATCATATCACATTATTATTTTCTTTTTTGCAACCCAAATATTTCAGCTATTTTTATTGTTTCTCTTGACCTAAGTTTCTAGACTCTTTATCATATTTATTCTTCTTGGCATTTTCCCCTCAAGTGCAGGGTCTACTTTTTTCAGATCAACTGAGTATTTATCCATTGGTTGCAATAGGAATTGATTGACCAACTTCTTGCTTGAACATGACACTGGGGACATTGTTATCCATCTGGCTTTCAAATTTGAGGTGGGACTTAGAGCACACAGTCTCTGGGTGTTTAGCCTCGTGCCTTAACCACTAGACCACTTTGATATTATCTTTTTCACTGATGCAATAGCTAAGGTTTTCTTTTCCTCCCTTTCTACTGAAATCAAATATAGCCCCGATCCCATTTTTATATAGGGATTTTTTTTTGCCCCATTTTATATTTACTTATACCAAACCTCACACACCATACAATTGTCCATTCATAGAGTTTAGAAATTTTGAATTAAATTCAATGGTTTAGGAACTTTCCATCCTGAATAATCAGAATTTTTACACACAACTCACTGCTTTCCTTGATTCTAGATAACTTATGAACACCGAGTGTCTCTTCGACTCCCCCATTCTGTTCTACAATAATTGCTCATGTAAACTAATGGAATAGTTCAATGAAGGGAAGGGGAAACAGCTCACAGAATAGGAAGGATGATTTTCTGCCTCTTTGAAGCCTTCTAGGTATCATTAATATCTGTGAGAGTCCCTGAAACCTTCAGGTAGGATGCTGAGGGCATATGGAGGCTGAGGGGAGGGTGTCTCTGTCCACTCAGGAAACAATGAATTGCCCTCTCTGTTCTCTCTGCTGTAGAACAGATTTCTCTGTATTTCCATCAATCTTTCTTTTTCCATTTTTTCCACTACTCAGCTTCTCTGCACTGTCATCTCTATTCCCCCTTTTCTCTTCTCTAATATCACTCCCCCCCCTCAAATACCTTTCCTAGTCACAGTGCTAACCATTCTTCTTTCCTCAATGGTACACACAAATTTTACATCTCAAGAAGAAAAATGCACATACAGGCTATTCGGTGGAATAAATCAGTTTTGGTGGGCATTGGAATATAGAGGTTACTGCATGGTAACCTGGAGACTACTGTGGTCATGCTGAAATAATTGAAGTAGAAGTAGAAATAATTAAAAGTAAGTCGTGATCAGATACCTGCACCACAACAGTACAATGTATTGAAGACAACAATAAAAAAAAATCCAGCATATCATCCAGGAAGTCCCCATGCCTGAGGTTTTCCATCTCCTTAATCATTATGCCACATATTTGCATCATCATTGGTTGATAAAGAGTCCCTTTCATAAAAGTGCAGTGGATATAAGTGAGACGGAACTTTGATTAATGGACTTCTCAAGTTTCCAAGACAATGGACCTCTAGAAGGCTTTATCTGTGCTATCTTACTTTTAGAGAGATGCTGAAGTAAAGCTTGGTTAATGCAAACCCAATAACCATCAGAAGAACATGTGATTGCTTTGCCTCTCACTGCAACGACATCTGAAATTGAACATACTATTAGAAAATCAGACTGGACACAGGGGTTCTGATCCAAAGCACCATTTAAACAGAAGATTTGATTGGTGACCCACAGCCCTTGATCACTCAAAGGAGGGTGTAAACATGGGATTAAGTATCTCTAACACAGAAAAACAATAACCCGCTCCTGAGCCTTAGTCCCCCCCCTGCTGTTAGACAGATGCTGCACCAACTACTTACTACTCAATTGCAGTTGAGCTCTAAAGGGGGTCTTAACTGAATTAAACACAATGGCTCTTTCTTCTCCTTGGCCACCTCCTGTGCCACGGCTCAGAACAGAGTCCCCTTACAGACTATGACCAAAGGAATGTCCACTCAGTAATGGAACGGTACACTATACTGTCAAAAAACCCAAACAAAACTACACCTCTTTCCATTGCCTTGTATGGGAATTGATTTGCATTCCCTGACTTGGAAGAGTAATAAAGTGTGTACTGAAGAAAGACTTTTGGAAGCTGATTCTAGGAAACCCTTAACAATAAAAGAGACAGCACAAGCTAGGAGTTCTCAGGACTTGTGAGTCCTATAAAGGAGATCCACAAGCCCAAAACTCTTTCACATTCATTTGGAATGTGAGTTCTGCATATGAAAAAGGATACGCTTTGTTGGAGCGAAGCATAATAAATCACTCAACATTTTCAATGAAGTCTACAAAACTAACTAGCATTAGACTGCTGTTCCCACTTTCTCTCACATCCTAAGCCCTCTGCTATTCTTCCTACTGTGTTCTTCCTACTAGTTCTTCCTACTGTGGCGGAAAGGTACTGCAATCCCTGTGGGAAAGAGTGTTTGTTCCTAAGCACTGTAACTCTCCCCAGTTCACTAATGTGAAGGAGAATGCTGACAGCTACAGCACAAGGGAATGAGAAGATACAGATGTCCAAGTCTTGGCTTCAGTGCCTGGTTCCCTGGCACAAAGCCCGTGATTCCCCATAGAAGCTGAGGACACAACATGAGCGAGCAGTTGTAAATTTTCTCACAGAATAGGGTAGTAGGAGATGGGGTAAAATAGGACCATATACATCACAGCCAGGGAACACTGTGTTCTGAGCAGGACACTGTCAGCTGAGGCAAAATCACTTCCACTGGCATCTTCTGTGTGCCAGCATGGTGACTATTCAGATTTTGGGTAGCCAAACTTGACTGATCTTTACAAAAGCTCAGCCATATTAGACTTGATTAGTACCTTGGGTAGGAAACCATCAGGAAATCTCAAGGCTATAATGTAGTCTGAGAAATAAAAAAGAACCTGGAAGAAGCCAATGACAAATTGCTTCCTTATGGTTGAAACTACAAGCAGGTTGACATAAGAGAGTCTTTATCTTAAACAGATGTTCCTCCAAAACCCACATTACCTACGGTTAATATGAAGAATAAGTTACCTTCAAAGAAGGCTCTGCCACACAAAAGGAAAGATGTATATACCTGACTTATTCAACAGATGCTGTTTTGTTATTAAACGCACTTGTGCAGGGCACCCCAAATGTCTTCACCCAACCCTGGTGGACCTTCTGAATATTGACACAGAATACTTGTTCCACTGAAGCTCTGTACCCAATCTTTTTTACTCTAATAAGATCAATAATGGGGTATTAACTTCTGTCAGAAGTTTAATCACAGCTAAATGCCATGTATCCCTGTGGTGTAATGTTTCTATGATGGAAGATGATCACACAAGCTAATTGAATAGTATAATACATACACCACTGCTATTAATTTTTCCAAGGAAATAGCTGTCCCAAACTGCCAATATTCAATATTCAGATTTTTATTATCAGGCACCAGGTGGGGTTAGTGCTCATCCCAAACAATAAATGTGACTGGTCACACTGATGACAAGAATTTACAAAGTGCTTCAGGGAACTGTTGTGGTTTCAAAATGGATCCAGTGAAGAAAAGACCTATCCCACCAAGCAGCCTTAATGTCAGGCCAGTGAGTTCCCTCTTTCTTTGCAGTGCCTGGCTCTTGACCAATTGTGTCAGCTCTTAATGATGGGAGAGATTATCCCTGCAGAGTCTTTCATGTTAATTTCCTGCTCTGCCAGGCAAACTGACTCACACCATCCCAGCTTAAGCTAGAGCTTTAACAAGCGGGCGGGAAATTGTTTCCCTGCCTGCCCTTTCCCGGAGCTGAGAGAAAGCTGCTCCTCTGTTGGGCCTCAAGTCTTTGTCCTTGAGTTTAGTGACTGGGCTTTCTGAAACACGACCAGGAATACACTTCCCCAGGCAGGGCAGTATGCATTCAAGACACTTTCAGAAACCTCCCCTAATTATGGATTTATCAACTCTCCACAAGGCTGCTCTCTTGCTTGTACTCTCTTGGGAAAAGACACAGCTTCTTAAGAAACAGCCTAATTACATCTAAAACTGCCAAATTATTGCATTACCCCCAAGAGGTCTGGGATGTACATATCTCTGCAATGTACACCAGGGTGAGACAACAGCCAGATGTAGGCCCAGAAGAGATGATTATGCAAGGGGAGCAAAAAGCCATTTGTCGTTGCGTGCTGAGCAGGTGCCGCACGATCCAGTGGTTGAACACTGGAGTGGAAGCAAAGACAACACAGCTTTTGCCCTTCACTTTCAATGTGTGGGTTTTATTTCTGTGTGCTCGTAAGCAGATCTTCTCTTTTAACTTATTTAAACTGCATGTTCAAGAAATGGATTCAAAACATAACCCATTCCTTTGAAGGTATCGGCAGCATCTGGAGGACAAACAGTTGACCTAGAATAAAGCAGGTTCGTGCCCACCCAAATCGTGACAAAAATGCAACAGCATGTGAAGATCATCCCAGGAAGAAGTATGTTTTTACAACTCCTTTATTTCCCAGGCAGCAAAAGATTCCTGGAACGGGAATTTTGTTTAGCATTGACCTCCCCTTCCTTGCTAGACCCATGGCTAAAGCGGCCTTACATGCCTCTGATTTGCTCTAATGCAAAAGATACATTTCTTACAGAGCTTCTTTAAAAGTTGTCTAAAAAAAAACCTGCTCCCTTCCCAATTCTGCCAAGTTCAGCTAAGTAAAAGCAGTTAACAATAACCCCAAAGGAGGTGCAAACAAGAGAGTCCAGGAGTGTTAACAGAGACCAGCATCAGTGGATTTATTGGCTGTCAAGAGGACTAGATTCCACTTCTAAATACAAAGGTGCCCTGGCAACGTCTGTCATTAAACTCCTTTCCCTGCCGTGTATCCTGTGCTTTTTTATAAGCAGGACCAGTGTTTTTATAAGTTCAGACAAAAGCCTTGTGAACAGAGAGCTGGCATTGGAATGAGGATCTCTCTACCTTTTATGATCAGTAGTTGAAAAGCAGGAGTAAAACGTACTGGTTAAATAGAAGAAAAGATGCTGGGTATCCTTGGTGCTATACGTAACTATTTCTGCAGCCCATCCGGTTCAACTCCCTGCTTACCCTAGAAACCAGAATCTTTTCAAAATTATTGGAGGAAAACAAAACCAAACAATTACATAGTGCTAGGGAGCCGGTTGATGAGACATGAGGACAAGAAAGGGCCACATGAACTGAAGGGCAACCAAGGAGGTTGTGTTGTGGGTAGTACAAGGGGCATGACTGCTGACTAGATGACAATATTTAGCACACAACTGAGTGGTCATAGTCAGCCAAGAAGGATGTTGTAAATCAGAAGCACCCATGTGTTATGTGAATCCAACTATCTAAGAGTTTGTAGCTTAGCAGGTTTACTAGACAGCTGTGGCTTATGATGTACTGCTATGGCTTAGCATGATCCAGGGGGCAGGTGGAAATAGAATACATTATAGGCTCTGAGGAGCCCCAACATTATGAAACTTTGCACAACTGCGGTGACATTTTGTGAGTGCTTCTGAATGTTCTCATCCCTTTTCATTAAGACTTGTAACACTGCACTATGTAATTCTGAGTTAGACTGATGATTGTATTCTTTTAATGTAATGATCTGAATTCATTTTAGTACTTTAATAAACAAACAATTTAGTTTCCGAGCCTACTTTATAGGAGAAGATAGTTGAATCTTATGCACAGTCACCAAGCAGCCAGACTTTTTCCCCCCTATTAATTGCATCTATAAAAGTGGAAAATGCAATATCCTTTTATACAAATATCTCAGCTGTTTCATTTTGTTGAAACTGTGCAAATAGAAGATAACAGAACATTTATGTGTACCATAACGTGTGTGAAATGAAATGTTTCACTCTAGCATACAGATCATATATATCTATGTTGGGTTTGATCTAACAGATAGCACTTGGTAATTTATCTCTTAACATGAGATGTACAGCAATAGTAGCAAAACCTGATGCTGGGAAACTTTGGCATCCTTGAATTTCTTACCACAGATGAGCTTATCAACTCCCCAAACAATCTCAGACTTTTCTTCTCTCTTTACCCATCATCCTGGGCAGCCTTGCAGCCACTGGAGCTTTCCTGGGGCAATCAATAAGTCCTCAGAATCTCCAGCTTTGCATTCAAAAGCAAAGGCACAATGTTTCTCAACCTCAGGAACTTTTAAGCTGTGTGGACTTCAGTTCCCAGAATTCCCCAGCCAGCCATGGGGAATGGATCCTATTTGGCCCCTATTCCAAAACAATTGTCGCTAGACTCATCTTGCCTCCCTAAATTGGAAGTTAAGGCTATCCCAGAAACCAACTGATGTTGGATACAGTGTGTGCTTTGTCCTTGGTGGATGAATACAGACACTTGTTTGCTCCTTAGAGGGCTCTTCATGTTTTTAATCTCAGTACTGAACAATCACCACAGAAATCTGAGTTTTCTGTTTTCGCTTGTTCCTTGAATAAAGATTCTGGCCTATGAACAATGACTAACAGTTAAAGAAAAGGGGGATTAGCGGTAATCTTATGAGGAACCAATTTGATCCAATAACAATATGAATTTTTTTCCTGATTCTTACAGTGATATGAGACCTCAGAAGAATTAAGTAACTAAATACAACCTGAGATACAGCAACTTTTTTTCTAGCTCCCAAGGATCTCCTACATGAGAACCAATTCTGCCTCCTTATAATAACCATATTTTCCTCTTTCTCCTCTTTCTCCTCCTTTCTACTCTCCCATTTCTGCCTATTTTTCGCTTGAAGACCAGCATCTGTGGTCTATAGCAGTCCAGTCCCTGCTGCCATATGAAGAGCAAGAGACTGGGAGGAAGGCTGGCCCACAGGTGAGTGGGATGCTTCGGCCGTGGAGTGCAAAAAGCAGAGCTTTTTTCTAACTGGATGCAACCTCTCTTTCGCTCCTGGTGCATTTGATGGTTGAGCCTCTGAACTTGAGTGTCTGCCTGCCCGCCCTCCGGTCTGTCTCTCATATTCTCCCCTGTCATCGTAGGCAGCAACTGGGTCAGGAAGAAATAGGAGATTGGGTGAGGTTGGATGAAATCAGGCAGAGGGGATCCTGAAAAATGAGACAGGCAGACACAAAGGGATATGTACGTTCAAATAACTAAAAGCTATCCCTGAAACTTCTGCTGAGTATAAAAGAGATTCTGGGAAGGCAGGCAGGCAGGCAGGCAAGCAGACCAGTAAGGCAGCTACTAGGGCAATAGAAGAATCCAATCCAGAATATAGCTCTTTCCAGTCTTGGACTCTCCTCCCAAACTTCCCTATTTCTGATAACCTGGGCTGGGGCAGAGGCTATTTTGTGTTCTGCATTTGTTCACCGCCTAGCACAGCATGACTTTAAGCCGAAGCAGGTCTGCTCTGTAATAGAAACAGTAATGTCACCATCATGCTGGGACTAATTCTCACTCCCTCTGACTCTATTTGCACAGGGCCACGCACAGATCAATAGAAGCCAATGCTTCTGCCGGCTGATAAATTATCCTCACACAGCTTAGAGCAACAGCCAAGGTGTAACCCTTTATCCACCTAGTGCGTTGATCTTAATCTGGATCCCGGTCTTCTAGCTTTCATAAGGAGATAGGATTCAAACATTCAATTAGTTGCTGTTCACAAGCATCGGGTTAGCGCAAGCTAGGTTCCCACTCCTCTTCAAATTTTATTGAGTTAATAGCAGAAACAATAACCAGCAGGTCAAAGCCTAATTCTTAGTCGGGCAATCAATAGCTGGGCAATCCAAGTTTACATTAAATCAAGGGCAAACTATATAGTGCAAGCTTAATCACCCCATTTTCTGTTTCCTTAACCCATTGTAATCTTCAATATTTCTCATTATTATTTGTATCACAAGGCTTACATATCATGAAGTGAACAGCCAGACCTCTGTCTTTTTATGATTTCCAAATTCCTCTGATGTGGCTCTTCTGGGTAAACCGGTATTCCAGAGATTCTGCATCACCCAAGAATCCATTATGACATTTTGTCAGCCAGCCAGAAGCAAAACTGAAATGCACAGATTTGTCGTCTTTGACAATTAAATGTCATGACTGCATGCATATCTGAACAGTAAGCTTACTGGGTCCATCCATGGTCCCTCTAGACTTATTCCTATCCCTATCTATGGAACTGTGTAGTGGGAAAGCAGCATAACCAGATATTCTAGTTCCATCAATCATAGCCCGATTCTGTCAGCCTACAGTTTGGGATCAACATCTGCAAGAGGAGAGGTCTAACTACCTTAGCCTCAGATTCCATCTTTCACAACTCTATCTTTAAAGAAATATTAACACAATTTTCCATCATCATACCTAGAGTATACCTATCATGAATTAGAAAGCCATTTAGATTTATGAAAAATTTTAGACATCTCCAACCTCCTCTACTTTCATTGTCTAAAGAAAATAGGTTCCCTTTAGCTTTCATCTGCATGCCACACAAGGTGTTGAAGTCTATGATAAAATTGTTGCCCCTGGTTCTTCCATTTTCTTTTGGAAGCAAACTGGAGCTCACATCCACTCGTCTACTAGTACCGGTATATAGCTGATAGAGATGGAAATCTACATCTGCTAGAAAACGTTTTACAGTACCACAAAGTTCAGCTGAGCTCCAGTAAGATGTCTGCATTTTGATAAGACTGGGAATAATTAAATCAGAACGGAAGTCATCATTGGATTGGGGCTACAAGGTCCCCATTATTATTTTTTGTGTTATTTTCTAACTGCTGCCTTCTCTTCCTCCTTCCCTTTTTTAATATTACTGTACACATGCTGTTCGCGTTTTTTCATGAGAAAAACACATTGCGCAACATTTCCAGGAAATTATGGAAACTATTCCAAGATTTGTTCAATTGAATATAAATAGCTCATTAAGATGCCCAATAGGATGTAAGCAAAGTGGGTGTTGTTATTATTTTCTTCCTCTATTAATATGTGTCATTTTGCAAACTGGGACTTCATGTTGTAAGGATGAAGCTAGACGTGACATGAAGTTGCATCTCTTTGTTCCAAAGATCGGTGGTGTTAAGTTCACGGGTTGGAGGCATTAAGAGGAGACGCATGGTGTAACAACAAGCCTTTCTTTATTGTTCATATCCACAACCAACAACTGCAAAACGGCTCGCAGGCCTTTTATAGTGTCCTATCCCCGGACAATGTCAACCAATGATTGCAGAGGCTGTTTCCCACCTTGCGCATGTGCGCAAGGCTGGAGACAGCCAGTCTGGTCCCAGGCAGCTTTTGGTCTGCCCGGGACCCTTTGCAACATTTCTGAGCCTGCTGAATGCTTCTCTATGATAAAATTGTTGCCCCTGATACTTCCATTTTCTTTTGGAAGCAAACTGGAGCTCACATCCACTCATCTACTAGTATATAGCTGATAGAGATGGAAATCTACATCTGCTAGAAAATGTTTTACAATACCACAAAGTTCAGCTGAGCTCCAGTAAAGTATTTGCATTTTGATAAGACTGGGAATAATTAAATCAGAACGGAAGTCATCATTGGATTGGGGCTATAAGGTCCCCATTATTATTTTTTGTATTATTTTCTAACTGCTGCCTTCTCTTCCTCCTTCCCTTTTTTAATATTACTGTACACATGCTGTTCGCGTTTTTTCATGAGAAAAACACATTGCGCAACATTTCCAGGAAATTATGGAAATTATTCCAAGATTTGTTCAACTGAATATAAATAGCTCATTAAGATGCCCAATAGGATGTAAGCAAAGTGGGTGTTGTTATTATTTTCTTCCTCTATTAATATGTGTCATTTTGCAAACTGGGACTTCATGTTGTAAGGATGAAGCTAGACATGACATGAAGTTGCATCTCTTTGTTCCAAAGATCGGTGGTGTTAAGTTCACGGGTTGGAGGCATTAAGAGGAGACGCATGGTGAATGCTTTAGCAGGCTCAGGACATAACACCCCTCCCCCCTGGATGAAACAATAACGCCTTACTACGTAGTAGCACAGGTACATGCGTTCAATGGATTGGATGTTATTGTGAAGCACAGTATGCCTGCACACAGGCAGAGCACTCTTACATTTATAATTTTTCACAGAAAAAAAATACAACAAAATAATATGCTGGGAAGAACACCCTTTACAGAGTGTTTGTTCTGCATTTATTTAAGGACTAGTAAGGTTCCCTTGACTTGACAGAAACCTCACATAGTCCCCAAGATGTTTGGGTGGGCCCTTGGACTGCTGTGACCTTCTGATGGCCGGTGAGTGTGCCTGGCCTGCCAGCTCGCCTGCCAGGCAAGGCAGACCAGGACTTTAATGCCCCAAAGATGCAGGTGACTCAGCCAGCTGCTGACCGGCTGGATCCTCTGAATCCAAGCCAGGGTTCCTTGGGGGGATGGAATTCCCCAAGTCCAGTGGTGGGGTGGAATTCCCCAAATCCATAATGGACTCCTCTTGGGAGCACTGTCCCCCAAGACCAGCAGCTGGAGTGGCCTGAGTGGCTGATGTGCCCCAGTACCCCATTGGCCCCATGTGCATGCCAAAGGTGCCAGAGTCAGGAGCTGCCTCCATGGCAAACCCCCTTTCTGGAGACTTCCTGTTTGGAGCACTTGCTGAAACCTGGTATGACCCCCGTTCTGGAGCAATAGCTGAATCCTGTGAATGTCCCCGTTCTTCCATGGGAACATGTACAGTAGTGTGTGAAAACCCGCTGGAGCTGGAAGACTGTGGTCCAGAATAAAGATTATGGTCCTCCTCCCCCCTGAGAGCAGAGCCAGGAGCGGAAGTGTTGCTGGGCAGCCTCCAGCGCAGTTGGTCTATATGTCATTGGATGACGCGCCCATCGTCCAAACCCACTTCGTATGATAGTGGCCCAGAGACCTTGCAGACCACTGTTGTGACCCAGAGATGTCCAGGACCGTAGTTCCTTGCCCAGACCAGATCGCCCACCTGTAGTCTCCTAGGTGCCCATGGCTGTGAGACCTGTGAAGCCAACCCAGTCTGAGTGCAACCTATCCAGTTTCGTAATGAGGCGGCATCCCAAGCGGAGTTCTGCTGGGCTCTTTCCTGTGGCTGTGCAAGGTGTGGTGCGATGTGCAAGAAGGAAATCAGCTAACCTGTGATGCCAGCTGCCATAAGTGAGTCTTTTGAGAACATCTTTGGTAGTGCACACCATCCTCTCAGCCTGGCCGTTGGAAGATGGGTGGAAGGGAGCTGAAGTCGCATGCCGGATCAAGTTGGCCTGAAGAAAAGTCTGGAACTCAAAAGAGGTAAATTGGGAGCCATTATCTGAGACCAGGACATCTGGAAATCCATGAGAAGCGAAGATTCCTCTCAACATCTGGATGGTCCTGGCAGTAGTAGTGGAGGAAACAGGTACAACCTCTAGCCACTTGGAATGGCTGTCAACAAGGAGAAGGAAGAATTGCCCCTGAAAGGGCCCAGTGTAATCTATATGTACCCTTGACCAAGGGGCTTGTGTTTCCTCCTACCTGTGTACAGGGGCCTGAAGCATTTCAGGCCTTGACTGCTGGCACACTTGGCACCCGTGCACCTGGGCCTCGGTGGCTTTATTGAGCCCAGGCCACCAGAGATGGCTGCGCGCAAGCAGTTTCATCCGGACTATACCCGGATGTCCCTCATGCAGAGAGATCAAGATTCTAGACCTCAATGAGGCTGGGATGACTACCCTACTTTGCCAGAAGCTTTGAAATTCAGCATCTGGACACGTGTCAGGCCATCCTGACAATACCCATGTCAGCACAGGTGTAAGCATGTGATCAGTGGCAGTTTTTGCAGCCACGTCACTAGCATTGAGGGGAGATTCAGGTAGCTCCTGAATGGAGAGAATGTTAATAGCAGGAGCAGGATCTGCCTCTATCTGTTTTAGAGCTAATCTGCTGAGGCCATTTGCATGCCCCATTTCTTTTCCAGGTTTGTGAATCAGTGTGTAGTCATATGCTGACAGGAAAATTGATCATCTCAGCATTCTGGGAGATATTATGTGAGGGGTTTGCTTGTTTGTAGTAAACAACCCCAGCAGAGGCTTATGGTCTGTATAGACTGTGAAGTGGTGGCCATATAAGAAATCATGACATTTCTTTATGCCAGCCACTATGGCCAAGGCTTCTCTGTCAATCTGGGCGTAATTCCGCTCTGCAGATGACAGAGACCTTGAGTAGTAGGCCACAGGGACTTGTGCCCCATCAGCCTTAAGGTGACTGAGTACTGCTCCCACCCCATAAGGGGATGCATCACATGCGACACACACTGGCAATTGCTCATTGAAATGCGCTAAGACCGCATTTGAAGAGAGCAAGGCCTTAACCTCATTGAAACTCCTTTCATGGACCTTAGTCCACTGCCATGGAGCCTGTTTATCCAAGAGCCGCTGTAACAGCTCAGCCACTGCAGCCTTGTGGGGAAGGAATGCATGATAGAAATTTAAGAGTCCCAGGAAAGCCTGAAGCTCGCTTTTGGACTTGGGACTTGGGGCCTGCTGAATTGCTTGAAGCTTGGATTCAGCAGGATGGATGCCTTGAGCATCAATTCTGAAGCTTAAGAATTCAGTGGAAGTGACTACAATTCTGCATTTATCTTGCTTCAGTTTCAGACCCGCTTGGCGGAAATGAAGCAAGACAGCCCTTAATCTTTCAGCTAAGTTTAGAGATGACTCCCCAGCAATGAGGATGTCATCGAAGTAGGGACAGACCCCAGGAATACCACAGAGCGTGCGCTCCATTACACTTTGGAAAATGCCAGGGGCTACATTAACCCCAAACTGCAGTCTTTTGACCTTAAAGGTTCCCCTGTGCGTCACGATTGTTTGAGCCTCAGCTGTTGTAACTGTTGGTAGGCCTGTGCCAAATCGAGTTTTGCAAAAATTCCCTCCCCCCTTGAGGGAGGCCAGAATGTGGCTTATCAGAGGCACTGGATATGCATGCTGTTGCAGCGCTTTATTCAATGTACATTTATAGTCCGCGCAAATTTGGACTTCTCCATTAGCCTTTACAGGCGTTACAATGGAGGTTTCCCATGGACTAGAGTCCACAGGTTTTAAGATGCCCTACTGGAGCAGCTTGTCCAGCTCTGCATCTATTTTGCTTTTGAGAACAAAAAGCACCCTTCTAGGCTTAATCCTAATAGGTATGATAGCTGGGTCTAAGCGTAGGGCAATGGGAGGCCCCTGGTATGAACCAAGCTCTGTGCTAAACACATCAGCAAACTCCTTGCAGACTTCTGCAAGGCCTAATATTTGCAGGCTGTGAAGCCCAGTTACTTGGATCCCAAGGGCCTTGAACCAATCAAGTCCAATGAGACTCGTGCGATCACCCCCAACTACCACCACATCTAGTAGGCCTTCAAAAGCCTTATGCTGCACTTTGAGCGTAGCCTCCCCCTTCACGCTGACTCTGGAATTCTGGAAGTCAGTGAGAATTAAGTTTGATGGCCTGAGTTTGACTCGAAGACCACTACTTCTGCGAATCCTTTTGAAGGTGTCATGTGAAATGATCGATAGAACGGACCCTGTGTCCAACTCTGTTGACAAGGGAACCCCTTGCAGCTTCACGTCAATGTGAAGCTTTTTCTTAAGGGGCTTGTGTGTCCCTGTCCTCAAAATGCTTCTGCGCGATGCACAGAAACCCACCCTGTGTTAGCTGGGGACCCTGGTACCTTTCTGAAGCAATTCTTCCTGAGGTTGAACCTTCTGGCGACCCAAACAGACCAGGCAATGTGGCCTTGCCTGCCATATGTCCGGCAAATGGCGGAGCAGAACCTGCAGTCAGCTCACTTGTGACATCCTCCGCACCCAAAACACTGAGGAGAGGCTGGGGCCCTGTCTGGACGCTCCTTCGGCCTTCTCTCTGCTGGCTGGTGCAGCCTGTCCACCTCTTCTTCAGGATCCTGTTCTGGATCTTCTCGAGTGACCTCTTGATGGATGGTCATGGTGGCTGGAGGGGTTCTGGCGAGCCGCAAAGCCTTCACAGCACCGCCCGCTGCTTCTTCAGCTGCAACGTCTCTCAAGGCGTCTTGGAACGAAACATTTTCCTTGGCGAAGATCTTCTGCTGCAGCTCATGACTCCTTAGACCGCAAACGAAATGATCCCACAACCTCTCTTCCAGGTCCTTGAATTTGCAAGGCCTCGCTGCTTGCCTTAAAGCAGCAATAAAATCCGCAACAGACTCACCAGGCCTCTGGGTCCCTCTGCTCGAATGCGTGTCGCCAAGCAATTACAGAAAATTTAGGGTGGAAATGTTCTTTAATCATTTTCTTCACGTCTGCATAAGTCACTGACTCCAAAAGCGCAGGGGCCACCAGATTCTCTGCTATGTCAAATGTTTCTTATCCACAGACACACAGCAGGGTTGCTGCTTTAGGGCCGTCTTCCCTTATCTGATTGACCCTGAAATAGTTTTCCACTCGCGCCACGTATGAATTCCAGCGCTTCGGGTGTGCAATCTCAAACTCTGACAAGTGGCCAATCTTAGATGTCTTCTGTAACCCTCATTAACGCCTTCACTGCAAGCCTGTTATCTGGGGGAAGGGGTCCCTTAGCCGAGCTCACCTCCAGCAATGCTGTACTGTCAGGCAGAGTTGCTGTGCTGGACGCCGAACTTCCCAGGACTTCTTGGTAAGTCCTCTCTTCTTTGTTGTTAATTGTGGCTTACAACGATCCCACCTTCGTCACCACTGTTAAGTTCGTGGGTTGGAGGCATTAAGAGGAGATGCATGGTGTAACAACAAGCCTTTCTTTATTGTTCACATCCACAACCAACAACTGCAAAACGGCTCGCAGGCCTTTTATAGTGTCCTATCCCCGGACAATGTCAACCAATGATTGCAGAGGCTGTTTCCCACCTTGCGCATGCGCGCAAGGCTGGAGACAGCTAGTCTGGTCCCGGGCAGCTTTTGGTCTGCCTGGGACCCTTTGCAACAATGCTTCAGCAGGCTCAGGACATAACAGGTGAGATTTTTTTTTCATTTTTTTAAAAACAAAGAATAATTTCTAAGTCTGAACAACACAAGAGAGAGAAAGAGCTAATTCTTGATTGCCAAATAGATTTTCTTTAAAGAGGAAACGATTAAAGTTCCTGTTTTTCTTAAAATCAGGTAATATTTCTATTATTTGCTTTGGGACTCTTTGTTGGGAGCTTTGAATGCATATGCATCGTTGCGCACTCAGACTATTATACACACGTTCATCTGGAAAGGAAAGATCTCATACCCTCTCATCTGCAAGCAACTCTCTTTGGCAGCCTGCCAGGAGCACATGGTCCCCTCTGGGAAAAAAAAAACATGCAGCACTTTACATCCCAGTCCATCAAATCAGTTGTTAGCTAGCTACTGAGGGCTACATAGGCCAGTGATGGCGAACCTTTTAGAGACCGAGTGCCCAAACTGCAACCCCAAACCCACTTATGGATCGTCGAGTGTCGGGTGGGTGTGGCCCATTGGCTGGGTGATGCCAATTGTGTGGGCCTGGCCCATCGGGTGGGCATGGCTGCAGTGGTAACAGCAGACTGGGTGGGACTAAAAAGTTCAATCAATCAATTCCAACTTTGCAAGATCTTTTTTTTCCGCGAGAAGTTGAAATTGACTGATTTTAACCTTTTTTTTTTTTGCACACGGTAGTGGAGGCTTAAAGCAAAAAGGCTTTATAAAACCCAGCTGAAGGCCTAGGACTGGGGCGACGGTGCCTGTGCCCACAGAGAGGGCTCTGAGTGCCACCTCTGGCACCCGTGCTATAGGTTCGCCACCACTGACACAGGCAAAGGGTGGACAATAAGTGGTCCATCTGTGCTTTGAATTAAGTAACTTATGGAAGAAGAAGCTCACGGTAAACCATGATATCTAGTTTGGTTCTAATCTAAGCACTCTATAAACTAACATTTAGATTGTTACAACTGAATTAATGGCATTGTTGAAATTAGACAGCTGGTGCCTCCCTAGATTTTGCCAGTCTTTCTTAAAATATGATCTAAGGACCCTGGGGGGCATCCCTTAAGACCCTTACACAGGTATGTGAAATCAAAATTATTGGGGGATATTAAAGATATCAAAAGAATATCATTCTTCTCATTATTATTTCTATTTCTTTAAAAAATAGGATTTTTTCAGAAAAAATGTTTTATGTTAATATCTACTGGGTTTAATATTGTTATTCTTGCATGATCCAATCAATATTCTACAAATGCAACAGTTTTCATTTTTAATATGGTAAATATTGATAAATTTAGCTTACACAAATAAAAGCTCTTGTGGGGTCCTCCATAAGTTTTAAAAGTGGGAAGAGGTCTCAAGAGCAAAAAGTTTAACAAACACTTTTACATACAAATACATACCCTGCAGACAGGAAAAAGTTATAGGAATGGCTGTCCCTGAAAACTGGAATCTGAGAATAGCTGATTGAGACATCTAAATCTGACTAGATTTATTTCAAATGTGTTTCAATAGTGCCAAAAGTCACAATCGTGGGCAGTTTTCCAGTCCTCTTGTTACCTTAAGCCAATATATGCCCATTCCACAACATTCCTCCTATAGTGAAGGAAAATAATTTTCTATATTTAAATTCTGGACTTTATTATCTAATAGTTTTTCAAATTCTCGACCTAGTGATCGAAACTGGCTTCCACTGACTTGATGGTTTTGAATACATGTCAAAGGGTGCTCAACAATAGTTTCCTTGCTTCTTTATTCCAGCTATCCTTAGAAAAACCCTGGAGATAAACTGAAACCATCTCAGTATCTAGCACAGCAGAGACAGGTGATCCCATAACCGCTGGTATGTTGTTCAAAAACTTGGGGGGGGGGCATCAGGTTATTTATTCTAGTAGTCAGACATGATTTGAAAATCTACAGGCCATATTTCAAGGCTGCCTAAAAGCAGTTTCCACATGGTAAATACCTCTTTCCCTTCCTCCTTTTTCTTCCCTGATAAAAAGATCTGGAGAACTTAAATAGCACATAGACTTATATACCATTCCATAGTGCTTTACAGCACTCTCTGAGCAGTTTACAATGTCAGCATATTGCCCACAACAATCTGGGTCCTCATTTTACCAACCTTGGGAGGATATGGAAGGCTGAGTCAATCTTGAGCCGGTCAGGATCAAACTACTGGCTGTGGGCAGAGTTTGTCTGCAATACTGCATTCAATCCACTTCCCTGGCTTTATATTTTATATGGTTCTTTAGAGTTATGCTGAGCACTCTTTCTCAAGGCAACATGCCGCTTCTGGAAGGAACCAATATGCCATCAGAAATCATTCCTAATGACTGGCTTGCATCAGCAATCCCAGACCAGAAGGAAAGCTGTCAGACTACTGTGAAGCAATCAAGGCAGGAGTTGAGATTACAATTTTTCTTTCCATCTTAGCCCAGAGACTGGTCAGATGGTGATAGCAGAAGGAAAGCATTTCCCCTCCAACAATAAAATCTGCCTTTGAGAAGCCACTTTTTCCTGCAGAGCCTGCCTTCTCTTTGCTATGTTGGGTGACTTTGGGCCTGTCACTCTGCCTTAGTGCAACTCACCTCACAGGGCTGTTGTTGTGGGGAAAATAGGAGGAGGAAGTATTGATATTTGCGACCTTGAGTTGTATACATCTAAAAAAATGTGGGATAAAAGTCTTTGAAAAGGAGCCACAGAGCAGCAACAGAGGAGCAAGGAGAGAAGACAGGCAGGCAGGAAAAAAAATGTGTGGGGGAGAATTTTGGAGTATGAAATTATTTGAAATGGTTGATAACAAGGATAGATGGCATTTTTAGGTCATCCCTACTTACTCCCCTATCTTAAATTTCCTTTCAGCCCACCTTTTCCCTATATGTTTCATATCCTTGTGATTCCTTGCATTACATGGCTGTGGTAGTAAGAAATAAGTTGTCGTGACCTGGATATTTGCTAGGTTTCTCCAATGATTGTTTTGCCCTTATCCAGGAATTATCAACCAGAGATACAATGGAAGAGAAGAGGCAGATCTGTGCCTGTTGATCTCTCAATAATCTCAAATCAGATCTATAACCCAGAAAAATATCCCAAAGAGGCAAAGGATCATTATAAGCTCACTTATCTACATGCAAGCATGCTACATACCTGTTGTAATAGATGTACATACATGGCTAGGGAGGCAGTATTGCAACAATTCCCAAGTATTCTAACTCATGTTCTGATCCTGCTCCAAGGGGACTAACTCATTTCAGTCACTTGTATCTTGTTCTCAGCATTCAGGTGAAGATGGGTACTATTGATGCATGAACTGCTGTGTCGCCATAGTTGATCTCAGGCATGAAATGACATCTCAAGATTTTTTATTTTGGGAGATGCCAAGGCTACCTTGACAGGCACAGCTCAGGCTTTCATGGCTTCCTCACCTTTCCCCCCCCCCCACCATATTGTCTGGAAGCATACAAAGCAGGTCATATCCTCAGTCTGATTTTAGTTCCAGAGGAGAGTCCAGTGTACACGGCTCACAAATGAGTGGTGAATGTGGTTGTCACAGGAAATTATGTAGTAATGGATAAAGGTTGGTCCACTCTTAAGGTTAATACATCCCATTGTATTCCAAGCATCTGAGGGAGATGTTTCTCAAACCTGACTGCATGTCTAAGGGCGGAGAATGAAATAATGAACCCTTCTAGGCATTTGACATGGTATCTCCTAAGCAGCTCCATCTTGTACTAAAGTCAATAGCACCCCTATATAGAAAATTGTTTGAATAATGAAACCTGAGTAATGATCGCACACATATAAATACTGTATGACTGAATTCAGTTAGCTGAAAGTTCAGGCTGGATATTTTGAGAGCCTTCTAGTATCTCCAGGTTATCGGCACTAGATGTGAAGAGCAACCCAAAGCCGAATTTAGACAGGATGAAGTTTTTGCTGATTCTGGAGGTTGCTCTTAAGTAATAGATTTGTAAATGTACTCTTGGTTCTTGCTGCTAGACAACAACATCGGTGATAGACATCTGTGATGCAGATGCCCTCAAAGCTGCATTACTGTAATAGGCTCTTTATGGGGCAGCCTTTGAAGATACTCTAAAAGGGGCGTTGGTCTTACCTGAATGCCTTTTCTCAGCATGATGATGGAGAATCTACCAATGGGTTTTCCTCGTCTTCTGCCCGAAGACTACTCAGCCAATTTTTGCTCCGCCTCTCCTCTTGAGATCTCCCTTCCCCAGTCTCAGACGGAGGCGAAAGCTTTTGGCTACATTTCCTTGTGTTGACTCCATCCTCTCCCTTCACAGGACCTGACTGGCCCCAAGGGTGGGAGTGGATTTTCCATCACCAGGCTGAGAAAAGGCGTTCAGGTAAGACCAATGCCCTTCTCCAGCATGACGAGTGGAGAATCCACCAATGGGACATACCAAAGCCTCACTGTCCTTGTGGGTGGGAATCTATCTAATTTGTAGTGTCTTATAAAGGGGGAAGGCGACGCCCATGTCGCCACTCTACATATCTCAATCGGAGCCTGGGTTGCCCATGCTGCTGATGTAGCAGCGCTGCGCATGGTGTGTGTGGTCATTCATCTGGGGACCGTCAAGGACTGTCCCCTGTATGCCTCTGCTATGCACCCTCTAATCCATCTGCCGATTGTGGATGCAGTGACCCTTTGACCTCTTGTGTGAGAGTGGAAGGAGACAAATAGTGCTTCCGATCTGCAGAAGGGTGCCATTCGCTTGATGTATTGTTTTAAAACTCTGCGAACGTCTAAGGTGTGCCACTTGCGCTCCAATTCATGGGAAGGCTCAGGACAAAAGTTTGATAGCACCATCTCCTGTGCTCTGTGGAATAGGGAATTGACCTTTGGAACGGAGGAGGGGTCCAAGCGTAACACCACCCTGTCCGTGTGGAAGATAAAAAGATCCTCCCTCACTGACAGTGCTGCTAACCCTGAGATGCGCCTTGATGAGGTAACAGCGACCAGGAAGGCAACCTTAAGGGTCAGGTATTGTAGGTCGCAGGTCCGGACAGGCTCAAATGGAGGTGAGGCGATGGCCCCAACCTCTATGGCTTAGTGCCCTGGTGGGTGGGGGGAGAGGGGAACTGGCCTGCACAAGCAGGGGGCCTGAGCATGCGGCCCGGTTCTGAACAGGACTGGGTTGCGGCCTAGGGGTTGGGGACCCCTGCTGTAGAATATGGCAGCACAGGTAATGAATGGCACCCTGAGATGCCATATCCCTGTCATGTTGAATTATAGTTACCCAATCTATATCCTTTTGTGTACAAACTTCACATACCTTTGGCTGAAGTTATTGATTGCAAGATCAGTTATTCCAATACAGTGCCCAAGGTACTCAGATGCTTGGTGGAACACTTTTGCAGATGCTACTTAGGGGTATTTCTAATATCAACAGTAAACTCTGCTTTTTCTATATGGAACAAGCTAGCCAGAACGTATATATTTTTTTTGCTGCAAATTGTGTAATTTTAATGCATGTATGCACACACACACACACATATGTGTATGCGTGTGCGTTTGTGTGTGTGTGTGCGTTTGTGTGTGTGTGTGTGTGTGTGTGTGTGTGTGTGTGTGTGTGCGTGTATAGAGAGGGGGTTAGGGGAAGAGAAGGCAAATTACCCAGAGCAGGTGACATATAAGTTCACAGATAAATAAAATACAAGTGATGAATACCCTAAAACTCTTGCTCAAAATAGCTCTTGCTATTTATAAATGTTTTACTATTTCAATCCTAACTTCTGAATTTCCCTCACTTGGGAAGCTGGTATTTTGGAACCTTTTTAGTTGCACAGTGAAGTTTTGTGCAGTTGGCATTTTTACCCTTCGATATTAGTGAAGAAATATAACTAGGTCACAGGGATCCATACACTGTGAACGGCTGTATGCCATATATAGACCGTCTTTGAAAACTATGGTTCGGAACAAGACAGCTACGGTAGTTTATGTTATTATTATTTCAAAAGTATTTTTTTAAAAAAGTTGGAAGTAGTTGAAGGAAATACATCACACAAGTCAAAACAAAACACAAGCCATCCACCACCACTGCCAGATGGTCCATTTCTAGGGGGAAAAAAATGCAAAATATTGTTTATCAGCCTGGCTGTAAATGACTACAGACTGAACTGGGAGGATTTCAACATCATTCCTGGAATCCCTTCTCTTTACACCCCTATTTTCAGAGCTTTCAGGGGGTGGTACTACTAGGAAATGTTGCTTGGGTGTGGTCTGTACTTTTAGTCCCTCTGGAGAAAACCTAGGTGGGGTCCAATCTTTTGACATCAGTTAAAGATGTTTTTAATTTTCTAGGTCTTTCAAAGTACAAGTGAATTTGGTTTTATCTGTTTTTGCCAGTTTATACTTCCATGGTCCTGTTGTTTTACTGTGTTTCTTTTGATTATCAATTGTATTGTTTTAATAGAGTTTGTTTTGTTGACTGCTCTGCAAGCAGTAATTCTGCACAAGGTAGGGCATTACCCACATTACATTGCACCCATCATCTTCCGTGCCAGGATTTCAAATCCGTTATGCGGAAAATTATATCAAATCCACCCCAGGTTTCATTCTCAGAACCAGAACTTAGAGTTACCTTCTAATAATTAAAACCTGAAATGGTTCCCTTTTGTTCTATAAACCCCTGTGACCAAACAAAGGTGCCTCTTTTCTTTTGTCATTGCTACTTTGTAAGAATAGATCATGCTAGAAAGACATTCAACATTGAGGTCTTTAAGACCATTCAAAATATCCAGGATCCATTACACCTGAAGACTAAAGGCATTTAGGAATAATGCACTCTCTTTAGATGCAGTATTTAGGAGTCCAATTTTCTGCAAAGTAAACATGGTATTGGAGCAAGAGAAAATGACTGTATTAACACACATATGCACATGTATGATACATTGTTTTGAGCTTGAAGGACATCCAGACTCTAGAATAGGGGTCTTCAAACTTGGGTCCTTTTATGACTTGTGGACTTCAACTCCCAGAATTCCTCAGCCAGGCACGCTGGCTGAGGAATTCTGGGAGTTGAAGTCCACAAGTCATAAAAGGGCCAAGTTTGAAGACCCCTGATGTAAAAGCTCCCCTCTGCAGTCAATTATGCCATGTCTATGGAGGCAGGCTTGTCAGTGATGTCACCAAAATAACTTAGGAAGCAGAGGGACTGCTCACATTTCTTCTGCAATGAGATCTACACAATGCAGTGTACTGTATGGCCCGAGCTGGGCTACAGGGTACTCCAGTTGTAATCCTTCTACTATAGATATGAGCTTATATACAAAAGAGTTGGAAAAAAATGCTTCCTTTTCAGACCATGGAATGAAGAACAGAAAATTGGTTTCATTCTTTAAAGGCTATGGACCACTGCACACATCATTTTTCCCCCCTACACAGATATAGTCCTAATATTGGGGTGGGGGAAGTATTACATTGTCATTTCAAATCAGGCAAGTGTCTATTTCGCTACAATTATGCTTATCTGGAAGCCAATGTGACTACCAAAAATACATAATCAGAAAAAATAAGACAACTGTGTGATTCTCACACAATGGTGTAAACAAGTAGGCATATTTTTCCTTGTTTTTTTTCTTTCCTGGGGGTGGGGTGGGGAGAAAGAGACATGACCCTAATTGGTTTGTACATGCATTTTTGTTTGGGGTAGAAGATCTTTGAGGAACAGGTTGATTTATCACTGTGCACAGGATTTGTCAGCATGAAGGATTCTGCCTGAGGAAATACCTTTTTTTTTCCCCCTCCACATAGACGCTGTTGATTTATCAGGACATCAGGACACCCATTTCTTATTAAAGTAGGCTCCTTAGAGAAATTAAAGAGATGGCCATCAAACAAGGCCCTCTCCCTGTACATATATGATGCGTTCCTTTCCTTTCTGGCCTTTGCTGACACCCAGGATTGCTGAAGGATGTATTCACAAAGGCTCCCTTTGAGAGCAGGCACTTTCTGGGCTGGGCAATGCTCTGATTTAGTCATCCTGGGCTTAGGATGCTTTTCTGTAAAGCCAGACAGGCCTTTCCTTTACCCAAGGGCAACGCTGGAGTTTGTCTTATCCCGTTATTCTTGGCAGCTGCTGCAAAAACCCATTTCTTGAAGAAAAATACTTAGTGACAGACATAGCGCTACATTGGTAGAGGCAATCTAAGCGATTTCAAGGCCAGCCTAGACAAAATGGGAGAAGAATGTTTTTCAACAGATTCTGAGTAAAAAAATGCATCACCAGAACAAGGGTGACGAAAAACCTACCAGTGTTGTTGTTTTGCTGTTCAGTCAGGAAAGCAGTTTTTATGGACAGTTACAGTTTTGGAACTTGCCTTGTCTGTCACTCACCATTTCTCCAATTTTCTTAGAAATAATACATTTGGAGACCAAACTCCCAATAAGGAGAAATTTTTAAAATCTTCTCCAAAACCGGGATAGACAAAGGCAACAAATCTTTCTGTTGTTGCCCATGGACACTTTCAACTTAAGTGCCAAAAATAAAAAACTTGGCTTCCCACCATTTTATTTTTTTTTTATAATTTTTTTTATTAAATTTTTTAAAAAACTTTTAACAATTATAACGTAATAACATATTGATTCAACTGAGAACAAACAAATTACATATTAAAAAAAAAAACAAAAAACATACAAGTAGCTGCTCGGAACCCCCCTCCACAAAACCCTCCAACAACCCACTTCTCTTGAACTTTCGTTCCTCCTCCTCAACATCTAAAGCGCTAACTAAAATTCTCCCGAGCATCCTACAAAAATTATCTAATCGCTTCCCACCATTTTGATACAGAGAAAAACAAAACGCTGAAAACAGAGCACAAAGCCTCAAGTAGTCTTAACATAATTTAAGAACAAAAGTTACACCCTTCCCCAAATTCCATCCACATGCAGGCTGTTTTCTATTATTACCCCATGCCCCACAGCCCTTCTCTCCCAAAAATGTTAGTGTAACCTCAAGATACCATAAGCTCACAGAGTCCTTTCTCCTGAAGAAAATAGCTATCCAGAACCAGAACAGTACAAGAAATACTAAATTTATCCTTAATAAAAATAAACGATCATTGCATTCATCAAGAGCTAATAATGATATGCTAGCAAATTTGCAAAAAGATGAACTAGCAAAGACATGAAGAACACAGTTAAGCACATATCTTCCCCCCCTCAACCATTTTTTTTTTTAAAATTCAGAATTGCTGGACTGATTTAATGGAAAGTAAATGGGTAAAACCTACTCCCCACTATTCCTCTATCCCTATTAGGAATCCTGTACCACTTTTCAGTCTACCTTTGCTTTTTACGGGGAAATTGAGTGTATTTTGAAGTAAAGCAGTCATGCATGATTTTCATTTTCTAAAAATGTCCACAGAACCCATATGGAGCCCAGAGATATTCTTGGAAATATAATATTCTATATAATTGTCCATTTCCCAGCTTGTTAGCTCAGGGTTCCCAGGAAAAGTCTGAGATATTTAAGGTGAAAATATACATACCTCCCACCCCCCAAAAAAGGGCATGGCCAAGGAAAAATAAACACATAAATAGAATTTAATTTGAAAAATATAAATAATTACTGGTTAAAATGGCCACATTCACCAAGCCAATTGACCCTCATCTGGATATACCAATGATTCCCTCACACGTAGACATTTTACTTTCTCCTTCAAAAGAATCTGGAAAAAGAAAGGGAGAAACAGAATAGAAGATGATATATTCTATTGAAAAATGGCTGTGGCTGTGAGTTAATTGGCATCTAATGTACTCTCGGTCAACTCATATATCCAAATTGCAGAATGCACACACACTGCTCTCAGAGCAGCTGGCAAAAAAAAAAAAACCCTCACCATAATTTAATGTTTATTTATTAAACTTCAGCAAACTACAAAACAGTTAACTGGCAATACTAGGTGCTAGTGGTATGCTCTAGCCAGCATTTAAATATTGCAACTCATCTACTGTCTCCTTCTCTCTCTCCCAAACCTCTGTAGCTTTTTGCTCCACTTGATAGTCCATAGTTATTACAAATCAGGCTCTGCAATTGAATTTATTCCCTTTTTACCTTCAGAGATATATGTATAAGCTTTGCATTTAAATAACTTCACGTACCGTATGGCCGATTGGGTTGCTCCAATTCCATAATCACATAGGATTTTGCCTCCATTTTTTGTTGATAAAATGTTTTGCAGATAAGTAGCTATGTTGTGCTCTTCCACCAAAAAATCTTTTCTATCAACCAAAAACCACCTTCTTGTGCTTAACAGGCTTTTCCCATTTTGCCCAGGTTTATTGCCTAATATTCAGAAGTTGTGAGTGCACCATCAACAAGGTTTTTAAGAAGAGACTGGACAGCCATTTGCCTGGAATGGTATAGACTCTCCTGCTTGGGCGCGGGTTTGGACTAGAAGACCTCCAAGATCCCTTTTGTTATTTTGTTATTCTTCACATTTTGTGCCTTCATTCTTCAAGTTCTCCTCAAATTCCAGGATGCAATATTCTCCCCTCATTATCATACCTTAATAACTTGATTTTTCTGTTAAACTTGTTTTATGTATAAAGACAGGACAATTTGATTTTTTTTCTAATCTTATTGGCTAAGAGATGGGTGCAACTATGCTTTGGGTTGCAGACTATATGAGCATTACAAAGTAGTTTTTCCCCACCTTTTATTTTGATTGCCATGGGATCCCATAAGACTGAAAATACAAGTTCCAATAGCTGACAGCCTTATTTGAATTCAGCTGGGGGAAACCTGTTCCTTTTTCCATTTGCTTTTAAACAACAAATCACATTTTGATTCCTTTGTTTCTTGCAAGGACAAACGTTCAGTCCAATTGCTAAATCCTTATCCCTTATTTTCTTCATAACAGACTCATCTCTGGGACTAAATCTTCTAAGCCATATTACAGGATTATTATTATGTATGCATCCTGCTATTTTGTTTGCCTCGGATTGCATAACTCCAGAAAATTAGTTTCACTGCGCTTTTCCATCAGCATCAGCTCATGCGTCTTTGCAATAATGTGACTTTATTTTTAAGCACAATTTTATAGTCACATTACATAAAAACATAAGCAAGTTTCATACAATTCATGTATGTCATATACTTCTTGAAACATTTCTCCTTTCATGATGACCTACCGGTACTAGGCATTTCAGTTTAATGCTACCTTTTCCCCACCTATCAACATTCAATTTCCTAATTTAATTTTTCCTTGGTAAGGTTCATCAAGACCTATAAGCCCACCTTTGTTGCAGAAAGCATTTTTTTTTCCAAATTCAGAATATATCCAATGTCAAGTAAGCATTTATTTGCTGTTTCTTTGCATCTCATTATCTTTGCAATTCCTAGGGAGTCTTGACTTTTCTTTTATGCCATTTGATCCCATTATCTCTTCTGTGAGTCTTAGCTTTGTAAAGTCTCATTCTCTTTTAATATGCCCCTTTCTTTTACAGTAATGATGGAGGGCATTTCTTCCTTTTTTTCTTGTTCACAGAATTCCCTTCAGGTTGCATCTTTCTAATCATGCTAGTATGCCTCCACCTTCTCATTTCCTATTCTCAAAAAAAAAAAAAGTATTAGGAAGGTTGATTGATTTTCCCATGTATTTGTACTTTTCTGGTAATGAAATTAATATCAATTCCTTGATTAAATTATCAGAAAGCTTCATACTATTTCATTGTCTTCTGAACAGAGAGATAATCATATATTCCATTGAACTTCCATTCCCGGATGATTTTATATTTATGAGTTTATTTAACATTACAGCTGCTCATTTCTGAGCAGAAATATGTCTTATTCCATCCCAGATCTCCTTTTTGAAGCACTACTGTAAATCAACTCACGGTTGGTCAAGTTCAACCTCAGAATTATTTCATAGTTCAGTAATCTATCCTTTTTCGTCCAAGTTGTCCTGATTTGGGCATATTCTGGACAGAGCATTTTCAGAAATTCTGAATAGTCCACCTTTCAAATAGTGTCTCCATCTTCATGCTGGAGAATAAGTATTCTTTTCCATCTTCAAGAACAAGTTGTTCCCATTACAATGTCACTGCAATTTTCAAAAGCTTTATGCTAGTTTTGTAGGTGAAAAAAAAAGTGCTCCTGGATTACGTTTTAAATCCTACTAAGTATCCACGAGGAGTGATCCCTGAGTGCTGATTTAGGATAAGCTTGACCAAATGCATGAAAATAGGATGGGATGTGTTGTGCCTATGTTGGAATACTTTGAGTACCCAGAGTTTAGTTCTAGCTCCCTGCTGAGCCCATTGCCTTTTTTCTCGACAAGTTATGATGGATAATATCCAGTTTAGCTTACATCCAGCACATTCCCAGTCAGTCCCTGTATCTAGTTCAGCTAGCAAGAAATACAGCTTGATATTTATTAAACATCAGCAAACATCAAAACAGTTAAATGACACAATCAAGACAAAAGGCAGGCAAAACAAGGAGAGGGAGGGGGAGAGACAAAGAGAAAAAGAGAGGAACAAAGAGAAAAAGAGAGGAATAAGCAAGAATTTACAGTATACAGCTATCAAAAGATACAGAACTTTCCAGAGCCACAAGAAACCATGAAGAATGACAAAAGGAGTGGCCTTTGGTTGTTCCAGCTTTAACCCTTTGATGTACATAGCAGAAGCAGTACAGAGATGAAAAGTAGGCCACCAGATGATGATCTTTCCTCAATTAACCCCAGACAAATCTCTCTTCTTCAATTAATACCAAATAATCAAACAGAAAGTATTACCCTAATCAAGGAACTACCAAGGAGAAACCACATCCTCACCAAAATTAACAGGGCAATATTGTTTAAACAGAAACAAACCTCACACTCATTCCCACTGATGATGATGATATTACATAGTTGGGTAACAAAACATCTGCAAGCAAACGACCCAGCTCAGAGAGCATCAATATATTCTCTTCTCTTGGGATATCTCCTCTATTCTACACCATACAGGGACAATTTGATAGTAAAGGATGATGTTATCCAATAGATTCAATGGGTAGGGAAGGGAAAGTGGGAAACAAAACTGGATGGAGGGCAGAAGAAGCGTTGGCTTACCTGAACGCCTTTTCTCAGCATGGGGGGGGATGGAGAATCCACCAATGGGTATTCAATGTCTACTGCCCAATAGCAGACTAGGTCCGAAATTTAGCTCCGCCTCCTGGCTTCCTTCCCCAGTTTTTGACAGGCGAAGCTCCTCATCAGGTCGGACCGTGTAGCTCCCTTTCAGTATCCTGTAAGAGAAAACTCCTGCCTAGACCAGTTAGAGGAGGGTGTGGATTCTCCATCCCCCCATGCTGAGAAAAGGCATTCAGGTAAGCCAACGCTTCTCCAGCATGGGTGGATTCCGAATCCACCAATGGGATGTACCCAAGCCCTCATAAGTCCCTTTGGGTGGGAGTCTAGGCTATCTCTTACTAGGACTCGACTACCTGCTGCAGGGCTCTCCTGCCAAACGAACCCTCAGCTGCAGCAAATTGGTCAATCTTGTAATTCCTAACAAAGGAGGACGGAGAGGCCCACGTGGCCGCTCTGCAAATTTCCTCCAGTGGCGCCTGAGTGCGCCAAGCTGCCGATGTGGCCGCGCTCCTTGTGGAGTGCGCCGTGATGTTAGATGGTACCTGCAGGTCCAATGATTCATAGGCCTTAGCTATGCATGCCCTGATCCATGTCCCAATGGTCGAGGAAGATACCTTCAGACCCTTGGACGAAGGATGATAGGAAACGAATAGCGCCTCCGATCTCCTGAAGGTTGCTGTTCTAGTAACATAGTGACGCAGGGCCCTGCGCACGTCTAAAGTGTGCCACTGTCTCTCCAGACGGTGCGTGGGGTTCGGACAGAAGTCCGGAAGGACCAATTCCTGGGCCCTGTGGAACCATGTGTTGATCTTAGGAATAAAGGTTGGGTCCAGCCGCAGAGTTACCCTGCCCTCTGCGAACGTGAGCAGGTCCGGGCGGACCGAGAGAGCCCCCAACTCCGAAATCCGTCTCGCCGAGGTGATCGCCACGAGGGAGGCCACCTTCAGCATCAGGAAACGGAGTGAACTGGTTCCCAATGGTTCGAAGGGGGCCTCAGTTAGCGCCTGTAATACCTTGTGTAAATCCCAGGACGGAAAGCGGTGGACTGCAGGAGGCCGTCTCGTAGCGGCCCCTTTTAGGAAGGCACTCACCGCTGGGTGTTGTGACAGGGTTCCCCGGTCCTCACAGACCAGAACCGTCTGTAGGGCTGCTACCTGTCTACGGATGGTGTTGGTCGCTAGACCCCTGTTCATGCCCTCCCACAGGTACTGGAGGATGTCAGGGATGGTGACTGACAAGGGGTTCAGTCCCTGCCTGCTGCACCAGGAGGAGAAATTCCTCCAGGTGGCGTCATAGATCCTATTTGTGGAGGGTCGGCGGGCATCCTGGATGACCGAAATGACCTCCTCTGAGAAAGCCTGCCTACTCAGACCCTCCCGCTCAAGTGCCAGGCGGCTAGTTGGAGCCATTGTGGATCTGGGTGTTGGAGTTTCCCTTGGCTCAGAGATACCTGGCTCTGAGGGAGTTTCCACACTGGCGAGAGTGATAGGTCTACCAGGTCTGCGAACCATGGACGTCTCGGCCAGTAAGGAGCAATTAGTATCACCTCCGCCTATTCCAGAATCAGCTTGTGGATTGTCGCTTGTATTAGGGGCGGAGGAGGGAAGGCGTACAGTAGCCCCTGGGGCCACCTGCATCTTAGCACGTCCGTCCCCTCCGCTCCCTGCGTTTGAAACCTGGAAAAGAAACGCGCTGAGTTTGAGTGTTTACTGGAGACGCGAAGAGGTCCAGGCAAGGCCGGCCGAACCTGTCCAAGATAGTCTTGAACAATTCCGGGGCCAGCCTCCACTCCGCGTGGTCTATCGTATTTCTGCTGAGGGAGTCCGCCTGCTGGTTTGCCTCCCCCGATATGTGTTCTGCCCTGAGCGAGGCCAGGTGCTGTTCTGCCCAAAGGCCCAGCTCCCTGGCCTCCCGCATGAGGGCTGCTGACCTGGTCCCGCCCTGCTTGTTTACGTGTGCTTTTGCTGTTACGTTGTCCGTCAGGACTAGCACGTGACTCCCTGACTGGTGGGATGAGAATTTGCGCAGGGCCAGGTGTATGGCCCTCAACTCGAGCCAATTGATCCTGTGGCGTAGGTCCTCTGTGTTCCACCTCCCCTGGGCTATCTTGTCCATGGAGTGGGCCCCCCACCCAAACAGGCTTGCGTCGGTCATGACTGTGATCCTGTCGGGTTCCCTGAGCGGGGTGCCCCTTCTTAGGGCGCCTGACCTCCACCATCTTAGGGATGCTATGACCTGGGGGGAGACCCTGACTCTCTTGAGCGAGGCGCTCTGGTTCTGTCTTTGGTGGGGGAGCAGAAGCCACTGGAGACTTCTGGAGTGAAGCCTTGCCCACGGAACAATTCCCAGGCATGAAATCATCTTTCCCAGGAGCTGAGAGAGCTGTACTATGGAGACCATTCTCCTCTGTGTTACCAGAAGCGCTAGCTTCCTTAGACTCTCCCGTCGCTCCTGTGAAAGATAGACCATGCCCTGTTCTGAGTCTATGATGGCCCCCAGGTGTAGAAGCCTCTTTGATGGTGTGAGCTGGCTTTTCTTGTGGTTTACTGAGAAGCCATGAGTCTGGAGGGTGTCTATGGTGAGCCGGATGTCTGTCAGGGCTGCCTGGTGAGAGCCCGACAGGATCAGGATGTCGTCCAAATAGCATTGGACTCTTACCGGTATCATGCGCTCACAATGCTGCCAGGATCTTCGTGAACACCCGGGGTGCCGAGGACAGGCCGAACGGCAGGGCCCTGTACTGGTAGTGTCGTTCCCTGTAACAGAACCTGAGGAACCTTCTGTGTTCCAGCCTTATCGGGATGTGTAGGTAGGCCTCTGTGAGGTCTATGGATGACAGCAGATCCCCTTTTCGAATGCTGGCCAGGATGGACCTGAGGGACTGCATCTTGAACTTTCTGTACACTACATAGTGATTGAGACGTTTGAGATCTAGAATGGCCCGCCAATCCCAGGATGACTTTGGTACCAGGAAGAGGATGGAGTAAAAACCCCGTCCCTCCTGCCCTGGAGGGACCGGCTCTATCGCCCTTATTTCTTCCAGATGCCTTATGGCCTGATCCAGAAAGCCCACCTTGGCCTTGTTGCATGACAACGGGCACCTTATGAAGTGATCCGGAGGAGTGGAGTAGAATTCTATCGTTAGGCCCTGGGTTACTATCTCCCTGACCCAGGCATCCGTCGTGGTCGTCTGCCATGCCTCGCTGAATAGCGCCAGACGGCCCCCGATGGGACTGCCCCAGGCGTCACTTGAAGCGTCTGTATGGCCGGCCTCCTCCCCCTTTAAAGGGGCGTTTGGAAGGTTGGCCCCTGCCAGAGGCTGGACGGTCCTGGCCGCGTTCCTGTCTGTATTGGAAGGTGCGCGGAGTTCTGGGCCCCTCCCAGGACCATCCCCCTTGAAAGGGCTGTCTCCATTCCCCGCTCCCGTTCTGGCGGGAAGCCTGTCTACGGAACTCCTGGCCTGCCCTATCTGTCTTTTTTGAGGGGGTGTGCTAACACCTTTCTCTTGGTCTTGTCCTCAATCACGTAAGGATCCAGGATCGCTCCAAATAGCTTCGATCCTGAATACTTAGATGTGGCCAGACGCCATTTTGACTTCAGGTCTGTCTTCCAATTTTTAAGCCATGTGAGCCTCCTGACTGCTACTGTACCTGCGATGGCCCTGGCCACGTATCGTGTAGCAAACATTGTGGCGTCCGCTGTGAACTCCGCTGTCATGCGCAGCTTGGTCAGCGTCTGCTGTATGCGTACCTGTTCTGCAGGGACGCTCGCCTGGAGTTCCCGTAGCCACCTAATTGCGGCTCTGGAGAAAACAGATGCTGTGGACGAGGCCCTAATGGCCCAGGCCGATGAGTGGTGTACTCTGCGGAGGGAGAGTTCTACCTTCTTCTCCTCCGCCCTCATTGCCTCTGACATGTCACCTGGAATGGCTGAGGAAGAAAAAAAGAGAAATTAGTGGTGCATCCACCTGTGGCACCTCTATAAGCGATGCCAGAGGGCTGCATACATTAAACATCTTCTTCTCAATGCCATTTGGTGAAGGGATAGCGCCCAGGGTTGTCCACTGGGACCTTACCGATGACCTAAAGACCTTCGTGCAAGGAACCTGTATGACCTCCGACACCGGTGAAGACATCAGGGGATCCTTGGCGTCCTCCTCCTCTGAGGACGGTGGTCTGGTCTCTCTTGTCTTAGCTGGCTGATCGAGTGCGGAGCATATTTTTAGTAAGAGGGGGGTAAAATTGGAGTGGTCAAAAAGACCTGAAAACTGAGACGTTTGCTGCTCTGCCTCCTCATTTTCTGACAGAGGGGCTCCCTCTTCTTCCCATTCCTCCAGCTCCTCGTCTGCCACCTGTGAAGACACTTCAGATACATCAGAGTCATGGAACACTACCTTGTCCCCCCCGGGGGGCCTGTCTCCGTGATTTGTGGGCCCTTGGAGGAGGAGACTCACTCCTCGAGGGCCGGATGTGCTCCAGGACCTCCTGTAACATGGAGTGGAGTTGGGATGACCACTTACCCGACCTTGTTCGTTTCCTACCTCTACTTCCAGTCTCCTGGCTGGTTGAGGGTTCCGAGTGTGCTGGTGATGATGGCACCGATATGGGGGACAACTCGCTTTCCGTCTCCCCCCTGGGAAACCACTCCCTGGGTCCCTGTTCGGTGGGTCCCGAGGGCCCAAAGGTACTTGGAGTCTCCATGAGAGCCAGGTCTGTTCTCTCTGTACCGCTGGCTCTGCTCCTCTGGACCTTGGCAAACTCCTTCTCCAAGGCCTGGTGCCTCCTCATGGCCTGATGCTCAGCTGCCTTTGAAGGCTCAGTTAGATGCTTCGTCTTGGCCTTCTTCTTGCCCCCCCCCTGTTCTTCCGGTCTGCGAGGCGGCGACGGGGGAGGCGCTGAGCCCTGGCCCGAGGTGCCATCTGCCATGGCCATGCTGTGGCTGGGGCCTAATCCCGGTGGTTGGCAGGCCCGGCAGGAGTCGGCAACGCTAGAGGGACTGAGTCCCTACTCTTGCACGACCGTGGTGTGGATGCGGCCCGTAGTTCCTCCCACGGATCCTGGCTTGGCCGACCCCTCTGGAGTTGCTGGTAAACTCACAATGCCCACACACGCCTTCAATCGCACACTCTCTCTGACCACCGGCCTCAACTAATTGTTATTTCCTTGGGCCGGTGAATCCTTTTCCTTCTGCCGGCCGGTGATTCCCTGTCTCCCTAGGCCCAGGCCCAACAGGAGAAAACAAAGAGGCTTCCCCGCCCTCTTTCTTGCAAGGGTTTTTTCGCGCCCTAGTGATGCAACCCAATCAGGCGGCAGGGACTGTCCGGTGACGCCCCCTTTGCAAAATGGCAATTCACGCCAGTAGCTGGGACCTCCCCCTTTCCAAAATGGCCACCGCACCAATTTTTTGGTCGGAGCTCTGCACTCCCGACCACGCGGTGGATGCTTTCTACCGGCCCTGGTCTACCCTCTTAACTCCGGGCGGCTCCCGCCTCCAATCACCGACCCCGGTGATCCGGCGGCCTCCTCCCTGCCTTCAAGAAAAAAACCCCACTTGCGGTTAGTCGTAGCGGTCCCCCGCTAATCTGCGACGATCTGTCGACGACCTCCGGCGATGTCCTCTTCCTCGACGCCTGCGGTCCGGTGGGGTTTCTGTCCGCTTCCCGGGCTCAGTCGGGGATCCAGGGGTGTTCTCCTGCGACTCCCCGTCCCTCTCCCAAGGCCCAGGGCCTTGGGCGGTCGCCCTCGCGCTCCCGCCGGGGAGGAGGAAGGATTTGGGCGAAAAGCGCCCGAGTCACCAAACCAAGGTAACTTAAAAAATTCTAATCTTCCTAAATTTCGTATATCCAATTTATCTCTACCAAAAACCTTTTGAAAAAAGTACTTTACCAGTGCTACTTAAACCAAAAAACTTTCTTCCTACGGAGCTACCGAGAAGAGCTGTTCTTGGGCTTCAGACTAGGAAAAAACTGGGGAAGGAAGCCAGGAGGCGGAGCTAAATTTCGGACCTAGTCTGCTATTGGGCAGTAGACATTGAATACCCATTGGTGGATTCGGAATCCACCCATGCTGGAGAAGAGACAGAGAAACAAAACAGTGAGCAGCACCATTTCACAAAGGGCTAAATTTCAGTAGGGAAAAAAATCCTTCCTAAGCAAAGATTGATTTTTTAGGTTAATTTTCAAAGGCATCTATATTTTTTCAAAACAGATGTCTGAAGTCATTTTCAGAATCTCCCTACACCTTTGTTTTCAACAGTCTCTATTGTTACAATAAGACAAAACATTATATTCTATGCAGAGAAACACATTGGAAAGGGATGCTAATGATTAGAACATTAAACCAAGATTATCTGTACTAATTAATGAAAGACTTGGATATCCGTAGAATGAGGCGGAAACTTAGAAACTATACATGAAACAGCTTTTGTCTGCTACAGTAAGTTGAAAAATGGAAAAATCAAGAACTAGGACACAACTGGGAAGCTTGGTCTAGTCTGTATCTGATTTGATAGCTCTCTCACACAGTGTAAACCAAATCTTAAACACAAGTTTCACATCAACTGGGTGTGTTGGTATGTGTATCAAAATTTCTAAGAATTCTAGAACAAATAAAAGCATTACTATGGGTAAGACTATATGCAATAAAAATATAAATGAGTAAAAAATGTAAATCCTGAAATTTACAGCTAGTTTCCAAGAAGGTTTGCCATTCATAAATCTATGTATTTATCACGTTGCTAGCATTAAAATGTAAACATTTTAATGCTAGCAACACAGCACGCTGGAACTTTTGAAAGATGAAGGATCACAAAGTGATCAGTATAGTGCGGGTGCTCTCACACAAATGTCAATTTACCAGTGAGAGAAAAATATCTGGGGGTATTCCACCTTTAATCTTGGAAGCATTGGTACTTCCCCATTCAAGGGCAGTGGGGTAATTTGGGAGTCATTTGCTTGAGCAGGTGGCAGCTGTGGTCAGGAAAGCATTTGCACAGCTTCATCTGGGGTGCCAAGTTGTGCCCTTATAGATAGGTATAGATAGTTTTTCATGCATTGGTTACCTCATGGCTTGATAACTGCAATGAAATCTACGTGGGGCTACCTTTGAAGACCACCTGGGAACCTCAGCTGGTTCAGAATGCAGCTGGAAGGCAGTGATAGGCATGTCTTGGTATCCTCATGTAACACTTCTGCTTTGCAAGTTGTACTGGTTATCATTTTACTTCCGGATGCAATTCAAGGACCTGGCTGTCACCTATAACATAGGATATGGCTACTTGATGGATAGCCTGTCTCCCATAGTATCTGCCTGGCTAATCCAATCTGGCGGGGTTGGTGCACTCCAGTGTCCTTCACTTAAACAGACCTCAGAAGTGTTCCTTGTCTGTAGCATTGTTTGCCCTTTGGAGTGAAGTTCCACCAAGATTTTAACAGCCGTGCCCCTGCTGGTGGTTTGAAAGGCCTTGAAGACCTGGTTCTTCCCTCAGGCCTTTGGCAAGCATGATTCCCCCCCCCCTTTTTTTTGTACCATCTGGTTTTGTCATTTCTGCCATCTATATTCTTTTTCTTTATTGTTTCCTTGTTTTTAACCATTTAAAAATAGTCCAGAGTCACTGGTAGCCAGGCAGCATATAAAATTAATAAATTATCATTATGATTATCAGACTAGGACATTATCCATGTCCTGTGTGTCCTCCTTAGGCTGATGTCAGAGTATCATTTTGGAAAGGATCACATCCAATAGCTTGCTTTATGTGTCTAGGACATTGAATTGTTCAGAAGATTGGTGTGAAATTGCTATCAGTGTCTCCCGAAGATCAGAGGGCCTTGCTAAAGCCTCTTTGTTTTCAGTCCTTGTTTCCAGGCTCCACAACTATCTTCTCCCTCTAGCTAGTCTTGTCCTATTGATTCTCCTCACCCAATCCCTTAGGAATAATTGAAAGTGGTGTTTTTTTTTTAGTTTGAGCCTGATAAGGATAGTACTTATGTTTATATACTGCCCCAAAGTGCTTTACAGCCCTCTCTGGGCAGTTCACAATGTCAGCATATTGCCCCCAACAAGCTGGGTCCTCATTTTACCAACTTTTGGAAGGCTAGAAAGCTGAGTCAACCTTGAGCCCTGTCAGGATCAAACTTCAGGCTGTGGGCAGAATTTTCCTGAATACAGCCAGGATCCTTCCTCTCTATCATCTCTTTGCTAATTCCTAGACTTTGAGGACTATTTTATGTTGGATCCATTGTTAATCTGCTAGTGTGTGCATGTGTAAACAGAACAGGAAAGATTTAAAACAAAAGAGAATAAAATGCCTATTTGGGGAAATTCATATTGGGAGCTTCAGAAAGGATGCCAGGAAATAATTATAGTCTGCAGGCAAATTTGAGGTTGCTATTGTCCTAGACATTTTGCAAATGCTGGCAATAGAACCATAGAATCAGTAGCTCATATTGGGATGGCTCATCTCCTAGGCAAAACCTTTGCCCCTTTCCTCCGCTACAGGAGAATTAGGAAATTGTTTTCTGTGTTCTTTTAATCCACAGCTTTAAAATGCTGAGTTTTGCTGCTTTGCCCCTTGAGTTTTTCCTTCTCCTTTCCATTGTGTTTATTTTAATGAGATTTTAGGCAGTAAATAAAGGACAAAAGAGAGAGATGGTCTCAAATCAATTAACCTTAAGCTTAAAATGGCTCTAGCAAGTCAGGATTTAGGACTATAAGTATGAGAGCTAAAATGGCAATACCTCTGCAGGTAGATGTTTAGAAGCACATGGCTGGGTGGGAGATCCAATCCAACCTTCTTCTCTCAGAAGAAATAAGGGACGCCCTGAAATGGGATGGACTGGAAAAAATGGGATATAGAGAAAAGATAAAAGCTATTGCAGTCGAAGCCCTTCAATTGTACTCTATACCTGGTTTTGTGAGAGGACAGTGAAAGAAAGAGGTTAAAACCCCTTTTATTTCTTTCTCCCATTCTCATCATGGTAACAAGATGGTTGTCATGCTAGTTTAAAGTTCATCTAGTCCAGAATGCTGTTGTGTGATACTCGAAACTATGAATATATATGTTCCATTTAAATAGATCCTTCTTGTTAAATCTTCCATGCATTTGTCTTATTCAGCCCTCTCTTTTAGCCTTCTGAGATTTTCCAACCATGTTGAACTCTATAGCCAGAATGACCAGCAAATTAAAAAGCAGACTGAATTTTTACCCCAGGTTATTGAATCTCTACCTCAGGATCTTTTGCTAGGGATCATAAAAGATAAAATATAACAGACATATAGTTGAGGCTGGAAGTGAGGAGTAAAGAATATTTATCAAACCAGACGTTTACAAAGATTAATACCTAGTGTTATATGTTGTGTTCTATGATGATTGATTATTAATATGATCTTATGTTTAATGTTAAACTACTACCTCAGGACCTATTGTTAGGGATCACAGAGGATAAAAAATGTAACAGGTGTATAATAGAGGATTGAAGTGAGGAGTGAAGAATGTTTACCAAATCAGACGTTTACAAAGAATAACCCTTAGTGTTGTACTGCAGGTTATATGATGACTGCTTCTCAATACGATCCTATGTTTGATGTTGAGTGTTTCAATAAAAGAATTTTATAATTAAAAAAAACAAACGTTGGAGCTCAGCACATTCAGAGGGTAACATAATGGCTAGTATAATCTTTCCCTGATATGATGATGATAATTGTAACTCACATAATGCATTTTATACTTACACACTTCTTTTGGGCTGTCCTAATATTTGGAGAAAGAAATTCAAATAATTACATAATTCCCATCATTCCAACTTGCTTTTTAGCAGAAACCCACCTATCTCTGGATAGGCAAAGTTGGGTCTGAGGAGAAGGGCGGCATATAAGTTTGAACAAAATAAAATAAATAAAATAAAATCTCCAAATCTAGCTTTTCCATACTGCAGGGGAGCAAAAGTGACTTCGCCATCTTAACCCATCTTCGTCATGTTTCCCCTTCTTCCTTAATTCACTAGATTGCTCATACACTTGGCTTTGTAGTAACAGCAGGAAGGAGAACAGAAATCACTAAAGACTAGTGATAAGAGAGAGGAATAGGGACCTAGTCTATCCAGGTTTGTTTCCCTGTGCCTGCTAGATTAACAGCCGTTCCATTGTCTATTTTGGTCATGAAAGCTTTTTTTTTTTAATGTGCTGGAATCTTCATCAGAAACAATGTTTCTTGCAAATGATCAGATACAAAGCTATGACATGGCAGACACTAATTTCCTTGTCAGTTTAATGACACACTTGTTGTAGGTGACATGGTGCTATCTCAAATTGGTTCTTGCACACACAAAAAGGCATTCATTTCCGAGAAGGTACTAGAATCTCAAATCCATGGAAACTTACAGCTCCTTAAAATTAGAATGGCAAATTATGCATTGTTGGAGAGTTGAATGGCTGCTTACTGCCAGGCTCAGCACACTAAGAGAAAGGTATAAGTCATTGCTAGTAGACCATTCCTGAAAAGATGAAAACTTGGGAGGAGACACTATCCTCCCTGGTTTTGATTCCTAAGGGAGTACAGACTCATCGCTAATTTTGACTCTTTATTTACTGGAAAGACTGGGAGATGGAAAGGAAACAATTCTGTAGCAAGATCTCAATTCAGATGCCAGCAAGACATCTGGGGAAGGAAAACCTACGAGCAAAAAGTTCAAAAGATGGAAAGAGAAAGAGGACATGTGTAGCCATCAATGTTATCTCACTGTGGGATAAAATTACAGATCATAAAATCAAATAGGGCACGTATTTTTTTTATGGGGAAGGTCCTAGATATAGTCCTGGCATCTCTAATTAAAAGGATCAGATGGCAGATGCTGGGAAAATAGCTACCATAAATCAGAACAGAGAGGACATTACTAGACTGGATGGAAGACAAGTTCAATTTGAAATAAAGTGACCATCCATATTCCTATATTCAGAAAGAGTCAACTGTATATGAACTAGCACCTTCCTTAGACATCTCACAAATCAGCCTACATTACTGAGAGCAAAAAGATGCATAGTCGAATAAGAAAAGCATAACAGAAAACCCTTACGAACAAACAAACAAATACATAAATAAATAAATGTTTATATAAGAAATCAATGGGTGACATGATGGAAAAAAACCCACCACTAAGGACAGCTTATGAAAAAAAATCTGTTTGTGACTCTAAGTACAATATGCAGAAAATATCTCATCAAACAATAGATTTTTTGTACTGATAATAATGAATATTAAACATTAAGCCCCTGACATCTGCCTGCAAAAACATAAAGTTTAGGCAAGTGGACAGCCTAGGATTGTATTTATGAAAAGAGTGACCATAGTCACTCCTAAAACAGTAGAGCAGCCAACTAAACAACCAACCAACTAAATATAAAGCAAATAGTATTAAAAACCTACTTAGATTTTTTTCTTTTTTTGGTCAGGTGCCGCTAATTTTTTCACTCTTTCCATTTAAAATAAATGGCCCATATTTCTGCCATTATTATAGTTGCTTCTCTTTCTACTTGTTTCTCCCAGGAATTAATCTCATCTTGCACTTAGGTGATGAAGAAATTCTATTTACATGGGCTTTACTACACCCTAATTCCAATTGCCATCTTGGCAGCTCCATTGTATTTGCGGTCCTATTTTCCATCAAAGAATTTAATCAAGATACTCTATCATCTATCTGTCTGTCCATCCATCCATCCATCCATCCATCCATCCATCCATCTCCATTCATCCATCTATCTCCATCCATATCCATGCAAACTGGTAATGCAATTGCTGTAGGGCTGCTCAGAAATGAGTCTTAGTTACAGCAGAGCTACCTACCTACTCTCCCCTTTTTCTAACCAATAGAACAATCAATAACCACTTTTTTCTAGCCAATAGAATAACAAATCCCCAACCAATAACCAATCCCCAACTTTGCCTATCTGACCTTTGTCTAAATGCCTCGCTTTCAGAGCCTGGCAATCTCTATTTTGTCCTCAATAATTTTATATTCAGTGGCCACTGGCCAAGATCCCTATTTCTTCATCATAAACTGCTGAATATGAAACACAGCTTCCAAATCTACAGAAGAGCTGTACCAAGAGAAGCATACCAACCTGTGCTTCTTTTGTACAAGGAAAGGCTGCTACCCCTATTATGTATCTGAGGTACATCTAAAGTTTTTCAGTGTTCCTTTCAAATGTTAAACGTATGATAACTTTATGTATCAGGTTCAGCTTTCAGCAAAAATATGGCATGCTGCTGACTTCCTTGCTGAATGCATAGGCTAGGAAACTTGTCATTCTCACTTCATAATGTGCAAACAGCTCTTGAAACTCTGGAGGAGAAAAAAAAAACCTTAGTGACACTGCAATCTAATGTGTGTTTACTCAAGAGCAAGTCCATCTTAGATCAATAGGAACCAACCCTCGTACCTGTAGTTTTATTCTAATGAAAAGCCAACAGCAAATATGCACAAAAGCTCTTCTTTTGAGTCTGCAATAGGTAAACAGCAACAGGTAAGAAGCATGAAGTCATATGAAATCTCTGTTTCCTTCTATGAAACTGAAAGCCGAAGCTGGCTACTTTTCAGAGTATAGAAAGAAGCCAACATGTTTGCACGTCTTTGTTGGCCGGCTCCAGCTGTTGTGCAAGTAGACCATTCCTGCAGGCACCACTTCAGTACTAATACACTTCTGGAATCTCAGGGACAGCAGCCATGTAAGGCCAAACAACCAGCAGCTGCTATATACTATGTATCTGTGGCTGGACTGGACCACTCAAGGCAGCAACCATGGAGCTAAACAGAATAGTCTCTGATGTAAGGAAACCTCCATTGCAATGAAGGCTCTGGTTTCAAATAAATAGGTCGGAGAAAAGCTTAAATCAGGGTGGGTGGACAGGGTTGATCTGGACTGCTAAGCTTTAAAATGCAGAACGGTCCCTTTAATAGATACAGTCTACCACAGGGCTTTTCAACCTTTTCACCCATTGTACCACTTTTAGGATACGGCAATATCCGAGTACCACCAGTCACCTAGCAAGGTGTCAAAAACTTGATGACCAAAAAAAAAAAAAAAAAGGAAAAAAGTGTGATGAAGTACAGGTAGTCCTCAACTTACAACAGTTCGCTTAGTGACTGTTCGAACTTACAATGGCACTGAAAAAAGTACCCCACAAGTCACAGCCGAGAAAGACACCTGCCTGCCCGTCCGGCGGCGCTCTTCCTCCTGTCCGAGGTTTCCATTGTTGTGAACATTTCTGTTGAGGATTGGCAGTGGGGGTGGGGTGGGGTGTGTGTGGTTTTTATTCCCCCCGTCTGATGGGTGGTTGCAGCAGGTTTGGGTCACTTCACATGACCCTGGGACACTGTGACCGTCATAAATATGAATCAGTTGCGAACCATCTGAATGTAAATCACAAGACCCTGGAGATGCTGCAACATTCCAGCTGATTGGTGCTTCTTCAAGGCTCAGCAGAAGAGCCAGGATCAGCGGCGAGCTCCAGCTGGAGCCTGGCGCTGATCCTGGCGCTTCCACTGAGTCCTGACAGCCCTGAAGAAGCGCCAATAAGCTGGAAAGCAGCACTGATCCTGGCGCTTTCGCTGAGCCCTGACAGCCCTGCAGCTCCAGCCATCTCTCGCTCAGGCTTGTGCAGTGCTGCCACCAGTTCAGCTCATTCCCCTCTCCCACTACCACTTTTCTAGGATGGTCGCGTACCACCTGCCAGGTGCCAATGTATCACAGGTGGTACCCGTACCATTGGTTGAAAAGCCCTGGTCTACCACTTAGCCAGGTGCCTGATCCAAATCGGATCCATAACAAACAGAAGACCAATCAAAATGAAGACAATACCACTCCCAACAACCGAGCGATACCTTCTAGTAAACTCCCATCACCAACTGATCCTCTTGAATCTTATAGACTTCAAACATTGCAAGGTAACCTCATCCCTTGCCTATACCCATTCCCTCACCCTCTACACCCCTTTCTGAATGGTAGCCTTGAGGCAGCCTAGCAAAGACAAGGGACAAAATGTCTGCAGAAACCTTGATTAATACCATGGGATTCATTTCCCCAGGCTAAGGTGGTACAGTTCTGCTCACATGCAAATGCCATCACTTGCCTCTGTCCCCCTTTCTGAAGCCTTGATTGCCTGAGGTCATCAGGGGGAAGAAATCCAGTGGCCACAAGCTCTCATGTTTCCCGCATGTGTCTCTGAATGCAGGCCCTGAACTCATTTCTCCACTTCAAGTGACGTGAAATGCAGGAGGAAGAGGCAATGTTTTTTAGCAGAAAAAGCAGGTTTGGGAAGGAGGCCAACACCAAACCTTCCCTGCCGTTTCTATCCTCAGTCGTTTTGTCCCCAGCAAGGCTCCATGGCTCAAAATCTGAGCTACCTGGGGGGGGGGGGAAATCAGCTGATAAGGAGCTTTGGGGAAAACAGCAGACAGAGGAAAGGTTTGGCACTACCTTCTATTATATAGCATTTTCCATTCAGAAATCATCTACTTTCACCTTGGGCTTTAGGGTTTTCCCCCCAAGAGCTCTGGAGATGTCTGAAGTCATAGGAGTACATTTATAGCGAAATAAATTGGATGTTTGTAGGCATGATAGTTGTAAATAAAGAAGAATCTGGATCATAACAAATAGCATGAGGGAACTACCACAGGTCTGCAGGATTTATAGTGGAAAATCCTGGCTTGGCAACTTTAAAATGGCGTATTCAGTGGCATATATACCATGCTGTGATGCTAAAAACAGAAACATAATGAGAAACCAATTGTAGCTAAAGCAAATTCTCCCTTTTTGTAACACCTTTACTAACATGTTGGAAAGGGGCCAACTACACTACATTCAACAGCTTGGATGAGGAACATTACTTTATTAGTAATCTCTTTTATTTATCTGTAAACAATTATGTACAGCACATTTAATATCATTCTCACTACAGATATCTGAGGGGGATACTATTATTCTCAGTTAACTGCAATATGGTTGATTACAGCTAAAAATGTCAAATAACCACCCAACTGAGTTCATAGCTAAGGTATAACCAGAATACACGTTTTCAAATCAGAATCTCAGCTTAATGCCATAGACCTGATTTAATTTCCATCTTCCACAATATTTTGGCCATCAAGTGCTCAAAATACTAAAATAAAGGTAAAAGGAAAAGAATGGGATATGCACATATCAGTCCTAAATACACAGAAGTATCCACTCCAAGACTTTAATTGTTTTTATTCCAGTACCATTTATCTTTACTGGTACAAACCAGTGCAGTATAAAAACCTAGTAACATAAATTCTGTTAAAAAGGTTTTCATGTTTCACATATTGAACAAATCATACTCTAATAAATCAAAGCCAGCCCCTCTCCACATGTGCATTATGCATGCAACATGCATACACAAGAGGGGGGGCTTTGCTTGCACAGTTGCTGCCATTATCTTGATATATATTTTTTTATTCAGCTCTTGCAGATGCCCCTGGCTTTGCTCAACTTGTTCTTTTAAATGTTTTAAATGCTATTTTATTTAATATTTGTTCAAAGAAGCTGGCATGCTACAAAAGGAATGAGTAACCTTTAGTATCCTTTTATTTACGAAGAATGACTCTTTGAAATCTGTAGGCACTTTCTTAGCAAATAAAATTGGAAAGGAGAAGGGCAGCTCACTGCTTTGTTTAGTAAAGGTCCATCGACCCAGGAAAACAGGGCAGAAAGTAAACTGGGGCGGAGGGGGGGGGCAATCTCACCACTCTATTTATTGGCTAGATGTATACTTGTCATAGCATATAGATGAGATATATAGTGCTTCCTCCTCTTATTTTTCACCACAATAACCTTGTGACCTAGGGTAAGGGCTGAGACAGGTGACTGGCAAAAAGTCTCCCAAGGAACCTCTATGGCTGAACCAAATGTTGGTCCAGCAGCTGTACCACCACACTATCCTGGCTCTCTGCTAAATGCACAGTTCTGTGAATGACTTTACTATGAACGGCCATCATTTTGCGAACAGGCATAACAGCCCTTTTGTGAGAGCACACCGCACACTCAAATATCCCACCAGCCCCAAAGGTTGCCTGTCTCTGATCTTCCCAAGCTGGCTGCTGTTCTCCATAGTGGTAGACAGGGAGCTTTCTTTGCGTTGCTTTCTGACATTCTTTTGACTGGAAATGTCAGGGGAACCAAACCTGATAATTTCTGACTCTATTGATGAAGCTATTTTTTCTCACAACAGTCCAGATGTTCAATAAAGGGTGTTATCTAAATTCTAATAATTAAAACAGCTACAGTAAATATGATGGTCATGCCATTTGATCACACACTGATCTGTGCAGTTACTGTAAACAGAAGTCAAAGAAGAAGTTTATATTTAGTTGTGCCTGTTCTCTTATGAAACTAGACCTGAAAAAGACTTCTAAACTATTTATAAAAATATATTTATTGTATTCGTGTACTTATTGTAATATTTGCACTCCATCCTTCTTCCTAAACAGAGGCTTCCAAAGCAACTGGTTAGTAAGTGAAAATGAATGGTGTTAAATATAGGTTGGGACTGCAGTACATTTCTCAGGAGCTCCAGTGTAACTGAGCTATTAGGAAGGAAGCTGTTAAGTATTCCAGCTGTTGCACTTTAGGTATTCTATACAGTATTGATCAAGTAGAAGACTGCCCTATAACCAGACTGCGAATCACTCAGGTATTTTAAACTCTGAAAGCAGGACCTGAGAAAGTCAGCTACATAGTCTCCAATTTATGCACCACTGTCATAAGGGACCATAATGGAAAATAATGGAGTCTGCTCACCATTATTCAGATGCCATGAAATACAATTAACTTTGGCCTTGCAAATTCCTCTCTTCCCTCTCCAACCAAAATCGTGGGAAGGCTTTGGTTGCTACTGCTGCTATTTTAGATTAAAATTCCTTCACAATTTAACCATGATTCATTAAACTATGGCTATTGTAAACCAGCCAGTTTCAACTCCATTTCAATTTGGCTTGATTTCATTTATCAGAGAAATCACTACTTGTCTTAATGAAACTACAATATATCCTCATGACATGTGAAGCATTAACACAGAAGTCAGGTCTGCTGCCAGATACAATCCTGCTTCCTACTTCCCTAAATTCATTGAAACCAGCTTGCTATCTGCAAAGATAACATTTTACACACACACACACACAATGTGTATGGACATTCTCAGCTATATTTCGCGGAAAAAGAAAATCTTGTCTATCTGTAATATTCTTGTTCTCTCTCAAATTCCATTATGTAGAAAGATTTTTTTTTTTATGTAGCTCTATCATGTATTGGCGGTGTCTCCTCCTGGTTTGTGAAGTACTCATATTAGTTAATTAACAGAAAAAATTCCTTAACAGTAACAGGTTATGTCTTCAGCTGGTACCTGTTATGGGTTACTTTGAAATTCAAATTATTCAGCAATACTTTCTATTTTGATAAAGAGTTCATGCTGAGAAACAGAAGGGTGGAAATATATGAATGTTTTGTATCAGTGCAGGTTGTTCTGAAGCTGAGGAAGATAGGAATCCAAACGTATCCATCTATATTCAGAAAATCAGCTTTCAAAACAGACTGCACTTCTGGTGGCCACATTGCCTAGGAAATGTGGGGGGGGTGTTTTCCCAACACATCTGGAATGCACCAACTGGAGAATGGCTGGACTAAAGACCCCAGAAAAGTAATAATCTCAAAGCTGATAGAATTAGTGCATATATAGATCCCTGACAGATCATTTTAAAAGAATTCCCTTTGAACGATAAAATAAGAATAAAATAGGAATGGAACAGAAAATAAACAGGAAGAGCCAAAACACAACATTACATAACATCGATAGAAAAGGTGGATAGAGAAAAATTCTTTTCTCTATCACACAATACCAGGACAAGGGGGCACTCCCTAAAGCTCATAGCTAAGAAAGTGAGGACAAATAAAGGGAAATATTTCTTCACCCAGAGGGTCGTTGATTTATGGAATTCATTTGTTGGGGGTCAAGGGAAAGGGAGGGTTTTGCCTTCTCTTTCTGCTCAAGATCCCCATGTACAATTGGTGGGCCACTGTGTGACACAGAATGCTGGACTCGATAGGCTTTGGCCTGATTCAGCATGGCTCTTCTTATGTTCTTATATGTTCTTATCCATTTCAACTTTTACCTGATGGTATTAGAGATCTGAACTTCCCAATATGTCCAGAAGGAACTCTAGTACTTGTTTTTTAATGATATGGATTTTCACCAACATGAAATTTCACATTATTTTTGCAGCTGTGGTTATAAAATGCAACAAGACATACAGTAGTTACAAATCCTCTTTTTGCCTTTTAAGAAGTCATCAAGGCATCCTCAGATGATTGCTATCTTAATGGCTAGCTGTAGGGGTGTGCCCTTTGAATGGTCTCTGGCTACAGTGATTGATATCTTTTGTGGCTTGGCTGTTATTAGTAATTTACATCTTTTCTTAACTTTGTTGCTGTCTAGAGACCTTTTAAAAATATTCTATAATGGTTTTTTTTTTAAATTTCCAAGTGTTCAGATATGTGAAGGCTAGAACAGTCAGAGAAAAAGGCTGAAATGATAACCTCTCAAAAACAGTCAGGGAAAAAAAAGCTGTTGTGTATCTTTGTGTCTTACTGTTTTAATGGTCTGATTTGCCCTTTACGAAGACATAACAAGGCATTTAAAACACACCACTGATCTACAAACCTGTAGCCCTATGGCAGGAGAAGGGCAATAAAATGGTGTAATAATTGTTTAGCAGTGCAGAACAAGACATACAAAAACAATATGGGCAAAACTCTCACAGATTCTCACCACCCTTGTACAGGAGTCGGTGACTTGGTACAGACTTAGTCACTCCTAGACCAGACAGACTAAAACCAATGGGATTAAAATAATTTATGATTGTCCTATTGATTTCACTTGATCTGCTCTAACTCTGGATCCAACCCATGGAGAACAAGAAAGCAGCTGGCACAGATATAGCTGTACCCACCAAATCTGCCAATCTTTGGAAACACTTGCATGAAATGTCAATTGTTTAGTACCGCAACAGATTTCAGTGCTTCATTCTCTAATTCAGAGGCATTCTATCAGCAGGACTAAGCTTACTCCCACTGTGGTCTTAATTCTCATAATTTGTCATCTGGTTCTTTTCTGCTCAAAATCTGCTCGCTGTAGAAGAAAGCTGGAATATGTTCCGCGGGCGCAGAAACAAAAGGATACATAAAAAGACTGAATGGCTGTCGGAAACATTCCCACCCCTCATTCAAATGTGTGTGTTGGTGGAAGGTCACAGTTCAGGGAAGTAATCTATTCTCTGGGTACACCATCACAGTATCAGTCTCTGAAATGTAAAAGGATCCCAAGTAATAAAATTGGAGAAATCCCCTTCCTCAGGATGTCTTTGGTGGTCATACCTAATACCTTTTCCACTGTCTAACCTGGCTACAGCTGATAGGAATGGAAATCCAACAAATTGGGGATGGGCCACCATGTTACCCACCTCTGGATCAGTAACATGAGTCCGTGTAACCCAATTAATGGACCCTTTCAGTGGGTGCTCCCTAAATGACACGGCAAACTATATTCGCTGCATTTTAACCTTCTCCTTTCCATCCAGTATCCCAGCACCCTTTGCAGCATTGCCCATAAAGATTTCCAACAACTGCAGAAAGTGAAAAACAAAAGGGAGAAAGCAGAGATGCACTTCTAAAAACCACAGTAGTTTCTTCTTCTTTGTTTACCAAAAATAGTGGCTAGGGTTGTTTAATTTAGCAATTAGTCTGGGTTTAAAAGCTACGTTGGTTACAGAAAACTAGCCTAGAATAAACTATGACTTCAAATGTTGGTTAAGAGACACTGAACCACAGTTTAAAGTTCTGCCTAGCATTATAACTCATACTACAACATTGCTTAATGCATTTTATGAATCATAACTGAAAAATAAAGGCAATCTAATAGTGGAGAAAGGAGGAAGATATATTGACCAATTAACTATTCTAGGAAGCCCACCATGAAGATTTGAATGCCAAGTGACCCTTTCTTTTTTGTATTGGTGGGTACCATGTGAATGGATGCATAATGTGGAGGAAATATAAAACCAATATAGCAAGTTATTGGAGACAAGATATAGCCTTGATTAGTATATATTAATCTCCTTTTCCTACATGATTTATTTCCCTTATTTAACTATTCCGAATATCACCACTTCCTATGGTAACAAATTTCAATAACTCAATGGCATTTAATGATCAGGATTAAAGAACAATCCATGAAATAGGAATTGGTGTGTGGATGTTGTGGAAGCAACAATATTTGCAAAGATATGAAGATATATAGAGACATAGTGAATGGAGCTGATATAAATTAATTTTAACTGTATTTACTTTTGCTTTTCTTTTATCCCGTGCCTTTAACTTTTTGGCTTGCTATTTCTCATACATATTTTTTTGTAATTTTGAAAAATAGATGGGACATACTGACCAGTATCAGCTAAAAGAAAATGTAGGTCTTTAATGCATCTTTGAAACAGGGAGTGACCAAGTGTATGTTTCACTCTTTTGTGGCACACACACACATTGCCTAAAATCAAAGTTTTGCTGTTTGTTTTAGAACAATTGCCTAACTCATTTGCAAAATTAATTGAGTAATCAATTATTTAATCAACTAAAACTCATTATGCTTAATCAACTAAGATCTCTTTAATTAGATGATAGCCTAATTCTGAAGAGATGGAAGACTGAGCAGCCCTTTCTAGCACCTTGTCACTCAAACTCTAAGCTAGGCAACATCAATGTCTTTATTTTTATTTTTTAATTTATCGTTGGGGTTTATAAGCTGTTTCAATCCAGATGCTCTGATTATAGTTTAAAACTATGAAATGGAAGAATGATTCCCCAAGGAGAAGGTCTTCTTCTGTTGTTGGACTTGCATTTATCCCATTTTGAACTCATTGCCAAAGGAAAGTAAAAAACTACAATAATTTCAATCACAAACAGAGGAAAATTAACATAACATTGGTACTTCAACAGCTAAATTTCAGGGTCTACCTTCAGGTTTCTAGGCATCTACTAGAACAATAGCACAATTTAAGTCCTCACTCCACCCCCCACCCCAATTTGGAAGCATTTATAGACTGAGATAAACTCTTTCTCTTTTTCAATCCTTGGCAGGAAAGGTATAGAATAGGTATCAGTAGATATAATCTGAGATTTATGAAGATGTGCCTATGAAATGATTTAATGTAAAGAAATAATATGCAATTTTATGAGTTGCTCACCTTCATATGTTGGTGTTTCATTTAAATGATATTCTTTTGTTTTGGTGGACAGCTCGTTGAAGATGTCAACCCAATGCGCAGCAGCAGTAAAAAAAAGCAAATTCCATGCTTGGCATGATTAGGAAGGGAATCGAAAATAAGTCAGCAAGTGTTGTATTGCCTCTGTACAAATCGATGGTGAGACCACACTTGGAATACTGTGTACAGTTCTGGTCACCGCACCTCAAGAAGGATATAATGGAACTGGAAAAGGTGCAAAAAAGGGCAACAAGAATGATCAAGGAAATGGAGTGCCTCCCTTATGAAACCAGATTGCAACGCCTTGGTCTCTTCAGCCTTGAAAGACGGCGTTTAAGGGGTGACTTGATCGAAGTGTATAAAATCATGCATGGGATAGAAAAGGTGGATAGAGAAAAATTCTTTTCTCTATCACACAATACCAGGACAAGGGGGCACTCCCTAAAGCTCATAGCTAAGAAAGTGAGGACAAATAAAGGGAAATATTTCTTCACCCAGAGGGTCGTTGATTTATGGAATTCACTTCCTGAAGGGGTCGTGACAGCTGTCAGCCTTGACAGCTTCAAGGCAGGGTTAGACAGATTCATGGATGCCAAGTGCATCGGTGGTTATTAAAACGGATGTCCATGTGCCGCCTCTATGTTGGTTGAGGCAGGCAGGATTCCCTTGAGTACCATTTGTTTGGGGGTCAAGGGAAAGGGAGGGTTTTGCCTTCTCTTTCTGCTCAAGATCCCCATGTACAATTGGTGGGCCACTGTGTGACACAGAATGCTGGACTCGATGGGCTTTGGCCTGATTCAGCATGGCTCTTCTTATGTTCTTATGTTCAGACTTGGCTAATGTACAGAAGAGGGTCACAATAATATATATAGTATCACACATCTATCACATCTATCTTCATTTTCACATGCACACATGAATATATTCGATTATACCAGTATGTAAAAACCAATTTTTATCATATTGATGAATAAGAAAAAGATTATTTTTCTTTCGTACAATATGTATGATTCTTTGGGGGGAGGGGTTGGTGCCTTTGAGTCACAAGCCACCAGTTAACTCTTGGTGACTGCCTGTGATTTTCTTGCAAGGTTTCTTCCGAAGTGGTGTGCCATTGCTTTCTTCCCAGGGTTGAGAGGAAGTAAGTGGTCCAAGGTCATTCAGCTGGCTTTGTGTTTCATGTAACATTAGAATTTCAGGGTCTCCCAGCTTCAAACCTGATGCCTTAACCCCTGTACCAAACTAGCTCTGTTTTATGCATCCTCCATAAGCCAAGCGCTTAACAAAAGTGCTCGTAATTCCAGTCTGTACTAAAATACACAAGCACTGCCAGTATACAAACTTGCTTAGAGTGGGGCTGGCACATGGGAAAGGCATGTGTCAGGCTAGGCTGGTAATGTTCATTTACATAGCCTTATACTCTTTGCTGATAGGCCTAAGAGCAGAAATCCCCATCTCTTAAAAGCATGGTGCCAATGGATTAAGCAAGCAATGCATAAGGCAAAGGAAATGCGATAGCTCTGCTGCTATGAAATGAATCTTATCCCCCAAGATTCCAGTGTCAGATTCCCCACTCATCAGCAATTCCAGCAATCAAGGTCAGGACACAGCTGGAACACTGCCTTTTCTAAAACAGTAACCTCAGCTAGGCGCAAGGTAGCAATCCATCTGATATGATGGCCTCTTCTCATAGGCTATAATTCTGCTACCTGCAACATTGGGACAGACACTGTCTACTATCCAGTGCCCTGACTTTTATTAACAGGCCTTCCAACATCCATTAGTATGAAATTAAAAGCAAGTACCACAGCCCCACTGCTAAGTAGAGCCAGTTCATTCAGGGAAGAGAGAACTAAGAGGAAAAACCCCATTTTGCCCAGAACTATACTCCTGAGTCTAAATAGGCTATCTAAGTTTTAAAAGAAAAACTTGTTCATGGATCTCTTGTATCACATCGAGTGTGAACTTAAATCAATCTCTTCATAATGCTGCCTGCCTTTGGACTGGGCTGCTTTTAGCCCTTAAACCACCAATTCCTTCTGGGTGTTCTGAGCTCCGCTAATGTGTATTCAGTGTAGAGGATTATAATAATACTTAGCGTGCTTTATGTAGCACTTTCAGATATTCAAAGGATTTGTATAGTTAGCTTGCTCCAACTTCATAAGGCAGGCCAGCACAGTTTACCTATCTACTGCAGATGGGGTTTGCCTAAATAATTGACTTGATAATTAATATCTCCATTAATGGCAAAGGCAAGACTTGATTCATAATTCATATCCTTAGCCACCATAATGCACCAACTCTAGAGCAGTTTTTCCAGCCAGGACTGATTTGGAAGAGGAGAATTCCATCTTCTCCAATCAATGGAGCTATTGATGGTACTGGCTGGGGTTTACAGGAGCTCCAATCCAACAGATAATATAGGTTATATAGGCTGAATGGAAGCCAAGTGGCTATAGTTCTAAATGATAAAAGAAAGAAAGAAAGAAAGAAAGAAAGAAAGAAAGAAAGAAAGAAAGAAAGAAAGAAAGGAAGGAAGGAAGGAAGAAAGGAAGGAAGGAAGGAAGGAAGGAAGGAAGGAAGGAGGAAGGAAAGAAAGAAAGAAAGAAAGACAGAAAGAAAGAAAGAAAGAAAGAAAGAAAGAAAGAAAGAAAGAAAGAAAGAAAGAAAAGAGAAGGATTCCAGTGTAGACCCTTTCCAATGACTATGGATTCTGGATCCCACCTTGTTATAGCTTCTTTATCTCTCATTAATTCTTACTGGTAGTGGGGGGAGATCCAATTAGTTTTCTTTCCTGACTTCCAAATGATTTTTCATCCCTGTAATTAATGGGCAAGTCGGAGCCGAGCTGCATGGCAGGCAAATTGCTGGTTCAGGGGAGGGGGGTAATTTTCTAGATATGATAATGAGGGTTGCTTTCTTGCTTTTAAATAATGTATTCATTATTGGGAGGGTTGCAAGGGGGAAACATCCAGAAGTGTTGGATTCTTGTTCCTTTATTGAGAAGAATCTAAACTGTGAATTGTGCTGTAGTATTGGCATACCTGATCAGCACTCCTGTCTAGGTCAGTGACAGAAGCCAAATTCAGGAGGAGCAAAACATAGCTCGCTCTGTGTGTGTATCACACACGCACACACACATACACACATATATATACACATATACATATACATACATACACACACATATACATACATACACATACATACATACATACATACACATACACACACACACACACACACACATATATATACCGGTAGGCTGCTGGGATGGTACTTGATTAAAACTTCTCTCCCCCCCCCATACACATATTTAGCAAAGCCTTTCCTAGATTGACAGCAAAGGTCCTCTGCCTTGCTTAAGTCAAGACTTAGATCAAATTGCAAATGCTTGTATCACACATTGAACTGCAAACTAGCAAACCATAATTTAGCTAATTTTGCTATCAAAACATGCTATTATTTATGGTTAATTTACAGTTCACTGTCACTCAAGAAATTCACTTGATTAAGCCACGAGCATAGGTAAGCATGTCAAACAATTTTAGTCACTATCTAATAGACTCAAGTAAAATTTCATTTGGCTATGTTAGTAATTAAAAGTTATGTAGACCTTTCTGTCCTACCCATGTAGACAATTTCATATTCAGGAGAGTTAAATATTCAGTAGGGTGGTGCATGTTTCAAAATTGATTAAGAGGAAGAGCTTTGCAGTTCACATGATATACTTCTCTTTGGTATTCATTAAAGCAACCTTACTGCTTCAAGATTTTGCATGAACCTTGAGGGAAAAAGGAAACTGCTCTTTTAATGCAACTTTTAAAGCAGCAGCATCTTTTTTTTCCAGGTTTGCATAGAAGCCTGGAAAACAGCCTGTGGTGATGAATAACAAAGATGCTATCTTCCCATAGTTTTTTCTGAACCATTTTTGAAGCATGAAAAGCCCTATTTAATATTTAGCTAACGTGCAGCACCTAGTTAGCTTTGTGAGAAAAAGTAAGAACAATAGATTGTTACTCCATAAAAGCTCTCAATCTAATGCGGGCCCTTTTATCAATAACTGAGTGACAGCAATTGTATGTATGAGGATCTGTTTGGTGGAGGATGGCCTTCCAACCATGGCTTTTGCCAGAGATGCACTTTTTGCTTGCCGCTTTGTGTTAAAATGAAAGGGATGTGATTGCTGGGTGCTGTGATTCATCAGATGTTGGATGGGAATAGGGAACTGGCAACTATAAATGACCCAATTGTCAATTGGTGCATAATATATAGCATTATTTGTCAACTTTATAGAGCAATGGAGCATATTCTTTTAATCATGTGTGATTCCATTCTCAGCTGTGATCCTTAACCTTTTTAATCCCTCTCCCCTTCCTTTCTCTTCTCTTATACTACTCATTTATCCAGCTGGCTTGGGCTACCCATTTAATTCAAACTGTTCCTGTAATCGGAATGAAACTTAAATTAAGACTGTTTGTAAATCCCATGAATTGGACCAGACTTCTTTTAAGCATGCTAATTAAGACCAGCCTTCGAGAAGCATACAGGTGAGCTTGATAAGAATGTTGCATTCAAGCCAGGATAGCACCATGAATTTCTACCATCTGCAGATCATCGCAAGAGGGCCAAAGGTCAGCCTTCAATACAGAACCTTAACACATGGACAGTCCAAGGCAAAATCACCCAAAATTTATAGGGCAAACACAAAAACCTCAGTTCAGTACATCATCACAAAGGCATATAACGGTCTGACCATCCATGGGATAGGAAAACTGACAAATATATCAAACTAGTCAGTCTCCAGGTCTTCCCTTTTTATTATCTGTCCCCTTCTACTCATTCTTGTCCTATAGTTAATTTGCTGTTCCTTTTCAACCAAGTTGGAAAAGTTGTGTAACCAGAAAATTAAGGGAGTTCTCACCTAATGGGTAGGGCAGACATAGCCAGGTTAGAGGTGTCCTTATGGAGTGGAAAGAACTGATTAGGCCAGGGGTGTCAAATTGCTGGCCTGCGGGCAGGATGCATCATAGCGAAACCGTGCCCACCCAATTGCCGGCAATGGCAAAAAAAAGTCGCGATATGTCACGTGACGTTGCGAGTTTGACACCCCCCGGATTAGGCTATGTGTGAACTGATCACAACTGATATTGAGAGAGAAAAAACGTTCCCCTTTCTTGTCTTTTAGAAGAACTTACATGTCATTGTCATCTCCAACCCTATTAAAATATTTTATTCATCCAAATTAGTCCTCAGAATTTTCTCCTGCTGTGGTATATTACTTCACTAAAAGATTATTTCACTGGTGAGTGGGCTGGAAGAAATGACATCTCCCACTCCCCTCCCTGTGCTTATGTCTCAGCAGTGAATGATATTATTGACAGAAAGAGAGTGATCTTATTAAGAGTGACAGGATCGCAGATAGTTAGAAACACACTGCAATAGACACACTTCCCAGAATTGCTCTCACTGACATTCAGTCAAGTTCTAATGTGGAGAACAGCCAAACATAAGTTTTATTTCCAGAGGTCAAGCCTTTTGTCCTGTATGCAGGCAAAGACGCAAATTGCTGGTGCCCAAAAATGTAGATCACATTGCAGAACCCAAGCTTTTGCAAAAGGGAGCTTCAATTCAGCCACCTAAAGAAAACAGAAGCCGGAGAACAGGCTAGCTTGTATCAAGACGATCCACCTTCATGGCAGCATGTGTATCTTCTCCTTAAGAAAATGTCACACAGACCAAATGAAGCTCAAGATCCAATCACAGCCAAGAGAAACTGTTCTACAACACAAGGGCCTTCTGTTTTTTAAAACAACAATAAAGCAGAGTATGAACTTATAAAATAAAAGGCATATGAAAAGATGCCTGGCATCGTATGTAGAAGAACAAAGGAAGACATTTTCCTTCTTGCTCATGTAATATTGGAATCCAAGAAGTTCAAGGGAAATAAAAAAGAAAGTTACACTTTTTTCAAACTATGCATAATTCAACTGTGAGATTTGGTACTGCAAGATAATAGTGGTGATCACCAACTTGGGACACCATTAAAAAGGAATTATTTAAACTCATGGAAGATGTTCCTACTTATTAAAGCTGCGCACACTTCAAAAATGATTTGGAAGAATTGCTTCAGGCCTGGGATTAGCACAGGACCTCGGTGTGATTCAGTAAAGCACTTCAACCTTTTTTCCAGGCTTCTGCAAAAACCGGGATAAATATATTAACAATTTTAGAGTTCTACTGGACTCTTTTTTTCAGGCTTATATGGAATCTTGGAAATATCAAGTTAGTTTAATGCATAAGAGAGAGGGGGCAGCGTTCACTTTTTCTGAATCATGTTTAATATCGTAGAGTACTATGTCCAATATTTGAGATATGTATTCCTCAGTGGTAAATAGTTTGGTGTAGTGGTTTCAGGTACCAGGCTAGAAATTCGGAGTCCATGGGATCTAGTTTCACCTTAGGTGCAAAGCCACCCGGGTAGCCTTGGGCCAGTCACTCTCTCTCAGCCCTAAGAGGAATGCAAGAGCAAACCTCTTCTAAAATCTTGCCCTGAAAGTTTCAATGATTTGTCCAGTTGCTTAACAGGAGTCAAGACTGACTTGAAGGCAGAGACATACATATTCCTCAGCACCACTTTGCTGGAAAACACAGATGGGAAGGTGCTATTATGCTCATACCCTATTTATGGTATCTACCTTATGGACTAGAAAGGATCTGAATAACACATTCCTCAAGCAATGGCTAGCTCCCAAATGAAAAGAGTCAGCACACCATGGCAGTAAGTTGAGGAGGAAGGGAAGACTGCTGGAAGTAGGCTTGTAACAAGCTGGTTTTGTTCTGCAGTCATGCATACATTGCTGTATCCCCACCTTCTCCCTGCTGTTTGGACACCAGGCGAAGTCAGGGGGATGTAGAAACTCCACCTCTTGCACTACCATCACTCTGGCTTTCTAAGGCTTTTTCATTTGTATGCTTGCTCAACCCCTGCATCCCCTTTGTGAAAGGAGAGGTAGCCACCAGTGCTTGCTAAAAGCAAAAAAATATCTTGGAGGAGGGGGGAAGAGGGATTATCATTCTGTCACCCAGCAGCAAGACATAATGTCACATCCTGCCATGCAATTACAGCTCTTAATCTTTTGAAGTCTGAGTGATCATGACCAGTAGCCATCTCCAATTCCACTGTCACTCTATCAGCTGTTCTTGTAATCTCAATATTTATCCATAGGGGTAGCAAGTGAAGGGTAGGAGCCCCTGTGTGGGAGTTTCCTTTCAGAAATTAGTGTGCACATATGATGTGTCTTTCAGTGAGATGTGACTACATATTTAGGAGACTTAATGTTATCCTGCAGCAAAAAAGAAAGAAAGAAAGAAATTATAGGAAAGGTAGTTCAGAATAACTTATCTGCTATGACTTGTCCTTGAGAACAGTAGATATATATATTTTAGCAGTAATTGCTTGAACACATATTTTATATGAGTGACTTGATGTGTTGTGCTCTGAAGTTTAACTCTCTATCTTAAGATAGAGATTTTTAAGAAAAAAAATTGTTGTTGTTGTTAGTTGCGAAGTTGTGTCCGACCCATCGCGACCCCATGGACAACATTCCTCCAGGCCTTCCTGTCCTCTACTATTTTCTGGAGTCCATTTAAGCTCATGCCTACTGCTTCAGTGACTCCATCCAGCCACCTCATTCTCTGTCGTCCCTTCTTCTACTGCTCTCAATCTTTCCCAGCATTAGGCTCTTCTCCAGTGAGTCCTTCCTTCTCATTAGGTGGTCAAAGTACTTGAGTTTCAACTTCAGGATCTGGCCTTCTAAAGAGCAGTCAGGGTTGATCTCCTCTAGGACTGACCGGTTTGATCGCCTTGTACTCCAGGGGACTCGCAGGAGTCTTCTCCAGCACCATAGTTCAAAGGCCTCAATTCTTCAGCACTCAGCCTTTCTTATGGTCCAACATTCACAGCCATACATTGCAACTAGGAAAACCATGGCCCTGACTATACATACTTTTGTTGGCAGGGTGATGTCTCTGCTTTTTAGTATGCTGTCTAGATTTGCCATAGCTTTCCTCCCCAGGAAAAAAAATTAAAGATGAACAAACCAGCAAAAGGACTTAAAAGACTAACTCAAAAAAGTATGCAGAATGGTCTGTTTCTTGCCTGATCCTAAGTGAAATCATTATATTGTTTGTGACATGCTATACAAATTTATAATTTTATGAGTTTGCGGGATTGCAAAGTTTGAGCACGATACTAAGACTTAAACCATGATTTACAAATCACACTGGTTGGATTCATACATTGTACTAAGCCATATCTAAACTATTATCACAATATGTTTTAGTGGAGATATCTCTAATATTTAGGACCAAGAGCAATATTTGGAATTTTGATAGCAAAAATATTTAGCAGAATGCTCAGAAAATGGTAGCCTTGGAATGTGTGGCAAACTACACAACATTAATTTATCAGAATGCAATTCAAGCACTAGGCTGCAAACATCTAGGGCCCATAGGCATTGCTGCAGCATCCATTTACATTTGGGACCAATGCTTCAGTTAAAGTTACTTTTGCATTTTTTAAATGAAATTAAGGTATTTTAAGATAAATAAATCTCTAAGTAAAGTGAGAGTGAATACCCAGAGGACCCAATGTGTAGTATGATCATTGTGAATTCAGAATCTTCATACACACACACACACACACACACACACACACGTATATGTATATGTGTGTGTGTGTGTGTGTATATATGTATGTGTGTGTATGTATGTATGTGTGTGTGTATGTATTCACCACACACACACACACACACACACACAAGCCCTAGTTTTGGGGTGAGGCACACACCTAAAAATCAAGCTATGGTGGGGTGGGGTGTGGAGCTGCCCCATGTGCCCCGTACCTGCTTACCTTTGCAGCCAGGCCTCTCCTCGCTGGCCCACTTCTTCTGTAGCGTTCCCAGGTCTGCATTTTGCAGTCAGAGGCCTTTCCGGAAGACCACTACAGCTGAGAACTGAGTATGTATTGAATCCATAGCTCAGTTCTCAACTGCAGTGGCCTTCCGGAAAGGCCTTTGACTGAGAAACGCAGGCGAAAGCTCCATTCTCAGCTGCAGAATGAAGCTGCTCCTTTGACCAGAGAAGAAGTGGGCTGGCTGTGTGGGGCTGTCAGTGTGGGAGGTGAGTGGAAAAGACCCCATCCAAAATAAGACCTGGTGCCTCTTTTGGAGGCAAAAAAAAAAAAAAAATAAGACCAGGTCTTATTTTCAGGGAAACGAGTTATATATGTATGTATGTATGTATGTATGTATGTATGTATGTATGTATATATATATATATATATATATATATATATATATATATATATATATATATATATATATATATATATATATATATATATATATATATATATATATATATATATATATATATATATATATATATATATATATATATATATATATATATATATATATATATATATATATATATGCTTTACAGCCTTCTCTAAATGGTTTACAGCATATAGCCCCCTCCCCCAACAATCTGGGTCCTCATTTTACCGACCTTGGAAGGACGGAAGGCTGAGTCAACTTTGAGCCAGTGAGAATTGCTGAACTGCTGGCAGTCAGCAGTCAGTAGAAATAGCCTGCAGTACTGCACTCTAACCACTGCACCACCACGGTATTCCATGTTCCCTTCTCTTCCCATCCTACTGATAAATATATCTTGATTGCCAAAACAGATTGCTGTGCAGCATTTTACACTTTTTGTTTCAGATAGCTTGCACTAAAATGTATCATTCAAGTTTCTTTCCATGCAGCTATATTAGGACAAACCAGTTGTTCTGAAAGATATGGATGGCATACTGCCCTTAAATATATTTATCACAGCGTATAATCCAAATAGTGTCCTGTGAACAATTCAATATGGAAAGTGGCATTACACAGCAACACTAATTAAAAAGTAAGAACATTTATGGTAAACTAGAGTTACTGCCATTAAGAAGATAGATATTACATCAAAGAGGCTGAGGTTTCCTGAAAGCCAAGGCTCTTGTGAGAGAAGGTTAGAAGTAGGAGATAAAAGGGGTTATTAAAACAAAGCTTTAATAAAGTTCGCCTTCTCTGTTTCTCTGAGCCTATTCAGTGCTGTCTGCAAGGTGTGTTGGGATCCCCTGGTGACAAGCAGCCAGGAGATAATTAATGCTCATTAATCTCCATAGCTCCTGGAGGGACCATTCCTGGGAACACTTAGTCAATGTTTACAGTTTGGCTTTACAGTTTTCAGTCAATGACCCTCATAGTATCACACCTAAGAGCGGAATGAAATGAATGTAAGAGGCTCTATTCCATTGACTGTAGAGCAATGAGCTGAATGTCAAGGATCCTGGGTCCTATTCAAGATCCTGTATATGGTACTAAGTATCAGAAGAAGCAAGAATGTTTTATGGAAAAGCAACACTGATCATAGTGGGCCCATCCTCTCTCAAACCCCACCACTTTCATTTCCTAAAAAAACAACTAAGAGGAAGAAATTTTAAACTACTCTTCCCACAACCATTTACTGATTATTATGCTAGCTGGAGGTAATGAGAGCTGAAATCTGAAACAGCTTGGGATCATCAGCTTGCCAGTTCTTGGATTAAGCTCTGAAGAATTATTTAACTGAACTGCTATTTGTCAAAGAGGTATAGAGTTGTTTTTTTTGAGCCCTATATCATTTACTTCATCATCAAAATTTCTAAACAAGAATTTCAGCCAAGAAGCACCTCTCCTCTTTCCTCCTGTAGGAATGTGTTGCTTTGGACAAAAGCTAGGTTTGAACTTTTCCCAAACACTCCAGGTCCTTGACCAGATTAACATGGAATACTTCTCCCAACTTGGCTTTCACCATTTATCACATAGTCACATCACTGTCCAATTATCAACTGCTGCCTTATCAGAAAACTGAGTGGGAAAATGCTAAGAAAGAGTGTGGATTGGAAGGAAGGTAGAAAAAGTGGTGGAAAAAAGATATATGTTGTTGTTTAATGTGAATGGAGAATAGCCATTTCTGTTTATGCAGAATTAACAATCATGTTGAGCATATAACTGTCAACACAGCTAACATCTATCTTGGTCTTGATTTATATATTTAGAACAATGTACGGTATGTTCATCATCAGCCATTCAGCTGTGTCCAACCCTTGGCCACTCCATGGATCAGCACTCTCCATGACCCCTCTGTCTCACACTGCCTCCTTCAGATCCACCATGGTCAGCCTGGTGTCAAGGAAAACACGAAAGGTCAAATTGAGAACATTTTCTCCCCACAGTAGGGGGCAGATATGCTGTGTCTACTTTTTATTATTTTATTATTTATACACTTAAATGCACTGGCCAATGTTCACAATAGAAAATTTATTGTGTGTGGAGACAATGCACGTCCACAGTGCCAACTTTGTACATGCATCAGATCAAATTCTCCTTGAAGCAAAATTGGAAAGAACATATTGAATTATATGAAAGGTTGTTGCAATAAACCAGAATCTCCCCTAAAAGAATGAATACTTCTAAGTAGAATTCATATTGGATCAGAAGCACAAAACTTTCTACAAAGGAACAGTTTATATATCCACCCACCACTCCACCCACATAAAAAGGGTGCAAAATAAATAACATAGAGATATGGGAAAGAGGAGAGAGTGGGAGGCAAAAACAAAAAACAAAAAACAGGACATAGGTTTATCACTCCTTCCATCTTCTGTCTTTCACATTTTTACTTTCAATACTTAGTTAGGGTTGAAGAGGTCTGGCAAATACCTGTTTTCAGTATTAAAAAAATTGCTCATGAACACTGCTCAGTTTTATTTTTGAGAAACAAATGCAACTATCTCCACTTAATGTGATCAGCAGAAGAGGCTATTTTTTTTTAAATACCCAGACTCTAAAAGTGGATTAAAATCTTACATTGTAGTGGACATTTAGCAATTTCAGAAAAATAAAACTGCCTGTACCTATAAAAGAGTCACTGAACAAATTCCTCTGCTTTATAATTTAGTCTCAGATGGGGAACAGTCCTCATATAATGGGCTCTCTCCCCATTTGCACTTAATCAAGATGCAATCATGTCCTGATAACACCAATTTTCTCCCAGCATTGCCCATATCTTGTTCCTAGCCTTTAACTGAGACAATTTTTCATTGCCCCTAGCTCTATTGATCTAAAATTAGTATTTTCCCCCTTGTTCTAACACCTCCCAGCAACAACATCGAAGTGTCCCTCATCTCACTACTTCTCTTTTTTCTTTTTCTTTTTTGACACCAACTTCTCTCCAGGTATCTGACAAGATAGAGGAGAGAAGAGCACAACTTGGTTATTGAGTTAGAGGAAGAAGAGAGGCAGCATTTGTTCTAATCTGCTTTAACTGATATACCTTTACCGTCAGATGCAACAGCCCCATTTTTCTTCATTACACTGTTCAGAAAATGTTGTTGCTGATTTGCCAGCTCCCCTGTATTTGACACCTTCAATCATTTCTTTCCCTCTCCCGGCCTCACCTCCTATGAAGTAAGAGAGTGGCTATCTACGTAGCAGCTGGTTGGCTTGCATTTCCTGAACTCCAGGACCACCTAAGTAGTTACCAATCTATAGTTCCCAAATTGTGGGGCTATTTCTGTCCTGGCCTCTTTGCATAATAGATTTTTGCTTCATATTCATTTAAGTTGAGAAATGCCACTCGGTTCCTACCCCAATGCTAGTTAGGTGGTTTTCTTCACTAGCTGGTGATGTGTTGAAAAAGAATGGCAGCAAAGCTGGAAGTGAAAACCAAATCATTTGCCCATAATGAGCGCCACACTCCATAATGAGGACATTATTTGGCAGTGACTCAAAACCAATGCAATAGGCAGGACAGGGATTAGCAATGGGAATAATAAATTTTATGGGCGGCATTTCTCAGGGTGTCTGTTGACTTAAAGGTGAGTGGGTAGTGCTTTAGCTCAATAGCGAGGAAAAGGCCATCTTTTTATTCTCATGATCATCCAGAACCCAAATTCCAACAAGATCTTCCAGAAACAAAATTACCACCATGGCTTCTCCATTAGCCAGCATTGCCACTGTATAAAAGACAGGCACAATCTCAATCTGGCCTCCACACTATGCTTTGGCAGCCAACTTGATCAACTGATGAAACAACCTGTAAAACTACATAGCTGGATGAGAAGTGGGGGAAAAAAATACAAATGCTGAGACATAACTTTTGCCAGCTGCTAGAGGAGGGGGGGGTCTTCAAACTTGGCCCTTTTATGACTTGTGGACTTCAACTCCCAGAATTCCTCAGCCAGGCACGCTGGCTGAAGAATTCTGGGAGTTGAAGTCCACAAGGGACAAGCTTGAAGACCCCTCTGCTAGAGTGTGCAGCATGAGGACCTCCCGTAGCTCAGTAGGTCGCCTCTCTATAGAGCACTTTCCCTACTACTGAAGTGGAAGCATTAGCTAACAGGATAAGAAGAGTAGGACTAAAGGCAATTTCATAGTATACTGTCACTGTGGAGAACCATAAGATCTTCTATCTACAGGATGAGAATTAACGTTGGGGTCTTGAGATACAAAAAACTGCAAGAATCAAAACATAGAACAGTATCAGAGCACTAGGAGTAGGAGCTTTCACTTTTAAAAATCGGGCCAAAACTAATGGAAACACAAAGCCCCAAGGGTTAATGGGAATAATAATGATTGAAAAAGCAGTGTGAGTCTATGCATATCAAGCAAGGTGCTTAGATGAATATGGTTCATGATTTACATTCAGAAGTGTGGAGATATCATGGTTAATTCGCCTCACTCATAGTGGACTCTTTTATTCTGTCCATCACTAAACAAGAACCTAACCCATTCTCTTAGGAAGTCAGAGAATATGGCTTGGCATTTCTTACAACAAAGGGATTTTAACCATGGCATCCAGTGTGCTAGAAATAGCCTAAGACAGGAGTAGGCAACCTTGGCTCTTTTATGACTCGTGGACTTGCAACTCCTAGAATTCCTGAGCCAGCATGGCTCAGCTTGGAAACCTCTCCCTTCCCCTCAGCATGGCTGGCTCAGGAATTCTGGAAATTGAAGTCCACGAGTCATAAAAGAGCCAAGGTTGCCTACCCCTGGCCTAAGACAAGCCAAGAATTCTGGGACTATCTACTACTTACACTTGTGAAATTGTCTAAAGAATTACCTTTGGATGCACCTTTGGAGTAGAGTACACCTTCTATTATTCCATAATCCCCTTTCTTTCAAGCTGAATGCATTTTTTTCTAGTTTCTGGCACAGGGACAGCTATAAACTGGTTGTAAATCTACTCCTACCGGTAGCTCTGAGCAATTTGCAAGAGTTTCTGATTTCCAACTGTCATACATTAACAGAAAAGAAGTTTTTTTCACACATATCTTAAATTAGGCTTCTAGAACCAGAAAGCTTGGGAGAAAGCCAGCAGTGGATTTTTATCATGGACTTGAAAGCATCCTGTTCTTAATTGTTGGTGCATGTCCACCCTTTTGAGCACTTTTTTTATACATATTCATCAGGATTCTTCAGGTTTCAGTAACACAAATAAATATAGATTCCAGTTTTGTTCTTGGGGAATCTTTTACAACTCTCTTCCTCTTAAATAAGGTTTCCCTCAGATCCCTAATCCAGATCTTAAATCTTGGCTAGTGAAACCTTGTTTTCTATTCAATTTTCACCAATATTCTACCAATCAATTATTATTAGAGTCTGCATAACTTCAACCTCAACTGTGCTGCACAGGTGTGCTTCTAAACACCAGACAAGAAGCCATTTTAATTTTGCATGCCTGATACACATGCAAATGAACACTTATATGTTTCTTTTCTTCTTCTTCTTCTTGGAATAACAATCATCCTTTCATTAACGAATACTCTTTTGACCTGAAATAATTTTCTGGTTTGCCTGAAGAAATGCATGGAAAGTGTGGAATAGGTGTTGTTAACTACACAATATAAATGTAACTACACAATATAAATGTGTCAGCAATTCCAAATGAGGTATATGACTTACAAATGATAATGAAGGGTGTTTTGTATATACATAGTCCAAAAACAGGATATTGTGATTCCACTCTATATAAGTCTGCATTGATGTGGCAAAAGTTAAACTTCCATCATAAGGCTAAATTCCCATCGAGGCCTTAGTAAGATGAATGATCTTGTAGTCAAGATAGATATTGCATTAGAAGTACCAATATGGCAAAATGCAAACGTTAAATTGAAAAAAAAATCGTTGATTGGTGGCATATCCAGTGGGGATGCAGATGAGCCACAAAAGAGTGGCTGAGGACATTGGATTACAACTCCTAGCAGCACCAACCAGCTGATAGGTTAGTGGTAGTAAATATCATGGATGGAAGGATCTTATATTAGAAGTGGCAATTGGTCTCCGAACGCAATTCAAAGTGTTGGTTATGACCTATAAAGCCCTACATGGCATCGGACCAGGTTACTTGCGGGACCGTCTGCTGCCGCATGAAACCCAGCGACCGGTTAGGGCCCACAGGGTCGGCCTTCTCCAGGTCCCGTCAGCCAGACAGTGTCGCCTGGCGGGGCCTAGGGGAAGAGCCTTCTCTGTTGAGGCCCCGGCCCTCTGGAATCAACTCCCCCCAGAGGTCCGTATTGCCCCCACCCTCTCTGCCTTTCGCAAACTGTTAAAGACACATCTTTGCCAACAGGCCTGGGGCAGTTGACACCTTGCCCCAGCCAGTGTATGTTTGTTGTGAGTTTGTTTCGGATGATTGGTTTTAATTTAGGGGTTTTATAATGTCTTTGATTTCCAAATGCTACTGATTGTGTTGTAAGCCGCCCTGAGTTTTCGGAATAGGGCGGCCTAGAAATCGAAACAAATAAAATAAATAAATAAATAAATGATTGCTGAGGAACGTGTTCCCACTTTCCCAATCTGCAAGATTTTAAGAGGGCACCTCCAAGGTTTGAAGAAGCAGAAGACTCGGCATAGGGCTAGAGAAGATTAAAGGCAGCAAGCATAGAAGAGATGTAGGCTTTCAGGATAAAGCCTGAATTTTCACGGATCAGCCACAAAGATGGACAACTTAGTTCATACATAGGTACAACATTTCTAGGATGTGAAATAAGAACAAACAGAAGAGACTTTTCAGTGAAGGACAGAAATTCATTGTACAGGCACACCTTGCTTTATTGCACTTTGCTTTATTACACTGCAAAGAGATTGTATTTTTTTACAGGACCCCCTACTAGCAAAAAGATTATGATTTGCTGAAGACGACTCGGATGATGATTAGCATTTTCAGCAATAAAATATTTTTTTAATTAAAGTGTGCGCATTATTTTTTTTTAAACATAATGCTATTGTACACTTAATAGACTATAGTATAGTGTAAACATAACTTTTATATGCATTGGGAAACCAAAATATTTGTGTGACTCGCTTTACTGTGATATTCAGTTTATTGCAGTGATCTGGAATATCTCTGTAATGTTTTATAGTTCTTAGAACTATTACTACAAATAACGCAATGGTCAAAGGGGCATGTCAAGATGCCAAAATTCTATGGTTGGATGATTTATCACACCAGCTCAGAGTATGCCTGAAATTTAAACAGCCTTGGTTCTAATCAACTTTCTAGATAATTTAGTAGTCCCTTAGGAGGGACTGAATATCAATCAGGAAAGAATTATGCCCTTTCTATGAAAAGTAAAAATCCTCCATGGAAATTTGACACTGCCTAATCATGCATTTATAGTGAAAGGTGATAGCGTTTGCACACAAGGAAACTTATGGCTGAATGCTGGAAAAGAAAAATAGCATGAGGTTTGAGAAGGTCCTGGACAAAAGAAGCCCTCAGACAAACCCTGTCTCCTGTCAGAAACAGCTAACCTGGTTTCCCTGGCTTAGTAATAAGCAACTCATAGGCAGCATTAGCTATGAAGAGACAGTGATACCTAAATAGTATGTTTAACCACCATTTCCCATACTGCCTTCACTGTAGTACCTCTATGGGTATTGTTGAAAATCAAAAGAATGGATCCTGGCCATTTTTAAGATACTTTTGCAAGATTTCAATATTGGTTCTTCCAGATTTATTTATTTGTTTGAATACCACCTTTATTCGTTTTTACAAATAACTCAAGGTGGCAAACATATTCAATACACCACCTTCCTCCTGTTTTCATCACCACAACAACCTTGTGGGGTGGGGTGGGCTGAAAGAGAATGAATGGCCCAAGGTCATCTAGCTGGCTTTCAGAAAACTAGAATTCAGAATCTCCTGCTTTCTAGCCTGATGCCTTAACCACTAGACGAAATTGGGAGTCCAGCAGTTCCAATAATGGCTCCATTGAAGGACTCTGGTGTGGGATACAGGCAGAAGGGGTTTGTTCATTCACATAATGCTTGAAATGCAATAAAAGCAATGGAAAAGAATCCGAGAATATGCTTCAGCCAAACAGAGTTCAGCTGACTGCCCTTCCCTAATCATCCTCAAGATACTGCTTAAAATCCTTACAGAGCTGCTAAGATTGGGCACCCCAATCAAAGAAGATAATATAACAAAAGGGAAAGTATGTGTACATGTGAGAATACACAGGCATAATTATGCATAAGATAGGGTTGCATTCATCCTATAGGGATAGATGGATGCTCAGAGCACAGATGACAGAACACTAATATATTCAGCACTACATAGCGAGCCTCTAGGGAAATAGCCCCTCTCTCAAAGAAGGAACAGGCTACCCATTTCTTGACTTCTTAAATACAGCATTTTTTAAAGAACTCTATATATAAACTAAGAGGACACTGACACTCTCTCAGACAGACATCTCTCTTCCATACATAGAGAGTAAATACATTTTACTCTCAACCAGCCAAAACTAGTGGTTAGCTTGCACACAAATCCTTAGATACACAACTACCTTCCCATCTCTTTTGGAAAATCAAGACTTTTTAACTCCAACCAAGCACTCAATAGCTGGTAAATGGCCGAATTCTGTTGAAATTTGGATTCCACATAAGAAAGGTTTTTTCCAGTCATTAGTGATTCTGGGTACAAAGTGACATGGATACAGACATCCAAGACCCCCTTGAGCTTAGGAGCTGTGGAGAAGTCTAAGGCAAGATTGCAGCTATGCCGAGAAATGTTGATTTAGATTTGATTGAAAAGCTCTCTGCTCAGAGGCATTTTTTTCTGCTGCGGCTGGTCAATTTCAGAAGATGGGATTCTTTTTTTTAAAAAAAGGCTCATATAAGTGAAGAATCTGCCATAGAATGTGCATGTACCACAAGAGCCATAGGACAAATATGTTTGGCAAAAGGCTGCATACCTCCAGCTGGTGTTAAGGAGCATAGCGCCCCTGTGTTCAAAGAAAATAATGCCAATTTACATCCACCAGGAAATCCATCTTTATTGATTCATGGAAAATGAAACCAAGCAGGGGTCTTGATCTACTTGCACAAAACTCCTAAGAATTGCTTCCAAAACTCCTAAGCTTGCTTTATGCCATAAATGTTTCATAGGTGTAACAAATCTGGAGGTCCCAAAAGTCAGAAAGGCAGCAGATGCAGTTGTTTGGAGGAAGAGGTCATATCAGCTAGATCTCCATGTCTTGCATCTCCCTTCAGGGATGTATGCATTCAACATATCCCTGAGTTGAAAAAAAACCTCACTGTCGTGGAGAAACCCAATGAAAAAGACAAGAGACAGCAACAGAAAACAATAATTCTTACTTTAAGATTCAGAGGTTTATTTTTCTAATAGTTTGGAACATAGCAAACATAATAACACAACATCCCTTACATTAGTAACCCATTGCAATGAGGTCCAGTGACATAGCACTTCCAATAAGGACAGCTTTAGGCCAGTGGCCATGAGCTGATCTTGAGCTCTACCTTTTATACCCTTTTCCTAATGGCCACCCACAGATGGACATTATCTTGCAACATTTACGAAATCAGTTCCTTGTTCTTTCTTGCTGACCATTACTTTCCACATACACCCGTGTAGATTTGAAACCTCCATCCACCTGCTACTTTCAGTTCCCTATTTCCCACGGTTACAATGTTCTTGTTCCAAATATACTTATAAAACTATCTACTTTGCAAATTCATATTGTGCAAATTGCAACAGCTCAGCAGATTACAAATACTTCTCTTGCATTATGAAACCATCCTAGTTAGAGACTTTTTGGTTCAGGTCTTCTCTGTGGGGTCTTCTTTATGTTATTTAGGCCTTATCAAATCTAATGAATTGATGGGCTATATTTTCTGTCTCCCACATCACTATTCAAATGAAGAAAATGCAGGTCCTACAATGTGAGGTAACAGATTCTGCTCTCAGCATTGTATGGTATGGTACTGGAATGGAACAATTAGTTATTAACTGAGGAAGGAATGGCTGTATCCTTTAGTTCAGGGGTGTCAAACTCGCAATGTCATGTGATGTGTCATGACATATCACGACTTTTTCCCCATTGCCGGAGCTGGGGTGGGCACGGTTTTGGCATGATGCATCTGGCCCGCGGGCCGGCAGTTTGACACTCCTGCTTTAGCTAGTGTAAACACAGCCAGAGAATCCCAATCTCACATTTTCCCATAAGCAAGCTTAACATGAAAGATTGTATGTTCTTGCAACAAAATTCCATGGAATTCATGGTTGTAATTAATGAACACTGTTTGACCCATGTAACATTAATTCTGAACAACCTCAGCTGTGTGAAACACACCCAATTTACAGAAAAGGACATCCAGGAAGAACTGCCTGGGCACCCAGTTATTAAACTGAATAGTGGGATCCAAAGGCAACAGTGTTCAATAGCAGTAGATTCAATAGTAATGGATCCCAGAAGGATTTTCCCCACAAATCTTCCTAATCCTATTAAACAGATGATATTCCTGCCTCAGCACCGAGACTATAAACCATTGTTATTCTTGTTCTAGAAAAAAGGAAAAGGTTTAAATTCTCATTGTTTATAGTATATACTGCCTTTGGTTTTGCTGCTGCAGATCTTCTATGAAACTGTTAAAGCCACACTTGCTTTGCTTTGCTCTGCCTTTTCCTCCCCCTACCTTGCAAAAATGCTCCAACAGGAATGGACTGGTGCCCCACTTTTCCACAGACAACACTCCCTCAAGCACAGATGGGTGGGTACTGGGTACAATCTGATATATCAAAAAGGTGGTAAGGAGGCTCTACATTATCTTCCAAGATAATGAGTCTTTCAAGTAATAGGAGGCAAGCATGGGCATAAGGGTTAGACTGGACAGGCATAGGGGAGAAGGGAGCTAGAGAGGATTCAGGGCAGAATGAAGATATTTAACAGAATATATTCTTCTTATCCCTTTATCTTATCTCCCCAACTTGGAAATTTCAGAAAAGGCCAGCTTCTGCTTCCTGGTGCCAACTTTCCCTTTTAACAATCCTTGTGGGCTGCTGATATTCCCCAAAGAACTATTGTTGGACACCTTCCAGTTTCCTCACCTTTGCCAAGCAAGCCAAGTCAATGCTGAGAAAAGACATTTATGGTTCACAAGTGTTGGTGGGGAGGGGGAGGTAGACTATTCAATTGCCACTGAAAGCAGAAAGCTACCACAGGAAATTGGGGAATGGGGGAGAGGTTTGTGCATAATAAATTTGTAGAGGGAGGCGAAGAAAGCATGATTTCTAACCATTTCTTTTTCTGAGCTTCTGTTTCCCCTTTATCTACATTTCTTTTGGTTTATTGACATTTGTATTCACCCTTTTACCATTTATCAATCATTCTAGCCAGTCCCTCCCAAACACAGAAACACACACAGCCCCTTTTCCCAGTCATTTCATTTTCCAACACTAAAAAAACATTAATAATTACAATTCCACAGCCTCTATATTTACCAAATTAGGGAAGAACTCAGGGCACAGTAAAACTGAATCTACTCTCCTCCTTCTACCTCTCAGCCCTGTGAAGAATTTTAAATCAAACTGTGTTGCAGCAATCAATCTACCATCTCTGTCAACCTAATTTTGGGAATAATGATGGGGGAAGAGGGGGGCAGAGATAATTTGATCCCATCTCCACTCCCATCCTAAAATCAGTGTAAGTCTAATAATCATGGTTGTCAGCTAATTGAAGAGGGGGGAGGGAAGGGGAAAAAATAGGCTTGAGCGGATGCAATAATTTTAATCCAAGTTTCTTCCAGATAGCCCACCTGCCCCCCCCAAATTCTTCACCAGCCTTTCTTTCTTATGGGGCAGAGAGAATCAGAAGATATTATACAAGATACCAAAATATTTGTGTGTGTGTGTGTGCGCGCGCGCGCGCGTGCACAAGCGTGTGGCATTCACATCCACCATTCACTGAAAACCTTTCTGTGGACAGATCAAGATTCAGGCCCCACTGCTACGGGAATTAGATTCACAGACATATTTTCAGCTCAGGAACCCCTTTGACAGCCATAGGGAAGGCCTGGCCTAAGGTGAAGTAAGGGGCACATTCACTTACCCCTAGCCTAGAGCAATGCATTGAGGGTGGGGTAGGCACTGAGGGCAGTGGGTGGCACAGCTCCAGAGCCATCACAACAAACCCATGCGCGCCCCCCACCCAATTAACATTCCCAATTAACCATTCTGCCTGCATCCTTCTCCTCCCCATCTTGAAACTGTACGTGTGGGGACGGGGGGGGGGAGAGAGAGATTCGCGCGCGTGTGTATGCCCGCCACCTCCTCTTCCTTTAAAAACCCGGCTGTTGCATATAGACACGTAAATGGGAGAAATTTGGGGCGGGGAGGGTGGTAATTACAAGAAACGGAGCGTTGCCGCGATACTTAACCAGGTTCCGGGTCCCTTTCCCACCCCCTGCAGCAAAATAAGCCCGGAGACGGGCTGCGGGGAAGAGAAGAATCAGCCTAGAGAGAAAAGATCGCCAGAAACTGCCCTCCCCTCCCCTTTGTGCATTACGGTATTTTGACGGCAATTTCCTTTCCTCTTCTCTCTCTCTCTCTCCCCCCCCCCCAACATATATACAAAATCGAGGGGGAGGAAATACCGCAGTACCGGCGACGAGGAGCAGGGTAATTTTTTGTGCAGAGGGCTTTGTCTTGGGCACCACAGAAACCGAACGGAGGGTATAGGCGGCCGCCTCACCCGTAGGCGAAAAGGACCCTCACTAGCAAAACCCCTGACTAGATCGCAAACCTCCAGAGAAAATGAAGCGCGGGGGGGGGGGGAAACAGAGGGAAGGGGGGAGGAAATGGTCCCTTCCTCCCAGCCTCATAGTTCAGTCAGCAACACCCCCCCACCTCCCCCGTTCAAGTCTCACGGCGCAAAGCAAGCCAGTTCATGAGAGACGCTTATCCAACATCAGGTCCAGCAGTATCCAAAGGGGAGGGTGGGGGGGGGGCAGAGAGAGCCAGAGGAAAGCTCAGGTAATGACGATGATAAATACCCCATTTTCTCCCTCATAATAACAATCGCCACCACCACCACCGCCGTCGCCTTGCCAAAAACTACCAGCGCCCTCTTGCAAAGAGACTCGCCATCCATCCGATTTCTCCAGGTGTTCCGAGGCCAACGGAGCCGCCGATGAACGAAGGGAGAGGTGCAATTCGGCAGTGCAATTTCCACCAACACACCGACCCCCGCGCGAACCCCCCCTCCTCCTCCTCCTCCTCCTCCCCACCCGCGAAAGCAAGCCTCGCTCCCCTTACCTTCTGCGATCCAGTCCTCTCGGGTTCCTCCATTCAGAAGAGCTCTAATCCATCCGGCCGCCGGAATGGCAGGGCTCGAGCCCCCGCAGATATTAGGAAACGCGAGGCAATCGGATGCGTGATCTCGATCTTCTTCCGATCGCTCCCCCCTTGGGGCGTCAATTTCAGAGAGGGGGGGGAGAGGGAGGGCGAGCACACACACTGAGAACGACGCGTCCGGATTTCGGGTTGTTTTTGCCCCCGGTTGGGCCGGCGAGTTAAATGGGGCGGGCAAGAAAGAAAGAAAGAAAGAAAGAAAGAGAAGGGGGCGTCTCTTATCAATTGACTAGGTCCCTATTATTATTATTATTTTTGTTGTTTGTTTGCAGCCGCCCCCTCAGAAAACAGCAGATGGGAGGAAGGCGGGAGGAAGGAAGGCGGGAGAGAAGGACCAAATCAAAGCCCCCCTTCCTCCGAGATGTCACCGGCGGACGCCTCCACAAGGCGCTGCACCTCGCCTAGCTTTGCCAAAGGAAACCTTGAAATATAGCCATCTGTATGAAGCAGCCTGGGCATTTTGGGAGTCGGTGGAGGCAAGCGAACCAAGATCCACCCCCCCCCCTATCACACACACTCACACGCGCGAGCGCAGGCGACGGCGGCAGGGTGGGGGCTCTGTCTGCCTGCTCTGCCCGTCTCTCCACCGCTCCCCCGCCACGGTGCACACAAACAAGCACGCGCGCGCTCCCCACGAGCACCCACCGCGAAGAGATCGGGAGGGGAGGGGGCTTGGGGGCTCTAGGCGGCCGGGCGCAGCTCTGGCCTCGCCACCGCTAGCTTCCGAGCAGCTTCCCCCTCCCACCCCCACCCGTGTCTCCCCGTGGACTGAGGGCTCCAGCTGCCCGCTGCCTTCCCCCGAGGCAAAACACTCTTCCCCCTTCTCTTCTTGCGGTGGACGCCCCCTCCCGGCGGACCTGCTCGGGCAAGGCGAGAGGGGGAAGTAGATGCAAAAGGAAGGTGACTGAAGGGGGAAGAAAGGGGGAGGGGGCTAGGCCGGAGGCGATCGACGGCAGCGAGCGCGCGAATCCCCTTCACGAGCCCCTGCGCGAGACCCTCAGCCACAGAGCCCGGGACTACTAGCCGTGGGGGGGGGGGTTGCTTGACGAAGAAGCGGACTGCTGGCTTTGCTCCCTAAGGACCGGGAGGCAATGGCAAAGCCAGCCGGTGCTATTCAGGGCTGGGAAGGGCGGGAGGGAAAAATCGGAGCGGATTCCAGAAGTGACGGATACACCTGGGAGGCGTTCACAATATATCACGTCAGGGAGAAAACCCGGAACGGAGTTTTGAAAGGGAGCGGGCAAGAGAGAACTTGAGTCTGGAAAGAAGGAATACCTTGGGATGGATCTGCAAACGTGCAAGGAAGCTAGATTTGAAGAATTGGAATAAATTGGGTAGTAAGGGAATATTTCAGGATGAAGCTGCAGATGATATCAAGCAGGACTTTATATAAGGTCCTGGAGAATTAATAACAAAAGGAGGAAGAACTGCAGTATAAAACATCAGGCATTATGGTATCGTGAAGAAAAAGGTACACAGGTCTGAGGGGACTTATAGGAAACATCTTTTTCCACGTAGCCTTCCCAAATGGCTGCTTTTCAGATTTGCTTAATTCCCAAATGTTTGGGTTGGGGAGTTTCCAGCCCCTCCAGAATTATGAAAAATGGGAAGAAGCAGGGAGAATAATGGAATTATAGGTAGGAGTCAATCAAGGTAAATGCTCACAAGAAATAGGTCACACCTGACTACACTTAGAAGGCATTCCAGAGTATGGTTTAAAAAAAAATCAAGATAGTGCCTGCAATGGGACAAAGCTTGACTCATTTTTGTATGTGTGTCACAGGCAGAGTTTTCATTGGATCATCACGCCATCTTGACTGCTTTGACTATACAGATACCCTTGCTGGAGAATCTGGTTAGGCATTTTCGATGTATCCAGCAAGGAACTCCAGAGTGGATTGCAGGCCCAAATCTGAGTATTTACGTTTCAATGTTGCACGGTAACAACTTTGGTTGATTAGGGTTGCTGAAAGAGTAAAAAAAACAACAAAAACCCATTCTTTCAAAACAAAACTTGTACGCTCCAAACTGTCACCACCACCAATCTATGCTTTTCTATTTACCTCTGATGAGGTGGGTGATTATGTGCCCGTGGTGCCCATTATCCTTATATGAGGACTTTGAAGCTTTAGAATCAGTTCCCAGTTCCAGCATCAAAGGGGAGAATTGAAAAAGTGAAACAAATGCCTGAACCAAGATCTCTAAACTAACACAATTACTGAATTCAAGTAAGCCTTCTTTACAGCTTTCTTAGGCATGTATAGATGCTGGCTTACAAGTTATCTTAAATTTTGTATTATCAGTATATACATGTAACCAGAAAATCTAGCCCATGAGATCAAAAATAAGATGATTGGCAGGTAACATCACTACTGGTCAGCATTTGCTATACAACTATACAAAGATTATTTGAACCTTCTTTAAGGGGGGGGGAGAAATATTGTGGTTTGTCCCCAGTGTTGTTCAAGCAGATTATGTGGTCTCCATTCTGTAAATTAGGTCCTGGGGAATTTTTACCCTTCATTGCACAACTTTATATACAAACCAAGCAACCACAATTTAATCCAACTGATGTGTTTATTACAATTGCATACAGTTCAAACTCAGAAACCTGAGTTATCTAAGAAAAGCATAAGTTTGTCCTATATAAGCACAAATATTGTGGTTAACTGTGAGTATTAACGAGCAGAATTATCCAGTTTTTAGTGATGCTGACCATACTGACCTGTGAAAAACTAAATCCCTTAATCTTGATAGGTACATGGTGGGCTAGTGTGACATCTGGAAGTTTAGGATAATGCAAATGCATGTGGGCATATTTTATAGGTCATTCCTGGAACAAAGCAGGAAAGATGTGGGGCATACCGTACTGAAAGCTTGAGGTTTGGTGTGGCATTGCCAGGCAAAAAGGATCCAACAGCAGCAATTGTTGGGGAAGACCTCTGCCAGAAAGGTCTTGTAAGACAGAGGGGGTGGCATTAAAATAGATGTCTCTATGATCTGACCTGATGGCTCTATGGTCTGATCTGGTAGGTGGCAGTTTCCTATATATTTTTTTGAAGATATTGACATATTTTCAAGTCATAGTATTAGAAATTCACTATCCATGTGTCAAAACACACATACCTGATTAATTTAAACCATACAAATGAAGGTATATCCCAAGCAATTGGAAGAAATAAATCCAGAGATGTTTGCGGGTGGAGCAATAATTTCAGTGAGATCAGTTCATTAAATAGGGGAAAAATCAAGCCTTCATCTGTATTTCACAGACAGCTCAAATCAAAACTGCAGCTGAACAAAAACTCCCAGCAGCCTTCTTCAAATATGTCTAAGATGAAGGATGCTGGGAGGTGTAGTTTAGCTGCATCTGGAAAGTTATCTCTGTTCTACTGAATGGCTCATTTAAATGTTTTGTGATAGAATTGTATTAAATTGTATTTTCCATGATTATATACCAAATTAAAAACACAGGCTATTTTTGCACAACTTACCAACCCTGTGGTTTATTTCAAAATGGTTTACTGAATTCATTGCTTGAGTTTGCACAGAACGCCAGATGACAGCCTTATCCTAAAATCTATAAAATGGGAGTAAAACTATGCCAATGTGCAGAAGTGGTTTATAAATTTCTATTACATTTATTGATATGAGGAGATGGGATTTAAAGCCGCCCTCTCAACACAGCAGCTAGAAAATAAAACTGTCTAATAATCCCCAGTATACTGAATTATTTAAAATAGACACTGCATATGAATTCATGCAACACAGACTTTAAGATCATGGCACCTTTAGTGCCATCTGGTGTGCATTGTTGATCCCAATTGACAAGATAAGAGGGGTCCTCTGCTTCTAAAACCTCTGTGAACAAGAGTTGCAACCTGTTATGTGTGATGTGAGGATAGTATCTACTGTTATACATTGCTACTCTCATGGTAAAACTAAGAAATACTAAATGTGATTTTCACCAAAGCTGCATTTAAAAAAACCTCCAGTTCCATTAGTTTTTGTTGCAGAACACACTGCAACAGAAACTACCTGGCCACATTTTAGAATTATGTGTTGTGCAGTTTTAGCCATGTGGCTGGTTAGTTATGCAGTGGTTGGTAATCCTTTGTATTTGAGGAAGCTGCTAATTACTCAGTATGCTGTGTTAATAAAATAGGGTTTTTAAATAAACCATGATTAGGTTAGGTATGGGTAAGCATGTTGGATGGACACAATCAATGATAGATAGGGGATATTACCTGTTATATCTAAAGTTGCTTGCCTGGTAGAGATTTCTCTCAGCTCTGCTGTCTAAGATTTGTTTTTTTTTCTTTTATTCTAGAAATGTTGAGGACAATTCATTAACAAATGAAGTCACTGATCCCTAGTCCCTCACATAGACCTGCTATTGAATATGTCTGCACACAATCCTAACTGTGAATCCCAGAATACATTTGAGCCATAAATTATACAACCTGTGCTAAATTCACACAATATTTTTAGGCTACAATATAGTCTGCTAGCTTGTTGATCCATGTCTTGTAAGCCCAGCCAATGCTAGGTTAAGGACCTAAAATTTTTTGGGTTGGAACAAATAGTGTAAAGAGAATTATCAAAATAATTTGCTGATCCTCTGCATGTATGTATATGTTAAATAAATGATGTTTGCAGGTGCATCCAGTACAATGGGATAAAGAACGTACTTCTTCCAGAAGTTGTTAGACTATAGTTCCATTATGCTGACTGGAGTTCATAGGAATTGATATCTAAAGCAAGGCCACAGCTTTCCCATTTTTGTTATGCTGTATAGATTTAGAAAGCCAGGAAGAGAAAAGTAAAGCAAGCAACCAATTTATTTCTTTGTCCACAAACCCTTAGAAAAACTGATTATCTTCTCCATTGTTATACAGATCCTAATTAAAACATATTAATAAAGCAGTGCAATAAATAATAACATTTATAATGTAATACAGAGGTAAACAATACAAAATCAAAGATAGTATTTAGTAAATTAAATCTTCAAATGAAACCGAAAGACCCTAAAAAGAAATGTAGCCATTCTCTTAACCATCCTGGATACTCAATCGAAAAAAAACCAGTCAATTTTCTGAAATGGAGATCAGTTTATATGGGACTTCAATCTTGAAAGTATCTTTTGAATAAATGGATAATCAAATGGAGTTATATGGGAGATCTTCTACCTACTTCATATTATACTGGTTAAAAAGATAAGTGATAAAGAACTGTGGAATATCTCTTCTATAATATAGCTGTTGTATACAAGTTTCATAAGTGAGATGTGTCTAATAAAGAAAGCTATACTTTAGTCTCTGGTTTTTTATCTTTTATCAAAAGTTTATCTTTGTCTCTTTCAAGGAGAACAAATCATCCTGTAAGGACACATCTCTGATTCTCTATTTGAGAATCACATTTGTACATTATCACATTTGGAGAACTATGACTTAGAAAAATTACATTTTTGAAGTAGGTTTTAGAATTTTGCCAACCTGGAATTATTTGCTTGACAGATATAAATCTGCTCCACGTAGTGTAGTTTAGATAATGTACGTTCATGCAGGAACTTGTTTGCCCTTAGACCAGGGGTCCCCAATGCCCAGTCCATGGACCAGTACCGAGCGGCAGCATGCCAGGAACTGGTCCCCGCAAACAAGCAAAGCCCCATCTGTGGGATGTAGGCAGCACACAAAACCACGCACCCTCCGGTCTGTGGAAAAATCTTTCTCCACGGAACCCATCCCTGGTGCCCAAAAGGTTGGGGACCTCTGCCTTAGACTGAGAAGATCCAGAGAGTCCACTCCTCTTGTGGACAGAGAGAAGCTATAGAAAAACTCTTTAGAGCAGGTATGTCAAACTTGCGACATCACGTGAAGTCGCGCGACGTATTGGGACTTTCCCCCCATTGCCGGCAACGGGATGGCGCATTTTCAGCATGATGCATCCAACCTGCGGGCCGGCAGTTTGACATGCCTACTGTAGAGAAACAAGCCTGGAATATTGCTATCATAATTGTGCTTTCAAACTTGGATATATTTTCCTAAGGCCATTGAGCACTTTTGTCACTTGACCAAGAGGCAGAATTGAAAAATATTACTATTCCAAGAAACCAAGGATTAACTAGTAGCATGACATTGTAGGGGAGAGTCATGTTAGTCTATGCGGCAAATAATCAGGAATTTGATAGCAGTTTTTCTGACTAACACATTTTATTAAAAGGCATATAAGCTTTCACTGCTGCTTACACTAAAACAGGTTAGTATAGGAAAAAGTGCTACCAGATTTCTGATTTTTTTTTTTTGCCATAACAATTCTCCAAAAAAGAATCCTAATTTGGTTGTAATTTCATTTACTTTTAAACCTTGGTGAACATTAAAAGAATGCCCATATGTGAACAGACTATTTCCAGACCCCAAACTGGTAGTAATGTACAAGGATATTTCTAATGCTGTACATTAATAAAGTTTTTGGGAAAAGAATAAAGTCGTTTCCACAGGAGAGAGCTTTGAATCAGAGTTACAAAAACATAGTAAGTTGAAGTCTGAGGAGATAATAAATGTTTGATTTTTTCCCCCCAAGATGCTGAAAGCTTACTTTTTGACCTGCTCTACCTATCCCTCAGGAATGAACTCTCTCTTTGCCATTAACAATTTTTTTTGGCCAAGCACTTGTTTTCCTAATCAGGGTTTAACTGCTTTGGGAGTTTCTGCAAATCTCTACAAAGAGACTGTCTATGTATGGAATCTGAAATCTAGTGTTCTGAGGCTATGGTTTATGTGTGGAATATCCATGTTATCCCAACGCAATACATTGGGGGGGGGAGGGGAGGAGAATTTGTATTTAAAGATTCTCTCTATATAAGATTGTATGAAAAATCAGGCAATATTATAAGCTTTCCCAAACAAAACTGTTTGAAAAGATTTGAGGAAACCACACACACCTGCTTGGGAGTAAACTCCATTGACTTTAGCGAGACTTACATCTGAGGAAGTAAGTGTGCAGCATTAAATGATGTGAGTTATTTTCTCCCACTTGGCTGAAATAATCAGATATTATCAATGGTGTTCATTCCTGTCAAGGGATAACCAGTCCAGTTTTTGTTTTCCACCTTCCAGATATCAGAATTTGTTTCTCTGCTTGTTCAGCACTCAGAAATCCACCCCAGTTTTGTCCCTCAACCCGATCTCCTTTTTTCTGTCATTTGGATTCACCTTTTCAAGCTTTTTTTCCTGCTGCCACAAAGGTTAGAAATTAATTTTGTTTAAAAAAATGAATCGGAAATGCTCATATAATACGCTTTGTCCTCCAACGATCTGGACTAAATAATGGCTATCGGCCTTGGTTAATCAGATTTTCCATGTGAGCATTTCCAGGAATGAACATAAGGTTTAACTAGAGAAAAATGTAAGCCTTCTGTACTGTAATCTGGAAAAGGGAACGGAGGAGATTGTACAAAAGCTATCTGTCAAGTTAACTGCAAGTACAACCAAATCAGGCAGAGACTATTCTTATGTATGCCACCAATTTCAACTCATCTTGTGATTTGAGCTAATAGTAAGTAAAGTGAGCCATCTGCCTATGATGGGAGGGGGAAATCACGAATTTTACTGAAAATTTCTCATGATCCTCTATCCAAAGGTTCACTAGTGACCTCTTCCTGCCTCAAGCAATCATTGTCAGCTTGGTGGGAAGTCACTAGAATTATGGAAGTTGCAATCCAACACATCTGGAAGGTTTCAGGTTGGAAAGATTGCTTGAAGGATTTCTTACTTTGGAAAATGCTCTGATGTTTAAAGCCAATGTGCCTAAATCTACCACAGCTTCTGAAGGGAATAATTTTTTAGTAGTCCTGTCAGCTATGCCCTGTGGCTTCGCCATCTATTCCAAAGCACACTCTAGCAGCATATTCCTTGGAGATGTCACTTCTCCAATGCAAAAACAATACAGGTTTTTATTGATCAGTCCTTGGCCACAAAATACTTCATTCTCTCTAAAAACCATTTCACAGGTTTTCTCTCGAAAATCTCCCTCTTCGTGCAACTCTTAGTATACAAAATTCTTGATTGCCGAATTCCCCTTGGCTGAAAGGATAAAGTCTCTTCACATTCAGCAGAAAAGGGCATCATGTAGCTCTACAAAGTTTGAAAATTCCCATCTCAGCTAGCATGGTCCCTGGTGAAAGTTGATGAGAACTACAGTCCAGCAATAACGTCGCAAACATGATGCTCTCTAGATCAAGGCTTTTCAACCTTTTCACCCATTGTACCACTTTTAGGATATGGCAACATCTGAGTACCACCAGTCGCCTAGCAAGCTATCAAAAACTTGATGACCCCCCCCAAAAGGAAAAAAGTGATAAAGTACAGGTAGTCCTCGACTTACAACAGTTTGCTTAGTGACTGTTCAAAGTTACAATGACACTGAAAAAAGTGCCCACAGCCAAGCAAGACACCTGCCTGCCCGCTCAGCGGTGCTCTTCCTTCTGTCCGAGGTTTTCATTGTTGTGAGCATTTCTGTTGAGGATTGGTAGTGGGGGTGGGATAGGGGGTGTTTGGTTTTTATTCCCCTCCGTCTGCTGGGTGGTTGCAGCAGGTTTTGGTCACTTCACATGACCCTGGGAGACTGTGACCATCATAAATATGAATTAGTTGCCAAGCATCTGAATGTAAATCACAAGACCCTGGAGATAAGGCAACATTCCAGCTGATTGTTGCTTCTTCTGGGCTCAGCAGAAGTGCCAGGATCAGTGCTGCTTTTCAGCTGATGGGTGCTTCTTCAGGGCTCAGCAGAAGCACCAGGATCACCTCCGCTGAGCCCTGACAGCCCTGCAGCTCCAGCCATCTCTCGCTGAAGCTTGTGCGGTGCTGCCACCGGTTCAGCGCATTCCCCTCCCCCGCTACCAGTTTTCTAGGATGGTCGCATACCACCTGCCAGATGCCAATGTACCACAGGTGGTACCCGTACTACTGGTTGAAAAGCCCTGCTCTAGATTAATAGAGGGACTATAAAAGGACTATAACTTCCCGTTGTTCCTTGCCGGCAATGGCCCATATTGTTCCTACTTTTCCATTACAGGTGGAATGTATACAGTGGTGGGATTCAAATATATGAATAACCGGTTCTCTGTGTGGATGCTGCTTCCGGAAGTCCATTCTGGGCCTGGGCAACAAAAAAATAGCTACTGGTTCTACCGAAGTGGTACAACCTGGCTGAATCCCACCACTGAATATATAGCTATTTGTATTTAAGATATAATAGATACCAATACTAATGTCTATTTATAAGAAAATGAGGGTCATGTCTCCTTCCAAATTCTTTTAAAATCCCCTGTAATAAACATTATTCTTGGTTATTTTCAATTCTTTTTAAATGCATTGCTCTGAAATGATTATTTCCTTTCCTCATGCCGTTGGCTGCTCAACTTGTTCTTCCATATAGGCTTGTGCATTTCCTATGATGTCCAAGTCCAAGGCAAGGGTAAATACCAGTCTTCTAAGCATCTACAGCTGATAAATTAAGCAGCCACAATGCATATTTATTTTTCATTCACTGAACATCTTAAGAGTCATCAAAAATATGCCACCCTGAAATTAATTTGATGCTTAAGCAAAATAGTTGTTATTGCTGATTGCAAATATCACAATATAATTGATACCACATTCAAATCTTATATCAAATATTTGGCATAGATTATTCAATATATAACATAGGCCTGTAGATATGAATGTATGTATAAAGGGGCATTCACAAAGTGCCTGATTGAATTCCGATTCAGCCATTTAGAAAGCAAATCAGTGCAACTTGCTTTTAAGTGGTTGAAAAACTATCCAGTTCAACTTGAAGGTCCAATCTTCATATGAATTTGGAAGTCTAAAACATTGGGTCTACCACTTACTTTTATAAATAAATAGCTGTAATATTTTGTTGGTCTTTAATTAAATTGGACGAAATGTTGTGGTTTGTTTTTTTTTAAAGGAACAATTGATACATGTTTATTTGTTGGCAGAAAGGGGTGAAATTGCATGAAGTCTGGACAGTTTCTGGATCTTTCTGGATCAGCCATTTAGCAAATCAAATATGCAAAGCTTTAATTATACTGGGAAGAACTTTTCCAGTCTGAAGGATAAATTGTTTCTGGTTAGCAGATCACAGCTTCATATCAGCAGTGTGCAAGTTCCTCAAAATACCATTGCCACCGGGGGCCTGTAACGTCATGGTGAGGAACATCCAAACACTCCAACACAATGCTACATTGCTGCTCTCTCTCTCTCTCTCTCTCTCTCTCTCTCTCTCTCTCTCTCTCTCTCTCTCTCTCTCTCTCTCTCTCTCTCTCTCTCTCTCTCTCTCTCTCTCTCTCTCTCTCTCTCTCTCCCTCTCCCTCTCCCTCTCCCTCTCCCTCTCCCTCTCCCTCTCCCTCTCCCTCTCTCTCTCTCTCTCTCTCTCTCTCTCTCTCTCTCTCTCCTCTCCCTCTCCCTCTCCCTCTCCCTCTCCCTCTCCCTCTCCCTCTCCCTCTCTCTCTCTCTCTCTCTCTCTCTCTCTCTCTCTCACACACACACACACACACACACACACACCTCCAAAGCTGAAGAGGGCTTTGAAGGAGGGTCTCTTCCAGGACCTGGTTTTGTTTACAGCGTCAGGAAATTACCACTTCAATTTGGTGGATGTCTTTTCCAATAATGTGCTGGGACAGAGCAGGCTTTCAGGAAGATGCCTTTAAATGGCCTTCACGAGCCAGTTTTGGGACATGAAAAACCAATACCACCTCACAGCTTAAAGGTTCCCCTTATTCTTTTTTTTCTTATTTTGATTTTAGCTTTTTAATTAGTAGATCCAAATTTTAATGCTCAGAGCTGTGAATTAAGGGCACAACTTTTCATTGATTGGGTTATTTTGCTTCTGGTGTGTTTAGTTTAATAACTAAAGAAAAAAAAACCCACGATATAGTACTCTGTCAAACTGGAAAGCAAGCTTTTGTTTATTGTTTATTTTCTCTTGCTTCCTTCAATATCTCAGAAACATCTGTTTCAAGATTTGCTAATATGCACATTTATTTAAATTTAATCAATTCATTTACTGATCAGGTAAAAGTCAAGTTTATTATAATGAACTAGCAATTCTTCACTTGTCTGACAGCCCTAATTAATTATAAACCTAAAACATTGGAAATTACTGAGGTGGCACAGTGACCTATCTTAGAAAGCTGAACATTAAGTAAAGATGTATGAGCTTCTGAGGAAACCAAATAAAATGGGAACAACTACAGCAAAGTACCCATTCTAACAGTAATGACAAATATGGACAAAGAAGAAAACACTGGATGATTACATTGTATGGAAATACAAAATCAGGGTTGAGTGGGGCGTACTTAGAGCAGGGCTTTTCAACCTTTTCACCGATTGTAGCACTTTTAGGATATGGCAATGTTCGAGTACCACCTAGCAAGGTATCAAAAACTTGATGACCCCCCAAAAAAACCTGTTCAAAGTTGCAATTGCACTGAAATGACTTATGATCATTTTTCACACTTATGACCATTGCAGCATGTGATTTATATTTGGATGCTTGGCAACTGATTCATATTTATGATGGTCACAGGGTACAGGGTCCCAGGGTCATGTGATCCCCTTTTGCAACCTTTTGACAAACAAAGTCAATGGCAGGGCTGCTGGTGGCCAAGTGCTAAGGCGGGACTTCCCTCCCTCCCTCTTTCTCATTCCCATCTCCTTCTGAAGGAAGAACTTGAACCCCACCCCCATATTTTCCCTCTTCCATATATTCATCAAACAAGGAAAAGCCTCCAGAGACAGAAAAGACAAGCCATTGAGGGAACGAGCTTAAAAAGGCACATTCCCCTTTAAGAATTAGCTACTGGCTAGAAAGGAAAGTTAAGGAGCCGGCAGCCAGCACTTAAGGAAGAAAAAAAATGTAGTAAGTACCGGCTTCCGGCTAAGGCAGCCTCCCCAAATGGCTCCATTCATAAGTAAAGAAATGCTACAGGCAAAATCCATTCAGGAGAAAAATATTCAAAATCCCTTGCAGCAAAACTTACAGCTAACAATAGCAGAGCAATAGAAGCTAACATGAGACATCAGCCATCAGCCAAATAGAAATTGCCAAACACTCCTTAAGAACACAAAGCCCACATTGCACAAATCCCAGAACTTCAAAGTCACAAAAGCACATAAGAATCCTTCTACTCTCCATCTCCCTCCCTCCCTTTGTGCCTCACCTCCAGCCGATACTGCCTTTCTTCATTCCTTGTGGAGGGCGAACCCTCCCCTGCTGTGTTTCTTGCTTGTTTCTTGCTGCTAGCACAGATGGCTGCCACAGAAGTTGTAGAACGGCTCATGGCTGGCTGGCTTGATCTCCTCTCCCCCCACCCTCCTCCTTCTTTCCCTTAGGTGCAAATAGAGCTGACTCTGCCTTCTCCCAAGGCTGCTTCTTTTTTTCCTCTCTCCTTCTCCCACCCAAACTGCCTCCTTTTATAGCCTCTCCTGTCTCTGCCCCTCTCCTCCTCCTTTCTCATCCGGGTGAGCCGGAAGTGAGCCTGGGGCCTTTGCCTTGCCCCAGCCACTCTGCAGCTCTGGAGGACTCTCTCACAGTACGACCTGTGCTGCGCTGGCTTGTTCCCTCCCCCACTACACTTGTTTGGGCAGGACCATGTACCACCTGCCACATGCTAATGTACCACGGGTGGTACATGTACCACCGGTTGAAAAGCTCTGCCTTAGAGGACCAGGTCAATTCATAAAGAAAGCTGGAGGTGAAACAAAAAGGGCTCAGAACAGGAGGACAAGGAGTTTTTGTTTTTTTTTAAAAAAAACATGCCAGGAACATAAACAAGTAGTGGAATTAATAGTCAAGATTGTGTAGGAGGAGGAACCTGATTGGCGTTATCTGCAAATTCCTAATTTGTAAGTATGAACATTTCCTTGATTTTAAAAAAAAATTCTGTGTGAATAAGAACACATGTTCATATTTGTTAAACAAAAGATGAGCATAAAGATACATCTTAAAAAACATAACCTGCATTGAGGAGAACGGGGTTGTAGATGACTTCACACCCCTTGTTTTTCTTCTGAAGCCTTGTGTTGGTAAAGAAAACATGTTTGGCATGAAAGGGCAGAGTGATTTTATTGGTGAGAGTGACCGATGAATTTTCAGACAAATGGACTTCTCCTGGATGTCAGTGGAGCTACCAAAGATGGGTTGCTCAGAGGGCATCTGGAACTAATCCAGGATTGAATATGCATGTTCTTTCGGGACAGGATCCCAGGAACTGAACCGAGATTATATATTACTGAGTTTTTAATTGAAGATTCAATTGACCAGTTAATCAGCAGGAAACAACAGCAGCTTTAACCAACTGACAGCCACTGAGTACAATGATTTGCCTCCTTTGAATTCAAACGTACAGGAAGGACTTCACAGTGTGGCAGTTTTGTACCAATGCTATGAATGTGGCTGTATTGTTAAAGCGGACTGAATCTCTACCTCAGGATATGAAACTTTTACCTCAGGATCTCTGGTTAGGGACTATAAAAGATTGCACTAGTAATGGGATGAAGTCAATTCAGAAGCGCAAACGAACAATATGAGATAGACTAGATACAGTAGATAGACCATATATAAGAGAAACACCAATCAAACAAAATGTATTCGAAGTATACTTGAAGATGGAAGGGAGGAGGGAAGAACGTTTACTAAAACAGATGTTTACAAAGAAAAAAAATGTGGCTGTATTACATTTATGAGATCTCTACACTAATGCTCTCTATTCCCTCTATGGCTGCTGATCGTGTTATTGTTAGGCTACTTTATTTGTCATAAGCCGCTGTCTGATTGTAGCAACTTAGCTAATAATTAGAAGAAGGATTTGCTTAAAAGGGTAAGATATATAGAAGCAGAAAGTGAAAATAGTTCAGAGACGGCTTTCCAAAAGGTTATGTGTGGGCTGACTGTATTGGCTGCAAGATTGATTGATTCTGATCCACATAGGAACATCACGTCACTGAGTATCAATACATTTTCTTCCTTTAACAAGGCAATATATATTTCCATTAGGCACCGTAACATGTATAATTAATTGATTAGGAATTTAACATCGATGGGGACAGTTCTTTGCTAATAATAAGTTTAATATGTAATTCTAATTTTAAAGTACTGAAGATGCAGATGCAAGGACACATACAAGCATATTCTGTTTTCTATGTGATCTAGTACTTAGAGTGAATCTAGGACTGGAGCGATCAGGATTCAAAATGTATGGTTATCCTTGCTGTTCACTGGATGATCTCAAGCCATTCAATATTTGTATGCCTAAACTAATTCACAAATTTATCAAAAATGGATGGTTGGGTGATGTATACTGCTATGAGTCCCTAATTTGAACTGAGTAGGAATGCTGGTTAACTGCCTCTTGTTCTTCATTTTTAAAAGGTACCCCAGAGAAGTCCTGTGAATTGTATGTAGATCACACACACACACACACACACACACACACACACACACACACACACACACACAAAGAGCTCTGGTATGTTGCCCTAGGTTTTCTTCTCCATCTGTGATTGTATTTTGTTTAAAACCTCTGATAGACTGTATAAGCGCTCATTGAATTTCATCTACCTGCTTCATCAATAACAATTACTTTAAAAATCAGTGTAAAAATGTCAAGTTGGTACTTTCTTAACCAAAATGGACAGTTTTAGTTTATGCATTCCCTCTGCTACAACCATCATTTGAATAGGAGAAGCAGAAAGTCCCTACTAGTTCATACAGCAGAAAATCCATACTATATTTAGGATCATAGGATCACACAACTTTTTGCTCTTTGATTCAGGATAAAACAGAATCACGAGTTCTTGCTATGTCAATTATCAGGACAATTCCCAGAAACCAGGTCACACAAATGAATTGTTGAGGGCAGCTACCCCTAGGCCAGGGATGGGCAATTATGGCAACTTTATGATCTGTGAAACTCAACTGTCAGAATTCCAGAAGCAGCCAGGAATTCTGGGAGTTGAAGTCTCCAGGTCATAAAGTCACTATGATTGACCATCCCTGTCCTAGACCAGCATTATTCCCATTAAGGAAAACAGGAATGCAAGCCTTAGCCCTATCTAAAGTAAACTGTACTTCAGATGCTACTCCGGAGTATTTAAAAGCCCATTCCCTTGCTATTGTGCAACAGATGCACAGTCCATAGATCGCCCAGCTATGAAACTACATTATCATTAAGGTTTGCAGAGGGAACCCTTGTGAGACCTCTCAGAACACAGAGTGTGTGTCACTGGAAATGTAGGAAAATATTTCTCTTTCTTACAAACAGGAATATCTTCCATGAAACTATCCTTTTTGGATGGGCCTTTTAGAATACTTATAGGCTGTGCTCCTGTAACAGGTTATAATAGGCTGGAGAAGCTGTAATTCAACCTTTTGTGATAACCAGGCCATATTGTTAAGATAGAGGTCAATAGTACAGGGCCACTAAGTGTCATATCAGCCATGGCTACCCCAAATAGCAAATGTGGGGCTCTCAAAATATTTTTTATAAAGGTTTTCAATGTTCTTAGGCATTAGTGTCATAAGGTGGTAATTTTTTTGGCAAAACTGCTGAAACATGTACTGTACATAGATTTTTTTAAGTGGTCCAAATATGATCACACAAAGTCATGGTTATAGACTTTTGCATTAAGCTACAATGCTATTTAGCTGTTTGGATATTGCATATATTCTGTCACACACACAGTTTTGTTTTACAACCAACTTTTACAACCAAATTTTCCGTGTTGTGCATATTTATATTTTATGCATTTGCATGTTTAATTTTTTTTAAGAATTAAAAAATCTTGTTAGTATTGCGTTAGTCTTCATGGCTCCCAGCAAAAAGGAAGTATATGAAATTGCTTACTGTGATAAAGTTATTACATGTGTATATATTTTTCCCCTACTCCTCCCCCCCAGTATATTTTGTGAGCAGGGATAGAAAACCTGATGTCCTCCAGCTGCTTGGAACTACAATTCTTGTAAGTATCAAGTAGCTTATCCTCCAAAACAGCTAGAAGGCCAGAAAGTTATTTTAAGAATAAGATCACATACATTTTGGTTAACTATTCAATCTCTTTCTTGGAACAGAGATTTGAGAAACTCAGCACCACATCAGACAATATTGCAGTGATTAGAGTACTGGATTAAGACTGAGAAGACTCAAGTACAAATTCCCATTCAGTCATACAGCCAACTTTCAGCCTAACCTAATTTGTAAGATTGTTATGAGGATAAAGCAAGAGGATCATGTACAGTGCTGTTTATTTGTCAGATGAAGGATGAGATATAAATAGCCCACAAAGAGCAATGGGCAAAATGGAAGTTCCCTTATCATGTCCAAAATAAGCAGTGAACAGAACCCCTATTCCAAAGAAGTCCAAAAAAAATAAAATACAAGTAATCTTCTTTCCCTGTTACCATTCCCACATCTATTAATAATATTTGTATTGATATCAGCAAAGAAATATTGGGAGAAAGAGATAATGAATGCTTGTGTTTCCAAAGTTTCGCTAGTATTTTTTAAACATCCAGTAAAGTGAATAGATACATATTATCCTCACAACAGCCTGAGAAATAAATTAGGCTAAGTAAGACTAATAGGCCAAGTATCATCCATTGTACTCTCTTTTAATGTGGAGGCTTGAATCTGGTGTCATCCATCCAGACATGACACTACAGCCACTACAGAATCTTTGCCTGCCGAAATCTGGATTATTTTCTTGGTTAAGTGATATATGAGCCCAGCTTGTTGTGGCTCATTCATTGAACAGTGACTAAATAGCTTAGCATGATGTATAAATTCAGCCACTGAGTTAGACCATTGGTTCACTTCGTGCCATTCTCTGAAGAACAACTGAGGCATAATGCTGCATCAGAGAACAGACATCCCACTTTTTATAGTGGCTAATCAGATTCCTGTATCTGCCAACTTTGTCTGATTGGCCATGATGGTCAAAGTTAGAATAAGAGCTGCTGCCCAAAAACCTACCCCAGGAAATCCTCCTTTTTAAGCTTGGCTGCCATGGTAGGAAGCAAAAGAAAGAATGCCAGAGCAAAGCAGATGCTCCTATTTACCTGAGCAGTGGAGAAAGTGCATAGGTGGATGAAAAAATAGGAGAAAATGCTAGCAGGTATGCCACGTTTCCCATGCATATGGATTGATTAATCCCATAGCAGCATCTTGCCTCCTACTCCCAACTCCTACTAGTTGGAGGTAGCCATAATATGTGGAAGGACCTGAAAGCATGATGCAATCTAGGGTCGGAACAATTGCTGAGCAGAAAAAACATAGGAAGGGACAGACAGTCACTGAAGTCAGCAAGGTCATTTACTGATCAAATTTTAAATAATTGACAAACAGGTTGTTATGCTTACCCCCAAAATGGTAAGTTGTAGGAAAATGAAGAATATAAATCTGTGATAATAGGCCAGAAAAATCAAGTTTTAACTACAATAACTCTTGCATAAATGCTAATAGGAATAAATTAGTAGTGGCACCTGGCAAGATAACCAAACCGGTAGAACAATCCGGGTCATATATTGGGCAGGTGTAGAATGTACAGTGGGCTCACACCTGTCAGCATATTCTTTTTCTTGCACAAGCAGTGCACCTGGCTTCTTACTCAAGGACACACACACACACACACAAAATACTACTTATATTTTGAAAAACATTGCTTCCTGAATCACTGAACAACTGCAAGCATCCAAAACACCCTTAATCCTTTATTCAGCCCTACTGGAACTAAATTTAATTTATTCCTGTACGATGAGTATGATCATGTATCTTTACTTATTGGTTGATATAAAGACTCCACCTGCCTTTTTCTTCAAAGATTTAAAAATATTATTATTGTTTGTTTGTTATTGTTCTCATCTGTTCAAGCTCAAGTTCTATGTTTTTCAGGTTTTAAAAAGTAAATAATTCTTAACATTCATGGACACATCCATCAGTTCTGTTTAAAAGGCAGTTTCAATGCTGAAGCAGGATTCACTCTTCTTATGTTTTCCCAGCGCACTCCAGCCATGCTTCATGGTCTACTAGCTACTTCTTTGTTAGTGGGAATTGGTGAAAAAAGAAAACCTTGCAGTACTTTTGAAGCTGGGGGGGAGGGAGGCATAGAACAAAAAAGTATGGGGAGGGGTGGGGAGGGAAGGGAAGGAAGAAGTATGGGTAACTGCAGGGTAAATTAGAAGGAGAATAGACAAGAAAACAGAAAAAAAAAGAATCCAAAGGTGTTAAACAGCAGAACAAAACAAGGAAGGACAAGGAAGTAAAAAGGCAAGGAAAAGTAAATAAGTACAAAGAGCCCAATAGGGGACAGGGTCATTGTAAGCCTAGTGGACAAAAAGAAATCGTGGTGGCAGGCAGACTAATAATTGCAGACAGAACTGGGAGGATGAATAGCATGAATACCGTCATCTCTGCCTTTTACTCATTTGTTCCCCATGACCTTGATGGCCCCTCCACCAACTGTGCAAAGCACTTGATGATGATGCTCTTGAATATCAGGTTGGCGAATGAAAAAAAATATAATCAGGCAAGATCAAATTCCGTGGGAAAAAGTTGACCCAACCTTCATTATGAAGACCTGGTCGGGGTGAAAGTGATGGGCTGAATCTGTTCAGCTCATCCTCCAGGATTTTCATTGCAAAAGTGATAAGGTAGGGGGATAAAGGTCCTATTCAGAAGATGTTTGTTTGACAGTTATTCTTATGGAACAGAAGAAATGAGACAGAATGAGATTCTGTTGCTGTGCTGCCCACCTTATTGCCCAACAGCTTTGCTATCTAAACTAGTGAGAGCAGAATCTGCTGGACTGGTAATTCTGGGAATTTTAACATCCACATAGAGGCTAAGCTCCCCCTTTCCATCTTAGTACTTCACAGTGACCATAGGCACTGTGGCGACAATTTAAAATACTACCTGAGCCCGCTCTTTACTTATTTTTTGCTCAGGACAGGAGGATGTCATTAAGCTGCAACAATATGTTTCTTTTTTATATCTAGACTGTATTGTTTAGGATTACTTTGAACTTTTGGAAAATTACAGTTGGATGAGACTCACTCTTCTTGCTTTCCCACTCCTTGCCCAGAGCATAGCAAAACAACCCCCCCCCACACACACATACACAAATCTTTACACTGCAATATAAGCACATTGGACTGAAGCTACAGATTTTGCTTTCATAAAACTGAACCATCACTTGTTTCTTGTGCAGAGTTTCCATGGACCTTCACTGTAACATAGGAATAAAGGAGCAACTGGTTCCCTTTACTATGGTCCTTATAACATTAAAGCACGGGACCGCCTTCTGCCACATACTTCTCTACGACCGGTGAGAGCGCACAGGGTCGGCCTCCTCCGGGTCCCGTCAGCGAAACAATGTCGTCTGGCGGGCCCTAGGGGGAGGGCTTTCTCTGTTGTGGCGCCCGCCCTCTGGAACCAACTGCCTCCTGAAGTCCGCGTTTCTCCAACTCTCCCGGCCTTCCGGAAAAACCTAAAGACTCATCTTTGCCGGCAAGCCTGGGGATGATTGTGGTTGATTGTTGCATTGAATGTGTGTTTTTTTAATTGGTTTTTAGATATCTTGTTTGGTTTTTTTTAATATTGTAATTTTCTGTTATATATATGTTGTTAGCCACTCCGAGTCCCCGGAGAGGAGCGGCATACAAACCCAAATAAATAAATAAATAAATAAATAAATAAATAAATAAATAAATAAATAGTGGAGAAAAGGAAGGAAGGAAGGGAAGGAGGGAAGGAAGGAAAGGGTTTGCATTAGTGTCAAAGGAGATAACCTGAGAAGAGATTGTGAAGGTATCCTTGTGCGCAAATATCTGAGAAAGTAAAGGAGAAGAAGAAACTAGTGGAGAACAATCCTTAAATGAAAATGTAGGCATTTAGAGGGCCACCTGTAGAAGACTATTTATAGATCAGGAGGAAGGGCCAGGAGCAGAGAATGGCAAGTCATTGCAGTCAAGGCCTGCAATGGCTGCAGTTCAGAGGGAGCACCATCCTGGCCTCATTGCCAAACAGGAATTGCTAAAGTCAGCTTTACGAATAGACAGGAGCAGGAGAGGAACAAAAAAAGCTGTTTAGCCTGCCGTGCAGAATTCCCCATAGAAGGTAGCAGATTAATGGGACAGAAGCTAAAAACAACAACAACCCTGCAGTCTACATTAATCTGCAATTAATGTAGCAATGTGAGTTTCTTGAGTTAATCAAGATGTCATCATGGCTGCAGAGTGAGTTCAACCATAGGATCCTATTGTGGGCAGAGTTCGGTTTCTCTTTTGACGTATTGAACCCTTGACAGAGAGAGAGAGACAGACCGACCGACCAACCACAATGGGGAAGAAATGCAAAGTTAAACTGGCGCCCCAGTATCATTCTCCCTTTGAATCCCACTTAACTGTGTTGGATTTTATATTTGTTTCATGACATTTTTGTTAGTTTATTAGTATGCAATAAAAGCTTAAACTGAGATTGGAGTGGTGGCAGCGTGCTGTATATTTTGAAGAAAATGTACAGCATTTTTTTTATTTGCTACTTACAGCGTAAGCAATTTTATGCTTATTTCAAGTCTTCTAATTCCCTTTGTTCGTGCCATTCTATTAATATCCTGCATTCTTATGAAAAATCATTTCATTCAAGGCATTTGTAATTATTTTTTTTCACCTGAAATATAGCCAGGGTGAACTCATTTGTAAACAGCCCTTTTGCAGTATGTATTTCTTTGTTTAAGAAAGAGGTGTCATATGCAAAAGCTTTTGAACTTGAGATATTTTTTTTTAATTTAGCTAACACATTGCTACTTTCAACTATTCACAGATCATGAAATAAATTACATATAACTTTTAGTGCCCTCCAGATGCATCTAAACTGAAATTATAATCACTGCCAGCCAACAGTATTTGATAGGTGATGGGATTTGTAATCCACTCATTTGAATACTGGCAAATTAACAAAAGGCAATATATAGGCATTTATAGATTTATAAATTTCAGTAAGGCATTTGACAAATTAGACCACAACCTACTTCTTGGTAAGCTAGAAAAATGTGAGATAGACAGCATCACCACCAGATGGGTTTGTAACTGGCTGACAAACCACACTCAGTATATAGTCCTCAATGGAACTGCATCTATATGGAGGGAAGTAAGCAGTGGGATGCCCCAATGTTCCATTTTAGACCCAGTACTCTTAAATGTGAGCCAGAAGTGTTCTGCAGCCTCCAAAAAAGCCCATGCAATCCTATGCTGCATTAAGAGAGGAATAGAATCAAGATCTTGTGTAGTGTTAGTACCATTTACATGAAGTGTTATAAGGCCTTGGTAAGACCACACTTGAAATACTCCAGTTTTGGTCACCGTGATATAAAAAAAGATGTTGAGACTCTGGAAAGAGTGCAGAGAAGAGCAATTAAGATGATTAGGGGTCTGGAGGCTAAAACATATAAAGAACAGTTGCAGGAATCGGGTGTGTCTAGTCCAGTGAAAAGGACTAGGGGTGACAATATTTGAGGAGCTGCCACAAAGAAGAGGGAGGTCAATTTATTTTCCAAACACCAGAAGGCAAGACAAAAAGCAATGGATAGAAACTAACCAAGGAGAGAAGCAACTTAGAACTAAGGAGAAATTTCTTGACAGTGAGAATAATTAATCATTGGAATGAGTTGCCTTCAGAAATTGTGGGTGCTCCATCATTGGAGGCTTTTAAGAAGAGACTGGATAGCCATTTGTCTGAAATGGTATAGCGTCTCCTGCTTGAGTACGGCGTTGGACTAGATGACCTCCAAGGTTCCTTCTAACTCTGATGATGATGATGACATGAAAGTTTACAAGATGGAGGTTTTACTGGTCACGAAGGCACAATCGTTGTCTTGAAAATGTAACGGTCTTCAGATCTAGGGAGAAAGACTGGTTACTCTGAATGTCTCAGTGCTGTTAGATCTGATGAATACAAAGATGCTAAGTGTCATAGCCTGACATTGCACATTGCATGGAACATTACTAATAATAAATGTAATGTTTCCTACAATATTATTTTTGTAGTTTGAGTCTATTTTTCTTTCACAGTGATATGCTGCATAGAAGCCCTCTTAAATGATATACTGTGAATTAAACCATTGTTAAAATGATTTTAGAAAATTGGAATGGTAGAAGATAAATCCAGCTATTATATCTATTACTGTTATTCCTTCTCCTTCTCCTCTTTATATGTGTGTTCTAAGCTGATGATAAGGATGATGGGGAAAGTCAGTGGTTCCAATTCTTATTTGCTCAGCATCCAATGTTGGCAGTAGTCTGACACTTTTGCAGATCCATAATGTGAGGAGCTGCAGCACAAATAATAACACTATTATTCGTTTTTAGAGACATAAATAGCCTTGGTTCTTTTTTAACTGTATCTCTCTCCAGCACTCTTGTCTGCATTGCTTTCAGTTTGGCTGGCTTGATCATTGTAAAGAAGCAGTCAACACTTCTACAAAATATGTCAGATGCCTTTATGATAGTAGGTGGCTCTCGCTCTCTATCTCAGCTTATCTTTAACATTCTCCAAGGTAAAAACAAAAGGACCATTCAACATTTTTTATTTTCTAAAAATGCCTTTGAGACTTATATGAGGGACAGAAGGCATTCTTATAAAGAATATGTTGAAGGTAAATGCTTTTCAGCATTTCATCTGATCTTCATTTTGTGTTTTAATCAGATGGAATCTGAAGCTCGGCAGAGGTCAAGGGAAGTACCTACCCAGATGCTTATACGGAGTTCCACTGTCTGGAAGTCATACCATGTGGTTTTAGGCAAACATCTTCCCATTGTAACATAAGGAGCCCATGAATTGAACCCAAGGACTTTCTGCATGGAAACTGTGTGCGTTCTACAATTTAGTGATTTCCACTCTCAAGTGAAGTCCATTTAAAAAAAAATGTATTTCAGATTTGTCTTTTTATGATAGGCCTGGGAGGCAATGATACTGGGATGGGGAGGGGTAAAAGAGGCAGAAGATGAAACAAATGAATTGGTTGTTGCTTAACTTCAGGGGTTTTTTTTTTTTGGTTGCGCTCTTTTTTCCTTCCTTTCAATATACATTGAAGCATATTTCATGAGTACAGATTTGGTTCACTTCACCAATCGTGTAGCAGTAATTCAGTGTGGAGACATGACAAGTCAACCTACAGCTTTGTGCTTGATGGAGGGGCCTGGGTTGCTGAACAAATGTATGCCATTGCACGCAGTGCAATGTACGCCAGCTCTTAGGAGACAGAGGGTGGATCAGATTGCACAGAGGCATGATGTGCACCTGAGAGGTTTGCTCTGAGGTGGGCTATGCAAAAGGGTGCCACATGCTCCAGGTGCTGCCTTTTCTTTAAGGTTTCCAAGAATTAATTTTGTTTGGTAGAGCTCTAACACACTGCCTTGCTAGTCCTGCAGATTCTGAAAACTGCCTCCATAGGGAGGGGTGGGGGTGGGGAGAGAGAGAGAGAGAGAGAGAGAGAGAGAGAGAGAGAGAGAGAGAGAGAGAGAGAGAGAGAGAGAGAGAGAGAGAGAGAGAGAGAGAGAGAGAGAGAGAGAGAGAGAGAGAGAACTCATGCACAGCAGCCTCTATTTCTTTTTAATTAAACTCTTCAATCAAGGCCCCCCCTCCTTTCTCCAGTCTCCCAAGGCTCTTCCATTAGGGTTTCCCTCCTCGTCTCACTAATGGCCTTGCAGACCCTTCCCTGCTCAAACGCTCCCTCCCTGCCCCTCTGGGCTTTGCCACTCTCTCTCCCCCAGCTGTACTTCCCAGCCCACTCTGTTCCAAGCATGATTTACGAGAAGGCCACGCCAATTCCCGTCTGGCAGGAGAGTCGGGTACCACGTTGGCTGTGAGAATGGCGCCGGGGCCAGGCTCAAGGGTGCAGAGGGTGCAACTTCCCAGAAAGGAGGTCACACGGGGCAGTTGGTGGGATATAGCAGCAGCAAGTGGAAGCTCTGCAGGAGCAGAAAAGCCAGACAGTGGCATCAGACCCCAGAGTCTCTTCAAATTCCTGCCCATCAGTCTGGGATAAGCAGAGAAGGGGAATCCTGCAGACCCAGAAAAGGACGAGTCACAGCATAAAAGTTCAGTGCGGCTGCTGTTTGAAATCCCATGAGCAAGGCAGCCAGAGCAATGCCCCAAGGTGTTCACTCAAGTTGCCACAGGGTTTTTTTTTCTTCTTTTACTCCAGCTATGGATATGCTTTGTGGCTTTAATCTAGGAGAACCTTACTCTGAAAAGCCTTCTCTCCCATCCTCTTCATACACAAGCATATAATGGGAAGAAATGCTTTCTATGTTTCTGCAAGACACAGGAGCCCTGCCAAGATTTTTCCCCCTTTAGTTGGCAATTCCAACTAGATTTCTTCTTACTGCCTGGAAGAAAACATTGATTGAATTGCCATTGCCCATGTAAGAACAAATTAGGGCACAAATTAGGGCAGTCATCCCCAGAATTAAGTACTTCTGATGGGAGGTGATGGGAGTTGTAATCCATCACATATGAAGATGTTACCAAGATGTTGCCAAGGAAAGTTTTACTTCTTTGTCAGGATAATTTGAAGTATCTTCCTTCCTTCCTTCCTTCCTTCCTTCCTTCCTTCCTTCCTTCCTTCCTTCCTTCCTTCCTTCCTTCCTTCCTTCCTTCCTTCCTTCCTTCCCTCCTTCCTTCCCTCCCTCCTTCCTTCCTTCCTTCCTTCCTTCCTTCCTTCCTTCCTTCCTTCCTTCCTTCCTTCCTTCCTTCCTTCCCTTAACTTCCTTCCACCATCTATCTCAATACAATTGGCTCTGGCTTGCAATACAGTTGGTTGTTTAACTGCAGACAACATTAAAAAAAATGAAGCGAAGAACCAAGATGCTTGAAAGCAGTTTCTGGTAATTACTTTTTATACCGGTTAATATCTCTAGCAATATTAAGCATTCAATATCCGTACTCTTTAAAAACAAATATAAGAAGGCTTTACACTTTTGACATACATTCCTAATACCTACGTCCAATTCACGGCTTATTACAAAAGTCATTTTGTATAGGTAGACCCGTAAGGTAGCCCACGTAGAGACACGCTAGAAGAATATTTGCAAAAGGAGCTGAAAACACAGGATAAGCTGCTTCTTTTGTTTACTCAAATGGGGGAGGGGAGCTTTTCTTAATGTTACTGCAGTTTTTTTATGAGAAAAAAGCATGAGAGCTTTCCTTGAAGCCTAGTGTTGACCCTGTACTCTTAAGCTACTCATAAGTCCATCATAAATAGGGCAGAGTGCAGGAAAGGCACCCAGTTTTTCAGCACAGCTATTTTTTTTATTTTATTTTTTCTCAGCATAGCTATTTAATGCCCTCCAGAAGCACTTTATTTTAAAGCAGCCTTCCTCACCTGGTCCCCTCCAGATGTTTTGAGTTACATCTCTCATCACTTTCCCCCCTCGGTGCTTTGAGAAAGGCTGACGATAGTGTCACCAGAAGCCAAATACTCAAGAAGGTGTCATGTTCAGATCTCCATTATCCTGGAGAACATAAATTAGACACCACAGATATTCACATTTCTTTTGCTTCACACTGTAAATGCATTCCACATCTATACAAATGCAGTCAATCACAGGAAGAAAAGCAAGTTGCCTTTATGAGAGATGCGATCACGCGGTTCTCCGCTCTGCATGAGGAAGACTTGGGGTATTCACAATAATTCCTTAATATTCCTTGGTTATTCTTCCCCTGCTTTTGAAACTATCCAGCTGTACAGTTGTTCCACTATCCATTCATGAATTCTTTGTTATTAAACTGAGCAAAGTAGGGCTCTGCCATGGTAATTATGGACAGCCCCCAGGATTCATGATCGAATTCATGAAACTGATGAATACACATGAGATATCACTAATTTTCTTCCTGGTGTATTTTACAGGGTCATTGTCGAGAGAATTATGTACCTCCAAAGGGAGAACCTCCCAATCTATGGAATACATGCAGCCCCCAGAGAACTCCTAAATTGCACCACCAAAGTGTTTCACTTCAAGGTAACAGAACAAGGGGGGGGGAAAACACGTGACCGAAGCCTCAAAGAGCCATTGTCAGTCAGAGTGGCAATATAATAGCTGGGCTTGGTGTACAGCAGTTCCATATTTTTAGAGCCTTTCAAACAGGGAGTGTGAAAAATATAACGGCTCTAACTAGGTTTGCAAGGAAGTATAGCGAAACGCTGCAAACTGATCAGGTTCCCCCCCCCACACACCCCACGTAAGCCACAGAGACACCCAGGGAGCTGCTCTGCAATACCGTATTTGCTGAACGAGGATCGTGGTGCCCTGAACCAGACCACCTGATTGATTCCCCCAAATGAGAAGTCTCTGGTTATGTCCCGAGGGACGCTTGTATCTGGTAAGCACTTCTGAAAATGCCAGCTTCTCCCCGTGAAGAACGAGTGTTTCATCTTTCCTCTTGGTGGAGGATGGCTTCTGGCAGGTGCCCTCCCTCCCTCCCTCCCCCCCCCACACTGACACAGGCGATAGATGAGTGCTGTTCCTGCTTTCTCATTCAGAAGGGCTCCCACAACCGGGGCTACCCCTGATGGCTGATGCCCAGGATTTCTCTCCAGAGATGCAATCCTGCTTTTTGCATTAATAATTTACAGTGTGTTGTTCAGCCAATAATGGCCTTTCCTTGTGATTAGCTTGCTTAATGGGCTAAAATTGGCAAGAGAACAATGGGGCTTTAATCTTCTTAGGGAGGAGGGAGGGGGGAAATAAGAGGAGGAATGCATTTCCTAGATCTTCTGCACTTGTGGAATATCACACGCTTTCTGTGTTTGGAAAGGGGAGGGGAGAGACCCGGCTTGCAGGTGCTGCAGAGGCTGCATCTTTGAATGCATCGATCCTGCTTCTGTGCTGTCATTCTTGGTTCCCCAGCTGTATGGAGAGAGAGAGAGAGAGAGAGAGAGAGAGAGAGAGAGAGAGAGAGAGAGAGAGAGAGAGAGAGAGAGAGAGAGAGAGAGAGAGAGAGATGAAGAAAAAAAATCTTACAATAAAAATCTTACAATAATCTTTTCTGAGCAAGAGCCTAGAGCACCAAGAATTTTGGCCACAATTCACATCTGGTTTCTATCGTGCTCACTGGCCTGTGATTACCTTAAAACTGCAGCACATATTGCTCATATTGTTCCCTTCTTAGCAGATCCAAGATAGCTCTAGAATGGTGTACATATAGGTGCTAGCTACTAAGTGATGATTGAAAGCCAGGTCTCTTTTTGCACAGGATTTCTTACAGAATAGTAAGCCTATTGGCTGTTGTGGGTGTAGCAAGGGCCATAAAGATGGTGGCTTATATAAAATGATACTGTATTATTCGGTAGTGCCAAATCAGTTTTCCACAATGTGGTACCCTCCAGTTGCGTATGTACCTTCTAGAATTCCAGAACCAAATTGGGACTAGGCAATCTAGAAGCTATCATCCAATACATCTCTAGGGTACTTTGAGATAAACTCATCTAGCACTAGCACCAGCACTGAGACTTATATACCGCTCCGTAGTGCTTCACAGCATTTTCTAAGCGGTTTACAGAGTCACCATAATGCCCCCAACAATCTGGGTCCTCATTTTACCAACCTTGGAAAGATGGGAGAATGAGTCAACCTTGAGCTGGTCAGGAATGAACTGCTGTCAGTCAGCAGAGTTAGCATGCAATACTGCATTCGAATCACTAAGCCATCAGGGTTCATCTATCTTGCTGGCAGCAAGTCTGCAAGCTTTTCAACAGGAGCCTCTCCAGCTTGCATACCCTGCAATTATATAGATTGTAGTTCCCAGAATTCTGAATGATGGTTTTACTGGATGGGAGCTGAACTTCGCACAAGTAGAAGGCACATAGGCTGGGGAAGGTTAAAGTAAGAAACGTTGGGGATTCAGGCTGGACCTTTTTGCACTTAAAGCCTGGATTCTACCAAGGAACCCCAGATCCTCCCACAAGATCTTGTCTGCTGAAGGTTTCTTACTGCTTTAACCTCTGCTCAACAGACATGGAAAACTAAAACGAAGAAGGAAAGCAAAAAAAAAAAAAATTCTTTAGTAAAAAAAATACCATTTTTTACTAAAGAATAAAATTTTGTAGCAATCTAAGGTGGCTATTTGGACTTGGGGCAACATCATTCAGGGATATTGTTTTGAAGGAGCAATATTTGTTCTCTCCAGTCTACTAAGTTGAGTATGGCTTTACTTCTCCCAGTGGTATGTTTGAAATGCTGAATAAGGTTCCTGACCTGCCTTTCACAGGCTTCATGTTTTGGGCTCTACCCCACAGACTCCTTGGCTTTGCTTAAGTCTCATTTTAGTTTTTCCTCTTTGCTTGGTTTTCCCATTGGCACTAGCTTCCTGGCTTCTGGCCAATTCTCTGCATGATATCCAACAAATTCCAGAACCCTAACCCTAACCCTCAATCATCTCAAAAGTCCCAGGTGAGGTCCCATTTAATCTTGCTAAACTCTGCTTTGCTTTCTAAGTTGGGATGGGAGAGAGAAACCAGGATGAAGCCAGCAATATGAGAAACTCCCTTATTCTGGGTTGGTAAACTCACATCTTTTTTTTTTTTTGTCTTGCAATTCTCTCATCCCACATACACTGGCCAATGATTTTTATTCCATCTCCAACCCAGAATGGAAGCATAGCTTCATGCATATTTACCAGGGTTTAAATCCCACTGGATTCAGGAGAACTTACTTCTAAGTAAACCTACCTAGGACTGAGCAAAAAATCATTCTTCTTTGCTTCTCTTCTTTACTTCTTTACTTCTCTCTCTTAAGGCTTCTCTCCATTTTTGAACTGCACATCCTAAATCCCAAATCATGAAGATGAATCAGTTCTACCTAGTGACAAATAATTTTACTGCCCTAGATTCTGCTTTAATGCAGCTGTGGGAAAAGAAGTGAAGCAATGATATGATTGTCTCTCAAAACTCTGTTCTATCAAAAGTGCCATGAGTCAAAAAATCACTATATTTGCACAAAAACCTCTATTATACCTTTGTACTGTAGCTACATTCTTATGAAAAAAAAACCCACAAACATTTAGAACAGAAAGTAATTCTGATGTGGGCAGATTCTGCTTAATACTCGCCACATTTGAAGGTCCTCAAGGTTCATTTGGGACTCTTTTTATTCTGGATATACTCATGATATATTATGCAACTGTTGAAAGTATTGCAAAGGTCATTGAAAAATGCCTCTGATTCAGGACTCAGAGAATTTTGTAGTGTTTAAGACAAAAGCATCATTTAGTGCTTCTGCAATGCTTGGCAAGTGCAATGGAGTTCTACAGAGGAAATTATGGGAAAACTTATAGTGTTAGATGCGCATATCTAGCAGTAAAATACGGAACAGATTTTACTTTGATCCATATGATTTTCTGGTGCATTTCAATTACTATCCTGAAATAATATAACACTTCCCCCTCCAAAAAAAAGCCTTTTCAGAGAAGACATTACACTTTTAATGACAGTCAGAAATGTTTTTTTAACATTCCAATATCAGTAGCTAAGCACGCTTCCCACATTTGAAATCCATTTGGGATGGTTTTAAAGTCTATCTCATATCTCACCGTGGCGATGATAATGAGCCATAAAGCAATAGGTACAGAGAAGAAACATCCAAATCTGAGAAATAGATAGCAAAGATTTAATGTATAAAGTACGAAGGAAGGCAAACATATGTGTCCCAGGATATCCAAGAATGTTCCAGTAGAGAGAAGTTCCCGGATGATATACTCCAGCAAGAGTCCAAAAGTTCAGAAGACTAAAACTCTGGTTCCAGTGACTGACCCAGATTGGATCCTGCAGTGTATAAATTATACATTCTGTTATTTCAGTACAACTATTTCTCAGTTTGAAAAGTTTAATATGTTGCTTTGACATGAGGAAATTGATCCTTTCATAAATACAATATGTGTTGATCAAATATGTGTCTGATCAAACCACAGACATGAGAGGTACATACTTTCTACTGGTATCACCAAGGAAGACTTTCAGAAGTTGAATCAAGACTTGTTCATGGTTGTTGTCTTTTTCCTTGCTTACTCCATCTCAGCTATTCCAAAACTGGAACCTGACGGACCATCTGAAATGGTCTTGTCCAATGTGAAGTGTGGAAGCTTTAGCGGAATTTACTCTGCCGTATATATCTAGCGTGTGATTTTTGAAGGTTGCAGTATAACCTCTTGGCCATTTGATGGTTGTAATGCCATGGGAATTGGTGGGCCTGAATTATTTTGGCTTATCTTTTGTCAAGTTGAGTGTAATCAGTGGGGAGGGAGGGGTACAAAGGCCATTTCCATCTTCATATTTTACTTCTTGAAAACTTGAAAAAAAAAACAGCCCAGAGTCATGGCGTCAAATATGAAAAGTTAAAATTTTAATAGCAAATGTATGGTTGAATTTAGTCGAATTTCATTGGGGAAGGGGATAGTATAAGTAGGAACTGGAACAATTTGCCATCTAAAGTTCTACTCCCATTCTCACCTTTGTTTTTACAACAAACATTGGAGGAGGGGGTTGTTTGTGAACTAATTCCACCAATAGAAATCAGTCACTTTACAGCCAGATTTTGGCTGTATGAACTTGGGAGGCTGTTGGCTGCAAATTAGATGCTGTAGAATAACAGCCATCCTGTGAATCAGACATTGCCCATTTATGAGGATTGATGTGGGGTTTTATCTAAAAGATACATAAAGGACCATGTTAGAAATGTGTTGGACATTTTGGACTATTTGGATCAATGTAATAAAAAACAACCTACATCGATTTTCTTAGATGGAGAGAAGACCTTTGACAGTTTGAACTGTGCTTTGCTGTTTTGAAAGGTATGAATTTTGGACGGAATTTTATAAAAAAGGTAACATCATTTTATACTTCCCAGAAAGCACAAATAACTGTTAATGGTGACCTAACAAAACCAAGGAACAAGACAGAGATGGCCACCATCTCCTCTCTTGTTTATTTTGGTTCTTGAAATATTATTTTGCTTGATGGGATAGAGATATAAGACAAGATTAGAGAATATATAGACATAGAGATACAAAATGAGAGAGCTGTGAGAATAAAGGTTACAAGTTAAGGGCTTTTGCAGATGACTTGATGTTGGTTCTGAAAGAGCCTGTAAAAGTAACTGAAATATTAATGGACAAATTAAAAGAATGTGGTACATTAGCGGGTTTTAAGATTAATAAACAAAAGAAAAAGATGTTAACAAAGCAGGAAGATAGAAAATCAAACAGAATTGATGAATACAATGGATTTTAAGATTGAAAAGAAGATAAAGTACCCAGGTATGACTATGACAAATATAAATTGTATGTTATTTCAACATAACTATGTTAAAAAATGGAATGAAATTTAAAAAGATCTGTTAAGATGGGAGATCTGTCATTGCTGGGGAAAATTTATGCGATAAAAATGAATGTTTAGCCTAGAACGATGTTTTTCTTTCAGACAATACCTGTTTTGAGAACTGATGCACCATTTAAACAGAAAGATTTGTGTGGCAGGGGAAAAACCATAAGTTATAAATTTTAAAAAAATCATGAATGTTTGTTTTTATACATGATAAGCGCAGCAAGATTATTGTATACACAAAGATGGAAAGAGTTGACATTATCCACAATGGAGGACTGGTTGTTAAAGGTTTGGTATTTGCTAAGATGTCTAAATTGACTTCTTTGATCAGAGAAAAGACAATACCTTCATTTACTGCTGACTGGAAACCCGTTGTAAACTTTCTGTGTGAAACAGAAAACAATGAACTTACAATTTATGGTTTTGATCATTATATACAATAGATTATAGAAAAAGAGTTATGCTGTAACCATAGAGTAAGAGGTAAATTTATAATTGTATTTGTAACTACTGTACAGAAGATCAACAGCTGTTTCTTTGTATCTCTTTTCTTTTAGTTTTTCCTTTCTTGCACTTTTAGCTTGCTCTTTTATTTCTTTCTTCTTTTCACTTTACATTAGTTTGTATTAGTTTTTAATCTTGTTTTTTTTTAAAAAAATCTTTAATAAATGTATAAAAATACAGGGAAAATGCTATTTGCTGACCTAGTTCTGAAAGCAGTAGTTGGGTATATCCTTTAAGGGGGAAGAATCTCTGGTTCTCTTTGACAAGGACTCTGGAAACAATTTCCTGATGCATTTTATCCCTTAGGAGACAGAAATATTTCTGTATGGAGTTCAAGGGGTACCAAAAATTCACAGATTTACCTGCCATGTGCTTAGCAAAACTAAGGATTGATTTGTTTTGGCATCAACTGTCCAAACAGCAAGTACTAGTTATTGGGTAATCACTAGTTTCCAGCACTTGCACATTTTCTGAAATATGTGTTCTTCATCCAATACAGCAATGTTTTCAGTTAAGGTATTTTCAAGCTTGGTTAGAAAAAAATACAACTGAGGTCAGATTGTCCTTAGGGAAGGCAGCAAAAGGACATTCTGCAGCTGGAGCAATTGCACAATACACAGGTATTCATCTCTTTGCTGCAATAACATCCCAAATCAATATATTCAAGAAATAACGGTACTGAATAATCACCAGACACCAATCTAATCACCAGAGCAAATTTTACAACATACAGAAACTTGCAGGCAAAGAAAGAAGCTTCTTAAGAGTTAGGGTGGCTGTTTGGTTTAGATCCAGCCAGCTCACTCGTTTTTAATTTCAGGTTAGGGAAAGAAAATCTCCTCAGCCCTAAACGCAGCTTCAGCCCAGTTAGCTCTCTCATTATTTGCAGATCTTTCTTGTTTTGAGTTTTGGGAAAACTGCTTTCCCTGGGCCAGACACATGGCTTCAGACCCAGTTACAGTTAGTCCTCAACATACAACCACAATGGAGCCCAAATTTTCTGTTGCTAAGCCAGACATTTGTTAAATGAACTTTGACCTTCCTTGCCACAGTTGTTAAGTGAATCACTGCAGCTGTTAAGTTAGTAACACGGTTGTTAAGCGAATCTGGCTTCCCCAAATGCTGACTTTGCCTGTCAGAAGGTTGCAAAAGGTGATCATATGACCCAGGGACACGGCAACCATCATAAATACATGCCAGTTGCCAAGCCTCTGAATTCTGATCACGTGACCATGGAGACGCTGCAACAGTCGTGTGAAAAACCATCGTAAGTCACTTTTTTCAGTGCCATTGTAACTTTGAATGGTCACTAAATGAACTGCTGTAAGTAGAGGATTACTTGTAATAAAGTTTTTTTTCTTAAAAATCAGTCTTTCTAGGGATGAAGGAACATAATGCATATAGAGAGGAAGACAGAGAAAATTGTGAACAATTTGTTGCTTTCTCACTCCGATACTGTGTTTCCCTGAAAGTAAGGCCTACCCCGAAAATAAGCCCTAGCTTGATTTTTTTTTGTGTGGGGGGGTGGGCCTAATGTAATCCCTACCCCAAAAATAAGCCCTAGTTTTGGGGCGAGGCACACACCTAAAAATCAAGCTAGGGCAGGTGTGGGGAGCTGGCCCACATGCCCCCACCCACTTATCTGGCAGCCAGCCCTCTCCTCACCAACCCACTTCTTCTGCAGCGTCTTCTGCAGCCAGGCCTGCATTTCTCAGTCACAGGCCTTTCCAGAAGGCCTCTGCAGCCGAGAACCGAGCTCTGGATTGAATCCATAGCTCGCTACTCAGCTGCAGAGGCCTTCTGGGAAGGCCTGACTAAAAAATGCAGGCCAGAATGCAGCTGCAGAATGCAGCTGCTCCTTTGGTCAGAAGAAGTGGATCGGCTGGGTGAGGCTGTCGATGTTGGAAGTGAATATAAAAGACACCCCCCTCAAAAAAAAAATAAGATCTGGTGCCTCTTTTGGAGGTAAAATAAATAAATAAATAAGACTCAGTCTTATTTTCGGGAAAACAAGGGTATGTTGACCAAGATGGAAGGAATGATCATCAGGAGGATCCTGATTGACTCTCCAGCACATCTTCTCCGACTTTTACCATGCAACCTTTGATTGCCAGATCACTCCTGCTGGAATCATGGCGACCAAAAGGACAGAAATGCCAGGAAGGCAGGAAAGGAACATAGTCTGTTGTTCTGCATCGCCGGTCCAACAATTGCTTCATCACTGGAGATGAAAATAAATGGGCCTTTTCTATTGCTGAAGGAAACCCAAGAGGCAGGGAGGGAAGAGCGAGAATAAAATAATGAAAACTTATACAGCCGATTACACAAACGAATGCCAACTGGAACCATGACATGGCATGAATATTTTAAAAGTACATATTTAGGAAAGGTTATTTGTTTTATAATTTTTCCCTCTGATATTTTAAATGAGTAAAACATACCATTCAAACTGTAGATTCGTCTTATTCCAATGGGGTGACCATTCACTATAAAAAAAAAAGGCTGAATATATCTAAGTTACATTTTGATATTAGACTGCTTTTTTTAAAAACAAGATGAGGAAAAACACTTAACCAGGTTTTCAGGGAGAGTCTCCCTGAAAGGTTCCCTGGAGAAATGAATATTAAAATCGGCAAGCAGCGGTACAGTTGTATGAGAAGAACATTTCTTCTGTGTTGATGAATTTATTGAAGTCTGCCCTCAATTCTGCCTTAAAACTTGTGCTGTTTGCATGAACACCCACCCTTTCTCCACTTTTAGGATCAAAAAACACATTTGGGATTTTGAGAGGATCACTATGGATACCATCAAGGCACCGTGGGCACGGATACCCATTTCACAGAACGGCTGCCATTGTATAAAGCCAGTAACAAAGGCTAAGGAGCCCAAGGAAAGTGTCAGCTGCTACCTTATGCTTGCTTGTACTTCGCTACTATAATAATAATAATAATAATAATAATAATAATAATAATAATAATAATAATAATAATAATAATAATAATAATAATAATAAAGTTGGAAGGGACCTTGGAGGTCATCTAGTCCAGGGCTTTTCAACCTTTTCACCCATTGTACCACTTTTAGGATATGGCAACATCCGAGTACCACCAGTCGCCTAGCAAGGTGATGACCAAAAAAAAAAAAAAAAGGAAAAAAGTGATGAAGTACAGGTAGTCCTCGACTTACAACAGTTCGCTTAGTGACTGTTCGAAGTTACAATGGCACTGAAAAAAGTGCCCCCCAAGCCACAGCCGAGCAAGACACCTGCCTGCCCGCCCGGCGGCGCTCTTAAGAACATAAGAACATAAGAAGAGCCATGCTGAATCAGGCCAAAGCCCATCGAGTCCAGCATTCTGTGTCACACAGTGGCCCACCAATTGTACATGGGGATCTTGAGCAGAAAGAGAAGGCAAAACCCTCCCTTTCCCTTGACCCCCAACAAATGGTACTCAAGGGAATCCTGCCTGCCTCAACTAACATAGAGGCGGCACATGGACATCCGTTTTAATAACCAAAACCTCTTCCTCCTGTCGAGGTTTTCATTATTGTGAGCATTTCTTTTTGAGGATTGGCAGGGTGGGGGGGTGTTTGGTTTTTATTTCCCCCATCTGCTGGGTGGTTGCAGCAGGTTTTGGTCACTTCACATGATCCTGGGACACTGTGACCATCATAAATATGAATCAGTTGCCAAGCGTCTGAATGTAAATCACAAGACCCTGGAGATGCTGCAACATTCCAGGTGATCGGTGCGTCTTCTGGGTTCAGAAACACCAGGATCAGCGCCGGGCTCCAGCTGGAGCCTGGCACTGATCCTGGTGCTTCCGCTGAGCCCTGACAGCTCTGCAGCTCCAGCCATCTCTGGCTCAGGCTTGTGCGGTGCTGCCACCGGTTCAGCTCATTCCCCTCCCCCGCTACTTTTCTAGGGTGGTCGCGTACCACCTGCCAGGTGCCAATGTACCACAGATGGTACCCGTACCACTGGTTGAAAAGCCCTGATCTAGTCCAACCCCCTGCTCAGGCAGGAAACCCTATACCATTTCAGACAAATGGCTGTCCAGTCTCTTCTTAAAAACTTCCAGTGTTGGAGCATTCACTGCTTCTGGAGGCAGGTTGTTCCACTGGTTAATTGTTCTAACTGTCAGGAAGTTTCTCCTTAGTTCTAGGTTGCTTCTCTCCTTGATTAGTTTCCATCCGTTGCTTCTTGTCCTGCCTTCAGGCGCCTTGGAAAATAGCTTGACTCCCTCTTCTTTGTGGCAGCCCCTGACAGTCTGCCATGAACTCTGTGGAGGGCGGATGGGAGGGTGGATGCTTGGTGGGAAATGAAAGTGACTGCTGTATCTCCCTGAATCACTGCTTCAAGGTCACCCAGCTGGGAGAAGGCACCTCCATACCAACCTATGCTTGAAGTGATAGTTCTCAAAATATCTTGCTTGATTGGTCATGGGGTGTGTGTATCAGTGATGGGAGACAGTTAAAGGAGGGAAAAGTTGAACTTTGGGATTTGGGCGAGCAATTCTCAATTCTGGCTATGCTTGATCACAAATAAACTTGACTTCTAATAAAACTATTCCATTCCCCAGAAATGGAGCCAAGGATTGTTTCTACATAGAGGTTTAAGGAGTGGCGGGTCTGACAGAAAGTGTCTGCTGAACTCCTGGTGCCCCTGGGCCAGGGGTAGGCAACCTTGGCTCTTTTATGACTCGTGGACTTCAACTCCCAGAATTCCTGAGCCAGCCAAGCTGCCTCAGGAATTCTGGGAGTTGAAGTCCACGAGTCATAAAAGTGCCAAGGTTGCCTACCCCTGCCCTGGGCACTTTGTTGTAGAATCCTGGCCTGAGAAGAGTTCATGGACTCACTGGTGAACTCTGACATTGTTTGCTCTGAGGAAAATACACCCCACATTTTGATCTGGGATCTTTAAAGTACATTGCAGAAATTACCCATAATATGACATCAGATTAACATCAATATTAATATCCTCATCAATATTAATATCCTCATCAAGCTGAAAGTACACAGCTACATGGCATTGGTTTAAATACCTGTAAGGAAGGAAAGTTTATTCATAGAGACTAAAGAAACTTAACTTCTTCAGCTAAAAAGGTAATAAAGAAATGAAATAAGAGCAAAGGGCAGGAGTGATAGCACTGGGGATATCTCTGATGCTAAAAAATGCCAGAATAGGGAAGACTGAGGTTTTGCAATGAATCTAATAATGTCAATTTTTATCAAAATGTAATCATCTTGCAGTATCTAATTAGGCTGTGAAAAATTTAGAAAATAGGCTCGAAGAGTAAATGCTTCTATTTCCAAGGAAAATTTTCTTTTACAATACAGAAATAATAGAATGACAATGTTCTCTGTGTGTGCCAATATAATAATAATAATAATAATAATAATAATAATAATAATAATAATAATAATAGTAATAGTAATAGTAATAGTAATAGTAATAGTAATAGTAATAGTAATAGTAATAGTAATAGTAAAGTTGGAAGGGACCTTGGAGGTCATCTAGTCCAACCCCCTGCTCAGGCAGGAAACCCTATACCATTTCAGACAAATGGCTGTCCAGTCTCTTCTTAAAAACTTCCAGTGTTGGAGCATGCACCGCTTCTGGAGGCAGATTGTTCCACTGATTAATTGTTCTAACTGTCAGGAAGTTTCTCCTTAGTTCTAGGTTGCTTCTCTCCTTGATTAGTTTCCATCCATTGCTTCTTGTCCTGCCTTCAGGCGCTTTGGAAAATAGCTTGACTCCCTCTTCTTTGTGGCATCCCCCGAGATATTGGAACACTGCTATCGTGCCCCCCCTCGTCCTTCTCTTCATTAAACTAGACATACCCAATTCCATCAACCTTTCCTTATATGCTTTACCCTCCAGTCCCCTAATCATCTTTGTTGCTCTTCTCTGTACTCTTTCTAGAGTCTCAACATTTTTTTTACATCGTGGTGACTAAAACTGGATGCAGTATTACCAAGTGTGGCCTTACCAAGGCATTGTAAAGTGGTATTAACACTTCACGTGATCTTGATTCTATCCCTCTGTTAATGCAGCCCAGCACTGTATTCGCCTTTTTGGCAGCTGCACCACACTGCTGAAAGACACATGATGCCCATGACAACTGACCCACTCCCAGGAAACAGACGCTCTGCTTTACATACAAAAGGTGCAACTTCAGGCTCCACACTTCCTGTTCAAAAAGGAATCCAGGTTCAAGGGCTACAAGGGATCCAAGTCTGGGATCACACAGGATGGCCACTCAAATCAAAGTTACTTCCATTGCTATCATCACCATAACCATAAATACCGGTAGCAGCTGTACTGGTAGAGTATATAGCCTAAGCAGGTGGCACCCCCAGCCCACTTTGAATGATTTTGGAAGCTGACCAGAATTGACTTCATTAGCCTTTGGATAGAAAACTAGGAAATTCATGGCTGGGAAGTTGAATATAAAATCCCAATATAACAGAGGGGTGAACTATTATGTTAATACTGCCAGGAAAGTTGCAAGGATGTAGTCACCAAGAATCAAAAATCACTTGTGGGTGTCATTATCTTAATAGTAGTATGATATTTCAATCTTGCTTTCCAGAATATTAAGTCCAACTACTGTAATGTCAATCAAAATCACATAAAAATAAGGCAATTACCGTCCAACAAAACATTGGAAGGCAGGAAACTGATGAACGCAGGCTAACTAAAACTGAAAACTCTTCAACCTATGGTGGAAGAGACGTGAAGATAGCAAAGCGCTTGAACAGTAATTGTAGACAATACTATGCTAGGTGGATCAGTGGCTAAAATTCAAAATGGGACGGCTTCATCTGAGTTTGTTTGAGGTGGAAACCATTTTTAATTAATAGCTATGAATTTTTCAGGATGTTTGCACTTGTTTGGGGCAAGCGAATTTAATGATGCATCTCTGGTGTTTGTATAGCATATAAATTGAAATAGGTATTGTCTGCTGAGAGTGATCCAACATCCCAAACCCTGGGACTCTGCCACTATTGTAATCATTAGTCTTCCCAAGCAGTCCGCCTGCAGCAACTCTCTTGCTCCGTGGAAAATGGCTTAAGGATGGATACCTTTCACTGATATCACTATAGACCAGTGTTTCGCAACCTTGGTAACTTTAAGATGAGTGGATTTTAACTCCTAGAACTCTGGGAGTTGAAGTTCAAACATCTTAAAGCTGCTAAGGTTGAGAAACATTGCTGTAGACTATTCACAGACAGTGCCGCACTGTTACAGAGGGCTGACTTAGAAGCTTGGTCCCAATTGCAATGCCCTCAAATAAGGCAGGGATGATGCATTACAATGCTTTTGGCTGACCATAGAAAAGGTTATTTAAAAGCTGGATTCTAATCTCTGGAGAAGAGAGTAGGAGAGAAGTTAGCCTATCACTCCCAGCAAAAGGCTGCAAAATTCCCAATGTCCCCTAGATGACAACAGGTTACAGAAAACTTTTAATTCTTCTTTACTGCCATCTGGTCATCCCCATATTTTTTGCAATTCAGATTTGGTAGACCTGCCCAGTAGCAATAGTCTGTAAAAATCTGCATGGACAATGAGACAAAGAAGTTGTAGAATAGCTCTACTGAAAACACCAAGTGCTATTTTATAATCTTGTGGAAAGGAAAAAAGTACTTCTCTGTGATCCGCTGATGCAAGTGGGGGAGTTCAGGATACGTGGGAGGAAATGGGCTGGGCTGGGGCTTTAAGAGAGATGAGGAAAGACTGAGAAAAAGATTGGATCTCAGTAAGGATCTGGAAGGGGCCAAAGATAGAAGTTATATAGGTTATAGTGATCCCACGAGTCCGAGTTCCTTGTCTTTTCTGTGTGAGGTGCTTTCAGTGTTGGACTTGTTTGGCATCCACAAAATCAAAGTTGACCTTCAACTATCAAAATTCAGTGGATGACTTTGGGTTAGTCACTCTTTTTCAGACTAACCCTGAAGATAGGCTCAAGATCTAGAAGGATCTCAACACACTTGAACACTGGGTCCTATCTAACAAAATGAAATTCAATGGTGAGAAAACTATTACACTTGAACTTAGATGCACAGGTATAGAATAGGCAGTACATGTCTCAATGGCATTAATTGAGAGAGAGGTCTAAGAGTCCTAGTGGACAATCACTTAAATATGAGCCAGCAATGTGCTGCAGCCACCAAAAAAAGCCAACATAGTCTTAGGCTGCACAGGGTCGGCCTCCTCCGGGTCCCGTCAGCGAAACAATGCCGTCTGGCGGGTCCTAGGGGGAGGGCCTTCTCTGTTGTGGCGCCCACCCTCTGGAACCAACTGCCCCCTGAATTCCGCATTTCCCCCACTCTCCCGGCCTTCCGGAAGAATCTAAAAACTTATCTATGCCGGCAGGCCTAGGGATGACTGTGATTGTGTGTGTATGATGAATGCGTTTGGGGGGGGGTTTAAATGTTTTGTAGATTTGGTTTTTGTTTTTGTTTTTAAATGCTGTGATGTTTTTGTTCATGTTGTTAGCTGCTCCGAGTCCTTTGGAGAGGAGCGGCATAAAAATCTAATTTAAATAAATAAATAAATAAATAATAGAGGGACAGACCTAAGAGCACGTGAAGTGTGAATACTACTTTATGATGCCGTCATAAAACCACACTTGTCTGCATTCAGTTTTGGTCGCCACAATATAAAAAAAGATGTTGAGACTCTAGAAAAAATGCAGAGAAGACCAACACGGATGATTAGGGAGCTGGAGGCTAAAACGTATGAAGAATAGTTGCAAGAACTGGGTATGTTTAATCTAATGAAAGGAAAGATTAAAGGTGACATGATAGCAGTGTTCCAATATTTGGGGGGCTGCCACAAGGAAGAAGGGGGTCAAAGGATAAGCAGCAATGGATGGAAACTAATCAAAGAGAGAACCAACCTAGAACTAAAGAGACGTTTCCTGACAGTGAGAACAATTAACCAGTGGAATGGCTTGTTCCAGAATATCCACCATTGGGTATTTTTAAGAAGAGATTGGACAACTGTTTCTCTGAAATGATATAGGGTCTCCTGCTTGAGCAGAGGGTTGGCCTAGAAGACCTTCCACCTGTATTATTCTGTTATTCACCTCTTAGGGTAGCTGCAGGAAAGAATGGGAGAAGCACACCCTGAGTGCATCTTATAGTCTTCTAAAGAAAAAAATGGGACACAACTGGAATGAATTTGAGTTTTCTGCCTCATCCTTTGCTTGAACTTGGACCCTGAATGGTAAAAGAGCCCCAGTTCTCTCAGCCTTTTCAAGCCATCAGTTTCAAATTCTCCTGGGTCTCAGAAACAAACCTCTTGTTTTTGATCTCTCCATCCTAGGTAAGGAATTCTTTATCTCAGAATGGCTTTCTCCCATCTCAGCAGAACTAGCAGGGAACTTGGTATGGAATCTGAGCTTTTTCCCAAATAACTTGGGGGCTGGGAAACAAACAACTTGAGGGGGCAAAATGGTGGCTTCCCTGTTAAGATTTAGGATATTCTGAACAAAGCTTATTTATTGAGGCAAGCTTTCCACAAATGAATATGACCTAATGGTATGTTCTGCTAGTAATGGTTGAAATTCTACTATTCATATTTTTTCAATAGTTTTATTTTTATTGGATTTTTTTTTAAAAGTAATACTACAAACATTGTCAACATTTGCCTTGAGTAATCCTGGGGTAGTTTTAGAACAAAATTAATTAATAAACAATAGTTGCCTGTTAGTTCTTAGTTCTTCTAATTCTCAATCATTTTTAGCCATGCTTGGGTTGGGAATATTGTGAATTATAGTTCAGATGTATTTGGAAGTGTCAGATCTGGGGAAACTACCATGAGATAGGAAGAGAAAGACAGGAGGGAGATGCCATAATCTGGACATCCACACAACAGATGCAAGGGGAAGCTTTAAATCTTTTCCACCATTTGATTTTATGCAGCTCAGGTCTGGTAGCCCTTGTCTGCAGTTTTGGTGTTGCACAAACACATCTTTGATATGGAAGAATCCAAATTAGTAAACTCTTGAGCATTAAAGTTTCTCTTCGCTTTACACCTCTCCATTTGTTTTCTTTGCCAAATAAAAAGGCAGACATGTGTTTCTGTTTTGTGTGTTTGTTCATTTGCCAGTTAATATAACTATGGGTGTGGTGTGATGTGGTAGTGGTAATGGTATGTGTGTAGATAGCTAGATATTAGATGAGAGTGAGAGAGAGAGAGTCCACATAAGCTATACTCAGTTTTGTATCCATTGTGCAGTTATTTTCCTGTTCTCTTTTGTGCATATATGTGAAAGAGCTTAGTTTGCTTCCATTTTTGTGTGGGAACATTGCCTGTATGTCACACCCTCAACAATCATACCGGAACAGAACAGGCTCCCATAGGAAACAGGGATTGGATTCTAATGATGTCAACACAATATAAATAACATGAGGCTTGGGGAAGCAGGAAAGGGGGTGTGTGATACCCTGATGTGTCCCTCCCACCCCCACTCTGGCACCGTGACGACTGTTGCTAGGAAGCAGAGAAAATTTAGTTTTGCAACATTCATCTGCCTTCTTACAAGTACCTCCTCCTGGCTTGAAGGGAGAGAAGACAAAGGGGACAAATGTATTAGCAACTAGGATGCTGAGCTTTCTATGGGTCCCTCCAGGATTACACATTAGGTACCCAGGAGCTGGGCACTGCAAGGTCCAAGATACACAAAATAGAAATTCACATCCTCAGAAGCGAGGATGGGCCTTAACAGATACAATGACATCCTGCCTTGAATACCATGGGGAGTAGTTAATACAGGGCCTTCCCCAGGCTTGGGACTTCAGTTCTTATGACTTCCTGTAAGCCTATGTCGCAAAGCACTGTGGGGATTGTAGGCCAATATGTCTGAAGACCAACCGTTTAATCTCGACCAGTAGAATACCTCGGATGCGTTCTCACTGTGATATTTGAAGTCCAAGCTTAGAGGCAGAGCATACTGTTTGAAGGCAGGAGGTCCCAGGCCAATCTTTTTTTTTTTTTAATAAAAATTCTTTTATTAAAACAATCAACATTGAACATAAAAAAAACATGTTATGCAGCAATCATCATGGCACCTGATATATAATACTAGGTATTAGTCTTTGAAAACGTCGGAATTAGTAAGCCAGGCCAATCTTTAGCATCTCCAAGGAGATCAAGGACAAGCTGAAACGGCAAAGAACCGTGTATAGGCAGAGTCATCCAGGCTGAAGGAAATTCTCAAGGTCATGTATCAGAACTGTAGAGGGTCCTAACATTCTAGAGTCTCTGAAGCCTTTAAAAAAAAACACCTTTTCATGTTCTCTTAAGTGCCTAGAGTTCTGTAGCTACACCAAAAGCCAATGATCCGTGCTGACTGCAGGTCAAAATGAAAGATCTTTGCACTCAGGGAAGCTCACGTCTCCACTCTTTCTATAGGCAAAATACTTTATGCAAATTAAACAGCTTATGAACATTTGATTTACACCACCTTAGTTCCCAGGCCTACAGCTATAGTTGGATCAAAGAACTAATTTCCTCATCAGCAATGCTTGGCTTGAAGATGTGGGGGTGGGGGAAGTTTACACACATCTCAGTCAGGTTTGGCATCACTCAGATGCCAAGTACAATCTAAAGAAAAACACATTGTAAGGTTTACAGCTTTGCTGTCTTTTCTCAACTTAGACTGAAATCCCCGGTTTATCCAATGTATCTTCTAGGTGGAGAAGATGCCTTTCTTTGTTAACAGAGATCCTGCATGCACATTTGAACAAAGGCTAAAAAAGCCTAGCCATCCCAAATAATTCCACTAAATAAATAGGACAGCTTCTTCTGACTGAGAGCCAAAATTGTCATGATGTGGCAGAGACAATACAGGAGATGGCAGGATAGAATTTTTGGCTCTGCCTTTCAGTTTTCAGATTTGTTCTTCAAATAAAATTGGAATATTAAACGTTTGTACTTATTTTAAAATAGTGAAAATTTTGGTAGTGTTCTATTTCAGAAAAAGAGGCATCGAGATGAAGCAACAAGTTCCAACAGTTCTCCTTTATTGCAAACATCAACAGAACCAATTTTAAAATGATGCGGCCCCCTTTTATAGCCCCCCTGCACAATACCTTGCTGGCCAATCATTTCAAAGGATCATTTCCTGTCGTGTGCACATGCGCGCAAAGCTGGGAGCAGCCTTTCTTGTCCCAGGCATCCACATGGTCTGCCCAGGCCAATTGCTGCAGCCTGCACCTGCCGGCCCAGGGCATAACACCCCTCCCCCCTTGGCTAAAATAATAAGGCACACTTATTATTTTAAATACTCCAACACTCCATTACATTGCTTACGTTGCATCTATATACATACACAACACTACAGTCTTGCTACAGCCATGCTCCCCCTCCTCTTGAGCTGCATTACTTAACCCAGACTACTAGGCCTGCCCATGAACTGACAAGGACCATACATAGTCTTGTAAGTATTTGGGAGGACCTCTGGCCCGCCCTGATCTTCTCATGGCCGGTGTGTGTGCCTGGCCTGCCAGCTCGCCTGCCAGGCTAGGGAGACCAGGACTTTGTTGCCCCAAAGACCCAGGGGACCCACCCAACTGCTGACTGGCTGGATCTGCTAAATCCAAGCCAGGGTTCCTTGGGGGGGGGTTCCCCAAGTCCAGTGGTGGGGTGGAATTCCCCAAGTCCCCAATGGACTCCTCTTGGGAGCACTGTCCCTCGAGTCCTAGACCAGCAGCTGGAGTGGCCTGAGTGGCTGATGTGCCCCAATACCCGATGGCCCCCGTGTATGTGCCGGAGGTGCCAGAGGCCAGAGCCGCCTCCCTGGCGAACCCCCTTTCTGTGGACTCCCTGTTTGGAACATTTAGCTGAAGCCTGGGGATGTTGGATCGCCCACTTATAGTCTCCTAGATGCCTGTGGCTGTGACACCTCTGAAGCCACCCAGTGCAATCTGTCCAGTTTCGTGATGAAACGGTGACCCCAGCAGAGTTCAGCTGGGCTCTTTCCAGTAGCTGTGCAAGGTGTGGTGCGGTGGCAAAGAAGAAAGTCCACTAACCTGTGATGCCAGTTCCCATGAGTGATCCTCTTTAAGGCATTCTTGGTTATGCGCACCATCTGTTCAGCCTGGCCGTTAGAAGCTGGATGGAACTGTGCAGATGTGGCATGCCGGATCATGCTGGCCTGGAGGAACGCCTTGAACTCAAACGATGTGAATTGATGCTCATTGTCAGAGACAAGGACATCTGGAAGTCCATGTGCGGCGAAGATCCCTTTCAGCACCTGGATGATCCTAGCAGTGGTAGTGGAGGAGACAGGCATGACCTCTAGCCACTTGGAATGGCTGTCCACAAGGATTAAGAAGAATCGCCCCTGAAAGGGCCCAGCGTAGTCGATATGGACCCCCGACCATGGGGTATGAGTCTCCTCCCACCTATGAACTGGGGCCTGGGGCATCTCCGGTCTTGACTGTTGACAAACAGTGTGTCTGTGGACCTGGGCCTCGATGTCTTTGTTGAGCCCAGGCCACCAAAGATGGCTGTGCGCTAACGCCTTCATCTGGACTATTCCTGGATGTCCTTCGTGCAGAGACTGCAGGACTCTAGTCCTCAGTGAGGTTGGGATTACTACCCGGCTACCCCATAGGACACACCCCTTGAAGGTGGAAATCTCGTGCTTCCTCTGCCAGAAGCTCTGGAATGCTGAGCCTGGAAATCTGTCAGGCCATCCAGACAACACCCAGGTCAGCATGCGATCTCCAGGCGCCACACTTCTCCGAGCTGCAAGCCCCCCTGTGGTGAGTCAACTTGGCTTCTTACTCTGTTTGCCTTGCAGGCATCCCACCTTCATCGCCAATGTTCTGTTTCAGAAGAAGAGGCATCGAGATGAAGCATCAAGTTCCAACAGTTCCGCTTTATTGCAAACACCAACAGAACTGATTTTAAAATGGTGCGGACCTCTTTTATAGCCTCCCCTGCACAATACCTTGCTGGCCAATCATTTCAAAGGATCTTTTCCCGCCGTGCGCATGCACATAAGGCTGGGAGCAGCCTTTCTTGTCCCGGGCATCCACATGGTCTGCCCAGGCCAATCGCTGCAGCCTGCGCCTGCCGGCCCAGGACATAACAGGTAGCATCCTTTTGGGGGGGCAGAAAGAGGGGGAGGGTTAGAGCTCCATGAAGTCCATGGAATGCAAATTGCTTAAAATTCTGCTCTATACCTTTGCTCCAATGGATCACAACAGCCTTCTCTCATCTGGTGATACCTAAATGTGTTTTACTAGCTGGACAACAACAGCATTGTAAGGCACCAGTTCTGGAAAGATTTAATTATATTCTCTTCAGGACCATCTTTGAGTCACAAACCTACGAACACACCCAATCCATGCACACTGGATTGTATTGACACTGTTCATCCATATAAGTTCTATCCTGTTTCTCTGAGGCTAAAGTCCTTCCCCTCCCTTAAGGTCAATTCATGAAGTATGGTATTCAGTACTGCTCCTAAGAAGGTCCTACTTGCCACCCTTCTCCAATTATAGGTAGTCTTTGACTTACAACCATTTGTTTAGTGACTGTTGAAAGTTACAATGGCACTAAAAAACGTGACTTTTGCACATAACTGTTGAAACATCCCTGGGGTCATGGTGTCAAAAGAAAATTCTTCATCAGGGTCTATTCTAAGCCGGGAATAATCAAAATGGAGACTGCTTTAGAAAGAAGGTTGCAGTTTATTGAAGAGGAGAGCCAGACAGAAAGTGGCTCTGAGAAAGCTGACCACAAGTAGCTGGGAGTGGTGGGTTTTTATATTTTCTGGGGCTCTTGAGGTTGTTTCCTGTTCCTGTTTGAAGCTTTGTATTTCCTGTGTCATGTACTTTGACCTGAGTCTGAGTGTGCCCTTTTGGTATTGGTGGATTAATCCTATTATGTCCCCAAAGGTCATGTCTTTCAGAGTTTGGGTGGGGTAAATAGATTTTAGGTGTCTTTGTCTTCCGAATCTCTTCAGTTTCTAGCTGGAAGGCTCCAATCTTTCTGAAAGAATTATTGAATTTGCGTTTCTAAAAGCTGGCCTCTGCTGAGCTTTCTGGCTGGTGGGGGGAGGGGTAGGAGAAGTTTCTGCCTTTTAAGATCTTCTCCATTATTCCTTTGGGGAAATATATTCTGCCTTTTTAATATTCCCCCAAATATTTCTTTCTCTGGATTCTGCATGTATTTACGACAGTTGCATTGTCCCGGGGTCACGTGATCACTTTTGTCACCTTCCCAGATAGCTTCCTCAACCAAAGTAAATGGGGGAAGCCAGAATCACTTCATAATTGCATGATTCATTTAACAACTGGGTGATTTGCTTAACAACTGTAAAAAAAAAACTTTACAAAATGGAGCAAAACTCACTTAACAACTGCCTTGCTTAGCAATGTACATTCTGGGGTGAATTGTTGTCATAGGTTGAGAACTACCTGTACTTGATAAGAATAGTTGCCCATTCTTAACCACAGGGATGCCAAAATGAGCTATGTGACACTGCAATGCAAGGGTCACTCTTTCTTTATGCACCCTAACATTATGCACAAAAACATGAGGGGCCACGTCAGAACGTATGTTTCATCGCTTGGGTTGTGAAGGACTCCAGCCTGCCTTTTCACCCAGCAAGCTCACCCGCAGATCTGCTCACAACAAAGGAACCTAGAACTAAGGAGAAACTTCCTGACAGTTAGAACAATTAACTAGTGGAACAACCTGCCTCCTGAAGCGGTGAATGCTCCAACACTGGAAGTCTTTAAGAAGAGACTGGACAGCCATTTGTCCAAAATGGTATAGGGTTTCCTGCCTGAGCAGGGGGTTGGACTAGATGACCTCCAAGGTCCCTTCCAACTTTACTATTATTATTATTATTACTATAAGAAACTGGTTCCTTAGTACAGAGTTTCTCACAAAGTACTAACATGTTTGTTCCTGAGCTTATTTGGGCTGCTGCTGGAGGATGCAAGTGTTTATTTAACATTCTGACAGATGGTGAGAGAAGGGCAAGGTGGAATAAGGCTTCTGTTCTTGGAAAGATACAGAATTGTGCAAAGCCAAGAGATTGATGCATAGTGTTAATGCAAGAATGGGCCACATGGTTTGTTAGTCTGCAGAGCCCTCCCCAAAATTCAGCACTGTCAGAACCCAAAATCACTGCCCCTGTTTCCTACCTTTTGGGAGTTGAAATGATGAAAGCAGCAGCAGCAGCAAAAAAAAACTTAAAACAAAGCAAAACATCGAATCCTAAACACCTGGAATCGGAAAATAAATGGGAAAGCCAGGACACCACACTATATAGGTTTTCCATTTTGCACCATAGTCCTGTTTACTGCACTTTTTGCATTCAGGACGGAGCTAGTTTGCCAATCTGATTCTAGCAAATCAAATGAAAAGAATGCTGATTTTCAGGGTCTGATCTGAAAACCTTTCCACAGCAGAAAACCAGGCCCTCGAGCTGGCTTCATTCTACTTTTGTCTTGACTTTCAGTGCCATCCTAAATGTTTTGCAACTGACAAATCATCTGGCTCTGTTTGGTGAAGGGAAGAGCATGTCATGCAAACAGCAAAAGTCCCTGGGCACGAAGTTAGTGAGGATTTCTTTTAGCCCCCAAACATTATTTGGGGCTAAACAAACCATTCTCAGTCAACTGTGAGCAGGAACCAAAAGGATTGCGGGCAGGGGATATTTAATCCTGCTGCTTGCACAGAGGAAAAGTGTTTCTCTGCAAAACAGTCCTAAAACATCCTGCTGCATTCTTCTTAACGCTACTCTACCGCTGAAGGAAAAAGGGTGGGAGAGAAGAAAATGGCCCATTGGGATGCTGGGTCCCTTGGCACCAAAAGTCCTATTCTCCCCTCATGAAGTGGCAGTTGAAGAACCAATTTTCTCTACTTCCCCTCCCACAGGGTTCAGGGTTAAAAGTTGCACCCATGTGGTGAAGTTGAATGCAGCTTCATAGTGATGCTGATGGCACACATCACTCTTCTGCCCGTGGCACAGTTGGATCTTTTGTCAGCAGGCCCATCGTGTATTCATAAATAACTTTTCTATGGGGTTAGAGTTCAGGGTTAGAGTATTGGTGCATTTGCCCAATAAGGTTTGGTGTCTCAGCTGCAAGACAGACATGTCAGTAATCTACTAGACCACTGATGGCGAACCTTTTAGAGACCGAGTTCCCAAACTGCAACCCAAAACCCATTTATTTATCGCAAAGTACCAGGGCTGCATTAGCATTGTGGTGCCCTCGGGGGGGGGGGGGTCTTGGCCCACTGGGTGGGCGTGGCTGCCGTGGTCACGGCAGACTGGGTGAGCGTGGCATCCCTAGGGGGCCAATGCCTCTTGCTCGCTCAATTCCTGTCCTGTTGCTTCCAAACGCCACGTGCTCACTACTCTGGCGAACTCTGCTGGGGCAACGGCGTGCGTGCCCACAGAGAGGGCTCTGAGTGCTGCCTCTGGCACATGTGCCATAGGTTCGCCACCACTGTACTAGACAATCTTTGGACCCATGTGAAGAACATCCCTCTGTGGTCTCAGCATTGTTATCATCTGAGATATGGCAGATGCTGGGTTGCACCCCTGGGGTAATATGGACCTTCCATGGAAGGAAGTGGGTGTTTTGGGGGGCCAGGAGTACTGTCATTCCCAATACCCCTCCATCTCTCTCTCTTTGTTGTTCCTGCCAACTATGGGGTGGGAAGAAAAGTGGGACTGCTTAGCTGGGTTGAGAAAGGACTCTCCTACTATAAGAAGGTGAATGGTCCTGAAATGGATGGTGAGGGGCCAGAGAGGAGATTGAATCCTCAGGTGGCCTATAGGAAGAAGCAGCAATGAAGAAATGACTGCTTTGAAGGCACTGGTAGAAGAGGTGCATGTCCTTGCCTTTAATACATTGTAGGGCATCTCTGTGTTGGGGCAAACAATAATGTGAACAAGATCAAAATCCTACAGTTGCCATGCATAAATGTGATTTCTCCTAATATCTCCCCATAGTCCTTACTGTGATTCACTGAATCTAACAATCCTTCCTTCCTTCCTTCCTTCCTTCCTTCCTTCCTTCCTTCCTTCCTTCCTTCCTTCCTTCCTTCAGGATAGGAAGTGACTTTGCTGCAGCTTTGAGACTACCACAGAGGACATGGCACCTCTGATCTTCCACTCCTGGAGATTGGAATATATATAGCCTGTGGGAATAGGGGACTGGCTCAACCATTTCAGCCAGGGTGTTGTCTGCATGGGTGGAAAGAGGAATATTTTCAGCATTCAGGCTGATTGATTAATGATGAGTGGCATATCTATGCTATCCTTTTTCCCATTAGATATATATCCATCTGTCATGTCAATATCATCCTGCTTGGGAATTACAATCCAAGACTGGCCATATGAACGCACTCCCTAGAGATTTGGGCAGAAGAAGTAGTAGCAGTTTACTCACACTGGCCCTGCAGTGGCAACATGACAGCTTAAGAAGGAAAGAGGGCATGTTTGGAGATGCGGAAAAGGTATAAATCATGGCCTGGGTACAAGACAAGGCTGGTATCCTGGGATCAGAGAGAAAAATAGGGGTTGGCCAGGTCACTCCAATGGTGGCCAGGTCACTCCAAATCAGTAATGAAAAAAACTCTGAAATGGAGCATCTCTTTTCCTAGTACGGAAGAAAATGAAAATGAACGCAAATGCCAATAGAAAAGAAGTCAAAACCCTCCAAACACAGAGACAATAGATGGAAAGAATCTGAAAGAAAATTGAGAACCAAGAAAGCTCCACCCAATCAAACAAGTTAAAACAATCCTGAACCCAACAGGGTCAGTAGCTACAGAACGTTGAGGATCAGAAATAAATTCTAGAAAATGGGGGTCATGAGGGGGACAGTGGTGGGATTCAGCCAGTTCGCACCACTTCGCCAGAACCGGTAGCTAATTTTTTGTTGCCCAGGCCCAGAATGGACTTCCAGAAGTGGCATCCACACAAAGACCCGGTTGTTCACCTATTTGAATCCCACCACTGTGAGGGGGATGCAGTCATTTTTAACTTCCAACCTCCTGGCACTTTTTGAGTGGCAGCATGTATCTTGGAAACAAAGCACAGCCAGGCTAGTGCTGGAGGGGAACGGGAATGGAGGAGAACTGCCTAGGAATTGGGAGCTGGGGGGGGGGGCAGTGAGGCTAGATTAGAAAGTTGAAAAATATTGGAAAAAGGCAGAAGCAATCCATACAGTACTTTTGCCCAGTAAATTGTATTGTGATGCCTCTGAAGTCAGTAGGGGTCCACCTTTTATTGAAGGATATCTTTTTAAAAAGTATCCTACAAAAGGATGCAGCTGAATGGCAGCTCTTCTACAAGGATGTGCAGGGCAGGGCAGGGTATAGCAATTCCTGGATCCCAGTCCTCCCTCCCTCCCTCCCTCTGGGACTGCCCGCTTAGGCCTTTTCTTCTCACCTTTGCACACAGAAACATGCCTTTCTCCTCTCTAGCTCTTTTTATCTGCTTGCTCCTTCAGGGGTGCTTGGAAACTCATTCACACCTGTCTCCGAAAAGCTTGGGAGGAAGTCAATGCTTCTGGCTTCAGCTAGGTATTAAGAAAAGTCCCTGACTGAAAAGCAAGCACGCTCTCCTGCCCCCTGCTGGTGAAAGGTAAGCAACTGGTATCCCTGCCCACTCCTTCTTGACACCCTGACCTCCTTGCATTGAGACAAAACACGGGGCTTCCTCACCTGGCCTGGGGAAGGAAGAACGTGCACATTCCCATTGCCAGAAACTGATCCAGGAAGAACAGGGGCACCCCTTCAGCATCAAGCAACAGATCTGGGAGCCCCATATGCATTAGTGCTGTGGTGGCGAACCCGTGGCACAGGTGGCACGCAGAGCCCTCTCTGTGGGCATGCGTGCCGTCGCCCCAGTCCTAGGCCTTCAGCTGGGTTTTATAAAACCTTTTCGCTTTAGGCCTCCATCGCCGTGTGCAAAAAAAAAAAAAAGTTCAATCAATCAATCAATTTCAACTTCTTGCTGGAAAAAAAAAAGATCTCGCAAAGTCGGAATTGTTTGATTGAACTTTTTAGTCCCACCCAGTCTGCCATTACCACTGCAGCCACGCCCACCCAATGGGCCATGCCCACCCGGCACACGACGATACATAAGTGGGTTTTGGGTTGCAGTTTGGGCACTCGGTCTCTAAAAGGTTCGCCATCACTGCATTAGTGGGTTGCAAAAATGAAGGCCTTACACCAGGGGTGTCAAACTGCCAGCCCGTAGGCCAGACGTGTCATCCAGAAGCCACAGCTACCCCATTGCCGGCAATGGCAAAACCGGCCCGATACGTTGCGACGTCATGTGACGTCGTGAGTTTGACATGTCTGCCTTACACAAGGGTACCATGGTCATTCAATGAACAGATTATTGCAAGACTTTTTTTTTTTTTTGGTATAGAGAGTTTATTGAAGTGCTTTATGCTTGGATGTTACTCTTAGCAGTGAATGCCATATAATATACCAGAATACCAATTAATACTGCCAATACCTCAGTGGAGACCCATGGTCCATTCCAGGCACCCTGATGATCCACACTGACTGTAAAAAGAGGTTTGATCTCCGAGACATCCTCATTGTTGCGCTGAGCCTTGCGCAAGATACTATAGGACTCCTCATCAAAAAACTTCACCTCATAGGTACCTGAGCGAGCCAGCTTATGTTCCATGCTCCAAGAAACCTGATAGCGACCAACATCCTGACCCCGTGTAACAGGGAATTGCTTGCCATTGACATCTGCATAGAGGGCCACATTTTGTGCTCCATTTTTACAGGTGAGGGAGATCTCAACAACAAAGACGGTTTCAGAAGAAATAACAGCATCTGAGGTAGTATAATAGGATGGGGAGATAACTGGTTCTGTGCATATTTCACCTCGCACCCCACTCAGCACCAACAGCGCAGACACCAACCACGGCAGCCCTAACCCGGCCCCGGCCATCACCACGCAGGGAAAGAGCGAGCAACGACCAACCTGCGGCCGTCAAGCCGAGCCGTCTGCCTCCGGCGCCTTATTGCAAGACTATTGATTCATGACCATGTGACTCTCTCTCTCTCTCTCTCTCTCTCTCTCTCTCTCTCTCTCTCTCTCTCTCTCTCTCTCTCTCTCTCTCTCTCTCTCTCTCTCTCTCTCTCTCTCTCTCCCTCCCTTTGTTTATATTCCAGTGCTTATGTCCAGCAATTGTGTTCGCATAAGTGATTAAGCTACACGCACAGCCAACTACATTTTACTTTAACGCCAACCCAATCCATGTGGTTAGTTTATGGTTCAGCATGTTGCGCAAACCCGGAAAATCTCATTAATTCCCTACAATTATAATTAAGTTACCCATGGGTAACAGAGCACTGCCACAGCCATCACTGTGGATTCCTTCTGATGCTCAAACTGCTTTCCAAAAAGCTTAGCAACTGAGCTACTGTTACTGTGCATGGGATCTCAATTTCCCAAGCTTCTCCCATATGTAAACTTTTAGCTGAGTACAAGAATAACTGGTGGAGTGCCTTGTCCCACCACTCAGAAGCAGCATTTAGGGCCAAGGTGCCGCTACCTGGAGTGGTTTAGGATTACTACCGTAGGAGACAATGGACTCAGCATCAGCAAACATGGAAGCTCTTGAGAAGGTTGGAATCAGAGCAAAGATTTGTCAGTCCAACACCACAAGGAAGAAGGGGCAGGAAAAAGACACTGAAGGAGAATGGATGAGCCAGAGCTATGTGTGGCAGTAAAAAAAAAGAGAGAGAGAGAGAGAACCCAAGACTGATGGGAGACTCAAAGTTTCTGGAGGAGATCAAGCCTACAAAGAAGCATGCTTGGGCTTCAAGGTACAGAGTAAGCCAAGGTCAAGACTGGGCTGCCCTTAGATATGTGCTGTAGAAAGGGTCAAGGAAGTGCCAATCCTGCCCTCGGTGTGCACCTGAGGAGCAATTGGATGTCACAGCCCTTTCCTGGTACTCTTGACAATTCACAGGAGCTCTGATGGAAAAAGCTGCCTATGCGGAAAGCAGAAAGTTCAAGCTTGGCCAGCTCCAGCAGAATGAATCCTGCCAGGCTAACCGACAATTCTTCTGGGAAGCCTGAGCAGTCCACACATACTTTTTTCTTCCTGCATCAGGTCAGGCAAGTCTTTTCTATTCTAAATCAAACCTTTCTTTCATAAAAGACACAGTGCTCATTTTGGACTGAGTGTGAAGGCAAGGAATCCAGCGCTTACTAAGTAGAGAACAGAGTTGCCTCTGAGCTATTCCATGTTTGTCTGCATCCCTGCTAGAAGAGGGATAATAAATGTAATGGTCTCCTGGGTATCCCGGAGTAAAAAATGTTTTCTTTTACCATATCTTCCTTAGGTATTTTTCCCCACATGTATGTATGTATGTATGTATGTATGTATGTATGTATGTATGTATGTATGTATGTATATGTTTTCTGAGGTTTTCGCGGGTGTTTGTATGTAGGTCTTTGGTTATTCAGGTTTACTCCCGTGTAAAATTAGAAGTGTCTTGGCGATGTTTCGACGAAGTCCCATTCATCATCTTCAGGCTGGTGTTTTCGGCTTCGTGCTTCTAGGAGCAATCCTAGAAGCACGAAGCCGAAAACACCAGCCTGAAGATGATGAATGGGACCTTGTCGAAACGTCGCCAAGAAACTTCCAATTTTACGCGGGAGAAAACCCGAATAACCAAAGATCTACATATATATACTGTATGCGTGTGTGTGTGTGTGCCTTGTCCCTGCATCTACCATTCCCCTGTCCTCTTTTACTGTTTATCCACATTGCATCTGTACATTTAGGTTTTCACACACACACACACACACACACACCAATCAATCATTGTGGTTAAGTTTTATTTGGTGGATTTCAGCTCAGTTCTCCACTTCATCAAGTGCATTCATTCTGTGTGAATCCACCCACATATCTGCAAACTTTCCAGTTTTGTATCTTTTGCTGCCTCCCCTTTATCATCCAGGCAATAGTGGGGATGCCACAGATTGATTGACCTGAGCCAAAGTAGCCCCAGGTTTGTGTGGTTTGAATCAACTCCTATTTGGATGAAAAGAAAAAAAAAAGAGCAGCTTCTGCTAATTTATGAACCATGCAGAGGATGGGATACTTTCACAAGCTGGCTTCAGTGTGGGCAAATTCTCAGCAGAGGGTGATGTGAACATGTCCTTTATTCTCTCAAGTCAGTTTTCCTAAAAGCCTTGTAGCTGCAAATGCATCCAGTAATATTTTTGGTAGCGAAAAGAGCGGGTGGAATGTAGTGGGAGATGATTTTAACACTTTTTCAAAGCCAGAGTGATGGTACCATCTGTTAGAGCTCTAGGTTAATTAATCTTCTTGCTCAGGCAAGGAAGTGAGGTGATAATGAGGCTTTCAAATTTTACCATTGGTTATGACAGATAGGCTTAGAAGGGGGAAAAAAAATAAGGAAAATATGTGGAAGATTTCCTCCCAACTTCCATCGTTAGCAGTTAACATAAGACTGCATTTCCAAAAGATGCAACTGGCTGAAGATGTTTAATTTTGGAAATGCTCAAGCTGTTTCAGGAGCTGATTAAAAAAAGACGTTGAGACTCTAGAAAGTTCAGAGAAGAATAACAAAGATAAGGGGTCTGGAGGCTAAACTGTAAAACAAAAAAAATTGAGGGAATTAGGTTTGTCTAGTCTAAGAAAGAGAAGGACTGTAGGGGTGACATGATAGTGGTCTTCCAGTACTTCAGGGGCAGTCAGAAAGAGGATCAACCTATTATCCAAAGCACCTGCGGTCAGGACAAAAAGTAATGGGGGGAAGATCCTTAAGATCCTTAAAGTGAGATCTAACTAGAATGAAGGAGAAATTTCCTGACAGTGAGAACAATTAATCAGTGGAATGGTTGCCTCTAGAACAGAGGTGTCAAACTGCTGCCCGCGGGCCGGACACATCATCCAGAAGCCGTGCCCACCCTATTGCTGGCAAGGGCAAAGCCATCCCAATACGTTGTGCGACGTCACGTGACATCGCGAGTTTGACATGTCTGCTCTAGAAGTTGTGGATGCTCCATCACTGGAAGTTTTCAAAAAGAGATTGGGCAACCATTTGGCAAGAATTGTATCGGGTTTCCTTCCTGAGCAGAGGGTTGGACTAGAAAATCTCCAACGTCCCTCCCAACCCTACTATTCTATTTCTATAAATGTTAAGGCTCAGTATGGTTTTGGTGGAATTCCTCTGAGTTAACTATGTATTAAATTACAATCATGGCCTGTAAATACAACTGGATGTGTGAAAATGGTTTGTCTTATTTGTTTTTGATTCCCATCTCTTTTATAACAAATAACGTTTGATTATAAATACAGTAATAGAAGAAGACGGTGGGGATTTAACTATAGAGTCTTCTTGAGATTTATGGCTGTGCAATCAGTCATAATAAGCTGCAGATCAGTATTTATGGCTTTACCACTACAAACGACAAAACAAAGGTAACATCCTTGGGCGCTAGGACAATGGTTTTTCCTTCCAAGAACAGAATACAAATAAACTCCGTAGGATCTGAAACTGATACAGATCATTCAGTTAACTGCCTTAAAAAGCCTAGGCATCTTGTCATTCAGCCTTTCCTAAATTGATCAGTGTCCTCAGAATGCCTGGAAACATTTGGAATGAGATTTCGGATTCGGTGGTCCAAGCATCGGACGATGCTTCCAAGCTTTATTTCACACGGTGTCCTTTCTGCTAGAAGTGGAATCCCAGGTTCCTATCTGCACTCTCCCTTTTTGCTGTGTCTCTCTTTTGGAAAAGGACCAACAATCCATCTCTCTATAGAAGATTTGCCTATAATGGATTTCCATTAAAGCCAGGATTGATGATGATCTTTCTAAATAGGTACAGAAAAGCCAGAATCACCCTCGTCTGTGAAGTGATACGAGTTCTATTAAGAATTAACTCAAATTGTTCCAAACAGAATTCAAATCTGATTTGCTTTTCTTAAAAGCAAATAAATAATGATAGGAAGCTACAACTACTTGCAATTGATAATCAAATTACAGGCACGTAACTGTCAGCATTTCATTCAAGGAAATATTGCCTTTCTATGAAGATATGAGATGAGTCTGCTGTCAAATGTGGAACATGCTGTGATACATTTAGAAAAATAAGAAATGGCCTTATACCAGTGGTGGCGAACCTATGGCACGGGTGCCAGAGGCGGCAGTCAGAGCCCTCTCTGTGGGCACGCGCACCATCGCCCCAGTCCTAGGCCTTCAGCTGGGTTTTATAAAACCTTTCCCTTTTAGGCCTCCCTTCCATATACAAAAAAAAAAAAGGTTCAATCAATCAGTCAATGTCAGTTTCTCGAGGGGGAGATCTTGCAAAGTTGGAATTGATTGATTGAATGTTTTAGTCCCACCCAGTCTGCTGTTACCACCGCAGCCACGCCCATGCATAAGTGGGTTTTGGGTTGCAGTTTGGGCACTCAGTCTCTAAAAGGTTCGCCATCACTGCCTTATACTAATTGTACATTAGTCTAATAGTGTCAACTCTGACTGGTATTAGTTTTCAACAGTAGCCATTCATATCACATCACTTGCTGCTTGAGACTTGTTTTGGTGATGGGGATGTGGTGGGGATTTATATGATGATTCTTTCTAATCAACATCTGTGCTGGCTGGTTTCATAGGTCTCTGAAGCAGTCCTTAGTTATACCTATTCTACTCCCTGCAGCACACTGCCCTCTAGTGGTCACTCCTGTTCCACAACATAATGGAGGCATACCAGAAATGAGTGTTTGAAATAAGGGAGCAGAATCAGGGTATAGTCAGTGAACCATAAAAAATACTAATGTGGAGACAGGTCCAGGATTTTAGAAAGCCTCGAAAGAAATAGAATAGGAAAATATTCTGAAGAAGAACTGAAGTCAGCTTCCTCCTCCAAAATAACATTTGGATCACCGGGTTATGTAATTTCTCTGCCATCAGATCTAGAATGGATGACAAGTAATCTGGGGATTGCTATGGAATTAAACAATGAACATGTAAATACTCCGGTATACCAGAAACCCACTGATAGTTGCAGATGCAACTGTTTCTTCTTCCCCTTGAGCACAGCTTGTCTGCTCTGCCATCAAGTTGTATAATGCAATCTTGTGTATTGTGACCCTTTAAGACATTCAGAACTGCAATTTTATACCCATTCATTTGAGATTAAAGCTTGTTGAATTCAACAAACTACAAACTATAAATGACATAAAACTCATATCTCAGGGGCTGCCACAAAGAAGAAGGAGTCAAGCTATTCTTCAAAGCGCCTGAAGGCAGGACAAGAAACAACGGATGGAAACTAACCAAAGAGAGAAACAACCTAGAATTAAGGAGAAACTTCCTGACAGTTAGAACAATTAACCAGTGAAACAACCTGCCTCCAGAAGCGGTGAATGCTCCAACACTGGAGGTTTTTAAGAAGAGACTGGACAGCCATTTGTCCGAAATGGTATAGGGTTTCCTGCCTGAACAGGGGGTTGGACTAGATGACCTTGAAGGTCCCTTCCAACTCTTCTCTTCTCTTCTCTTCTATTCTATTCCTATTACCTTTCAGCCAACCTATATACTAACCTATCTCCATATGGATTATATAAATAGCATTATCATGCCTGGCTGTTATATGTTTTATTTTTATTTTTTATATTGTGTTTTTATTTATTTTATTGTAAGCTGCCCAGTCATGTAAAAGTGAGATGGGCAGCCATATAAATTGAATACTTAAATAAATGTCAAAATCAAGACCACAACAAGAACTTATTTGCTGCTCATCTTTCCAACAGGATAAATGCAAATCCTCTGGCAGAAGTGCAGTTTGGGTGCTGCACAGGACACACTGGATAGTCCTATGTAAAATAAATCTGACATCAGATTTGGCAAGATGCCAACATCAGTAGAGCTACTTTCCCTATCCTGGGTGTACTTCAGAGGAAACTGGGCACTTCCTTGCCATAGCTTTCTCTCCTACGCAGCTCCCAATGTGTAAAGTTTTTATGCCAACTTCAGAAATGCTAATCTGGATTGTGATAGGTTGGCAACAAGGCTGTGCTGGTGCTTAGTTGAGACTGGCCACCACAAGGCCTGATTGACCTCTCCCTCCTCTGCATAATAATAATAATAATAATAATAATAATAATAATAATGTTGTTGTTGTTGTAAGGGACCTTGGAGGTCATCTAGTCCAACCCCTGCTCAGGCAGGTAATCTTATACCATTTCAGACAAATGGCTGTCCAGTCTCTTCTTAAAGACTTCCAGGGTTGGAGCATTCACCGCTTCTGGAGGCAGGTTGTTTCACTGGTTAATTGTTCTAACTGTCAGGAAGTTTCTCCTTAGTTCTAGGTTGCTTCTCTCCTTGATTAGTTTCCATCCGTTGCTTCTTCTAGCTCTTCCCACCCATGTAGGGGACAGAAGACTTGCTGGCTGGCTCCTGTGTGAACCAGGCCACCAGAATTTGCCTCTTCCTTTTAAGGACTGTTGTCTTCACATATCAGTCCCTGTGCCTTTTTCTTTCCAAGAAATCTGCACCTATGGGCACCCAGACCCTTCTCAGATTATCTCCTTTCATCCTAACACAATTCCTCTCTTTCTCCTTTCTTCCCTTGTTGTTGCTCTGATGCTAGAGCATAAAACAACTGAACAGGTCATTCTTTCATCCCTGTTTTGTAAATCTGGAGAAAGTTTGTAGCCAAGAACTGATACAGTAGTTCAGCACCACAGAAACGAAGCAGCCATGTTCCGATCACTGGAATCTAAAACACTGTATGTTTTAAAAAAATAATAATAAAGGAAGAGGTAGGGAAATTTTCGCAGAACTAAGGCGAGAGGTGAAAAGCATGGGGGACAGGTCACACCGAGGCTGGGCAGAAATGCAACGGGTGCCTTGTGGAGATGGAAGGACTGAATGGAGCATCACCTTCTAGAGTTGAAGATAGTCTGATAATTGCAACATCATCATTAAAAAAAAAAAGCAGCTGCCAATCAGCAGAGGACAACAGCCTGGCAACCCAGGACAGAGTGGCTGCCCAATTCAACAATTAGTTGCCGGAGGGGAGGGGTGTGACAGGCATTGCAGCCAATTGGAACTGGGCTGCTACTAGAAGGCAGTCAGGAGTGTCCACTTGAACACTTGACAGCTTGAGTCAGAAAACAGCTACTCTGAATCCAAGCTGGAAACATGGATGTGGCTGCATTGGGCTGGAGTGGAAGGACAATGTCAGCGTCCATTCCTGCATTCAGAAAGTAGTGAGTAACTTGCATTGATAGTGATCAAGCAACAGGTGAAAACCTGCCCTTCAGTTCTTTGAATATCCCATTTATGTCAACAGCTCTAGGAAATTCCCAAGTTGGAGAAAGAAGCAGGAAGAGAACTTTTCTCGGCACCGGAATATTCTACTGTTAGCCATCTTAAACTAAGGGATGGTGGAGTGAGCTACACCAGCTCATGATTGATTTCTCTTTAAATGGTTCTGAATAACAATACTTTTTTTTCCCATTCTGTCCTACAGGCAGGGTGAAGATATTGATGGTGCCAAGGATTCTGCAGTTAGAGAGAAATCCTGTCCTACTCTCCAAAGGAAGGGCAGTATTTTTGTTGTTTTTCCTCTCCCTGCTTACTTAAAAGAAATCCTTCTCATTACTTGTGATGGAATGAAAATTATCACAGTTCTAGAGTTGGTGTTAAGAAAGTCCGGAAGTCTGGAAAGGCTTTGATCCTGTCAAAAAAAAGTTCTTCCGGCAAAGCCATAGTCACTCGTTGATCTTCCTCGTCTTCTCTCATTCTAGCTTGAGATAGTTCAGGTTATCAAAATTTCCACAGGGATAAAGAAGATTAAGTCACTAGTTAGATTCTTCTGTCATTGACAAAGCATCCTTTGGACATTCCCCCATTGATCATGCCATAGTATTTCACCTAGTGGTGTTAGTTTACACGATAGTGCTAAAATAATTATATTATCATCAATTATTGCTGCTGTAAGGAGCACTAATTTTGCATACATGTACATTTAATTTAATTGCCATTCTTTTTATTTTTTGTATTTCATTCCTCTTAACTCTGGCTGTTGGTTTGTTCCCTTTCTGCTTACACGTATGTGTACAGACAATTCACATAAAAGATCAAGTATCCGATGAAGTGGATTCTAGTCCATAGAAGTTTTCCAATAAGGCATGTGTTCACCTTTCATGTCTCTCAAGATTGATTCTTGCTTTTTGCTGCATTAAATAACATAGCTGTATTTTTGAAAATGCTTTGCCCATGAGATATGGGCAGCTTCACACATGGGGGTAATCTCTGCTCCTCTAGGTGCCAGTCACTCGTATGCTGACCAACCATAAGACTACAAGTAGCTTATGACTACAAAAGGGACCCAAATTTTCATTGCTAAGCAAGGTGGTTGTTAAGTGAGTCACACCTAATTTTATGACCTTTTTTTGTCACAGTTGTTAGACAAATCCCTGTAGTTGTTAAGTGAATCTGGCTCCCCCCCCCCGTTGACTTTGTCGAAAGCCCTCTGAGAAGGTCGCAAATGGAGATAACATCTTGCTGGGACACCGCAACCATCACTGGTTGCCAACTGCCTAAATTTTGATTGCATGACTGTGGGGATGCTGTGACAGTTTTGAGTGCGAGGACCAGTCGTAGGTCACTTTTTTCAGTGCCACTGCAACTCTGAATGGTTGCTGAACTAATCGTTGTAAGTCAAGGACTACCTGTAATGAAAGCTGAAAAATCAGCATATGAAGTAGATTCAGAGTAGGTGACCATTAAAACCTATGAAAAAGTAGTCTGTGAAATTACACAGTCTTGTATCCTGCTTCGGTTGAAAAACTGCTTGAGGAAAATGGTCAGAAAATGTCCAAAGAAATGTTAAAAGCAGTTTAAGCAAAACATTAAGGAAAGCTTCCGTATGGTTGACTTGCTTGCTTGTGGAATAGACCTGTCACAGATTCTCTTTTCTTGGTGTTTTTTAAGAATTTGGATAGCCACCTTGTGGGGGGGGGACTAAAATAATGGACATTGTACTTAAATAGAGAGGGAGGTTGATCTAGAGGAGGGGTAGGCAACCTTGGCTCTTTTATGACTTGTGGACTTCAACTCCCAGAATTCCTGAGCCAGCCATGCTGGGAGTTGAAGTCTACGAGTCATAAAAGAGCCAAGGTTACCTACCCCTGGTCTAGAGGGCTTCCCAAGGAAGTCTTGGCCTCTGAGGTCCTATGAATAGGAGAGAGCTCCAGGCCTTGAAGCCTAGAGCAATTCACAGAATGCATTCCCACTTTCCTGGATCACCCTTCCGGTGTTCCAGAGAGGCCAACTTTAAAAATGGAAACAAATTATGCAGAAATCTCCTTTGTGTGCCTTTTTGAATGCATGTCTTCTTTCTCTTGCCAAATGCATTTGAACTTCAGAAAGCCCAGCACTCCTGTTCTGCCATACAGTATCTCCTAGAGAGGATGTGTGAAACAGCTCTGGGTTACAAAGTCCTTTGAGCTTCGTCCCATTATCCAAGGCCAGGCTAAGCAAAGAATGACGGAGGAGGAGGAGGAGGAGGAGGAGGAGGGGAGGAGGGGAGGAGGAGGAAGAGGAGGAGAGCACCCCCTGCCTAGCATAGAGTCGTCCCTATGCTACGTCTCTCCAGTTCTATTTATACCAGCACCTGGGGAGGCTTCTAATCGGCTAAAAATCCGGTCTGCCTTCATTGTAATAACTTTAAACCAGGTTGCTTTTCTGTACCAATTACAGGTTAGGAAGACTGGTTGCCACAGCAACGGCAGCTGTGAGCACCCCCAGTGCCGCTCAATACCTTGATTCTTTTATAAAAGGGGGAAAAGACAAAAAGGTGTGTGTATACACACACACAGATAAGGCCTGCTTAGACTTAAAGGGCCAGAGGCAGCTAAGGCCTTACCGCTAGTGCGGCAGGCAAGACTACACAAGAATAAAGCAGAACAGACTTTAATTCCGAAATGGGCGGCTGTCTCTCACCTACCATCCACCCCACTAATCCTTTCTGCTGCGAAAGGATATCCTGCTGATGAATCTGAGGCTGGAATAAATGGGATAAATGTCATGAGAGGTGGGACGTGGCTGCTGCCACCTCACCCATTAATGTTCTAGTGCTGCCAGCCTTTTGGCTGTCCACACTTTTGCTTAGGCAGCAGTTTGATATGAAGAGCCTCCTCAAGTGATCGTATTTCTCCTTAGGCCAGGAAACAAAAATCTTTTCTGATTATGTCTGCCCACCAAGTTTAGTGAATGGTTATTTAGCAGGTCAGAAGCCTAGGCAGTGTCCGTCAGGTACACAGATACCTGTAGTCATGTTCACTTCATGTGTGTAAGTATACAGATTGGAGAAGAGAGCTCGGCCACGTGGCAGAGAATGAGAATTCAGGTTTGCTCCTTTAAGGTCTATGCAGGTCCAGTTAGACCAGCGGTTCTCAACCTGTGGGTCGCGACCCCATTTGGGGTCGAACGATCATTTCACGGGGGTCACCAAACGCCGCAGTCCACCATTTTTTTTTGGTCGGCCATTTTTTTGGTCGGCCATTTTTTTCCCCTTTGCAATGCGGGCCGTCGCGCCGCGAATGCGCGATGCGGGCCCGCCATTTTTTTTTGGTCGGCCTTTTTTTTTTTTGGTTGGCCATTTTTTCCCCTTTGCGATGCGGGCCGCCGCGCATGTGTAATGCGGGCCCGCCATTTTTTTTGGGTCGGCCATTTTTTTTTGGGTCGGCCATTTTTTTCCCCTTTGTGATGCAGGCCGTCGCACCGTGCATGCGCAATGTGCCCCGTCGCGCCATGCATGCGCGATGCACCCCATCGCACCACGCATGCGTGATGCACCCCATTGCGCCACGCATGCGCAATGTGCCCCGTCACGCCACGCATGCGCAATGCGCCCCATCGCACCACGCATGCGTGATGCACCCCATTGCGCCACGCATGCGCAATGTGCCCCGTCACGCCACGCATGCGCAATGCGCCCCGTCGCGCCACGCAAGCGCGGCGCGGGCCGGGGTCGAGCCCCAGAAAAGATTGAGAACCACTGAGTTAGACAATGATTATGCCTGCCTCATGTTCTGGAGATTTTCTTTGCATTCACCTCATGAGGTTTTTTTTTAGATAGTTGCTCAAATCCATATGCATTTCAAATTTCTTAGCACCCAGGACTTTCACTAAAAGGAGAGCAAACCTGGCACATCACAAGCTCTGCCTTTTTCATACATGCGTTCAATTCCCAACCTACATGGAAACTGGATATTTGCATCACTTTGGCACAATGCTGGTTTCTTCCTTGGCCTCCCTTTGAAGGCCAGTCTGGGTGCCTCTGAGCAGCCAAGATGTCTGCCTAGAATACTCCAAGCAGGCCTTTTACTCCTATTTGCTGCAAACTGATATTGATAGGTTTTCAGTCTCAGAGACTAGAATTAATACACAGCCAACATAAGTGGCCATCGATTGCTTCACCTACAGCAGGGGTAGGCAACCTTGGCTCTTTTATGACTCGTGGACTTCAACTCCCAGAATTCCTGAGCCAGCCATGCTGGCTCAGGAATTCTGGGAGTTGAAGTCCACGAGTCATAAAAGAGCCAAGGTTGCCTACCCCTGACCTACAGTATATGCATTTCTTCAAGTCCCTTTCAAGGCAGTCCAAGTTGATGGTCATCACATCTTGTGGTCTTGAAATTCATTGATTCACTAGAGGATCTGCATAGGACAATTTTTGATCTATTCTGGATCGTTTGCTGTTCAGCTTAATTAGTTGATCCTTGATCATCCACTACACTGAAAAGATTTGAACTGCAACACTCAACAACATTGTGTCGATCCTCTTATTCCTTCCTATAACCTCCTTCCTCTTGCATAGCTGGTATTATTTGGGTCACATATGGCAAGGGTCACAAAGTGGATGAGACAGCATCAGATATACAGATGGATTTGGAGGAAATTTGGAATCTTTTGTTTTAATTTGGCATGTGCCTATTTTAGAGCTAGTGACATCCTTTCCGTGTATTGTATTTCCCCACTGCAAGAGTGGGGATCTCTGCTGTCTGTTTTCCACAATTTAGGTTCGGGGGGGGGGTGCTTGAGGGCCACAGAAATGAGACTTTAGAGCCTCATGTAGCCCAGAGCTGGTGAAGAAGACAATGATATTTCTCAACTGACCTATCAGAAGAAAGGAAATGACTTTGCTTCCTTCCCCTTCCTTACTGCTACAGTCTTCTTGCATTATTTCCTCTAAAGGCCAGTGTGTGTTCTCTTTTCTTCTTGTCTCCCCCCCCCTCCCAAAATGCAGACAATAAGGGCAACTGCCTGGAGTGAGCTAGCAAGATCAATGTGGCTTCAGTGAATGCCACATGGCAATTGTTTAGCCTCAGCAATTCAGCACTATTTTTGCAAACAAATGTATTTATAAAAGCAATAAAGAATGCATGTGTAAAGGGTTGTGATTCCAGGGTTGCATGTGTAAAGGGTTGTGAAATATATGCCATCTCTAAAAGGAATCCACTGCCATAGAAATAGACTTCTTGTGTTGGGCCCAATCTCCTCTGCCCATGATTCATCTTAGCCAATTTACCCAATAAGAGAAATTTTGTATTATTCTGCTGAAAAGTATAATTCTTAAAAATTACTTATTTTAGATTGGTCCATCTGAAAAAGGTATAAAGTTATGCATAGGCTAGTCTTTTGGGAAAGGGTGTATTTAGTAGGGATGGGAAGAAGGGATGGATGAATCACACATATTGATATTAGTCATATCTACAACAGGCACACAGGAGTTGGAGAAAGATTCTTAGGGATTCTCATGTCTTGTGTGTGGGGAAAAAAATCTGTGGGGCTGTTATTTGTGCTGCAGTGTTAGAGAATTGGGGACAGAGTTTGAGGGAGAAAAATGAGAAAGCAGGGCGCTAGAGCCACAACAGTAGAGATTGAACCAGACAAATAAGCAGGAGCATCTGAAAGCTCCCAAAGCTATAAAAATATTCAGATGGAAATTCCTCTATTATTAAATTTTCTCATGGAGAAATCATTGACAGATACTTCATTGAGTCTGCTTGAATTTGCAAGAAGGCCACATGCTGTAACTGCATATAATTGACTGGGTGAGGTTGATGTAGCTAACTGTGGCACATGGTGCAGTCGATTTTGTTCTTGGCAGTGACACATGGAGGAAAACGGGAAGATATTCTTGACAAGCTCATGTTGCTCTTAAGGCAGCGATGGTGCAAGCAGATTTTTTCCTGAGTGTCTATGCCAGTTTCTTTGATAACAAGAATACAGTATGTGGTAGGGGCGGGAGCTGTTTTGATGCACTAATTCACAGCATCCAAACCCTCACAAATCTCTCTATACCCTTATGCTCATTCTCCCATTTTCTGCACTGCTAGATATAACCACCCAGGTGGTGTAAGATAGCAGACAAAGGACACAGAGAATCTTTTAGTTCATCTGTTGCTTCTGATTAGTTACAGCAGAACAGAAAAGTGTTGGGGAAGTCCTGGACAGATGTACCTAACTGTGAAAAGGGGGAAGGGAAGGGGATTTAAACAGGCCAGCATACAAATATAATAATATAATAATAAATAAATAAATAAATAAATAATAATAATAATAATAATAATAATAATAATAATAATAATAATAATAATAAACATGACAGTCGTATAGGCATGAGACAGGTAGGTAGAGTTCAGGTTTTTGGAGAAAGCTAACAATTGCTAAAACTATAAGCCCACCGGGTGATGACTATGGCTTATTGAAAATTTTGAGTGGAAATGTAAGCAAAGTAAATGATGAATTACTGGGTGAAATGAAGAAAGAAAGTAGATATGTGGTGTTCCTGTAAAGTTAGGAGGACAATGCAACACATCTGAATGATGGTGGTCTGATCATGTGGCGTTTTACTGAAAACATGCAGGGAAGTGAAGCTGGAAATTTTAATAATGAATGAAAGGGTTTAAAGTAAGTCAGAAAGAATGAATTCAAATCATCTGTGTCATTGTGGATGAGTATGAATACACGTAGGAATCAGTAGGTTAGTGATAGTGGCACATTACTCTGGCATAAACAGAAACAGACAGAGGTAGCATGGAGAGGATTCTCTGCCAGAATTGTGCAACATTCTGGATGAATGTCAGCAGGGCTGGGAAAAATTTTATGCCAGGTAAATGCACAATGGAAATTCAGCAGGAAAAAAAGTCACTGGACCATTCAGGGATTCAGTAATGACTCAGAATGGTAATTGGCAAGAATCTGCTTAGAAAACAGCCTGTTTGTTTCAGGTACTTGGTACTAAATTTAAGCATAAACCTATTTCTATATACAGTATATATGTACATCTAACAATATGATTAATCTGATTTGATGAGATTAGGAGAATTAGCGAAAATTACTAAGGCATTGAAAAACCCTAAATGTGAAACAAAACATTTTTGGGTATTATCAAGAGCAAATCTTGAAAAAAGGGGTCGCAGGAAAGAAAATAATACCCAAAAAAGAATCAATTGAAAAATGAAACCAGTACCCTAGATGGAAATGGGCTAATTATATTACTTTACTTATCTCCTTATTTCAACAAGAATTTGCATCAGAGGTAGGTATAATATCTTCCTTTCAGCACTGTTATATGGGAAGTTCCTATATTTAGTTAAAATTGCCCCTGTGGTGCTGGCACAATTGAATCTATCCTTCACAGATTGTAACACTGCTCTTTTTATAGTGACACTTGAAGAAGCTTTTTTCCCCTTTGTTATCACATGCTTCAGGCCAGTCTGATGAATTTTATGTTAATCTTCTTTTACTGGGTATGACAATTTTTATTAAGCCTAACATTGCAAATTTTTGTACTTCAGCTGTGAAAATCCATAAATAATTCACTTCTGGTTTACTTGAATAATATTTTTATTTGAATCCTTTTAACTAATTTCACCTGCTTGATATTTATTATGCTAACTACTGTTATACTATTTCTGATCTTTGCAATAAAAGCTATCTATCTACAGTGCTAGATAAAAATGTGGAGTTACACTAATGGGAAGTGTGAAAAAGGATACTCGGTGAATGATGAAATACAAAAGGCTGTGGATAAGAGAAAACACACATAAGGGAAAGATTGTGTGTGGGGGGAATGAGGATGAGAGAAATTTAATGTATATACAAAGAAAAAACAACAACAGGAAAGAGTATAAAAGAAGCCAAGGAACAGTAAAAGAGGCAGAGAAAATTCGGAATAATTTTGATGGAAATTAAAAATTGTTTTGGAATAGATGAAGAAGGCTAAACAAGGAGCCTTCCCTGGAATGAATGGAATCAAAATAAAAGCAATGTAATTGCTTGGGATGAAATTTAAGTAGGGGAATCCTGGAACGAGTATTTTTGAGATTTGCCTAAGAATAGTGCTTATATTTTGTAGAGTGGAATTGAAACAATTTCTACAAATGTTAAAAGCCAAACAGCAAAAAAGATTAAGAAGTTAAAATGCTGTGAGAATGTTGAAAAATGATCAGGCTGCAGGCAACGATGGGGTAATTGGAGAAATCTTAAAATATAGATCTGACTTGCTTCTGAACTGTGTGATTTTTTTTTAATTATAAGTGTAAAGTCTACATCAGTGTCTATTAGAAAAATGCTGTTAGTAGGGAAAGTTCTGCAAAAACTACAAGGAGGTTATTTTTTGTTAACTGTGTTTACAAAGTTGCACGGTAGAATTTGTATCAAAAAAGACAGAAGTGACAATATAACAATGAACAACGATTTGGAAATATAGTTTGCTTTTTTGGCCAGGCAAGAGTTACACTCTTCAGAAGGTTACTGGGAAATCTATGAATGCTATATGATAAAGAAAGCTTATTTTATACTTGCTAAATTACCTATCTGATTGCTAAGAGTTGATAATGACTTGATGATACACAATCAATCAACCAATTAATCAATTTAGAGAAAGGGCATATCAATATCAATAGACTTGATTTACAGGTTTGTGAACCCTTTTGAATTTTCAATATTTCTGCATAAATATGACTTAAAACATGGTCCTGTCACATCTAAAACCTAGATTAAAAGAACTCAAACAAGTAAGTCAAAGATATTATGTATATTCATTTATTTATTTAGGAAAATTATCCAAAACTACATATTCGTGTGTGGCAAAAGTATATGAATCTCTAGGGTCATCAGTTCATTTCAAGGGGGAAATGGTGGCTGGATGGAGTCACTGAAGCAGTAGGCATGAGCTTAAATGGACTCCAGAAGATGGTAGAGGACAGGAAGATCTGGAGGAACGTTGTCCATAGGGTCGCGATGGGTCAGACACGACTTCACAACTAACAACAACAGGTGTTTCAGCCAATGGCATGATAGTCAGATGTGAGTACAAAAGGTTCTGCCTTATTTAAAAAAGAAAATTCTGGGTATTCACTATCAAAGTCTGATCTTCTAAATACAGGTATGTGGAAGTGTGTCATGGCTCAAATGAGATTTCTGGGACCTCTAAAAACAAGATGATGCTTACCAGACTGGAAAAGTTGAAGAAATCTCATGTATATATGAAATATTTTTTACAAAAACAAAAGCCATTTTGTGGTCCCAAACAAGGATGAAGGAAACAAGGATGATTTGAAAGAACAGAAAGGAATGGAAAAATGGCTGATGGTTCTAGTGTAAACAGATTCAACTAAATTTCTTATCTCATGCCTTTAATTCCTTTGGCTTTTGATTTTTTTTCTTCCTTGTGCTTTCTATAACAATCCTCATCCCCAAAGGGACTCTTGTTAAAGATTATAACAATATTTATACTTTATACAGGCATGAGGTATATTGCACATGAAATTCACATATATGCAGAGAAAAACACTGATGCAGGCATTTTAAAAATATGAGGTTTTTTAAAAAATCAATAACTAGGACTATTTCAGTGATCATTTGTACATTCACGTTAACAGATTTGTGCTCACATAGACCACCATTTTGAATGATTTCCCCACAACTGTACATAAAATCACAGACCACCAGCTTGAACTCATTCTTTAATCACCACTTTGCCCAAGGATAGTAAGATGAAAGCCATCCTTACATCCTTCCACTTGTTTTTATAGAATTCAGGGAAATTTCATATGACTTACTGACAGTAGATTGGAGATGCTGTAGCAACCATATTTAGAGAACATAAACTGATATTGTATTCAATTCACTCGTGACCTGCCAAGAAGTACATCTGGAGTTGTAATTTCTTGTTTATTTTCAATCTGTGTAGTTCATTGATGTAATAAAGATAGAGTCTTGAGATGGTTCTGAGTCTGGTGACAAGTTCCAAGAGTATTGATCAGAATAATCTGAGCATTGGATGACCGGACAGGCATCCCAAATCTCTGCTTTGGGTATCTCTAGCAACATTAAGGATTACAAGGATGGGAAGCAGAGTTAGGAATAGGATTATAATGTCAATGGAGTCAGTGTAGTGGTATCAATTGAATCATCCAGCACTATAACTTTTAGAGTTTGTGCACTAATATCTTTTTGTTACCAAAGCTAATGGATCTGAAACTGAACCATCAAATCCAGAATAAACAGTTCATTGGAATTCTTGCTTATTTTAATTGATTTATATGCCCACTCATTTTGCAATAGTGACTGGCAGGCCAAGAATCAGTAGAAAATGCAATATATATACATACATACATACATACAAACACCTACATACAAACACCTGCGAAAACCTCAGAAAACAAATATATATATATATACCGTATATGTTTTCTGAGGTTTTCGTGGGTGTTTGTATGTAGGTCTTTGGTTCTTCGGAACTATCGCCAAAACTGAACACTTTAATAACAGAATAATCAGAGAAGCCATCGAGATAGAAAAACGCCCACACAGCATGAACAAACGAGATGATACCTCCCGCCTACCAGCCATTTGGAAACCCGCCCTTATTGACAAACGAGTCCATAACACAAAGAATGACACCAGACCTACACTCACGAAAACCACACAGGATGTCACCACCACACATCCACGCAAAAAGCAAACCCAAACCCACACCGATGATGAGGCACAACCACAAACCAGAAGCCAGACCACAGCTGCAGCATTAGCCACCTTAAACCCCTCCAATCCATACATGAAGCAAACTGACACCCACCATGAAGATGAGGCATGATCCTTCTAAAACAAAACTAACCCCCTCTTCTTCCCATCTAACAACCTACTTTCTCCTTTCTCTACTTTCTCCATCCCCTCCACCCACCTCTATTCCCTATCTTCTCCCTCTTACCCTCTTCCTGGTGGGGAGGGAGTACCAAGCAGTTATTTTGTTTGATTGTTTGGTAAATGTACATGATTGTTTACAGTTGAGTTATTATTTTTTTTAATCTTTTGTTAAAAATTTTGTAAAAACTAATAAAAATACTTTAAAAAAAAAAGAAGATGAGGCATGATCATGAACGCGAAGCCAAACATCTATGCAGCTCACCATCTCTAATCCCCCTGCAACTCAGACTAACCTGAGCACAACAAAGCCCCCACCCAAACAGAACACTCCCCCATCCAATCAGAGCACAGCCAAGCCCCTAATCAATCAGAACACACCTCCACCCAATCAGAACACAGCCGAGCTCCCAGCCAATCAGTTCAAACCCCCACTGGCAGTTAAAAGGAAGAAACAGCTACAATCACACATTGCTCCTAGAAGCACAAAGCCGAAAGCACCAGCCTGAAGATGACGAATGGGACTTCGTCGCCAAGACACTTCAAATTCTATGTGGGAGAAAACCCGAAGAAATCATACTAAAAACATGGCTACTAAAAACATGGCTACCCAGGACATGTAGGAATGACTTTGGGAGACAAAAGAAAGACCTACAGCCAGGAGAACAGCTGGGTAAAAGGCAGCTTAGCCCAAAGAAGGAATGTGAGTATAGCAAATGTGCCAAAGAAACCCTCCCTTGTTTCTTGGGCTGCAAAGGCAATAGAGGTAGAAGTGTACTTTCAGACTTGTAGATTTCTGTTAATGTAACCTTACAGTAAAGTAGAATTAGCTCATTAGGGCACGCTTCCTTTCTGAATTATCTTGCAAGGCTAACACCTACACTTGGAAGCACACTATGTATGCTTGGCCTCTTGTCATCTCTGTAAGGTTTCCAGATTGGGAAACTGATTCCACAGGAAAAATAGAATAATTGAGATAGGCTATAGTAATAAAATATAGCAAGTCTGCCTCTGTTTTCACTTCCCTCTCTCTTATAAGACCAGGAAGCCATGGAGGAGCCAGCCTAAATCTCTTTCTAATACTTTCCCACCTCACCGAACATTCCTCTGCACCTGTTTTTGTCTTGACACTTTCTTGATGGCTTCTTCAAGGTTATTTTCAGGGTTTCTTCAGCCTCGTGGTGTTTGGAATTATTATACCTCTCACCAATATGTTTAAACTGTGCCATCTTGAAAGCCAATATGTATAGTTGATGAATGTGATTTACCAATCATTAAGGCATCAAAGTGTTTGAAGTAGAATATTCTATATAGATTCAATGCAGAGATTAACAGAGATCTCAATGATTTACAAATGGGTGCTAACCTAGATGTGTCACAATGAAGATCAGACTGACTTAGTTTGATGGGCCTGATTGACACTAATGAAGATTTTTCCTTCAACACCCTCAACTAAAAAAAAACAACAACTTCTATGTCCACAAGGAATACAGAGCATCCCTGATGGCATGGTTGTTAAGCCAAAAATTGTTTTCAGTTCCAGAATTGAGATTCATTTTCTTTTCCCACAAAAAAAAAATACATGTACTTTTCCAGGAAGCTTTCTTTTCTTTTTCTTTCTTTTTCTTTTTTTTCCAGAGCAGGGAGTGTGGGGTGGGATGAGAATTCTTATTATTTAACCTTCAGGAATTAGTTATCCTTGTTAATCTAGTGTAAACCATCCAGAATCAAATAATAGATCCAAATCTATCTTCTGCTCGCCCCTTAATGTAAAGTTAAGATGTTGAAATGAAGCATGCAGTGTGTGCATCCTGTATCTCTTCTGCGTGGCTTTTTAGAAACTCCCTCTTGCTTTCCATTCTTCAGTAAACTCAATATTCTTCCAATGTTTACCTTTAGTAATTGACACCTACAATAAAGTTAGGGCACTCTAGCTAGGCTCAGTGGGCCTCTTTTGAGGTTTGTCTGAATGAAGAATTCTTTCTAAGATCTCATCATGAGGGCTTTTTGACAAACTTCCAAATTCAGAATTCCCAAAACATAGTCTGAAAACTTCCAGAATATATATACTTTTATTGACCTGTGACATATCCACTAAATTTTGCCAGCACAGAGTCTTCCCATTTACTACAATCCATGGAGAGCTAGAACAATTTGCTTTAACTTTGAGTTTTGCAAAAGCAAACCAGGGTTAATTGGAAAGCAACTTTGGTAATATTACCAGTCGTTTTTAAAAATTATTTTTGTGCTTTACCCAGAATATTAGGAATGTATTTTATCATTGCAACAAACTTGAGAAAAATTTGTCTGAAGATTATTAACAGGCTTAAATGTCCATGGCTAAATGGGGGATTTGAAGTTGGGTCACTCCAGTCTTAGTCTTACGTAGAGATGCTATTGGATTTGTGTTGTTTTGGAGAACAGTCGCCATTGCTGCTTGACTGCTTCCTTCCTGTCTCTCCTCCAGGTCCCTATTCTGTTTCTCATGGCCCAGCCTTGTATCTGATCCTGTTTTTGAGCTACTATAACACGCCTGCTCTTTTTTTTAAAGCAGGAATTGCTAGTTGTTGTAATTGACCAACTGATTTCTTGCTAGAGAATAAGGCAATAAGGAGGCATTCAGACATTATTATGATACATTGGGCCTTTAACATTACAGTTGTTGATTAAAAGGAAGTCCCATCAAACTAGGAACCAATGTATATTACTGCGCAACCGCTTTGAACCAGGGGTTAGTGGGTAACTTGATGCATTAGTTTACCCGGTGTCATGATGAGCATCTACATTTCAACCATTCCATCAGTATTTATTCACATGAGTGAAGAAGGTGAAAACTGAGAAGAGAAACAGGGATAGAAGCTACAAGGAAAGATCTGAAATAAAACTGCCTGCACTTTTTGAGATTACAGTTTAGGTTATTAAAATTATGTGTTCCCTCCATAGATCTCCAAGTAGCTGGCATGTGCTTGGCCCACATCAAGTGATGGAAAAGCAGCTCTCAGCAACCCTCTTTATTGATTCATCTGCCATAGGCTTTGGAACAAGGGGGGGGGAATATGCCTCAGTGAACCTCTTCCATTTCTTCTACACTCTGCCCTCAATTCCAAGTGATAGTGAACCTATGACACACATGTCAAAGGTGAAATGCCATATTTTGAGTGGCATGCCAGCATTCACCAACACTTAATATTGTATAGTTGTTCAGAGTGGCCTAAATGGGAAGGGGGGGGGACTGAAATGGTTTCTCTTTGATTTGTGTGTGTGACACATGCCAATAAAGTCAAGTTAGGCATTTTCTGAACTTTTGATATGCCAGGCCTAAATGGTCCACCATCACTGTTCTAGAACTTGCTTGCTTACAGACTTAAATTGCACTGATGAATCCTGTATCACTGTGTCCTCTGAAACCCTCAATTTTCCTCCTGCCATCTTTGATTTCATCCTTGGGAGTTTGGTGAGGCAAGTCCATGTCACAGAGCCCTTAATATTTTGGATGCCCAAAGAAGGAATGATTCAAAGAAGAAAAAATTGAGTGCAACAACTCCCTAGAGATTGACAAATTATTGCCAAAGAAGAGAGAGAAGTATAACAAAGGAAAAGAGGCAGAGAGGAATAAGAGATAAACTCTATATTGCTTTAATACTCCACATTATTCTTCCAGTTTTTAAACTGAAACAGCCACTATGAGTTTAAAACAAGTCTTTTTCAAAGTGAGTATAATTTTATATGAAACATGCCTGTCCTTATAGGATATCATGTCAAAATTAAGTCAGAGGAGTAATTTTTTTTTCTGAAAATGATTCTGACAAGGGAAAAATTATTTAGGAAACTTGATCCTCTTTGTTTCCTCTTCTAATTCCTGCCAAATGCTACATGCTGATAAAATCTTTATTCAGAAGTAGTTGGATCCATGACAACTTCTAAAGTAGGTCAGCAATTCTAAATAGCCTTTCCCCAAGCTGGTATCTCACAGATGTGTTAGACTTTAACCTCCTGGATCTCTTGGCAGCATCTGGGCTAGCTGGGGATTATGGGAACTGAAGACCAACACAGAGAGCCTTAGGTTAGAAAAGTTGGCAAAACTCTTTCTCCTGTTAAGAGAATGGACTGAATACTTCAACTAGTATTGCTAAAAAAACAAGATATAGATGATTCTGTCTTTAAGATCTTCTGCTGTGTAGACAATTGCAAATAATTCAATTAATTTATCCATAATTTCCCTGTCCTCTTTCAATATTTCTTTCATACTTTTATTATACATTACCACAGTACAATTGTCTCTAGATAGTTGCCTCTGGCGTATAGATAGATATTTATGCATTTTATGATTAGCCTATATTTCTTCAAATAATTCTCTTCTCTGTTTCTTTCTTCCTTTAGCTTGGCTTATAAAGGTATTTTCAATATATTCCACTGTTTCTGCTTTTTTCAATTCCTTCCCTCACCCACACTCAAACAAGATTTCTATTTAAAGGCTGTCTTTTGCTTTTTCTAGCCATCTAATCTTCTGGAGAAATAAATGCTGGTTAAGACAAGAAATATTGGCATATACATACATTATATATATCTATATATCTATATATCTATATCTATATCTATATCTATATCTATATCTATATCTATATCTATATCTATATCTATATCTATATCTATATCTATATCTATATCTATATCTATATCTATATCTATATCTATATCTATATCTGTTGTATCTGGCCCTTCTCAGCTTAGTAAAATCCACATAAATATTTCTTTAAGAGTTTTATTTAACACATTTCAAAAGATTCACTTCAAAGCAAGCTGCTGGCAGTTTGTTGGCCGGAACGGCCCAGTCTGATTTATGTACATTTAGTTTAAACATTCTCCCACCTTCCAATTAACTCACTCTTTATCTCACATTGTCCAAGACTTCATTAATCTTCCGTAGATTTCAAGAACACCAGAAAACTGAGTTCAAATGAACTCGGTGATGCATCAGACTGCCTCTTGATATTAACGTTGCTCGTGACAAAGAATTAGTCTCTTCTTCCTCTTCTAATATAGTTTTCAATACGTCACTTCCTTTTTCCACTTAACTGACACCTCCGCCTATCAAACCTTCGGAATCTCGGATCAAGCCATCTATCTTCCTGTTCCAAATCTGACTCATCACTTTGAGAGTCTGACTCAGATTGCATACAAATCTCCTCATTGTCTAGCTCGGCTGCCGGGAGGGGAAAATACCCAGAGGGGCCTGGTTGTGCTTCGTCATCCTCTGATATGTCTCCAGCCGGTCTAGAGACACTCACAACAATATCTATATCTATATCTATATCTATATCTATATCTATATCTATATCTATATCTATATCTATATCTATATCTATATCTATATCTATATCTATATCTATATCTATATCTATATCTATATCTATATCTATATCTATATCTATATCTATATCTATCTATCTATATCTATCTATCTATATCTATCTATCTATCTATCTATCTATCTATCTATCTATCTATCTATCTATCTATATATATATAGTCTTTAATTCATCACTTAACTGCTTTGGCATTCTTTTGGACTTTAATGAATACCAGTGAAGACAGATAGTACAGGTAATTCTCAGGTTCTGATGGCAATTGGGACACAATTTCCATCACTGAGCAATGTGGTCATAAAGCGCAGCGTCATATGACTGTATCACTTAGCTAAAGCAATTCTGGCCATTCTGGTTGCTATTATTAAGTGAAGACTGCCCGGGTCAACGACTCACTGTAATGTCATAATTACAAAGCAGGTGTCAAGTGCCCAGATCATGATCACATGACCTCAGGAACACTGTGATGGCTAGAACTCTAAGAATTGATTGTATCATTTTTGTTCAGTGCTGTGGATCTTTTGAACGGTTCCTGAATGAATGGTTGTATGCTGAGAACTACCTGAAGTGGCATATAACTAGGCTGCACAGGTTATCTTTAAGACAGCCTTAATGAGAAAAACACCAGCCTGGGAGTGTTCCTCCCCTGTTCTTCCCAATTTAACCATCTTCCAAGCATCCTAAATTCATATTGTGAGTCACAATAATTAGAAACTGTTTAGAAGTATCTTGATCAATACACCAACTGTCTATACAGCAACACACAGAGTATGAGGAATAAACAGGGTGAATTAGAAATTCAAGTAAATGAGGGCAGATATGATATTGTTGCCATTACGGAAACTTGGTGGGACGAAACCCACAAATGGAATATACAACTAGAGGGATTTAAATTATTTAAAACAAACAGACCAAATAAAAGAGGAGGAGGAGTTGCACTATATATAAGAAATAACTACATCTCTATAGAAATAGAGCACAACAATAATGAAAACTGTCTTGAATGCATTTGGGTCAATATAAAAGGGGGGGAAATGACATTGCCATAGGTGTATACTATAATAGGCCACTCAACCAAAGAGAGGAAATAGATTCACTTTTTACTAGTCAATTAACTAAGGTATGTAGAAAGCACATCACAATACTGTAGTAATGGGGGATTTTAACTACATCAACTGGGAGACAAATTCTGTAGCAAGTGGGAGATCAGACAGGCTCCTTTCAACCTAGCAGACAACTTTGTCTCCCAAAAAAGTAGAGAAGGGAACTAGGAGATCAGCTATTTTGGAATTAATTTTCGCTAACTGAGATGAAATAATAATAATAATATTAATAATAATAATAAATGATAGAAGGTGTTCAAGTTATCGGGACCCTGTGGGGGGGGGAGTGATCATGTAATATTGGAATTCAACATTATGCAAGCACAAGCAATAGAACAAAGTCAAACTACAGTCTTGGACTTTAAGGGAGCTAATTTCAATAAACTTAGAAAGAGTTTGGGAAGGATTCCAAGCTCAGTCTAGCACAATACCAATGAATAAGAAAAATAACAGCTCTCCAAAGAAACCAGCATGGCTGCATAAGGAATTCTCTGATAAATTGAAAGACAAAAAGGACAACTATAAAAAATGGAAAGAGGGGCACATAACTAAGACAGAATATCAGCAAATAGCCCAAGCCTGCAAAGATTGAGGAAAGCTTAGGCTCAAAATGAACATCTTCACAGGATGTTAAAGGAAAAAATAGTCCAGCCTATAAAAAAACAACAGTACTGTAAAAAACAGATGAGAAATACAAGTTAAAATAGGCAAGAAAATGGTAAGTGAGCACCTGTCCACCCTAGACAAGTTCAAATCACCAGGACCAGATGGTTTACATCCCAAGGTTCTGAAGGAACTGGCAGACGTGCTCTCAGAAACACTGAACTATATCTTTCAAAGATCCTGGAGCACTGGTGAACTACCAGAGGACAGGAAAAGTTTCCATTTTCAAAAAAAAGGGGGGGGATGATCCAGGAAACTATAGACCTATCGGCCTGACCTCAATACTGAGAAGATTCTGGAAAAGATAATCAAGCAATGAATCAGCAAACACCTAGAGGCAAACAAAGTCATAACCAAAAGCCAACATTGTCAAAAACAGATCATGCCAGACAAATCTTATTGCATTCTTTGATAAAGTGACAAAATTTGTGGAACAAAGAATACTGTGGATATAATTTATTTGGACTTCATTAGACCACAATCTACTACTTGATAAGATAGAAAAAGGTGGGTTAGATGGCATCACCACCAGATGGATTCGTAACTGGCTGACCAATCCATCAACATGTAGTCCTCAATGGAACTGCATCTACATAGAGGGAAGTATGCAGTGGGGTACCCCAAGGCTCTTTTTTAGGCCCAGTACTTTTCAACATCTTCATCAATGATTTGGATGAGGGGATACATGGGGAACTCATCAAATTTGTAGACGACACCAAGCTGGCAAGAATAGCCAACACTCCGGAAGATAGCTTAAGATACAGACGGATCTTGACAGACTTGAACCCTGGGCGCTATCTAAAAAAATGAAATTTAATGGTGAGAAAAATAAGGTTCTACATTTAGGCAAGAAAAAACAAATGCACAGGTATAGTATAGGGGGTACCTTGCTCAATAGTAGTAACTGTGAGAGGGACCTCGGAGTCCTAGTGGACAATCACTTAAATATGAGCCAGCAGTGTGCTGCAGCTACCAAAAAAAGCCAACACAGTGCTGGGCTGCATTAACAAAGAGATAGAATCAAGATCACGTAAAGTGTTAATACCACTTTACAATGCCTTGGTAAGGCCACACTTGGAATACTGCATCCAGTTTTGGTCACCATGATGTAAAAAAGATGTTGAGACTCTAGAAAGAGTACAGAGAAGAGCAACAAAGATGATTAGGGGACTGCAGGCTAAAGCATATAAGGAATGATTGCTGGAATTGGGTATGTCTAGTTTAACAAAGAGAAGGACGAGGGGGGACATGATAGCAGTGTTCCAATATCTCACTGGCTGCCACAAAGAAGAGGGGGTCAACCTATTCTTCAAAGCACCAAAGGCAGGACATGGAGCAATGGATGGAAACTAATCAAGGAGAGAAGCAACCTAGAATTAAGGAGAAACTTCCTGACAGTTAGAACAATTAACCAGTGGAACAACCTGCCTCCAGAAGCGGTGAATGCTCCAACACTGGAAGTTTTCAAGAAGAGACCGGACAACCATTTGTCTGAAATGGTATAGGATTTCCTGAGCAGGAGGTTGGACTAGAAGACCTCCAAGGTCCCTTCCAACTCTGTTCTGTTCTGTTCTGTTCTGTTCTGTTCTGTTCTGTTCTGTTCTGTTCTGTTCTGTTCAAGGCTGGACCTGAATTTAGAAGAGAAACTTAGTTCTGCATTATATTATCTAAATATAGGTTCTACTATTACTTATCTTAGTTGCAAATAAACAGTGCGGCAACAGGACACTTCAGTGTGTGGCCATATTGCCTCTATCATAAAACGTAACTGTACATATGGAGTCACTTCTGGGGATATAGGCAACTATATATATTTGATAAATAAATAAATACTAAATTAATTTTCAAGAGTATGCATCCAAAGTGGGTATCCTCTAGACTAGAGCCTGCTGGCATTGACTTCTACAAGTTATTTTTCAACATATCTCAACATTACCAGCTTAGCAGAAATAGCTGAAAATTCATAACTCATGAACCTTTCTGTTCCCTGCAAGTTTAGGTCTCTGCCTGCTTTCCTTCTTCCCAGTATAATTCATTCCTCTTGGCCGGAGGCATTGCCAAACAAGAAGATTTGTCTGTTTCCATCATGGAGGGGTTTCCCTGTTGTTCTAGAAAGAGACCTGTTGCGCACAGTAGGAAACTTACTAATGTCTGAGGAACCAGGCATCTACTCAGAAAATGTAAAGGAGCAGCTTTTTACTTTTTTTTTTCAAACCCCCACATGGGAAAGGCCAAAGGGCAGTTTCTGCTTCCTGCTATTTAACTAGTGTTCCCTGTTATGCTGACATAGTAATCCTCATTCTGGAGGAACTTATTTTGGACTCAAATCTGTTGTATATGAAGTAAAACTCTGATACCTGCATGAACTTGGCTGATATCCTCAGTTCTACCACAATAGGCCGTATTCTCACACTATCTGGGAAGTTCCGTATGAGCGAGTCTGTCTATCTGTCTGCCATTTGTCTTATGGTTATGAATGTCTATCTCTGTGGCAGCAAGGCAGGATCGGCCCTCTGCCACCCTTACTGATAGATGGAGTGAGGACTAGGTAAAGCTTCTGCATACTTGAACAGCTAGGGGAGTATTTCTCACCCCCGCCTCACATGCCCATCATTCATCTCATTGATCAAATGCCAAGGGCAGAAGCTCAGGGGTCTTCAACAGAGTCTGGCAGAGTTGGGTGTTTGAAACTCTGAATAGTGGGCACTCAAAAGCTTCTTGGTTCTGACAGCTGAGAAGTTGGCAGCACAAAGACATCATCAGGAGGGGAAACACAGAAGGGGGCTGGGGCTGGATGGGACAAAGAATCTGGCTGAGAGGCTCCCCATGTCCAATCCCATTTGGGATCCTCACAGTCTCCCTTTGAACCAGGACTCCTCAGTAAAATGGCCTGTGTACAAGGCAGTTTCATTTTTACCCCCTTGCTAGGAAAACTGTAATTTGTGACGGTTGGCTTACCATGTGTGAACTAGCCCTCCTTTGCAGTGAGAAATAAAAAGTTGTTTCCAAATCCTAGTCTGAATTGGATTTAGTTTGGGTAGAAATGCATAGATGTTACCAGTGTTTCTAAATCAGTATTCTAAATACTAGTGTAAACAAAGAAAGTATCATAAAATGAGGCATAAAGCTCTGTACGGTTTCACACATCAGCATCTTGGCTTCTACTATATGAACTGAGCCATCCACACCTAACATTGGTGCTACCCTCTCTGGGCTGAAAAAAAATAATAATCCAGGAAACTGCTAGATGGCAGCAAAGAAATGGCACGAACTATCCCCTTGCTGCCATTTAGTGGTCATCTGAGTCATTTTGTCACCCAAATATGGTAGCCTACAGAACAGTCCCTGCCTTTGTAGACTAGGCTCAAGTAGCAGAGCAGTTTTGCCTATGGCTGGGTTGCATTTTTTTCCTACACTTAACTGAGCCAAAATGAGCCTGTGAAGGAAACATGACCTTGTCCTTTGAAAGCAAGTCCTTAGAATCCTATACAATGTTCCTCTAAATGGACTGAAGTGAGCTTACCTACTTTGGAACATTTTCTCCCCAGCATGGGTTCCTGCTAATGAATCAATCATCGCTAGGGAGGACTCTCGTGTCCTTACACATGTGACCCAAATAAGTATTTTATACTGTTCTCCAATAATCCAGGGTTTATTTTATGATTCTCTTTATTCTCTGTCCAAATTCTTTAGTGTGTGAAAAGGTTGTTAGCTCAGTAATTTCCTTCACAGAAAAGGATAAGAACCAAAGCACCAAGTCAGATGCTACCATTGGCTTGCTGCTTCTGTTTGTTCCCCCTACATGCCAGGCACTGGAAGAGAAGCAGTTGCAGATTGTTTTGCCAAAGCACCTTGAAATGCCAAGAACTGAAGAAAGAAAAGGTAGGAAGACACCTAGAATGACGGTAGCTAAGAGCTTCTGTTTTCCTTTCATAATTTAGCCAAGTTCTATTTTGGGTTTAATGGAGAGCCCTCTTTCATGGCTTGAGGCTTCAGTTGTGATGCCAGACTTTTATGGACAGACGAGTTTTCTTTTCTCCTAGACAAAGACTAGTATTCTGAATGTATGTCTGAAATGGTATAAGGTTTCCTGCCTGATCAGGGGGTTGGACTAGAAGACCACTAAGGTCCTTTCCAACTCTGTTATTCTGTGAAATGACTTTTATGAAATTTTGAGAAGTTGGCCCTCAATGCCAGAAAAGAGGCCTTACGTTTCAGGTTGCACAGCAATTAAAGTTTCCTTTGGGAGAAGGAAGCCTTTTCTCTTTTGACAGGGAAAGGGCTGCACCCCGTTCCATATCCCTACTTTACGTGTGGTGGCTGCTGCTGAGATCCAGTGATGCCACATGTCACATCAAAAGAGGTTAATGGCGAACTAGGGACTAAAAGCTCTGACCTTCATGGTCCCAAACGGGGGGGGGGGGGAAATACAGCAAGGGCAAAGAATGAAAAGAGAATACAAACAAATCCTCAACATTCAGATGTTATATTTTCATTCTAGCGAAGAAGCCTGAGGATATGCTTGAAAAGAAAACTATAGAATAGAGTCCTATAGACATCCTGTAGTAAGTTTCCAGGATTCCCAAAGATCCCTCTTATCACCTAGAGTCCCTGCTCCATCTGATTTAATTTTTTTGAAAAAATATTTAAATTTTAAACAATGGGAAGGCAAGCTACGTCCCAAATTCCAATATCATGCTTATTTACAAGAATGCCTCTGGGCTTAACTTGCACTTACACATATTGACAGAAAAGAACAATGAGGCTCAGGGTGTTGTTTGGAGGTGTGCTCCATGCCCAGGCCCAAGTAAGCATCTTGAGGTGATATACTGGAGAATGGAAAGCAGGTTCACCACATAGCAATTTGTCTTTTCCTTCATGGCAGCCACCATAAGCCCGAAAGATCATTTGTTCACAGAATAGAGGAGCATCTAGAGTAAAGGAAAGCTAAATACAGGGAAGCAATAAAAAGAAATTTCTAAAATTTTAGCTTCCAGCCATTATGTTTGCTACACAAAAGTGGAAATGGAATTCTGGGGTTTTGAATCGTACCTCCTTCCTCTTGGAGCCTTTAAGTTCCAGTCTATTTTCAGATTCAGGGAGAGAAGATGAATTCACATCTTGTTTCTCTCCCACATTCACATTCTAGCAGTCCCAATGGTTTTCCTCCCATGCATATTCCTTTCTCACCTCTCCCTCCCTCCCCCTCCAAAATCTTGCAATGAAATCATATCAAATCAAGAATGAAATTAAAGCTTGGCGAATACAGCGGTGATGGCAGCCCCCGGGTGGGCAAGTTTATTTATTTCTCTTTGGAAATGAATTTCAGTTCCTCTTTCCACCTCCCTCAAAACCCTCCAGGAGATGCCGTTCATTCTGTCTCATCCATCATCAGCAGGAGCATGACGGCTGGCGGGTGGTGTGTGGGACATGTCAAACCCATAGGCATTGGGAGCTGCCTCTCCACCCCACCCCACCCCAGCAGACTCTTTCTCTTCCTTGGGAAAAGGAATTTCTCTCTCTCTCTCTCTCTCTCTCTCTCTCTCTCTCTCTCTCTCTCTCTCTCTCTCTCTCTCTCTCTCTCTCTCTCTCTCTCACACACACACACACACACACACACACACACACACACAAACCCCTCCACCCCACCCCCCACACAAAGAAAGACTTCATGTAAAGGAAAGAAAAGGAATAGCTACTGTTGCATTGTCTTAGCTGTTCAGAATAAACGACTAAGGCTTTGAAAAATGTTCCGGAAATATGCAACTAGTATAGCTGTCAGCAAAACATCAACAGCACATAGCAGCCAGAACTGTTCCTAAAAACCATGCAGGTCCCTTTTCTACTCTAACCCATTTATGCCACTGTATAGCCTTACTCTCACATGCTTGGGAACATGGAAATGATAGAAAGGTGATAGTTGATGACAGAGCAAGAGCAAGAAGTGAACAAATACAAACCCGATTTTCTAAAAATAAAAATAAAAATAAAATGCAATGCAATTAGCAGACAAAAAGAGTGCAAATCAAATGTAAGTGTGTGTGGAACAAGTGTGAATGAATAGAGGCTGCCCATGCTTCCATGCAATGATTCTGACACAACCTTTCCATAAAAGCAAAATAGTAACAGACAGAGGGGAAGGGAAAACTTCACACCACAATGCTAACATCACATGAATTTTGCAGAAGAACTGCATGAACATTACAGATTAGGACTGCTATAATGGTTTTAATTCTGTTCCAAATGTTAATGTTTTTTTTCCTCCATGGATGGTAAAATTGTTAGTTTTTGTTAAACTATTTGCTATCAAAATAATTTATGATGATATGGAAGCTGTCCAGAATCATTTTAGAGTTGGGGGAGGGTGCCAAAATAGAATCAAATAAATAAACATACAATCTCTGTGGTATAATGCATGTATAAAATGTGTCAGAATGTACAGTAAAATAATCGGTGCTTTTCCCCCCCAGGAAAAGAAATATGCATGGGGTGGATAGAAATCAAAAAAGTCATATTTTCATCATGCTTAGTTTATTGTATTTAACAATAGCTTGATGTAACACTCTCCCTTCTATGAATGAATATATATATATATGTGGAATAGTACTTATGCAGTTATTTGTCCTAGAATTGCCTTTGTTTTTTCATGGGCCTGTAGTTAAGCTTTTGTGAGCATTTTAGCACACACAAATAGGTTTGCTCAGACATGTTGTTTCCTTTCAGTTTTCTTCTCCCACCAGCCCCAGAAAGGCTGAGTGTGGTTCCAGTGCTACCGGTATTTGCTGACTGTGTGGTCTGTCTGCTGGCCTGGATTCATGAAGCCGGGTTCCCGGTGTATGTGTGTGTGTGTATGTGACAGAACATAATGGTGACAGATTGCGGTAATTGCACACAGTCTCATTTCACAGCAATGTTTGTATGTACCAAACTCTGATCATGCCTCCCTCATCAGACTTGTAGCAGGGAAAAATGATGTGCTAAAGATTTTTTTCCTCCATTCAGTCAGAAGTGGTCCTTATAGCCTGAGGCTAGAGGGTTTATTAAAAAAGGCTGGAAAGCTAGCTCTGTAGCAATGGGGCCATTGTTATTCCCTTCTCAGATGAATATGGTATAGAGAGCTGGGAAAGAATGCTTGTGCCCTAGCACTTCTGAAGCCTCCCATACCTCTGCGGTTCTGAGCAGGGTCAAAGCACAATTTTGAAAGGCATGGAAAAATATGCAACACCTGTACCCAGGATCCCACTGGGTGCATGCAATACTTCAACTCATTATATGACTTTTCTATTTTTAATCCCAAAATAATATTTTCTACATTTCTGAAGTGATACTATAGCCACAGAGGAACACTTCCGGTCATTACCCTAAAACACTCTGATTCTCTTTTGATATTTTAATTTAATCTAGCACCTAGCCTGAAAAAAGGGTTGGGACAAAGTTTGCTTGGTTTTTTTTAACTCCTTGGTTGGCCTAGATATATTATCCTATTTGCTTTTTAAAATTTTAATAGTTCTACATGTTTAACCACTTAAACAGTCCACTTTACATTTAATCAATATTTTTCTGAAATTTGTCACTGCAAAGTTATGAGCTATGTCCTCTAGTGATATTTTGATAGCAAGATGGGAGGGAGGGAGGGAGGGAGGGAGGGAAGGAAGGAAGGAAGGTAGGAAGGAAGGAAGGAAGGAAGGAAGGAAGGAAGGAAGGAAGGAAGGAAGGAAGGAAGGGCACAATAGAATAGTGTGAACACAGTTTTTACAGTGCAGCTTGAGCAATATAAATTTTATAGACCCCTACCCTGAACTAAGATCTTAGTCATTAATAATTTGGTCCCATCAAATATGGAATTGTGGGCTGAGCCAGGGATTGGGCTCAGAGTTTTAAAAGGCCTCTTCAGATTCTCTGAAGCCACTTCAGCCTTCAGGTTAGCCCACCCCAACAACACTGGGATGTGTTGGGACAACAGTGACCAAGTTCAGTTGGGCCAGAAGTCACCAGAATTTGAGCTCCATTTGAAAAACACTTTATTGTTATGGATGGGAAGCCAGAGATGGCATTGATAGTTTTGTCCCTCATTTGGAGCAGCCCAAAGCTACAATAGACAACACAATGTCTATTGCCGCTGAAGGTGTTACCTAGCCTGGTAAACCAACCCACAAGCTCGGAGGACGAACCTTAATCCTGACAATGTGATTATATCGTTCAAATGGTAAGACTGCCGTGATTTTGTTTTTTTTTTTCCTTATTTCAGTGAACCCTTTTTGTTGTTGCTGTTTTAATTCTTAGAATGTGTTAAATTTAACCAGAAATACAGAAACCAGATTTTCTTTTTAGAAAAATAATGCAAAACCAGCCCATGGTTTCTTGGCAGTTTATGATTAAAAATCAGTGTCACAATATCTGGGGACTGAAAGACCACAGGCATCCTGCAGACCTGAGTTGCTCATCCCTGAACTCAAAGAGTTTTAATATGTAAAGATTACACATGCCCGTTCTTCTGTTATTTAATAAATTCCTCATTACTAACACTAATTAAGCAGTGCTTTTTTTCTAAAAAAAAAAAAAAAAAAAAAGGTGCCGGAACTCACACACGTCATATAACTCACCTTGCCTACCCTACAAGGTTCCATCCAAAAAAGGTGCCGGAACTCCGTTCTGGGCATTCTATGAGAAAAAAAAGCCCTGTAATTAAGTATATTTTATTGTCAATTTCTAGTGTTTGGCTGCTCCTCTGCTTCACCTGACGATATTGGGGGAGGGGTAGCTGTCATTTGTTTATTTTTTTGCATTATTGCATCTCAGTCCTAAGAATATTTGACTCCCAATCGTCCTACCTCCAACATTATCTGCACCCTATCCATCATCTGACATTTGCTTTATGCAGAACAAACAATTACTGCAGGATAGACAATTAGGAAAACTGTGCCAAAATAAAGCAGAGCCTTGTTTAAGGAGGGTGAGGAAAAAGGGAATCTCTTCAGGCAGCCAGAATTGCCTGAACTTACAGTGCCCCCAGGAATATCTTTTCCTGGACAGAGGCTATTTTTAGCTACCTCCTTTCTGCAGCAAAGAGAACATCAGGTTAGACTGGCTAGAAGATAGCAAGGATATGCCAGAAACTAAAAAGTCAGGTTGTTTTGCAATTGAAGCATTGTGGCAATAATATGGCTCAGCTGACAGCCTTTAAAATCTCAGGTCCTGGGATCAGACCATTCCCTAGAATAGCATGAATACAAACTGCTCTTGAAGGGGGCAGGAGCACTCTCTCCTTGTGACTGAAGGAAAATGAGAAGCAGAGGCCAACAGACCCCAGCTGAATGCACCGAAGCAGGATTCATTGTCCTTGAATCATTTTATCATGGCCTGCAATGCTGAAATACTACGAAAGCCGTGGTTTCTAGTAAAGGACGAAAGTTTCAGTAGGAGGTAGATGCTGCAAACTGGCTTTAAATAAATTGTCAGATAACATTTCTCCAGCAGAGCTAAAGTATAACAAGACAGGTCCCGGGCACAGTCGTCTCTGACTGAATGCAGCTTCAGCCTTTCTGACTTGGAATCTATCTGTAACCCAATTGCAAAAAGAAACAACTTTAATTCGATTTTAGTTTTCATTTGTTAGCCATAGATGCCCTCTTTTTCTTCTGCCCTCCCTCCTTCATGTTTTTTTAAAAATTCTGAGCAGATTGTGTGTGTGGTGTGTGTGTGTGTGTGTATAGCCTCAGTGTGTACTAGATGCTCTGAAATTAACCTACCTTAAAATGGAGCAAACCCCAGTTCTGAGTCACAATCTAAAGTTAAATGCGAGCTCCATTTATACTGACGTTAAAAGCTCCTCAACCTATTCTCAACTTAGCAAAAAGTGAATTAGGATATGGAGATTTAATCCATGTTCAAGTAATCACCTTTTGGGATTATTGTAATACATTTGAAGGTTGTTTGGACAATTCACTTTAGAAAATATGGCAACAGATATCTTGATGGGGATTACAACCTTATTCCTGTATATTAGCTCTTCGGGGCGTTTTTTGCAGGGAGAATTCAGTTACCGATTTTCATCTGAACCTAATGGCCTTTGGACATTGGTAGTTAAAATAGCCTTTCCCAACTTGGTTGCTCAAAATGTCCTGGGACAACAATGCTCAGAGCTTTGCTTCACCACAGAGACTGAAAATTCTGGGAGTGGTTGACTAAGCTTTCTGGAGGGTACCATGTTGAAGAAGGCTGATTATAGAATCAGAGTTGGAAGAGATAATTAATGTCACTAAGCCCAAGCCTTTGATCGATGCAGGACTCCAACTCCAAATTAAGGTACCCCCAAATAGAGGATTGTCTTGTCCAGCCTCTGATTCATCCACTGAAGAGGACCATAACCCTCCTCTTGACAAATGGTTCCACTGCTAAATTGATCTAATGGTTATGAAGGATTTTTCTGACATTCTATCGGTCGTCCTGTAAAACACATCCATTATGCTGCATCCAGCAATTCTGGAACAAGACCAAACAGGTTTGGCCTTTTCTGAGTGACATCTTTTTAGATATTTGAAGAATGCTGTCAAATCCTCCTCATTTTTCTCTTCTCAAGGCTAAGCATTTTCAGTTCCTTCAATCTGTCTTTATAAGACTTAGTTTCTAGTCCCCTAATGGGAAAAAGTGAGCTTATCTGAAGTTGTCAGGACAAGCAGTTTATAGGAAAGATGCTACCAAAAGAAGAAACTGTTCTGGCCTCAACGTAAACTAGCTGTGTTGTCATGAAAATCAAACAGAAATGTGATATAGTTCTTTCCCCCACCTCCAAGGCTAAATATACCTACTTCTCTCCTTCTCTTCTTATGAGACAGAGTTTTCAATCCTCTGTTCATCATCATTTCCCTATTTTTCACCTATTCTTTCTTAAAATATGGTGTCTTAAGAAAATGAACTTGGCATTTACTTCCATTATTCATTCTGTTCTTTCCAGCCCACTTCTCCATGCTGTCAAGATCATTTTGAATTTTGTTTCTAGTTTTTGTGTCACAGCAGGTGGCAGCACCTGGCCAACCTTGTCTGAATTTAAAAGCTAAGCAGGTTCAGGCTTGGTTTTTATTTCAGTGGGAGCCTACAAGGAATATTAGGGCTGGAAAACCAGAACACCTCCTGAAAGAAGACAATGACACATCACTTCCACACAGTTGTGGAGAAAAGGATGTATCTTTACATTTCTGTCATGTGGAGCATTTGCTATCTCATCTAGGTTTTTTTTTCATTTACAAAGTATGTATCTCTTCATTTAAATAATTAATAAAATGCTGAAGAGTACTGAGGACTGAACCTTATGGCATCCAAATTGACCTCTTACTTCCACTTGAGTGGAATCCTGTATGAACAGTCTGAGTACAGTGTAAGCCAACTGTGATATATGTTAATCTGTTAGCTGATGAGACTATCAGAATGCACTAGAGCAGTGGTTCTCAACCTTTTTCAGGTTGAGACCCCACTTGCCCCACCCATGCGCAGCGCACCCCCGACCTGCGTGCACGCGCGCGATGGGCCGATCCGCGCATGCGTGGCGTGCGTGCGACGGGCAAAACAAAAAAAACAAAAGAATGGCGGACCGTGGTGTCCGGCGACCCCCGCGAAACAGTCGTTCGAACCGCTGCACTAGAGAATGCTATGACGAAGTCAAGACGTATTATGACCACCACAGCAATCCCATAATGTTCTAAGTTGTTACCTGATGAAATAATGAATTAAGATTTGACTTATAAGATTTGACCTTTACAAATCCATGATTTCAACCTGGTTACAAATTTATTGTTTTTTGATCTGCTCTAGAATCTTTCCAGTCCAATTGCTGATATCGGGGCAAGAGGTCAGGCTATTAGAAAATCTGTTATGAGATTGCCCGAAGACTCAGTCCTCTCCTCTATCCTATCTTGAAATTGCCAGGAGAAGTCATTCGTTAATTTGATATGAAGTATCACAAACTGTATTGCTCTACCCAAGACCAATAGGAAATGTAATAAAAGAACTGGCCTAGTGCATGGTGGGTATTTGGGGGAGAAACGGGCTCAACTAAGCTCAATCAAGACAGAATGGCTGCTAATTCAGAAGCTTGCTAATTACAGGATTGTGTCACCTTTGACTCTTAGTGGGGACTCTGCGTCTAGCTTCACAGTGCCTGCTAGAAGAATGGATGGAAAGCCTTTGCCCAACCTCAACTGGAATGCTAGTTGTAGCCTTACTGAAAATAGGAATGCATTGAGGATAGTGACTCTGCAACCCGCCACTTGTATTATTGTGATATACTGTGAGGCTACCCTTGAAGGCTCCCTGAAATGTCAGACAGTCCAAATTCAGTGGTCCTTGTTTATACATCACTGCTGCAGAATGTTCCCTGAGATGAAGATGGCCCTCACTCTCTTGGCCTCCCATAAGTCAATAAAAACCCAACTATTTTGGAAGGAGACTGATTGTGGAGCCTTCGCCGACATTACTTTGTTTGTTTGTTTGTTGAATTTGGCTACCACCTATTTCACTCACAGTTACTTTGGCAGCGTATAATAAATACAATTGTACAAAACAGTATTGGTTTTATTATACCTTTCTTTTTAATGTTTTTAACTATGTTTGTATTATTATTGTTATTTACACAGAGTTTACCAGATAGTTCTGATTGGATTTGATATTTTTTTTACTATCGGATCCTTCCTATTGATTTAAGGCAGGGGTAGGCAACCTTGGCTCTTTTATGACTCGTGGACTTCAACTCCCAGAATTCCTGAGCCAGCTATTAAAAAGATACCTTTTTAATTATATGCTATGTTCCAAGTAAGAATTTTGTAATTGATGCATTGAGAAAGAAAAATTGTAATGGATGAATTGATTCATTTCTATCATTTTCTATTACTGAGAAAAAGTGCTTTCTCAGATGTTTTTTTTGTTTGTCACCAAGTACATAAACTACTATTGGTACCACTACAGTTTTCTTTTTTGCCTTTTGCTCAAACTCTATTTCTATTCCCTGTTTTTTCCTAGTTCTTTCTCATTGACTCGTCTCTCTTCACATAGTGCAAATCAAATAATCATACTTGTTTCTTGGTAAGCACATTCATGTTTGTCTTATTATGGACTAAAATGTCACCAGTTGGAAGTCTCATAGGATCTTAATCTTTTGTTCCCAACTACAGTTTTCAGTACTGCATTATTATGATTCCAGCAATTCTTCGCTTCTTGCTGTTATTTTATTATTAATACAGTATACCTCTAGAGCCAATTGAATTGAAGCAATTAATAAATTGCATAAATAAATAAGTTAAAATATTTTAATTTAGCTATAACTGAATGAGAAAGATGTCTGAGTTACAACTCATTATGAGGTGCCTGAAACTTGAAAGGTGAAGATTTTTTTTTTAAAAAAAATCATATATTAACTGATTTACCTGATACCAGAGAATATTTTTATCAATAACCACAATCGTATGAATAATGACAATTCAAACTATGCCACTGTCTGCATTTCCAACATTTCATTTCTCTCCAATTCACTGTTAAGATACCCAATTGTATCTCACCTGCCATATTATATAGCATCCTATATACTATGTCTATAAAAATCTGTTGCTCAGGGTACCAACTCACGTAACTGACAAAATGGGCTGTAATCTTTAAAAGTTTATGCCATTAATTTAAATGTGATAGCATTTAAAATGCAACAACATTCATTTTTTAAAATGGTGGACTTCTCACTCCTTTAGCCCTCTGACAATTCCACATTTGTTGTATAACATGAATTGATACAAATATAGTTGTCCCCGTGATTTTTATTGCTTTCTGTTGCTTGCTTGCTTAACACTGCTCTCAGCAACTCACAAATATAATAAATAAATAAGGATAAACAGGAGGAATGTTAGGACCTTTAAAGGATGAAAAGGAGCCAGTGTAGCAAATTTTTTCGGGAACTAGAGTGGGGCCAACGGTTTGAGGGGGTGGAGCTGCACAGATCATACCACTGCTGTGTTAATCCCGCTGAATCAGAGGCAGGGTAGCTGTCAGTGTGCAGGAGCCTGCTGGGATAATGGGCTGCCAGTTGTGCCCCAGGAGCCAGCCTGGCGAAAGGAAAGAGAGAGGACTATGAAGATGGATGAGCCATGGGTGAAATGGGGAAAGGAGAGAGGGAGAAGACCATAGAGTGAGGGGAGGCCTTTGTAGGTGGTACACTGTCCCGTGGCAAGCCTTCCCTGAGAACAACCTCACCCTTTTAGCAAGAATACATAGAGCCACCCAAGCAATCATTCAATAAGCCTAGTCCAAAACCTTCTTGTCCCCTCCAGTGCCACATTATTAATCCTTCTGCAGCAGGAAAACTGGCACGAAGGACTCTCCAGCTGCTAAGGCATGGCCTGTCTCTCCCTGATTGTCTCTAGGAATAATTATAGCTCCAAATGCTTTTTTTTAATTCCCCTCTTTTTCATCTTCCCTTCCGGTCACTTTCTCTTTCACACTCACACTCACACTAAACAACTCACAAAGGAGGGGCTAAATCCAAAGGCTGGTGCTTTCAGCCACCCTTTTCTCCCTGTCTTCTTTAACAATAGGTTTCCAAGATGGTCCTTGCTGGTTTATGCCTGGCCAACAGACAGCTTTTCCTTTCTGGGGATGGTTTATTTCCAGCTAAACTGGGAGATGAGACATTAGAGCAGGGGTGTCAAACTCAATTTCACTGAGGGCTGCATTGGCATTGTGGTTGCCCTGGGGGGGGGCGGGTGGGTGTGGCCAGAGTGGGTGCAGCCTACTGGATGGGCATGGATGGAGTGGGTGTAGCCTACTGGGTGGGCGTGGCGAGTTCGACATCATTCACGTCAAGAGTGCCTGTGGGGGCCTGGGCAGGAGTGGGACAGATCTGAGGGTCTCTGGAAGAAGGGGGTGGGACCAGGGCAAGTGCCAAAGCATGGTCCACCGGGGCAAGTGCCAAGATGGCCACCACAAAATTGTACATTGGCTCCCAGCTGGCCTGGGCCAGGGCCAAGGCAGTGGGGGCCGTTCCCTCACTGTTTCCAGGATGGCTTCACGGACCACATGAAACCACTTTGCGGGCCGCATCCGGCCCCCGGGCCTTGTGTTTGACATGTCTGCATTAGAAGAATAACATACTTGGGGTGCTGGCAAGCCCTCTTCTAATTCCAGAAATAGCCAGAAAACCCATTCTTGCTTTCTATGATGACTGATAGACCCTACAAGGTTCAAGTATCCATTCCACCTAATAGTCTAAAATAAAGGATGTTCCAAAGAGGAAAGAGGAAGAGTTGGACAGGATTAGCTTAAGAAGAAGCAGTAAACATCTTCATCAAATATTTGAAAGTATCTCATATTACTATCGAAGCAACTTTGTTCCTCTTGCTTCAAAGAAAGATCTGAAACCCTGGTACAAACTATTAAAAAATAGACAATATTGAATGGTTGTTGAAGATGATGGAACTTTCAGAGATGGCTAAATTAACTTCTTTGCTTAAAAAAAAAAACAATACTTACATTTATGGTTGACTGGAAAACCCTTATAGGCTTTTTCCATGCACTTAAGATTTGTGGTTTTGATGGCTAGAAAAAAAATGGATACTAGAAAAGAGTGAGCTTTCTTTTGTAATCATAGAAAAAACTATGCCATTGTTCTTATATTTGCTACAAAGAGAACTGAAGCTTCTATTTCTTTTTTCCTTTGTTGCTGTACTTCTGTATTTTTTCTCTTTGTCTTTTCACTCTTTTCTGCTTCTTTTTATTAGTTTGTGTTAGTTTTGATGTTCTTTGTAAAACTTTCAATACAAATTTTTTATTAAAAGTAGGCAATATTTAGAAAAACATTTAGTGGTTCAAGCTGGTTTATAATGTAACAGAGTGCCTCAGAAGATGGTGGGCTTTTCCCTTTTTTGATAGACTATTTATTTTAGTGATTGTTTGAGTCTGTTATATTGTTGTGGAATTTCAGCAGCAGTTGTGGAATTTAATGTCAAATAAGTATGTGAGCACTTTTGTTAAGTACCTCCAGCTTTGCTTTTGTTTTGTTGGTTGGGGGAGGAGCAGATTTTAGTCTTGTGCTCAGGGAGATATTAAATATGGAAATACTATTGTTTATCTAAAAAGTGAAGAAATTGAAAGCAAAAGCACAAAATTAAATTCTGCAAAGGAAGGGTTGATTGCTTCTAATTAGTATCAAAACTAACCAAGAGTAGCCCATGCTACTGAGTTCATTCATAACTAGAAACCATTGTTAGCCAAGATTTATGAACCATCTTCAAATGATAACTTGAGTGGTATATTGATAAAAATAAAAGACAATTGTTACCAGGGATAAGTTCTGAAGTTTCAAGATAGCACCATTTAGCCAAACAAATCTTGCAAAGTTTATCTTAGAGGTCCCAGTTTAGCTGCTGTCTAAACAAAACAGAACTGATGTCCCTATATTCTTCATTTCTTGGTGTATCTCTGTTCCCCTCCCTATTACGCTTCTCTCATCTGCATTGCTTCTTCTAAATAGAGATTTCTACTCGTTTCAATTTCACAGTTCTTCCTGTTTCCTCTTTGCCGTGCTGTTTTGGGCACCAGGGACCGGTTCTGTGGAGAGGTTTTTCCACAGATCGGAGGGAGCATGGTTTCATGTGCTGCCTGCATCTCATGGATGGGACTTCACTTCTTTGCGTGGCCCAGTTTCTGGCATGCCGCAGCCCAGTGCCAGTCCATGGACCAGGGGTTGGGGACCCCTCCTTTAGGGAACGGTATACTGTAGACTATTTGACTCTTTTTTTTCCTAGTGCATAGTTCTTTATTGTGAAATAGTTTAAAAATGAACTACTGAACAAATAAATGAACAAAGGTTCTGTTTTTACTCATTCAGTAATTAAAATATCCATTTTATTTTATTACATAAAAATAAAGATATGAGCAAATATCTGTCCCAGGCTTCAGAGTTGCTTCTAGTTCTAAGAGGACAAAATCTCCCAATAGGCATAATGCTAATTAGTACTTCTTTAGATTCCTCTGAAATAAAAGATAGCCAGCTTTGGTAAACACTGCTACCTGGTCAACTGTTTCCTTTTTTATTGGTTTCCTTTTCCACCTGCCCAAACTTTCACTAAGCCCTGCACATTGCATGCAGAACTCCAAACCATTAATCCTCTCTCAGAGTCCCTTTCCAGCCCCTAAGTCATGACTGCTACAGATCAATCTAATCTAATTTTAATAACCAATGCTTGGCCAATATGGCCAGGAAATGGGAGCTCTAGAAAAGATTGGAAACAGTTGATACAACTGAGTTTCCTGAGTGTTTCAAACATTTGAGAAAGAGTCAAGTGTGACTGATGTGTGGCTACAGTCAGGGAGAGAAGGGAAGAGCATGAACAAGAAGGGGCTCTGAGATGGACCTGAAAGAATAATCTGGTTCTAGGACAGACAAAACTGAGGAACTGAAGAAATATTAGATAACTGAGCAATCCATAATTTTATCCAGAACAGTCAAAATCTGAGAATTACATCTGCAGTATCAAAAGCTGAATTCACAGACTTATATACTTCTTCACAGTACATTCGCCCAGGTTCGCCTGGTGCGCCAGTTGCGGCCCTATTTGGACTGGGAGTCACTCCTCACAGTCACCCATGCCCTTGTCACCTCGAGATTCGACTACTGTAATGCTCTCTACATGGGGCAGCCTTTGAAGAATGTCCGGAGACTGCAAGTAGTCCAGAATGCGGCCGCGCGAGCTGTCTTGGGTCTCCCAAGACATGCTCATATTACCCCAGCTCTCCGCGAGCTGCACTGGCTACCTATTGGTCTCCGAACACAATTCAAAGTGTTGGTTATGACCTATAAAGCTCTTTATGGCAATGGACCAGGATACTTGCGGGACTGTCTTCTGCCTCATGAATCCCAGCGACCGGTTAGGGCGCATAGGGTTGGCCTCCTACGGGTCCCGTCTTTTAGACAATGTCGTCTGGCGGGGCCTAGGGCAAGGGCCGTCTCCGTTGCTGCCCCAGCCCTCTGGAACCAGCTTCCCTCAGAGGTTCGTACTGCTTCCTCCCTCCTAGCTTTCCGGAAAGTGCTGAAGACACATCTATGCCGACAGGCTTGGCGCATATGAGCTGTGCTCTGCCCCTCGGCCCTAAGAGTGTCCTGCCATCAGCGGCTGTGAGCTGAATGTGCTTGTATGTTGTGTGAATGGAATTAATTTTAAAAATTTTAAATTAATTGTGTTTTTAAATTGTTTTGTTGTTGTGAGCCGCCCTGAGTCTTGGGAGAGGGGCGGCATATAAATTAAATAAAATAAATAAATAAAATAAAATAAATTTACAGCCCCCTCTCTAAGCGTTTTAAAATGTCAGCATATTTCCACAACAATCTGGGTCCTTATTTTACCGACCTCGGAAGGATGGAAGGCTGAGTCAACCTTGAGCCAGTGAGAACCAAACTGCTGGCAACTGGCAGAATTAGCATGCAATACTGCATTCTAACCACTGTGCCACCATGGCTCTTATAATTCTTCATAAATGGGGATACAGATGTCTAAGGATCTTGCTTCTATATTCCCACATTCCACTCCAGCATTACCTCTCTATACCCATAATCTACGTATGATACCCCAGCCACCTCTACTTTGTGAATCTCCCTTCTCTGTGTCCCAGTAGCCCAATAGCCAGAGCTGTTGAATTAAAGACCAGCCAGGGGTCATGCTCCTTGCACCTGAGCACAAGGTATGCACTCAGAAGACATTCTATGGTGACCCTATGATCAAACTATTTTGATAGTAACGCAGTGAACTTGGTTGGTAGTCCTGGGCAACGGGTGCTGAGAACAGAGGAGAAGCATCTGCCATCAACAACTTGACATGGAAGAATGTGTCTGCCTGTCTATGAGAAGTTGGGAGCATACAGATACTATCACCTTCTGCCTGGGGGAGTTTTTCCATCCTCAGTGGGAGCAGGCCATGCCACTAGAGGACAGATGGCTATGATGGGGTGAGCTGCTAAAGATCTTCTTGACAATCAGCATGCTGATAGCAGAGTGCTGATTCAGCTAATTTATTCATCCCAACCCCTGATGCTGCCTCAACACCTGCTCCATATACAACCAGGGCAAGTACTTCATTTAGGAATATTTGGAGGACATGATTAGAAATTTGGAAAAATACTTTGGTAAATGTAGGAAAAAAAAATCCTTTCATCCTTTTTTCACCTACAAATATTACTGTTATTGTCAAGTTCAGAAAGAATAATATTTTGTTTATTGGCAGTTGAAACAATAATAGATGCCAAATACTGGGGGGGGGAATCAGTCTTGCCGTATAGATGTTGGAGTTATAATGAAATTGATTATTGTTCAGCTATAGAGAATCAAAGATATGGGGAAGAATCTTAGTCTTCTATTAAGTCAGAATTCAATCTTTAACAATAGTATTTATGGTTCAGTCTATGGAGCTATAATTCATCTACCATTTATGTACCTGGAGTGAATGAAGCAGTTTAAAGCAAATTGATGCGATTAAATATGTAAAATAAAAATAAATATGTAAAAAAATAAGAAAGAACTAAAAAGAAGAGGAATTTATTGTCAGACTGAACTGCTGCCAAATTTCTGATCGTTGCCAGAAGAATAGGAAGCCTTTAATCCTTGCCAAAAGTCTGGTTGAGTTACCCTGAAGCAGAGTTCACTTCAAGATATTTCTCTTTTGGAGCTCAGCCACAATAACACGTGAGATGGGCATCCATCTTTTCTACTTCACGTTACTGGACTGCACTCAGAACTTCAGTAGTAGTGGACTCAGGAATGCGTAAGCAGCCATGTCTGCACAAATACTTCATTTAAGGAGTAATATTGTCCTCTTATTCCTACTTTCTTTTTACTGTGAGGAAGGGGAAGAGGGGGAAAGAGAGTTAACCTCAGACACACACCAATTTACCACATGGGCCAGATAATGGAAGTGGCCTCACAGCATCTGCCTGCCAGGCATGATCATCTTGTTATAAAAGATTTATCTTCCTCACCTGAGCTCACAAAATCTAACGTCAAAAAACCTGCCCAATAGGGGCAAAGCACAATGTGCCTATGAACAAGCAAAAATCCCAAAGCAGTTGCCTTCAACCAAGCTGTGTGAGACCCTTCAAAAAGGACAGTTTTAGCTTTTGTTATCACAGGAAGTATGTTTTGTATAACATTCACTTATTGGAAATCTACAATTGCTCTAAAGCAACCAGGGCATGAGTCTGTGTTTGTATGCTTGGACTATAATTCCTATTACTTAATATACTCAAAAGGGTGCCCATTGAGAGATATACAGATTGAATGAACAATGCACTTCTAGAAGGAATGGGTAACATGGGGCAAGAAAAGGTCATTGCCTTAACGGGTCCTTTGTGGAACGACAAAAGAACACAGCACCCCACTAAAGAACACAGCACCCCATAGCTCAGAGCAAAATGGTGGCACATCTGCTGGAGGGGGCATGCCAGGTGCTACAGCCAATTGGAGCCAGGTCCACGTGGAGGAGCAGGCAGCTTAGAAGAATCACAAGCACCTGTGTGGCCTTCCTCTCTTCCAATCTGAGTCTTTCCCCTAAGATCAGTATAGCAGAAATGTCTATAAAGCTACAACTTGAAACAGGTATGGGAGCTATGTTTTGAAAACTTTGCAGCCACCGGTAAATGGAAAAACAGTCAAATAAAAGAAGGCATGGAATAACATAGAATAACAAGGTTGGAAGGGACACTTGGAGGTCTTCTAGTATAGTATAATCTACCCCCTGCTCAACCAGACCTTATATCACTCCAGACAAATGGCTGTCCAATCTCTTATTGAAAACCTCCAGTCACAGAACACCCACAACTTATGGAAGTGCTTTAGAGAATAGGCTGACCCATTCTTCCCTTATAGCCCCTCAAGTACTAGAAAACTGCTATCATGTCACCTTTAGTCCTTCTCCTTGTTAGACTAGACTAGTTCCTTCAACCGTTCATCGTATTGTTAGCTTCCAGACCTCTTATCATCTTTGATGCTTTTCTCTATGCTCTTTCTAGGATACCCTTAAGTATTGTCGTGACCAGAACTGGACCTGGTATTCCAAGTTTGCTCTCACTAATGCAGTATAAAGTGGCACTATCACTTCATGCTATCTTGATACTATCCCTCTGTTGTTGCAGCCTAGGACTGCATTGGCTTTTTTGGCAGCTGTAGCCCATTGCTGGCTCACATTTAAGTGGTTGCTCACCAGGATTCTGAGATTCCTCTCAGCTAGTACTAGAGTCAGGTACCATCTAACCTATTTATTTTTCTCATCACTGAATTGCATTTTGTTGTATAGGGCCTAGTATTCAAGTCTATCAAGATCCTTCTCAGTCTTCTGCTCTGGAGGGCTTAGTTTCTGACATATCAAAGCATAGATAAGAGGTACATTTGCAGTGGACTGGAAAGGTGGAGGATGAAATTATTGGTCCAAGAAATAGTAGGTGGCCTATAGTGGTGATAAGAAGAATGGAAAGTGGAGATCTGTTTTAATGCATAATGCTGGCAGACTAGTAAACCAGCAGTTTGGGTGCTTTTTAAGATGGGGATATGGGGAGAAGCAAATTACAGATGTCATTGACAACTATATTGTATAAATGTAGATTAAGGTGTTGATTTCTAAAATGAAAACTCTTAGCAGATGGCGAATGAATTATGAAGGAAATGCCCTTGGGAAAAATAACATTGTATTTTCTTCCCATAAACTCCTCTTGGGATTGTACCTGGTGCCCTCCAAGTCTTTTGGACTTCAGTTCTCATTAAGACGCAGCCAGCATGCCAGTGCCAACAGATTTTTGCAAGAGGCAAAAATATTGGATAGGGACCAAGCTATGTGTTGTATCCAGTCCTGCCGTAAACATCATTCAGAAAATTCACCTAGTTTGGGAAAAGGCAAGATTTTTACTGGGGACTGGATGATTTCAACACTATGTATAAACGTTGCATTAGCTGTACTGTCTTCAAGAGTTAGGAGGTCACCGGAATGGTTACTTCCTCTTCCATGTGCTCAGTCAAGCCAAGCCAAACCCTAAAAATCTCTCCCAAGAAGAGTTGTGTTACAAAGCCATGTAACAATTGAACATCAACAACATTGTCTTTTGGCATCCTATTTCAACTTAAGGAAAAACATTTTGTACAGTGCTTTTCTTTCTCTCCCAGGAGAACTTTAGATGTTTCCAGACTCTTAGTTTGCCTTCTCTCAAATTAGAGATCTGCTGTATACTTTTAGCAGTGCTATTATCCCTTCACTATTTATCCTTCTTGACATGTTTATGATGCTTTATATTATTTTTTATTGTTTAGTATCTTATTGATAGCTATTGCAGTGTTCTGTAAATAGGTATGCAAACTTAGGGATACACTCCATATGACTTTTATGAGTTTACTTTGGGAGAAAGACCAGTATGTAGTATTCATGTAGTGTTCATATGAAGCCAAGACAGTTCTGCCTAAATGATTTCAACAAGGAAATTGAAAATTGCTAATTAAACTAAAAATTCACTATTCTTTATGTAAGCTATATCAACAGAAGGCACTTTTGCCCACTTTGGCTATAGAAACAAATATTTGGATGACAAGAGCTGGCCACTGTTTAAAGCAACAATATGATTTCTGAAGTATACAAGAAGTCAAGAAGCTCCTGGCCTCTTCATTCCCCAGCCTTTGTCACCGTTTTCTTTAGAGGATTTGTCACTGGGAAAATGAGAGAGAGAGAGAGAGAGAGAGAGAGAGAGAGAGAGAGAGAGAGAGAGAGAGAGAGAGAGAGAGAGAGAGAGAGAGGAGAGGGAGAGAGAGAAAGAGAAAGAGAAAGAGAAAGAGAAAGAGAAAGAGAAAGAGAAAGAGAAAGAGAAAGAGAAAGAGAAAGAGAAAGAGAAAGAGAAAGAGAGAGAGAGAGAGAGAGAGAGAGAGAGAGAGAGAGAGAGAGAGGAAGGTAGAGAGAGGGAGAGAAGGGGGGCAGAGAGGGAGAGGGATAGGAGGAGTGTGTTTGGTCTAGTGGTTAAGGCACCAGACTAGAAAGTGGGAGATTGCGAGTTCAAGTTTCAAGGCTTAGCCATGAAAGCCAGCTGGATGGTTTTTGGCCAGTCTCTGTCTCTCCACCTACCTCACAGGGTTGTTGTTGTGGAGAGAATAGGAGGAGGAAGATGTGTTGGATGTGCTTGCCACCTTTGTTTGTAAAAATAATAAAGGCAGGATACAAATAAATAAATGAACAGATGAAGCGCTGCGCCTCAACATTCAGATAAATATTACTTTTACATGATAGTTTGAATTTTGAGGAACTGCTAATATAAAAGCTGGGAGAAGAAAATGGGTTGCTTATATTGTAGTCAGGATTCTTGGGGGGGACCTATCAGACAACACCTCCATCACATTTTTAGGGAGACTGGTTTTATTAGGCAATGCACTGCAAACTTCAGCAGGGGGCAATAACTGGCTGCTCTTTCTGGGCTTGAGAAAACCAAAGGATTCAGTTCTTTTAGTATTTGGAGGGGAACAGTACATTAAAGCTGTTGGGTAGTTAGTTCATGGTCTAAAAAACAAAGTTGGTTCTTTAAAGTAAACCAACTGTTTAAAGATGTTGAAAATCACCCCAGAAAAAGGCAATGGGGAACTACATCTGTACTTTTGTCAAGAAAACCCCTCAAACATGTTGATGAAAAAACACTTACACTTAGTGGTGTAAGTGATGAAGTTACACAGTGATGAAGTTACACTATTCTTAAAGGAAACTTTATACTTATTCCACAAAAGAGTCTGAGGTAAAAGAGAGCCTCGCAGCTCCATGTTCCTGAGGACTTAATCCCCCCCCCCGCTTCATTTTTATTTATTTTATTTATTTTATTCGGATTTGTATGCCGCTCCTCTCCGAAGACTCGGAGCGGCTTACAACATGCAAACAGATGGGATGTGAAACTGATATAAATAGGATCCCTTGATCCATTCAATTTCTTTCTCAAGCAATGGGGTGCCTGTGATGGGGAAAACTGCTACAAGAGCCATTTAAGATCCCAAAACCAAGGGTAGGCCCAAATCATCTGCCAATGAACATAAGGTTGCAGGATAGACAAAAAGCAAGGGGGTCAGCTGTCTTGTTTGGTGTCAGCCAACTGCTTGAAGGGTTTGTAGAAAACCAGATATTGTTTGGTTCCGATATTCTGGTTAAAGTTTTGAGTAAAGCTCAGCACTTCTTGAGCACGATTCTCTCAACTATGGATCCCCTGGACGTGTATAAAGATTACAGAAGAGTCTGTTGAGTATTATGTGCCTTCTCCATAGCTGCTGCCCCCTACAGACAAAGTGGGTAGTGACAGACAAGGTTATAGGATTAATGTACGTACTTTCATTAATTGCTTCCCTTTCCATCCAACACGAGTACACTGGCTTGGTGTAACTTTACAGCCAGAATCAGCCACTGGAGCAAGCACGATATTTTTCTGCTCTAGTTAAACTCTGGTTATGGCTTCACTCCCTGACTTGACAGCAAGTACAATATGTTTTGAATGGCACTACCAACTTTTGATTACAAAAAAAAAAATACAAAGAGTTCTTAATCCTAAGCAAAAGACTTCAGTATAAGGTGTGAAGAGACTATGCCCAAAGGCCTCCTTTCCAGCCTCTGCCAATGCACTCTGCCTAGCATGAAGAAGTGCCTCTCTCCCCCACCTAGAGATGGATTGTTCTCCTTGCAAAGAGAAATTAAGAGCCACTGGGCACTGGAGATACGTAGACTGGAAAAGATGCAGAAGAGTTCACATAACTCTGTCTGACTAAGCTTTTAATCTAGAGCTCTGCAGGTAGATTACAAGATGATTTCAAATGCTTAAAACAGTAAAATCATTAACACGATAAAACAGTAAAAAAAGAGTAGCATGCTATTCAGGTGCTTTCTGAAAAACTGGCATCTATTCATGCTGTTCCAGAGAAACTTCTTTTTAATATTAACAATCTTACAAAAAGGGGATGAAAAGCATTTTTGCACGTCAAATCATAGGCAAAAAGGTGTAAGCAGCCTTGCATTGATTTAACCTTCCCTTCCCCCAACATGCACTTAACATCTCATAAGCATACATATGAAATAGTATATATCCCCCCCTCTTTTCTCTCTCTTTCTGTCTCTCACAAATACCCACACCCACTCACACAGACTTAAATTTTGAAAGTAGCCACAAAGTGTTCAGGATATAAGACCCAGCTGATAGGTATGTTAGGTTGTCAGGACATCATGAGGCACCTACAATCACCACAGTAAAATGTACACACACCTATTGCAGCAGCACTGAACGTGTTTCTGGGGGTTACCAGTGGCATCAGTTTTTTCCAAAGTGTAAATCCAAACCCCAAAGTGATTTCATAAGAGGACCCAAAAACTGAGCCTGTATGCCATGGGCAATGACCTGCCTGGCATTGCCCCCATAAAGTCTAGGGGCAGCGGTAGCTGCCTTGTCGTTCACTGCCCTCCCTTGAACTACCAAGAGCCTGGCAACCCGACCATCTCCAGCTTCCTGGGTCCTCCTTAGAACGCAGGTGCCATCTGAGTTTAGTGGGGGGGGCAGTATTTGTATACTCCCTGCCAATTCGTTGTCTCCAGTTGTCGTTGTGACCCATCAGGTCAAGGCGAGATGGGGGGGAGGATTGAGTAATCACCACGTAGTAAGCTCCCTGGGCCTAATTGTCTCTAAATCAGGAGTGTCTAAATCTATATGAATCCCCGTTGTTAAAATATTTGGGATGGGGTGGGGGAGAGGGAAGAGAAAAGGAAGGCAGAGCCAAGGCTGGGAGGCAGCCATTTTCTGTGTAGCCAGGAAAGGGCAGAGACTTGTTGGAAGCCAAAGGCTTATCCCTTTGTGTTTTGTTGCTTAGCAGCCTTGGCAACTTTGTCCTTCTTTTAAGGCTGCGTATGAAAAAATGGAAAAAGGGCAGAGGAGAGAAAAGAGCTGGCTGTGTACAAATGGGAATCTGGACCTGGAAGGGGACACAGCATTATTTGGATCATACCTCATAACCACATTTGCTGACACGTATTAACACAGGATTGTCTTCTGGGGAGACAGAAAACGAATGGCACAGGCTTGGCCTGTAATTCTCTGTGTTCCATTGATAACCTTATGGATCTCTACAGAGGTGCCTTATGGAGGTGAAAAACACTGAGGTAGAGTTTGGCTCAAAATTTAAATCTGGATTCCAGTCTGGGAAATGAACCTCTTAAGATAAAAATCGTTATTGGAATCTGTTTTCCAGAATGCGGTTTTATTCAAAGAAGGAATACTTGCAAACATGGGGGGGGAGGGGTGGTGTGCCACAAAATGAAAACTCCACTCTTTAACAGAGAAGTTTGGTTATCATTAGCAAAACAATCAGTTACACGCCTATTGAGAATACAAGCCTTGCCATTGTGCACATGTGCTCGTGCTTCTCCAGGCCAGTTTCAGCATTACTTACTGATTCTGGCTGTGATTACATACGTGTGAAAATGTATCATGTAAATGGGCTACCATATTTTTCGCTTGTAGCTCATTATAAAACAGAGACATACTTCTGTTCCCAGAATTATTAATAACTGGCTTCTGTCAACTGTACTAAAAGCCAGGTTGAGTGGATTAGAAGTGGAAAAGTCCCTTCTGTTCTGTTATCTTCCCACAAGAAATGTTGCAAAGATCTATGCAAATACAGATTTCTAGCAGTCATTAACTGATTGGCTAAGCTGAGTAAGTTTCTTCTTGGGAACAATTAATACTTCCATTCTCCATTTATGTCCTCTTAAATACTGAGCCCTTGTATTGGTCGGGCTCATAGTAACTCTTCCACTGAGAGTTTTGCAAACTCTGATTATTTCAGACGGAGAACATATTTCTACGTAGAAGAGATAGAAAGCCTTTTCTAAAGACAGTTGGTTTTTACTGAACCAATTCAATAAGAAAGTGTGAGTGCTCCATCACTGGAGATTTTTAAGAAGACATCGGATAACCATTTGCCCAGAATCATATAGGGCAGCGGTTCTCAACCTGTGGGTCGCGACCCCATTTGGGGTCGAACGACCATTTCACGGGGGTCGCCAAACACCGCAGTCCGCCATTTTTTCCCCTTTTCCCCTCGGCCGGCGCAGGGGGCAGCACTGTGCATGCGTGGGGTAGCACCGCGCATGCGCGATGTGGGCCATCGTGCCGCACATGCGCGGCGCAGGTCAGGGTCGCAGCCTGAAAAAGGTTGAGAACCGCTGATATAGGGTCTCCTGTTTAAGCAGGAGGTTGGCTAGAAGACTTCCAAGGTTTCTTCCAACTCTGTTACTGTATGCTGTAATAATAATAATAATCCATCATTTATCAATATGTTGTATGGGAATGGATCCAGATCATTCAACTATTCAATTGTACATTTGAAAATATCACTGAGCAAGAGCTGCTGCAACTGACAGGACAATCTCATGGGGAAAGGGGTTCCCCCCCAATTTTTTTACAAAGGGATTTTTAAAAAGTTTTAAAATTTTTCTGGGCACATTAAGCCAACCGAGCAATTTCACTTTGTTCCTTTATTCTATGTCATTTGTTTCCTGCCCAAAATTGGTGGGAAGTTATGTCACTATTGTTTAGTGATTGTGTACTTACTTTTTAGCATAATCTCAGAGACCTCTGCAAGTTGCAAAAAATGGGGTGGGGGTTACACATATTGCATGATTCATGGTTCATCCTTCTTCTAAAGCACCATTCCAACATTACCTTCCAGATTTATTCCATTTCAGAAGATAATCCAGACCACTGTAGTGTTATCAGACTCAAGGAAACAAATTGAGACCCCAGGACTCAGCACTCTTTTGATACTTGAGTAGAAAGTGCAATCTCTTACCCCACCATCTTCAAGCCAATATTTCAAATATAATACTTTAGGATAATCACATTATTTGGTCTATTGGCAAACTTTTCACTAGCCTAGAAAATAACAAGCAACATGCTGCCATATACATAAAAGTGGCAAACATATCTAATATTCCTTTCTATTCATGTTTTCTGCAAAACCACCCTGTATGATGGGCTGGGCTGAGAGACAGTGACTGGCCTAGGGTCACCCAGCTGGCTTTCGTGCCCGTGGCAGGTCTACAAATATTGGGATATTTGGGATGTTATTCAATTACTTTGGGCTGTCTGAATATGTTATAATTGTGGCAGAGTCACTGGAGTTATATATTGAAACATGCTGTGGAAAACCTATTCCTATCTCTCAAATGTCTTTGTTTGATCAATAGGTTATACAATATTGGCTTCCCCTTACATAGGAGCAATCACAATACCTAAAACATTTGAAAAGTTTAGTGCTGAAGCCAAACTTCTTGTTGCTTCCTATTTTAATTAATCTAATTTGAAACCATAATTTAAAGTAGGTTTTTGGATCCAGACTTGGCACTATGCCAAGATCCAGATTTCTTTTTAACCAGGCTCCTGAATAATTTAGTTCTTCCATTTGCAGGAAGAGCCAAACAGGATGGATCAGCAGATTGTGCCAAGATGTTTGCTGATAACCACTAGCCAGGGTTCTGAAAAAATCCTAATGCATTTTTGTGCAATAGAGTAACTAAGCAAGTGTGAAACCTGCTTATTATGGTGAAATCAAGCAAAAAGAAGCCATTGAGAAATGTGTTTTAATTAAAGTGTCTTTTGTTTTACTTCTGAAACCGTTCCTGCTCCCAATAAAGCAGTTCATCTTTTCAACCACAAATGTTCCATTTTATGAACATATAGGAAGCAACTAACCTATCAATACTAATAGAAGAGAATTTATATAGCTCAAGATTGAACTAGGTGCTCTCAGAGCTTGGTTGTTTGCTTGCAGATGTTTTGTTACCAGTCTAGGTAACATCTTCAATGCAAGCAAACAACCATGTTAGATCTTCCATAGGTCTATCACTGAAATGGCCTCACACTAGTATCTTCGTGCACTAGTGTCTTCATGCCAAGATACCAGTACACTAAGTGGCTAGCCATAAGATTATACCCAATTTGTGCCAAAAATGATTATCAAAAAATAATCATGAATAAATGTCATAAAATGACCCCTCATCGTCAGAAAATAAGGTAGAAAAGGATTCATTATCCCATTGACTTTATTGTCAGAAAATGTAAAGACTAGGTAGAGAGTAATCTTTCTTTCTTTCGTATAAATATAATAAATGGCTCTCAAATATCAGTTTACCACTTTATTCTAATATTTGTTCATACAATGTGACAAAGCAGAGTAAAAGGGTAAGGTTTTCCCATTCCAGAATGTTTCATATGTTCAGACTTATTACACACAGAACACTAAATGTCACCAAACTAGCTCTGCCTGCCATTTAAAAAACTCCTTTTATATATTTTTTTCCTTGCAGTTATGTATAAAAGAAAAATGACTAGGAGCTGCAACGGCCTTCCAATTTAGACTGATAAATGCACTCCCCTCATTATGATGTCCCTGTGAGAGAGAATTTTGCTACCCAAAGCAGAGCCCAACTTTCTGTTTTTCCTTCCTGCCTGCCTGCCTACCTGCTTTCTGCTTTCCAGTTGAGAAGCTCCTCAACTCCAAATGACTCTGGGTGGTTTAAATTGAAATAAACAAACAATAAAAAGAAAGAAACAGATCATAAGCATCCAAAAACCAAACACTGAAAAATACTAAAACATCCTAAAAGGGCTCCACCACTATTTTGCTCCAAGGCCTGAGAGAACGGCCAAGTTTTCAATAACTTTCTGAAACAAGTAGAAACCGTACTTCCATGCCCATTGGGATCCGCCTAGTAAATAGTTTCTGTTGCCTTGTTCAGACACCAAATTATGTTTTCGCCTGTCCTTCTTCATGGGGTCATCCAAGTCATGTAACTGCAATCACTTAGTGACAGGGGCCGCGAACAAAACAGTAGCTGAAATAAATTCAGGAGCAACTAAACTACATTACTGTCTGAAATGCTTAGATTATTAGAGCATGGAGTTCCAGAAAACATCCTATTTCTAAGCAAGAAATGTGGAGTATGATCACCTAGTGGATGGAACTAGCCAGGCAGCCCAGATCTGAGCTAATCTGGAATTTCTGTAGATCAGATGTCCCCAACCTTTTGGGCACCAGGGACTGGTTCCGTGAAGAGAGGTTTTTCCGCGGACCGGAAGGTGCGGGGTTTTGTGTGTTGCTTGCATCCCACAGATGGGGCTTTGCTTGTTTGTGCGGACTGGTTGCTGGCATGCCATGTCCTGGTATTGGTCCATGGACCGGGGTTTGGGGACCCCTGCTGTAGGTATCAAATTGGAAGTGCTTTAGTAAACAACAGAACATCAAAGGTGGAGTTCACAACAATGGAAGAGGAAAAGAAGTTCAAATCCAAGATAATGGGGAACAGCTGGCTTTACTTGAGAACATGTGCAGCACTGGATGTGAATAGGGTTAAGGCAGTGTTTCTCAACCTTGACAATTTTAAAGCATGTGGACTTTAAGTGAAGTCCACATGCCTTAAAATTGTCAAGGTTGAGAAACACTGGGTTAAGGGATAGAGAAGGGAGTAAACAAGATGACATGTAGAGCAGGGGGAGAAAAAGCAGAATATATCACAGACTCCAGCCTCTTGGTACTATTTACCTTGAATACACATTGTCCCATCATCTCTGGGGAAATAACCACAGCATTCAGAGTCCAGCAAACCTCAAAATCAGGTGAAGTCTCTAATCTCCCAGTGTAGGGGCACAGGTGCCAAATCCAGAATAGAAGGAAGGAAGTTAAATAAGGTAAATGACAAGTGCATAATTTTGTATGTGAAAGAAAGAGAAAGAAAAAAAGGGAGTGAGGGAGGTAAGGAAAGAAGGAATCAGAATTGAATTCCAGGGATGAATTATCTGTTCTCTAGTAATTTGCAACTCTGCAGACAGAGGTGTGGGGTCAATGTAAGTTATTCAGTAAGATCTAAATAGGATGGCAGTGTCCAAACTATACATCACCTGATGGGTCTGGGAGGCACCATGTTGATGATATTTCTTCAAACTGCAATTGTTGCTTACTTGGCTCCTGGCCATGAAAACAACAGAGCTCAGGCTACTTATCCATAGCATTTTAAGTTTGGGAAATCACATAAAATGATTACTTATGAACTCTGACCACTGCTGTTTTCTTATTTAGTTTGTTTGTGAAAGCAGGTACTGAATTCATTGTTCTGGAGGAATTACATGATGCTATTGCATGGTGTAGTTTTGAACTAAACCTCTTAGCAAATGTTATGAAGCATTAAAACTACAAATACAATGACCTTTTCTTCCATATTCAGAATCCATATAGCCATCTAATTTCTTCTCCTCTTGCCTATTCACGTCTTTTGAGCTCTCCTTCCTCTCAATTTATTTCTTCTCCATATCTCATCCTCACAGTAAATATTTGTAGATAGATGGATGTAGAAAGTATTGCTCACCTTTCCTTTTTCAAGCTAGTGTAATAGCTGCTACAGTTAGGCATCACCATCTGGTACAGATATATAGTAATACTAGGCAAGGGTTTAATACACTATTTTAACTACCAAGAACTGACACGTTTGGTAAGTATGCTATATCAACAAATAAATCATGCCATGGCTTGTACAATGGGTGAAATAGGATATTTTACGGGACTGCCTTCTGCCACATACTTCTCTACGACCGGTGAGAGCACACAGGGTCGGCCTCCTCCGGGTCCCGTCAGCGAAACAATGTCGTCTGGTGGGCCCTAGGGGGAGGGCTTTCTCTGTTGTGGCGCCCGCCCTCTGGAACCAACTGTCTCCTGAAGTCCACGTTTCTCCGACTCTCCCGGCCTTCTGGAAAAATTTAAAAACCTACCTCTGCCGGCAGGCCTGGGGATGATTGTTGATTGTGGTGTGATTGATGAGTATGTGTGGGGTTTTATTTTTAATGTTTTTTGTTCGGATTTAGTTGAAATTGTTTTATATGTATGTTGTGAGCCGCTCCGAGTCTTCGGAGAGGAGCGGCATACAAATCCGAATAAAATAAAAATATACTATCCAATCACATGTATCAATTACAGTTAACATATAAACAGAATAGGGAGGAAGTCAGGTTAGAATGTCAGGTTGAGTGTGTTCTATGCCTCATGAATAAGTGAAATATCACTGTGATGTTGTAACAGGCAGGATTTTCCACAGGAACAGACTCAAAGGTTATTATGCAGGGCTGTGTGTTCAGTAAGTACAAAAATGGAGCTTTAAGTAATAACCAATCACTACAATTTATTACATACAATTTGGACCAATGGCAAATGGGGGAAGGTATTCAATAGTTACAACTCTTTGCAAGCTAACACATAGATCTTAGGTTAAATGCATCTTCACAATGCATTGGCCAATGCACTAGGTTGACTCTGGAAAAAAAGTAAGATGACAAGTGGATAAAACAAGCTTAAAATACAAGGGCAGGAGAGAGGCTAAATTAATGAGAAATATTTTTAAAACACATTTATCTGTGTTTGTTGGCTTGTGTGTAATGGAAGCTGGGTTAGCTTCTTTTAGGTTAAAACTATATGAAATGAAAAGAGAAGAGGATTTCTCAGTTAATCTTTCTTTTCCTCTGATTGGCTGGATTGGGGTTATTATTGGGTTATCTTTTCCCTGGAGAAATTAGCAAATTTTAAGAAACAAAACCAAGTTTCCACTGATATCATCAGTGGAAAATCTCTTCCTGCTCCTTCCTGAGCTAAAAGGACTAAAAAAAAAAGATTTGTTAGCATAAAGTTCAGAGAAAAATAAGATGTCTCAATTATTAGTCTGACCTTTATTTTTCAGATTTGGCAGCATCAGCAGGACTTGATACATTTTAATATTTGAATTACCAATTATTCCAGTATCTCAAGATTAGCCTATTTTTTCCTCCTTAACATCAGCCAAAATTAGAAAAGTATACACAGTACAATCTGTTCTTTCTTTCTGACTTAAATAAGAAGGTTCAAATCAGCACCGATCTTGCTAGGTGACTACTTCTATGGCTCCCTTAGGCAATGACTGCAATTTTACAAGTGTTAACAGAGCAGTGGAAGCATTAATTCAGATTCACCTGGGATCCTTGGAGAAATTCACATACATTGCATGGGATGTGTCTTGCCTGAATTTCAAAAATAGACTTTTCCTGTGCAATCCTTTCAGTTGCAGATTATTTTTTAAAAATGTGTGCATGTTTTCAGTTTCCCCCTGTTGTTGGGGGCAAGGATATAAACATCATGCAACAATATCAGCAGCACAATTGCCAATTGTGTCTAGATTGTAACACTTGGCATTTCATCTATCAAGCCAAAGCTATCACATATCTTCCTATAAACACTTCATCTAGTTAATGTTACCAGAAGAGAATAAAATGTAAGCCAGAAGGCTATTAAACTCCAGTCAAGAAGCATTTTCTACCAAAATGGATCAACTGCTTCCATCTTGGCTAAAATATTGTTGATTAGGATCTTGATGACATGATCAATTTATAATAGTATCTCGGTTCCTAATTCCTTTAGTTTAAGTACCTCCAGCTGTAATGAAGAAATAAAAAGATTTCTTTTTAAGACAAAGAGAGACCAAACCTAAGAGACACCAAATAGTATTTGAATTGCAGAGGGAAAAGAAGTCCTGTGTTACATTGGCCAATTGGTACTTAGAAAAAAATGCCATATCCTACTATTATGAACTTCTCCTGAGAAGTGAGCACCTTGCTGACAACTGTGTTTTAATCTTTCTGGCTTATCTCCAGCCTACAGAGACCATGCAAACCTTGGGCCAATTATTGGATATATAAGGGGAAAGTATCAAATATGGCCATGAGGGGCCTATAAGACAGGAGACAGAGACCATGGGTCAAAATGGCAAATATGTTTGGTACATGTCAATACTGACTACACAAAGAGGGAGGATCTGACTGCAGTCATGATCACCATGGAATAGAATATTCTTTATTGGCCAAGTGTGATTGGACACACAGTACATAAACTCTTAGTGTACATACAAACAACAAAGTGATGTCACAGATCATAAATCATAGTTATAGTAATAGGACAAGGTAGTAGGAAAGATGAGAAGGATAATAGCAATATAGCCCTACTACATGGGTAAATATTATAAGAACAATAAAATGATCAAAGGCCTGGAGACTAAAATATATGATCCTGTCCCTGCTACTAACGTTCTCTCCATTCAGGAGTTGCCTGAATCTCCCCTCAATGCCAGGGACGTGGCTGCTGAAACTGCCACTGATCACACGCTTACACGCGTGCTGACATGGGTGTTGTCAGGATGGCTTGACACGTGTCCAAATACTGAGTTTCAAAGCTTCTGGCAAAGGAAGCATGAGCTTTCCACTTTCAAAGGGTGCCTGTTATGGGATAGTAGGGTAGTCATCCCAGCTTCATTGAGGTCTAGAATCTTGCTCTCTCTGCATGAGGGACATCCAAGCACAGTAAGGATGAAAGCGCTTGCACGCAGTCATCTCTGGTGGCCAGGGCTTGATAAAGCCATCAAGGTCCAGGTGCACGGGTGTCAAGTGTGCCAACAGTTACAACCTGAAATGCCTCAGGCCCCAGTACATAGGTGGAAGGAAACACAAGCCCCTTGGTCAAGGGTACATATAGATTACACTGGGCCCTTTCAGGGGCAATTCTTCCTTCTCCTCGTTGACAGCCATTCAAAGTGGCTAAGTACATTATAATGTACTCAACTGCAATATTGGTAATATATAAGAATGATATACTTTTTGAAAAAAGAGGGGTTGCTTGGGCAGTACCTTGGAACCACATCTGGAGGGGGTGGAGATTGAGGAGTGAAGGTGGAGGGAAGTAGGGAGGTTGTAGGAGGAGGGTGGAGAGAGAGGGAGGGAGAGAGGGTGGGGGGATGGAAGTAGGAGGTAGGGAGGAAGGAAGAGGGGGATGTGGTGGAGGGGGTGCTGCCGAGCAACACCCATAGCAACACCTATCCTATGTAAGTTTTTATGTTTTGTTTTGTGTCGGAAAAAGTTGAAAACGATTGTACTAAGTTGAGTTGTATTTAATTTGATTGTTTGTTTATATTTATAATCATAAAACTAATAAAATATTTATTAAAAAAAGTGGCTAGAGGTTGTTCCTGTTTCCTCCGCTGCTACTACCAGGACCATCCAGGTGTTGAGAGGGATTTTCACCTCACATGGACTTCCAGATGTCCTGTCTCAGATAATGGCCCTCAATTTACCTCCTTTTTTTTTTTTTTTGAAATTTTCATTTTCATTTTATTTTACTTTTTTTTAAAAAAAAATTATTAAAGCAATCAACATTAATCATAATAGCATATTAAGAAGCAGTCATCATAAATCATAAAATACAACAGTAAGTATTAGTCTTTGTATACGTCAAATTTGGTAAACATTCTTCACTCCTCACGTCAAGCCTCAACTATACGCCAGATACATTTTATTTGATTGGTGTTTCTCTTGTATATATTCTATCCATTGTTTCCAGTCTGTCATATATTGTTCATTTGAGTGATCCTTCAAATATGCCGATATTTTTGCCATTTCTGCCAAATTTATTACTTTCAAAGTCCGTTCTTCAATAGGTGGTATTTCTGGCTTCTTCCAGTATTGTCCCACCAGCAGTCTTGCTGCTGTGATCAAGTTCAGAATTAAGTTCGTCTCTGTGGTAGTGCAATCTTTTATGATCCCTAACAAAAAAACCTGAGGTAGAAATTCAATACGCTTTTTCAAAATGGTTTGGAGTGTCCACCATATTTTTCTCCAGAAGGCCTTAATTTTTCTACATGTCCACTATACATGAAAATATGTAGCCTCCATACTACCACACCTCCAACATTTAGGTTGGGTGTCTGGGTAGATATATGATAATTTTTTCGGATCTAGATGCCACCTATAGAATATCTTATAGAAGTTTTCCCTTAAATGTTGCGCTTTCATAAATTCTACATTTCTCACCCAGATTCCCTCCCACGTTTCCATCGTGATAGGATGCCCGAAATCTTGTTCCCACTTTACTATACAGTTCTTGACTAGTACAGTTTCAGAGTCAATTTCTATCAGTGCACCGTACACTCGTTTGATATGCACGATCCCCTGCTCTCTAACCTGTTCAATTAAGTTCTCATCTGTAAGGGATAAGCCCTTCTTCAGGTCTTTTTGCCACCTGGACTGCAGTTGCAAATATGAAAGCCAGGTACCCCCTATTCCTTCATCTACTAGCGTATTTGGTGGTTTTAATGAGAACACATTTTCTTCTTACAATACAAGTTTACTATAGGGCACCACTTCCTGTCCTTGTGATACGTTCAATTTACCTCTTTTGAGTTCCAGGCTTTTCTGCAGGCCAACTTGATCCAGCATGCAACTTCAGCTCCCTTCCACCCTTCTTCAAACGGCCAGGCAGAGAGGATGGTACGTACTACCAAAGATGCACTCAAAAGATTCACTTACGGCAGCTGGCATCACAGCTGCCATAAGATTTTCTTCTTGCACAACGCACCACACCTTGCACAGCCACAGGAAAGAGTTCAGCAGAACTCTGCTGGGGTCGCCGCCTCATCACCAAACTTGACAGGTTGCATCCAGATCGGGTGGCTTCACAGGTGTCACAGCCGCGGGCACCTAGGAGACTACAGGTGGGTGATCCGGTTTGGGCAAAGAACTATGGACCTGGACATCTCTGGGTCATAGCAGTGGTCTGCAACATCTCTGGGCCACTATCATACGAAGTGGCCTTGCACGATGGGCAGGTCATCCGACGACACATAGACCAACTGCGCTGGAGGCTGCCCAGCAACACTTCCGCTCCTGCTCTGCTCTCGGAGGGGGAGGGGGACCATAATCTTCATTCTGCACCACAGTTTTCCAGCTCCAGCGGGTTTTCACATGCTATTGCACATGTTCCAGTGGCAGAATGGGGGCATTCTCATAATTCAGCTATTGCTCCAAACAGGGAGTCTCCGGAAAAGGGGCCATCCCGCACAACAGTTATTGCTCCAAGCAGGGAGTCCCAAGAAAGGGGGTTTGCCATGGAGGCAGCTCCAGACTCTGGCACCTCCGACTCATACACGGAGGTCATGGGTTATTGGGGCACATCAGCCACTCAGACCACTCCAGCTGTTGGTCTTGGGCTCGAGGAACAGTGCTCCCAAGAGGAGTCCATTGTGGACTTGGGGAATTCCACCCCTCTAAGGAACTCTGGGTTGGGCTTAGAGGGTCCAGCCAGTCAGCATCTGGGTGGGTAGGTCATCTGGATCTTTTGGGCATCAAAGTCCTGGTCTGGCAGGCGAGCTGGCAGGCCAGGCACACTCGCCAGCCATCAGAAGGTCACAACGGGCCAAGGGCCCACCCAAACATCTTGGGGATTATGTGAGGTTTCTGTCAAGTCAAGGGAACCTTACTAGTCTTAAACAAGATGCAGAGCAAACACTCAGTGAAGGGGTGTTATCTTCAGCTTATTATTTGTTCTATTTTCTTTCTGAATGATTGTATATGTAAGAGTAATAATAATAATAATAATAATAATAATAGTAAAGTTGGAAGGGACCTTGGAGGCCATCTAGTCCTGTGTGCAGGCAATTGTGATGTCCATTAACCTCAGTCCCTTGAACACATGTACCTGTGCTGTTACATCATAAGGTATATTGTTTTATCTAAGGGGGAGGGGTGTTGTGTCCTGAGCCTGCTGAAGCATTCAGCAGGCTCATAAATCTTGCAAATGGTCCTGGGCAGACCAAAAGCTGCCCGGGACCAGACTGGCTGTCGCCAGCCTTGCGCTCATGCGCAAGGCACGAAAACAGCCGGATTTCTATTGACTGACACTGTCCGGGTTTTGGACACTATAAAAGGCCTGTGTGCCTTTTTGCTGTTGCTGGTTGTAAGGAGAAGTCAATAAAGAAAGCTTTGCTGTACACCATGCCTGCGCCCCGAAAACACAAAAGTCATGATCCCCGTTTTGACTGTTTTGATCCCTCCATTGCTGCAGATGACAATATGGTAGAGCACTTGTGTTGATAATTTAACTGCTGTCAGCTGTTCCATAGAATAGTAGTTGTTTATCTATGGCAACATAATGGAGGCTGGGAATTCTATATGAGGTTAATTGTGGGTGCCTACTGTGCCTGCTTTCTAGGGTGAGAATAAAAGAGCAAATCTACTACAGAGAGGGAAAAAAGTGATAGTCTGAAAAAGCTTGGCTGAGAGAAAGAAGAAAAAAAATGGATATATAATTGAGGTGAAGAAACTGAAAGCTTTAAATAACTTTAAATTGAAAGGACTGGATGCTTGATGTTGATGTAGAAAACTGGCAAGGTACTAAAGCAGAGTCTTAAAAATGAGAACAATGAATTTAGCAGAATTGTTCTGAACTGACTGGAAGCAAAAAAAAAAAAAAAAAACCAGAGCAGCAACATAGAGGTTATACTAATCTGGAAAAGAGGAGAGGTTTAGTGCAAAGTTTAAGTGCTAATTATAAAAAAGAAAACATGGGAAACATGTTGAAAAATCAGCAGCAGCAACAACAACTGGCATCTACCAGGATGTGAGAAATGACTAAGAGGATTCAGAGATGACCTTAAGGTTGCAAGTGGGTAGATAAAAGATGCCCAAAAAATGCAAGAGTAATAAAGGTTTGAGTGGAAAGTGTTCATAGTTCTGATGTATTGTTAGATATATTCTGCATAAGCTTTATTCAGTGTAAAAAAAATTACATGCTTGATTAACACTGCCCAAAGCCCCTCTATGAGGAAGATGGGGGTTAAGAATGTTGATGGATGGATGGATGGGTGGGTGGGTGGGTGGACGGGTGGACGGCCAGCCGGCCGGAGGGAGGGCCGGATGGCCAGACGGCTGGACGGACAGACAGACAGACAGACAGACAGATAGATAGAATGGCTTGAACCAAAGTAAAAACAATATTTCTATCCTGCCTACTACTTAGCTATAAGACAGTGAGGGGTACATGGCATGGATTTTGTAATTTGTTAACCAACATAGTTATTTTGTATTTTAATTTGACTTATTTCCTCTCTTTTAAAATAATGTTCAGGTTCATCATTGATTGGAAAGTAGGAAAACCTTTATCCTATGGTTGTATGGATTGATTAGATGGCTTTCAACATTCCTAAACTGAAAAGATAATTTACAGAAGGATGTCTGGATACCATCGTCTGATAAGAAAAAAAATTGTTAGTGTCAACTGGCATCTCGTTAGCTAATTTCAATTGTTAAGCAAATCCTGTTTCCCCTATCAACTTTATTTGTTGGAAGCCATCTGGAGAGTCACAAACAGCAATCACCTGGGACGGGGCAACCGTTGTAAATACATGTTGGCTGCCAAGCACCTGAATTTTGATCACATGGCCCTGGAAATGCTGTGGTGGTCGTAAGTGCAAGGATGGTTGTAATTAATTTTTTTTAATGCTGCTGTAACTTTGAACAGTTACAAATGGCTAAACAAATGGCTGTAAGTTGAGGACTATCTGTAAGGTGTACAGAAATAAGAACCTCGGACATGTTATATTTGGACCCTTTTTTTCCCTTTCATGCTAATAAAGTATGCATTCAAGATCGGCTCTGTTTTATTTCCCAGATGTCCACTTTCCAATAAAGTGCATGGTGACATAGCTTGAGCACTGTCTCCTGATGAATTGTGACATTCTTTTTATCATCTTTCCTCAACCTAGGCACTATCTAATTGTGTATACTTCAGATGCCAGAATCCCCCCCAGCTTGCATAATCATTGCTGCAAATTCTGGAAGTTGAAATCCATATATCTGGAGAGTCTGGACTGGAAAGGCTTAAGAACATAAGAACATAAGAAGAGCCATGCTGAATCAGGCCAAAGCCCATCGAGTCCAGCATTCTGTGTCACACAGTGGCCCACCAAATGTACATGGGGATCTTGAGCAGAAAGAGAAGGCAAAACCCTCCCTTTCCCTTGACCCCCAAACAAATGGTACTCAAGGGAATCCTGCCTGCCTCAACCAACATAGAGGCGGCACATGGACATCCGTTTTAATAACCACCGATACACTTTGCATCCATGAATCTATCTAGCCCTGCCTTGAAGCTGTCAAGGCTGACAGCTGTCACGACCCCTTCTGGAAGTGAATTCCATAAATCAACGACTCTCTGGGTGAAGAAATATTTCCCTTTATTTGTCCTCACTTTCTTAGCTATGAGCTTTAGGGAGTGCCTCCTTGTCCTGGTATTGTGTGATAGAGAAAATAATTTTTCTCTATCCACCTTTTCTATCCCATGCATGATTTTATACACTTCGATCAAGTCACCCCTTAAACGCCGTCTTTCAAGGCTGAAGAGACCAAGGCGTTGCAATCTGGTTTCATAAGGGAGGCGCTCCATTTCCTGCTAATTATATTGTAGTTCCATATATTTAGATTCTGAGCTTATAAGGCTTATGTTCCTATTGCTTTAGGAGACAATGCGTACGGGTATTTCACTTACTTCAAACTGTAGTAAGCCATGCCAATGGAGTTTGGTGGACTCCCTACTCATTTTATTGATCAGCATTCTGAATTCTTGACACCAAGATCCCATCTTCATTTCTCTCAGTACTCAACTGGGCCCAAAAGGAGTACTACCGGTAGTTCGATATCCTAAAGTGATGCTTTAGATCTTTTTGGAGCACAGGATTGCCTTACATTTTTTTTTCTCTCTTTAATTCCTCTCTGGTGCTTTGATTGGGAATTGTCGGCATCTCACCCCTCTGGGAGCTCATTATCTCATTAATTCAAATCAAATAGGGAGGAAGAAAAACACAACGGCAGAAACCCTAATCTATTTAAAAAAAGAAAACAACCTCAAGCCCCTTAATGAGTTTTTTACTCTTGGCAAAGTCCCTCAAGGACAAATTGCACACCACTGTATTTTCAATGGGAGTGAGACTGTTAAAACACAACTGTAATAATTAATAACAAATAGCAATAATTACCGAACAGTTTCAATGCAGACAGATCGCATATATTTTCAACATTAGGGGCCATTTATTGCAGGACCATCTTTAAAAAATACCCTAGGAATTCATTATAAAAATCAGCTGGATCCAGTTATTACAGATATACTCGGCTGACAAAGAAGGGAGGGGAGCTGGTGGCCTGGTGGTTAATACACTGCTTAGCATGTCGGTTGCCCTGGTTTGAATCCCATAAAGGGTGTGGCTAACTGATGAGGACAAATGAGTCCAAAATAGCTATACTAGTTTCCCACTTAAATCTTTAACTCTTGTCAGCAAAAAGAAATCTGAATTTCTTCCATGCCAATTAATTATAAGGTGTCATTATAACTGCTGGTAACCATGAGTGACACTTGTAGGAACTGATGATTCTTGTGGCCAGGGTCACCATGTGGTGCCATTACAGTCTTCTTTGAAGAGTTTATGATTATTCTATGTGCAGGCAGGATCCTACTCTTGAATAATGGCAGCTGTTTAGGGAATAAATGGGTCATAATTGATATTATCTTTGAAATTTGCTGCAGATAGAGGAAGAAACATTGATGACCTATATTGCATAAACCAATTGCTGTCATTGTTTTTACTGGCCCACTGTCACCTAGATCATATCTAAGCTGTCCTTCAAATTCCAGAATTACAAGCCAGGTCCCAAATTCTAAACTATCATCTGGAAAGCACCAAGCTGAGGAAACCTGGTGCCTGCATCCTTCTTCTGCTCTAATACAGGCAAAAACTGAAATCCTGAACAAAAAGAAAAAAGGGTGAGCAATATAATCTACAGCCATTTTGGTGTAGAGCAGGGGTGTCAAACTCGCAACGTCACATGACGTGTTGTGACGTATCACAACTTTTTCTCCATTGCCAGCAATGGGGTGGGCATGGTTTTGGCATGACGCATCCGGCCCGCGGGCTGGCAGTTTGACATCCTGGTGTAGACCTTAAGGCAACAGGCTACAAAATGGGAGACTGTGAATTCTAGTCCTGACTTAGGCACAAAGCCAACTGAGTGACTTTAGGACAGTCACTTTCTGCCCTAGAAAGGATCAAAAAGATCACAAAGGAAAACTGCAGGGACTTGTCCAGGCAGTCACCAGGGATCAATTCTGGCTCAATGGCAGACAAATGCAACCACATGAAGAGTCACACATGAAGAGTCTCATTTTATTGCTAGTCCACTATATTACAAAAATCTTGCCAGACTGACTGTATCCTCTTGGGAATGGTAAGACAAGGCTTCAAGTATTCTGGGAGAGGTCCAGGTTGTGTCATTTACCGCAGTTCAACAACTCTAAACTCAGGATCCTTTTGACCCCCTCCCTCCAACTTATCTAGACATTCCACCACACTCAGATACCACAAAAACAATCATTTAGAAAGCAAAGTGGTGGGAATAATAACTATTGCTGTCTTTTTCATTCCATATAATGCTTACAACCTGCAACATTACCATTCTCAGTGGGATGCATGTCTTAATTGTTAAATACACATGGCATAATCCAACAATAATTGCCAAAAATCATATAATGTGTAAATCAGTTGCATCAGTGCAAAAGGGCTATTGGACAAAGATGCAAATTCGTGATTTCTGATTTGAGGGTTCGCAAACTTAGAATAAAGCACTAATTAATTGGCCATTATTATTTGTGGTTTCTCTAATTCTTGCCTAGTTATAATGTAGGCATGTTTTCTGCTTTAATATTAAAAGGAAATTGTGGGCAAGTTCCTAGTATTCTGTACCATATGACCTACAGGCTGAATTCCCTTGTTTTGGCTTATTCTATATGAAGCAAGTCACTTGGCTTTTAAACAGTAGCTATTAACTTAGTATGGTGCATGTGACCAGTCAATTGTGGGTTATTTAATAAATCATGGTTAAATAAATCATGACCTAATACAACTGTGAACTAGGTCACTTGTTAGAAGAAAACTGCATGGGTTGACTGTCTTGATGGAAATGCTGGCAGATAACTAAAGGCAGTTCTGCATGGAATTTTTGTGGCCATGTGGAATCAGCTCCAAATCTGTCTGTTCTCATGAGATCAGCAGACTCTGGGAGCTGGGTCAATATATTATTAGCTCTGTTGCAAGGTATATGAAATCCCAGCAAATCCAATCATTATTCTTGAAGTGTAGCAACTCAGCAGAGCTTCTGAACAGTCTGTTTTCCCATTGGTAGGAATTCTCATCTCATAACACCTCCTAGTTTCTTTTTTTTACAACAGCCTTGTTCTCTGATTTTCAGGTCAACAGACACAAGGACAATGACAGATCCATTGCTTTTTAAAGAACCAAGGCATAGAAAGGATAACAGTGTCAAGTGCCTGAAGCCATGTTTATATGGCATTCTAAGCTCAACAGTTTGGGTTACTATGCACACAGGGCCATCTTACCATTCTCAAGCATGGTTCATTAACTCAAACTGAAAGTTTACTGTATTTTTCATATCCTGAGCAGCTGCCATTTTGGTTTTTTTGAACCAGACTTTGAAACTACGTTTCTTCTGGTTTCTCCTACAAAAACAGCTGTTGTGAGACCTATGTGTATTAAAAATTAAAGGACTCCAAATTAAATTATGATTTTCAAGCTTCAAATCCTAAAATCTAGCTGGAGCCTTCTAGTGGAGCCAGCAAGAGATGTTCTCTCTTAATTAGAAATTGTTTGAGTCCTTAATAAGTGCTGCTAATGAAAGGAAAAGGGACAAAATATTGAGTAAGTATTAGGATATAATACATAGGACATAATACTTACTTACTTACAAGATCATAATGTAGAATAAGATCATTGTTTCTCTTCTTCTTAGCATTTCCATGTGGGTTTAGCACAACTCGCCATGGCCATCTCACTGCAGGAAATTTGCTGTGGCAATTTCACTGTGGCCATCTCACCACAGCCAACTCATCATGGCACAATTTGCTGCAGGACAACCCACAGGGGACAACTCAGTGTGATAAATGTTATCCACCACTGATTCTTCAACATTATTTCCATTTTTGTCAATGGAAATAATGTTGAAGAAACAGTGGTGGATAACATTTATAATGTTGAGTTATCCCATGCAGATTGTCCCACAGTGAGTTATTCCATGGCTAGTTGTCCCATTCTGTTTCCACACAGGGATGGAGGAGATTCATGTTTGAAATCTTACAGTAGGAGGTCCCCAATCCATGGGCTGTGGCCCACTACATGGCCATGGCCTATTTGAAATCAGGCTGCGTGAACAACAGGCTGATACACATGTAGGCATGCGCAGCTCAACAAACGGTGGGCTGGCATGCATGCACACACGAGTGCAGGTCAACTTGCTCAAGTTGAGTTGTGTGTGTGCACACGCATGCAGCCCACCATTCACACAAGTTGAGGCATACACGTGCACTGGGCCACTGTTCACACAGCCCGGTTCCCCTCTCCCTCTCCCAGCCGGGCTGCCAAGCCGCAAAGGTTGGGGACGCTGTCTTAGAAGATTTCTACCAATCAATGTAGAGTGTTAAATGCTGAATTAAGAGGATCTATGATATCAAGTAACTTTCTGTGTTCCACTCCAAAGATTTCATTGGAATTGACACTGGGAAAAACGAAGAGATATGTTTTTAAGAATCAATTTACTTAATACGGAGTTTTGATTTTATTTTACTCAATTTACATGGCCACTTACCAAGTGATGCTATCCCTGAATATTTTTACCTCCACTCTATTTTCTATAAAAAGTTGTTCAGAGTCATGAAATTGTCATTTTTCCTATGTGTATGACAAGTAGAGAAATTATGAATGTTAATATTATATTCATTGGGTGTGATTCTGAGTTGTGAAATGATCATGGAATGTTATGGAACTTGTCCAAGCAAGGGACCCAGAAGGGAGCTTGACGTCTGCAAATGGACATCCTGCAGACAATACATCACAGCAAGAGAGAAGCAATGAGATTTCTTTGGAATGCTGAGATGAGAAAAATGTACATGCAGATGGTCTAGGGCAGGAGAAAGAAGCTTCAAGCTGGGCTGTATATACGGTAACTTTAAAAAAGGATTAGTGGCGTAGAGAACAATATGTGGCAGCAGAACAAGTCCGGCACAGAACTTACAACTGCTCAGATCCCCTTTACTAATGCAGCACAAAGCTCCTAATGCACCACAAAGCTCCTATCTCATTGTCTTCCTTTGAATCTGGTTGCTAAGAGTGGAACTGTTTTTAAAGCACGTCAGAAATGTGGAGGAAGGCAGAGCTGAATCCATTCCCTGCTGTGTTTACATCCACTTATCCACATGCATTAGATATATTTACATGACATATTGTACCACGGTGGATCTACGTTTTGCAGGTTGGCTGGCAGCAGTAAATAAGATTAAGTCAAAAAGCCACTCTCCTCTTCCAGTAAGGGGGTGGAATCTAGGCTGGGAGATGCAGCTGAAAGTTGTTGTTTTTTCCCCCTGAATTTGGATGGGCTATTGCTCCTGGGAGTAGCAAATACAGCAAGCAGATTTTCCTTATTGAACCTTGACTAGGATAGTGTGATCAAAAAACCTGAAGAACTGGAGCTAGTGAGGGAACGTTGGCAGGAAAAGTACAGTCAGAATATCAGGGATGTTTTATTTCTTTCTGGAACTGCTTTGCTCAGTTGGATAATTTCACCTTTGCTCCCACTTTCTGTGCCTTTCTTTGCCTGCTCTATTTACATGATTGCTAGCTTTTGTATGCAGATCTAAGCATACAGCTATCTTATTCCACAAATATTTACTGTGCTGCATCTGTTAAAATAAAAATCCTGTCGTCCTTGTGTTGTAGCACCACACACTTCAAAAACACTTGCCTTCTAACCTGAGTAACAGGGAAAACTAAAGTCATTTATTGAAAAGCTTAATGCCAAGGAGGAGGAATCTTCTGTTCTGCCCTATCCAGTGGGGGCATCTTCTCATTCAAGAGCAGATGATGGCTCAAGTCCAAGTTGAATGTCTCCAAAAGTGCTGGATTGCTCTTGAGAAATAGCCAGATGTTAATGGCTTTTCTTGACTAGGACTGACTGATGAGGCTTTAAATATTTGTTTATAGATAAGCTATGGGAAGGAGACACTTTGTTATATTTGTAGAGAAATGATAGGCTATGGTATTAAAATTGAGAGGAGATGAAGAGAAGATAACAAATTAATTTGTGGGACATCATTTGAAGGGATGAAAGATTAATATTTTTAATTTGTTGTTTCTAGTAGCCCTTAATGGATTTTTCTTGATTAAGTTTGAACATGAGGTTTTAAAGATTTGTTTTTAGAATGAGATAAGACATGCAAGAAGATTGTTTTTCTTTGTATTTTTGGAGAAAATGACAAGGTATTGTGTAAGGATAAGATATATTAAATTGATTTACTGGTTAAAGTATATACATATATATATATATATAGTTATTTCTAATGGATTTTTGCTGATTAAGATTGAAAGATGAGGCTTTATTATTTGCCAATAGACAAAAGATGATATATGGGATGAAGAGATTTTTTGGTTGAAATATTAGAGAAGGTGTTCATTTATTTAAAGTGTTTGTACCTGTCCTGATGAAGGGAAAAGTCATTTCTTTCTATATTTTCTTTCTTTTTTATACATTTTTCTCTTTTCCCTTCCATAGTGTTTTCCTTTTTGCACTTTCTATTTTTCTCTTTTTAATATTATCCTTAGCTTGTATTAATTTTTTATCTTTGTATTTTTAAACTTCAATTAAAAATATTATGAAAAAGAAACAACCAGGTATTCTACCCGGGGCCCACTGACCTAAAGTGCTGCAATATGAAAGGAGTTTCAATAGTGCTATTTAAGTAACACAGCTCCTTCACACTCTGCCATTTGTCTGACTTCGTCTAATTCTCAGACAGGTAGACATTTCTCTATTATTCTGATCAAGCATGGACCCTGAATTCAGAATTAGCTTTCTTCTCCTAAGCAGCAAAACACTAGTTCATTTGGACAAATGTCCCACCTCTGCAGCAGCTCATCACCCAGGCAAGCGGATCCTTCCAGATATGTTCTAACAGAATAGTACGTGCCTTGGATGATAATGAGCTTTTATTAGTGATTAGAAATTTTATTAAAGGGAAACTAAATGGCTACATATTGGGAACAAGTCTGGGCTAATTCATTCAGGGTCTCAAGGTGGCTTATATAGCCCTGCCTGTCCCCCATTTCTCCCCCTCTGAGGTGAGTTGGGCTGAGAGAAAGCGACTGGCCCAAATTCACCCGTAAAGCTTTTGTAGATTAGGATGGATTTGAATCTAGATCTCCTAGCTCCTAGTCCAACACTTTCACTTTACACCACACAAACTCTCTAATAACACTTCATTATAATGCAGTAATTGACTGAGCAATTAAATAATTGAGCCCCCCCTTTTCACTCTTTCGTACAAATCCATAAGCAAATTAGGCGCATTAAGTCTCTATACCAGGTTTAAAGTGCCTATTTTCCTTAATTCCCTCAAATGCTGACATCTCCCAAAAGAGCCACATTTTTGTCTCATCTCCCCAGCAATGCAATTGTCTCCCTGCCAGGCTCATGCAGCTATCAGATGGCTACAAAGAAATAAACTCTGCCCCCACCCTTACAGATGGCAAAAGTGTGCTTCACTCAATACTCTGAATGAAAACTGAGCAGGAAACGTCCCAAGAGTTTAGTTTGCTCTTTGAGCCCAGCCTCAGGGACAGTTAATCCGTTTTTATTGGAAGGACTCTCCTTTAGATAGTTACATATTTTATGCACAAACATCAACATGTGGCAAGCCACTCCTGCTTATTCTGTTGAGTGGGCCCCCTGGACTTTTGCCTACAAATCCTACTCTAATCCACTACTGCATCTAATTTCAAGGGAGGCCAAATGTGATCCCTGGTAGAATTTTAAATAAAACAGTATTTCAATGAGGCAGGGAAGGAAAAAAAAGCAGAAATCGTTTAAGGATTCAACAATAAAAAGCTTTGATAAAAAGTAATAAACCGAATAAACAATATTGATGATATCCCTTTGCAGCAAGCCTTATATTTCAATCCAATGCACTTCTCCTCAGAACTAAGCCCTGTGGCATTGACCTGGGCATACTCCTGGGAAGTGTGTATAGAATCATTTCCTTAACATCAGTGCATTTCTTCCTAGCTTAGAAACAATCAAAATCTTCAAGGTCCCTGCTATTCAAGAGGAAATACTTGTGTCAGCAGAAAAAAACAGCACCAAGTGGCTATTGCTCCAGGCGAAGAGGCATCAGAGTTCCCAGAGTTTTGGGAGGAGAGAGGTGAGGCAGAGTTGGAGATTGGCCTTCCTGTCTTCTAAACCCAGCATTCAGATAAGAGCAGGGGGGGGGGATGGCCCTGGTTCCTTCTGTGGATGATCTGTTGCAGGAGTTCAATGCAGAAGTGTAACTGTCCTTGCCTAGGAGATGATGATCATGATTATAATGATGATGATCCGTTGCAGGAGTTCAATGCAGAAGTGCAACTGTCCTTGCCTAGGAGATGATGATGATGATCTGTTGCAGGAGTTCAATGCAGAAGTGCAACTGTCCTTGCCTAGGAGATGATGATCATGATTATGATGATGATGATCTGTTGCAGGAGTTCAATGCAGAAGTGCAACTGTCCTTGCCTAGGAGATGATGATGATGATGATGATGATGATATTAATAATAATAATAATAATAATAATAATAATAATAATAATAATAAAAGGTTGGAAGGGACCTTGGAGGTCATCTAGTCCAACCTCCTGCTTAGGCAGGAAACCCTATACCATTTCAGATAAATGGCTGTCCAGTCTCTTCTTAAAAACTTCCAGTGTTGGAGCATTCACCGCTTCTGGAGACAGGTTGTTCCACTGATTAATTGTTCTAACTGTCAGAAAGTTTCTCCTTAGTTCTAGGTTGGTTCTCTCCTTGCTTAGTTTCCACCCGTTGCTTCTTGTCCTGCCTTCAGGCGCTTTGGAAAATAGCTTGACTCCCTCTTCTTTGTGGCAGCCCCTGAGATATTGGAACACTGCTATCATGTCCCCCCTCATCCTTCTCTTCATTAAACTAGACATACCCAATTCCAGCAACCATTCCTTATATGTTTTAGCCTCCAGTCCCCTAATCAGGTTTGTTGCTCTTCTCTGTAGTCTTTCTAGAGTCTCAACATCTTTTTTACATCGTGGTGACCAAAACTGGATGCAGTATTCCAAGTGTGGCCTTACCAAGGCATTGTAAAGTGGTATTAACACTTCACGTGATCTTGATTTATCTGCTACTTTACTGCCATTGTTGCGGGTTCTGTTGACTTGTAAGCCACTTAGAGTCATCCAGAATAAAACAGCATAAAAGAGGTTATAAACAAAAAATGCTGCTCTATAGTCACTCAGTTGCTGGTATTAACTAGCATTCTCTTTATAAAGCAATACCCTTCTTCCGATCCTCAGGGCTTGGCACTGGTGTAGCACTCTGATTGCCAATATGCCCGTTCGTATGGTCAGAAAAGCAAAATAACGCAACAAAACAAAATCATTCTCCCAGTCCATTGACAAACCAACTGACAATGTGGAAGTGGGAGTAAAAACATCCTTCCTTCCTGTGCTAGTCTGCACACCCTTTGACTTTCCTGAAATCAGGTGCCTGTGGGAAAAAGAAGATCCCAAAGTGCTTTTTCAAAAAGGAAACTGTACTTTTCTAGGGGCGTGGGGGAGGTGTTCTTTGAAAACATTTCACTTCTACTCCAAGAAGCTTCTTCATTTCTGACTGAATGGTGGGGAATGGAAGGGTTTATATTCCTTGCAGTCATCTGGTCATTTATTTATTTATTTATTTATTTATTTATTTAATTTATATGCCACCCTTCTCCCAAGACTCAGGGCGGCTCACAACAACAACACAATTAAAAAACACAATTAAATTAAAAATTTTAAAATTAATTTCATTCACACAACATACAAACACATTCAGCTCACAGCCGCTGATGGTGGGACACTCTTAGGGCCGAGGGGCAGAGCACAGCTCATATGCCCCAAGCCTGTGGGCATAGATGTGTCTTCAGTGCTTTCCAGAAAGCTAGGAGGGAGGAAGCAGTACGAACCTCTGAGGGAAGCTGGTTCCAAAGGGCTGGGGCATCAACAGAGAAGGCCCTTGCCCTAGGCCCCGCCTGACGACATTGTTTAGCAGATGGGACTCGTAGGAGGCCAACCCTATGCGCCCTAACCGGTCGCTGGGATTCATGAGGCAGAAGACGGTCTCTCAAGTATCTTGGTCCATTGCCATAAAGGGCTTTATAGGTCATAACCATTAGTGCTCTGAAGGCTGCTCTTAGCTCTCTGAGGGTCACTGAGGCCATTTGGAGGTTTATCTGGTAGAGATAAACAGATGAGAAGAAGCGAAGCATTTCCAAAGAAAATAAAACAAGAAAATCCAGTTGCCTCTTGGAACACTGAGTGGGACAACCGTGGGACAACCATGACCTGGATTAAGAATCTCCATAAGCAGAAAAAGAAGGTCCCACCCCTTATTATTCAGCAAAAAGAAGAAGTCTGCTTTTGCAGATTTGGGATATACTAAGTGCAGAGATGTAAAGTTAGGATGCATTTTGGCACTGGAAACTGTTAATTATGGGAAACAAAATTGTGGTGAAAGGCAGAGCTGGAAAACCTTTTTGTGGTCCAGCATAGCTACTTTCAATCATCCTTGACTTTGCTAGCCCCTTACCAATAGGTGTTTTACATGGTGCTGCAGCAGCAAATGGAATCACCAAGACCAAATTTTCCCATCAGTCCAGATTCTATTTTACTTGCAACTTTAGTATTCTAGTTTCTTATAATTAATAAGGTTTCTTTCGGGAAAGTAGTATCAACATGTGTTGCAATTCACCATGGAACTATTCCACTTCCTCTGCAACTGTGATTGGGGCATGCACCATATCTGCTACAGTCTCAATAATGATTTCTAGCTTCCTTCAGTGAATACAATCTACATTTTTTTAAAAAAAATCAGCACAAATAAAGAGATGCTTTTTAAATAATATATACTTTGATCCTCAGTCTCTCTGAAGACTCTTGTCTTCTTTTTCACATGCTAGTTTTGCCTCCTAACCAGTGATCCTCTTCACTGAAATGTCAACAGTGCACAAAGCTTTCACTCACTGAACCATCGACACACTAATTCACATGGTGTGCTAAGCAATGTTTAACTATTTGTGCAACACTGTAAGTCATACATTTTACAAAATGGCTAGGTTTGTGCAATGTGGTAAGCCAAAATCAAGCAATTCACATTATGGCTTAACATAACGTGAGGAGGCTCTGCCATTATGGTAGTTTTTTGCCATTGGATGTCTTGACTAAAATGCATTGTTATGTATAGTCCACCCAGCTGTTATTATAGTCCAGTGCATTCAGATGTCAAGTTGGGGAAAGGCTGCATTATAAGCCTTTCTGCACATTGTTGAAGAAAACCCAAACTTTAAATACAAGAAGTCCTCAATTTACAACCATTCATTCAGTGACTGTTTGAAATTACATTGGTGCTGATCTGAGGGACTTACAACCTGTACGCCAAGTTACAGCCAGTGTAGCATCCCTGGGTCATGTGAACAAAAATTGGGCACTTGGTAATATCCCCTCCCTTATGACTGACTGCAGGGACACTGCACCAGCCCCCCCACCTAATCCCCCCATCTCACCCACTCGTGCCCACAGACTTGGGGCCTCTTTTGAGGTGCCTCGGGCCCTGTGAGTGTGAGTGTGTGAGTTTGGCATGCACTCCCACCGTTTGAGGCACCCCATGCCCCACTTAATAACTCGCACACTTAACAATTGCAAAAGGCTGAGTAGGGATAGTGGCTATGAAGTGAGGCAATCACTTCACTATTGGTGTGACGTACGGCCATAATAGGCAGGCTCCGTTATGGTGGTAGGTTGAAGACCACCTGTAGTTAAAGAAAGAGTACGATACGTAAGTTTCATATCTAGTTTACTTGTCTCATTTTTGCCTTACCTTGTTCCAGTGTGGATTTAAAAGAAGAATGTTTAATTTGTACTTTTGTGAATTGGTTCTGACTCTTTGTGGCTTTTAGCTGAAGCAGACTGGGGGAAACGGTATTACCTTCAAGAAATAGCATACCACTCCACACCACACACCTTCTGCAGTCAACCCATTTGCTACGCTGAAATATTTTCCAAAGGGCTAGGAAATTCAAAAACAGAATGTCCTGATACAATTTCAAATATTTATTAAGACCAGTTCTCACACTTAAGGAATGCTTGCAGTCAGGCTGGAATACATTATCAAAGAGTGAAGTCATGGGAGAATGCCTACCCTGTCCTATGCAGCCTTGACTTGCAACAGTGTTCATGCTGAAGCCAATTCCATTCCCTCCAAGTGAGGGATGCATTGAAGAAAAGCAACCAACAAAGATTGACCAATGCACAACAGTTGTTTATATTTATGCACTGGAGTCAAGGGAGGATCATCTCCAGAAGGCGAAGCTAAGGTCCAGGAACAAAGCAAGACTGGATCAAGATCAGGATGGGCTAAGGGAGAAGACCTGGAGGGGATCAGTTCAATTGCTGCACACATTGCTTTGTATTTTTTGTTATAGAAGAGATCTAGTTTTAGATTTGCCGTTTATGCTCAGAGCCTGATTACCATGCCACAGAACCGTTAACCTCTCAATCTGAATCTAGATGCACTAATACTGTATATTTGAGGATATGATCCAAGAAAAGTAAAGGCCCGCTGATCCCCAGTAGTTCACTGACCATTGTTTAGGTAACAAGTGCAAACTAGGCCTAGAGACATATTCAAGGCAGAGTGTGGAGCAGATCTGGATAGTTGGGAATCAAGCTGTGATGCTGTCTGTCTTGATCTAACATTATGGCAGTTCTGGGCTGTATGTATACAGACACACACACACAGACACAGACACACACACACAGACACACACACACACACTGGCATATCCTTACCAAGTGTCTGAGTAAAAATAAAAATAAAAAGATGGTACTTACTGCCAGCCAGCAGCAAGGCTCCACCGGGAAAGGAATGAGGCTACTCATGAATATCTCATGGCACCTTGCTGGGAAAGGGATGGATGATGCAAAAGGGGAACTGGCAGAAGGTTAGGCTGCTTATGCTTATGCTCCACTGAACCTCATAAATATGCTAATAGCAGGACAGGGACATGACTCTTGCTGGTACATGGTATGGGAAGAATCAAAATAGAACAGGTACAAGTGGCCTGCCATATGCCTGCGACTGTACATAAGAAAAAAGTTACAGTATTGTGATTCAGTCTAATCCCTACTCCTTTAAGCAGCTGTCACTGCGCTTTTGATTCTTAGCATCTCTGGGATAGTTTGGGAGATACAAGAGCTCTAACTAGGCTTAGCATTAAATGGTCTTCTGGTTTCAGGTCTGGATTTCAGTAGATGGTGACTCAGTTCTCCAAGTTCTCCATATTGGGTTACTCCAATCCAAGTGGAGAGCCAAAAGGTGATACCCAAATGTGTTGATGTGCCCAGAAAGGCTCACTTAGTTCTGGTTGCTGTGGAGGTATAATGCATCATCATCACCACCACCACCACTATCTATCTCTCATCCATAGATAGGCTATATGCAGCACAATCTGTAATAGTTAACTCCATAAAGAGAACAGTATGCTGTGCTATAAACATACACGTGTGGCCTATACACCTTCCTGAAAATTGACATTCAAAGCACATTTTCTCTCTCTCTCTAATTAAATGTCTTTGATGAAGCTGACTTATAAGGGAATTTTGTATTGCATTAAAAACTGACATATTTACTATAGTATATGCCAGTGGTGGCAAACCTATGGCACAGGTGCCAGAGGTGGCACTCAGAGCCATCTCTGTGGGCACACATGCCGTCGCCCCAGTTCTAGGCCTTTAGCTGGGTTTTATATAACCTTTTCACTTTAGGCCTCCACCGCCATGTGCAAAAAAAAAGAAAGAAAGGTTCAATCAGTCAATTTCAACTTCTCGCGTGAAAAAAAAGATCTTGCAAAATTGGAATTGATTGATTGAACTTTTTAGTCCCACCAGTCTGCCAGTACCACTGCAGCCACACCCACCCAGCACTCGACAATGCATAAGTGGGTTTTGGGTTGCAGTTTGGGCACTCAGTCTCTAAAAGGTTTGCCATCACTGGTATATGCTTTCCTGGACTGTAGCCTATTTTATCTTATACATAAGATAGGATCACGATTGCATGTTTAGATATGTGCAAAGATATATGGTCCAAGAAGGTCAGAAGTAACAAAATAGAGAAGGTATAGAATATTATAACTAATTTTAACCATTCACGCTCAAAATATTTGGCAACCAGTTTAAAAGCCTGGTTGTTATTTTTACATTCCTGTAATCTATAGTATAATCCATGTTTAATGACCACTTGTTCAGCAACCGTTCAGTGTTATGATGGCCCTGAATGAGGAGAGTTGCAATCAGTCCTCATAGTTGCAGCTGCCGCAGCATCTCCACATTCATATGTTGTGATTCAGGTGCTCGGCAATCATGCCACAATGATCATACAGTCACATGATTACTATTTGCAACCTGCACTGCCTGTTTCCAACAAACAAAGTCAGTGGGGAATCTGGCAGGAGATCACAAAATGGCAATCACACGATATCATGCAGGTTTTACTGAAAAATGGCAACTGAAATTGCTGGAATTGTTGACATAAGCTGACACAATCATGTGGTATTGCATTTTATGACAGCATTACTTAGCAATGGAATTACTGGTCCTGTTGCTAATCGAGAACGACCTGTATGATCTACCAATCTGGTCGTCTAGAGAGTACCTATGAAAAGCTGCTTCCTTGAATATTCACAGAATATGGGCCAGATGGCAGGCCTTCTCTGTGCCCTCTCCCCCTGGCTGTAAGTATAGCCCTAACTTGTTCAATCAAAGGCTGTATTGTTTCACTAAGCTTTTGAATCCTAGTGATCTGAGAGCAGCATTCATCTTTTGCATTTCATTTTTGAGGTTGTATGATTTGGGGTTTTTGATATATTGCTGTTTGCCACCTAGGATTCTCTGGGATTGCAACAAGGTAAAAGGATTGTAAAATAAATAAAAAAAAACCTCTGTCTGGTGGCTTCAATGGGTGAACAGATTTGCTTCTCATACAATGTGTTGTTTCATGCAGCCACCCTGCCTTGCCTGTCTCCTCACATATTTTTTTTCAATAAAGAGAGTAGGGTACATGCCCCCAAACTGTGGTGGTGATGAAAGATTCTGATTACCAAGAGAGATAAGTGCAGTGATGGAAGGCAGCGAGTGGGAAGAAGGATAAGAAGGCAACCAGTTAGCTAAAGGGAGGTCTTGCCCAGGACTGGACCCATGTAAATCTACTGTAGATGTTGCATTTTTACTTCAGCTGAAAAAAAAAAGGTAAATGAAAGAAAATACTTCAAGTTTTACATACATGTGGATTAAACAAAGCAGTGAAGAGCTGAACAGTAGACTACTGCAGAGCCAGGAGCACAGCCTTGATGGCCAATCACAATGGAGGCAGCCAAGGAGAAAGGAAAATGGGGTCCTGAACAAAGGTAGCTGGGTGGGCATCTCTCTGCATTCCTAGCCTCCCACTAAGTCAGGCTGTCCAACCCATGGTTTGTGAATCACATGCAGCCCTGGACAGTTAGTAACGTGGCCCCACAATTTGTAATAAAAATATTACAAAATAAAGGAAGTTTGTTATTTATATACATCAACTGTGCTATATATTTTATATGTAGCCCAAGACAATTCTTCTTCACTCACTGTGTCCCAGGCAGCCAAAAGGTTTGACACCCATGCTCTAAAGACGGCTTCCATTCCAAATATTTAGATTGTTTAAGTAGTGCTCTATTTGGGATCCTCCACATTTTTAAAAGAAAATTAAAATAGAGAAAATAGCTTATTGATTTAAACAATTCATGTAGTCACCTATCTCACCTAGGGGTGACCTTAGGCAGCATGTAAATATTAAAACTAAACAATCATAACATAAAACATCAAATCAGTATAGTTTGGTATATGGGGAAACACTAGGCAAAAATAGCCGGAAAGAGGCGGAAGGCAGATTCTTCTGTGATTGAGCAATTAGTTAAGTCCTAAGAATACAAGAAATGCTGAGCAATCATTTACTTAAAGGAGAAGAAGAAACGACTGGAATTGATAGACAGGAAAACTGGCAAAGAAATCACAAATGTACAGTTCAAAAACTCTCATTATTTTGTGGGTGCTACAATGAGGCAAAGCAGCAAGATTGTATCGTATAATAAATATTCATTTCAGAATACTATTAAACTGGAATATCCCCCTCTTCTTTCTCAAATGGAATTGTAGAGCTCTGCTGCCCTCTGTTTTGCCAGAAGCCTAGAAGCCCTCCTGGCATTAGATGTAAGGTTGAGAAGATTGTGAGTACGAACAGAGCACAAGAGACAATGCTAGCTAGCAAAGAGAACAAACTGAGAAAAATGGTGAGGACACACACATTCACAATTGGAAACATCTCAAACAACATATCTGCAATTACATTTCTAGTTGGTCAGTTGAGCTTACTATCAAGTAATGGGGGTTATGCTGTTCCCAAATATACACATCCCCTAAAATTATGCTGGAATGGTGCTAGCCTGAAGGGGAAAATGCATTTATTCTGGAGAAGCTAATGATGACTTAAGCTACATCACTTATAGAGCCCGATCATGGGAAAACACAGGAGACTGAGGTTGCTAGAGGACAATTGTACTATGGCTATATGCAGTTGCCTCCCCTTCTCACATACTGGTATTTGTTCTCAGTACACTTAGAAATAAGCCACCAGCCCAAGCAGACTACCTCCCTTCTCCATGTAGCTGGCTTATGTGTACCCAGCAAAATGGTCTGGATTATACACTCTCCCCTTCTCCTTGCCCTGCCTGTATAATTCAGAAAGCAATCTAGGAGCAGAGTCTCTCTCTCTGTAACACCGACAGTCTTCAATAAATGATAAATAATCATGTCCAGGACTTAGCATCCTAAGAAGGTCTAAAGCAGCTAGAGCAGGGGTAGGCAACCTTGGCTCTTTTATGACTCGTGGACTTCAACTCCCAGAATTCCTGAGCCAGCATGGCTCAGCTTGGAACCCTCTCCCTTTTCCCTCAGCATGGCTGGCTCAGGAATTCTGGGAGTTGAAGTCCATGAGTTATAAAAGAGCCAAGGTTGCCTACCCCTGAGCTAGAGGGAAACACAGCCACCATATCTGTGACTCTGCCAAAAGAAAACATTATTCTATTTTCCTATTCATCTGCATCACTCTACTGAATTCAAAAAGGAACAAGGTAAGGAAAGTATATAAAGGGTGACTTGTGGAATTATTTCCAATCTCTTAAAATAATTTTGGCTGGGAAGGAAGATGGAGGGCAATCTAGAATGAAGGAACCAGCAACATTCCATGTCATTGCTCCTCTTCCAAAGAAAAACACCAGGAGATTTGTTTCTAGAATGTTTTTCTCTGCAACCTCTGGCCACATTCTCTGGCCAACTTCTCCTGCCACACCAAATTTGGCTCCACTCTGTTGTGTTTGCGTGTCTTCCTGCTGACAAACAAGCCGAGAGCCAACATCTTTACATAATTTTGTTCACATATAAATCCAAATGCAAACCTGTCACCTTAACTTTCCTTAGAGGCTCTCTGCAAAACTAACCCTAATGTCAGTTTTCCGCTCTGACTTAACCCTAGTTTAACCCTAATGGGATTTTCTCACACATTTTACTGTGGTTGACAAATAAATCCGAACAAAAATTGTCAACCTCATTTTAGTTAGAGAATCTCTACGAATATAACCTTTGATGTTAATTTTCAGCCCTGATTCTAAGGAAGCTCCACAAATAATTCTGAATGTAAGGTTGTCACCCACATTTTCGTCAGAGACCCTCTGTCTTCAAGGAAGCCTAATGCTAACCCTACTTTGATTTTCACTTGGAATAATATTTTCTCAGATGTTTTGCAAAAATAAGTCTGAATGCAAAGCTGTCAGTTTCATTTATCTTACAGAGCCTCTGCGAATCTAAGTTTAATGTTGATTTTCAGTCCTGACTCCAAGAAAGCTTAACTCTATCACTAACCCTAATCCTAGTTTATCACTGAGAATAGGATTTTCCCATGATTTTACTGTGGTACACAAATAAATCTGAGCGAAAAGCTTCACCCTCACTACCTTAGAGACCCACTGCAAATCTAACCTTGATGTCAATTTTTTACTCTGACTTCAAGGCCACCTAATCCTAACTCTAATTTAATTAACCCCTGGGAATAGAATTTTCCGTTGCATTTTACTGGCTCCAAAAATAAGTCCGAACCTAGAGCTTTCACCTTCATTTTCCTTTAGAAGTCCCATCTCTTCTCATTGTACCCTCCCCCCACTGATGGGCAACAAGCCTGTGTACAATCCCCAGGTTTGTGTTGTGTGTATTAAAATGTTTATGTGTGCATTTGGGTGTGTGACAAAGATGTTGCGGCCAATCAGATAATGTCTTAGGTATGTGCTCTCTTTGGCAATCCATTTTTTTTTCAGGAGATTTCCCCCTCCTTCCATTTCTTCTCCCTTGCACACTCCCTCCACTGAGCTGATGGGCGTGAGCACGCCTGTGTACAATCCCCAGGTTTCTTCTGCTGCCTTTTCACAAGCTCTGAGCACTTTGAGGCTGAGATTGCCTCTCACCTTTTGTCTGCAGCACGTGGCAGATCAATATCAGTGCTCCTAAGGACAGAGGACCACACATTAAATTTGAAATAATGGTGTGATATAGAAACAAAAAGAAAAATACAATCCTGGCTTATCAAGAAATACATACCATTGAAGATGTATCACACATACACATGCGCGTGCGTGCACACACACACACACACACACACAGAGTGATGGGGAACAAGAATTGCACCAAATGTATGTATGTACAAGTATGTATGTGAATGTACCCATTACAATAAAGGAAATGGGGAAAGAATGAAATTACTAAATTAAAACTCACTCAGACACCTTCAACTGTTTCAAAAATTAAGATAACATTACCAAAAAGCTGCATGTACAATCCTTTCTACTAGCTATCCCTTCTTATTCTAATCCTCCCTTTCTGCCAGTTCTCTGAACACAATGGTTGACAATGATTCCAAGATGAAGAACTGTAGGCTAATTGTTACGGTGTATTCTTTGGATTTGAGAAATCAGTGCAACCAGAAAGGCTATAGGCCATGCCTAGTGCAAAACAGAAAAACAGAGTCAAATTCATTACAATCTTTCCACAATCCCTGGCTAGTTCTTGCCTACATATCGGGAGAGACTGAATAATTGATAAATTTAATCAAGAATAGCAGAAAATTAAGAATTCATGAACCAAATATTACCTGATTTCATTTTTCAAAGGAAAATAATATTGGGAATAGCGGTGGAAAAAAATAAAGCATGCAAATATTAACCTTACTTTTTGCACCACTTGCCACATTTTCTGCTGATTCAATAGCATTTTGTAGGAAAGTCTGTTTGATCAAAAAAGTCATAGGCAATCCCAGTCACCTTCCCAGAATTCAATTTCTTCCTCTATTTTGGCCACAGAAATGGCTTAGTGTTCTATCTAAACCATGTTTACCAAGTTCCTTGATTATTGGAATCTGACACCCATCATGAAGATGAGGTACGACCACGAACGTGAAGCCAAATAACAGCAATGCAGCTCACCATCTCAAATCCCCCTGCAACTCAGATTAACCTGAGCACAACAAAGCCCCCACCCAAACAGAACATTCCCCCATCCAATCAGAGCACAGCCAAGCCCCCATCTAATCAGAGCACAGCCAAGCCCCTAACCAATCAGAACACACCTCCACCCAATCAGAACACATCCAAGCTCCCACCCAATCAATTCATATCCCCACTGGCAGTTAAAAGGAAGAAACATCTACGATCACACATAGCTCCTAGAAGCACGAAGCTGAAAACACCAGCCTGAAGATGACGAATGGGTCTTCGTCGAAACGTCGCCAAGACACTTCCAATTTTACGTGGGAGAAAACCCGAATAACCAAAGACCTACATATATATATGCAGGTCTTGGCGCATTCGGGTCTTTTCCCATGTAAGATTGAGAGTATCTTGGCGATGTTTCGACGAAGTCCCACTCGTCATCTTCAGGCTGGGGTCTTCGGCTTCGTCCTTGTGCAAACAAAGTGTGATCGGAGCTGCCGTCTCTCTATAAATATTGGTGGGGGTGTGTAGAGTGCTGGCTTAGTTGCCGTAGGAGGGTTGGTTGGCTGTGTTGGATGTAGAACCATCCACAGGCAGCAGTCGCTACTGCAACATCATTTATATTTTAAATTTTTTTGGATTGCTAACAAAGAATTAAGGGAGACTGAAATAGCTATTTCGAACCAATTATCTCTCATCAGCCAGACATACCCTTCTGAGATTCGAACCTGGGCTGCTTGCACATTAGGCAACTGTGTTGACCTCTAGGCCACAGGCTCTTTCTCACTTTGTTAGCTGTATGAGGGAGGGAAGAGACATATATATATATATATATATATATATATATATATATATATATATATATATATATATATATATATATATATATATATATATATATATATATATATATATATATATATATATATATATATTTGTTTTCTGAGGTTTTCGCGGGTGTCTGTATGCAGGTCTTTGGTTCTTCGGGTTTTCTCCCACGTAGAATTTGAAGTGTCTTGGCAACGTTTCGATGAAATCTCATTCATCATCGTCAGGCTGGTGCTTTTGGCTTCTGCTACTAGGAGCAATGTGTGGTCTAAGCTGTTTTTTCCTTTTAACTGCCAGTGGGGGTTTGAACTGATTGGCTGGGAGCTTGGCTATGTTCTGATTGGTTAGGGGCTTGGCTGTGCTCTGATTGGCTGGGGGGTTGGCTGTGTTCTGATTGGCTGGGGGAGTGTTCTGTTTGGGTGGGGGCTTTGTTGTGCTGGAGAGGTTCAAAGTGGCTAATGTTGCAGCTCTGGTCTGGCTCCTGGTCTGTGGTCTTGCCTCATCATTGGTGTGGGTTTGGGTTTGCTTTTTGCGTGGCTGTGTGGAGGTGGCATCCTGTGTGTTTCTGGTGTCAATCTTAGAGTTAGGAATACGTTTTTCAATAAGGGCGGGTTTCCAAATGGCTGGTAGGCGGGAGGTATCATCTCGTTTGTTCATGCTGTGGGGGCGTTTTTCTATCTCGATGGCTTCTCTGATTATTCTGTTATTAAAATGTTCAGTTTTGGCAATTGTTCTGGTCTTTTTGAAATCAATTTCATGTCCTGTGGCTTTAAGGTGTTGGACCAGGGAAGAAGTTGGTTCCTCTCTTTTGATTGAGTTTTTGTGTTCTTCAATGCGTGCATTTATCCTCCTGTTGGTTTGTCCAATGTATGTAGTGGGGCAAGCAGTACATGGGATTTCATATACTCCTTGATTTTCTAACTCAATTTTGTCTTTAGGGTTTCTTAGGATGGTGGATATTTTTCTGTTTGTGCAGAATGCTGTTTTGATATTATATTTGTGCAGGACTTTGCTGATTTTGTCTGTGGTGCCTTTTATGTATGGGAGGAGGGCTTTGCCGTTTTCTTGTTCTCTGTCATGGATTTTGGTGGGAGTTTCTTTTTGGATTAAGTTGGAAATCTTATTTCTTGGGAATCCATTGGATGTTAGTACATTAGTGAGAGTGTGTAGTTCGGTTTTTAGGTGTTGTTCGTCAGCTAGGCATTTGGTTCTGGAGATGAGTGTCTTGGCTACGGAGTTGATCTGTGCTGGGTGGTGGTGTGAGCGTGCGTGCAGATAGCGGTTTGTGTGTGTTTTCTTCTGGTAGATGGTGTGTCCTAGGGAGCCATTGGATTTCTTGTAGACTAAGACATCCAGGAAGGGAAGTTGGTTATTAGCTTCTGTTTCCATGGTGAACTGTATTTTGGGGTGTAGGCTGTTGAGGTGTGTAAGGAAGTTGTCCAGTTTTCCTTTCCCATGTGGCCAGATTACGAAGGTGTCATCTACGTATCTGAGCCAGAGTTTGGGTTTGTGATCAGATTTTTCTAGAGCTTTCTAATAACCAACTTCCCTTCCTGGATGTCTTAGTCTACAAGAAATCCAATGGCTCCCTAGGACACACCATCTACCAGAAGAAAACACACACAAACCGCTATCTGCACGCACGCTCACACCACCACCCAGCACAGATCAACTCCGTAGCCAAGACACTCATCTCCAGAACCAAATGCCTAGCTGACGAACAACACCTAAAAACCGAACTACACACTCTCACTAATGTACTAACATCCAATGGATTCCCAAGAAATAAGATTTCCAACTTAATCCAAAAAGAAACTCCCACCAAAATCCATGACAGAGAACAAGAAAACGGCAAAGCCCTCCTCCCATACATAAAAGGCACCACAGACAAAATCAGCAAAGTCCTGCACAAATATAATATCAAAACAGCATTCTGCACAAACAGAAAAATATCCACCATCCTAAGAAACCCTAAAGACAAAATTGAGTTAGAAAATCAAGGAGTATATGAAATCCCATGTACTGCTTGCCCCACTACATACATTGGACAAACCAACAGGAGGATAAATGCACGCATTGAAGAACACAAAAACTCAATCAAAAGAGAGGAACCAACTTCTTCCCTGGTCCAACACCTTAAAGCCACAGGACATGAAATTGATTTCAAAAAGACCAGAACAATTGCCAAAACTGAACATTTTAATAACAGAATAATCAGAGAAGCCATCGAGATAGAAAAACGCCCCCACAGCATGAACAAACGAGATGATACCTCCCGCCTACCAGCCATTTGGAAACCCGCCCTTATTGAAAAACGTATTCCTAACTCTAAGATTGACACCAGAAACACACAGGATGCCACCTCCACACAGCCACGCAAAAAGCAAACCCAAACCCACACCAATGATGAGGCAAGACCACAGACCAGGAGCCAGACCAGAGCTGCAACATTAGCCACTTTGAACCTCTCCAGCACAACAAAGCCCCCACCCAAACAGAACACTCCCCCAGCCAATCAGAACACAGCCAACCCCCCAGCCAATCAGAGCACAGCCAAGCCCCTAACCAATCAGAACATAGCCAAGCTCCCAGCCAATCAGTTCAAACCCCCACTGGCAGTTAAAAGGAAAAAACAGCTTAGACCACACATTGCTCCTAGTAGCAGAAGCCAAAAGCACCAGCCTGACGATGATGAATGAGATTTCATCGAAACGTTGCCAAGACACTTCAAATTCTACGTGGGAGAAAACCCGAAGAACCAAAGACCTACATATATATATATAATATATATATATATATATATATATATATATATATATATATATATATATATATATATATATATATATATATATAATATATATATATATATATATATATATATATATATATATATATATTATATATATATATATATATATATATATATATATATATATATATATATATATATATATATATATATATATATATATATATATATATAATATATATGTGTGTGTGTGTGTGTGTGTGTGTGTGTGTGTGTTTATTTAGATTGCTAACAATTTCGATATCACTACACTAGATCTCAGGATGTCATCACACAACCCATTACCCAGGTCGTTACAAGACAAAAGACTAATGGGCACAGCCAGCACCTCAACTACTCAGGATGTTACGAAACAGCCAAACAATCCACCTACAGCAGCTAAGCCAGCACTCCACACACACACACCAATATGTATAGAGAGACGGCAGCTCCGATCACACTTTGCTTGCACAAGCACGAAGCTCAAGACCCCAGCTTAAAGATGACGAGTGGGACTTCGTCGAAACGTCGCCAAGATACTCTCAATCTTACACGGGAAAAGACCCGAATACACCAAGACCTGCAGACAGACAGACAGACAGACAAATGGACGGACAGACAAAGCAAAGTTCTACAATGGAAACAACATTCCATAAACAAGCCAGACAAGCAGAGGAAAATGCACGGTGTATGAGAGTAACAATCAGTAACATGTGACATAGAAGATACTTTGCATTTTTTCAAACTGAGAAAGAGTTTTAAAGTCCTTGTATGGGTCCTGAGTATTCAAGGGGAAAAAAAAGATACTGCAGAATAAGAGCGTGGATGATGGGTCACTAAAGGGCACAATGTGGACGTAAGGAAACTACGAGAAGAGTCCTAGTAGTTGGTGATTCATTACTATGAGGAACTGAAACAATTGTATATTGACCAACCCATTCAATTGTGAAGTATGTTACTGCAAGGAGCAAAGACATGACAGAACTTTGAAGACTTATCAAGACTATTCAATTCCTATTTTAGTTCTCTCCAAAGAAAAACCACATGCTTCACTTGGAAATTATTAAGGGCATAATGAAGGGGGAGGATCAAGGCTGAGATTAATCATAACACAGTCAGGAGATATTTCTTTTCCTTGCATTATTTTATCTGGACTAAATCAGTTGCATAATGGGGTATTAAAGAAACTGTCAAGCCCAAAACCAAGAATGAGACATAGTGATTTCTCCAAGCTAAGTTCTTTATTGGTTTCACATCTATAGACAAAATCTTGCCAGACTGAAGGCATCTAGAATATACTCTGTTTACTATTAGGGAGGGGCTGTCTTAACCCTCCTTCTTTCACATTTAACATCCGGGCTCAGTTGCCTCTTACTTTTCTGAAATGCCCCTCTTTCCTCCTGGACATCCAACTCCTTACCATATTCTATCGCACTAACTGATGATCTGACTAAAATTTTCTCTACAGTATTTAAAAAATCTTGGAGAATTGATGAAGTGCTAGATAGCTGGAAAAGAGCAAATGGTGTCCTTAATTTTGGAATAGCCATTATTTACAAACGGAATATAAGATAGCAGTAAGATGTGGCAACAAATGGAATTTAAAGTTGCACCAGAAGAACTATCATTTCCAAATCATAAGAAATAATGGATCCACTTTGTTCTTCTTTGGTCTGATTCCACCTTACATACTATGTCCATTTCTTAAGAAGGCTTGGAACAGGTTCAGAGAAGGGCAATAAAAATGATAGTGGGACTAGCAAAGTCCTGTGAAGAGAGATTGAAAGAGCTGAGTAAATTTAGCCTTGAAATAAGATGGATAAAAGAGGATATAATAGAACTCCAAATTCCTGAAAGGATGTTATAAAGTAGGTTGAGATCTTTTCTTCTTGTTCCAAGAGTGCAGGATACCAAATAACGGTTTTAAGTTACTGGAAGGCTATATGCTACTAAAAAAAAATTCCTAACAATAAAAGCATTTCAACAGTGGAAACAATTACCCCAAAAGGTTGGGATTGGATGTGTTTGAATGGAAGGCAGACAGTCATGTCCAGGATTCTTTAATTTGGACTCATACAGAGAAAAAGGTTGGATGATGAGCTAAACTGCCCCTTCCAACTCTTTGATTCTATCAGCCAGGTTCACATTTGTCAAGGGACAGGGAGTGAGTAGGTAGATAATAAAATTTGCTTTGCAATATAACACACAAACCATATGATTCACATACTTGTGTCTGATATAAATATGAAATGGCAAGTTTTGATTTTAATATAACACCACGCATTTTGTCATTATTTCATCAGCTCAGTAGCAGATTCATGAGTAAACTCGTTAGCTTCAGTGTCATGGACTGCTTTCTGAAGACTCTTCCCATATTCTCTTAGGCCATAAGCCTACATAATAAGCTTTGATAGCCAAGACCCTGGAAGTAACCATGTCTGTCCTCCAAGCTGTAGATTTTGGCTGTGTCCTATCTATACTGTTGGCAAAGTTTTGTCATAACGTAATTTTAATGAAATTTACAATGGCTGTTTTATTGCATATTAACAACCAGATGTCACTTTCTTGGCTGATGATTCCATGCGTATTGCAACTAAGAAACTGAAGTTTCTTCTCACACAGAATCTTAGCACATCTGCCCCCACCCCCACCAAGTCCTGGAATGCCAAGAAATCTGGGGATAAATGAACCCCATTCTCTGAACCATTTCAGGATGCAGCCCAGCGCTTGCAGACTTTCCCAGACAAGAGGACGGAGGAAACATTAAAGCATGATGCCGTTTATTAAAATGCCTTTCTCCCAAGAATACTCTACATGTATGACCACAACTGAGCCCCAAATTTCTGTTGCTAAGTGAGACATTTGTCAAGTGAGTTTTGCCTCATTTTACAACTTTTCTTGCCACAGCTGTTAAGTGAATCACAGCAGTTGATAAATTAGTAACCCAGTTGTTAAGTGAATCTGGCTTTCCCATTGACTCTGCTTTTCAGAAGGTCGCAAAAGCTGATCACATGACTCTGGGACACTGCTATTGTCACAAATATGAACTAATTGCCAAGCCCCCAAATTTTGATCACGTGACCATGGAGATGCTGCAAAGGTCATAAGTGTGAAAAATGGTCATAAGTCACTTTTTTCAGTGCCATTGTAATTTTGAATGGTCATCAAGTGAACTGTTGTAAGTGGAGGACTATCTGTATTGCCAACACTTTCAGAACTTGATCACTCTGCTCTGGAAACTTATTTCACTGTCAGATATCCTCTCTTCACTGCTATGTCAATTTTTGAAGCTAACAAGCTTCCTACACATGCCCATATCACTCCGGCCCTTCGCGAGCTGCACTGGCTTCCAATTGGTCTCCGAACACAATTCAAAGTGTTGGCTATGACCTATAAAACCCTTCATGGCAATGGACCAGGTTACTTGCGGGACCGTCTTCAGCCTCATGAATCCCAGCGACCGGTCAGGGCGCATAGGGCTGACCTCCTACGGATCCCGTCCATCAAACAATGTTATTTGACGGGCTCTAGGACAAGGGCCTTCTCCGTTGCTGCCCCAGCCCTCTGGAACCAGCTTCCCTCGGAGGTGCGTACTGCCTCCTCCCTCCTAGCTTTCCGTAAACTTTTAAAAACCCATTTATGCCAACAGGCTTGGGGGGGTATGAACTTTGTTCTGCCCCCGGGCCGAGGAATCGCCTTCCATTGCTGAGTGTTTATTTGATTGTGTTTGCTTGTTGTATGTGTCGATTTTTTTAATTGGATGTAATTATTGTTATTGATTTTTATCTATGTCTATGTTCTTGTTGTGAGCCGTCCCGAGTCCTGGGAGAGGGGCGGCATACAAATTTAATAAATAAATAAATAAATAATAAACACAAATTTTGATATTAACATTTCCAAAGTACCCATCTTTCCACAAAGTTAAGTATTCAAACCTCTCCTATTTTAAAAAAAATGCAAATATCAAAAAACTTTGCAGAAGTCATGGAGCCATATGACAGCTTGGGCCAGCCCAAGGAATTTTGTTATTCTTGCCATTCCACATAAAGCTTACCAGATTGGTAGGTAATTTTACTCCTCCCCATTTTTTTTTAATTAAAAGCTCAACCCAGGAGAAAAAACAAAAGAAATAAGAAAAACAAAAAGATGAAAAAGAAATGCACAAGCTATATCTGTATAAAAATTTCAAAGTAATGTTATTGCTGCACATAAAACAATATAATAAAAACCACCATTAAAATCAATATTCAATGGGGAACAATGATAGCCAGTAAAATAAGAAACATTAGTCAGAATGAAAATTAAACTAGAGTTTGTATCTGATATAAAAAGTCCTGTTGTCCGGGACACTACATATCCTCTTCATGACCTGTTTTCCTTGTTACCTTCTGGGAGGAGGCTTCACGGTATCCAAAGCAGAATATCCAGATTCAGTCACAGTTTTGTTCCCTACAGTATTAACCTTGTGAACTCTCAAGCTTCCTCTTTCTGCAGTGTCAGGGGTGTCAAACTGTTCAGCCCATGGGCTGGATGCATCATGCAGAAGCCGCACCCACCCCAGCTCCGGCAAGGGGAAAAAAGTCACACTACCTCGCAACACGTCACATGATGCGATGAGTTTTGACACCCCTGCGCTATGTATTCAAGATGGACAGTGATTAATATTTATATGTTATTTATATGTAAGGGTGTAGGTTTATACATATGTTGTACATAGCATGTTTAAATGTGTGGTATGTACACTTTTGAGAGCAAGCAACAAAATTTCATTTTTAATCTGTGCCAATGTGCCCACAGTAAAAAATGACAATAAAGGTTATTTTATCTATCTATCTATCTATCTATCTATCTATCTATCTATCTATCTATCTATCTATCTATCTATCTATCTTATTTAATAAGTCAGATAGGAACTAATATATTAAAGGTTTATGTTAAGAGAAAGCCAAACTTCAGATGTGATAGAGCCCATATGTAGAATTACGCTAGGTAATTTTATTTCATCAGTGCTGATAGCAGGTGATAGATTTCAGCAGAGAGCAGTAGTTAGGGCTGGCCATTTGATCTCTGGTTTGGATGATGCCTTGTAGCTATGATTCTATCTCTGTGTCTTATAGTGCACTACCCCAAATCTTTTTTTTTTCTTATCTTTGTCAATTACTTATCCATGACCAGAGCTATAAATATTCTGTTATGGTTCCGATAGATGAAACCAATTAAAGGAACTTCAAGGCAAAGATTTCTTCCTTAAAGAACGTTTTATTCAGAAAACAAAGTATCGGCACTTACATAGTTGAACCCAAGACTAAAGTTCCCTCCCCCCAAATGCAAAGTAACAAGTTGCAATTCCCACCCCAGAAAGGCTATCATAAATCACATTCACCAATTAATCCCAAAAGCGGGCTCTCCTCCCAACTTCTCAGCCTGCCAAAATTTTATCTAACACTGCAATTGTTATGGCTAACTGAAAACGTTCAAACATTCCTCCCTACCCCCATTCTACATCTAAAATCCCCAAAAGCAGAAAGAAGCACAATGAAAGCAAAAGGTAAAATGGCTACAGTTTTCTCAATTGTCGCAGCGCTGACATATTCTATATCAACCTTTTTTACCCTGGTAGACCACTTGAAATAATTTTTAGGTCTCAGGGAACTGCGGCAACTGAGTTGCGGCATGAAAAATTTCCAGCTAAGATTGCACGACGTATAAAGTTACAAAACAAACAAACAATGGTTTCTTTTGTAATCACAATCTCTCACAGAACCCTAAAGTAATGCAGAACTCAGTTGAGAAAGGCTATCCTATACATTTATCCTCTTCATCTTTTTTTAAAAAAAATATTTTTAAAAAATATATATATTGAAAGTTTAAAAAGCAATAATAAAAAGTAATACAAACTAAATTAAAACAAAAAGAAAAGGAATAACAGAAAAAAACTGAAAATGCAATAAAAGGTGGATATAAAACAAAAAGGTGGATATTAAAAAAGGCATAAAGATATAAAGAACTAGCTGCTGATATTTTTTCCAGCAGTTATAGATATAATTATCTTTTCAACTTCTCTCTTTAAAGTTACATCACGGCTCTCTTTTTATAACCTATCCTGTCTAATCATCAAAATCATAAATCACAAATTCACTGTTTCATTTTTACACAAAAAGAGAGGTTTCCTGTCACCAATAAATGTAGATGCAGTCTTTTCTTTAATGGAGACAGTGAGCATCCTTGTCTTGTCCCTTTATGAATCTCATTAAAAGGTTTTGTTAATTCTCCACTAATAATTATTTGTGCTTTCTGTGAACTATAAATCAATTATACCATTTAATAAATTATTTGCAAGACTCAAATTCTAGGAATCCAAACAAGAATATCCAGTTCAAATTGTCAAAGGCCTTCTCTGCATCCAACAGTATCAGTGCAGTTTGTTTTTCATTCTGTTGCTCAAAATACTCCAGAATATGCAAGACATTTCTAATATTACCTTGTAATACTTTTTTAGGTAAAAGCTTGCAGTGATATTCATCATAAACTCAAAGCCAAAATTATTCTACATAATTTATAGTCGTTATTCAATAACAATATGTGATGATAATTTCTTGTTGAAGTTATGTCTCTTTAGCTCTTAAAACTATGTTAGTTTCGTTTCAGTGATCAGCGATCAGGAATCTTTCCATTCTGTAAAATACTATTCACTGTTTGTTGTAATGTTTGTAAAAGCCCATCCTCAAAACATTTATAATAAGAAGCTGACAGCTCCTTTGGGCCAGATGTCTTTCCTGTTTTATTCTTTTTAATAGCTTCACATACTTCCCTTATTGTTATAGGTCAGTGATGGTGAACCTTTTAGAGACTGAGTGCCCAAACTGCAACCCAAAACCCACTTATGCATCGTCGGGTGCCGGGTGGGTGTGGCCCATTGGGTGGGTGTGGCTGCACTGGTAACAGCAGACTGGGTGGAACTAAAAAGTTCAATCAATCAATTCCAACTTTGCAAGATCTTTTTTTCCCTGGGAGAAGTTGAAATTGACTGATTGATTGAATTTTTTTTTGTACACGGCGGCGGAGGCCTAAATCAAAAAGGGTTTATAAAACCCAGCTGAAGGCCTAGGACTGGGGCGATGGCGTGCGTGCCCACAGAGAGGGCTCTGAATGCCGCCTCTGGCACCCATACCATAGGTTCACCACTACTGTTATAGGTCCATCCAAAATTTGCCTCTGATTCTCTGTAATCTTTGGTAAATTCTATTTATGTAAATATTCATCCATTTTTCTAAGAAAATTTTTGACCTTTATATAAAGCAGAATAATATTGATAAAACACTTTTTGCATTTTTGCATTATCTGTTACTTCAATATTTTTTCTTTTTAATTTTAATATCGCTTTTTTTCTTTTCACAATTTAAATGCCAACCATTTTCCCAATTTATTTGCAAATTCAAAAATTCTTCCATTTTTTTTAATCTCATCTAAAATCGTTTGTATGTTCTCTTGCCTTTTCTTTTCATGTTCACTATTACATTGTATAAAATATCCTGTTCCAAAAACTTTACTAGCATTCTAAATCCTTCTTACTTTTATTAAGATTATTCTTCAAAAATTATTTTAACTTCTTTTTACAATCCTTCACTACCGTTTCCTATTATAGCAATATTCCATCTCTATCTAAAAGAGCCATTTTTTCCTTTTAACAGTTAAACTCACTAGATTGTGATCTAAGAAAATCTTTGGTAATGTCTCCATTTTATGAACATTAATAGCCAACGTCTTAGAATCCAAATCATATCTATCTTAAAAAAGATCTATATCTTTCAGACAGATAAATACATTCTTTTGAGATTATATTTTTATATCTCCATGCATCAAGTTCCAAATTATTGTTAAATTAAAAATGAACCTTTGGTAATTTACCTTGCGTATCCTTAATATTTTTCTCAGAAGTTCTATTTTTTTGTGGAGCAATCATTCTGTTCTATCTCCCAGGAGACACCCATTTTTAAACATAAAGTCCAATATTTTGTTCATAGGTCCTTTATAAAATGCTTTTTTTACTTAATTTGGGGCATAAATTCTCAATATCAAAGCCTTAACCCCAGTAAATTAACTTCTACACCAAGATCTTTGCTACAATCATCAGTCAATGTAAATTTTGCATATATTTGGGGATTTATACACAACATAACTCCATTTGTTTTTTTCATTCCAGCCGAAATAAATTCTTCACCCACATTTTTGACTCAAATATTTTATACGTTTTTTCCTAATATGTGTTTCTTGTAAACAAATCACATTTTGTTTTAACTTTTTCATATTTTTTCTTTTTTGAGGAGCATTTGTTTCATAATATTTCACATTAAGCATTTATAACCCACAGTTGGGCCACCATTTTAGAAAACTCAATATACATAGTGCCCATATGGAATCATCGTCACTAACTTGTATCTGTTGTGGCATTTGGTTAGCAATGCTTGTCATTGTCACTCCATTAAAAAAAAAAATCTCCACATAATTCTGTCGGAACTTCTGCTGTTTAAAAGTAAAAAATCACCTCTTCCAAATATCCCATCTAAATGTAATCTTTTTCTACTTATATTTGTCTGAGAAAAAATACTCTTCTCTAACATAGCATTCTAATTGGAATTTCCTTAAGTACAATTACATTTGTATTATTAATCTAGTATCAAAGTGCTGCTGCAAAATTTGATCACTAGTCTTCTTCCTGACAAAGCGCACAATAGCATTGCACTTACATTTATATACCGCTTCATAGTTCTTTACAGCACTCTCTGAATGGTTTACCATGTCAGCATATCTGGCTCCTCATTTTATCGACCTCAGAAAGATGGAAGACTGAGTCGATCTTCAGCCAGTCAGAATCAAACCACCAGGGCTCAGAGATTAGAATGGGACATCTCTTGGAACATTTCTTAATTATGCATCTTTGCTGTTATGTAAAGTGATCATCTGTGTCCAGCATCTTTCTATATCCATGCTGCCCAAATTGGTGTCTTCTAGATTTAGTAGAGCAACTACAGTGACCTTCATAACTTGAGTAACCCTACTGGGAGAAAATATTTTGCAGGTACTCTCAACATTCTTCCTCATCTTTCTCAAAAACTTCCTCCCTTCTCTGATCAGATGCATAGTGGTGGTAGTGGTGGGGAAAACCAAAGAATAAAGGTAACGTGATCGACTATTGACCATTTGGATAACAAACTCCTCAGGCTGGATGGCACTCAACATTCTACAGAGAAAAAAAATTCAAGTACTACCGGTAATGATGCAAAGACAGGATTACAATGAGAATATAAGAAGCATGAACATGGAAATGCTCAACAAAGAAAAGATGAAATGAATTGACTATATATTGATTTCTTAAGCATCAGCAAACAATGAACTGGATTTGGGTGCTTTCAGTCAGATTGTGTTGATTTTACTCAAGACTCAGAGAAAGAACGGGATTGCTTCCACATTCACGAATGCTACAGCAGAACATTACTTGCTACATTGCAGTCGATGATCAAATAATATCAATTGGACTTTGAGGATAGCCCTTTAAGAGGCGTTATCCAACTACTGCTCTGAAAGATGAGGTTGATGAATCAGAATCAGAATAGAGCGGGAAGGGACCTTGGAGGTCTTCTAGCCCAGCCCCCTGCTCAAGTAGGAGGAGATTCTATACCGTTTCAGACAAGTGATTGTCCAGAGTCTCTTCTTAAAAGCCTCCAGTGATGGAGCACCCACAATATCTGAAGGCAAGCTGTTCCTCTGGTTAATTGTCCTTGCTGTTAGGAAGTTTCTCCTTAATTCCAGGTTGCTTTTCTCCTTGATTAGTTTCCATCCATTGTTTCTCGTCCTGCCCTCTGGTGCTTTGGAAAATAAATTGACCCCTTCTTCCTCTTTGTGGCAGCCACTGGAACACTGCTATCATGTCCCCTCTAGTCCTTCTTTTCTCTAGACTGGCCAAACCCAAATCCTGCAACCATTCTTCATAAGTTTTAGTCTCCAGGCCTTTAATCATCTTAATTGCTCTTCTTTGTACTTTCTCCAAAGTCTCAACATCTTTTTTGTAATGTGGTGACCAAAACTGGATGCAGTATTCCAACTGTGGTCTTACTAAGGCTTTATAAAGCGGTACTAATACTTCATGTGATGCCTCTGTTGATACAACCAAAGATTGTATTAGCTTTTTTGGCAGCTGTCGCACACTGCTGACTCATGTTTAAGTGATCATCCACTAGGACTCCAAGGTCCCTATCACAGTTACTGTTTTTGAGTCAGGTTGCACCTAATCTGTACTTGTACCTTTGTTTTTTCTTCTTCTTCTTGTGCCATAACCGTTATCGGATGTTGGCGATCATGTTGGTGATCCTGTTTTAATCAGCAGCCGCACAAAAAAGTGCTCTGAGCTTTGTTCAAACCAGTCCCTTAGATTTTGAAGCCATGATGTTCTTCTTCTGCCTGGACCTTGTTTGCCTTCAATCTTTCCCTGGAGGATTAAATGGAGTATGCCATATTTTTCTGAATGTCACGTCACATGTCCGAAATATTCTAAGTTTCATTTTTTAATTGTTTTGTTGATTTCCCTTGGCTTTCCCAGGCGGCTGTTTTTTCTTGCCAGGTGTAAAACCTTGCTTTTCTCCATATTAAATTTCATTTTTTTTATTTATTATTTATTTATTTGATTTGACTTCTATGCCGCCCTATTCCAAAGAACTCAGGGCGGCTCACAACATAAATAGAAATCACCAGTTAAAATACATATATAAAACCCCCTAAGTTAAAAGAAAACCAATCATTCAACAAACATACACACAAACATACACTGGCTAGGGGCAAGATGTTAACTGCCCCAGGCCTGCCAGCAGAGGTGTGTTTTAAGCAGTTTACGAAAGGCGGAGAGGGTGGGGGCGATATGGATCTCCGGGGGAAGTTGGTTCCAGAGGGCCGGGGCCGCAACAGAGAAGGCTCTTCCCCTAGGCCCCACCAGGCGACACTGTCTGGCTGACGGGACCTAGAGAAGGCCGACTCTGTGGGCCCTAACCGGCCACTGGGATTCATGGAGCAGCAGACTGTCCCGTAAGTAACCTGGTCCGATGCCATGTAGGGCTTTATAGGTCATAACCAACACTTTGAATTGGGTTCGGAGACCAATTGGCAGCCAATGCAGCTCGTGGAGTGATGCCGAAATGTGGGCATTTCTGGGCAAGCCCAACACTGCTCCACCACTTTTTGTTGGAAAGGGCCCATTGTTCAAGTCTGTCAAGATCTTTTTGGATCCTGAGCTTGTCTTCTGGGGTGTTGGCTATGCCTGCCAGCTTAGTGTCATCTGTAAATTTGATGAGTTCCCCTTCTATTTCCTCATTTAAGTCATTTATGAAGATACTGAAGAGTGCTAGGCCTAAGACAGAACCTTGTGGTACCCCACTGCTTACTTCCCACCATGAAAATGTAGTACCATTAAGGACTGCTCATTGAGTAAGGTTTGTCAGCCAGTTACATATCCACCTGGTGGTGATGCTGTCTATTCCACATTTTTCTAGCTTACCAAGAAATAGGTTGTTGTGAACTTGCTGAACTCTAAATATAATATGTCCAGAGCATTTCGCTGGCCTACTAATTTAGTCACTTGGGGACCTTTATAGACAAGTTCAATCTAAAATTGACAACACATGCAAACAAGATGTGTATGTAGTGGCTGGAGACAGAAATGCCGACTTGGATATAGTAAGGAAGAAAGTGTAGTTGGACTATGAAGCCTAGGAAAGGACAATGAAGCAGAATAACATACCTGTTTCTGGAAATCCAAGGTTTTTTTTCATTACTAACACTGTCTTTATTTATTTTATTTATTTTCCGATTTCTATACCGCCCCTCTCCCGAAGGACTCGGGGCGGTGTACAGCCCAAAATTAAAAACATATCAATATACAAAAATTAAAATAATTAAGAATAAATTAAACAATTTAGCCATAAATCCCATTTAAAACCCAATACATTACATATCTTAAAAATAACTCAATCCCCTAAAACAATTTTAACCTTGCTGGAACTGGAGCTTCTATGCCAGGCCGGTCTGTCTAAAAAGGAATGTTTTCAATTCCCGACGGAAGGTACGTAAATCCGTCATCGTACGGAGTTCTGGGGGGAGCTCGTTCCAAAGCGTAGGAGCTCCCACAGAGAAGGCTCTCCCCCTGGGGGTCACCAGCCGACATTGTCTGGCCGACGGCACCCTGAGAAGGCCCTCTCTGTGGGAGCGTACCGGACGGCGGGAGGTATTTGCTAGCAGCAGGCGGTCCTGTAAGTATCCGGGTCCGATGCCATGGAGCGCTTTAAAGGTAGTCACTAACACCTTGAAACGCACCCGGAAGGCCACCGGCAACCAGTGCAGCTTGCACAGGAGCGGTGTTACATGGGAGCGCCATGTCTTCAAACAATCAAAACAATATCTATATACATAGGCATCACCAGATGGAGTACACAAATGCAAATTGACTATATTATTAGTATAAGGAGTAGAAGACCTCAGTTATAACAGCGAAGATGTCGCTGGAGCAGATTGTGGAACAAATACAAACTGCTCAGGTGCAAGTTCCTAGTCAAGCTAAAGCTGCAGAAGAAAGCCAAACAGTTTCCCTGATGTGATCTTCAATACACACACACCCCACTTTCAACAAAAGCAGCAGGAATTGTTTTGAAGTCCTGAGCATTCATAGGGAACTAGCAAAACTGTGTAATGAAATTAAAGAAGCTGGTAAAAATGAATGTTCAAAGACACTGCCAAAGACAAAGAAATAGAAAAAAGCAAACTCGAAATTGCCAAGAAAAGAAGAGAAGCCAAAGCCAAGAAGCTTAAGGAAGAATTTCAGAGAGCTCTTATAGGAGACAAGTACTGTTACAATGATATCTGTAAATGTATTGAAGATGGAAACAGACAGAGAAAAAAAGGAAAGTCTTCAAACAGTTCTAACTAAGAAGGAAGTTTCAACCTTCAATCAATAAGCCGATAGTAACTGATTCAAAAAAAAACAAACAAGGATGGGAAGACTATTCTGAAATTCTATAAGATAGGTGTGTCAATGTCCAATGTAGTTTAAAAATATTCCCTTTTTACAAAAACCTCTACTGTTAAAAAGTGGTATTAAATCAGCACTTTGCTCATTATCAAATCAGAAGGCTATGGGAATTTATGAAATAACATGGAAATATGGCAAAGACATAAGAAAAATCAGTAAAGGTTCTATCCAAGCTGTGACAGTAAAACACAGTGGCCAGCAGATTGTAAGAGGTCAATCTACATACCAATACCAAATAAATGAGACTTAAAAGTATGCAAAGTATTGTACAGTAACTTTAGTTTCAATAAATGCTTAGCATCATTCAACACAGATTAGAGTCTTACATGGAAAAGGATATTGCAAATATACAAGATGGTTTTAGAAAAGGCCACAGAGCAAGTGACCTTATGGCTGATGAATGCTGGGTAATTGAAAAAGTCAAAGAAGTACAAAAAAAATATGCTTCATTGGTTGTAGAAATGCTTTTGATTGCGCTGTTCATGTTGAGCTGTAGAATGTTTTTAGCAAAATGGGAATCCCAGAAGATCTCATTGTCTTGATGCAAAATCTATATCTCCACAGGACAGAAAGCCGTAGTCTCAAAGAAACATTGCAAAACTGTCTAATACTATGCCAGCAAAGGAGTAAGACAAGGATCTTTATTTATTCAGGTGATATGCTGAATATACATATCAAGGGAGGCCTAAACTGGAAGATGAACTTGAATTTAAAATTGAAGAAACACCCACAACTTGCTCTGTGTTAACGATGCTTTTCTGACTGCCAAAAATGCAAAATGACCTGCATGCTCTAATATTGAAAGTCAAGAAGCACAATAACAAATGGGAATAAGATTAAATATAAATAAGAACAAGAGAATGACCACAAGCCAATAACTAGCCTTTAACTGACACTGAAGATCTTGAAATGTGAACAGCTTCTGCCTTTTAAGATGGACTATTGCCAGTAAAAAAATAAAATAAACAATTAAGGAATATATCTCAGACTAGCATTGGAAAAGATATTCAGATGTGTTAACATATAATCCTGTTGGGAATGGTTTTCCCTCCATTCAAAAACACTGTATCACCAACACTGCATCATGAAATTCACCAATATTGCATCACACAATTGCCATCTTTTATTCTTGGATCTCAGACATACAATATTAGTTGCCTTCCAAGATTTCATACTGTCATCATGCCAGAGAGTCACCCCTCCACACACACACATACAATTAAGTCAGACACACATGGTTAATAATTCAGGAGAATATGGTAAAATATTCAAGGCAGTTGAGTGGGCTCCAATCCAGAAAACCTGGGGGGCTTATTCATGGCAGATACCTATTGCAGTATGAAAAACTATATTCAGCTCTTTGATTGGCCATCTACTTAATGAATAGCTCACAGGATATGCCTACAAAGCTATCTGGGGTTGTCTACCCCTCACAGGATTATTAAATAGAATATATTATCAAACTAGTCAGGCTGTTTGTAAGAAGGTGGTATGGATATGGATATGTTCAAACATGAAAGCCTTGAGGACTGGGTTCCTTTTTTATTTTATCTTCTTCAGAGGAAATCTAAGTCAGGACAGCAAAGTTTTCATAGCTAGAGTTGTCACTCTAGTCTAGACCAGGGGTTCTCAACCTTGGCAACTTTAAGACTTGTGGACTTCAACTCCCAGAATTCCTCAGCTTTGCTGGCTGAGGAATTCTGGGAGTTGAAGTCCACAAGTCTTAAAGTTGCCAAGGTTGAGAACCCCTGGTCTAGACAGTAATGCAGTTACACAGCCATGGAAGGGATTCTGACCAGAGTCAAAGGCTATACTGTATTTGCACCAGTTTTGACAGATGTGTGTCCTATAAAACTCTTTGCAAGGTTACAGCTACAGCACAAATACACATATATTTGCAAATGTTTTATGACCCATTAACTGAAAGGTTTACAAGACTAGCAAGAAATGAGCAAAGCAAGGCAACCATCATCTGTGAGACAGGTTATTGGACAAAGAGAGGGAAGTACTGAAAGAGAGCAAGATCAAGCTGATAGTCAGCCAAACTATTAAAAGAGATGTAGTATGTACTGATACTAAAGGTGCTGGACTAACACCAAGGAGACTCATGTTCAAGTGGACTGTCAGCCAGGGAAAGTCACTGATCATTCGGAATGGGGAAAATGGAAGGAAGGGATACCATGTACATTCTTTTAAATTCCAGGAGAAAGGGCAGAGTATAAATCTGATGAATAAATAAATCATAAGTGGTAGAAAGAGCATTAGCACAAGGCTAGATCAGCCTTCTCAGCAGGTGTGCTGATTGGGACTTGTGGGAATGCATAAAAGAGGGAGTTAATGAAATCCTACACGAGCCAAATCAGGCCTTCTTATAACTTTCTAAACAAAATAGCTGCAGAATGGAATTCACATACAACTAAAGTGACCTTCCCTGTGGCATTTGCAGGGGTACCATGAAGGAAATGGGGCTAGGTCATCTCTACAGCCAAAGGATCCATAGTAACTTTACCTTGTCCAGTGGGGTTGATGCTTGAGGTTTCCCTGCAGGGAAAGAAGTATAAGGTTCACAGGTAAAATGGTGTGGTGCTTACACCTTCATTATTCTGCAGGTTGCTCAAAGTTGGAATCAGCACTCCAGGGCACATACATCTACTGAAGCACAAATGCACACACTGTATTAATATGTGATTTGCAGCTTAATAACCATAAGGTGTAATGCCAGAGCTTACTGCATATCTTGACATTTAGGATGCTTTTTCACACTGACTCATGTTATGCTGTTGTTTCCTCTTCTACAGTAAATTCTCTGACAGTAGTTCAGAAGGAAATGCACTTTCGAGCTCTGAAAAAAGCATCAAGCACTCAGCTTGTTTTTTCAAGCAGTTAGGAATCATCAAAAATTAGAATGTTGATGAGCTAGAATAGATTAAATGCCATCATCACCATCATGGGACCATGTTAAGGTTACAGGTTTGCCTCAAGTACATGTGGACAAAATCTGATGCTTTCCATTTAAGCAAAGAATTGAAATCTTAAGAATGAAGAGCAATTGTTTTCAAATGTTGATGCTACTCTTTTAATAAATGATGATGTTGGAATGGATGAGCCCATGGGGTGGAGGAGATCTCAAATCTCTCTTAGAAACCCTTTAGATCAGGGGTATCAAACTCGTAACGTCAAGTGACGTGTCGCAACATATCATGACTTTTTTTCCATTGCCGGCAATGGGGTGGGCGTGGTTTTGCTATGATGCATCTGGCCCATGGGCCGGCAGTTTGACACCCCTGCTTCAGATCTTCACCTCCAGCCCATCTTGCTTGGGTTAGCGGCTTGGTAGCTCCTGCTATGGCCACGTAGCTTAGAGATGTATGATTAGGGGGCTCAGACCTTCCTTCCCCTTTCCATTTTGTGATATAGATCATCTCACCAGATATAAACAAAGCCAAACTTATTTAAAAAGAACAGAAATTTACAGCCCATTTTAAATGGAGACGCTTTTGAGTCAATGTTGAGTTCTGGTGATTGCCTGAATAAGTCGCTGCTGTTTTCTTGGGAAGATTTTCAAAAGTAGTTTGCCATTGCCTATTTCCTAGGGCTGAGAGAGAGTAATTGGCACAAGGTCACCCAATTGGCCTCAGGCTTGACTAGAACATACAGTATCCCACCTGATGCCTTAATCACTATACTAAACTGGCTCTCTTCATACAGCCCATTTTATGGTTCAGCTTTAAAGGGCATACACTAAATACTGTAGAAAAGGAGACAAAATGTGGCCTTAATCAGTGTCAACAGTTAAATAGAAAATTAAAAAAAGAAATGCTCCAGGCAGATCACAACATATTATTGCTTTGCTATAGATGAATATTTTCTCCTTGTGTGTTAGGAGATAATGCAAAAAAGCTATAAATAAGAAACTGCTTCCTGCCCACTCTGAGGAAAGGAACACAAAGTTGAAGATTCTATTTCTTCATTTATACAGAGAAAAAGAGAAGAAAAATTACACAACACCACACAGAATAAGAAGAAATAAAAAAAACCCTAATGCAATTTCTTAGCTAGACACCTAAAATATCAATTTTCTAAACCCAGTGTTCATCTGCTTTACCTGGACGTCCAGTTTTCTGGGGAACTTAACTTTAATCAGAGGCTGCTGAGGTGGTGAACTCTCCCTTGTTTGGCCACTCTTCTGGACTTCTCCCCTGTTCATCTACAGTTTATTGGTAAAAACAAAAACCCTTCCTATTTTCAGCAGAGGGAAGGCATGGGGAATCTGTTTTTAATCATGACCAAGAGCTATGCCTTACTCATGGATCTGGAATGTCCATCTGGCATGAGCTGGCTGGCTGGGAATGACAGACTTTAAAGCAGGGGTCTTCAAACTTGGCCCTTTTATGACTTATGGACTTCAACTCCCATAATTCCTCAGCCAGAGTGCCTGGCTAAGGAATTCTGGGAGTTGAAGTCCTCAAGTCATGAAAGGGCCAAGTTTGAAGACCCCTGCTTTAAAGCTTCTACATTCACAGTACATACACACCCTGTTAAAATGACAGTAGAAGTAAAAGTTGGCTTGAGACAATTCTGTCTTCTAAGAACGCCTCTGAAATAAACTATCACACTAAGATTCAACACTTGTTATGTACAGAACATGCAAGAGGATATGATATATATATTCAGGGTAGATCATTTCCTCCAAATACTGGATCTACTTTTCCCCAGTTACCTATAGTCCACTGTATTCATTTGGTTACTTCCAAATATTTCCAATTGAGAACAATGCTGAAAATATGTAACTGTTGAATCCCATGTCTATAAATCAGTATAACAAGTATAATGGGGAGTAATGGCATGAAAAGAATTGCAACACACAGTAATGGCCAAACTAGATGGGACATTGGAGATTTGATTTTGAAGCTCTTTAAATATTTTAAAATAAAAGCAATCACCTCCATCTATGTAAGTTGCATTTACAATGCTAGGAAAATAGCTAGCAGTTTTATCAGTGAAAATTGGCCCTCTAGCAGTTATTTGTCTGGTTAATGGAAACTTAACATGTGTATATATAAGGTAAATGTAAGTATCCAGGGTTTCAAGCTCTCCAGCCTCTTCTATGGCTAGTGAGCATTAATGAAATGGTGAACTTTGATATTAGATCTGAGAAAGCAGCTTTCACGGTAGCTTCCAAAGGCTCTGTGGGGAAAAAATTGTATATCCTGTAGACATCACCATGATATGAAAATAAAGAGAATAAAATGTTTCTATAAAACATAGCCAGATATACAACCAAGAGAAATTTCACACCAGATTTCAATTTGAATATAATATCCAAACTCATTTCTTGGTTAGTGACAGGACCTTGACTCTCCAAAGACGTTGGAACTCCACTTAAAAAGTCTAGGGTTGCTGTCCAACACATCTGGAGGCATCCTGGATGGGAAGACTAATGTTAAGAAGTGCCCTCCTTATTGATTTATTATTATATGGCTCAGGTGCCAATCACCTCATTGCTTCTTCAAGTGTTCACTGTTCCAGCTTAAATAACTACCGGTAATTCTCATATATTAGAGACAATGAGGGACACAAGAGCAGATGTGGCTATAGTTAAGAGGACAACAAATGCATTATCAAACAGAAGACAGGTAAGGAGTGGTGCAACCTCTGCCTACAACTATTATTCAACTGAAATTGGCTTTCTCCTCATCTACAAAAAATACGTTAAAGACCGATTCCCTCTAGCTGGCTGCTGGGGATTTTCTGGGAATTTCAACTGGTATATCATGGACTTCCATTTACTTTATTGTTTATAATTTTAAGAAGAGAAAGGGAAGAAAACAATGAAAACAAGATAAAGATTAAGAAAACAAGCCCTACTTATTTCTTTTTTTTAAAATATATTTTATTAATTTTATAATTTTAACAATAAATGCTTAATGGTTAGATAAACAAGAAAAAAAATTCCAGAATAAATACATACTTTTACAACTCAACTTAGTACATTCTTGTTCATCTTTCTGTTGCCCTTACCCACACAAAACAAAAATTAACATACATTCTTTTAAATTCATATATACAATACTTGAAAATAAAACTAATATCTAGACTTGAGTATAGGTGTTGCTCGGACATCACCCCCTCTCTCTTCCTCTTCCCTTCCTATTTCCCTCTTCCTCCACCGCGCTCTCTCTCTCCACTCCCTCTTCTCCTCCAACCTTCCTACTTCCTTCTCCCCTCTTTCACTCTTCCCTCACATTTCAGATGTAGTTCAGAGGTGGTGTCCGAGCAACTCCCCTCTCCAAATTCCTCAGTAAATATTTTTTGTTATTATATATTATCAGTATTACAATTGAGTACAAAACAATCTAGTAGTCTCCCCAACCACCACCCCCCACCTTCCCGGAGTGAATACAGGGTAGAAGCCCTACTTATTTCTTGATTACATCTCAACCAGATTAGAATTGAAAAGATGAAGATCACTGAAGCATGATTTGCTGTCTCTTCAGGAGCACATTTCTTCCTCTCTTCCCTGTAGCTTTTTCTGTTTTACATAGCGATCATTAGGAATATTTTTGTACTATATGTTCTTCAAAAATGGATATCCCTATTACAATTTACTATCCATTGCAAAAATCTTAAACCAGCCTTTTGCAAGCAGGTACTCTTCCCCAGTTTCCATCCTCTAAACCAGGGCTTTTCAACCTTTTCACCCACTGTACCACTTTTAGGATATGGCAACATCCGAGTACCACCAGTTGCCTAGCAAGGTGTCAAAAACTTGATGACCAAAAAAAGGAAAAAAGTGATAAAGTACATGTAGTCCTCAACTTACAACAGTTCGCTTAGTGACTGTTCGAAGTTATAATGGCACTGAAAAAAGTACCTCCCAAGCCACAGTCAAAATGCCTGCCCGCATTTCTGTTGAGGATTGGCAGCAGGGTGGGGTGGAGGGATGTTTGGTTTTTATTCCCCCCGTCTGCTGGGTGGTTGCAGCAGGTTTTGGTCACTTCACATGACCCTGGGACACTGTGACTATCATAAATATGAATCAGTTGCCAAGCATCTGAGTGTAAATCACAAGACTCTGGAGATGGTAGTCCTCGAGTTACAACCATGAGCCCAAAATGTTGCTAAGTGAAACATTTGTTAAATGAATTTGCCCCATTTACAACTTTTCTTGCCACAATTGTTAAGGGAATCATTGCATTTGTTAACTTTGTAACATGGTTGTTAAGTGAATCTGGATTCCCCATTGACTTTCCTTGTCAGAAGGTCACAAAAGGTGATCACATGACCCCAGGACACTGCAACTGTCATAAATATGAACCAGTTGCCAAGCGTCTGAATTTTAATCATGTGACCCTGGGGATGCGGCAACAGTCGTAAGTTGAAAAACGGTCATAAGTCACTTTTTAAGTGCCATTGTAACTTTGAATGGTCACAAAATAAAGTGTTGTAAGTTGAATACCTGTATTATTGCAGTGATAGGGAACAATGAGATATTGTTCAGGTGGGGTTTTTTTCCTAATAGCTCACTTTTTTGTAGAATTCTTGATGTTCTGGAACAGAATGTGCCTTTTTCTGAGGATGGATGTATTCCCGACATCAAACGCTTGGTCTGTTTACCTCAGAAACAGAACAGTGAATTCGTTTAATGATATAGTAATAGAGACCTATTACTAATTTATAGAATATTATGGCTATTACCCCATGAATCAGACTACTGTACTGGGGATTTGTTCTATCTACTATTAAGCTGCTTTTCTAAGTTAAATGTAATTCAGGTTGTCATTTTTACTTTAAAATGTCCCCTCTACCAATAAAACATATAAAATAAAAGATATAAGTACAGTTATTCTACAGATAAGTATAATAATGAAGGAAGATAAAATTATCATTTAACACATAACCCAGGATGAGTGTTTACAGATACTGGAGTTTTTTAAAAGACATTTGTTCTGCATGTAAACATTACTGAATGTAATGTAAAACAACCCAATATGAAAAAAACAAGATTTAGTGGACTATATGTGTCCACTCAGTTTTTATGTAGGTTTGTGTCCTGTAAAGTAATTGTATCAAAATGTTTGTGTGTTAATTTTTAGCACATGATTTTTCACACATGGCTTTCCACATTGTGGACTATACCTGGCAGTCTTTCTACACACCTTGTTTTACTATGGGCAATAACAGATATTCAGTACAATTGTATGGTACAACTTAAGACAGCATGCAGTTATACAATGGAATGAACACACATATCCCAAGACCAAGTGTAAATCTGCTTTTAGTATTATTCACATAGTAGCCCATATTGTACATTTTCAGCTTCTGCTGCTGCACTGAGGTTAGACTATGTGGGAAAGCCTTACTCCATGTCCCTGTCAGTGTAAATTTACATCATTACTGGAGGTGAGAGGGTACATCTTTTTCTGGTAATGCTTGCCTGTTTAGAGTACATCTAAACAACTTATTTTTAGGAGATAATTGCTTCCACATAGTATGCAATATCCCTAGGATATCTACCAAAACTCAGTGGTTCTCAACCTTTTTAATGCCATGACCCCCAACCGGTCGTAAGTCAAGGACTACCCAACCGGTCGTAAGTCGAGGACTTCCCAACCGGTTGTAAGTTGAGGACTTCCCAACCAGTCGTAAGTCAAGGACTTTCCCTGCCCGGGAACGCCGCGCATGCCTGGTGCCACCCCCTGCGCCGGCCGAGGCGTAGCTGGCAAGGGGCAGCGATGGCACAGGGCGACCACCAGCTGGACCACCATCTGGCCCAGCCCAAGGGAGGTAAGGCACCCGCCATGCCCCACGCGTGCCAGCAACTCTCCCTGCGCCCGCCAGCCTCCCACCTCTCACCCCTAGCCCTCTTTTACTTACATTTTTAGTAGTTGCTCTGCAGGGAGGGGTGGAAACTTCTCGCCTTCACTGCAGACAACTTGCAGCACCATTTGCAGACTGGGCTCAGCAGGGCAGAGACAGCCTGGACAATTCCTATTGGCTTTTGAAAGCCAATAGAATTGGACTCTATTCAAGAGAGTCTATTCTATTGGCTTTCAAAAGCCAATAGAATAAGAGGGAATAGCACAGCTAAGGAAAAGGGGAAAAAATGGTGGACTGCATTGTTTGGCGACCCCCATGAAATGGTCATTCGACCCCAAATGGGGTCGTGACCCACAGGTTGAGAACCGCTGCTCCAGGCAGATGTGAATATCCAAACTCCAAATGTTTTCTCAGAATGACCATAAGGCTGTATCAGATCATGCATTTAGCATAACAATGTCCTTGGGAGAATGCTTGATGTCTTCTAATCTAGATAGCTACCTCCTGTATTTTTACGGGGTGCTGCAAACAATAGGCAATTTATTGCTCTGCTCAAGCCAACCTGTTGAAGGCGAAAGAAGGAAACTTTCACTTTAGGATGAAACTAAGTACTTATACAAGTGTATATAATTTTTGAGATTTACAGATATATTCTTGAAATCAACAGCATTTGTTTTCTTTTCTGTTTGGCTGTTCACTGTTGTCTAAGGATGATTGCTGTAGAAAGCTAGAAAGACCAAATACAAGAACAAAACATCAGATAACAAAAAATAATTTGTTTCTGCTTTCTCAGAATTTCAGGACTTTTGAACATATTTTTGCAAACCCTCATAGCTTCAAAAGAATGAAACAAAAGTGAACACAAATAAGAGAACTGGGAAGACAGGATCTTAAGTGTGGTTCATTACACATGAGACAGGTTGTCATTAAGTATTTCTGCTGAGGTTAGGCTGTTTTCCTTTTGCCTTTTCCCCCGTTATAGTATCTCCTAAAAAGGAAATATAAACCTTGAAGAAATGAATGCAGTAGAAGTAGAACAGGAAAGCCAAATAATCAGACACATTAACTATGAAATTGTCTGAAACATAAACCTGAACCCTGCTATAGGAGGGAGGAACTGGGAAGAATAAAGTATAACTCCTAATAACTTGTTGAAAAAGAGAACCAGATGACTATGGGAAATTTGAGTGATGGGGTCCATCACACTTCTGTTCCTGGAAACTTGCTATTATGGAGCCTGATTAATCCACATATTGATCTTCTTCTTACCAACATGCAATTAGTTTCTTTTCTAAATTCCTTCCTCCACAATCCTGCTAATATTATTTTATTTATATATTTATAGCCTGCTATTATTATTATTTTTACAAATAACTCAAGGCAACGAACATATCCATCACACCTTCCTCCTATTTTCCCAAAAACAACCTTGTGAGGTAGGCCGGACTGAGACAAAGGGACTGGCCAAAAGTCACCAACTGGTTTTCATTGCTAAGGGAGGACTTAAACTCATGAACTCCCACTTTCTAGTCTGGTGCCTTAATCACTACACCAAACTGCTCTTTGTCTTAGCTTTGATAAATGAGAAAAATAACAGCAAGTACCAATAGAATAGAATAGAATAGAATAGAATAGAATAGAGCTGGAAGGGGCCTTGGAGGTCTTCTAGTGCAGTCCCGCTCAAGCAGGAGAACCTGTACCATCTCAGAAAAGTGACTGTCTAGTCTCTTCTTAAAAATCTCCAGTGATGGAACGTCCACGATTTCTGAAGGCAAGCTGTTACACTGGACTTCTCCAGAAAGATAGGTCTTCACATAATATGTCTAAAGCAGTGGTGGCGAACCTATGGCATGTGTGCCAGAGGCGGCACGCAGAGCCCTCTGTGGGCACGTGTGCTGTTGCCCCAGCCCTGCCTCCCCCATGGACCCCTCCTCACTAGCAGCCCCACTGGAGGAGAGTTGCCCCTGGGCACGGCCCACGCAGAACAGCGCAGCTAAGTACATGGTAGCTGGGCAGCAAGGACAATACTCCGCCTTTGCACCCCATCATGTGCAGATGCTGCTGCAAGGTGCGGGTGGAGGGCGTGGCCGCCATGGTGCTGCAGGGCCTCCTTGGCAATCTACAGTAGGCCGTGGAGGCAGTAGGTGGCCCTGTGGGCAAGTGGGGCGGTGGTGGAGCAGGGGCGGGCGGGGCAGGGCGAGGTGGGGGGGCAGGGCGGGGATGGAGCAGGCAGAGTGGGGCAGAGCGGGGCTGGGAGGGGCGGTTTTTGGGCACTTGGTGTCTAAAAGGTTCGCCATCACTGTTCTAAAGTATGGTAATTTGAGCCTAGTTATTTTTGCCTTAAGTAAGATTAATTGGTTCAGCTATACGTTTATTTTCTTGGCTATGATATTCTCAGGAGTCTTCTTCAACACCAAAGTTCAGAAGTGTCAGTACTCTCTCTATCCTACTTCCTCAAAGTCCAATGCTATATTATATATCTTAGCCTTGGACTATCCAAAGGATCACGTTGATGTTCTGTGTGTCAGGCTAGAGAAATAAGCCATATAGAATAATCTGGAATCAGGCCATCTCTAAATGTACGTACATATGTATGCATCTAGGTATATATAAATAAACTTCAATATTTTGTTTGTCTCCTTCGGCAATGAGAACTTATTCTCTTTTTTCTCCTTATATTTATTCTCAGGTGGATTTTATTTTTTCACAGAGAGAATAGGAAAATTGCTTGAAAGGGTAAACATGTTTCTCAGTAGGTGAACATGCCCCTGAATTGTATCCATGGATAGGCTAAGACTTAGCTTTATAAAAGCCTGTGTGTATATTCTGTTATGTGCAAGATATTTTTTCTCCCAATATACAACTTCACATGGATATAGATTTAGAATATACTATCTCATGGAGATAATGCAGCAGCATGTAATAAAATTCAACACAATTAGTACTATACATACATCACATACTTTTCAAAAAAAATAGTGCCAATCCAAAGCATAGATGGTATTGTTTAGAAACGAAGGGCAATGAATGCCCTTCTAGCATTACTGTGGCCTACTTTTGTTGGATATTTCTTCCAGCAGTGTTGCTGTTTAATTGATGCGCACCAAGGAGCAAATCCAGAGGTCCTAGTAAATGAAAGATCCTTTTGGGCTTCCATTTCAATTATTCTGATTTTCAACTGCAATTTAACTGACAGAAGCCTAGAAGAGCCTGAATGCTGAAGAAACCACAAGACTAAATAAGCTGGGTTACTTAGGCATTGATGCATCCTTAATGTGTATGCTTCTGAAGGACTTTTTGCAGAAATCAAAAGCTTTTGGAACGTAATATAGATAGTTCATTTAACTCTGTCCCATATAGTTAAGATGAACATTGGAGAGGGGAATTCTGAAAATAAGATAAAGTGTCAGAACCCTCATTTATTAATCATTATTCTCTGGGTTTAGGTTACTTGGGTTCTGTCATTCTCCTATGAGGGAGGGGGGTAACCGGGGGCTTGTAGTGCACACATAGACCATTTCCTCTATCTGCTTTGATGTATCCTTTATGGGGTGTGAAAGGAATGCCTCGGGGCCATCTGCCATATCTCGGAGCACAGGGAGGAACTGGAGAAGACCTAACAGCTTTCCCACAGCTCGACGTCACCTATGGATTGGCCTGTTTGAACCAACCGGATGGACAGTTGGGGTGGGGTTATTGTTTCGCGGGTTTAGCCTATTGATTCGGGCGGAAAGCCCTCAGATCCTGCCTAGCTTTCCTGCTTTCTGTACCTGCCAATAAAAGTTCCTTTTGAAATGATGCCAGTTTCAAGAGTTCTGCTTTCTTGGTAGAGAAATGGAGGCAGGTCCTTACATAAAATCACAATCCCAAATATACTTCATAGAAAATAACCACTGAATTGCACTGTATCAAAAAGTTTAATTTTATTGTTGTGATCTGAATTAAAAGATTTTGTTTTATCTCAGCAGGATATTAATTTAACAAAGTTTGTATTATCAGTCATCAGCATTGCTTTATGACTCACCCTATTTGTTTTAATATATAGGTAATCCTCAACTTACAACCATAATTGAGCCCAAAATTTCTGTTACAGTTGTTGTTAAGTAAAGCTGGGTCTCCCATTGACTTTGCTTGTCAGAAGGTCACAAAAGGTAATCACATGGTCCCAGGACACTGCAACCGTCATAAATACGTGCCAGTTGCCAAGTGTCAGAACTTTGATCACGTGACCATGGGGATGCTGCAATCGTGTGAAAAAATGTCATAAGTCACTTTTTTCAGCGCCTTTGTAACTTTAAATGTCCTCTAAGCAAATGGTTGTTAAGTCGAGGACTACCTTTATTTGTATTATATTATTTATTTTCTTCCCTTTACGTTTCCGTTTGCATTGCATTCTTTTCTGTCTCTACAGCCATGGCTATGTGTATACATGTATATGTATACATTTTGTTGTATCTAGCCCCTCTCAGCTCAGTAAAATCCACATAAATATGTCTTTAAGAGTTTTATTTAACACATTTCAAAAGGATTCACTTCAAAGCAAGCTGCTGGCATTTTGCTGGCCGGAACGGCCAATTCTGATTTATTTACATTTAGATTAAACATGCTCTCCTCCCACCTTCCAATTAACTCACTCTTTATCAATCACATTGTCCAAGACCTCATTATTCTTCCGTAGATTTCAAAAAACACCAGAAAACTGAGTTTAAACACGCTGCTCAAGGTATCAGGCTACTCCTTGATTAACGTTGCTCGTGACAAAGGCGTAGACTCTCTTTCCCCTTCTAATATAGTTTCCGATACGTCATTTCCCCCATTACTTCCTTTTCCCACTTAACTGACACCTTCGCTTATCAAACCTTCTGAATCTCGGATCAAGCCATCTAACTTCTTGTTCCAAATCTGACTCATCACTTTGAGAGTCTGACTCAGAATGCATACAAAGCTCCTCATTGTCTAGCTCGGCTGCCGGGAGGGGAAAATACCCAGAGGGGCCTGGTTCTGCTTCGTCATCCTCTGATATGTCCCCAGCTGGTCTAGAAACACCCACAACACATTTGTATGTACATGTATGTATATATGTTTGTGTGTGCCTATGTATAACACACATACGAAGAGTATATACATGCATATGTATACATCGTTGATACACCTTAGAAACAGAACTCTGCATCATCCATTAGTCCTTTAAATTATCATGAATCATTGCTTTGGTTACAGTGACCACCAAGATATTGAACTGGAAGTTGTTTCTAAGTGAACATGCGTACGATTGTACTGTATCCATGAAAAACTCTGTGCAAGTTTTTAAATAGTATTAAATAGACAGTGGACAGATAGACAGACAGAGATTCTTGTCAACCCAAAGTTGGGGGGAAAAAGCTTTCTCTCAGAAATATTTCCAAAAGAAGCATATGATTTTAATTCATGTAATGCACAGAGAATCTTTATACATGAATGGGTTTGACATTTAAAAAAATATCAATGGAAATGTGCAGCAATGCAGCCACCTTTCATCTGTGATGTATCCTCCAAAACGTCTTCATTGACTTGAGCAAAGATGTACTAACATACAGGTAGTCCTCAACAAATGAGTCCAAAATTTCTGTTGCTAAAATTCAAGCTATAATTAAATGACATTATGGCAGGCCAATGAAATGCCAGGCAGCTGCAATTTCTTTTCCTAGTAAGAAATACCAAAAAGATTAAAATAATGCAAATCAGCTGTAATTGACATGAACATGAAAATGTGGATTAATTAAATTCTTATCCCTGACATTAATTTGACAACTATAATGTACTAGGAGTACAACTGCAAGAAAAATGCAAGTGGTTAGACTGTTTGGAAAATCATTTTTCCTGATGCTTCTTTTGTGGTCAAAGTGGGTATGGCCAACTCGATGTTGCTCTGGCGGGTGGGGCAATGGGCAGGAGGGCATCTTGCTCAGCAGGTGGGGGGTATGGGGGGAGGCTCCTGAGCCCCATAGCTCCTCCGAGGGGGGGAGGAGGGGCTGTGCTGGGATCAGGGCTCCTCATGCCTTCCACTGCCCGCCTGTGCTCTTCTGCCGAAGATGCCGCGGCTCCACTTGCCTGGCAGGGCGGGGTGGCGCTTGTGCACGGGGACGCACATAGGGCTGCTGCCTTGCTTTCCGTGCAGTTCCGGGACTGGGCTGGACTGGGCATGGAGCCTCCTCACGGCTTCTTCCCCTGTGGACATTGGGAGCACCTATCCTACCTGCAGAAAGCTACGCATGTGCAGCTCTGCGGAAAGGTGCACATGCGCAGAGAGGAGGGAGAAGCTCGGCCCAGCAATGGCTCACGTGCCACCAGAGATGGCTTCACGTGCCGCCTGTGGCACGCGTGCCATAGGTTTGCCACCACGGATTCCCATAATGTCCCAGTCAATATGTTGGCTGAGGATTTGTAGAAGTTGCTGTCTGCACATCTTAAAGTAGCTGAGGTTAAGAAACACTATTTCAAAACATTGAAATATATATGGATGTTTTGAATTATGTTGCCATGTATTGGTATGAGGTAATGAATTAAGGGGATCCACAACAGACTTGTTTTGGCACGTCTATTGTGCGTGACAATACTGTGGAGGGTAACATATAGTATTAACTGTTCAAACCCAAAGTATCCACAGAATTGATTGTCATTGATGGGACACTTTCTAAGTAATTATAAAACAGGTAACACTGAGAAGCTTAACATCTAAGATAACTGGGTTCAGTAGCAAATTATGTTTAAACAATTGTTACCAAGGCAGGAAATATGTAATTCTGGATCTACTGTATCCTCACAAAGAAGCACTCTAAAAAATAAAGAATGCAATGAAGCAATCCTTTTCAATGTATACTGTTCACATACAGAATGTGTGTGCAGGCTTGTGTATTTTAATAAAAAGAGAACGAAACCTGTTCAGCCACTTTAGGGACATTTTTCTTCAGTTTCCTACCTGCAGGCTGGTTGCAGCAACAAGAACAGGGAATCAGTTCAGATCTTCAGTACGTTCCACGTGTTGTGTGAATTAGGTCCACAACTTCTATAACTTGCTTGTTTTTATACATATGGACTCCATTTGGAATGATCAGCAGAATTAAATAGATAATGAAAAACTTTAAAAACTTTAAAAATAATAATGTATTGGTCTACTGTTGGGCATACAATATCTACTATAGTGCCAAATCAAAAATGGACCTGAAGGGTAGGGAGACATATAATACCTTCCACACCACTTAGATTTAGGAAGATGCCCCTGCCAATATGTCAGAAACAAAAACAGGAACATAGAAGCTTCGGTTCCAATAGGGTCAAAATGTTTTAAGGGGACTGAGTATTTTTTAAATTTTGTATGTTTTGGGTTTTAGGATTTTGGCCAAATGATTTAATTTATTTTTAATTATTTTAAATTTTGTATATTTATATGTTTTTTAAATTTTAGGCTGTACACCGCCCCGAGTCCTTCGGGAGAGGGGCGGTATAGAAATTTAATAAAATAAAAATAAAATAAATAAATAAAATTGCACTACACAAAGCCTGACATACAAAGTTGTGTTTGTTTTTGCTTGTTGCTTCACCACCAGCACACATTCCATCTCTTCAGTCTTAAGAAAATAGGGCCAAGTCCAGTCTTAGACAAATTCAAACCAAGGATGGTATCTAAATAATGAAGCACACCACATTTTGTCAATTGTCACCCCTGTACGGTATTAATATTATTCCTACTTCAAGGCCATTGACTTTGCTGACACATTCTTCCCACATCACTTGTACTCCAATCACCTTCCAAACTGCATCTAGCATGTTGCCTTACAATTTAAGATTTGGGGAAGGGGGTAGTGAGTAAGCAGCCATTCCAACAGCAGAGGATTGCAGAGTTCAATCTCATCTGCCTCCTTTACTACCTCCCCTTGTTTCCTACCTATAGACTGGATGCAGCTGCAAAAATATGGCTGATTCCCCCAAACTGTGTTTCCCTGTGAATAATAACCCCAAGTTGAATCTAAAATATACATAAACCCTAAGGCCATAATCACCCTGGCATGGAATTGCATGACCAGTGCAGGTATATGCCACCAGCGGTATGGCTCCATGAATGAGGGTTGGGTTGAAGCACAGTGGAAGGAGTCTATCCCTCAACTTAAGCAAGAAAAACATCTATATAATCAGAGGCTCAAAGAAAAGAGTCCTTGCCCATATTTTGCTGCTAGGTGTGCTAAGTGGCATGCTCAGCCAACACCATACATTTTCACACCATTTCATTTCTTTTTTGGAAGTTTCAGAACTTCACTCTGCCTGCCAATCGTTGCATGGGCATTGTCTGACATTAAAGCCACATAATTCTCTCAGTTTAGTTCAGAATCAGGTACATTTTTTTCCCAGTTCCCTTTTCACTACTGGACTTCCAGCATCTGCATAGCTTACTGTGGTCACATCCATAAGGTAATTCCTAACTATATCTTATAATCGTCAAAAGTGGGCATGTGAGTTTCTAATCACCAGAACTCTATGCTGTCCTGAATGAATGGATAAGGTAACTGTCTTTTGCATACAATATCTAGAGATATGTTTCTCAGTGACTTCATTTCCGGAAATATCCTACCTACGGTATTAGTTTAGATTTGCTAATGGTGGAAAATGTGGAACAATTTCCAATAAAGGAGAATATTTGTACCTCAGGATTGAAATGAGTGTCTTTGGTGTTCTCTGAGCTTGTTTTCCTGCAGACATTTCATTACGCAAACTAGGTAACATCATCAGTGCCAATAAGGAGTGGGGTTTGCTGTCAGTTTATATTCTAGTGGCTTGCCCTATCTGCGTTTGTGGAAGTAGTCTTGGAGGTTCTATTGCCCAATAGTTTACTGTTAGCTTGATTGACAGTTTCTTGATTGGGATATTTTTGGATGATTGATAGTCTAGTCTTAATCTTGGAGTTAATCTATCCTCATCTGAGTGTTGATCATTGGTGGAAAGGTGTTTTGGTCTTTTTGTTCGCTTTTCGGCTTATTGATTGTCTCTTTTGCACAGTATGTAGATATTGCTTATGTCTATGTGTCTATTAATGTCTATTAATTTGTCAGAATGCCAGGCTTCTAGAAATTCTTGAGTGTTTTTGGACTTGGCTTTGTCTCAGTGTTCTTAATGTTAAACACTTTTAACATTAAATACGTTGAATTATCTACCTTATCTACCTTAGGATATGGAAACGTCACAAGCATTTCGAAAAATAATGTGGCTCTTTTTCTGGATGGCTGTCCTGTAAAACCTCATTTTAAAACACTAATTGTGGGAGGCTGTTATTTCCAACTGTCTATTATATCAGAATGTGTCATAGTGATGAGGTGCACCATGATACAAAATGAACTTCTGGGATAAGCAGATAGAAATGGTGCCCATTTGGGAAAATGGCATCTCTTCATCTGCCTGCCTTACTGAAAGCCCAACGGAGACCCTGTACCATTTCAGACTAAAGGCTGTCCAATCTTTCCTTTAAAAACTCCAATGATGGAGCACCTGCAACTTCAATCATACCACTGATTAATTGTTCTCTCAGGAAATTTCTCCTTATTTCTAGATCTAGTTCTCTCTCCTTGATTAATTTCCACCCATTGCTTCTTTTTCTGCCTTCAGGTACTTTGGGAAATAGTTTGACCCCCTCTTCTTTGTGGCAGCCTCATAGATATTGCTATTATTTCTCTCTTTTCTTCATTGCCACAATGATTTTTTTACAGTTATTACTAGGATCTGGAGGTACCCTTATAAGCCATTATCCCCAATATCAGTTTTCATTAAACAGTAAGGATGACCTCCTAGCCTTTTATCTTATGTATCACCGGTGGCAGTGGTGACAAGAAGTTGAAGGAAGGAAGCAAACAATCAGTGCTTAAAGCTCACAAAATGAGCAACAGTGCTATACACATCATGACATAAAGTGATGTAAATTTTCCATGGTATACAAACTTTATTGCACTGAGATCTCATTATATAAATTCCTTATTCTCTGGCTAATCTGAGGAATAAATGTAGTTTCCTGATATTTTGGCTCAGATATCTTTTTCAATATAATAGTGCAATAAGATTTCAAAAGTACAGTGCTGTTTTGGGTAATCAAGGATGAGCATTTTAACAGATTTTGAAACAAAGTATTATTGTGCATACAAAAAAACCAATGGACTGGATCACTAGTTATTTCTGAAAATAAAATACCATTCTGAATAAAATGCCATTAAAGCCCAGCACTTTAAAAAAAGGGGAAAAAACACTAAAGATGTTGCATCAAAACAATTCTATCTCACCAAGTAGCAAGCTCTCTAGCAAAAGTATGTGATTTGGAGATAGAAAGTCCTGGGTTCAAATCCTCATCTGTTCCACAACACAGAAGGGCTGGCAAAGAGGGGAGGGCATTGAGATCATTCAAAGCATTCCACAATGAACACTGATGGTATGAAGCAGGTCTGATTCCAGATACTGCTCTTACTATACTCATTTTTAAAAACAGATTACATTTCTCCAACTTCTAGCCTGTTCTTCTAGGAATTTATCTAATCTAAAATGGATGAATTTAATATTTCTGTTTCTATCCACCTCCCCAATCATGCTAAGAATAAATCAATGTTTCTGTGTGTGTATGTTTGTGCGTAAACTGATAAATTGACTTCATAAAGCTTGCATAAAACTCAGCAACCATTAATCTAGTAAAATCTCTTTACTGATGATTGTGGCAGTGTGCAATCACATTTAGGGCCTTTTCCCCCTTGTCCCTAATCATGGTGCACACATAACTTTGCAACATCTTTTTTTCTGCTATGTTCCAAGGACATTGCCTTCATCTTATTCCCAGCAGGAGAATGCAACACTACCATCAGCATTTCCCTCTGAATGAATAACCAGTACTATCCAACAGCAGCACCCAAATGTAACATCAGCTAAGTTTTGCTGCCCATTACACTTGGAGACATCAAGTGAAAAGCAGTGGGTAGGACCAAAGCAGATTGCTCAGCCGGTAATGCTGTAATTCTACCAGTTTAGTGGAAGGCTAAGGGGTCATCCACAGAGCAATCAAGGTCATCTCCTTAATATTGGAGAAATTTACTTTAAACAAGCGCCGCCCTTACAGCCTCCACTCGCCATAACTTTTGGCAATGGAGTGTGTCAATGTTGTTGCCCATACATCAAAGCAGTGGTTCTTAACTTGGGCGATATCACCCCCCCAGGGGGCGATTTCGTTTTTCAGGGGGGCGATGGAACAAAAAAGGGCGATGTGGGGGCGAAGGAATGAAAAGGGGACAATATGGGGGCGATGGAGCGAGAAGTTTTGGGGACACTTTTGAGCCTTCCCCTGAGGCTCCGAGCCTCCTCCGCCATTTGCAGAGAGAGACAGAGACAGAGAGAGGCACTTGTGCTTCTCTCTCTCTCTTTCTCTCTTTCATGCGGATTTGTCCCCTCGCAGGGTGCCCCGCCCCCTGGGAGAAGCGCGGCTAGGAAGTCCCTTTCCCTGGCTGGCCCCATCCAAGGTGCATGTGGCCGGGGAACCACACGGGGAAGCCCCAGGATCCCTGCTGGGAGCAGCCCGCCATAGCCTCAGTTGAGCAGGCCAGCCTTCCCGCAAGCTGCAGCCCCGAGAGCAGCCCCTGCAATCCCCAGCCACAGGACTGTTGGCCCAGCTGGCCAGGAAGGCGTGCCGGAGTCCTGGCTGCTTTGTCGTCAAAGAATGTGAGGTGAGCAGAAGATGGGGGGAGAGAAAGGGAGGGGCGAGGCATTTTCCAACCAGCAGCAGAAGGGCCCCAGCCGGACCCGGGGGAGCACCTCCTCCTGGAGTCCAGCGCCGGCTTCCTTGCCCTCCTCCTCCTCCCCTTCTTCCTCCTGCTGCCCCCCAGGTGGCAGTCCCGGCTGGGGTGGCAGCCAGGGGAGCATCGCTCCTTGGGCGATGCTGGTGGGTCGCGGATCGCCGGGAGCGCCATGCGGTGCGGAGCGGCCCCAGCTCCTCCAGCCGACGGACCTATCAGCAGTACGGGAGGCTCCAGTGTTGGTCCTGGCGGGAGGCAGATCATTGCCCCAGTTCCAACCAAGGACACCGGTGGCGCAGGAGAAGGTTTGGGCGAGCAGGTGATGGGGGGCGTTCTGCGGATGCCCCGTGACTTAAGCCCAGGGACGCCGGCGGTGGGAGGGGAGGCTTGGTGATGCAGCCAATGGGCAGGGCATTCCACAGATGCCCCATGGCCCCAACTTGAGCTTGGTGATGCCAGCGGCATGTGGGACAGCCTGCCAACATGACCGTGAGCCGGGGCCTCCCCACAGGCCTGGCAGGCAGCGGAGCTGGGTGCCTCTAGCAGGACAGGGGGTCTTCTGCTGCCTCCTGCCCTCCCTCCCCGTCCCTTTGGCGCCCTCTGCCTTTCATTCTCTCTCTCTCTCTCCTCACCTGGAGAAAGAAGGGGGGAGGGAGGGAGAGGAAAGAGAAAGAGAGAGAGAGAAAGAGAGAGAGAGGAAGCACAAGTGCCTCTCTCTCTCTCTCTCTCTCTCTCTCTCTCTCACACACACACACACACACACACACACACACACACACACACACTGAGTGGGGGAAGAGGACTGGCAGACCAAGGGCAAAAAGAGGGAGAAGGAGGGAGGGAGAGAGAGAGAGAGAGACCCTTTTGTCATCTAAAATGAAGATAACACTGAAGATATATATATATAATAAAGGTAAAAAAGGATATATGCAGTGTTATCTTCATTTCAGATGTCAAAAGGGTTTTGCAGCTCCCAGTGTTTTGTTTTCAGTGGTCATTACATTTAAGTGTCTTGAATAAATAAGATAATAATGAAATACATGTATCACGAAGTTTGGGAATAAAGTGATGGGTGGCACCAAAATTTTTCACACAGTTGAGATATGGGGAAAAGACTGGAAATAAATTATTTGTATCGTATGTCCTGATGACAGTTTTAAAGAAAACAAACAAATGGTTGCATAAATTGAAGAATCATTTCCTATGTTGTGATTGAGAGGTTATGTTGGGGGAGGGGGCGATGACAACTTCCTCATTGGCTCAAGGGGGCAATTCGTTCAAAAAAGTTAAGAACCACTGCATCAAAGGAATGTACTGTATAAAAGACTTGCATTTAGCTTTCCACCAAATGACATGCAGAACAAAATTGCTTTCTGTTCCCTCTGGCAGCCAAAGCTTATGGCTACAGAGACTCAGAGCCCAGCAGCCAGTGGAAAAGGTGGCCCTGCAGTGGACCAACAGCAGTCAAGTATATTGCTGTCTTCTAAAAGCTCTTCTTCCATGTGACTTAAAATGCCCATATGGGAAGTTATCTTCCATTTTCCCAGGGAAACTGCTACTTTCAAGCCAGACCATCTGGGTTCAGTCTTCTAGATGGGAGTTCCAACATAACCACAACTAAAAGTAAGAGGGGTGTCCTCAAACAAGAGCAAGGAGGTTATGTGAATGAGCCCACAAATAGCACAATAGGAATAAGAGGACCAACCTTCACTCTTTTGGCTCTGGGACAGAGTACAAAGAACCAGCATCTCAACATTTCTTGTCTATATAAAGGAGATAGGAGAAGGAAGGGAATCGTAAGTAAAAGAGCTTTGTGTGACTCCAGCTTTCTTCCTGATTTTTAAAAACCTCATTCATATTTTGCTTATGGTAGAATGTGGTATAGAATGGGTACAAGAAAGAGATTAGAGTAGGAACATATAATTCTGGATCAAAATGGCCCTATGATTTACAGATGATTTTTCTCACTGATTGTGACATGCAAAAGAAGGAAAACAACAAAGCCAAAGAAATCAACCAGTTGTTTTGCTTATCACAAGCTGCATATGCAAAATCCAAAAAGCATCATTTGGCGATGAGTCTGAACAGATAGGCAAGATAGAGATTGGAAACGGGGACAGCATATTTGAAGCAAGCATACGTTTCTGCCAGCTCAAGGATGTATGGCTAGCATTTTAATTGAGCAGTGGGGGAAAATTCTGATTCAGGAGGAGGAGGAGGAAACAGGAGCTACTGTAGGAATACAAAGTTAGCCTGCTTTCTCCAGAAAATGTTTGGTATTTCTTTGAACACTCGTACCAACAAAGCACTGGCAAGAGGTCTTTAATTCATTTGCCCATTCCCCTTGGTCAACTAAACCACAGCAGCAGGAAAGGCTTAGCTGCTGCAACAGATTAATATTTGGGAGATTTGGCTTTGCTGCCAAGCTCTGGCACTGAGTTCTGTAACAGAGAGGCTTACTATTCATCTGCACTTTCTCTTCAGCAATTTTTCTTGGAGGACCATTAGACAAATTAATGACCTAGGTTTCTATGTTCTCACAATATGACTGAATAAATGGAGTTAGTTTAACTCTGTACATGATTAGGTCTATTTTGGCTCAAATATAATACCTTGTGGTTATACTAATAAATTAATTAACCCTTCACTCTACCTGGTTGAGCATGTTATAAAGCTATTGGGTAATGGATATCTTCTTAAAACTGCAGGAACTTGTCCATGCAGTCACCAGAAATTAACCCTGACTTGAAGGCACCAAAATACATACATATACATACATATACATACATACATACATACATACATACATACATACATACATACATACGAGTTTTCTAGGCCAGTTTTCAGGTGGGAGGATTTGGCCTAAACTGTGCTTATTATGACATTCTGGGGAGATAGGTATGAAAATAATCAAAAGCTTTCTGCTTATATTGACAGGAAATTGTCAAATTTATAAAGCTACCTTTTTTGAACATCAGCGCTGAGTTTTGTTTAGGTAAGTAACTAAAGACAACAGAAAATGCCACCAATTTCACAATAATAAACTCAAGAGATGAATTGCTAATAGGTACCAAATCATGAAGCTCCTTATGCACTTGTGGGTCCAGGTATTTGAAGATTTCTGTTACATTACTGCTTATAAAAACATCTGCAAAGATGCTAAGAAATTGTAAGTTGAAGGGGGATAAGGAGGTGACTAAAGCATCTGTCTTGTCTCCCTTGGCTATTCCCTTCCAGCTGGCAGTTGGCATGGACCAGACACATATACTGCAAATTACCTGACAGGTGATCCAAAGGCTTCTGTCAGAAAGGACATTGTTGGCCACACACAAAAGAGTTTTTTCTGAGGCTAGATTTCCTCGTAGAGATGGGATTGCTATCTTGCATGCAAAATTGATGCCAACATCTCCTCTAATGTGGATAATGCAGTGGCATCAAGAAGCCGAGGTAAAACATTTGGATGAGAAGTCCTGAGATAAATGGAAAGGAAGAGAAATGGTTCTGGGGAGTTAATGTACAAGCTGCCCAGTTTTATTAGTGAAATTGGCAGGATTTCCACAGGGGACCTTGTGCCTAATTTCAAGTGCCTTTGTTGTCCTTTCTGATTTCAGATCAGAATTTCATCATGTAGAAATTGGCCTTCCATCCATTGAAACCCATGTTTTGCCTCAGTTAACCAATCCGTACACTAAGTGGAAGAAACAATCTAAATCAACTTCGAGTCCAACTCTATAAACCTGGCATGAGTCTGTCATTGGAAGCTTTTCCAGCTAATCTTTATTTTATGAAGTAAATACAGAATTGTTATGCATTTCTTGCCTAGTATCTAAATTTCTTTTTTTGCAGCAAGGAAAAGACAGAGTAACAGCATGTGAACAGTAATGACTAGTCACCCTGAAAATATAATTTATGGGTTTAGTTACTAACTCTATTTTACATGGCCATTGTAACTGTGACTATGTGGAAGATAGTAGTTCAAATCTCTGTTGAAAATACTTATATTATAGGAGCGTAGCTCCTTTTGTCATGCCTTTCTGCTATTCCTGACATGGATTGCTATTACCCTAAATTTGGCTGTGCTCATGGTATGTCCATACCATGCCCCTGGAACTAGATCATGCTGCACTGCTATCTCTACAATTATTCCATGTAACACTTTGAGTGCTTGATGGTTTCCTGGCTGAACTTTAAATACTAAGTGTTGTGTTTTCGGTTTGTTGGCAATTGACGAAGATACATGGTGAAAAACAACAAGCTCTTTTCTTATTACTCTCTCCTACAACTAAGCAAGCAGCAAAAGACATGCAGGCCTTTTATAGGGCATAAAACCCAGACAGTGTGAACCAATAGGAATTGACCATTTTCGCACCTTCCGCATGCGCTCAAGGCTGGCACCACCCTGTCTGGTCCCGGGCAGCTTTTGGATTGCCCAGGACCATTTGCAACAATTCTGAGCCTGCTTTCAGCTCTTGCAGGCTCAGGACACAACACTCCTCCCCCCTAGATAAAACACACCTAGCTTATGCACAGGTGCAGTGTTCAAATGCAGGGAAAATGGAAATGATCGGGTCTACACGCAGGCAAACACCTTACAAAATAATTATTAACTTAAATAAAATGTATCCAAAATCATAATAGTATATGAGACTCCTTACTGAATGTTAATTCACTCATTCAGCGACCTCACAGCAAGGTTCCTCCTGTGTTGACAGAAACCTCACATAATCTCCTAGATGTTTAGGTGGACACTTGGCCCACTACGATCTTCTAAGGGCCGGTGAGGTTGCCTGGCCTACCCGCTCGCCTATCAGGCTAGGCAGGCCAGGGCTTTGATGCCCCAAATACCCAGGTGACCCACCCAGCTGCTGACTGGCTGGACCCTCTGAGTCCAAGCCAGTGTACCTTGGAGGGGTGGCAGTCCCCGAATCCACAATGGACTCCTCTTGGGAACTCTGTCCCTCGAGCCAAAGGCCAGCAGTAGGAGTGGCCTGAATGGCGGAAGTGCCCCAGTACTCTGAAGTCCCCATGCATGTGCCGGAGGTGCAAGAGTCAGGAGCCGCCCCCATGGCAAAGCCCCTTGCTACAGACTTCCTTTTCAGAGCAACTGCTGAATTGTGAGAGTGCCCCTGATGGAATTCCCTGTCTGGGGTTGTGTTTGGATTGTTGGATACCCCCGGTGCGTCTCCCTGTCTGGAGCACTATCTGACGTGTTTGGATAATTTGGATACCCCCAGTGTAATTCCCTGTCTAGAGCAATAACGGATGTGCGGGGTGACCCCCCTTCCTGGGAATTCCTGTTTGGCGCACTTGTGGAAACTTGTGATGACCCCCAAACAGCCTCATCAGCTTGTAAGCCCCTTTTAGGCTTAGGGAACTGTGACCCAGAACCCATATTATGTTCCTCCTCCACCCCCCCAGAGCAGAGCCAGGAACGGAAACATGGCTGTCTAGCCTCAACGCAGTTGATCTATGTGTCTGCGAAGAACACGGCCATCATCCAAGGCTACTTCGTATGACAGCTGCCCAGAGACCTTGCATACCACTGCTGTGACCCAGAAATGTCCAGACCCATAGGTCCTTGCCCAGACCGGATCGCCCACCTGAAGTCTCCTAGGTGACCGTGGTTGTGGCACCTGTGAAGCCACCCAGTCTGGGTGCAACCTGTCCAGTTTGGTGTTGAGGCGGCAACCCCAGCGGAGTTCTGCAGGGCTCTTCCCCATGGCTGTGCAAGGTGTGGTGCGGTGTGCAAGAAGGAAATCTGCTAACCTGTGATGCCAGTTACCGTAAGTCAGTTTCTTGAGAGCATCTTTGGTAGTGCGCACCATTCTTCTGCTTGGCCATTGGATGATGGGTGGAAGGGAGCAGAAGTCGCATGCTGGATCAAGTTGGCCTGAAGAAAAGCCTGGAGCTCAAAATAGGTAAATTGAGGGCCATTATCTGAAACCAGGACATCTGGAAGACCATGTGAGGCAAAAATTCCTCTCAACACCTAGACGATCCTGGCAGTAGTAGTGGAGGAAACAGGAACAACTTCTAGCCACTTGGAATGACTGTCAACGAGAAGAAGAATTGCCCCTGAAAGGGCCCAGCATAATCTATATGTACCTGTGACCATGGGGTTTGAGTTTCCTCCCATCTATGTACTGGGGCCTGAGGCATTTCCAGCTGTGACTGCTGACACGCTTGGCACCCATGCACCTGAGCCTCAATGGCTTTATCGAGCCCAGGCCACCAAAGATGGCTGCGCACAAGCGCTTTCATCCTTACTATACCTCGATGTCCCTCATGCAGAGAGAGCAAGATTCTAGACCTAAATGAGGCTGGGATCACTACCCTACTACCCCATAACAGGCACCCCTTAAAAGTGGGAAGTTCATGCTTCCTTTGCCAGAAGCTTTGAAACTCAGTATCTGGGTACGTGTTAGGCCATTCTGACAACACCCAGGTCATCACGCATGTGAGCGTGTGATCAGTGGCAGTTTCTGCAACCAAGTCCCTAGCATTGAGGGGAGATTCAGGCAACTTCTGAATGGAAAGAATATTAATAGCAGGAGCAGAGTCTGCCTCTATCTGTTTAAGAGGTAATCTGATGAGGCCATCTGCATGGCCTATCTCTTTTCCCAGTTTGTGAATTAGAGTGTAGTCATGTGCTGACAGGAAAATGGACCATCTCAGTATACGTGGAGAAATAATATGTGGTGTTTGTTTGTTAGTGGTAAACAAACCCAGCAGAGGCTTATGGTCTGTGTAGACCGTGAAGTGGCAGCCATATAAGATATCATGGAATTTCTTTATGCCAGCCACTATGGCCAAGGCTTCTCTGTCAATCTGAGTGTAATTCCGCTCTGCAGATGACAGAGTCCTTGAGTAATAGGCCACAGGGACTTGTGTCCCATCAGCCTTCAGATGGCTAAGTACTGCTCCCATCCCATAAGGAGATGCATCGCATGTGATGCATACAGGCAGTTGTTCATTGAAATGCGCTAACATAGCATTTGAAGAGAGCAAGGCCTTAACCTCTTTGAAACTCCTTTCATGGACTTTAGTCCACTGCCATGGAGCCTGCTTGTCTAAGAGCCAGTGTAACGGCTCAGCCACTGAAGCCTTATGTGGAAGAATGTGTGATAGAAATTTAAGAGCCCCAAGAAAGCTTGCAGCTCACTTTTGGACTTGGGCCTTGGGGCCTGTTGAATTGCTTGCAGCTTGGATTCAACAGGGTAAATGCCTTGGGCATCAATCCTGAACCCCAAGAAGTCAGTGGAAGTGACTCCTATCTTGCATTTATCCTGCTTCAATTTAGGGCCTGCTTTGCAGAAACGAAGCAAGACAACCCTTAACCTTTCTGCTAAATTTTGAGATGACTCCCCAGCAATGAGGACATCATCGAAGTAGGGACAGACCCCAGGAATACCACGAAGTGTGTGCTTCATGACACTTTGGAATTTGCCAGGGGCTACATTTACCCCAAATTGCAGTCTTTTGACTTTAAAAGCCCCCCTGTGTGTTACAATCATCTGGGCCTCTGCAGATGCCTCATCAACAGGTAGTTGTTGATAGGCCTGTGCCAGATCAAGTTTCGCAAAAATGCACTCCCCTTTGAGGGAGGCCAGAATGTGGCTTACAACAGGCACTGGATATGCATGCTGTTGCAACGCTTTATTCAGTGTGCACTTATAGTCTGCACATATGCGGACTTCCCCATTAGCCTTTAGAGGCGTTACTATGGGGGTTTCCCAGGGACTAGAGTCCACAGGTTTTAAGATGCCCTGCTGGAGCAATTTGTCCAGCTCTGCATCTATCTTGCTTTTGAGGGCAAAAGGCACCCTTCTAGGCTTGACCCTGATGGGCATGATAGTTGGGTCTAAACGTAATGCAATGGGAGGCCCCTTGTAGGATCCTAGCTCTGAACTAAACACATCAGCAAACTCCTTGCAGACTTCTGCAAGACCCAACGTTTGTAAGTTGTGCAGCCCAGTTTCTTGGATTCCCAGGACCTCGAACCAATCGAGTCCAATAAGACTCGTGCGATCACCCCCAACAACCACCACATCAAGGAAACCCTCAAAATCCTTACGCTGCACTTTGAGCATGGCCTCCCCCTTTTCACTGATTTTGGCATTTTGAAAATCAGTGAGTATTAGATTTGAAGGCCTGAGTTTAACTCGAAGGCCACTACTGCTGCAAATCCTTTTGAAGGTATCAAGTGAAATGATTGATAGAGCGGACCCTGTGTCCAGCTCCGTCAATAAGGGAACCCCTTGCAACTTCACGTTAATGCAAAGTTTTTTCTTAAGGGGCTTGTGTGTCCCTGCCCTCAGAATACTCCTACACGATGTGCAGAAACCCACCCTGTGTTGGATGGAGACCCTGGTACCTTTCTGAAGCAATTCTTCCCGAGGTTAGACCTTCTGGCGACCCAAACAGATGGAAGCAATGTGGCCTTGCCTGCCACATTTCCAGCAAATGGCAGAGCGAAATCTGCAGTCAGCTTGTTTGTGGCGTCCTCCGCACCCAAAACACTGAAGAGGTGCTGGGGCCTTGTCCGGACATCCCTTTGACCTTCTTTCAGCTGGCTGGTGAAGTCTGTCCACCTCCTCCTCAGGATCCGCTTCTGATTCTTCTCGAACGTCCTCTTGATGGACGGTAGCGGTGGCTGCAGGGTTCCTGGCAAGCCACAAAGCCTTCACAGCACCGCCTGCTGCTTCCTCAGCTGCCACCTCTCTTAATGTGTCTTGGAACGAGACCACTTCTTTCGCAAAGACCTTCTGTTGTAGGTCTTTACTTCTTAAGCCACACACGAAGCGATCGCGCAGCCTTTCTTCCAGATCCTTGAACTCACAAGGCCTGGCCGCTTGTCTTAAAGCAGCAATAAAGTCCACAGCAGATTCACCCAGCCTCTGGTCTCTCTGCTCGAACGCGTGCCTCCAAGCGATGACAGATAATTTAGGCTGAAAATGTTCCTTCAGCATCTTCTTCAAGTTAGTGTATGTTACTGACTCTAGAAGTGCAGGGGCCACCAGATTTTCCACGATGTCAAAAGCTTCCTGTCCACAGGCACACAGAAGAGTTGCTGCCTTCAGGCCATCTTCTCTGATTTGATTTACTCTGAAGTAGTTCTCCACTCTTGCTACGTATGAATTCCATCTCTCTGGGTGGGAGACATCAAAATCAGTCAAGCGGCCAATCTTCGACATCGTAAGCTTTACGGCCTTCACTAATTGCCTCCTCTGCAAGCTAATAGTTGGGAAAGGGTCCCTTTGCCGAGCTCACCTCCAGCGACGTTGTACTGGCAGGCTGAGTTGTGAATGCACGCCGTCTTCCCAATCATCAGGACTTCTGGGTGAGTCCTAGTTCTTTTTCTTGCTTGCAGGGATCCCACCTTTGTTGCCAGTGTTATGTTTTCGGTTCCTTGACAATTGACGAAGACACATGGTAAAAAACAATAAGCTCTTTATTACTCTCTCCTACAACCAAGCAAGCAGCAAACGACACGCAGGCCTTTTATAGGGCATGAAACCCAGATAGTATGAACCAATAGGAATTGACCATTTTCGCGCCTTTCATATGCGCACAAGGCTGGTGCCACCCTGTCTGGTCCCAGGCAGCTTTTGGATTGCCCGGGACCATTTGGAACAATTCTGAGCCTGCTTTCAGCTCTTGCAGGCTTAGGACACAACACTAAGTATTGTCAACAAATTGACATATTATTGTCTCTGGAGATTCTCAATCATCCAGGATATGGTTGTCCCAAGGGTGCTTTTCCAAAAGACAACTGAACCTTCTTGGGCTTTTTCCCTTGAAAACATTTCGTTTCTCATCCAAGAAGCTTCTTCAGTTCTGAAGAAGCTTCTTGGATGAAAAATGAAACATTTTCAAGGAAAAAAACAAGACAGTCCAATGCCTTTTGCAAAACTACCTTCGAGACAAATTGACATATTGCAATAGATGGCAGTCAAGAGTTTATCTTTCTAGACTATGGAAAACTTAGATACATACTGCTCCAGATGCAACCACTGAATAAGTGTTCTTGGGGATTGGATGTTTTAAGGGACTTGTTAAGCTGCAAAATAATCTCAGGTAAAAATCTACATATTTTTTCCCAAACCATTATCAAATGGTCATTGATTTCACATATCAACCATTAAGTGGCAGTGAGTGGTTTCTATCTCTTGGTTTCCATCTCTTGGTTGTTCAGATTTAGGCAGTTTAAATGCAGCTGTTAAACAAAAATTGTGAAGCTGAGGTTTGAGAAAATGGAATGTGTAGATGGACAGATCTATTATTCAAAGCAATCTGAGTATTTAATTGCTGATTAATAGTCAAGATCTGCTTTTAATTTTTGTTCCAAGCAAACAGAAAGCCTTACAGCACACACACTCCAGAGCACTGTACATATGAAAATGGTGAGCCGGAGTAGTGAGTAGGTGTTGTATTGGAAGGAAGGAAGGAAGGAAGGAAGGAAGGAAGGAAGGAAGGAAGGAAGGAAGGAAGGAAGGAAGGAAGGAAGGAAGGAAGGAAGGAAGGAAGGAAGGATCTCTATTTTCATTTTCCGTGAAGCCAGAACAGAACCCAAGAGGCATAACTGAGCTCGCTAGCTTTTAGGGATAGTTCCATAGCAACTCTGCCAGACCAAACAAATTCAAGCAGATCACCAGTCCTGACTGCAACTTGAGCTTTTTCCTCCATTCCTCTAGATCACGGGTGTCAAATTTGCCACGTCACCTGACATGTCACGACATATGGCAACTCTTTTTGCATTGCCGGCAATGGGGTGGCTGCAATTTCGGTATGATGAAACCGGCCCGCAGGCCAGCAGTTTAACACCCCTGTGTCTAGATCCTGACATAACATGGAAAACCTTTCTACCAAAACATCTAAAGATGTCATTGGGCTGCCTTAGCAGTGAGGTGGCAACGAGATGGAATGACCTCATGAGGACATATCCTTGGCAAGTAGTGTGTGGTGTTTCTTCATATCACAGCAAGGAGGCTGTATGGATAGGTTCACAATCACTGTTAGGCAACAAGATATTTGCCCTACCTTTGAGGCACCAATACTGATTTTTTTAAAAAATGGCTTTTAAAGCTTGTCTAGGCTGAATAGTCAGTCCCCTGCTATATTTCTTAAGTGTAGGGGCATTAATTTTGCTGGAAGAAAGAGTCATACCAAACAAGACACTCTACCTGAAAACATGCTCTGCTATTTCTTGGGCTTCTTCTTTTTCCTAAGTAATTCCTTTTGTATTTGGTCTTGTCCTAAACCATCCGGATAAGACTTGATAAATCTGTGGCCCTTTAGGTGCAGATGAACATCTCTCAGCCTCTTTCTCCACAGTTTATGTTGTGTAGCTGACAGGAATTGCTCAGCCATATCTGGCAGCAGAGTTTTCTTTTCCTGGACACATATTTCCTGTTTCAGGGACTGACTGCTCTCACATTAATCAGCCTTTCAGACCCACTCCAGATTCTGTACTCTTCAAGAACGATTAAGTGAGTGTAACTGACGGGGCCTTCTTAGTGGTAATGCTGAGAGACTCTCCACAAAGTCCTCATTCTTTTCTAGGCAGGAGCGGAAAACTTCAAAATGTTGTCCTGTTATTTAGTTTTTAATAATTGCTCCCTTCCACAATTATTGTATCTTTTTATGATTTTAATACTATCTTCCACTTTTTACTGTAAGAGGCTTTATGCAGAGATGAATAAAGTAGAAGCAGGATTACTATTCCAGTACTACAATTAGTGTTAAATTGCCTCCCTCACCCGTCGTCCCCTTTGGAATAGCATTCCCCTGAGATCTGGATAGCCCCTTCCCAGCATGGTTTCACAAAGGCCATTAAAACCTGACTTTTTCAACAGGCCTTGGGGGTGGGAATGTTGTGAGTTGTTCCCTCCTGTAATATGGAGATTAATAGTTTCATTCTTTTTTGCTCTGACATTTGTTTTAGACTCTGTACTTTTTAACCTTATTTATGGAAATAGGATACATAAGCCCCTCATTAGTTACAGCATTGAAGCCCTATAAATAAACAAACACATGTGCATACACATGCACATGTACACACACACAAAGCAATATGCCTTTCCAGGAACACCTATCTAATTCAAAACAAAATGCTAAACTGGAATACTGCTGCCCTGCCACAAAACACACAAGGCATATGAGAGTAGCTTGTGCTGGTGCTGGATATCATGCCTTCTAATTATTAGGAAATAGCCTAAAAGGAGAGAAAAAAAAAAGAAATCAAAGTCACCAATTTAGGTAACCTCAAACCCCCAGCTCATAATAGTATTACAATTTTATTACACAATATATATATTTAAGAAAATAAATGATGTCCCACAGTTTAACCAACTCAAACAGAGAGACTATTAAGAGAAACGACCAATAGAGGAAGCCCAACCATGTTTAACTTAGAAGACTTCCAGGCAACCAATCTACCTGTCCATAATCTTCTTGCTCCAATTTAAACCTCACTGGATATAAAGCTCTCCCTACCATTTCAGGTCATCTTAGAAAGTAGGTCACTATGAGAATATCCAGCAGTTACCAGTCTATCAACCCTAACTCTTTTCACCTTTTTCAGCCAAAGACTACAAGTAGTCCTTAATGTACGAATGTTTGTTCAATGATGATTCAAAGTTATGATGACCTTGAAGAAAATAATTTACCACCTGTCCTTGAGATTTCAACGGTTGCACTGCTCACTCAAGTCACATGATTGAAATTTAACTGCTTGGCAACTGGCTCACATTTATGATGGTTGCAGCATCTTGTGGTCACGTGATTGTGATTTGCAATCGTCCAAGCCGGCTTCCAACAAGCAAAGTTAATTGGGGAAGCTGGATCAATTAATGGCTGCATGATAACAACCACATAGTCACTTAACAACTGTGATTTGCTTAATGATCATGATAAAATAATTATAAAATCAGGTCTCGTCATGTGAAGACTCGCTCAATGACAGCATTGCTTAGCAACTGAAATTCTTATTCCAATTGTGGTTATAAATTGAGCATTATCTGAATTATTTATTTACAAGACCTTACCACCATGGCTGACACCAAGGGGGAGGGTCAGCCAGCAAATAACTCCCTGCATTGTTCTATCATGAGTTTCTCACCAAAAACATCCCTATTTCCCTGGAAGAAATACCAGTAGAAGGAAAATAAATCCATCTGGTGGCGATCCATCTGATTCTAGCTTATTAAGAAGGAGGTTGTGGTCTACTTTGTTAAATGCCTTATATATACTATGTTTACTGCATTTTGCTGGTCCACTAATTTTGTCACTTTGTCAAAGAATGAAATAAGATTTCTTTGGCACAATCTATTTTTGACAAACCCATGTTGGCTTCTGGTTATAACTTTGCTTGCTTCTAGGTTTGTTTGCTTCTAGGTTCTAGGTTTTCACAGAAACCTCGTCCAGGCAGTCTCCAAGAAACACCAATGACTGAATGAAAAAAAAAATTTTAGATGTATATAAACTGTCTAAATTGTCTTTTTTTTTAAAAAAACCCTGTAACAAATAGCACATCTATAAACAGCAGAAAGTGACTCTAATTTCATACGGCCACCCCCTCCAAAACTGTCTATGTTGACCCAGAGACAGCCTGAAAATCATGTTTGTTTAAAAATACCTCAGGGCAAAAACTTACTCTATCCATTTATCAGGCACCCTCATCACTAAAAAGCTATGGTTACATTATATGGGTAGGGGAAAGAGGGCTTTCCCTGCATGTATGAGTTTGGAGAGAAAGCAAATGGAGTCGTCACTGTACTAGAATTCAGCTCAAATTGCTCTGCATATAAGTTGCCCTACTTCTTGTACAGCCTGAAGAGATTCAGCCCTGCCTGGTCTGGCATATGAATTAGCCTCTTACCCTCCTTTAAATTCCATCTGACATCTTTATTTCACCCTAAGTCCAATGTTACAGAACTATGGTGCTGATGAATCCTATGACTAACCTCAGCTAACCCCCCCCCCCATTACTACGGTCTTTCCTTTGTCACTCCCCCTTCCTTGAGACACTACCCAGATCTAAAAGCTTCATATAAAACTGAGTAAGAATTAATCAATACCAGACAAGCTGGCTCCTTCACTGCCAGGCAGCCCTGCAACCAATTCCCGCACACTCATCTGCAGAACTGAGGGGAGGGGGTCTCATTTCTCCTGCCTAGAGAGAGGCTGGCCATCATTAATTCTGGATAAATTAAATCTGGGGAGGCTGAGCTGAAAGAGTCTTAAGTTCTGCTAACTGGAAATAAGTTGTTTGTATTATTAACTGGTGTAAAAGTGGGAATGATCTAAAGCATCCTATCACAACTCCTGCCCTCCAGTTACGTTGAACTGCAAATCCATTAACCACAGCCAGTAAGTGCAAGGCATTACTGCCCATTAATATACAAGCAGTCCTCGACTTACAACCACAACTGGCACCAGAATTTCTGTTGCTAAGCGATGCAGTTGTAAAGTGTGATGCCATGTGACTGCATCACTTAGCCACAGCAATCCCAGCACTTCTCCTTGCCATCGTTAACCAAATTTCACTAGGAGTTAGCTAAGGACTTACCCCGATCCAAGCCATTCCAAGATTGGTCCGTCTCAGTCTCAAGTCTCAGTAAGATAAGGAATTGCCTCTAACTCTCCACACCTGTCTCTATCTCTCTCTCCCATCTCTGTCCTTTTGGTCACCCTGCACCCTGACTTCGGGGGCAACAAGCAGCCCCAGAACCATTTGAGTTACCTGGCACACTGCAGCTGAAGGGCTTCTTGGCACAGTGCAGTTCTGGGCTGCAAAAAGCCTAAGTTGCAATGCACTGGGAAGACACACCTGCCCCCCAGGCAACCACAGTTACCCCAATCAAGTCCCAGCCTTGGCTGTCCTGTGCTCCATGGCCCCAGCTGTCCTTCACCATCCTCTTAGTCCCACTGCTGAGGAAGCATGCTGGCCCTGGCCCTTCATGAGGCACCTGCTTGCCCTGTTCTCCAGATCTCCCAAGGAAACTGCCATGCGCAACCTTGGAAAGAAAGTGATGGTCAGCAGCAAAAGCAGGAAGATGGTAAAGGTCAGCCAGGATGTCAAGGGCTGTTCAATGTAAGAGGCCAAAAGGCATAGCTGGGGGAGATGGACAGCTGGGGGACATTAAAGTGCCCCTGAGGTCCCAACTGTGGCTGGTGATCCCTGAGGTTGTAAGTCTCTTCATTCAGCACTATCTTTGCACTCCTCTATATCCTACCCAAATTTCTTAGAGCAACATCTCCTCTCTCCAGATCTGTTCAAAAGGGTTTGCCACTCACTCTCAAATTTCCCAGAGGGTCATATGTGCAGCCACAGCATCAGAGAACAGGGACTACAATTTTTAGCGGAATCCTCACTAAAAATGTGCAAGCTGCAGAGTAGATTGTTCCCAAATGTTAATAAGCACCACTTATGCATAAGTGATAAAACAGCATTTTTAAAAAAAAAAAAAAAAAACCCCAATCACTCCACCTTTCACTAGCCTGTTACCCCAAGCAGATTTAAATATTGTGAGAGGGAGAATATTTCTAGGCATCCGTTTGCTAAATGACTCTAGGGAAAAGCAGGATATACAGAGTAATTGGTAAACTGTGCTTGGAAAAAATCCACTAAGCCTGTATTCTAGAATAAAAATATTGGTCCTAGCCCAGACTGGAGAGCAGCAGTACCACCACATGGTGCTTGGCCCATTTTTCAAACATTCAGCCTGTTTTTTTTTTTTTTTGCATCAACAAAGTATGGAGTAATGACCACGAGCCAAGCAGGCGCATGATTTAACGTCTGATGGGTCAATTTAAAATTTAGTAAGTCAAGACAGATGTGGTCGGAAGGTAAATCTGGGCCTACTAATAGATTTCTTACTATTTGCAGTGGATGGTTGGGATTTCTGTCCCCGTTCTAGAACTATAACAAAACAAATGATCCTAGTTCAGAAAAAGAATATAATTGCAGAAACAATGAAAGCTTTTAAAAAAAGCACGTCTTGGATTTTTTCTTAATGTCAGGATTATAAAGCCCGATTATGGATTTGAAAACTATTTTTGAGCTGAGCATGGATATGTTCAGAGGTACTGTGTTCCTTAATTCTACCGTATGTTTATATACTGTACCTATAGAATTGTTTTACAATGACCCCAACTACTATATCTTGGGAGTCTGGTTTTAAAAAAAAAAAGCAATTCCCACAAATCTGAATTCTGCACACTGTATTTGCAGAGGATTGTCTACATCAGTTCCCAAAATACTGTAACTGCCACTCATAAACAGCACTATCAGTGGTTTAGAAAGCTTGCACGTTTGGTCATTCAGTAGTGATTGTGAAAACTCTTGTGAAGTAGGATGTTATTAGGAGCTTTATATTATTTGAAACAGAGAAGCGGTAGCTAGCTTGAATCTGCCTACTGAGCTTATGACAGAAATGACATTTGTATTGGAGATTCTGCTTTTTATTATTTCTTTAAAAAAGAGAGAGAGAGATTCTGGAGAAAGAACTGCTTGAATGCATGTCACATGTAACTTTGCTCTCAGTCGCTCATTAAACAGCTACGAATTTTCCTATAATGCTTTCATTTGACAATTCCTCCTTCAAAAGACAGACTGGGGACTTCACTGTTAATAGGTGAGTACAGCAGCCAACTACAGACGTGGAGTTTTCTAGTACCCGTAGAGATACTCAAAAAGAGAGTCTTAAAATAGTCATTTGCCCCTCGCTATGGTCTCATCCTCATGTCCTCCTAACTGCAACATGAGCATGCCCTGGTACCATTTTTAAATGACATGTCCTTGTGACATTGCCTTTATCGCATCCCAGCCCAGGGAGGGAGACAGTTTAAGCTATTCCACTTTTATAATAATGCATTGTCACACTGACATAGTTTTAAGTTGCTGTGGGGATACTCTCTCTCCGTGGCCCTTTTGGCCGTGTTGCAGGGAAGAATGGACAACTGGCTTCTCCGTGGGCATTTTCCCACATTACGCCTGAGCAGTGCTTTCCAAAGCATTTATCAGATCTTAGGCAGCTCTTAATAGACCCAAATTTAGTGTTTATCAAGAGTGCTAGATCTGTGGTTAAAAATACATTCTTTGTGCTGTGCAGAGTAGCAGAAGTAGCATTTTTTTTTGTGCTGCATAGAAGATTGATTTAAACTGAGAGAGCTGGGTTCTGCCAACTGTATATTGCTAGTTCAGTCACCTATGAGTACACGATGGGATTTTTCACTGCTTTCACTGATAATGGTTTTCACATGGCCATTATTTTTATTGCTTCTATAATGTTAGGTTTGGAGCAACACTCTTCTTATTCCTGTGCCATTTTGTGTACTGCACAGCGTACTTCTAGGAGCTGCCCGCCATGGCGTTCATTGCTTTGCAGCAATACTTAAATGCAAAAAAAGAGCAGCAGCAGAGTAAAGTACAAATCAGAATAAAATGATATAAAACCTAAATTGTCAGGTTCTTCTGTCCTGCTCCTTATCCCTCAGCACGCCAGACTGGAATAATTAACAGATTCAAAGAATCCTGGATCTTCTGATGAAGAATTTTATTGTAGAGAAGCTAAATAGCCATCCTGAATGAATTCCAGCAACTGCTATGAATAAGCTAAATCCTATAGAGCAGTGTTTCTCAACCTTGACAATTTTAAGGCACGTGGACTTCAACTCCCAGAATTCCACAGCCAGCAAGGTTGAGAAACACTGCAAGTATAGAGAACTGACAGCCAGTTTGTTGTAGTGGTCAACACTACTAGAATTGGGAGATCGTGAGTTCTAGTCCTGCCTTAGGCATAAAGACAGCTGGGGGACCTTGGGCCAATCACTTTCTGTCAGCCCTAGGAAGGAGGCAATGGCAAACTAGTTCTGAAAACTTTGCCAAGAAAGATACAGGGCATCTTGTTTAGGCTATCTCCGAGAATCAAATGATTGAACAGAAGAAATATATCAGAAGTAAGCTGTGCTTTTTCCAAAGATGCCCTCCATCCAATTGCAGAAATGATAAAACTTTTTCCCATTCTCTCCTAGCTGACAAGATGACAAATGGCGTCCACTCCTTTTTCTCTTCCCAAAGTCAATATCTCCTCCATAGGAAGCTCTATAGGAAACTTCCGTGTCAGTCATTTTCTACTCCCAAGTTCTGGAATGGGGAGGAGGATGGAAGAGTGTTCTTATCAACCCCAGATTCAGAGGCAGGGAGAAGGGAAAGCAATCATTTCCCATCCCCAGGCTAAGCTGGGACATGACAGAATTTTTGTAGGCAGTCCACCCTACACCTCTCCCTTTTGGTCCCAAGGCGTGCCTTCCCCCTTAGTCTGAAGAATCATTAGTGCAGGGGTTCTCAACCTTGGCAACTTTAAGACTTGTGGACTTCAACTCCCAGAATTCCTCAGCCAGCTTTGCTGGCTGAGGAATTCTGGGAGTTGAAGTCCACAAGTCTTAAAGTTGCCAAGGTTGAGAACCCCTGCTTAGTGCTTTAGGCAAACTGGAAGATCATTTAGGAAGCTTGGATTTTTGCAGGTTTTGCAAATGGAACATGCAAAGCAGGTGGGGGTGTGGATATTTTCTCTGCTTCCTAGGTCTGTGTATTCCTTTAAGTGGATCAAGTGTTCCAATTTGTTCTTTCAGCATCAGGAATCCAATATATATTCCACATCATATTTTTCCTCCCCCAACTGAGACTGGAGAAGAAGATGGGGAGACACAAGTGGCATGGAAAGGATTCAAGGATCAGAAATATAAGGGGAAAAATTGGGTTTATTTTCATACTAGATGAAGATGTAGGCAGAAGAAAAGATCCAGCTGTTTCCCAAGGAATTGATACAGTCTAAAGTTTCTGTAGAAAATATATAGCCTCAGGAATGTGAGAAGCTAAGGCAGAATCCAGCAGCAGGTAAAAGCCATAACTTGTCAGAAAATATGATCTGTAAGTAGAAGAATGGATAGAGTTGTTACATACTAACTCATCCATAAACAGTTGTCTTGCTGGTAGCTTAGATAATAAATAATAATAATAGCAGTCAAAGCAGACAGCAAGACCTGGCAATGGCTAAGAGCAGCAAAGTTGAAGAAAGAGTCAGAGGGGCTAATTCTGACTGCACAAGACCAAGTCTTAAGACAAATGCATACAAAGCCAAAATTGATAAGACAGCAACAGACATCAAATGCTGCTTTGCAAAAGAAGCTGAAGAAACAATGGACCACCTGGTTAGTTGCTGCAAAAAGGTCACACAGACTGACTAGAAACAGTGGCATGACAAAGTAGCAGCAATGGTGCATTAGAAGATTTGCAAGAAATACCATTTGCCTGCAAGCAAGAACTGGTGGGACCATAAAATAGAGAGAGTCATAGAAAATGAAGAAGTTAAATTGCTCTGGGACTTCAGAATTCAAATAGACAAGCACCTGCAACATAGTACCCCAGATTTAACAACTGTTAATAAGAAAGACAAAAAAAAAAAGTCTGGCTAGTGGACATTGCCAGTACCTGGAAACAGCCAAAGATAAGACAAAGAACTGGAGAAAATTATGAAATATAAAGACCTGCAAATAAAAGTAGAATGGTTATGGCAAAGAAAACAAATATAGTACCAGTAGTAATTGACCCTTTGGGTACAATTCCCACAATGGACGAATGGCTGCAAAAGTTGATGGAGTTAGCAGAGATAGCAAAATTGACTGCTTTGATTAAAGAAAAAAAACACAACTACATTTGTTTCTATTTGGAAACCACTTCTGGACTTTGTGCTTGATGTGGAAAAAAAATGAAATTTTGATTTTGATTTTTACCCATTAGATAGATTATTGTTATAGAAATGGCTAGTTTATACTATTATGTAAAAGTAAAAAGTTGAAGTTTGATGTTGTTATCTTATTCTACTGCATCAAGGGGAGTCAGATGTCAACGGTTTTCTTTTTCTCTTCTTTTCTACACTTTCCCCTTCTTTTCTCTTCCATATTTTCCTATTATTTGCTTCTGTAGTTTTGTATTCTATATTATAAACTAATAAAAAAACCTGAAAAAGAGCCAAGTTAAATTTAATAAATAAATTCACCAAGAAAGAATCTGTTTTTTTCATATATTGATTGTCATAAGTTTATGTAAGCAATGTCTACGCCTTGGTTGAGCAATGCATTAATTATTGCTTGCTGGGATACTGAGTCAAATGCCTTTTTGTAGTCAACGAAAGCCATGCACAGAGGCATAGTAGACTCATTGTGCCTTTCAATGACTTGTTGAACAAATGTGATCCAATGTGCTGTAGCCACTTCTGAATCCTGCCAGCTCCTTTGACTGTACATTTAATGTTCTCAATATTCTTTTTGCTATTATCTTGGTGAAAAACGTGTAGATGACTGAAAGAACGCTTATTGGGTGATGGTTCTTTAAATCATCTTGGGCCCCTTTCACTTCAGCATTTTTCCATGCACCAGGTATTTTTTTCTTTTCTGAGGCATCTCGAGTATAGTTTTGCTAGTATCTTATGTAAATTGTGACCACCAGTTTTCAGCATTTCAACCATAACAGAGTCATTTCCTGAAGCGTTGCCATTTTTCATTGATTTTATGGCACTTGATACTTCCTCCACCAAAATATCTGGCATTTCTTCTTTCAGTGTTGTTACTTTTGAGTAATCTTGATCTTTGTATAGCTCTGAATAGAATTTTCCAAGTATTTCCAACATTTCCTGCCTTGTTCTACTGTACATGCAGAGCCATCTTCAGATTTTAATGCAAAAAAATTTCTTATATTTATAAGCTTGCATTTTGCTCTATTAATCCTGTTGTTTTCTTCAATTGCCTTTTTCACAAGCTTCATGTTAAACTGATGCGTTTTTTTGTTGAATAGGTCTTCTTATGGTCTTGCAAAATTCAACATACTCTAGTTTATTAGTAAAACGTCCGGTTTTCTTCATTGTCCATCATTTTTTCATTAAATCAATAGTTTTATCAGAGATTTTTGACTGTGCAAAGTTTTTTTTTCTAGTGGTGCTATAGATATAGCAGATTCAAGGACATTTTTGACAATTTGTTCATTTTGGTCCATAATGTTCATCTCTTCCAAATCTTACAATAGAGCAAAGCGATTTAATAGATTCTCAGAATTACTGTTCTCCTCTAATAGCTCATCACTCTTTATTTTTGTTTTTCGTGATGACTTTGTCATTTTCATATGCTCTTTTCTACAGTCTATCTTCACTTTACCTCGTACCATTCTATGGTCACTTCCAACATTAAAACAATTGACAGTACAATTGTAAAATATGGTTTTATCATTTGACATGATTTAGTCAACTTTGCTTGTGTACCCAGATGGACTCTTCATTTTCTGCTAGCCTTTTTCTTGTAAAATAGGTTCATGATATATAAAGTTCCTGTCCTTCAGCAAAATCTACTAGTCTGTCGCCTCTATTATCTTGTTCACCACTTCCATATGGGCCAGTCATTTTTTCTCCAGTTATTGGTCTACCTATTCTTGCATTAAAATCACCCATTAGTATTTTTATCGGCATTTTTCTTTGTCTTGAAAGCAGGTAACATTATCATAAAACTCTTTGACCTCATCATCACTATAGCTTATTATTGGCACGTAAACTTGGATGATTTAAAGCTTGTATTGTTTGTTCAGTTGAATGATGCATTGAACTACTTTGTCTGATATACTTTCAAATTTTACTACAGAGTCTTTCAGCTTTTGGTTGATGAGAAAACCAATTCTGCCACATCATCCATCTTCAGTACCTCTAATGCAGAGTAAATGCCCAGTCCTATCAAATTCAAATGAATTTTCATCTTTTCATCTTGTTTCACATAATCCAATGATATCCCAATATGTACATTTGTTGAGTTCAATCAGCAGTTTTTTCTAGTCGAGTGTCTGTTTTCATTGTTCAAATGTTGACTGTTCCTATATCCAAAGTCCAAAGGCAATCTGATTTAACCCAGTGATTCTTAGCACCCTCTGCCTTTGGGTAGGTCTTCCCACTGCCCTGGGTAATTCTCTAGGGCCTCCGGAGAATGAGGGCCATTTTTGAGGTTGTATTGGCATGTGGAAGGAATAGACCATAATCTGCCACAGTGATCCAATGCGGGTTGGCAGATGTGATCAGTGTTAGTCTGAGTTATCCATCATGGCCTGTTCGCTTTGGGAGACCCTTTTGGACATATACATGTCCGATGACATAGCCCACAATTTCATTTACCCACACACACACCTTCATCTCATCAAGGACCCAATCATAGAAGGAGAAATACTGAGAAATAAAGCATAATAACAACTTTCCCCAAATAGGTTATGGATTAAGTATCTCTTTCCAAGATAACATGACTGGCATACCTTGATGCCAGACACCACTGCTGTTGAATAATCAAGTGTTATTTAGCATGGACAGGAAGCTCAACATGGGATGAAATGAACCATCTCAGATACAGTGTCCTGATAGACGGGAGGCCAGTAATAAAATCCAAATTACTTTCCAACTTTTCTGTGAGAGGAGGCAAGGGTGCACTAGATTGCCAGGTTTCTACATTAAGTGCTTGGAATTGTGGCAGGTGTAACAAGCAGGTTTTGATATCTGCTCAAACAAAAAGCCAGCAAAAGTTCAGAAACAGAGTTGAGCAGTCTTAAATATGCCAAAATGGCCCACTAACATGCTATTGTGGTAGAATTTCAATTATTCAGGGAAACGGGAATACAAGTCTTCCCATTTCCAGTAAAAGCAAGAGGATGGATTTAGCAGAGCCCACAAATATAAGTCTTGCTACTGTAAGCAAGTTCACTTGATGAACTTAGAATATGCCCTCTCATCACCAAGAGTTGCCTCAATCAAGGCCAGTAGCATAGGTGGGGGGGGGACAGAATTTTCAGATTACAAAACAGATTTAGGGACTGGGTTACAGAAAGGGTGGGGCAAGGCAGAATGCAATCAATTTTGGTACGATACATTCTAGTGTTCTCAGAAAAAGTATGGTGCTCTAAAGCAGGGGTGTCAAACTGCCCTACCCCATTGCCGGCAATGCAAAAAGAGTGCAACACGACACATGGCATGGGGAGTTTAACACTGGTGCTCTAAAGAATCCAAAACAAGTATACTAAATGTACTTTTTTCAAGTTTAGCGTATGAGCTGTACTAGCAAAGCTGTTCAATACTATTTGGATCTATTCCATGTGGATAATGAATCTTCTAAAATCAATGTATCATCTAAATAAAGAACCAGCAGTACAAAATTTCATGAAAAATATTGATAAATTTGATAAAGATTAAAGGGACATAAACGATTGACTGTTACTCAAAATGTATCAAAGGCAGGTAAGAATTTGTGCCACTCCTTCATGCAAATCAGATTTAAATTCTCCAGAGATTTAACTTAGTAAAAATATATCTCTTGTGTAACCATTCCCAAAGTTCAAAAATTGGAGGGAGGGAATCCCTTAAGGAAATAGAATTCAGAAGCCTGAAATCGTAAACTATTCTGTTTTTATTAATTTTTATTAAAAGTGTTTACATAGTTAAAAGACAAATACAGAAATATATGAAGGAAAAAGTGGAAAAAAGAAAAATAATTGAAGAACTTCCATCCTTCTGTACAGAAATTACAATCAAACTTATTATCCTTCCTTAACATCCCTTCAGCCCCCCTATTAAATCTTTTTTCAATTGTCACATCAGAAATTGCCATCTCCAGAAATCCAGAAATCACATTTTTCCCACTTTCAGTTCACAAAAGGTTTCTAGTCTTTTATTAAAGTACTTATTTATTTTGTCCCTGACCAAACAGATGCATTTTGCCATCTTTGCCAGTTCTGCCATCTTTACAATCCATTCTTCCATTGTGGATACTTCAACATTTATCCATCTATTAGTATAGATAATCTTGCTGCAGTTATCATATCATTAAAACTCATGCCAACCAAACCTCAGGTAATGTGCTTCTAATTCTAACTTTCTTTTTCTCAGTGAGATATACTCTTGTCATCCAAACCAAGCAGCAAGCTGCAAAATATATTTTAAAATCAGGCAATCATAATTCTTTTCCTTCTTTTGCAAATTGAAGATTTTTATGGTTAATCTTTGGTTTCGTACACTGCCATATAAATTTGGATATGTCTTTTTGCCTTTGATTGAAAGATGCATCACTTTTTAAAACAGATATTGTTTGAAATAAAACATCTCTCTCAGTAATACATTCATTTTAACCAAAGGAATATTTCCAAACAATGATAACTGCAACTTTTCCCATCTTAATATTCCTTTCTCAATTTCACTTCATACATTATGGAGAGAGTAGTTTGGTCTAGTGGTTAAGGCACCAGGCTAGAAAGCAGAAAACTGTGAATTCAAGTCCCGCCTTAGCCATGAAAGCTAGCTGCATGACCTTGTGCCAATCACTCTCTCTCAGTCCAACTCACTTCATAGGGTTACTGTTGTGAGGAAAATAGGTGTGTTGAATATGTTCACCATCTTGAATTATTTGTAAAAATAATAAAGGCAGGATGCAAATAAATAAACAAAATAAACACCTTAACATAATTATTGCGAAGTAACATATAATTGGTATTACTGGTAGTCATAATAACACCAACGTATTTTTTTTCTCAATCTGACAAATCTGTTTTTGCAATCAATTTTTTTATTTTTTGTTAACATTTTTGTTTTCTCCTTATTAATTTTAAGTCCAGCAACACACCAAATTCCTTTAATTTTTCCATTAATGTATCTGTTCCTTACATAGGATTTTCCAAAATTAAAACCAAATTGTCTACAAATGCTCTTAATTTATATACTTTTTAAACCCTAATTCCAGTTAGTCTCTCATCTTGTTGGATATCTTTGTTCAAAACTTCAAGTGCCAGAATGAAAAGCAATGGCAAAAGTGGGCATCCTTGTCTTAACCCTAGGTTTCAGAGTTTTGTCAGCTCACCATTACCTATAAGTTGTGCCTTTGTAAAGAATATATTGATTTTACCCATTTAATATTTTTCTCCAAATTCCATATTTTACAAAATTTTAAAAAGGAAAGTCCAGTTCAACTTATCAAATACTTTTTTTTGCATCAAGAGACATCAATGCAATTCATTTTTTCATTATGATGTTCCAAAATTATCAAATATTAAGAATATTTGTAATATTGTTTCTTAACTGTCTATTAAGCAAAAAGCCACATAGATCTTCATGGACAAATTCTTGCAAGACACTTTGCATCAGGAATTGTAATTTAATTTCCTGCGAGATATATTTCTTTCCTCTTTAATTCTTCTGTTTTCATTATCATCTCCATTTTGCTTTTTGCTTTTTCAATTTACCATTTTGCTGTATAAATGTCCTCCCATAAAAATGTTACTTGCATCTCAGACTGGGCTTATGTCCAGGCCTTTATTTAAATTCATCTCAAAAAAATTATTTCAAATTTTTGCAGTCATCAGTTTTTGATTCTTTCTGTAGCAAAGCTTAATTTAGCTTTCATATGTTAAGTTCTGCCTCTCCCCTTATACACTAAAGTTACTGAATTATGATCTGAAAAAGTTTTTAGCAACAACTCTACTTTATTAGTATAAATAACAACTTCCTTAGAAATCTAAAACATCTATTTTTTGAGAAAGATCTGTGCCTTTCAGGAAAATACGTATACTCTTTGGAATCACCATTTTTTGGTCTCCATATATCTATAAGCTCAAACTTGTCCATTATTTCAAAAATAATTTCATAATTTACTTTAATGTCATGGTTCCGATAGATGAGACCAGTAAAAACAAAACGCCAAGGCAAGAGGTTTCCTTAAAGAACATATTTATTGGCTACAATGTATCTGCATGGTCAAAAGTGAAACCCAGACTGGAGTTCCCTCCCAAAGGTTACAATGTTACAAAGTTGAACTTCCCACCCCAGCACTATGTCATAAATCACATTCCCCAGTTAACTACTTTGGCAGACTTTCTAACAGAAGGCTCAGCTCGCCAAAACCCAGGCAGCAATGACCTTGGTTCTCACGGGACAATTTATTGTTTAGCCTAACATTAAAATCACTCATCCCCCTCCCATTACTGTGGCAACCAGAAACGAACTGGAAATGGCTTCAGCCAAGATGTTGCAGCATTGACACTTGTATTGATTTAATTTCTTTCAGAGATTCCTTTTATGGGCACGCCACTCCATTCTAATCTCCCCCCAAACACTAATTTTCATAGGACAATTCTACCAATTTTTCCAGAGGTCCCTTGAAAAATATGCCTTTATTGTCATTTATTCTCCAATATCAGAGTTTTAGTTTCATTCCAACAGATTTCAACCCTTACATATCTGCCATGGTCATTGTTCATTATCAGTTTTGGTTGTAACTGTGCGTTTATATAAAAAACAATTCCACTTTTCTTGGTAGTCTCTGTTGATACAAATACTTGTCCAATATTTTTTAAATCAAGTATTTTATCTTTTTTCTTTTTACATATGCTTTTTGTAGACAAATTACATCTTGTTTTATTTTTTAAAAAATAACAGAAAACCTTTCTTTTTTAGGGGCTCCATTTACACGTACACATTAGGCATGTAAAGTCCATGTTTATAAATTTAGTAAAGTCTATGCCAATAGTGCCTAACGTTGTAGATTGTTCCTTGTCTTCTTTCTATGCTGCACATCTCACTGAGGTGACTAGGCAGCTTGCACTATTTGTTGCATGATTTTCTCTTTCTGATATAATTGTGCTTTGTCGATCTCTTCTTTGAACCTTTATAAACATCTCTCCTCTTTTTGACTGAGTCGATACCTTTTTTGATTAAAAGTTAGGATTACTTCTTCCAGTTTATCCCAACAATATTGTATCCTTTCTGTTTATCTGTCAAAAGGTGTATTTGTTTCTCTTGCGCAAAACTCTAGTACGTATTTCTTTGAGAACAATTATATCTGAGTTACTTATCCATAATTTTGTATTGAAATGTTGTTGTGGAAGTTGGTCTCTTGTTTTCTTCCTGACAAAGGATACAAGTACTGTATATTTCTTGGTACTTGGCATATCTTATATTAATTTTGTAAGTTTATTTACTTCTGCATTCATACGTTCTTCATCCCATTCCCAAAATGTTAGGAATTCTATGACTCTCTCTGTAATAACTTTACCAGATTCCTCAGATTTTTCCAAGTTTTTAGTCATCAAATCTTCCACATTTGCACATTTTTCCTTTATTTTCTCTTCAAAAATACTCAGATCTCTTTTAGGTGAGGCAGACATTGAGGCAAATACTGATGCTGTACATTCTTCCCTAATTCATAGACTCATAGGGCTGAAAGGGACCTTGGAGATATTCTAGAACAGGGGTGTCAAACTGCCGGCCCGCGGGCCAGACTCATCACGAGAAGACCGTGCCCACCCCATCGCCGGCAATGGGGAAAAATCGTGCGACGTCACGTGACGTTGCGAGTTTGACATGTCTGTTCTAGACCAACCCACTGCACAAGGCAGGAGTCCATATAGGACAAATGGCTGTCTAATCTTTTCTTGAAAAACTCCAGTGATGAAACACCTACAATTCTGGAAGGCAAGCTATTCTTCAAATATCATTTACAAAGACTCTGGCCAATTAACAATAAATATTGAGGATTAGTCATAAATAAGATCAGAAATCCCCAAACATTTGGCAACTGGGTACATTTTTAAAATCATAGAATCACAGGGTTGGAAGAGATCTTGGAAGTCTACTAGTCCAACACCCAGTTTAGTGCAGTAATCCTCACACCATCCCAGACTAATGACTGTCCAGTCTTCTGTCAAAATCTTCCAAAAATGGAGTACTATGACTTCAAATGGTAAACTGCTTCATTGCTTAATAGTGTCATGTCAGTTTTGAACCATTTTCAGACATTTATGGTGGAGGGAAAAATCATTAACGAAGAGCCTGCAGTGGTGTTAATTAGCTAATATTTACTACCATGGTTCTAAGAAGACTTTAAAAACAAGAAAAGGGCCCTACATTTATCCTACACATGTACATCATATACTTAGATTCCCATGTGCTCACTAATAGATTTATTGCAGCATTTGTGGTAAAATTACTCTAAAATGTTCAACCAAAAGTATCTTATATGTACTAACTACCAAGAGTGGAAATGTGGACTCCTCTTTTATACACCATCACTAGCCAGTTACCATTCTGTTTGCTATAAACTTGGAAGACACTACTGTGCTTATGTCATGGCTTATGAACTTCTTAGAGTTACCTAGTTGGACACTGTGGTAACAGAATTTTCCCCTAGGTAAGCTATTAATCCAGCTCAGCATGGTGCTTCTATTCTCCTCATAGTGCCCTGTATTAGCTCTGCCAATTAGCACCATTGCAGGCTCTTTGTGAATGATTTTTCCCTCCACCATGAATTTCTGAAAAATGGTTCAAAACTGACACTATTCCAAGCTATTACTGACATTAAAAACATTCTGATTATGTCAGAGTTAATTATATTACAGATTGGAGCAGCCCTCAAGGTATGGAGAAAACTGTTTGTATGTGTTAAGAGTGCATTTCTGCAGCAATGCAAGAATGGGCTGCAGTCATAGAAGAACTGAGCTGTAGATTTCAATTTTTCATTTTAAGGCCCTATATTTCAAATCAATTCAAGCATGGTAATGAAACTAATTGTTTCCAAACATTACAGATACATTTTTCTCATAACTCCAGAGCACTTGAATCCCTGAAGCAATACTACAATAGATATTTCTATGCCATGCTTTTTTTACCATTCTCATTTTGCAGAATATTGGTGTTGAAAATTTGGGGGGTCAGATTTTTGGCAAGAATGTATTTTAAATTTGCATTTAAAGTCAAATAGTTATGGCAGGGACCTCTTTTTTTCCAAAATATACAATAATTCACCACAAACTGACATTCTTCCAAAAATCTAAGACATTTATTAATAAGAAACAAGGCATGGCTTATGCGTCATGCTGGCAGTTTAGGTCTTTTACCTCATTTATATCCTATCTCATTCTCATTCTTGCTATTAGCTCCCTTCTTTGCCCACTCCCATTTTGTTTTGCTCCATATAAAAGCTAGATAGACATATGTTGGTGAATTACAATTGGTTGGATCTAAATGAAAGCTAAAGAAACCACACTAAGGATTAACTTGGGGGTGGTGGGGAGGAGATGCTTGTTAAGGACTACAAAAGCAACAGGAACACATTTTGCCTCTGAAAATCTCAAAAGAGAAGAAACAAGGCCTTTTGAGGCTTCAGATTGTTTTAATAGGTGCCTTAAATCCTGGCACTGAGATGCTAATTTTGCCCTCTTAAACGCTCAGCCTAGGGATATTCTGGGTAGCACAAATGATGCTGTGATAACCTGTGGCCCATTGGCTGTGAAATGCCCTCACTTTGGCTTAGTACAATAAGCAGATCCACAATTTAGTATCCATTTCAGCTGGCTTCCAAAAATTAAGTTCTGTGCCTTACTGCAATTTTAGCCCTTAGGAAGTATGTTTGAGGTGTGTGTTGTGTATTGCTAATGTGTTTTGTGATGGGAATGTATTATATGGTTGTATGATATTGGGAATGTAGGAAAATGCATGAATGTCCAAGAAGCTTCTTCACATGTTACCATCTTATTTGCTGTGAGATATTAATTGGTCTGCACATCTGCTATCTAACCACTTACTGACAAATATTATAGGCCTGCAGTGTGTCTCTTTTAGATGGCTTTTAGCCACAAGCAGCTTTGCAAGGCTGTAAGGTGTTGAACCATATGCCTTGTTGCATACTGTTTCTTTTATTTAAATCACGTTAAAAATAGATTTCTAATGTAGTCTTAGTCTATTTTATTGAGTTGAATTTTTATGTTAAGCTCTCCAGGCAACAATTGGTACAGGTGGGGGCTGTATAAATAATACAACAATTATCTGCTAGCACAAACACTACAGAGGAATCTCAAGGTTTCTCTGAAGATAAGCAAGATTATTTCGACTATTAACATAATAGGAACACACCACAGGAGGATGCAAATGTGCATATGGGAAGCATATTTGCATGTAAGTGCCTGTGGGCATGAATATATAGAATGGGCAGCTGAAAACATGAGCAGAGGTACACAGAAGCAAGGTTAGTTCGTGTATTGCCTATATTACATATGTCTGTCTAAATATTCCATCTGGCATATGTTACAATTGTATGAAAACCAGATGGAACCCTCTGTAAACCTTTCCAGTATCCTGCCCTAACTGAGCCCCAGCCCATATTCTGTCTCCTCAAGTCCTGTAGCAAGGCAAGGACTCCTTCTGCTCTCTGCTGGTGAGACTGTGAAACTGACTTGAATGACACTGCAGACAGGCAGAGAATAGGAGCCAGACCCATAAGAAATATTGCCTCTGACATGTTTGACAGCTGAGATGGGACTTGTGCTAGACCACTGTGGAGCTAGGGAATGGCTGGTAGCAAGTAGGAATTCAAAGTACCCACAAATAAACCTAAATGACATCAATTAGATGTATTTGTGAACAAACAGAATCAGGATTGGATTGAAACTTGCTAAAATCCTTCAGTTTAGCACTTTCATGCTGTCACGCTAAGAACTGGGAGTATAGGATGAATTTCAGCAAATGTCAATGAAGCAAACTTGGTACTGGACAATTCAGCCTGCACATAAGTGTGCACCCATACTATATATACAGTATACACCACATAAACATATATACTATACTTGCTGGACTTAAGAAGATCAGTCTTGAACTTCTTTTAGTTTATAACAGTGATTGGATTTATATATCATGTTAATCTGTGGCTTGTTTATCTATGTCAACTGGAAGTTCACAGATAGTATTAAATCATAAGCTGTATTTTCCAAATTATAACCAAACCAAACAGGTAGCATGAAGACCTCAATCTCATCTATTCCTACATATATTTATCCCCATGTGCCCCTCAATCTTTCATTTGCAAATTCTCCTAGATGGCTCAGCAAAACAGGGCTTATTTGTAGTACATGTACATATGCAAAAACACAACAATGGGAAAGAGATGTGGATTTCCTAATGGATTACCCAAACATTGATCAGGTTCTTAAAGACGTCAACTATCAATTGCCTTGACAAAAAAAATAAATCAGTGATTTCTGAAACTGTTTTTCTTAGAACAAATTTCAAATTTGAAGTGAATCATATGAAAATCCATGTAAAATTTAACAACTGTTGCATTGTTACTTTAAAATAAGACAAATATTCCTATATTTGCAATTTTAACATACCAAGTACAATGTAGTGTCAGGATATGCTAATATGGAATATGCTATAAATGACATACGGTATTAAATATGTCAAGGCCCATGTATTTAATATGCTTTCTTTACAGAATTCTCATTTTTTAAAATCAATCTTAATATTGATATTCCAAATTAGAGTATATCTAAAGCAATAAACTAAGATACATTTCCATAGGAGATAACTGATAAACAGAGTAAATTATGCACGTTTTTAACATAAAGGATGACATATCTAAGTCTAGCATGCTGTGCAATCCATTTGTTAATTAATTTAGGATTTGTTGTGTTATACAATTGTGGGAAAACTGGTTGGGTTAAGCCATGCTGCTGTTAATAAAGCTATTCACTGACATGCAGTGAGACATCTGCTTTCGCTCCACTCAGAATTTGGAATATAAAAATTGGAACAATGGAATACTACTGTAACATCTTTTGGAAAACACAAATTTCACAAGTAACTCAGCATGATTTTAGCTCTCTAGATTCTGACTTCTTAACTGGAAGCAGGGAGTGCCTCCACCTGAAGCAGGAGATACAGTATTCTTCAAACTCAAGTTATAATCCCATGCTGAGAAAAGTATAATCTATAGGAAATGTTTTTCAGGAAAATAAACCTGGGGTCCTATGTAAGCAAGCACCTATAGAGAATAAGTGATCTTTCCTGGAAGCAAAATGGAAAGTTGAGGATTTGATGGATTTTTTAAAAAAGCAGATCACCCACATCATAGCCTTAAGGTTTTTTTTACTAAGTGTTACCTTATTTATTTGGCTGCTTTCCTAACCTCAGGCATCGTAGGATTGCTCCTAGCCCTGAGCAGGAATGAGGAGCTAGACTGGATCTGCCTGACCTTAAGAGTTAATGAACTAAACCAAATGAGATATGGTAACTTAACTTTTATTTTCTTAGCACAGAAAAATGTGCTAAGAAAATGTTCCCTTCAATGAAAGGAAGGTCCTGAATAAAGAAAGGGACACCATATTTATTTTGATTTGTAACAAATCAAAACGTAACTTATACCTACATGCTGACCTGCTTGATCATATAAGCTGCATTTTGCCAAACCTGAGCTGCCCTTTTCTTGTATCCTGCCCAGAATATCTTTTCTCTTAGAATGAGGGACTACCATCACAGCTTCCTTGTGAAGAAGTTAGACAAAACAGTTATCCGTAATAGCTGCCAGGTGTATGGTTCTTCTCATCCCTTGCTGTCCCCCCACCCTTCTTTCTAGGGAATCCTTTCTTAAGAGCCAACCTTTTGGTTTTGGTTGATATTTAGACCAATCCACGCTCTAAAACTGATCTCAGGAATGGTGGAAGAAATGGGATCCACAATGAGCAACAACATGGCAAACAACAGAAGAGCAAAATAACTCCACAAACAAAAATTTATTGAAGCAACTATCTGACTCCAGGAATAGCAATGAAAAGTTAGTGAGGACATGCATGCACTGTGAAATATTAGCTAAAATAAATCAACCTGTTTCAATGATGCCTGAATGATTGTGGTAGGCACAGCATGTTCAATTTAAGTAAAAAAAAGCTCTACTTTGAGCTGCTAGGATATGGTCCAAGGCTAATCTATTCTGAAGAACCTCTTGAGCTACTGAATTAATTTCATCTTGTAAGGCCAAAGTAATATTCAAGGTGGTATGGGCAAATAGCTCAAATTCTTTAAACATGTTCTGAATAGCATATTCTAATTCCTGTACTCTCATCCAAAGGAATAACCCTCTGAAGCAGCGGTTCTCAACCTGTGGGTCGCGACCCCATTTGGGGTCGAACGACCATTTCACGGGGGTCGCCAAACACCACAGTCCGCCATTTTTTTTGGGTCGGCCATTTTTTTGGGGGGGTCCGCCATTTTTTCCCCCTTTGCGATGCGGGCCGTCGCCCCGCCCATGCGCGATGCGGGCCCGCCATTTTTTGGGGGGGGTGTCGGCCATTTTTTTTTGTCGACCATTTTTTTTTGGTCCACCATTTTTTTCCCCTTTGCGATGCGGGCTGTCACGCCACGCATGCGCGATGCGGGCCTGCCATTTTTTTTTATCCGCCTTTTTTTCCCCTTTGCGATGCGGGCCGTCGCGCCGCGTATGCGCAATGCGGGCCCGCCATTTTTTTTTTGGGTCGGCCATATTTTTTTTGGTCCACCATTTTTCCCCCTTTGCGATGCGGGCCGTCGTGCCGTGCATGCGCGATGTGGGCCGTCGCGCCGCGCATGGGCAATGCGCCCGTCGCGCCACGCATGCACGATGCGGGCTGGGGTCGAGCCCCGGAAAAGGTTGAGAACCGCTGCTCTGAAGGCAAACCAATACGGACTGGGCCTCTTCTAGAAATGGATTTGAAATGATCTGAAGTGGAATATAGAACAATACAAGGCAGTCATCTATTCTAAAGACTGATAATGCACACACCCCAGACCACAGTTCCCCAAAGTACAAGTACCAATCCAAATGAAAGTAAAAATGATTCAAGCCAAAATTCACAAATCCAGAATACTCCCAGAGGTGCAAAAGATGTGTCTGCAAACTCCAACAGAATAAATATTTCTTCCCCTCATTGGCATTGTATCATCCAAAAATTGAGTGATTAATGAGAAAGGTTTACTTCACTAGAATTTTGATCACATGTATGAAGGATGGGATGAATAAGGCATCTGGAAGAGGTACTTACATTTCTAGTTAAATGACTTTCATGTTGTTGTTGTTCAGTCACTATGTCATATCCAATAATTCATGACTCCATGGACCCTAACACACCAGGCTCTCTTGCCCTCCACTATCTCCTGGAGTTTGCCTAAATGTATGTTCATTGCGCCGATGACACTATCTAACCATCTCATCCTTTGCCATCTCCTTCTCCTTTTGCCTTTAATCTTTCCCAACATCAGGATCTTTTTCAATGAGTTCTCTCTTCTTATTATGTGGCCAAAGTATTTATTTGAGCGTCAGCTTCAGAGTCTGTCAAGCTTGATTTCCTTTCGGGTTGACTGATTTGGTCTCCTTCCAGCCCAAGGGACTCTGAAGAGTCTTCTCCAGCACCACAATTCGAAAGCATCAATTCTTCAGCACTCAGCCTTCCTTATGGTCCAACTCTCACAGCAATGAATTACTACTGGGAAAACCACAGCTTTGATATACAGATCTTTGTCGGCAAGGTAGTATCTCTACTTTTTACTATGCTGCTATGTTTGTCATAGCTTTCCTCTCAAGAGCAAGTGGCTTTTAATTTCATGGCTGCAGTCACTGTCTGCAGTAATCTTGGAGTCTAAGTAAATAAAATCTGTCACTGCTTCCATTTTTTCCCCTTTCTATTTGCCAGAAAGTGATGGGACTTGATGCCACGATCTTAGTGTTTTTAATTACAAAAGGGATCATGACCCATAGGATTACCTGGATACTGGATGGTGCTAGCAGGTTGATTTTGTTTACCACAAAGAAAAGCTGGGGGAGAAAACCCAGTACATATGTGAGGTGAAAAAAAACAATTGGGAGCATTATCAAGGGGATGGGAATATTGACACCGGCTAATAGCATTTAAGGGAAATATCAAAGGGGGTCTTTGGTCTTTAAAAGAGCAAATAGGACTTTACTGTGGGGAAATACAGGAATTAAAGGTAACCCTTGGTTGGGAGGCTGGAGAAGCTTGGCAAGAGGGCAAGGCAGAGGCATGAGAGAGCACATGTATAGGAAAGCAGGAGCAAACAAAAACATATCAGAGTCAGGAAAGGAGAATGAACAGTGTGCGTGTGCATGACAGCTTACTGGTAGGCTAAGGAGGAGACATAAAGCTAGATCAGACAGTTTATAATCCAAAACCATGTACTATCTTGAAAGTATTGAGGGAAAAGCCCAGAGACTTAGTCAGGTTAAGGTTGAGAGCAAAACAAGAGTCAGGAGCAAGAAAAAAATGAAGTGCAAAGCCAGATGTCAAAGTTGCTTCAAGCAATGGAAGGCATTCAATGCATAGTTTAAATCCTCAGCCACTGAGCCCACACTGCTGAAACTTTTCTTGTTCAGTAGTTGCAAAAATGAGGTACTAATTTTGCCTGAAGTATTGGCAGTGTGCCACTTATTCAGAAAGGGCATAGGATTCCATTCCATGATTTCCCATTTCTTGGCACTATGTTGGCCAAAGAGGCATCAGTGCTAGCTGAGCAAAGATTTGAAGAGATATCAGTATTGATGAAGGAAGGAGCTGCATTGATGAATATGTAGGCACAATGCCTACAGGTTCAAGAACATGAAAGTAGAGAAGTAAAATAAATTATTCCTGACAGAGGGCAGACCAGAAAAAAAAACAAAAACTAAAGTTCAATAGTAGAAAGGTAGAAAGAAGAAAATAAAAAAAACAGAAAGAGCAGCAGCTTTTACTGCAACGTCATCTAAATTAATGTTTTGTGCTAAAAAAAAAAAAAGAATATCCTTGTTCAGTAATACGAAACAGAAATGGTCATAGGCAAAAAAAATGTTTCAGGTTATAAAGAAATATAGGTAGTCCTCGACTTACGACCTCAATTGAGTCCAAAAGTTCTGGAGAAACATTTGTTAAGTGAGTTTTGCCCCATTTTACGGATTTTCTTGCCAAGCTGTTAAGTGAATCACTGCACTTGATAAGTTAGTAACCCAGTTGCTAAGTGAATATGGCTTCCCCATTGACTTTGCTTGTCAGAAGTTCGCAAAATGGGATCGCATGACTTTGGGACATAGCAACTATCATAAATATGAACCAGTTGCCAAGCATCTGAATTTGGATCATACGATCATGGGGATGCTACAAAGATGGTAACTGTGAAAAATGACCATAAGTCATTTTTTTTCAGTGCCGTTGTAACTTTGAACGGTCACTAAATGAACTGTTGTAAGTCAAGGAGTACTTGTAGTAAGTGCATTAGCAATGCAGTGTCCAGAGAAACTAAGGAAATCTGGTCAGTTGCATGACAAATGTCAAAAAGATACCTCAGAGTCAAAACAGCCAGCCACTGAAAAGCTCACGGCCAATGTACAAGTGCAAGCCAGAACTGTCCAGGTTCTGCAGCCTGAACAGAAATAGTAGAAGTGATGGCATAGGACAGGGGTTCTCAACCTTGGCAACTTTAAGACTTGTGGACTTCAACTCCCAGAATTCCTCAGCCAGCTAAGACTTGTGGACTTCAATTCCCAGAATTCCTCAGCCAGCTAAGCTTGCTGAGGAATTCTGGGAGTTGAAGTCCACAAGTCTTAAAGTTGCCAAGGTTGAGAACCCCTGGCATAGGAGTTTAGTATGAAAGTATTACTAACAAAAGAATAGAAAAAGCATGCATGGCCATCCTCACTAATGAAGGCTGATCCATCTACAAACAGTTCCCAGTCACATGATCATAGAGGAACATCCATAACTTAAGGACAAAAGGTAGGGTTAGGGCTAAATTTTCACTTTTTTCTTCCTCCATTCCTGGACCATTTTAAAGATACAGCATGTTTTGCTTGCACAAAGCAGTATCCACAACTGAAGTTGTGGATTATTGTAAGTAAAATTATGCCATACAGTATCATTCAGAAGTTTTAATTCAATTATTACAATTACAGGCCTAGCAGCAATTAATCAATAAACAAAATCCTAAAATAAAAATATCCAAAAAGAAGTATACGCATGTACAATTAAAACATAAAACAGTAAAAACAAAAAATCACAAATACATTTTTAAAAGATTTCCATGGCGTGGAAAAAAGGTATTTAAAGATTTGGGGAATGTTACTATATCTCCTTTCTGATATAATTGATGCACGGTATTAAACCTACCTGGAAGAAAGCTTTTCAATGTTACAAACTCAAGAGTTAGTTAGTAGGAGTGGAATGGAATGGAACTCCAATCATTTTCAAGATTAGATTCCAAGAAACATTATTTTGAATCCAGATTAATTTATTTCACTCTCTTTTAAAGCAGATACAGGGTTGATAGTCCATACATCTGATAGTATTCCTTTCTTTCTAGCTGACTATTAACTACCCAAAAGGTAAAATGGCAAAAGATCCCAGATAAAAAATAGGTTTTCATCAAAGTCTTAAGCAACATAGACTCAGAGTCACATATGAGGCCCTATTACAAGCACAGCAAAGAATAAGACATACCAAGGAGCTGAAAGTATAGTTCAGTGGTGGCGAACCTATGGCACACGTGCCAGAGGCGGCACTCAGAGCCCTCTCTGTGGGCACACACACCATGTGCTGGAGATGGCAACCATCCCTCTTCAACAACTGCCTCCTAACTCGCCGAGATCCCATGTGGCCGGATGCATCTCAGCATGGCTGGTTTCCCTCCCCCCCCCCGTCCCATACCTCCTGGCCTCTCATGCTCTCCTTTTCCCGGGCACAACCCACTGCATCCCCTCCTCAGGCTGTGGCTGCTGACGGACACTGTCGGCCCCCATACGCTTGCTGGCCTCTGTGTGCGAAAGCCGATGGTGTCAGGCAGCAGCCACCCTGGCCCCTGCCTCGCATTGCCCTGTGACAATGGCACCCCCCTACCTCACCTTGCCTTGCCTTACCCCGCAGGACGAGCCTCCTGCCCACCGCCCCACCTGCCAAAGACCCCCTGGATCTCCCTCAATCCTGCCCGGCCCCCACAGGCATCCCTCCCCACGAGCAACATCGAGGTGACCATGCTCACCTTGGCATGACCACAGCCACGGCCACCCAGTGGGCCACGCCCACCTGGCACCCAGAGATAAATAAGTGGATTGCAGCTTGGGCACCCGGTCTCCACCCGGTCTCTAAAAGGTTCGCCATCACTGGTATGGTTCTTAAAATTTTGGAGTTTTGCAAAACTTAAATCTTGGTAAGTACAAATTTGTGACACCTAAAAAGCAGAAAGTTCATTATGCTAGTTTTATAGATGCCGTATAATGGTAAAGACAAAATTACCTTGTGATGCTAGCTAGTAACATATTGGTGTTCCTTCCAGGAAGCAGAGGATTAAAAAAATAATTCTCAGGTATTTGAAGATCTTAATTTATTCCATATAAATTTCATTTATTTTCCAACAGCAGGTATAACTAGCCTGCCTTTTGGTTAAACCCATTATTTGGTTTTGGAGTAATTAACTTTTTTTCTCTCTCTCTACAATATAAAGCTAGAGCTTGGTGGCTTTTTGCAGATCAGATAGCTGCAGCATCCATATATAGTATTGGAGGACTGATTAGCCAAATTAGGAAGTTGGAATTTACTTTTTCAGATCATAGAACTGATATAAAATTGAATAAATTGGAAAAGTATATAGCTTTTTTTTTTACTCCCTTTTGAGAGGGGACTGTTGCACATCTAATTTGCATTTAAAAAATTCATTATATTTCATGATCAGAAGCCTAAATTTCTATCAGTAAACAAGGAGATCTTCTTTTGCCCAGAGGCTGTCTCTAGGAATTGAATCAAAAGTTGCTTTCAGGTCAATTAAAGGACATACAGCAGTGATGGCGAACCATTTAGAGACCGAGTGGCCAAAAACTGCCCCACCCCACCCGCTCTGCCCTGGCCTGCCCAGGCCCGCCTCGCAGGGACACTCGCCACCTCCACGGCCTGTCGCAGATCGCCCAGTGGCCCTGCAGCGCCATAGCGGCACCTTCTGCTCGCGCCCTGCAGCATCATCTGCACGCGATAGGGCACGAGGGCGGAATCTTATCCCTGCTGCCCCACTACCTAGTGCTTGACTGCGCTGCTCTGTGTGGGCCGCGCCTGGGGGTGACTCTCCTCCGGGGGGGGCTGATGATGAGGGGACCACGGGGGGAGGCAGAGCTGGGGTGACGGCACACATGCCCACAGAGAGGGCTCTGAGTGCCGCCTCTGGCACACGTGCCATAGGTTCGCCACTACTGACATACAGTGTATCTCTTGGATGTTAAGAATGTGTTTCTGCTCCATAGCATAGCACTAAATGTATTCCATAGTGTAGCACTAGGCCTAACGTAGTTCATCCTGAATTGAACTAGATTTTCAGACAAAACCCTATACAAGGCTGTTCAGTTTGTTATAATACTTGGTTTAGTTTACTGAGATACTTAGAAGGCTCCAGTAAAGGAGAATATTTGTAGCTCAGGGTTGAAATGAGAGGTCCTGGGTGCTCTCTGAGCTTGCTTGTTTTCTTGCATACATTTCATTACCCAAACTAGTTAACATCAGACTAGCACTGTAGACTAGCACTGATGATGATACATAGTTTGGGTAGTGAAACATCTGCAAGAAAACAAGCAAGCTCAGGGAGCACCAAGGACCCCTCACTTAGAAGACTGACTGGATGGCAATTTGGATTGTTTCTCAACACTTCAGCTTTCAGTTGCTTTATCACTGTATCCTAGATAGCCAATTGCTGTCACTAAGAACTTGGACACCAAAGTCAGTCTCTGCAACACAAATAATCCATTCATGATCAATTGCTTCTTCTAGTTTACTAAAGTCACACAATCCCATTACATCCTTCATAGTTCTGAATAAATTCCTCAAGGCACTGTGCCCACAGGGCTAGAGTCTGATTGCCTTGATTGATGAGTTTAAATCCCAAAATCAGGACAAAGGGAATAAATGTTCCTCCCATCACCATCTCTATCATTCATTTTAACCCTCTTTTAAATGTTTCATTTTAAAATAACAGCAAAGAATATCCACATCAGCATTACACTCTTTAGCTGTTCAGGCCTACTTTTTAGTCCTCAAACTACCCACTCTGATCTAACAGAAGTGAATAGGGGAAAAAATTGTTACTTGCAATGTTGTGTTTTAGAAACCAAATTTGATTCACCTGATCCTTTTTGCATTCCCACTTTTATTTCACAATATTAGCCCATCTTTATAGTTTTAAACCAATTAATTCATTATCTGTGCTACATTTCCCACTGTGGTCAATTTTCAATGAATTAAAATTTAATTCATGGTGGTAAAACTAAATTCTGTGGGAGAGAACGAATACTGAAATATCTATTTGGGGGGGGCGGAATCTAATGGCGTGCATGGTGTTCTTTTGTACTTGCCCGTTTGCTTTCACTGATTCCCCTAGATTTTGCTCACACACCAGTAATACCCACTCTCCATACTCCACAAAGCCCGTATGAAGTCTTCCCCCAAAAGTTTCGTGTGAATGCTTGAGCCCCTTTACCCAGGACTCTTCCTTCTATTCTACACCAGAGTACAGCATTGGAAGGCCGTATGCTAGACGAAGTTTCGAGTTAGCTGGCTCACATCCTCTTCGGTTTGGCCACATAACTGAAAGGGCCAATTAGCTACGAGCGTTTGGCGCTCAAAACAGACCCAGCGCCGGACCGCTATCCCCGGGTCTCGGGCCTGAGAGCGGGAAACCCGAGCCGGAGACAGATTGTTTAGACTGAGCTCCCGCCGGGGACAGAAAGAGAAAGGCGATTGGTGGCGGGGGAGGTGGGCGTGGCTCCTCGGGAGGAGGGTAGGCGGATTAGCTCAGGCGCGAAGTGCGAGGATTGGCTGTTGGCGCAACTGGGACGTTGAGCCGGCGGCGCGCGGAGCGGGTTTGGGAAAGGAGCCCGAAGGGGGCGGGGCAGAAGACCGAGAAGCGAGCGAACCTGTCATGGCGCGAGTGTCGGTTTTGGGAGTTTCGCTGCTGGAGAATCCGAGCCCGTTTGACCACCCGCTCCGCTTCCAGGTGCAGTTCGAGTGCGGAGAGGCGTTGCCCCACGGTGAGTATCAGGCATTAGGTTGGATCGGCACGCGAAGTCTACCTCCAACGGACCGCCTTCCTAGGAGCAGAGCTGCGGGGAGATGCCTAACGGCGGGAAGATTTGGTCCTAGGATGTTCGGCCAAAAGAGTAGCTTGTCCGGCCTCTTTTAACAAAGTGGCTTTGGGGACCAAAAGCCTTGAGTTATTGGGAAAGAAGTGGGTTTAAATGTTTATGTTTATGTTTTATTTTGACTTATATGCCGCCCTTCTCCTCAGACTCAGGGCGGCTCACAGCAAATAATACAAGCACAAAATATAAATCAGTTAAAATAATAGTATACAATATAAAAAACTATAAAAACTATACCCACTCATACAACATACAATCCCAATCAAAGGCCCAGGGGCAGAACTGAATACCTACTGTTGAGGTGGGGGGGGGAGATGAATGGTTGGAACCGCGATTGTAGTCTTAACTGTTAACTTTATCCCAATCTCTTCACAAAAATAATTTTAAATGCTTCTGCCTCCAAGATTTAATAGTTCTTCAAAGAAAAATCTCTTTATTTGGTGTTGGGGGGGAGGAGGTACTGATCTTGAGAACCTCATAATAGATATTCGTGCTGGGGATGTTCACAACAAGCTTACAGTACTGCCGTGGCAAACAAGGGCTTTTCTGGCTTTGGAATATAATAAACTTATTATTTTTGGAAGATAGGTGGACTTTCAAAGTACTGTAAAACCGGTAATCATGAATTCCTTCAGATTTCAGTTGAATGTTGCTTGTGGCTTATCAGTGCAGAAAGCTTTCAGATCATTTTAACAGACAGAAATAGTATTCTGATATACCGTTGGACTGATTTACAGAGCTTACAAACGCTTTTACTATCCGCTCATTAAAAGCTTTATGCTCTATTCTATGGTTTTTTGACAATAGCATTAGCCCTTTCATGCAAGGCAACCCTTCCCCCATTTGATATTTTAAATTGTCAAATAAATGTATCTGCACATTACATTCTGGGATAAGTCAATTTCACTGCTGTTTACCATTTATTACTTTTTCTTTTATTCCTCCTGTCATAGATGCATGTACAATTCTTAAAGGGGCGAGTCTATCTAACTGCTTAGCTTCAAGTGGAAAATGAACTAACAAAATCCACTGCTGTGTATAGAACAACGTGTTAATGGTTTTCTTAGTAACATCAAGATGATTCTCTGCCTTTAAAATCTTAACTTACAATCTGTTCAGGAGATATAATCAGCAAAGACATATAATTTCTCATATGGGACATGATGTCTCTTCTATCAATCTAATTCTGTATCTTGGACTGAGAAATTTAAATTTGATCCTCTTGGTTTCTACTTCCTACTTATTATTTTATAGGATTTTCATTTATGCTATTATTCAGAATGATCTTGAAGAGAAGCAATTTTCTTAACCTTGTCCAAAAAAGACATTGTCTAATTTATACTACTGATTTGTTTACATACAAATACAAAGCAAGACTTTATCCAATTATAGCCCTCTTTGGAAGAAGCCATTGGGAGTCAGTTTTTTGCTATAGCATGACTTATCAAGTATATGACTTTCCTCTTGTAAAGAAGCCTAGGAAATACCCCAGAAAAAGGATCTGTGAGAAACATGGTAATATTTCCTGTTTTGCATTGCTGATATTCTCATATGATTCTGTTTACATATATCTATAAAGTTAATATGTAGTTCAGCATCAGTTAATGCCATGTAGTTCACCTATAAATAACCTTGAAGAGAAGTAGTGTAGTGGCTCATGTGGTTAGGATGCTGATATGATTGGCAGGCTGGCATTTGAGACCCGGTTGCTGCTGCGGGATGGGGTAAGCTCCCATCACTTGCTTCAGCTCCTGCTGACCCAGCAGTTCAAAAGTGGGTGACCATGAGTAGATAGATGGGTGCCTCTTCAATGGGCAGCTTAATAATGACATGAAAGGAGCCCCCAACAAGGTGTCTTCTGGGCAGTGGTGATGTCACCGGCTAATCCGTTCAACCTGAGAGTTCTTCAGTGCTCCCAACATGACTGTAGTATTGAAAGCATGAGGAAAATAAATAGAAAAATCTTAGCATCTAGTACTATATTTTGTTTATTTTCCACATTTTGCTCTGGCCAATACTCCAAGTGGCTGATATAAATTAAATATAATATAAAATTAATATATTTTAATATATAAGTATAAGCTGATCTGACCTACCAGTTTCTTCATGATTGCAGAACAGCTGTCTAGCTAGACATCCCAGGTATCTCTTTAATCCACATATTACCCAACAGTATCTCCAACAAATAAGGTGAAAAGCTCTAGATACATTCAGAAACCTGTCTAAATCAGAGGCAGAATATATCTTCTGTAGCTGAGCATTATATGCAACTATAGTTATATAGATTTTGATGAAAACTAGAGAAACAGAACTAGAACTGGGAGTATAATCCAGGACTACATAGAGCCCTTGAAAACATTTTTGTAGTTTCTGAAGTCATCTCCAATCATTCCACCAGATTTTGGTGAAGCAGTTGGTAAAAACTGATGATGTACCGTATTTTCCCAGCATTTTGACTTTAAAAGACATGGAAAAATCCTGTATATAGATTCTTGTAATTAGAGTTCCTGCACTATATGAGTCAAATGTCATAGCTGCATCAGCAGTCTGTCATAGAAGATTATGCATAGTAGTTACTGATTTTCACTGCTGTACGTATCCAAAGTCACTTAGCTGAGATGAACTGCCATACAAATTGAAGAAAGATTTTATCTAATAAAATTATCATCAAGAACAGCTCCAAAAAAGCCAAGGCTAGGCTACAGCAACATAGGAATACTGTAGTATCAAGATTACGTAAAGTACTAGTACCGCTATATACTGCCTTTGTAAGACCACACTTGAACTACTGTGTCCAGTTCTCGTCACCACAATACAAAGAGTTGAGACTCTATAAAGAGTCATAGAAGAAAACAATGATGATTAGGGGGGTGGAGGCTAACACATACAAAGAACGGTTGTGTTTGAATGGTTGTGTCTAGTGAAATGAAGAGAAGGACTGGGGTGACATGATAAGTCTTCTAATATTTGAGGGACTTGACAGAAGAGGGAGTGAACCTATTCTCCAAAGCACCTGATGGCATGACAAGAAATAGTGAATGGAAACTTACCAAAGAGAGAGACAACCTATTCTTGACAGTGACAGTCAGTGGAATGGCTTGCCTTCAGAAGTTGTGGGTGCTCCAAAACTGGATGTTTTTTTTAAAAAAAGAGATGGACAGCTATTTATTCAGAATGATAGGGTCTAATGCTTGAGCAGAGAATTGGCTATTCCCCCAGCTTGGTTTCATTTGCAAATTTGATGAGTTCCCCTTCTATCTCATCTACATCATTTATGAAGATGACGAGTACTGGGCCAAAGACGAAACCTCAGGGTATGCCAATGCAAGCTTTTCTTCATGTAGATGTAGGACTACACATTGAGTGTAGTTGGTCAACTATCCCACATTTTTCTAGCTTACCAAGAAAAAAGGTGGAGTCTATTTATCAAATGCCTTACTGAAGTCAATAAGAGCAACATCAGTCTTGTTCTTGCCAGATGTATAACATCCCCAAACACATTAATTCAGTGATTTATGTCAATATTTTCGCTTTGCAAGGGTGGAGAATGGTGTATTTCTCTCAGTGAGTTAATATTATAGCATTTATAATCTTGCAATTGTATCCCTGTTGTTTTTATCTTTCAGATTTGGAATGGAAGATCATCTATGTGGGATCTGCAGAGAGTGAGGAATATGATCAAATTCTTGATTCTGTACTGGTAGGACCTGTTCCAGCTGGGAGACATATGTTTGTGTTTGAAGTAAGCTCTATGTTTTTTTTTATCTGAAAAAAGAAGGAAAGCAGTGATGCAGCATGAGTTGGCAAAGAAGTCTAATTACTTGCAATGCTTTTAAAGTAGAATAGTGGGATTAAAATATTCTACAAATCTACAAATACTTGAAAAGTAATTTATTTAGTATTTCTGTTAGTAATATTCTAGATCAGCGGTTCTCAACCTGTGGGTCGCGACCCCTTTGGGGGTCGAACGACCGTTTCACAGGGGTCGCCTAAGACCAGGGCTTTTTTTCTCATAGAACACTCAAAACAGCGTTCCGGCACCTTTTTTGATGGATTTTTTTCAACTTTTCCATGAGCTGTGCTACTCCCTCTATTCTATTGGCTTTCGAAAGCCAATAGAATAGACTCTATTGAATAGACTCTTAATCTATTGAATAGATTAAGAGTCTATTCAATAGACTCCATTCTGTTGGCTTTCAAAAGCCAATAGGAATTGTCCAGACCTGGTCATTAACGGCTGTCTCTGCACTGCTGAGTGCGCCAAAAGACCCAGCCCGCAAACGTTGCACTTGCAAGTCGTCTGCAGCAAAGGCAAGTTTACAGGAACTTTTCTCCCCTCCCTGCTGAGCAACTACGCCATCTTCTACTTGTAAGTAAAAGAGGACCAGGGGTGGGAGGTGGGGAGCAGCTCTTAATTCTGCCCTGCCGAAAAAGCGGAGTCCATGTGCATTCCTGCCTCGTGCTCACCTGTGTCAGCCAGGCTCTCCATGTCGCACTGCAGCATGGAGAGCCTGGCACTGAAGCACGGAAAACATGTGCTCGCCTGCCTCGTGCTCACCTCCTGCGCCATTGGTGTGCATTGCGGCGGCGGCTGTGGGAGCCGCGGGGCCCGCTTGACAAGCAGGGCTGCATGGGAAAGGAGGTGGTGCTGGCGGGGCAGCGGTGGGCACTGGGTGCGAAGGTGGCGCGCGTGGGGTGCGGCGGGTGGCTGACCTTCCTTGGGCCAGGCCAGCTGGTGGCCTAGCTGGTGCTGGACCTGCGCCGTTGCTGCCTCACCCTGTGTGCCTACATGGCCGCCCTGGAGCGCCTGGCCCACGACGGTTGCCTCAGCCTGCCCGCAGCCCGCGCCCTCCCACCGCCCTGCACTGGCGTCTGGCTGAGCAACCGCAAGCTCTGCGCCATCAGTGTGGTGTGCGGCTGGTGCTGTGGGAGCTGCGGGGCCCACTCTACATGGAGGGGCTGCGCGGGGTGGGCGGTGGGGCTGGCGGGGCAGCTGCAGACGGGGGTATGGGGCAGCTGCACCAGCCGCTCTGGCTCTGGGGGGCAGCCCGCCACTGATGCCCCCCGTGCCTCACACATCATATTCTTAGGAACCTGTCTCTCTTTCAACTCCCCTTAAAATTCTTCATTCAGCAGGCTTCCAGAGTTCAGCTGGCAGGAAGCAGATAACCCCTCCCCCCTGTCCTGCCGCCTCCCACGGCACCGCGCTGCTCCGTGTCCCGCACCTCAAGCCTCTGTGGCACAGAACCGCTGGCATCCCCAATGGCCGCTGATGCGCTCCCCGCCGCCGGCAACCATGCAAGCCCTGGCAATTGCTCCAGCTGAAGAAGCGGGTGGCTGGGAGACCGCCGCAGCGCCAATCTGCGCCCGTCAGCTGGTGACCCTCTGAATGTGAGCTTGTCAGCTGGGAGGTTTGGCGATGGAGCCGGCCGGCGTGGAGGGCGATGGGGAGGTGGCGGTTCAGCGGGCGGGTTCCCACCTGCCCGCAAATATCGGGCCCACGGGGCTCGACACAGAGTCGACGATTAAACATAACTTCCCTCCTCGGATGAGAAAGAAGGAATCTCTTCCGCCCGTGTCCCTTTCCCCCCCTCAAGCGGCAACAGGAGGTTGCAGACAACTAAGTCAGCCAGTGCAGGAAGCCCTGGAATGGCCAGTCCAGGGCGCCTAGTTGCAGTGCTGGATGTCTTTTGCTCCTAGAAGCCGGTGGCAAGAGAAAGAAGTCATTCAAACTTCAAGCTAGCTACTGGACGCCTATTCACACTTTTTTTTCCTTTTTTTTTTTTTTTGAGTACTTGTCTGCCAACCCACCCCATCTGTAAAAGAAAAAGTCTTCCACCCAAGCATAACTTTTAAGGATTTTAAGGATCTTTGAGAGGGAGAGAGAAATAGAGAGAGGAAGAGATAGAAAGAGAGAGTGGCAGGGAGAGAGAGAAAGAAAGGGAAACAGGGAGAGAAAGCGAGGGAGAGAGAGAAAGAAAGGGAGACAGAGGGAGAGAAAGAAAGAGGGAGAGAGAAATAGAGGGGGAGAGAGGGAGAGAAAAAGGGAGAAAGAAACGGAGAGAGAAAGGGAGAAAGAAAGGGAGGGGAGAGAAAAAAGAGAGAAATAGGGAGGGAGAAAGAAAGACGGAGAGAGAGATTAAATTAGTAACATGGTTGTTAAGTGAATCTGGTTTCCCCCATTAACATTGCTTGTCAGAAGGTTGCAAAAGGCAATCACATGACCCTGGAACAATGTGACCATCATAAATATGAATCAGTTGCCAAGCATCGAAATGTAAATCACATGACCTTGGGGATGCTGCAACCGTCATAAGTATGAAAAATGGTCATAAGTCACTTTTTTCAGTACCGTTGTAACTTTGAACAGTCACTAAGCAAACTGTTGTAAGTCAAGGACTACCTGTACTTTATCATTTTCTCCAAATTTTTTTTTATTTTATTTTTTTTGGTCATCAAGTTTTTGACACCTCGCTAGGTAACTGGTGGTACTCGAATGTTGCCATATTCTAAAAGTGGTACAATCGGTTAAAAGGTGGGAAAGCCCTGCACTAATGGACCAATTATTTCATAACAGTAGCAAAATTACAGTTATGAAGTAGCCACGGAAATAATTTTATGGTTGGGGCCTCACCACAAGATGAGGAACTGTATTAAAGGGTCGCGGCATTAGGAAGGTTGAGAACCACTGTTCTAGATGAATATGTCCTAAATTCCATATACATTCAATCGTAGCTAAGCAATTCAGTGAATGCTCTGTAAGAAGTTCTGAGGTCAACATTTGATATCTCAGAATACGGGTGGGGAAGGATTCCTATTTAACACCATAGAAAACTGCTGCAATGTTGATAGTGCTAAATTAGGCCAGAGGTCTATTTTGCTTCCTTTGTGCTAAAATCCAGTGAGATATGTTGGACACTATGTCTGATTTGGGCTATTTAGGAATGGATTTAAATCTTTTAACATAGGAACTGTTGTGATTTTGGGTTTTTTGTGTGTGTGTGATGAATGGCTTGCTGTTAATAAAATGGAGAATTCATTTATGCTTCATATTTTCTGGAAGAACAGCAAGATTCAAATGTCATTGATCTGTTTTCTGTTTTTTTTTGTAGGCAAATAGTCCCAACCCTGATCTAATCCCTGAAAGTGATGCTGTGGGAGTTACAGTAATACTCATTACTTGCACCTACCTTTGTCAGGAGTTTATCCGCATTGGGTATTATGTGAACAATGAATATATAAATCCTGAATTAAAGGAGAACCCACCTCTCAAGCCAGACTTTTCCCAGGTGAGACATTAATAACACACTCATTGTGTTTTTTTCAGTTTAATGCAACAATACAGTACCTACTCCCTAGAAATTAGGTGAAATTGGAAAATTGGCTGGTATAATTTTCTGAAATATGAGGAGTCAGGTGGGAAATTATAAGTTGTTTTGCTTATCTGATATAAAAGGCCCATTGTACAAATATATATTAGTTATTTGCGTGTCTGTTTAGGGAAGTATAGTGATCTAGGCAACCCGTGATCCATGGGTCAAGACTGAGTGATGCAATGCAAGCGCAAAGGGACCGGTGGAGGGTGCATGAGTTGGGGAGACTTACCCGAGCTATTTGCAACCTTCCCTGCAAGGTTCCCTTTTGACTTTTTCCCTGCAAGCTTCCCAGAAGGAAAGTGTAAGACCAAACTCACTGCTATGCTCCTGCCATCAGCCATGGTCACAGAATCCCCATTGACTTTCTCCCTGCAGGCTTTCTGGCCTTCCCTATTTATTTGCGGGATGGTATCTAGGAACTTTGTAAATGAGGATCATATATTATAGTTTAAGAGATATTTCCTTACTTAAAAAGAGAAACAGAATAACCACAGGTGAGCTAGTGGCTTGTTGGCTTTCTTACTGTGGGAAGATGGCAGTGAGTATTGGAAATCTTCCTTTATCTCCTCCCTCCCTCCCTCCCTCTTTTCTTTATTTCTTCCTGCTCCTTTTCTCTCTTCCTCCCTGCCTCCTCCCTCCCTCCCTCTCTGTTCCTTTCCTCCTTCCCCTCCCTTCCCAGCAGACAGCTAAGTGGCTGTTGCTGTGTGGGGGAGGAAATGAGGGATTGCCCAAGTTGCTGGAAAACTTACAGAAATGAGGATCACAGGACTGCAGCAGTGCTGAAGCAACCAGAACTTTCCCAAATTTCAGGAGTAACAAATCCCGGCATCCTGTAAGTTAGCATATTTCATGCACCTTTGTCTACAGAGTTTTGCTGTGTGGTGCACTTTTTTTGCCCTGTTAAAGGTTACAGACACAAGAGTTTTAGTAATACATAGATTTTTATTAAAATAGAACATGTTTTGAAGAAAATAAAATTCAGGCAATCCCCAAATAGCAGCTGTGGCTAGTCAGTAATTCTTGAAATCAGCAGTTATGTAGTATTGGTGAATACACTATTATAGAGAAGCTGTTATACAAATTAGGATCCCAGAATTTGGTCAGAGGTGGTTACAATGATTTCAGCTCAGTATCAATTTACTATTGCTTCCTAGGCAAATCACTATGCCTTGAATAGGATGCAGAAAAATATATAGTCGTAACAATACGGAATGAACTTTGATTTTCTTTGAGCCACAGCAAATTTTTTTTGTGATTAAATAATTTTGCTTGCTAAATACTAAGGGAAAGATCTTTAAATCTCAAAGTTAACATCAAGTGTTTAGTGATCATCTTAACAAAGTAAAGGAACTTAGCAATTTAATTGAGGAAAGGATACACTCTGACAGACATTTAAAGCAAATTGACTTGTTGAGATGGAGTTCAATATTCAGAACAAAGCTGAATCTGTGCAAAACATGCACATCTCTTGCACAGGGATTGCTTTGATGGAATACTGTACAGTAGTAAGCATTATAATCAGCTTCTATTTGTACTTGTATTTCTATTTATAAATATATGAGACTATTTGTAGCTCAGGTTTGAACTGTGGGGGTCCTTGGTGTTCTCTGAGCTTGGTGGTTTTCTTGATGTTTCATTATCAGACTAGTACAGTAGCACTGATGTTATTACCTAGTTTGGTAATGAAATGTCTGCAAGAAAACACCACCAAGCTCAGAGAGCACCAAGGACTCTACGTTTATATTCTACATAATGCTGATTTTCTGCTGCTTTTCTAGTTGCAGAGGAATATTCTGGCCTCCAATCCCCGAGTCACCCGTTTCCACATCAATTGGGATGGTCCTAAAGATCAGATGGACAATATTGAAAATGTAGAGCCGGAGTCTGATGGTTTCCTATCTTCTAGCTGTGCCTACATCAAAGGACTGATCCCTTCTGTAGGCTTGCAACCTGAAAATTCAATGGACTGCATATAAAACAGGCAGAAGAATTTAAAGATGCAGAAAATTGCAGCTAAATGAATTATTTGAAAAATCTGTGAAGAGATATGGATTCTTATGGCCAGTAAAGCAATGGGAGTCCTAATTGTTACATCTGTGTAGACAAACATATCAGAGCTCTTTTCATATCTGGATTTATAACAAATGTGTCTTCCTGATTATAGATTTGTAATTCTGTCATATTATTTCTTGACTGAAACTTGGCTCCTCTTGTGCTGACTGCTTATGAACACTTAGTTGACAAGAAAAATCTTGTGCCCATAATTCCTGAAGACTCAGAACAGTGGGAACTAACTTATTATTCTGATCATCCATTGCCTAAAAGTGGGCACAGCAAGCACTCTCATTTCTGGACAGTTTGAATTTCTGTTTTTTTTCCTGTTAGTACAGAGAGCTGACTCTTGAGGACATGCTTTTAATAAATGACCAGATACATCATAGCTGTTACCTGGTTCCAATTTTATAACCATTTTCTTCTTGGTTTCAAAGATACTTGCCTTGCATCTTAAGATTAGGAAAGTTGAGTTTTAAATGAAAGCTCTGCTGGTTATATAGCTGTCATGATGCTGCTTTTGGGAGTGTTCTAGCATGCCACAACTATTTGCTAGTAACCTCAAAATGATTTTTCCAACATCTTGAGTCAACAAAAATAGGCCAGTGCTGAAGTTATGCATCTTTTTGTATGCATCTTCACCTGTGGTCTTATAATAACTGCACTCTAAAATGCTACTTACACTTTATACAGGCACTTGTAATTAATAGATACTACCTGTCCTATCAAAAAGGAAACCCCATCCTAAGACGTACAAACAGTTATGCAGGCGCTTACCATACTATATTAAGTGCCTGTATAATTGTTTGCGCCTCTTAGGATGGGGTTTCCTTTTTGATAGGACAAATTTGTATTTGTTGTTTTTTACCTGGCTTACTTGTTTTCAGGGATTAGATTGCATTCTTTCGTATTTGACTATTTACTTGGTATATGATAAATCTATCCTGCATAGGACTCTTTTATGAAAAGGATTTTCAATAAAAATTGTGCAAAAAGCTTACAGAATTTACATAATAGTATCTCTGGGCATAAAACACGGAGTCTCCTCTTCGATAAGTTAATATTTAGTGAAGTTAAAACTGATGCTGTTTTTTTGTTTTGTTTCTTTAAAGCAAGAGTGGTGAAATATATTTCAACTTTTCTGGGGAAAGCTAACCTAGTATATGTGGGACTTAGCCAGTTGTCAAGTGGTATTGATTTAAGTCAGCTAAATGAGGACAGGTTTTTCCTTTGAGGTATTTAACTTTCAATGGCAAAGATTCCTAGATCCCCAGAAGTTGTTAAAAACAGAATATTATGTTCAAATTGCAGTCAGTATTGTTTGCTAGGTTAAGGCCTATTTTTATATATTTTTTAAAAACAACAACAACCCTTTGCCTTAGATCAGACATAATCCAAAATTATATTTTGGATATAAGCCATTATGTTTTGTGCAAGGACGCTAAATGCATTTTATAATAAAACTATAAAATATCATTTTTGAAAGCAAACATAGGCAGCAATATAACATGTAAATAAGATTAGACAGAGCAAAATAAAGATTTCAAAGAAACAGACATGAGGTCTTGGAATAAAATGCCTGATTTGACAGATCTATTCATACTTAAAAATATGAGATGTCATTATGAAGACTTCTGTTCTTGGTACTAGAAAAAGTTCCTGAAATTGGATATTCCCTTTAAGATCAGTTGGGACATTAAACCCAAGAGTTACTTCTGTATAAAATATAAAACATGTTTTTATTTTTTGTGACCTTAGTTTGAGAATATTAGCATAATTATACAAATACATTCAGTTTCAGTTGAAACAAAAAGATTGTCAAATACAGAAATTGAAAATGCTAGAGGTATGTGAATCTTTTAAAACAATCACATATAAAAAAAATTGACAAAAATAAGGTAGAAATGGGAACCAATGGGCTTCAATGTGGAATAAGCCTCAGCTTTGAATTCTTTGATCTTATTCTGAACTCCAGAGATTCTAGGATTTTATCTGCCACAGACTATTGCTATGAAACAAATATGCTGTATGCTATAAATGTGTTATTTTTCTATTGTGCTTCATTTCTGCCACTTTTCCATTGTCCCATTCATTATGGCAATTTTGTTATAAACTGTCCATCAAAAATTCCATCGGTTTTTTTATGCCAAATATGGCCAGAAAGGACCCTACTCTCAATATATTAAGTGAAACTACACTGCTCAGTTACTGAAAGATACTGCTTTATTACCTTTATAAAACACATGTGCTGTGCACTGCTATGTATTAAGTTTTCTTCAGTGTATTTCAGGATGCTGAACAATAGTTAATGTGAAATATAATTACTTTAAAGGTTGTTCCTTATCTCAATAGCAAAGACACCTCTATGAAAGACAGAACTGGTTCAACCTCAAAAATAATTGAAGAATATCTTTAGATCCAAGAAGCTGGATATTCATCTAAAATTATTACATTTTTTTAAACTGATAGTTCCTATGTGGAAGTAAGAAAATGCAGTTCTGATAGAAATATTAACTTCTATTCCTCACTGAAATATATGAACAAGAACCAAACTTCAATACTTTTTTTCAACTTTTTTTCTTTAAAAATTGTTTTTTTAAAAAATATAACCTTTCTATTAAACAATGGGGTAAATATATCTGATTTATGCCATCTATAGTTTTTGTAGTTTCCAGCTTTTATAATATAGGCAAACAAACAAGCATTGTTTTGCTTTCATTCTTGATAATATAAACTGAGTTTTTTCTGAATTTGTGCTCCCCTGAGAAATAAGAATATTTCTTGATAGGATTCTTATGAAACCTTTCAATCTTCTTCAAGATTACTTTCTTTTTAAGCTGTTTCCAAATGAAACAAGCTACCATGGGAGAGAGCATTCAATCATACATTAGGAATGAAAATAGAGAAGTGGAAAAGATTGAGGGGTTTCTGGAAAAGTCTCTTATTTTTATGTAGGTATTTTCCATTCTACTACAGTAATGATAGGGTGGCCCCACAGTGCTAAAAACAAGCCAATTATTTTTTCATCCATGTTGCATACAATGGCTGGGATCTAATCATTCTGACGGTTCTTTTCCCCAAGGGATAAAATAGCATAAGCACTGCAGAAAACAGGAAATTTTTTTCCTTGTTAGATACTGTCTGGCATCATTACAATATATTGTATAAATCTCTCTTGAGCAACAGCAGAATTTCTCCTAATCCTTTTATCCTATAATAAAGACACTTGTTTATTCTACCAAAATACAGTAACATCAAAAATATATAAATTTTGAATTTTTAAAATGTTAACGTTATTCAATTAACAGATATAAAACTAAAAACAAAATTTCCAAATTGTAAGATAGGTTATATCACTTTTTACATGATCCAGAACTCAGAATGTTTCTGCTACTTCAGAGGAGTATGAGGAATCTGCAAGATGAACTAATTTGCTTTCTGTATTTCAAAGGAAAAAGAAAATCACATTTGCCTGTTTGCTATATTTAAAATACCTCTTTAGATTCAAGTTATTATTTAGTGTGAGTGCACTAGTCCATCAGAATCTTGCTTCTCTAACTAATCCCAACCTAAATTTGTTTCCGCAAAATAAAATGCTTTTTGTTAAGCAAACATAGAAATATTCGTAGAAATAAATGGAACAGAGTTCTAAACAGATTTCTGGGGAAGGAAAGGCAAACCAAAGACACTCAGTTAAAAGTGGAACCAATAACAGCAGAGTGAAGACCTGGCAAGTAGAACAGCTCTTTAAAATTCTTTTCCAAATAAGGAGAGGACTTGAGACCACCCACAAGTGCTCCAGAAAGTTGCTCCTCATGAGGAGATTGTAAGTCAGCAGTCTCCAGTGGATTTAGAGCAGCGGTTCTCAACCTTTTCTGGGGCTCGACCCCGGCGCGCGCCGCGCAAGTGCAGCACGACCCCAGCCCGCATCACGCAAAAAAAAATGGGCCCGCACCGCGCATGCGCGGCGCGACGGCCCGCATCGCGATAGGAAAAAAAATGGCCGACCCCAAAAAAATGGCAGGCCTGCACCGCGCATGCGCAGCGCGACGGGGTGCATTGCGCATGCACGGCGCGATGGCCCGCATTGCGATAGGGAAAAAAATGGCCGACCCCCCAAAAAAATGGCCAACCAAAAAAGAAATGGCGGACTGCGGTGCTTGGCGACCCCCGTGAAATGGTCATTCGACCCCAAATGGGATCGCAACCCACAGGTTGAGAACCGCTGATTTAGAGCTTTAAGAGATAAGGAAAAGCCATTTTCACTCAAACCACGGTGCCTTTAGGGATACTAGTTTTGCATACAGATAGTCCTGTATGTACAACAGTTCATTTAGTGACTGTTCAAAGTTACAACGGCACTGAAAAAAGTGACTTAGAACCATTTTTCACACTTAGGACTATTGCAGCATCCCCATGGTTACATGATCAAAATTCGGACACTTAGCAACTGACTCATTTCTGACAGCTGCAGTATCCTGGGGTCACATGATCAACTTTTAGGACTTTCTGACAAGTCAATGGGGAGGACAGTTTCACTTAACAACGTGTTCCTAACTTAACAACCGCAATAATTCACTTAATAACTGTGGCAATAAAAGTAAAACATGACAAAACTTACTTAACAAATGTCTCACTTAGCAACATAAATTTTGGGTTCAATTGTGGTCATAAATCGAGGGCTATGGACTTATGACCATTTTTCATTGTTGCAGCATCCTCACAGTCATGTGATCAAATTTTCAGGTGCTTGGCAACTGACATATTTATGACAGTTGCAGTGTCCCAGAATCCTACGGGAGAGGGGCGGTATAGAAATTTAATAATAATAATAATAATAATAATAATAATAATAATAATAATAATAATGTGATCATGTTTGTGACCTTCTTACAAGCAAAGTCAATGGGGAAGCCAGATTCACTTAACAACTGTGTTACTAACTTAACAACTGCAGTGATTCACTTAACAATTGTAGCACAAAAGGTCATAAAATGGGGCAAAATTCACTTAACAAATATTTCACTTAGCAACAAAAATTTGGGATTCAGTTGTGGTTTGTAAGTCGAGGACTACCTGTAATTCCTTTTCAATACAGATATGGAGTTCTCTCTTGGCATCTGAATGTTTGTTTTTTTGGTGCTCTCAAAACAATTACTTCCCATACCTGCTTTTATTAGTCCATCCACTTTATTATTAAGCAAGAGGTAGCAGCAGTGCAATCATTTTTACAAGCATTTAGTACCCAGAGATATTATTTATTTATTTATTATTTTGACTTATATACCGCCCTTCTCCCCAGACTCAGGGCGGCTCACAGCAAATAATACAAGTACAAAAATATAAATCAATTAAAATAGTAGTATACAATATAAAAACTATAAAACTATACCCACTCATACAACATACAGTCCCAATCAAAGGCCCAGGGGCAGAGCGCAGCTCACACGCCCCAAGCCTGTCTGCATAGATGTGTTTTTAAAAATTTTCGGAAAGCTAGGAGGGAGGGAGCAGTATGGACCTCTGAGGGAAGTTGGTTCCAGAGGCCCTAACCCTAGGTCCCGCCAAACGGCACTGTCTAACAGACGGGACCCGTAGGAGGCCAACCCTATGTGCCCTAACCGGTCGCTGGGATTCATGGGGCAGAAGACGGTCCCGCAAGTATCCTGGCCCATTGCCATATAGGGCTTTATAGGTCATAACCAACACTTTGAATTGTGTTCGGAGACCAATTGGTAGCCAGTGCAGCTCACGGAGGGCTGGAGTGATATGAGCATGTCTTGGGAGACCCAAGACGGCTCGTGCGGCCGCATTCTGAACTACTTGAAGTCTCCGGACATTCTTCAAAGGTTGCCCCATGTAGAGAGCATTACAGTAGTCGAATCTCGAGGTGACAAGGGCATGTGTGACTGTGAGGAGTGACTCCCAGTCCAAATAGGGCCGCAACTGACGCACCAGGTGAACCTGGGCGAATGACCCCCTCGCCACAGCCGAAAGATGGTATTCTAAACTTAGCTGTGGATCAAGGAGGACACCCAAGTTGCGAACCCTTTCCGACGGGGATAAAACTTCCCCTCCCAGAGTTATGGATGGACAGATGGAATTGTCCTTGGGAGGCAGAAGCCATAGCCACTCCGTCTTGTCGGGATTGAGTCTGATAGTCCTTATTTGCCCCAAGTCACCAAGTAAATGTAACTGTTAATTGTCTCTTTGTTTCCTGTATGCACAGTATTTTACAGTATTTCAATAACGATCCTCTTTTTATATTACAGATGTCTGTGATGTAATAGGGCTACCTTGCTTTGAAGCTGTTACTGGTGTCAATTCCTTCAGGACTATTGTTATCAATATTCCTGTTTTTGTGATTTTTGAAAAGTATACTAGAAATGGGGCTCAGATACAACAAAAGCAGCTGATGAGTTTCATGGTCAAATAAATCATCCAAGCCCAACACTTTAAGCCTTTATGTGGGGTATAGGGTTAATTATACAAACTCAAGATGTGAACAGCTTATATGGAACATTAAAATGTTTCTTTCCTTAATCTCACCAAGAGAAAAAAATGTGGTTTGATTTTATGTAACATGCATCCCATGATTTGAATGATGATCAGAGGCTATAGTATGATATCTAATACTACATCTATGGCATGTCTGTATTGGATTATGGGTATTAAAAGATTCATTAGGATATTTCAACACAGCTAGCTCTGGTTTTAGTGCAACAATAAAATGGCTAATACCTATATTTATTGAGAGCAGTCTGCAAAGGAAAATGGAGGAAAAGACAACAACTGCAGTCATCTGTGCTGTTTTATAAGAGAACTAACATACTAATGTAGTGTATGTTTGAACTTAGGGTATATGAATACAGGAATACTTGTGGCTTATACATCCTATTGCTTGGAAAATGAAATGGGAAAACTGGCTCCTGTTCTTTAATGTGTTATGATGGATGCTGTGTCACTTATGTAAATGTGTCATACTTAATTACAGGTTCTAGAGAGATGCATAGAATCTTGGGAACAATTATCAAGTTAAGAATGAATTCTGTTATCCATCTGCATTTCAACAGCATTGGTGAATTTTCAAAAAGTGAAGAACTAGTGGTGGCAATTTGGAAAACCCGGATAGTCCATTTTTCCCTTCCTGATCAGACTGCACCTTCCATCCTCCTGACATTGCAGGAACAAGAGAGGATTGTACCAAGCCTTCTCTGAAGTTATGAATAGCTGTCACTATACTTTGGCTTATACCACACAAGCAGTACACAGTGTTAAGATGAAAGGTAAGCCAAGGAAGACTGCTATGGCCATTCATGTCGACAGAATTTTCCTTCCTTCTTCCCTGGTTTACTGGTGTGGATATCATGGTCAAGATAACCTGTTCCTGGAGAGGGTATTTAGGCCTTCTTGCTATAGTCCTGGTGAGGCTAACCTGTAGGAGTTTTAGTAGAACAGGTGAACACACATTTTTTCAAGTGAAGAGGATTAATATTCTTCCCACCCCTTTTCCCCCCAAGAGGCTGGTTTTTAAATGTGGAGTGCTCTCCTGTGGCGTGCAAAGTACCCTTTCTCCACAGGCTCCCATCACCAAAGCTTCCCCCTTGTAAGCTCTTAAAAGCACATGACATGATTGAGACCACCTGTGCCGCGACTAAAGTTATACCCTGCCTGCATGAAACTTATATATGGATAGTGCTCTGCCATGGCGAAGGGCTGATTTACATCACACCCTAAGCTTGGTCATTTCAGGGCAGTACAACAGGAAAGAACAAGCACAGTTTTATCTGATTTTTTTCCCCCTCTGAACATCATGAAATAGCATTCAGCTCTACCAGCTCTTGATATCACCTCTTTAAATCTTCTGAAAAGTTATTTTCTTGAAATGCAGTTTGGATGGATTTGCATTTTATATGTCATTGAGGAGTTTTATTTCATTTTTCCAATAATTCATATTGTATTTTACAAAAGAATCAGTACACAGTATGTTGGAAATTATTTTAAAAATTGGGTCTTCATCACAGATCATTTGAGAAGCTCTGGAGTACAATATGTTACTTATTCAGGGGCATCGAAAATGGCCCCAAAACTACTATTCCCAGCACATTAATTAGGTGGTAAACCCACTGAAGATGATGAGATTTACTTCTGAGGCAATATTTGTACTTTGTAATATATTTTTTCTTCTCTAGTTGATGCAAGTAGAACAGGGGTTCTCAACCTTGGCAACTTTAAGACTTGTGGACTTCAACTCCTAGAATTCCTCAGCCAGCTGGCTGAGGAATTCTGGGAGTTGAAATCCACAAGTCTTAAAGTTGCCAAGGTTGAGAACCCCTGAAGTAGAGTAAAGGATTTCTAATAAAGATCTAAAAAAAATCAGGTAACATGCAGAATTTCTTTACCCCATAGAAATTTCTACTTTCTTTCTTAGCTTCAAAACCTACAATTTGTAAGCCCATCCATCTAGCCATCTGCTTAACACAGGGGTCCCCAACCCCCAACCCCCAGTCCGTGGACCAGTACTGGGTCATGGCATGCCAGCAACCGGTCCGCACAAAGCCCCATCCGTGGGATGCAGGCAGCACACAAACCCATGCACTCTCTGGTCCATGGAAAAACTTTTCTCCATGGAACCCGTCCCTGGTTGGGGATGTCTGGCCTAACGTATTGTATAAATCCAACAATTTTACAGCTCTTTATCTGAACAAAACAGGACAATTGAAAATTGCCTATGTGGATCTCATAGTGAATTGTAGGGATGACAAAGAAATATGATTTGCATTTTTAGTTATGCCTTTTACTCTATTTTGTATATGTGATCTTTTATTATGCATTTTAATTTTATATTCTGATGTGGCCTAATGGCAAATCAATAAAATAACAGTATTATTTTTAACACTTTAATATTATGTATCAGCTCAATCTCAATCTCAATGGCTTTTTTTATAAATCACAAGTTAAAAGAAATCATTATTTACTGCAGTATATAAATCACTGCCTAATTCCTTAATTAGTCACTTTGTTGGAAAAAAGGCAACATCTTTATATATTTTTTTCCTGGTATACATTACTTGTATTCTATTTAAATGTCATATCTAACAAAAATAGATAAAGCAAATCGCTATACTTAGAAAGCTAAAGACAATATCATTTTCAGTCTACATTACTGTTGTTGTCTTCTATGCAGTTCCAATTTCAAAGTGGTAGTGAAAAACAATGAACATTAACTGGTGAGTGAAATTGGGAAACTTACACTGTTCATTAACAGTCCTTGGCTGCTGGTAAATAAAGAAAATATAGTAAACTCATGTACCGAGTCAATACATTTCCAGTAATGCTCTCTATTAAAGTCAGTTGCAGCAGGAAAAACAAGACCAATTAACCCTGATGATGCTGGTTTCCCACTTTGCGTGCCTAATTTTGTTGAGTAGCTATGTGTACCCTAGATTCTAGAATGAGTTTTTAATCAAGGCAGCTATACGGTAATACTAGTACCAGAAACCAGTAAAATTGTAAGCACAGGTATGAGAAAAGAGAAAACATTGTGTAGATTCTTTTTTGTTGTTGTTTTGCAAAGTCTCCCTTTTGTGATGCAGTGAACTTCCAGGCTATACAAAGAGCAAAATGCCTTTTCACCATAGTCAACCCATATCAGCATTCACCTTAGTGCAGGGATCTTCAAACCCGGCCCTTTTATGACTTGTGAACTTCAACTCCCAGAATTCCTCAGCCAGGCACTCTGGCTAAGGAATTCTGGGAATTGAAGTCCACAAGTCATAAAAGGGCCAAGTTTGAAGACCCCTGCCTTAGTGAATATTGCTATGAGATCTAAAGAGATACAGTCAATATCCCCTGTAAGCAGTTAAATCCTACTTACGTTGAATTTATGTATTGATGGTAGTATTCTATAACTGGATGCGGCAGGCTCACGGAATTCTTTTATTTCACCGTTGGGGTAGCAATAAAGGAGAGGGCAATGTTTCCTGAATTTATTTTTCCCACTCAAATCAGCAGAAAGGAATTGAATTACACCAACCATTCATTCAGTGATATTGGGGGGGGGGGCTTGTTAAAGTTGGCCTTGCTGTGGAGTGCAAGTACATTTCAATTCATGCCATGCTTCCTTGGAAGTCTGAACCGTCTTCTTACTCCGTCAGCAATACATTTAATAATTGAATTTGGGGGCAACCAGCAGTAATGTGGCCTATTGCACAGAAACTGATATCCTGCATGAAAGACTTTTGACAAAAACCTCTACGTGTTTTGGATATGCATGGCCTAACTCCAGCAAGCACAGATCTAAATAAAAATTTACATCCTTAAAAAAACAAAGAGAAACATAAATATACCTAATCCACAGCAGCCAAATATTTTTTTTAATATAACACACAGCAGTGTAATGTTGGTTATTTCTGAGTGCAAGAAACAGATGGGAGGACGAGATGGGATCTGGGTCAGGGAATTCCATTTAATATTTAAATAGAATCACGAGCTATTATGTTTAGCCAGCCTAATCAGTGGGGATGGCATAGCATTAAGTGCAATATTCTTTCCCCTGTCATTGCAATAACCATTCCTAGATCAAACCCATCAGGGAATTCTCCCTATTCATCCTATATCCCAATCTACAGGATACTGAATAAACTAGCATTGGTCTTATCTGTATTTTCTTATCTTTTTAGAAATTACTTTATTGAATTGCTAATATTGTTGATAGTCTTGAAAGCTTAACGTAGAAACGTAGGACATACTTTGAATTATCAAATAGCACACACTAGAACAGTAGTATCTTTATAGTTGAGTTGTGAACCACCACAAGTAAGATTCAATCCCACTGAGTAATATGGCCTATCATTCCCCATAGGTTCCATTCTTTGTCAGAACTCTGTATAAAGATAAAAGGAAATGAATATATTTACCAACTAAGATTTTATAAGATTAGCAGTGAAATGTTTTATTTATATGACAGTAGAAGTATTCTAGACAAAATATGAAAAGTCAGGTCTATGCTCAAAAGAGATCAAAACCTAGTATTCAAGGTAAGGTAAATAAAAGAGGAGATAATTGTAAAATGGTTATAAGCTGACATATAATATATAAAGGAAACAAGTTGTTCAAAAAAGCTTTGCAGCAAAGTAAGATTTTTGAAGGAAAGAAATGTCATTATATAGCTATTCTAAGAACCTAATGTGATAAACTTCAGGCAGCAGTTTTACCACATTTTGTATACAGTATATGTCCATGGTGGAGAACCTATGGCACATGTGCCACAGGTGGCACGCAGAGCCCTCTCTGTGGGCACGTGCACCATCGCCCCAGTCCTAGGCCTTCAGCTGGGTTTTATAAAACGTTTTTGCTTTAGGCTTCCGCCGCCGTGTACAAAAAAAAAAGTTCAATCAATCAATCAGTTTCAGCTCGGGGAAAAAAAGATCTCGCAAAGTTGGAATTGATTGGTTTAACTTTTTAGTCCCACCCAATCTGCCTTTACCACCACAGCCACGCCCATCCAATGGGCCATGCCCACCCAATGGGCCATGCCCACCCGGCACCCGATGATACATAAGTGGGTTTTGGGTTGCAGTTTGGCCACTTGGTTTCTAAAAGGTTCGCCATCGCTGGTATATGTTCTACTGAACTAATCTCCCTGGCCCTTCTAAATAAATATGTGCATTATTGCAACACAAGTTTCTCATGTGAATATAGATTTGTCATGCTGCTTTCTGACATTCTTTTGGAGATGGAGGCAAATAAAATCAAGGCCTTCTGTAGAACATTCCAGAAATAAACATGAGACCTGAGGAGAAATCAATCCAGAAACAACACAAAACAAGCTAAACGCAACCAGAGTATCTGAACCTGGATACATTACTCTTATTCTATAATCACGTGCTTATCTTTAGCTTTAACCAACTTCTGCCTCTCTTGGGACCACTAGAGAACAGAAATTATACTGTCTGATTTTTTGGTAGGTTTAGTCAATTTGATTGCACTTATTATGAAGATGTCATCTACGTAACATACCGTACGACCATCTCACTCCCTGGCCCATCCACTTATAACAGCGGTTCTCAACCTGTGAGTTGCGACCCTTTTGGGGGTCGCACGAGACTTTCACAGGGGTCGCCTAAGACCATCGGAAAACACATATTTCCGATGATCTTAGGCAGGGCTTGTCAACCACCTTCTCTCCCTTCCCCCCTCCCTTCCATTGTTCTTCCTTCCTTCCCTCTCTCATTGTTCTTGTCACCAACGCTGACAGGTGCTCCTTCGAGCCTGCTGCAAGCTTTCTCGCCCCCTTTGCTTCTTCCCCCCCCGCTTTCGTGAGGATTGTGGCACCCTTGGGAAGCCAATTGTGCTTTGAAGCTTAGGAGAGGAGGAGAAGTCCTTTCCTCCTTCCCTCCCTCTCTCCCTGTCAAGCCCCGGCGGGCTCAACATGAACGGGCGGAGGAGGAGACGAGGACAGGCGGGGTGGCAAAGGAGACCGGCGGCCGTCGCCAGACCTCCCGGCTGACAAGCGCAAGTTCGGGGGCCGTCAGCTGACGGGCGCAGGAGTTGGGTGCTGCAGCGGCCTCCCCTTCGCTGACCTGCGTGCATGAGAAGAAGTCAATCCGGTTGCTGCACGAGTCTCTGGGGAGGGCGGGGCCTTGCTCTGCGCCTGCGCTCTTCATGCGCCCCCTGCAGGGCACATTTGGTAGAGTTCGTGCAGACTGCCGCCAAGCAGCATATTTTCCACAAACAAGTGAGGTGGAGCGGGGGGGGGAGGGAGACAAGACGGTTGACAAGCCCTGTCTAAGACCATCAGAAATATGTTTTCCGATGGTCTTAGGTGACCCCTGTGAAAGGCTCGTGTGACCCCCAAAAGGGTCGCGACCCACAGGTTGAGAACCACTGTTCTAAAGTATTCTGAATTTTCTTTCTCCTTCATTTTCAATGTAAGTCTGACCATTTCTGCACAGTCCAAAATTTTCTTAATTATCTCTTCCTCCGCTGGTAATTCATCTTTCCAATGTTGAGCAAGTACAATTCTCACTGCTGTTAATATATATAACATTAAATATACACATTATTTCTCATAATTTCCTGCAATTATACCTAACAGAAATAATTCTGGCTTAAAATCTACGTGTTTTGTCATTTTCTCTAACCATATATGTATTCTTGACCAAATCGCTTAGCCTTAGGGCATGTCAACCAAAGATGATAATATGTGCCTGGTTTTTGTCTACATTTCTAACAATTGCTAGACATATTTTTAAAGGTTTTTGCTAACCTCACAGGTGGTAGGTGGCATGTGTAAAACATTTTATATAAGTTTTCTTTGTAAGCTACCTTTGTTATTTGTAAGCTACCTTTGTTGTAAGCCTTTGTTATTTTAGAATTTCTTTCCCAAAGTTTTTGCCAGTTTTCTATGTTATGCCCAAAGTTTTTTGCCCATGTTATAACTATTTCTTTAACTTGTTTCTCTTCCATCTTTAAACTTATATAGTTTCTTAATCAATTTTTCATCTGATGCCAATAGTATCTGGTCAAATTCTGTCTGTTCTTTATAGAATCCAGATGTTTTAGCATCTTTTTCATATCTCATTTGAATTTGCATGTGTGACCACCATGATAGATCAATACCCTGTTCTTCTAGTTCTTGCCTAGATTTTAGTTTTCCTTCAATATTCAAAATGTCTTTATAGATCACAATTTACTCATAGTTAATTAGGTCCCACAAACCAGTCTGAACTCTCAGACCAACCCTATCAAAACTTAAAGAGCCAACAGAAACAAATCAAAGATCAGGCGTCATATACCAAGTCCAGTGCAACAACTGTGAAAAGACCTATGTTGGCCAAATAGAAAAAAGCAACCTAATTACCAAGCCCGGAGATCAAATCAACAGCCCAGCTACCAACCCAAGCTACTAATATTCAAACACATCTCAACAGTCTGATCCTTATATATTCTGCACAATACTTCATAAATTTATAATTTACATTAGCTTTTTATGTGCCCTCACAGGACTATAAGGAAAGGTTGTGCTAATTTTCACCACAGCTAATGAGTCAACAAGATAGTTGATAGTCCTACCGGTATTCTGACAAATGGGACTTAAAGTAGTCTGTGTGAAATGAAGGCCAACTGTCTTTCAAAATTAATTAAACTGTTTAGTTCCTTTTTAAAGCCACCTAAATTACATCTGGAGGTTTTATACTTTATTGTTTAAAAAAATACTTCCTTTTATTACTCCAGAGTCTGTCTGCATTTAGCTACATTGGATGAGTTTGATGCCAAAGAACAATCCAATTATAAATATTAAATATATTAAGTGTTTAAGGTGTCACAAGACAGACTTTTGAACGATTCATTTATTTTAATAGATGGTAATGACAATGATATACAGTTGCCTTTTAAAGAATTAACAACACTCAAGTATAGATCAGTAGAAATGTGAAATCCAGAACTCTCCACAATCTTTACATCTGCAAATAAAATGCTAACATACACCAGCGGTATGCTGCAAAACCTAGTATTGCATTACATATATAAACCAGAAAGCCACCTTACATAAACACTGAATCCCGTTCTCCCATTTTACCAAGAATTTTTTAAAAAAATGCTGTAATCCTGTAGAAATGTCTGAATTTACGTTTCACATGATCTAATCTACATAGTTCTTCAGCTACGGCGAAGGAGACCGACTACGGATCGGTTTTTAGAATATAAGCACAATATAGGACGAGTAAACAAGCAAGATGCGCATGTGAGAGGCTTTCAAAGATTGTTCCGAAAAATCCTCTTTGTCCCCTAACTGCACGAATTAAGCGTGCTACCCGTTAATAGGTACAACCCGAGTTTAAACCACAGGCTCAACCGAACATCAATTCTGCTCCGACCGCCCACTTTGACCATCATTTGAAAAATGACCGTACTGTACTGGTCAGTTGAAGACACGAGAATAGGTGCAGGGGTTCTCAACCTTGGCAACTTTAAGACTTGTGGACTTCAACTCCCAGAATTCCTCAGCCAGCTTTGCTGGCTGAGGAATTCTGGGAGTTGAAGTCCACAAGTCTTAAAGTTGCCAAGGTTGAGAACCCCTGGGTTAAAGCAAAAAACAAAGACAAAAACCCGAATCCCTTTCCCTGCCGTTACAAGGGAATCCCGCATTTATTTCTGCTCAATCTTCCTTCCCGAACGCGTCCCGACTCTAGAGCGCGGACGCTCCGCCCCTTCCCGCCCCTTCCTAAAATACATTCCACCCCCCACCCCCCTCGAGCTCCACCCTTTATACTTTGGAACACGGACAATCTCGAGAGCCGCGGAGCACTCAGCTGAGACCCTCATCTCTCGGCCCAGCCAACTAGCGGATCTCCCGAGAATGGGCGGGTCTCTACATCGTCACTTAGCCAATCGTAGCAAGGTAGCGCTTCAACCCGGCACGTTTGCGCAGGAAGGAGGCGACCGTATATGAGGGACCCGTCACGATCTGAAGGCCAATAACAGCTCGGGCCATGCCGATGAGACCAGTGAGCGAACGTGAGCAACCTGGGTAGCCAATAGCATGCGAGGTCGGGGCGGTGCCTTGCGCAGCTGCTGCCGCCAGGGGAGAGGGGGCGGAGGCAACACCGGGTCTGCCGGGGAGGGGGGGATTGGGCCTGGCTGGGCCCAGCCGGAGCCTCCTGCAGCCTGGGACCGACTGTGCGGGGAGACCGCCCCCTCCCCGTGGGCCCAGCCCCGCCTGGCCATGGGCAACGCGGCCACGGCCAAGAAAGGCGGCGAGATTGAGAGTGGTGAGTGTGGGGGTAGCGATTGCTGCAAGCCGGGTTTGGGCGGAGGTAGGAGCCCCCGGGCAAGCCGGGCCGAGAGCTTTCGCTGTCGGGGCTGAGCCCGTGTCCGGCGTGACTGCCAAGCGGGATGCGGGATCGCGGTGGCTCGGACTTCTCTCTGGGGAAATCCGGCTCAGAGAGTGGAGAAGAATAGGTGGGAGGGGGAGCGGAGAAGCAGGGACGGTCTCCCTGGCAGCTGCGGGGAGAGCTTAAGTTGCCACCGAATCCCCCTTTAGGGCCTTTGCCGGAGCCGTTCCAAGGGTATTTTGGCCGCTGCCTTCGCCTCTAATCTGTGGGCTCCCGGAATTCCCTGCTTGGCTAAACGCCGCCGTGTTTTAAGGCTTCCCGGTCCTTTCTGGTCCTTCGGATTCAGCTTTCATAGCTTTCCCACATGGAGCCGCTCTTTAGCTTCTCGGCGCAAACCCTTCTTCCCCCGGATGCTTTGTCTGGCTCTGTCTGCGCCTGGGCTGGCTCGCGGGCGGGAACAGCCTCTCTGCGATTTATTTTTTATGCGTTCCCGAAATCCGACGCCCGTTTCCTCTGGTCATATTTCTGCACCTAAAACTCTTAACGGCCTTTTTGCTATACTTGGTTAGTTACCTTGCCCTAAGGTGACAAGTATATAGAAACATTTGGGTGTAATGTTCAGGTGGCTTAGCTCAGTTTTTCTGATAAGGATTATACGGTATACTGCATACTCTTGCTAACACTTTCTGCTGTTGCTTCTAGGCAGGTATGAAAGGTTCCTGTTTGTAGACAGAAACGCAAATGAAGGCTACTTAATTCAGGAAAGACAGACGGAAGTAGACAGAAACGCAAATGAAGGCTACTTAATTCAGGAAAGACAGACGGAAGTATTCGTCCCACCCATAAAGGAAGATGCAGAACTGGACTTACAAATTGAGCAGGCAGGCAGGAAGGAAGGAAAATATTAACTACAACAACAACAAGCAATGTGTGTAGCATATCTAGATGGAAGGCAGAGAGTGGCAGAAGATAAGGATCTTTTAGCCAAGAGTGTATTCACAGGATGATGACCAGATCTCAAAGACTTTTACAAAAATTGTTCCGTCCTCCTTTTCCTTTTTGACCGATTCCTTTTATTTGTATTTTAAGAAACTTGTGGTATTCATGCTGGTTATGCATGCAAATTTGCCTTTTTGCTTTTAATTGGGATATTCCAGATGAAAGTTATATTGTATACTTATCTCTTCAATCATGGAATTTTATAGGGGTTCAAAAATCATTTTTTGCTTTTCATCTTATGTTTTTCTATCAGTGTTTCTGTATCCTTTCTGACTGGAAAAAGTCAATTGAGGCCAAGATATATTAGCTAGACTACGTCAGAATTCCTTCATGCTAAACCATAGTTGTATTATATTGAATAAGCCACAGGTGTTTGCATTCTCACTGAGTTCCCGGAATAGGGCGGCATAGAAATTTAATAAATAAATAAATAAATAAATAAATAATAATGTTCTCACAGTATAGTTTCAGCTATAGTTTATAAATCACCTTGGCTGGCTTCACACAACACATTGAACCCAAACCTAATAAATCATAGTGTGGCTTGCCAGGCTGCATGAAAGAGATGAATGTCTTTTGACTGTTAGTACCAAGAGCTATTCATCTGGAAGTATACTAGATTAATAGAGAATAACAGATGTCTTTAATATAAATATAACATACTTTTCTGTGCAATTACTAAATTGATATCCTTAAAACTAGGCTTGGTTTAAAACATGATTATCCAATCTTAGCTTGCCTGGAGTGCATTGAGAGAATAGGATTTGTCTTGGGCCGCATATGAAATATATAGTTTATATAAATAACAAACTTCATTTTTTTTTTAAATTTTTTTATTGGTTTTTTAATTTTTAACAAAAGAACAAACTTCATTTTTTTTATATCATCTTGTACTATGGTAGCTGTCCAGGATGCATGTGCTCATGGGCTGTAAGTATCTGGGGAAAAAGAATAACAAGCAATTTTGCATGAAGTCTATATACTCTAGAATAGGGGTTTCCTAAACCCTGGGCCACAGCTCATTACTGGGATTAGAGCCATTGGAAGTGGTATCCCCACTTGCACAAGCGGTGGGCATGCATGCCTGCTACTCACACAAATGGAGCTGCGTGCACACGCTTGCCACTTGTGCAAAACCATCCCCTCTCCCTCACCGGTTCACAAAGCTGGAAAGGTTGGAGAACTCTGCTTTAGAACAGAGGTAGGGAACAATGGGCCCTTTATGACTTGTGGACCTCAACTCCCAGAATTCCTGAGCCAGGAGGCTCAGGAATGGCTGGCTCAGGAATTCTGGGAGTTGAAGTCCATAAGTAATAAAAGAGCCATTGTTCCCCACTCCTGCTCTTGAAGATCAATTAGAACTTCTGGATGCTAGTGTTTGATAGAAAAGCCCATAACTCGTCACATGAGAAGATGATCAGAACTTTAAGTGAATGAGCTTGTAAACTAGCACTAAATTACATCTGTTAATAAATCACATCTCTTAATGCAGTGCAGTAATAGCCCTGCCTATTGCTTGCTACTCCTAAGCAGTTCTTGACTCGTTGTCTGCTTCAGTATATCATCTCAGAATTCTTCCCAGAATTATGAGTGAATTTCAGATATCTGACTAGGAATAAACTTTCTAACTTACTCAATTTCACCTAATAGTGCTGAAACTAAAGCAAACCCTTGTTCAAGGAGCAGCTACATACCATAATAGGTCACAAATCCAGTGTATCATTTGCTATCTTTACTCATTTTAATAAAATTTTACTGTTTATTAATATGGAATTGGAATGTACACAATATTTTGCTTTTTCCCTACTCAACACTTATTCACTGCCATAAATCAAGTTGAATTCATATTTTAAAAATTTCTAAACATCAGTATCCTGATTCATATTTCCCTTATTAACCTCAAGCCAAGTTAGTTGCCAGAGCAAAATAACAAATCTATTAGAAATAAATTGTACAGTTCAATGATATGTTTAGTTACAGTTCAATTTGAAAAGTATATATTTATGCTCAATTCTGAGTTTGAGTATCTTCAGACATTCAAATGTTTAATAGAAAAATGATTTACAAAATATTTTATGTGTAGGAATTGTAGAATATGGATAGATAGTAGCTCAGCTATTTTGTGAATTTAAGAAAAAAGCATGTCACAATTTTTCCTTTGTGCTCAGTTGTGAAATTTTTTAATTACAGAAACAAAGTAAGCATTTTAATTTAAATTTGATTTGAGTTATTGAAATGGAATCCTATATGTCTGTTAGGCTATAATTGTTTTTTAATTGTGTGTGTGCGCGTATGTGTATGTGTACACATACATGTCCTCTAGTTTTCATGTTAACCATTTCCTAATCTATGCAATCATATCTACATTTTGGACATAACATCCTTTGGAAGTTATTACATGAAGTTTGCAAAATATGAGCTCTTCAAACTTCTGCATAATAATGGACAACCTTTGGCTTGCTCTGAGCTACTTTACATGCCAAGTAATAGAGTTAATGCCCAATATAGGGGAAGTGATTATATACTAGGCAGAGGAAATGTCATGCATCTGTGAAACCATGTTTGTTTATTTCCTTGGACATTTAGGGATAGTTTAAGGATGTATTATATTAATATGTTAGCTCTAGTTTGGAGCATATATTACTGCTTTGTGTGTTTACCGTTTCAAATGGCAAGCAACCACACCAATAATCAATTAAGTGTGCTTAAACATGACTCCCAGAAACTGCAAACCTGAGAGCTTCATATTGTTAGGTTGCTCTCACTGTTCTATATGTTGCTATGCCATGGAACTCTCTTCAGTAGATTGGACGCCAAGAAAAAATTTGGATACGAAGAGTATATTTTTTAGAGCTAGTTGTACTAATGGAGAAAATAGGAGGATGAAGGAACATTAAATACTTTCACTGCCTTGAGTTATCGGTATTTGGAAAAATAATAAAGGCAGGATAAAAGTAAAGGTCTCTCCTGTCCAGTTGTGTCCGATTCATCTCTGTTTCTTAGCCAAAGGAGCCAACATTGTCCAAAGACATTTCCATGGTCATGTGGCCAGCATGACTATAAGCCGAGGCACACAGAATGCTGGTACCTTCCCACCGAAGTGGTTCCTATTTATCTACTCACATTTGTATGCTTTCGAACTGTTACGAGGGCAGGAGAAAGGCAAGATATAAATAAAATACAATTTATGAATTACAGGCAAAATTTAGCATTATTTGTATAAAATTAAAAATCAAAGTAGGAAAAATTAGGTTCTGGGCTAGTCAAGAAAATTCTTAAATTTTTTGGTTTGTCTGGATTTCTGTTTTATTTGCAGCAGTACAAAATAGGCTCCTTTGTTGACTCAGTACATCCAATTCTGCTCTCAATAAATTTGAGTAGAGAAAGTAGAACTAGAACCTTCCTTATTGTTGTTGCATAGAACTTCCTTACAGATGTGCTATCTGATCCAGGAAGGATCTGTACTAATAATCTTTTGCCTTTTAAACTGCTAAATATAGATGATGCGCCTGAAGCTTTTCAGGGCTTAAATTGTTTCAATACTATTATAATTAAATGGAACATCCAGATGTCTGCAGTTTTGACTGCTAATGTAAAACAGCAACCATAGACAATCTCTTCAACAAAATATATTGGTCAGAAAGATGTGCATTTTATGATTGAGTTGATAGTAGCTTTTTTAAAGGAAATTGCTGGCATATCGAGTCACTGTAAAACATGTATTTTATTCTGGATGAGACCTGTTAGCCTTCAAATTCATTGGAAGTCAACCGTCATTGTTCCCAGTTGGCATGAACTTTGGTTACGCTTTCAAGGACTCATAGGAATTGCAGTCCAATGAGTAGAATGGGTATAGGAAGTTAGATCCTGCTACATTATGTTAAAAATAAATATCAATATTATTGAATTAAATGAACAGGTAATAAATATAAAACTATAGCTCACATTCAAGTTTCCTAGCAGCTAAATCATCTAACCATTAGTGATGTACCCAAGAGAGCTTTTAATTTGCCATCTGAAGACCAAGAGCATTGCAATCAAATCTTCCTTAGGGAAGCATTCCTTAAGGTTTGGCCCCACTTAAACTTTAGGGCATATGTGGTTATCTTAATACAGGTAATAATAAATGCAGCTTGAAAGAATTGTTTGTGATTGATTTATGCATATTGTAAATTATTCTCATACCCAGTATTCCTGAAAGATAATCTATATTTGTTGCATATAATCATATGTTACAGTGTTTACAAATTAAGCAGATTTAATTGCCATTCCTTTTATATAGTTTTCACAGGTCTGTTGGCAGTACAGTAAAATTTACAATATGGTTATACTTTTTATCTTCACCAGGCTTTATTCTCCAAGCTTCTGAGTTCAGATCTGATACTTTTAAAGATGACTACAACCTGCAGGCTGAAAATTTGATTTTAAATTTAAAGGATATATTTCTTGGTTTACTAGTCTTTCTACTCAATCTATTCTGTGGCTCTTAGTGCTTTCGTAGCATAGTGAGCCTGGGCAGTACAGGCACCAATATCTTACAGAAAGTAAGTGCATCTCTTCTTGCACACAAAAATAACTTTCTCCTTCTGTCTTTCCTCACAATGTTATTTTGTGCTATACTGCAAATACGAAACCGGGCCACATATTTTTAACTTGTTTCCTGAATAGGTTCATATGTACAAGAAAGAAGATTGCAGGACAGAGCAAACACTATCTTCTGTTTTTCATCAATCCAGCCTTTTATTTGATACGAGCTAGCTATGATATTATTTACTTGTGATACAATGGAGATCCAGGTTCAAATTCTTGGTAAGGAAAATATTTGAATTTCTTGGGAAAACCCAGTGTTTCATTCTATATCATCCTCCAGGATGATTCTGTGGAAAAAAAAATAGTGCTTATTCTCCCTTTAAGGCTCCTTCTTCCAGTCTATTACTGGTTACGCTAGGTGCCAATTGATAGGTAGAGATACTCATATTTTTCTTTTTGCTGCCAGATCTTTTGTAGTATAACTGAGAAAATCCTCTTCTCAATTCTCCCTCCTGCATCATTATTAGCTGACTAAGCTGGGTGCTGCTACTAGAAGTTCCACATTTCTCTTCTCTTTATGTATTTCCTGGTAAATAACATTTTGGAATCAAACATTTATGAATACAATTTAGTCTTTTCACCAATAGTTGAAAAGCTGGTTGAAAATTCTTGCCAGAAGCCCAGAATTAGTCACCTATGGTCTTTTATGTGGGATAAAGAATATTTCCTTAAAATATGAGGAAACCAGAGCCAGTATTATTAGTGTCAGAATAGGACTTCAGTGCTATGGAGTTTACCTCCATGTTAGGACAGTTTACAATGTAACAAATAATAATAATAATAATAGTAATAGAATTGGAAGGGACTTTGGAGGTCTTCTAGTCCAACCCCCTGCTCAGGCAGGAAACCCTATACTGTTTCAGACAAATGGCTATCCAGTCTCTTCTTAAAAACTTCCAGTGTTGGAGCATTCACTGCTTCTGGAGGCAGGTTGTTCCACTGATTAATTGTTCTGTCAGGAAATTTCTCTTTAGTTCTAGGTTGCGTCTCTCTTGATTAGTTTTCATACATTGCTTCTTGTTCTGCCTTCTGGTGCTTTGAAGAATAGCTTGACTTCCTCTTCTTCTAGCACTGTGTTGCCTTTTTTGGCAGCTGCAGCACATATTTAAGTGATTGTCCACTAGGACTCCGAGATCCCTGTCACAGTTACTACTATTGAGCAAGGTACCACCTACTATACCTGTGCATTTGGTTTTTCTTGCCTAAATGTAGAACCTTACTTTTTTCACTATTGAATTTCATTTTGTTAGATAGTGCCCAATGTTCAAGTCTGTCAAGATCTTTCTGTATCTTAAGCCTATCTTCTGGAGTGTTGGCTATTCCTGCCAGCTTGGCTATTCCTGCCATCTGCAAATCTGATGAGTTCCCCATCTATCCCCTCATCCAAATCATTGATGAAGATGTTGAAGATCACTGGGCCCAGAAGAGAGCCCTGGGGACCCCACTACACACATCCCTCCATGTAGATGTAGTTCCATTGAGGACCATATGCTGAGTACGGCCGGTCTGCCAGCTATGAATCCATCTGGTGGTGATGCTGTCTAACCCACATTTTTCTATCTTATCAAGTAGTAGGTTGTGGTCTACTTTATCAAATGCCTTACTGAAGTCCAAGTAAATTACATCCACAGCATTCTTATGGTCCACTAATTTTGGCACCTGGTCAAAGAATGCAATAAGATTTGTGTGGCATCTGTTTTTGACAAATCCATGTTGGCTCATAATACTCATCTCACATGATGATTGCACAAATAAAATGGTGGACAATACTGGATATGCCAGTTTGTGGAGAAAGTGTCAGATACGAAAAGAGCACTCACAGCTGGTGAATTTGTTTAATTTATCAAATTCAGGTAACCTATTATCTTGTTATGACAGATGCTGATCAAAGCATGAAACATCAACTTTATAGTGGGGTCATTGTGGGTATTTAGAGATGAAGATGCTGCCATTAGCTGCTGTCGAGACAACATTCAGGTATCTTATTAGGGCTTGTTTGGCTTTAAAATGAATGTATATATTGACAAAATGCAAAATCAGAACACTAAGAATAAAGAGAAAGCAACCTTTGGGTATTCCAATGCTAATTCAAACATGTAATAATAAAGATTCTAAACAAATAGCTCCTGAGAGTTCATTAAAGAACTTCCAAAATTTTGTCCCAAAGAAATCACAACTCCACAACAAATATTGAGACCATTAACATGACTCCTTTAAGTGAACTCAAAAGTGCGATTTCACATGCTGAAGGTAATACATCTTCAAAAAATTAGGACAAGTTTAGGGTTTTGACATTAGAGGTAAAAAACATTTGGGCTGAGAAAAAAACTAGTAATGAATCCAAATACATTTGAGAGTAAATTTTGGTAACCAATGTTTATCAAAGCTAGCTAAAGCCATCTCTTTCTTCCTTTTCTTCAAGTAATGAACACCTAGTGTATGGTTCTTCCACTATTGCTGCCATGTATCTTTACAATAATTATGTGAGTTATATCTAGCTTATATATCTTTATGAAAACCAGATTTAGGTTTCCCTAAATCACTGCATTTGTTCTTTGTGCAGTTGAAATTCCTGACACTACTGAAAAACATTACTATAATCAGTACTTTAGGTCAGCGGCCCCCAACCTTTTGAGCATCAGGGACTGGTTCCAAGGAGAGAGTTTTTCCATGGACGGGAGAGAGTGGTTTTGCATGCTGCCTGCATCCCGCAGATGGGGCTACACTTGTTTACGCAGCCAGGGTTAGGGGACCCCTGCTTTAGATGGCCAAATTAAATAGTTAACATGCTAAGCAATTACAGGTGCCACTAATTATGAAGGAATCCATCCCCCTTTCTCATCCAAACGAAAAAAGTCTGTTAAGTGCATAAATACAGGTATGTATGATGAGTTGCCCATTTTGGTCACACCCTTCTTTCTAATCTACAGAGATGAGTGAGAGCTAGAAGTCAATGTGTTTTAGCTTAAGATTTGTTAGAAATACGTGGTAAAGCAAACAATATGGTCTCGGGCAGGGGGGGGGGAATACGGTCCATCTCATTTTGTGTGCCCATAGGCCTGTGTGTGTGTGTGTGTGTGTGTGTGTACACATTTCCCTTTTTGCTCTTGAAGTTGGTTTCTTAGAACACCAGCAAGCAGTTAGCCTGGATTGACCCTCCTGGGGAGCCGTAGGCGAGTGCAGAGAATCCACATTCCAGGCTGGCAAGATGGATGCTGGAGGTGAGGAGGAGTAACAGGTTGCCTGGTCATGTGAGGGTAGGCCTGATGTTTGTGAGGAGGCCAAAGGAAGTATATTGTAGCATTATCTAGTAATGGGTTAATTGTGATCATAAATGTCCTGGGAGGGAGGTTTGATTGGAAATTTCCACATTACCATGAGGTGGATCTAATCTGGGCCCAGCAAGGAGCTTAGGAGGTGAAGAATGGTTTTTGGGAACTGACTGCCTTCTGGTTTCTACAGACTTGGTTTTTTAAAAGGTAGGCCTCTTGATTTATACAATGCCGCACAGTTTATCTTACTATATCTTATCTTATTCTTTCTTATCTTGTTGGTGTCTATGGACCTGCTTCTGTGCTAAGTTGGAAATTATATTAATTCAGCTTTATGTTCTTTAATGGAGATGGGATGTTACTGTTTTGCAATAACCTGTTTAAGGAGCTAAAACGTTACAGCAGTGGACTGTTGTCAGGATATTCTTTCTGAAAGCGGAGCCTAGCAAACAGAGGAATTCAAAATCTTAATCCCACTTTTTTAGAATATCAATAAAGATGATTGGGAGGCAAGTGCTAATAGTTCTGGAGACTTCATTAGGCCAGAGGTGATTTTGTGGATCTCCTTTGTTTTTAGTAACCCTGAGATTCACTAGCTAAAGGTAGTGTAAAAAAACTTAACATTAAAGAATTTTGAGTCTGGAGGACAGCCTGGATTGCTGAACTATCCTTGAAAAACCAATTAGGTTACACTACTGTCATCTATACTTTTTCATTTCAAAAGTTTGGAGGGTAAGCTATTTTGTTGAAGTAATTAAAACAGCTGAAATTATAAACTTTCAGAGCTGCTGCAAGCTATCAGATATCTATCAATAGAAGTGATCTATTTTCTCTGCATCTACCATTCTTTGGATTAAATAATTTTAATAGTGATCTTTCTGAAGGATATTGTTAAAATGTAAATATTTTTATTTGAGATGTCCCTAAGTAAGTAATTATGTTTGTGTGTGTGTGTGTGTGTGTGTGTGTGTGTGTGTGTGTATACACACCCACCCACCCATACACTCATATGTATTTGAATTTTAATAATATTTAGAGGGAATCTCTTTTCTACAAATCAGAAATAAACAATGTTTGGATTTGAACATGAATTGCAGGAACAGTTCCATTGTGATTGCAAAAATATTGCAGTAAAGGAATAGACTGAAATTTTAGTTTATTCAGAAATGTGATATTAAATCAAATTTCTCTGGAAAAAGGAGTAGTTTGGAATTAGAGTATTAGCAAACTTAAACAAATTACATAATTAAAGAACCAATGGCATTAAGATAATAACAATTCAAAGAGGAAAAAAGGTGCTACTTTCATAAAACAAATGTTTTATCTTTCAGTGAGTTTTTGGGAAGTGCTTCCTTTATTGTGGATCATCTCTGTTCAATATAATTTCATGTGAGTTCAAAACAAATAGCTCTCCCCCACTCCCCCTCAGCTACCCAGCACACTTAGAAAGCAGATGGAATAAATGAATATATATATATGACTTCCAGAAAAATTGAAGCTACCTTATATAACGCTTGACTTTTTTTCTCTATACTAATGCAATATAGTGTAGATTATTTTTAGTGTATAAAGGGATATATATTATGCAAAAAATATTACACAGGAAAGTTTTCCGGCATCAAGGTCCACAGAAAATACCTTGTTTAATTAAATGTCATAAACTAATTTAGGAATATTTATTATATAAAGTACAACTGATGTAGATTTTTAAACTGTTTAGTACAATTATGTTATCTTGTAATTATCAGTGTAACGCTAGAATAAATACAAATATATGAGAAGGAATTGCAGAATGTTAAACAGTTGAAGAATTTGTATACTTCAGTATTCATATAGAACAGGGCCCCCCATCTCCCGGACCACGGACTGGCCTGTTGGGAACCGGATTGGATAGCTGGAGGTGAGCGGTGGGCAAAAACCAAAAGCATCCTCTGGGTCCACTTCAAATACATGGAAAGAGTGAAACAAAGTACTATCACTACATTATCTGATGTGTACATAATATAATATTACATACTATAATCTTTATTAAAGGCTTGTAATTAGTAAATATAATTAAAGATATTGATTCAGAACACTATTAAATACAAGCTGTTTTCCTCTTAAGTCTTGATCATCAAGTCAGATGAAAAGATTAAAACATTTGGTGTAGTGAAAAGTTTGTAGGAAGATATGTTGCTCTTACTATAGTTTCCAATTGTACTATACTTTAGTCCTGTATAGTCCAGCCACTAGAGGGGGATATTATACATTATTTCCAAACATGCTATTCTATTAAAGATTGCTTTTCCAGTCCCAGATTCTCTTCACTCAATCCTCTTTTAATGAGACAAGCTTTGGAGCATATATTTATTTTTGTTGTTGCACTTTGTTTAATCTTAACACAGTTATTGGAGACACAGAGAAAATTAGTGATGATTCCCTCTGCCAGTATATAAATAATGTATATTTTTCAGCATCAGTCATTAGCACAGTAGAAGCATTGAAAGAATAAAGATATTTCTACTAAATATTGAGTGACTTCAGACATTTACAGTTAGTGGAAATTGTTCATACCAAAGATGTCAATTATGCCGATAAATTAGAAAATATTCATGCTGAGAAAAGTAAAGAGATTGATGTGACTGCAAGGGCAAAAATATAGCTTTGCAAGTATATTCTTAGAAAAAGGGTGAAGTGTAAACAAGGAACAGAAAGTTCAGGAAGTAAGCTTTGGGTTAGCACTGCAGCCTGGCACACTGAATTTTACTTTTAGGAACAAATAATGGTTTTGTTTAATATGTAAACTTGACAAAACTATGTGGACATTGAATGTGCGGTAAGGCTACAAATTGGATTAGTCCAACTTGGAACTGAATCTTCCCTCATCAGTCAACAAAAATAATAGTTTCCTGCTCCTTCCTATAAGGGGAAAAGGAGAAAAGATACAACATATAGAAACATACCACAAAAGCAAAGCATACATTTTCCGATTTTTTATGTTGCAAATTATTGTAATATATTAAGTATAAATGTATTTTCATTATTGCGAGCTGTTCTGCCTTTTGCTGTAAATAGTTTGTTTAGATTCTGACAAGTTCTACACACTTTGGAAACCTATTCCAGGAAAGGATACAACTTGCAACAGCTGTTTATTGATGTATTTATAAACCTAAATTAACTATGCAAAATGTATTATTTAGGTTTGCAAGTATGCATCAGTGAGGGTTAGATGCAATATGTTCTTACTTATAATAATGATTCCAAATATTCATAGAAAAGCAGATAAACTACAGTGTGCTATTTCTTGTAGAACAACACATTCTTAATGGAATGCATATCAGTAAACCAAATGCCATATACTGTATTTGGTTTGTGGTGTTCTGACTAGTATTAAATATGATTCTCGTTATCAAATCTTTGAAGCTAGTTTACCCTTAACACTGGTATGCTAGTGACATTAAAAAAAATCAGATTTAAACAATTGAATAGAAGGCAAAGCACCCCGACTTCCAAATTTTCAGGTTTCTTTTATGTTGAATCACTGCAGTACTTGGCATAGGAAATCTGTGCTTTGGATAAGTATTTTGAAAAAATTTCAGGGTAAGTATTCATTCGTAACTTTGATACCTGTTTTAGGTATCTTTAAAAAAAACCCCAGAAGCCTTAGTTTAGAATTGGAGCACACCAAATCTCTGAATTCTAAAACAGTACTATATTACTTCTTAATTTATTTGCTAAAGTCACATTGTAAGCACATATATGGTAATGCAATAAGCAAAGTTTGCCCAAAACCTATAACAATCCTCTACATAATATTGACATCTCTTCTCCTGTGATGGTGACAATGGTATGGAATATTGATTAAAACCATTTCTACACTTGACTGCGGTGCTTATATATAAGTTAACATTTTTAAAACTAAATTGAGAAAATTTATATTTCTTCTACTATTAAAGCTTCCAGTAACACTTTACCTGTTTCTGAAAATATGTTTTATATGCTGCACAGAAACCTTTATTTGGAATGCTATAGTATATTAAGATGAAATCTATAGCTCTGTACTCCAGTCTTGTTCAATTGTTGGACATCAGTGGGTAACAAATTCCAAAGGTGGTTTCTTAAATTTTCTTTAAAGATATTTTCATAAACTTAGTTTTGTCAGGCATGAAATATAAAAGCAAATGGCTGATTTTGCCACTTCTGCAGTTAATGGTGCATGTTTATACTCATGACTATTGATTTATAGAGGACGGCTGGTCTTCCAAATGTATCCTGTTTGCGTATTTCATCACATTCCACTGATGAAGCCAACAGCAAAGTTTCAATGGGATAGCTCTTTGTAGTTGTCTGTATCAATTTATGTCATATTAATTATTATTATGCTTAAGTAAATGAAAAGAAAATATTGGCTAGGTCTTCTTTCAGCAAGGCTTTGTTAATACATTTCTTTCCCTGCTGTTTTTAATGTAATTTAATGCTAGTGTTTATTTGATTTGTATTCAGTGTTTATGATATTCTGTTTGTTCTAATGATGGGGATTTATAATTTCTGAACCACCTTATTAATTTATATTCTGATAATGTTTTTCAATGTTACATTTGTAACTTCTGCATAGAAGCTGCCAACCTCTAACCATATTAATTCTTAGAATATTCCAGGCTGATTACATTTGCCATTTTCTGCTAGATCATTGTTTTGTTTTAAAGAAAAAAAAAACAAATTTGAAGGAATTCTAATACCCAGTTTACATAATTATGTAAAACATTATTTTATTGATTATTGATTGAATTAGAAGATTTACACCAATGAAAAAATTGTTATAAGTGATTTTAAAATGCAGTAATTTTGCATTGTGATGCCATGCTACTAGATAAATTAATCCCATGGTCATGGTATATGAAGAGCTTTTACAGCACATACATTTTAGAGTCATAAATTTCCACAGCTTCCTACCCTGCATGATTGTACAGGTTGAGAAATTATGGGAGTTTAAACTTGCACATCTAGCAAGCAATAGAGGTAAAGGTAAGGTAAAATGGTTCTGTAGGCTTAATACCCTGTACTTTAGTTGATGTAGAACTGACTGTTTCTGACAACCTTTTACCAACCAACTGAGCTAATTCCTATGAAATCTGGAAATTTCTGTTTACTAGCAGTATTGACTATTTAGTTCTTAAAATCTGCATTGAGATTCATGAAGGTAAGTTTAATGCATATTTTACTCTCCTGCCAAGATTCCAATTGGAATTTCTGTAGCATCTGTAGAAAAAGGGGCTGTTGTACAGTTGAGAATGAATTTCATATACATTAAGGCATAGTTTTAATTAATTTGTACAATCAGTTTTTTTAAACAAACTTTGTATTTTTACATTTTATGATATCCATATTTATCTCATCAGAATATATGAAAGTAACACTATGTTCTTAAGTAGTAATTAGTGATATTCTTCAACAATTTTACTAAATTTAGAAAATATTTGGCTTAATTCTCGTCTTCATAGGAATTTTGAGGGAGAGCCTAAGATTAGAGTTTACATGTACCAATATTTGGTAATGGTGTAGGAAAGGGATATTTTTTATTTCCTCCCAAACTGATTATATATCTAGTTGTTCCAGTTTAAGTAGCCTTTCTCTAGGCAGATTCTTGCTAATCTTCTTGTATGTCCATAGCTGGAGTGATAAAATAAAATAACCCTGTAGAAGCACGGGAAATCAGAGACTTGCTGAGAAAGCAAAGCTTTTTAAGGATTATTATTCTGTTTGTCCTACTTGTGTCCCACTTCTTGACTTATACAACCTTTGCTTTCTGCTTTTCTAGCTCAATATATTCATTCCAGCATGATCATTAGAAAAATACTTTAAGCTTTTGTGCTGAGTCCACCAAAGTTTTACTTCCAAGAATACACAATTTTTTAAAAAATAATAATAAAACTTTACCTGTACAATTTTAACCCTTTTTTGGGAAGTGAGAATCCATTTGTTTTAATGCAACCAATTAAGATTGCTAACTCTTTCAGCCAAGAAACTTGTATCTTCTGTTGTTTTTCCACACTTGAATTCTCTTCCTGCATGTACGTCAAATTCTAAGAGAGGAATTGGTTGTTCCCTTATTTTACATACTTGACTACATGCATGTTAAATTTGCTTTGCAGTTTTTCTGTAATAATGTTATCGGTATATTTTATTAACATACAATCTAACTGATTTTAGTCATATTTTGAAATTTGTATATTTCTGTCCATGTTGAAACAAACCACAAAGGTTTCCAGAAACTGCTTGCTAACCCATATGACTTGTATTTTCTAGATATGTCATGTTCTTTCATCACCTTACTTGGTTACTCTAATCACTAGTCCATAAACAGAATTTTGCAACAGTCTGTCTATCTCCTGTCAGAATTACTTAGTCTGGTCTGTAGTTTAGCAGCCTATGGCTGTGTAGATATTGCTGGGGAGACTTGTGTTCTGCAGTTTGCCTATTCCCTGTAGTACAATGATTGGGGTGTAGTGTATAAAATTTCCTCTGGCAGTTGCAAACAAAGTCTGTTTGTAAAGATCTGAAATTGGGTGTCTGTTGCTTTAAACTCTTTGAACAACGTTGGCATCATGCCCAGCCCTTGCTTCAAGGCTGTTCCTTTGGGGGGTTTTTTTTTTCTGAAACAGTGCTGCAAAACTACTCTGCCATTCTGCATGCTACCCTTGTCAAGAAGTGCAGCCTTGCTATGCAGTTTTTAATCACAAGCTAATTCTGTGCTGGAGATGAGGGGGATATCCAATATTTGGAAGAACTGATCTTGCAGCCTGAATCTGGATCAACTGTGTGTTAACTCTCTGTAATCTGGAGGTGGTAATATGGATTCTAAACCCAGCAGCCCTCAGAATACATGGGAAGGTGACTCTGAATTCAGTTTCCAGTTTTGGACCCAACTTTTTCTGTGGATATATTTGTTTGGTCGGCTGGTCAGTTATATCTTACGTAACTTCAGAGGGCTAAAGTAATGACTTCTTCCTGGCCCTTTAATCAGTTTGGTCTTCAGATTTCTACTGTCATATTTAATTATCATCTTTAATCTGAATCTTATTGGTAAGCAGTTTTTTTAGAAAGGGACACCTGCCTTGTACCTTATCGTTTTCTCTCCCTTCCTCTCCCACCCATTATTCTCTTTTATGGATGACTTTGTTTAAGCATGGTTTTTAAAGCTTGGGGATATGATCAAAGCGGCAGATTGATTTCAAAAGCAGGATAGCAGCTTATATTTGATTAGTTGTTGCACATTCTGGATTAGCGATACATACATACATTAGAGATAACATACTTCTGTTTACTTCCTTGTAAGTTCTTGGGAATTGCTTAGATATTCCAAAAGTTGTGGTTAGCACAACTGCAGTTAAGCAGTTTATATTTAAATTTAGCACTTAGAAAAGGAAATTTCCATCTCTAGAATGTAGAGTGCCCAAAGAAATATGACCTTGAGCAGTCTCTTAACTTGTATCTTATGGGCTGCACCAGGCTTTGTCCCATCTATTGCACCAGGTCTTTGTTCGGGACTGCTATTATTATTTAAATACCTCCGTCTGTGAAACTAACTCCTGTGAAAGAATTAACTTAATTTTTTAAAAATAGGACTTCCCTACCTGATGAGATCCTTATTTGCCCTGCCTTCAACTCAGAGCAAATGAGATACAAAGAATCTCTGAGCTATTTTAAGCCTTATTGCGTGGCCTTTGCTACCCTCGATCTGGCAGACCTCCCTTTTTCTGTATTAATCAAATCTGTCTGCCGCTCTCCCTCTAACCAGCTGTACAACTGATCAGGCTTCCAATATGGAATGGACTATCATGGAGCCCTTGTGGGCATAGTGTGTGTGTGTGGGGGGGGGCGGGTTGGGAAAATCTGGCATGTTTATGGATGATTGCCCTAGAGAGCTATGTAGCTGTTGCTGAACTGAGATGAGTGCTTTTGTCCAGGGAGGTGGGTTTGTTGGAAAGTCTGCCCTGGTTAGAAGTTGAGAGCAATCTGTTCAAGCCAAATGTCTGTATCAGTCAGCAGCTGAGAGGGAATGTAAAGAGCTTTGCTGGAAAGTGTGTCTGCTCTCCAGTTGCTTCCTTTAGCTTCCACTTCACATTTTGGGACAGGAAAAACACCCTGCTTGCCTCTACCAGTGGGTAAATAGCAATGATCAAAGAGAGCGCTCTCCTAAATCCTGACTGAGCTGCCTGATTATGTTTGCTCTGAGAGCAGACCAGGAATGACAAAAGAATTACTGATAAAATTAAGAGAAACATGAGCTATGGAGCTGAAATAAATAGTCAAGACTCCAACAAGAACGAGTGTAAAATGTCAGCGCTACAGAAACTGGAGAATCTTGCAGGGCGGATCTTTTACTGGGGGCCATGGAGTGATGCAGGAGCACCAAACTCTGGAGAGGCTGTCTTTGAATCAGAGCACACTGCTGCCTGGAAAAAGCACAGTGAGTTGACAAACTGAGCATGATTTCCAAGGGAGTGGGAATTAATGCAGAGTTTCCAACAGCTCTGCTCCTCAAATGAAGCTTTAGAGACGTTGCTACTCTTTAATAATGACATGTGGAGTACTAGTATTAATTACTGCCTGAGTGTGGAGCAGAACATTAAAACAGGCCTCTGCTCTCTCCCAGTCTAGCCCATAAATATGGATACCACTACTCTGGGGGCCAGTCTGGCTTAAAATATGAACCACCTCATTCTCTATATCAAATTACCCAGTTTTTAAAGGTAGGTGGGCTACTTAATGACACCAGAGCTTACTCTTATGCGGCATGTTATTCTAAAACCCACAGGATTTGTTTGCTCAAATTTGGCCATCCTGTTAGTAGAACCTAGCTGTTATTGATTCAATATTCTAAGCGTAATCTGCATGGAATATGAAAATATGATTCAGACAAATATATAAATAACTTGCCAGGTGGCAAATGGAGGACAGGCCTCAAATATGTGTTTCCAAGTAGAAGTGATAAGCCACTTGTGCATTGCTATGACAAGAAAACAAAGATGGAACACTGTTTCATATACCGTTTTCTAACCTAAATTTTCTCTGTCATAGTAAAAATGCCTTGGAGAATGGGCAGATGGGTGAGGAAGTACTATATTTGCTTTTCATATTTCTAATTCCAGTTGCTCCCAGTCAACAATAGCAATTCTGTAATGGCCTCTGTCTTGTGTTAATATGTTTCTGAGAATAATGCACGCTTCTGGTTATTTTCCATTCATTGGCAGACAAACCATTTTTAAGTAGCAAAAAGTAGCAAATTCTTTTTACCCTTCAATATCTCAAGCATTAATTCCTACCTTGATAACTAATCTTTGGTCTCTTCTTACCTGCCTTGTAAGCACTTTATTGTGTTTCAATCTGAGTACCTACTCCGATTTTTTGATATAGTAATTTCAGTTCACAGCAGATGGAGCACCATGCAGATATAGTCTTGATGGTGTTTTTATTATTTTCTTTGTCATCTGGGACTGAAGTTACAATTTTTATTCTTAATTTTGTTTGAAATTGTACTTCATTTATCTCATTGGCTCAGTCTTGATTCCTAGAGTAGCCTATCTCAAATGATGGGATAGTAGTAGGTACTAGGCCTTCCATTGCCTATGCTTTATTCATTGACTCCTTTAAATAGGAAGGAGTGAATGCAAACTTTGATGCTCAAACATGTTTAAACAAAATTGTCACAATAAGATTTTTTTTATTGCCAGATTTCTTGATCCTTTAATCTTTTGGCAATGGTACCTACTCCTTGCTGCATTTGAGCCTGTTGTACATGAAAAACAGGTTCAGAAAGGGAGGAGGTCATGTTAGGCAAAAGATCCAGGAATAAGATTTTACTGACTCTAGGGATATGAATAAAAAAATGTGACTTCTAAGTGTGCCTTCTGAGATAATTTTTACCTCCATTGCTCACTTATATGGCTAAGGTTTGACAAATTGTTATGTAATTTCATTGATGTTTAACAATTAGGCAGTTTAGAAGTGTGATACTTTTTTTTCTTCTTGGTTCTTAAATTTATTGTAAGTTCCCTCAACTGAGTCTATTTTCTTGAGAAAAATGTGATATTATGTCTGCTTGGTTCTGATAAGCCTTGTGAAAATATTATGTTGGTATATATATGTATACATATACATATACATATACATATATATACATACATACACACACACACACACACACACACACACACACACACACACACACACACACACACACACACACACACACACACATATATATATATATATATATATATATATATATATATATATATATATATATCATATCATATATCCAATTCTAGAATTTTTTTCTTTATTTGTTGGCCCATCTTGCATTCTATAAATCTAGCTTCAAATGTATTTATTTATTATTTGATTAATTTGTATGGCTGTCCATCTCTAATTCACTTCTGGATGGGTAACAACAGTTAAAACATCATAAAGCATATATCAATTAAAACAATATATCCATAATTGACAATCTAGCCCTAGCTGGAAAACAAAACAGCCAGCAACTCAATGTAACTATTGCAGGATGTGCCATACATTTGACATAATCATGTCTTTAAGATCTTACAAAAATCCAGCAGGGTTGGAGCCAATCCAATCTTCTGGTAGGTTGATGCTCCAAAGCTGGGTATCATGACAGAAAAAAATGTCTTCCTGGGCCCCACTGGATGAAATTGCCTAATATAGTGGCCCCCAACCTTTTGGGCACTAGGGACCAGTTCCGCAGAAAGAGGTTTTTCCGCAGACTGGAGGGAGTGTGGTTTTGTGTGCTGCCTACATCCCGTGGAATGGGGCTTCACTTGTTTGCACAACCTGGTTTCTGGCATGCCACGGCCCAGTGCTGGTCCATAGACGGGGAATTGGGGACTCCTGGTCTAATAGATGAGAAGCAGAGCATGCCTTTCCTGCCAGATGTAATGGGGGGGGTAGATATAATTGAGGAAGAAAATCCCTCAAATAACATTGTCTTGTGACCTAAGACAGTTAGAGGCTAGACACCAATACACAGTTTGTCATCCACCTAATAGTCAGTTACTATGGAAAAGAGAATAAGATTGTACATCTAGCCCTGTACAGGTAGCCCTTGCTGACAGCACTTGGAACTAAGAACTATGTTGCTAAGCGACAAAGTCATGAGGCATGATATGACATAATGGTGCTGACTTATAGTGACAGTTCTGGCCATTCGGTTGCCATTGTTAGGTGAATACCACATGGTCAAAGCATCCTGTGGGCACACGATTGCCATTTGCAACCTCCCGCCAGCTTCCCCATTGACTTTGCCTACCGGAAGCTGGCACTGAATGTTATAAATAGCAATCATGTGACCACAGGAAAAAGTGCCGGCCACAACTATAAGTATTGTAAGTATTCCCTTGTTTGGCACTGTCACTGAGCGAGTGGATGTTAAATGAGAACTACTGTATATTCCACAATCTTTTAAGAAGATTGTAGGATAGATTTAAGCATCTCTTCTATAACGTCAGGAGGACATATATTTAAAGAGTAATTGAATTTCTAATGCCAAGTATAAATGACTTCCTCTGTTGGTCATTGCAATCTAGCATTAGCTGGGCCATTTGTTTCTCCACGTCATCATAAGTCTCACCAGAGCCTCTTTATGTTGGTTATACAATGCAGATGTCCAGGTTGATATTATTAAGGGTTTTTAAGATAGTCTTTTGTCTTTTCCCTCAAAACAGAAGTTGCACATATATATTTAAAATTATGAAAAAGTTGCGCAAAGCAACTAATACTAATAACGTTTTATGAAAAGTTATCCATGGTGAAGTATGACCTGTCTCCTTCTCAACTTAATATAATTTATGTTCCAATGTTTAAGCTAGTGTTGTTTTCCAATCTTGGCAACTTCTGTTGTTTGGAGGGAATTCTGAGAGTTGAAGTTCATGATTGCCAGCATTAGGAGACATGGGTATATTCAGATCTTTTCTAACTCCTCGCTTTCCTAGAACCTTTTCCCATTGAGCCATAGGTTTGATTAGTCCCTCTGTGACTGATTGAATGACATCTATCTTTGCCTTTGCAAAGGCTTATTGTACGTCATTGTTTTGGTGCAGTATGGATTTTCAATACTCTCAAAATATATTTTTTATTACGAACGAAGGCAAATAGGCATATCCCAGGATAATGTTGCATGATCCAATCTGGTTCGGTCACCAGGACCAGAGGTTTAGTCTTCTGAGCTTTGGAACTCATGCTGGAGCCCACCCTCAGGGAACTTCTCTCTAATAGAGTATGTGCTTGGTGCCTGGTTGTGTGTGGCTTTTTAGTTGTTGGTTGGGATGTTGATGGGTGGCTATTAAGTCATTGGCTATTTCCTTCTGCTTCCAAGCCCTTGCCTCCTAAGTATTTGATAAGCTGGTAGTAAATCAGCACTCCTGTTGACTGGTGAGGGGCTGTTTCCCAGGCTTCAGTCACTTCCCTGGCTGTTTTTGTACCTGCTTGTCCAACAATCTTAGTAGCTGCAAAATTGAATGTATGTCCTTGTTCATTGCAATGTAAGTCTACCAATGAATTCGCGTGTCCTCATCTGACCACTTGCTTGTGTTTTTGCAGTCTGGTGGTTAGCTTCCTCCCTGTCTATCCTACATAGTCACAGGGCAATCCATGCAAGGAATCCAGCAAATTATATTGGAAGTATCTCCCACCTTCAAGCAATCTTTACAACTTATAATTTTTCCTCATATGGTAGCCTCTGGGCAGTATGTGATGCCCACTTGCAGATCTCAGAAGCTGTGTTCTATACTGCTTCCGAAATGTTTTTGATGTACTTTCATACTTATTATTCCCATTTTGTATTCTGCGTATGAACTTAAACTAACTAGCAATGAAATGAAAATGACAAGTATATAAAATTGCAATATAAAAAGATATGAAAATAAGTAAAAAAAATCAGAGGATAAAACAGATAAAATAGGTTGAGCAATAAAGAGGCAAATTTTGATAAAGTCTAGTCTAAATAAAAATGTATTTGCTTGGAAATGGGAGAACAAAGAGAGAGCTAGAAAAATATCTGACTGGGAAAACATGCAGCCATTGTAAAGATTCCCCTCCCCCACCTTCTCTTCAGCCATTTTATAATTTTGCAGGTCTCTTCAGAAGCTAGGGGGGGGGGATCCCATGTAATTTGCAAGGTAATACACTAATACAGAGACAAATTCTTTGTGTGTCTAATCACACTTGATCAATAAACTATTCTATTCTATTGGAGATTTGTTAAGTGACGAAAAATGTGAGCAGGTACTTTCTGTATTATTTAAACCTGCATGCATGGAAGTTAAAGTATGATTCCTTGTTTTAAGGGATTAAGAGGTAACTTTCAAACAAGCAAAATCATAGATATTACTCAGACTTTTTAAATCATTTGCCAATTCTAGAATTAAATCATCTTAAAAGACTTTAAATTCATTTTACATCTATAATACCATCTGTTGCTTAATAAAATCAACATGACCACTTTAGTATAAGTTCATGAAATATTTTGTACACAGCTAGACAACCTCCATATCATTTTGTGTATTTGAAATTTCCCCAACCTGGATGCTCATCAGATACGTCATATTCAGTCTGGTATAGTCCACCAGCCTGAATAGTTGTCCTGACTAGAATGTATAGGAATTGTAATCAACTTAAAGGACATCTGGTTGAAGAACTGATTTTATTAGATTGTTGCTGCCTTATTTAGAAGAAAGAATCCCACTGGCTTCCTCACTTTATTTCAAGCTGCTGTCTTGTTGAAGATCAATAATGTAGTTTCCCTCAGTCATCCAGCCAGTCAATTTTGTCCTGCATACTTATAGGCATACTTTTTCTTTTCTTTGAAAGCAAAGAACTCCACCATATTATAATAATAATAAGCATATTATGTCAGTGATAATAGGCCTGAGCCTCCCATTGCAAGGAAATGTGGTAGGAGTATATATTACATTTTCCTGGTTTTGTTGTTTTTTTTAAAATTGCAGACCTTTGGGGGGGAAATATATTCCATTCATTTGTATACTTCTCTTTCCTGGTGTAAGTTCACTTTGCTATTTTAGTAATTGGACTTACTAACTGAATTTATTTTAAACCATTTCAAAAATTTTCTTTGGGGACTCCTTATTCCACCTGTTCACCCAACAGATCTACCAACCGCTAGTGAAAATCAGCATGAGATCAAAATCAGACCCTGAAAGCTTCTTCCTTCCTTTTGTGATAATGGTAATATGCCTCATGATGCCGGGAGCAGAAATACATCTTGCTTTTGCATTTGAAAGTTGTATTACACTGCTTATCTTTTCTGTGCAGGAACTGTAGTGCCCTGATAACCTAGGTAAAAGACTTCCTGTTGCAATTGAATAAAATATATTTTGGGGTGAGTAAAGGGTAATAGTATATGAGCACCTTGTCTTATTCTAGAAATAAATATTCCATTGGAGATTTATTTTTTCCAAAATTTAGTTTTTCCATGTTTTTGAAATAAGATAAAAAAAAATCCTTGAAGGAAAAAATGGAAAAAAATCTAGAGTTTCTTTATTCTATATGTTATTGTTCAGTATGTATATTGAAATGTTTCAACTAAGAAAACTTTTGATTTTCATTCTTAACTTTCTTCATTCTTTAATGGGTAACTAGCTCAATCTCTTTCCCTCCATTTCTGCCACATCTTTTCCAATCATCTTATACTTATGTTCATAATACTGACTAATGAAGATACTTAATTTCTAATCAAGTGGCTCTATATTCAACGCTCTTTTGTAGCTAGAGGTAAGCTAAGTAAGGGTCACAGCATTTAACAGTATTTAATCAACTTGAGATATTTGAAAGGATGAGCAGAATTGGATTTGTTTAATACTTTAATTAGTCTTCGAAAAAACCCCATTTAAAATGATGGTGAACCTTTTCCATCTGGTACAAGAAACAACATTGACAAGTTCATTTAATCACCAAGAGTTGAGCTTAGCTTAAGGAAGTTCTATCATTAAAACTGCATAAAGTGATATTTTACTCAGTTAGTGATTTTCAGTCAAATCAGTTTCTGATTCCAGTTGAGATAATGGTGTTAGGGACACGGACACTAATTCTGTTCTTAAATTTATTAGAGTCACAATGTCCTATGCCTTTGAGAAAATTGCCCTGTCTTTCATTTTTTATGAAGCTGATGTATCATGGCTGAGGGTTTTGAAGGTAGTAATTCACTGTTAGAAACTGAGGGTACAGTAGTTTCATAGACAGCAAGAATATTTGAAATTAAACTAACGAAGATTCTAGTTTGAAGAATTCCAAACTTTTCTGCCTTTCCTGGTCTTAACGTATTAATTTTTTTATTTATGCACAGTAACATTGGTGGTTTGAGGACCACACAATATTGCAATCCTAATATCGATGGGGCTAGGTGAATTTTCTGCCTTCTCCAGCATGGGTGGATTCCGAATCCACTGGTGGGTATTCAATGCCTACTGCCCAATCAGAAGACTAGGTCCGAAATTTAGCTCCGCCTCCTGGCTTCCTTCCCCAGTTTTTTCCTAGTCTGAAGCCCAAAAACAGCTCTTCTCGGTAGCTCTGTAGAAAGGTTTTTTTTTTGCTTAAATAGGACTGGTAAAGTATATCCTCTACAGGAAATTTTTAGATATCAATTGGACAGACGAAATTTAGGGAAGATTTTATTTTTTAAAGTTACCTTTTTTCATGATTTGGATGCTTTTCGGTCCAATCCTTCCTCCTCCCCGTCGGGAGCGCGAGGGCGACCACCCAAGGCTCTGGGCCTTGGGAGAGGGACAGGGAGCCGCAGAGGAACATCCCTGGACTCCCGACTGAGCCCGGGAAGCAGACAGGAACCCCACCGGATCGCAGGCATCGAGGAAGAGGACGTCGCCGGAGGTCGTCAACCAGATCGCCGCAGAAATAGCGGGGGACCGCTACGACCAATCGCAAGTGGGGTTTCTTGAAGGCGGGGAGGAGGCCGCTGGATCACCGGGTCGGTGGAAGGAGGCGGGAACCGTCCGTAGCCCAACGGGGTAGACCGGGGCCGGTAGAAAGTAACCACCGTGTGGTCGGGAGCGCAGAGCTCCGACCAAAAAATTGGCGCGGTGGCCATTTTGGAAAGGGGGAGGTCCTGGCTACTGGCGCGAATCGCCATTTTGCAAAGGGGGCGTCGCCGGACAGTCCGCGCCGCCTGATTGGTTTCGTCGCTAGGGCGCGAAAAATCCTTGCAAGAAAAGAGGGCGGGTAAGCCTCTTTGTTTCCTCCCGTTGGGCCTGGGCCTAGGGAGACAGGCGACCACCGGCCGGCAGAGGTGAAAGGATTCACCGGCCTAAGTAATAAACGAGTAATTGAGAGCCGGTGGTTGGAGAGAGTGTGTGTTCGAAGGTGTGTGTGGGCATTGGAAATTTATTACCAACTCTAGAAGGGACGGCTAAGCCAGACGGACTCGTGGGAGGACCTACGGGCCGCGTCCACACCACGGTCGAGCAAGAGTAGGGATACACTCCCTCTAGCGCTGCTGACCCCTGCCGGGCCTGCCAGCTACTGGGACAAGGCCCTAGTCAGAGCATGGCCATGGCAGATGGCACCTCGGCCCAAGGCTCAGCGCCTCTCCCGTCGCCTCCTCGCAGACCGGAAGAACCGGGGGAGGCAAGAAGAAGGCCAAGACGAAGCATCTAACTGAGCCTTCAAAGGCAGCTGAGCGTCAGGCCATGAGGAGGCACCAGGCCTTGGAGAAGGAGTTTGCCAAGGCCCAGAGGAGCAGAGCCAGCAAGTGCCTTTGGCTCCTCGGGATCCACCCCCAGGGAGTGGCTTCCCAGGGGGGAAACGGAAGGAGAGTTGTCCCCCATCTCGGTGCCGTCATCACCAGCACACTCGGAGCCCACCACCAGCCAGGAAACTGGACGTAGAGGTAGGAAACGAACGAGGTCTGGTAAGTGGTCATCCCAGCTCCATTCCAGTTTACAGGAGGCCCTGGAACATCTCTGGCCCTCGAGGAGTGAGTCACCTCCTCAGAGGGCTCACTCATCACGGAGACATGCTCCTCGGGGGGGGGACAAGGTAGTGTTCCATGACTCTGACGTATCTGAAGCTTCTTCACAGGTGGCAGACGAGGAGCTGGAGGAATGGGAAGAAGAGGGAGCCCCTCTGTCAGAGAATGAGGAGACAGAGCAGCAAACGACTCAGGTTTCAGGTCTATTTGACCACACCCTTTTTACCTCCCTCTTACTAAAAATATGCTCCGCACTCGATCTGCCAGCCAAGACGAGAGAGACCAGACCACCGTCCTCAGAGGAGGAGGATGCTAAGGACCCCCTGATGTCCTCACCAGTGTCGGAGGTCATACAGGTTCCTTGTACAAAGGTCTTTAGGTCATCGGTAAGGTCCCAGTGGTCAAGCTTGGGTGCTATCCCTTCACCGAATGGCATTGAGAAGAAGATGTTTAATGTATGCAGCCCTCTGGCATCCCTTATAGAGGTGCCACAGGTGGACGCACCGCTAATCTCTCTCTTTTCCTCCTCAGCCATTCCAGGGGACATGTCAGAGGCAATGAGGGCGGAGGAGAAGAAGGTAGAACTCTCCCTCCGCAGAGTACACCACTCAGCGGCCTGGGCCATTAGGGTCTCGTCCACGGCATCTGTTTTCTCCAGGGCAGCAATTAGGTGGCTGCGGGAACTCCAGGCAAGCGTTCCGGCAGAACAGGTACGCATACAGCAGACGCTGACCAAGCTGCGCATGACAGCGGAGTTCACGGCGGACGCCACAATGTTTGCTTCACGATACGCGGCCAGAGCCATCGCAGGTACAGCGTTTCTTTTCCAGGTTCCAGACGCGGGGAGCGGAGGGGACGGACGCGCTCAGATGCAGGTGGCCCCAGGGGCTACTGTACGCCTTCCCTCCTCCACCCCTAATACAGGCGACAATCCGCAAACTGATTCTGGAACAGGCGGAGGTGATACTAATTGCTCCTTACTGGCCGAGACGTCCATGGTTCGCAGACCTGGTAGACCTATCACTCTCGCCAGTGTGGAGACTCCCTCCGAGCCAGGTATCTCTGAGCCAAGGGAAACTCCAACACCCAGATCCACAATGGCTCCAACTAGCCACCTGGCACTTGAGCGGGAGGGTCTGAGTAGGCATCCAGGATGCCCGTCGACCTTCCACCAATAGGATCTATGACGCCACCTGGAGGAATTTCTCCTCCTGATGCAGCAGGCAGGGGTTAAACCCCCTGTCAGTCACCATTCCCGACATCCTCCAGTATCTGTGGGAGGGCATGAACAGGGGTCTAGCGACCAACACCATCCGTAGACAGGTAGCAGCCCTACAGACGGTTCTGGTCTGTGAAGACCGGGGAACCCTGGCACAACACCCAGCGGTGAGTGCCTTCCTAAAAGGGGCCGCTACGAGACGGCCTCCTGCAGTCCACCGTTTCCCATCCTGGGATTTACACAAGGTGCTACAGGCGCTAACTGAGGCTCCATTCGAACCACTGGGAACCAGCTCACTCCGTTTCCTGACGCTGAAGGTGGCCTTCCTCGTGGCGATCACCTCGGCAAGACGGATTTCGGAGTTGGGGGCTCTTTCGGTTCGCCCGGACCTGCTCACGTTCGCAGAGGGCAGGGTGACTCTGCGGCTGGACCCAACCTTCATTCCTAAGATCAACACATGGTTCCACAGGTCCCAGGAACTGATCCTCCCGGACTTCTGTCCGAATCCCACGCACCGTCTGGAGAGACAGTGGCACACATTAGACGTGCGCAGGGCTCTGCGTCACTACGTTAATAGAACAGCAACTTTCAGGAGATCGGAGGCACTATTCGTCTCCTATCATCCTTCTTCCAAGGGTCTAAAGGTATCTTCCTCGACCATTGGGAGGTGGATCAGGGCATGCATAGCTAAGGCCTATGAATCATTGGACCTGCAGGTACCAACCAACATCACGGCTCACTCCACAAGGAGCGCGGCCACATTGGCAGCTTGGCGCACTCAGACGCCACTGGAGGAAATTTGCAGAGCGGCCACGTGGGCCTCTCCATCCTCCTTTATTAGGAATTACAAGATTGACCAATTTGCTGCAGCTGAGGGTTCGTTTGGCAGGAGAGCCCTGCAGCAGATAGTTGAGTCCTAGTAAGAGATAGCCTAGACTCCCACCCAAGGGGACTTATGAGGGCTTGGGTACGTCCCACCAGTGGATTCGGAATCCACCCATGCTGGAGAAGAAGCGTTGGCTTACCTGAACGCCTTTTCTCAGCATGGGGGGATGGAGAATCCACACCCTCCTCTAACTAGTCTAGGCAGGAGTTCTCTTACAGGACACTGAAATGGAGCTACACGGTCCGACCTGATGAGGAGCTTCGCCTGTCAAAAACTGGGGAAGGAAGCCAGGAGGCGGAGCTAAATTTCGGACCTAGTCTTCTGATTGGGCAGTAGGCATTGAATACCCACCAGTGGATTCTCCATCCCCCCATGCTGAGAAAAGGTGTTCAGGTAAGTCAACGCTTCTTTTCCATTTTTTTCTGTTTTTTTAAAAATAAAATATATATGTTAAGCCTATTGGAGGTTTAATTCATTTGCTACTTCACTGGTTCTGAAAGAAAATTGTGCTATAATTATTCAGTTGCAAAAAAAGCAGTTAGGACTGCATGTAGGCCGGATGTTACCCATCTTATTCATTTAACTTGAAGCAATAATGAAAATATTACTTTTAATTGTATGTCTAACAAATACATTGCTTTCAGTTTTATTTAGGTTTTACTTTCTGTGTTCTATTGTGTTCACAGGGTCATAAAATTCAGCTTTAGAGTGGCTCTTGGGCTTCCATGAATTATTTTATTGTGATAAACTTGGCATACTGGTTTAGGTGATGCGTTATGACACAGTTCGTTAGTTCCAATGTAAACTATGATTATATAAATCAAAAACTGACATTTAAAAAGAGGCAGACAGGGAAATGATATGGTATACAGCTAGATCTACAGATTTCGAGCAATAATTTGTCTGAAGAGGATGTGATATCTAACTTCTTTCCAAAGGTAGATTCAATGTTCTTTCTCAGTAGTAGTGACAAGAACTGTCTGTTGGTCATATAATGAAATTCTGGGGTTCTTAGAGTTTTATTTTGGCATCTAGTCTTCTGCTCTTGGGCTGAATCTGCTGGGGAAAACTGGTCTGAGCAAATTGGCAGTTGTATGCAATCTTCTCTACTTGTAGATGAACTTTCAAACATACTGACAAAATTATGTCACTATGGTACATATGCAAGTATTAATTATTCCTGGCAAATTTTCAATGTTTTTTTTAAACACAACAAATCTGAAATTGTTACATCTATGTTACATGGGTTGTTTCACTATATGTATTTTCCTCTCTTTATATGGCCTTTGTGCTTGGAAACAAACTGGAAATGACTTTTGACAGACTTTTTCACAAACAAAACAGCTTTAGAGAACTTGTCACTGGCTATGGAACCAGCTGAAAGTTTATAAATACTGAATTTAATTAGCCCCTTAATATATTAGATTTGCACCTAGCATGGAAAATTGTAACAAGAAAGGCTGTTGCTGATTCATGAGTTGAATTCTTTCAAAATAATGTTAAACTTTTATTTCTTTATTTGTTCATTTATTCATTTGAGATACACCTTCCTTTCGGCTGAGATAAGCTCTTGATCAGCAGAGAAAATAAGGAAACAATAGAAACATTTAAAAATACTACTGTAAATTAAATTAATAGTTTAAAGGCTAGGAAAGACATTACAGATTTTCTAAATGCTCAAAGTCTAAATGCAGCTTCTGTGGAAGTATGTTTCATAGTTTTCACTGACTGCTGAAGATCATGGAGCGCTCTCAGTCCACTGATTTTTTTTTTTCCCCAGGGAGCATGCATAAACGTGGCTTAACTCTCTGGCCCTGGGTCTATTTTCCTAACTACCTCTTTTAATTTAAATCTTATTCAGATTTTGAGATGTCTATCTAGTCTGTTACTGAATTTCAGAATACATCTTTGAAATCAAATGACAAAGAGCAGTAGAACTAAGTATCACGGTTATTCTGAGGATATCCTCAAGAGAATATATTTCTGAATAGTTTCATATAAATACGAGACACTGTGGATCAGTAGGTAGTCTTGTGTTGAGCAGTAGCCTCCCAGTATTACCCTCTGAACAAAGTTTAGCAGAAATTATTGAAATAACGGTAAAACAATATCCCAAAGGATTGCTCGGTAATTCAGAAGAATACTACGATGGGTGGTATTGAAAGCCATTGTAGGGGACAAAGAAGATATTTAAGCAATGTGGTCAAAGCTTTTGGAGTCGTAAAATGTTTGAAAATTAGAGTTTCAAGAGAAACTTTTCAAGCTTTTTGTTAGGAAACTTTCTGGGTTCATCTTGGGTTAATTTTGTATTCTGTAGACTAGTTAGAATTACAGCAGCATCTCTGACAAAAAGTGGGAAGCCTTTTGAACCTGTTAGGAACTGGAGTATTTTAGCATTTTTTGCAGAGTCTTAACACTCACCGCTAATCTAAAACTGACCAGAGAGTGATAAGTCAATTTTCCAATCCCCAGCTCCATGTGAACAAAATTACAAATCCAGCATGTGCTTTTTTTTCTGCATCTATAAAGCCCCACACTGGCTTCTCTACTTGTGGCTGCTTATGTTTACACTGTGTCAGAAGTAAGTCTTCATCCTGGTTCATCTAAGCTGGGGATAAATAAGCAACATGGCTACTGCTTTGGGGAAAAGGTTACAATTTATTGAAGAAGCAGAAAGATGGTCCTTGCAAGAAAGAGCAGAGGAGAGGACAGAGGAGTTGAGCACATGGGCAGTAGGTTTTTATACCCCCTCTAGCCTTGTTTGGAATAGTTTCCTGTTCCTGTGGCATGAATCTTGAGGCGATTTCTGAGTGTTTTTCTAGGCCTTGATATCTGTGGTTTAATCCTATTATCATATCCTGCTTCCCAGTGATGGGGCTAATGACTCCTAGAGTTTGGGTGGGGCATGCAGATCTTCTCTTTGTCTTCTTGAATGCCCTGGCTTCAGCTTTTTGATGGTTTTACATCTGCATTCCTATGGGGCTAGCTCTTGCTTGGGGCAGAGAGATAGATTTGGGGCCAGGTTTGGTTTTAAAAAAATCCTTTTGAGGAAAAATATATTTTTCTCCCCTTTTAATATTTCCTTCTCTGGGCTAACTTCCCTCCACTGAAAACAGCATTTAACAGAAAATGCATAAAAGAATCATTTTGTTCTGAGCTTGAAACAAAACAGCTCCACTCAGACTTTTCCAACAGCAAAGGAAAGCTGAAGGTAAGGTAACTACCACTTCACTTAATACCCAAGTTGCTGGTCTCAATTGTAGTTGCTATACAAGGACTACCTGTAGGACGTACTGAAGCTAGGTAAAGCTTTTCTCATTTCCATAACTTAGCTGCATTTGCATTGTACTTCCACTACATGCTATGGTCTGAGTATTGTTTTACCAATTTGGACACTGAATGCTGTGATGATGCAAACACTGAAGCTTGTAGTAAATTGGCCATTGTGTCTGTCAAGGTAGATCTGTCATGCCTTGTTATCTTCTTGGCCTTTGTTGAAGAAGATTTAATCAAGTTGCTGTACCTATTCCTTTGCATTTTCATAATGGATTAGAAATTGGTCCTATAGTCATCTTATCTTAAATCGATGCTATTCTTTTTCTTTTCCCAAAATGGGGTTTAACGTTAGCTGTCTTTGATAGTGTTACTTCTATGGAGGATTCTTCTATTTTCATTTTTAATTTTCAGGGGCTTTTTATCTGAGCAAAGGCCGGTTACCACGTTTCATATGCCACAAAACTCTCCCCTTTGAATTGTCACCATGCAATTCCCTTTCCTACCACCTCTGCTGATGTACTAATACCTAGCAGTCATCCTTCTTTTATAACTTAACTGGGCCCCACTTGCTGTAGAGCTGTTTGAAGGAACTTGTGTGGCAGAGTGATATCGGGGAGATGATTGTAGAGCAATCGCAGTGGATCTGCCTAAAGTTTAAATGGAGACCACGATGCCAAGTTACACCCCAGCTTTCCCAGCTGAAGACATAGACATAGGAAACGCGGTGTATCTTCAAGGAAGGAGCCTACTGAGTTCAAGGAACCAGCTGGCCTTTGCAAAATGGTTTTACAAACATGATGGCGGAGTCCTCCTTTTCTTACCTGGAGTTCCAAACTGGTGCAGTCAAAGGAGAAGAAGGAAGGCGCAACAAGTCTCCCCTTCGGTGCTGAGCTCTAAGCTGACAAGGTGCTCTGTTTGGCTTGCAGAACAGTTACGTTGCAGGCAAGGGCCCTGTTTGCTTTTGCTTCCGTGAGCCATCAGGTCAGCTCTTCCCAATACCCACTGTGACCTGTTCACTGCATGCTGGTGACTTCGAAAGCAGCAGGGTGACCTGATGAAACCCAGGGATTGAATCCTATCAGATGGATGGTAAGGAATAATGGGTTTCCAGGCGGATGAAAACGCCTCGGCTTCTGGTTCTCCTTTCTGCTTCTCCCCCTCCCCCCACCAGTTCCTCTTCTTGCAGAATATGCTGGAAAGCAACATCACTAAAACAGCCTGTGTACTTATAATCCTATTTATCATGCTGAATCTGGAACAGGAGATTGTTGGAAATAAAGAGATTTACGCTCCTTGCCTGCAGCCGGTATATTGTCATACATAGTTGAGCTATTTAAATCTTCACCTTTCTACGACTCATCCTTGACTTTATCACCTTTACTTCCTAAAGGCCATAGTGTCGATAATAGTGCATGGAGTTTTTGCGTTTAAAAGTCGTTCTTTTTGTAATGAAATAGAGTCTAATATTTTTAAAGTTCTAATACTTGTCACGTATTTCATGTGCATAGAGTACATTTCTCCTGCTCCCCGAAGGTAATAGTAGTGGGCAAAATCTTATTTGGGATACTAGTGGGACGAGAAGGATTAAAAATCACTCCTGTCTCTGTCTACTATTAATATTGTCTATCTTCTTAATTTGTATTTAGCACTGCATCTATTTTGCCTTTCAGCGATGAATATCTCTGTCCTGGTTTTTAGGAAAGCTTTTTTTATGTGGCTAATAATATCTGCTTTTCTCTATCTGAAAATTACATCTTCTGGCTTTGGAACATAATAACAGTTCTGTGAAGTAATCTATGTATATATTCAGCAGTGAGGAAACTGCTAGATACCTAATCCGTTGGGCCTGTGTTCAAAAATCTAATAACTAAGATCAGATTCATGTTAAACAATGCAGTGCATTCCAGCCTCCTTTATGTAGACTTCCTGTACCAGTCTCATTAAAAAAAATAAAGCCAGGATCCCATGGTCATATGATCAAAATTCTGACCTTGGCAACTGACTTATATTTATGAAAGTTGCAGTGTCCTGGAATCATGTGATCACCTTTGGCAACCTTCTGACAAGCAAAGTCAATGGGGAAGCCAGATTTACTTAACAACCATATTACTAACTTGACCATTGTGGTGATTCACTTAACAACGGTGGCAAGAAAGGTTGTAAAATGTGGCAAAATTCACTTAACAACTGTCTCACTTAGCAACAGAAATTTTGGGCTCAATTGTGGTCATAAGTTGAGGATTTATGGTATGGTACTTTTAGTTCCTTGAAAGGAATAATGAAATATCAGTGATATTGAAAAAATTAAGGAATAGAATAGAATAGAATAGAATAGAATAGAATAGAATAGAATAGAATAGAATAGAATAGAATAGAATAGAATAGAATAGAATAGGAGCTGGAAGGGACCTTGGAGGTCTTCTAGTCCAGCCCCCTGCTCAAGCAGGAGAACCTGTAGCATTTTAGACAAGTGACTGTCTAGCCCAGACATGTCAAACCCACGATGTCACGCAACATCACACAACGTATCGGGCCGGTTTTGCCATTGCCTGCAATGGGGTGGCCGCAGCTTCCACGTGACGTGTCCGGCCTGCGGGCTGGACAACCCTGGTCTAGCCTCTTCTTAAAAACCTCCAGTGATGGAGCGCCCACAATTTCTGAAGGCAAGCTGTTCCACTGGTTAACTGTCCTCACTGTTAGAAAGCCTCTCCTTAATTCCAGGTTGCTTCTCTCTTGGTCAGTTCCCAACCATTGTTTCTTGTCTGCAACTTGTATGCAACTTTTTAAAAATATCCACAACTTCCAAGATGAAGTCTGCAAATAGAAATGGTTTTTAATGTAAGTTGATTGGAACTGGAAACACTGGTTTCAAATCATGAAATAAGGGAGTTGTCTAGGCAATCTCAGAATCGGACACAGCTGAGTGGAAGAAAAAAAAAATCCTAAGAATATTTGTTAAGACTTTTGCTTGCTTTGAGCTGGAGCTGTTTAGCTGTTTAAACACCCCTCTGAGATCAAACACCAAAGCCATTATTTGCCCCCCAAGAGACTTGTTATCCAAAATGTTGACTTTCTATAGGTGTTGTTTTGGAAACCTTGTTGGAGGAAGTGTTCCCCAGTGTTGAAGAATATCTTTATTTAACCCTCCAGGTGCCAACAGTGCTGAAGTGATGTTAACGTATTATTTCTGTTCCAGAGTAAAGCTAGATCAAGAGTAAGGCCACTTAATGCTGAATTACGGGAGCTGACTTCAGTATTTTTTGCAAAGCAGTTGTTTTCCTTGGGGATTGTACAAGTTGCATCTTTGCCAGGTGATGAGCATGGACTAGCCTATGGCATACTTCAGTGACAGAAAATAGGATTCATATGGGTATTTATTACAATCTTTCCTCCTGGATTTTTATCTAAATAGTTTCTAGACTAGACTGAAAGGAAACAGATGGTCGCAGGAAAAACCTGAAGAAATAAAATGGTCAGAAATTTAGAAATGATCACACAGTAAGGGCTTCCTGGGGAATGAATCCCACTTTTGAAGTGGAATGAGCAAAGTGTTTAATAAATGTTGTTGAATTTATAAATCAGAACTGAATAAAGAACATTCCCATCTCAAAAACAGGCAACACACCACTGTAAATAAAAACAGAACTTTCTTTTTTCAGATTCATTGTATTGTGTACTGTTGCACCTGTTCCAGTACATTGCAAATGGTTCATTGCAAATAATTGGTACTCTAGTTTAATTTTGAGATGACAGCGTTTGAACTAGAGCATGAACTTAAATACCATAATAGTCAGGAGATGTGTTTGCATGGAAAAGAGGATATATATATATGTGTGTGTGTGTGTGTGTGTGTGTGTATGTAGGTCTTTGGTTATTCGGGTTTTCTCCCACGTAAAATTGCAAGGTTCACTTTGTTTGCTGGTTTGTTTTTTTTATTTTTTAACCAAATACAGTATGCTATCTAGAACATTATGGCTTTTAAGCTGTACAGCAGCTTAAATGCAAGAACATAAATTTCCTAGTCATTTTGCACTTGGACTACTGCAGTGCATTCTACATGGGGCTACCCTTGATGCATTTGGAAGCTTCAACTGGTGCAGACCGCAGCATCGTGGGCTGTCTTTGGGGCTCCTAGTGGGAATAGCAGTTCTCACTTTGCTCCCCCTCCCCCGCTGTATATTCTGTTCCCTTCCTCCCCATCTTTAGTAATAACTTGTATTTTATTGCAATTTTAATGTGGTTTTTATAGGTGCACACACACACACATATACTAATACACATGTAGATATATATAATTTTATTTTAATATTGTACGCTGCCCAGAGTCCCCTTATAGCGAGGTAGGCAGCAGATTTCATAAATGAACGAAGGTACGAAAGGCTGCTCCTCACTCCTCAAAGAAGTTTTTCCAAATTGAGGTGCAGGAAAATGAAATAAGTCTGTAAATTAGGCTTTTGATCGAACAGGTTCATGCAAATCATATTCAAATCACCTGTGAATTATTGGGGAGTTACCAGCCTCAGCAGCTTTCTTGGAGTAGCCCTGCATGCTGAACAAGGTACTTGTCTCTCTTGATGAAAAGCTTCTGCTTTGGTTTTTTGCCCGAAGGAAAGGGAAGAAGGGATGAAATTATATCTCTAATTATGACAGCTTCTGTGCAGAGAGAGATTATATATCCCCATGGGGAATAACATGAGCTCAGAGGATTGCATGGTCATCAATGTAGTAAAGGTGGATTATCTGCTTTATTGCTTGTAATTTGTATTTAGATTGCATTGTCTGTCAGTATATGGACTAGTTATTGTGTTTAGATACATGAAGTAGATATCAGGGGCTTTGAAGGGTTATTATTGCTACCCCTGGGGCTTAATTGGGGTAAGTCACTATATTAGGTTCTGGTGAGATTAAACAGAGTCCGTTTAGTCTATATGGTGGGTTTGTTGAGTCTCGCCAAACCAACACAAAAATAGGTTTCCTTTATTTATGGAGTGCCACCAACTTCACTGGAGCAAGGGAACATTGTGTTATGGAAAGTCTTCTTTGCAACTTTGTTGAAATGAGACACACATGTTATATGTTTCTGCTCTTTTCCTTGTTGAATCTCTTCCTGAAACATTTGTCATGCTGGTATTTCTTTGTAATGCTTGCAATTCTGGCAGTGGTTGAAAATGTGTGGTACGTGTTAGAACTGAAATGGCTGGCAGATCCTATTCAGGGCCCTCCCATCCCTGGATAGTGATAACAACAGTTAGCTGAAAAAAAACACAAGAGCCCTCTGGTGGTCAAATAAATTTTATTTCCATGGGCTTATTACCTCAGTCTCTGGTAGGACCCTGACAGCTTTGCTGGCTGAGGAATTCTGGGAGTTGAAGTCCACAAGTCTTAAAGTTGCCAAGGTTGAGAACCCCTGCTCTAAGAGCACCACTTGCAACTCATTTGCATATTGGGCTCTATAGTTAAGAATATGTTGGTATTGTTCTATAATTAGTTTTTAAAACTAATTATAAAATATATCTAGTTTTAATGATGTTTATTTATTAAGCATATAAAAGCTATGAGTTACTCCCCTTTGTTGTTTTTTTATATCCAAAAGCTTCTATATTTCAGTTAAATTGGAAATCCATTAACTGGATTTTGCACATTCAGTATGGGATAAACTGTTATTAACTTCCTCCAAAATTCAAATCATTGTTTTCTCCTCCCTTGGGGAAGAAAGAAAAGAGGGCATACCTAGAATCAGTAAACTACGTGAAACTAACACATGCACACATATAAAGTAATGGGATTGCTGGCAATAATTAAACAATCCTTGTAGGAATCCAAAACCTTGCATTCCAAGTTGGAAACAGTCCCAATCACCCTGTTTTTAATAGAGTGGAGGATTATTTGGGGTAGGTTGGAAAGCAAGATATGTGAGTCTCAATCTTTCTGATAAAGATGGACCACAGCAGTATTATCTGTTACAGCTAGAAGTACAATGCAAAATTTGTTTTATGAGAACTGTTGTGTCCTGGGCCTGATGAGGAAACTCAGCAGGCCCAGAATTGTTGCAAATAGTCCTGGGCATTCTAAAAGCTGCCCGGGACCAGACAGAGCGGCGCCAGCCTTGTGCGCATGCGCAAGGCGCAAAGAAAGAAGAACTCTTATTGGTTCACTCTGTCCGGGGTTCAAACCCTATAAAAAGGCCTGTGTGCCTTTTGTGCTTTGCTTGGAGTTGGAGTAGGAGAATAAAGCATTGTTAGTTGTCACCATGTGTCTTCATCATTCGCACGTGAACAACGGATTCAACACTGGCAACGAAGGTAGGATCCTTTGTAAGCTGAAACAAAAGATTTAAGGACTTACCCTGGAAGTCCTGAAGAGGGGAAGACGGCGTCTGAATCAGCCTGCCAGTATAGCGTCACTGGAGGGTGAGCTCGGCTAAAGGACCCTTTCCCCAAACAGCAGCTTGCAGAGGAAGCGAGTGGTGAAGATCGTAAACTTACGATGTCGAAGATTGGCCGCTTGACTGATTTCGATGTCTCCCACCCAGAGAGATGGAATTCCTACGTAGCACGGGTGGAGAATTACTTCAGAGTAAATCAGATTAGAGAAGACGGCCTGAAGGCAGCAACTCTTTTGTGTGCCTGTGGACAAGAAGCTTTTGACATCGCAGAAAATCTGGTGGCCCCTCCACCTCTGGAGTCAGTAGCATATGCTGACTTGAAGAAAATGTTGAAGGAACACTTCCAGCCGAAGTTATCCGTCATTGCTTGGAGGCACGCATTCGAGCAGAGAGACCAGAGGCTGGGTGAATCTGCTGCAGACTTTATTGCGGCCTTAAGGCAAGCAGCCAGACCTTGTGAGTTCAAGGATCTGGAAGAGAGGCTGCGAGATCGCTTTGTCTGCGGATTAAGGAGCAGAGACCTACAACAAAAGATTTTTGCAAAAAAAGATGTTTCTTCCAAGACGCGTTGCGAGAGGTGGCAGCTGAGGAAGCAGAAGCGGAGCTGTGAAGGCCTTGCGCCTCGCCAGAAATCCTCCAGACGCAGCTACTGTCCATCAAGAGGACACTCAAGAAAGATCAGAAGTGGATCCTGAAGAGGAGGTCGACAGACTTCACCAGCCAGCTGAGAGGAAGCAGAAGGGACGTCCGGTCAAGGCCCCTGCATCTCTTCAATGCTTCGGGTGCGGAGGACGCCACAAGCGAGCTGATTGTCGGTTCTGCTCCGCCATTTGCTGGGCATGTGGCAGGCAAGGCCACATTACATCCGTCTGTCTGGGTCGCCAGAAGGTTCAACCTTGGGAAGAATTGCTTCAGAAAGGTACCAGGGTCCCCAGCCAACGCAGGGTGGTTTCTGCACATCACGCAGGAGCATTCTGAGAACAGGAACACACAAGCCCCTTAAGAAGAAACTTTCCATTAACGTAAAGTTGCAAGGGGTTCCCTTACTGATGGAGTTGGACACTGGGTCCGCTCTTTCCATTATTTCAATTAATACCTTCAAAAGGATTTGCAGCAGTAGTGGCCTTCAAGTTAAACTCAGGCCATCGAATCTAATACTCACTGATTTTCAAAATTCTATGGTGTGTGTTAAGGGGGAGGCCACCCTTAAGGTACAGTATAAGGATTTTGAAGGTTCCCTAGATGTGGTGGTTGTTGGGGGTGAACGTACAAGTCTTATTGGACTCGATTGGTTCGAGGCTCTGGGAATCCAAGTAACTGGGCTGCACAGCTTGCAAACGCTGGGCCTTGCAGATGTTTGCAAGGAGTTTGCAGATGTGTTTAGTTCAGAACTAGGATCCTACAAGGGGCCTCCCATTTCGCTACGGTTAGACCCAACCATCATGCCCATCAGGGTTAAGCCTAGGAGGGTACCTTTTGCCCTCAAGGGTAAGATAGATGCTGAGCTGGACAAATTGCTCCAGCAGGGCATTTTAGAACCTGTGGATTCTAGTCCATGGGAAACCCCCATAGTAACGCCTCTAAAGGCTAATGGGGAAATACGTATATGTGCAGACTACAAGTGTACACTTAATAAGGCGTTGCAACAGCACGCTTATCCAGTCCCTGTTGTAAGCCACATCCTGGCCTCCCTCAAGGGGGGGCGCATTTTTGCGAAGCTTGACCTGGCACAGGCCTATCAACAGCTACCTGTTGATAAGGCAGCAAAGGCCCAGACTATTGTAACTCACAGGGGGGCCTTCAAGGTCAAGAACTGCAATTTGGGGTCAATGTAGCTCCTGGCATATTCCAAAGTGTCATGGAGAGCACACTTCGAGGTATTCCTGGGGTCTGTCCCTACTTCGATGACGCCCTCATTGCTGGGGAGTCATCTCAAACTTTAGCAGAAAGATTAAGGACTGTTTTGCTTCGTTTTCGAAAAGCAGGCCTTAAGCTAAAGCAGGATAAATGCAAGATAGGAGTCACTTCCACTGACTTCTTAGGTTTCAGGATTGATGCCCAAGGCATTCACCCTGCTGAATCCAAATTGCAAGCTATTCAACAGGCCCCAAGCCCCAAGTCCAAGAGTGAGCTGCAAGCCTTCTTGGGGCTCTTAAATTTTTACCATGCATTTCTCCCACACAAAGCTGCAGTGGCAGAGCCATTACATAGGCTCTTAGACAAGCAGGCTCCTTGGCAGTGGACTAAAGAGTTTCAATGAGGTTAAGGCCTTGCTCACTTCTAATGCTGTTTTAGCACATTTCAATGAGCAACTGCCTGTTTGCATCACATGCGATGCATCTCCTTATTGGGTGGGAGCAGTACTTAGCCATCTGAAGGCTGATGGAACACAAGTCCCTGTGGCCTATTATTCAAGGACTCTGTCATCTGCAGAGCAGAATTACACTCAGATTGACAGAGAAGCCTTGGCCATAATGGCTGGCATAAAGAAATGTCATGATTTCTTATATGGCTGCCACTTCATGGTCTATAAGACCATAAGCCTCTGTTGGGTTTGTTTACTACTAACAAACAGACCCCACATATCATTTCTCCTCGTATGCTGAGATGGTCCATTTTCCTGTCAGCATATGACTACACTCTAGTTCATAAACCTGGAAAAGAAATGGGCCATGCAGATGGCCTAAGCAGATTGCCTTTAACTCAGGTAGAAGCAGACCCTGCTCCTGCCATAAATATTCTTTCCATTCAGGAGTTGCCTGACTCTTCCCTCAATAATAGAAACTGCCACTGATCACACGCTTACACGCGTGCTGACATGGGTGTTGTCAGGATGGCCTGACACATGTCCAGATGCGACATTTCAAACTTTTTGGCAAAGGAGACACGCACTGTCTACCTTTAATGGGTGCCTTTTATGGGGTAGCAGGGTAGTCATTCCAGCCTCATTGAGGCCTAGAGTCTTGATCTCTCTGCATGAGGGACATCCTGGGATAGTCAAGATGAAAGCGCTTGCGCGCAGCCATCTTTGGTGGCCTGGGCTTGATAAAGCTATCGAGGCTCAGGTGCACGGGTGCCAAGTGTGCCAACAATCACGGCCTGAAATGCCTCAGGCCCCTGTCCACAAGTGGGAGGAGACACACACCCCTTGGTCAAGGTTACATTTAGATTATGCTGGGCCCTTCCAGGGGCAATTCTTCCTTATCCTTGTTGATAGCCATTCCAAGTGGCTAGAGGTTGTTCCTGTTTCCTCCACTACTACTGCCAGGACTATCCAGGAGTTGAGAGGAATTTTTGCATCACACGGACTTCCAGATGTCCTGGTTTCAGATAATGGCCCTCAATTTACCTCTTCTGAGTTCCAGGATTTTCTTCAGGCCAACCTGATCCAACATGCAACGTCAGCTCCCTTCCACCCTTCCACCAACAGGCAAGCTGAAAGGATGGTGCGCACTCAAGGATGCACTCAAAAGACTCACGTTCGGTACTGGCATCACAGGTTAGCTGACTTTCTTCTTGCACACCGCACCACACCTTGCACGACCACTGGAAAGAGCCCAGCTGAACTCCGCTGGGGTCGCCGACTCATTACTAAATTGGACAGGTTGCACCCAGACCGGGTGGCTTCCCAGGTGTAGCACCCGTGGGCACCAAGGAGATTACAGTTGGAAGATCCGGTCTGGGCTAGGAACTATGCTCCTGGTCATCTGTGGGTTCCTGCTGTCATCTATAAGATCTCTGGACCTCTCTCATACGAAGTGACCTTGGGAGATGGCCGCGTTCTGCGACGTCACATCGATCAACTGCGCCAGCAGTTGTCCCCTGTGGATTCCGCCCCTGCCTCCGCTCTCACGGGGGAGGGGGCCCAGGAACCACATCGCACTTCAGGTCAACCGTCTGAGACACAATCTCATTGTTCCTGGGATGTATTGCAGGTCTCTAGGGATTTCCCAGGGGATTCCCCAGGGGAGGTATTGGATAGGGGGTATCCACAGTATTCACATATGTCAGACAGTGCTCCAGACAGGGAGACTGACCGGGGGTATCCACACAAATCACTAGCAGTAAGAGAAAAGGAATTCCATCAAGGGCGCTTGCTTAATTCCGCAATTGCTCCCAAAAGGAAGTCACCAGCAAAGGGGGTTGCCACGGAGGCGACTCCTGACTCTGGCACCTCGGCCACAGAAGACTGGGAGTATTGGGGCACACCTGCAATGCAGGTCACATCCGAGACTGGTCGCGGGCTCGAGGGACTAAGTTCCCTGGAGCCATCGAGGGTAGTTGGGGAATCCTCAGCCAATTCAGAGGGTTGGGTAATTTCAGCTGCTCTCACGGAGCCTGGGGAGGGCTCTGGCAGTTCTGCCGGCACACCTCACCAGGGGTCACCTGCAAAACATGTGCATAAAAGTCCTGGTCTAGTGAGCCTAACAGACGGGCCGGTAGGCCAGGCGCCCTTAAGAACAAGTCCTGGTCTGCCTAGCCGGGCAGGTGAGCTGACAGGCCAGGCACCTTCCCTAACCTTGCGTAGGTCACAACGGGCTAAGGCCCCTCCTAAGCATCTAGGCGAATATGTGAGGTTCTTGTCAGTACAAGGGACCTTACAGGTCTAGGTTGAGGAGATGGGACCTATGTGGGGTAGAAGATAGACACACGAAGTCCACATTAGAGAGTGGGTTGGTTAGCTAACTCAGTTATAAGAAGGGTGTCTGCATGTGAGCAGACTATTATTTTCTTTTAATTTATTTTATTATTATTGTAAAGAAATTGGGAATTGTGTATGCTCTATCCGGGGGGGGGTGTTGTGTCCTGGGCCTGATGAGGAAACTCAGCAGGCCCAGAATTGTTGCAAATGGTCCCGGGCATTCTAAAAGCTGCCCGGGACCAGACAGAGCGGCGCCAGCCTTGTGCGCATGCGCAAGGCGCGAAGAAAGAAGAACTCTTATTGGTTCACTCTGTCCGGGGTTCAAACCCTATAAAAAGGCCTGTGTGCCTTTTGTGCTTTACTTGGAGTTGGAGTAGGAGAATAAAGCATTGTTAGTTGTCACCATGTGTCTTCATCATTCACACGCGAACGACAGATTCAACAAGAACTTTATGTGATTCTTATATGATATCACCTCTGGCCTTCCTGCAGATTCCTGCTCTAGATTTATGGAGATACTGACATGTTAGTTAAGAATTTTAGAAATTTTAATCAAGTAACAACTTGTAAGCAATGTGGGCTCTCTATTGAAACAATATCTAAACTGTGTTCTCTCTCTCTCTCTCTCTCTCTCTCTCTCTCTCTCTCTCTCTCTCTCTCTCTCTCTCTCTCTCTCTCTCTCTCTCTCTCTCTCTCTCTCTCTCTCTCTCTCTCTCTCTCTCTCTCTCTCTCTCTCTCTCTCTCTCTCTCTCTCACTCTCACTCTCACTCTCACTCTCACGCGCAGTGTGTCTGTGTGTAAGTTCAAGTCCAATACGATGAAGATTGGGACTGGTTGCTGCAGCCACAGAATTTATCCATTGCTGAGCACCCAAAATCTGATGACATAACTTCGAGGGGGGCAGACTTATGAACTTTAAATCCAGGTCATAAGTACCCTTTTGGGAGTATGTCATAACTTTGAACAGTCACTAAGCAACCAGTCATAAGTTAAGGATAGCCTGTTTGAAAATTTCTTCAAAGCATTCTTCAAGCTGGATAATTCACACATACTGCTTAGTGGTAAGTGAGATTCGAAGTGAGCAAATGCATAGTATTCTCCGATAGGACAAACAACAACAACAACCTTACTCTATACCAGTGGTTCTCAACCTTTCTCAGGTTGAGACCCCACTTGCCCCGCCCATGCGCGCCGCGACCCCCACCCGGGCGCACGCGCGCAAAAAATTTTTTTTAAAAAAATTGAAAAAAAAATTAAAAAAAACAATAAAATGGCGGCCGCGATGGGCGGATCCGTGCATGCGCAGATCGGCCCGTCGCACGCGCCACGCATGCGTGCATCCGCCCGTTGCGGGCCGCCATTTTGTTTTTTTTTATTTAAAAAAAATAAAAAAACAAAATGGCGGCCGCGATGGGCGGATCTGCGCCTGCGCAGATCGGCCCGTCGCACGCGCCGCGCATGCGCGGATCCGCCTGTTGCGGTCCGCCTTTCTGGGATCTAAATTACAAAGAGGTAGAACCTGGGGGTCAGCTCATTGTGCTGCTGAAAATAGATATGACTGATTATGAAAGGAATTGCAAATGAAACTAACATTATACTTTGGTAGTCTTACTCTCAGAATACCATGCAATTTCAAGCCTAATTTCAGAATATATATTTTTAGAAAAATGAATAGGAAAAAAATAAAGAAATGCATACATACTGGAAAATATAGAATATATAGCCATGCATTTTGGTAGGAACTTCCTTTAAAGAAAGTATTTTAAGACCATTTACCAATGCCGTGAGGAGAGAGAGAGAGAGAGAAAAAGTATGTTTCAAAACATTATCATTTGAGGCTGAACAACAACATGACAGCAAATAAATTCAGGGCAATTTTTAGTTAATTACTGTTTTACGCAATGGATAGTGAACTCAAGGGAGTCACTGCAGGAAATTTGGCTAGCTGTTTCCCAAAGGCTTTAAAACAGTAAGTATCATGTATTGCAGGTAAATCTATTAATAACTATAAATCATACAGATTATAAAGGGATTATATCTCTGCTTGCCAGAGGCTGTGACAAACAGTGTGGAATAGTAACCAAGTCTATTTTCTTTGGTTTGCCATTGTTGGAAAAACAATATTGGACTAGATCAGAGTATACAGCCTGAGGTCCTACTGTAGGGCTGTGTGGCCTGCAAAAACCTCCAAAAAATGTTGTAGATTATCATCTGTTGTATAATATAATATTATTAACACACACACACACACACACACACACACACACACACACACATATATATATATAAAACATTATTAAATATGTGATTAGAGAAAAATATAACTTATATTTAAAATTAAGTTGCAAGTCAAAATAAAATATAATTATTGTTCTGGCCTTTCCTATTATTATCTGAAGCTCCCAGCACTTTATTTGACAATCAAGCTGTGGTTCTTGGAGCAAATGCATAACATAAGGATTGCATAACATATTTATGTCTGAATAAGAGTGCATTGTAGTCACATAGAATGATACTGTACATTGCACATTTGACTGCAATCCATATTTCATCTGGGAGAAGACTCCCATTTTCCCAGGTACAGTATAATAAGAGTATAAATAAGTGTTTGCTTATGAATATGTTTATCCTGCCCAGAGTCGAGGCAGCATATGCGAGATGGACAGATTTTGTCATCCAAGACTCAGAAGTTAGGATAAGGCTGTGGCTTTAACAAATGACTGTGACAACATAGATGAAAGCTAGGGGAACATTGCATAAAATATGGATTGTGTAGGAAGCCCCCTGTTATTAAATAGTCTCTTGGACCACAGGAAATAAATCTTGACATGGTTTATATATTATGCTTACCCAGTTTAGTTAAATAATAACTGTATTCACAATGTGTGAAGCCTCCTCATTATTAACCTTATGTGTGATCATGGGGGTGTTGCTTTGTTTTTCTTTGTGTTGTGGGGGTGAGGAGTAGACTTGGCAAGTTCTGCAAAACCAGCCTCTGTGGGTGGTCGGTGATTCATTGAAATGGGCAAACCAAGAAAAGGGATTTTTCAGGAACCAGCTTAAGGGTTACGTGATCACAATCGGTGTCTTAAGATAAGAGTGTGTTCCAAAATATAAGAAAAAATAAATTACAAATGAACTGCAGCGGGTCAGTTGCTCACATCAGATTTCTGGGACAACTTTATTTTGTCCTGGTTGGCCATCTGAATTTTAAGAATTCAGACTCATATATATATATATAAGGGAGGAAAAGGGTAAATCTGACTCTTAAGCATTACATCTTTATTAATGTATTTTTATTATGAAGACACATATTTTTATACAAGGATGTTTGTGAACTTTTAATTTTCTCTAACCTAGAAGCTGCTAACGACCAAGTAGCATGAACTTTGTCATGGACTGAACTCAAATGTGAGGAGTTTTGTCTTTCATCCCAACTTTCCCACTCTGTCCAACTGATCTGCTTAAAGAATACAGTAGAGGCTAAGGATACCTATTTATAATTTATATACTGCTGAATCTTATCATTCACATTGGGGGTTCAATTCTTCCCCTGCTAAAGGTAACAAGAGAACATATGTGAGGATTTAATTGGAAGTTATTTCATGTTGTTCCCGCATGATTGCCTGCCTAAGGGTAGGAGTCAACTTAGACCCAGTGCTGAGCCTGGTCTTAAGGCTTGTGCTATTTTGCCATAAACTGAGGTCCCTGTGGTTATAAAAGAAGTGAATGATCTAAGGTAGAGAAGGGAACTGCTAATCTAGATGGTCATATGGAGCCTAAGCCTAATACAGAAATAGCATGCAGAAGAGAACAAGTTGTCTGATTTTTCCTCTGTAATACAAGAAATTGCTGTGGGGTGGGGGTGGCGAGAAAAGAGCTGTGGGATCTGTTCAGAAAATGTATTCTACTGTCTCTCTATAATTAAAAAAGATAAAGTAGGTCAGACATGCTGAACTGCCGCTGCATATCTGCATATCTCGGGAAACCACCTCTGTTGCATTGTGAAGGCACTGGGAGGACGGCTATGGAAACATTGCGGATTGTGCTCAGCAGCATTGTTCTTAAGGCAGCAGGTGGCTTAGTGCAATTCTTGGAAAAATGTGTTTTAGAATATATATATATATATATATATATATATATATATATATATATATATATATATATATATATATATATATATATATATATATATATATATATATATATATTTGTCTTCTGGGTTTCATATTGGAAGAAAGTGTAGTTCCCGTGATACGGGGAAAGAACGAAAAGCCCTTTTTTCTAGCAATAATAATGGCAGCACAAACCTCTTTCAGTAAGTGAACAGAAAATGTATGTGTGTGAAAAAGAGCCGAGAGCCAGGGTTCTGGGAATGCACTTCCAGGCCATGTTTCTGTAGCCAGTAGAGAACTGAGAAGGGCTTTATTTTACTGCACCTGTCTATTTTAAATAAACTATAATAGGTTTGTCCCTAACAGAGGGCCCCTAAGTTAAGTTTATAGATAGATAGATAGATAGATAGATAGATAGAGAGAGAGAGAGAGAGAGAGAGAGAGAGAGAGAGAGAGAGAGAGAGAGAGAGAGAGAGAGAGAGAGAGAGAGAGATATGTATAGATAGATATAGATATAGATAGAATAACGATGGTTTGGAGACTTTCCTAATACAGCAGTGTGAGCATAAATAGACACCCTTTACTATTCAAGCAGTACTACTTAGTTTTGTCTTGTAAAATTTGTCTTCCACTTCCTAATTGTAACATTGGCAAGATGCCATCGCTCAGATGGAGACTTTGGCATGAGGAGTTAGTTGCCTGATTACTTAAGCTGTACAGAGCCTATTCTTCTTATATTGGCAGATCTCCATAAACTTTGAGCTATTTAATGGCAGGACCCAAAATTTTATAATCAGCCACAATATAAAGCTTACATAATGGACAGAATGAGGATATAATTATTTGTCTTATAACCATCCCCAAATTGTTTAAGTGGTAGTTTTAAATAATTTAAGTAATTAAGTTTTCGGCTCTATTCCTGTTCCAGATTTGCACAGGAAGGTAACAACATTAACTATCTTTATTTTACTGTTGAATAATTACAGCAGAGAAAAGGGCTTAGGTTTTTGGATTATTACTATTAAGAAAGAAAGATCTCTCCATCGTACCCTCAAATGGCTTTTGGAAAGCCTGTCTGGCTCTGGAATTCCCACTACTGTAGACATTGCCTTAGAAACATAAGTGCATAACCAATGGCTTGCCGGATGAGATCTCTGGCTCAACTAGTCCAGCTCTCTGTTCTCACAGTGGCCAATCAGCTGCACAAGGAAGCCCACAAGTCTTCCAGCAGATGGTCTTCAGGAGCAGGCCCACTGCTATCAAGACATTGATTCCCATGACTTCTGTGTATTGGTCCAACCCATTTTTGCAGCCAGTCAAGCTTGTAACAGATTCCAAAGTTTAATTATGTGCAGTATAAAAAAATATCTTCCTTTTGTCTGTCCTGATTCTTCCAGGATTCAGTTTTATTGGGAGTTCATCTTGAGTACGCTTTCTCAAAATTGACCACTGTGTGGTCAAAATTAGGAGCACACAGTCCTAACTGTGTGGTTTTGTAATTTGATAGAAAGATTTTTTTTTTCAATTGAAGCATTGCTGGGATAATAAATACTTGCAGATCTCAGGAGGGATCTTATTCCAGTAGACAGACGATGTAACAGAGTAGCAGCTGGGCAAAAACCTTGGGAGATAGGCAGTCTCTTGAATAATTGGCCCTACACTGTGTAGGGCTTTGTGGATAATAACCAGCACCTTGAATTGGACCTGGAAGTACACAGGTGACAAAGTAGAGCTTTTATTTGTTCATCCTAAAACATGCCCACCACTGCCTGTTCCTTTACATCTGGATTAGTTGAAGCTTCCGAATGGTCTTCAAGAAGAGCCCCATGAAAAACATGTGATATTGAAGCTATGAGGTTACCAGGGCATCCTTCTGCCTGAAGGACCTCCCGATCTAGGAAGAGGAGCATCTGGCACACCAGATGGAGAAGTGCAAAGGCTTTTTTTTTTTTTTGGCTACAACTGCCACCTGCTCTTTGAACAGGGGCTGTTGAATTCAAGATGATCCCCAAACTGCACACCTTGAATGGGGAAGTGCTACTACTTGGAGGAAGTATACACTACTTGGTACCAAAGAACATATGTGAGACAAATTCCCTTTTTTCCTATGCCCTGAAATGTTGCATATAATCTGGTTTGTGGTATGCGGTTACCAGAGAGAGAGAGAGAAAGAGAATGTATATTTCCACACACGCATACTATGGTACAATATCTAATTATTGCTTTAAACATATAAACATTGCTGTAGTTGTCGTTTCCCGTGAATTTATGGTAACTGCAGAATGCTTAAAAGGAGCATCTTAGTTGCAAATACTTCCCTTTTTCTCAATAGTTTGGGAGTGACTTATGACCAGTTTTCACACTTATGAACCTTGCAGCATCCCCATGGTCATATGATGAAAATTCAGATGCTTGGCAACTGGCTTTTCATTGTAACAGTTGCAGTATCCCTGGGTCATGTGATCACCTTTTGCAACCTTCTGACAAGCAAAGTCAATGGGGAAGCCAGATGACTAACTTACCAACTGAAGTGATTAACTTAACAACCGTAGCAAGAAAGGTTGGGAAATGGGGCAAAACTCACATTTATCAAATGTCTTGCTTGGCAGCAAAAAAAATTGGTCTCAATTGTCATACGTTGAGGACTACCTGTACTTTGGTTTAGTTATCATCTTGGTGGCATCTCTGAAGAAATTTCTAATAAATAAATGTTGATACCTCCCTAATATTGGGACTTATATTGGAGCTGCAAAAATCAGCACCAAAGAGTTAATGTTTTCTGCCATCAATTGGCCATCCATATTTTTGCAACACGTAGAATTCAACCCACTAAGTATTATGCTGATAGGCCTATAGATGTGCAACTGTAATCCAGAACAGAGCTGATTACAGTAGCTTTTTTTTAATTCTTTGGATTGGGTTTGGGGCTCTTAGAGTAGTATGGATTTAGTAGGTAAGTCTTTATCATGTGTTCAGCCATTGATCAATCGTTGATCATTTCTGATCCAGAGTATAATAGCCGAATCCTAGAGAGATATGTATGCTATTTTCTACAGTACTGGAAACAATGACTCCTTACAAGTCAGACTTATCAAAAGAGGCTCCTTCTGACCTATTGAATTAATCTAGTATTCATCAATATGCCACTCAAAAGGAAGAGAGAGAGAGAGCCTTGTTAAAAAGGGACTCTTGCTTCCCACTGAAGCCTCCTAAGTTTATATTATTCAACAGTTAAGGTCTTCAAGCATTTTTCTTCCTTTTCAACATTGTTTCTTTCCCTCTGCTTTCTTACAGTGAAGGAGTTTCTTGCAAAAGCCAAAGAAGAATTCCTTAAGAAATGGGAGAATCCATCACAGGTATGGTGGTACCCTTGCATTCCTCATAGTCAACTTTTCTTTTTTTTTCTGTAGGAATAATGAAATGAAAATTTGTTCTTCAGCCCAATTTTAAAACGATAATGGGTGTGTAAAGGGAAGCAAAAATTATTAAATTTCCGTTGGACTGAAACTGCCTTTAAATAAGTTCTAATGTTGTCTTATAAAATGCTACGCACCTAAAAATCAGTGCCACGATGTAGATGTACAGTTTGATGAAAAGGTACTCATCTCCTTTTGGATTTTTTGAATCTTTGCATTATCTTTATGACAGCTTCATACGGGCCCAATTGTTACACAAAGGAAACAAAACCCACCAGTTTGGAAATTGTTTCTTCTCCAGCATGACGAATGGAGAATTCACAGATGGGTTGATCTTGCCTTTCTGTCCTAGAGTCTAAGTCAATCAACTTTTGCCACACCTCTCTTCCTCAAGCTAGGAATCCCCAGTCATGACTTAGTCTTAGCCCAAGAGAGACGTGGTGAAGATTGGCTCTTGATCTTTAGCGGAAAGGCTAAACGGTGATCCATCAGGTTGTACCTTTCCTTTCCCTTCCCTTCCATTTCCCTTCTCTGCGTTGATCTCAGTGCTACGTTTAAACCACTCACTTTCAGAGCGGTTTGGCAGGCTTCGGCTGAAGCCTCAAGCTCTCCCAGGTCTCAGGCTGGCCAGAAGGCTAGCGGTCGCCATTTTGAGCGCCACGTGTGCTGTTCCTGGGTTGGGGGGGGACTCTCCCTTCTAGCGGGCCTATTTTGACTCAAACAGAGTCATTTCGGAAAATTTTCAGCTAGCGATCTCGTTAGTCCAGCCATATTCTTTCATTTATTTCATAACAGAATCACCCAACATGTAATATTGTCAGTATGAAAAAAATAATCATCCCACCCCCATCAGTCAGTTCAGTTGAAAGGACATCAGTATGCTTCCAGGTGCATTTCAAGTTGCTGGTAGTTACCTTTAAACCTTGCCTGGCTTGGGGCCAGGTTACCTACCAGAGCATCTCTCCCCACTGGGGCCTACGCATCCTGTTAGATCTAGCAAGAGAGGCATTTTCTGGGTCCCATCCATGAGAAAAAGGCATCTGTTGGGACCCAGAAGAAGTGCTTTTTCTGCTTTGGTACTCATCCCTTGGAACATCATCCACTCAGAAATGATCCTGCTGGCCTTTCACAAGGCACTGAAAACACAGTTTTATTATTAAGCTTTGGGCCCTGATAAATATGGGTAAGTCTGTTTTGTGGTTATGCTGAGTGTTTATGTGTGAGCCTATTTTGTGGTTAGACTGAGAGTTTTGGCTGCTGTTTTATGCTATTTCTGTTATTATTTATTCTGCCTGTTTTTTATTTTTATTCTGCTTTCATTCTTAGCTGTCTAGAGTTGTGTATATGAGATGAGTGGCCATGTAAATTTCATAAATAAATAAATAACCCCCTAGGTGGGAGTGAGTACTACATTAAATAAATGAGGCTATTTGGGGGCAGCTCTTTCCAATATAAACCTGACAAACTTTGGCTCCCATGACCCTATGAAGTTCTCACTAGACAGATTTTAGAAATACCTCATAATATGCTCACAATTTCCAAAATTCTCGGTACAATCTAATTATTTATTTACCCAACTAGTTTGGAAAAAGTTACAAAACCATTTTCAAACGCTGAAGTTTGACCAATTCACAGAAGGAAACATAGTCTTGAAAACTTGATTTGAGATAATAGTGAAATCTTACCAAGAGTGCCTATCCTGTTAAAAAATGACTCCATGAGTGCAAGGTAAGGTCAGTAAGAAGTCACAAAGAACCCTAGAAGAACATTAATTTGGATTTGGAGGCTTCTCTCACTTGCCTAAAATTAGAGTTCGTGGTTCCACCATCAGAAAAGCACTAAGTACAGATAAGAACATAACATGCAGAAGCCATTGATTACTAAGAAGAACATCAGTGCTTGCTTTAGTTTTGCCCAAAAAAGCATTTGGATAACTGTCCTCACTTAATGGAGGCATGTTCTATGAACAAATGAGTCAAAAATGAGACTTTTCAGGCTATTTAAATGTTAGTAAGTATAGTGGTTACTATTCATTGCATTCATTATTATCTCATGAATCTGATGCCAACTGCCAGACGTAGAGTGGTAGAATACTTTGCAATATTTTTTTTTTGTCCCAGAACCAGGACAACTTACCACTATAAAAAGGAAGCAGGAATTCTGTTTATGTTAGAGAATTCCACATGAGAACATCATGCCCTCTGTCTGAAAACTGAAATACAAATGAATCAGGAAGACAGTAATCCTAAACTTGCAAGCAAGAATGTAAGATAATGGATTAAAGCAGAACAAATTCAATTTTAAAATGGTCAAATAAAAGTCCAGACCTAAACCCCATCAAACTATTGTGGCAACACTTAAACATTTTATGCTAGATAATCCTTTAAGGTTGTTGAGTAGAAAGCATTTGCCATGAAGAAATAGACCCAGGAATGGGATACCATTAAATCAAGGGTCCCCATCCTTGGCAACTTTAAAACTTGTGGACTTCAACTCCCAGAATTTTCCATGCTGGCTGGGGAATTCTGGGAGTTGAAGTCCACAGGTCTTAAAATTGCCAAGGTTGGGGACCGCTGCATTAAGTGACCAATTACAAGAAACATTTGACTGCAATTATAGAAACTAAAGATAGAGTGTGTAATGCACTGAATGTAGGACATTGATTATTTTTTCATACTGGCAGTTAGCATGTTTTCAGAAAATCTGAAAGGTGGCAAATAGTTTTTTTTACAAAAGTATAATGCTGTGACCAGAGTTGTTTTCAAAGAGCTTGTCTTTGTAAGAGCTTGTCAGAAACGTCTCCTCAGTTACTAGTACTTTCACCAGATGCAAACATTTTGATGTCTTGATGTTAATATGAAAACTAAATTGCTCTATCCAGGGAAATAGAGATTCTTGGGGGTAAAAGTTTAAATTTTCAATTGATTTCAGATTTGCTATTTTTATGGAAATGAATTGAAAAACTTTATTTCAGTAATCACCCAACACAGGAAATGAATACTGATTATAACTGAAGTGTGAGAGAGCAGACTATGGGGTATAAGCTGAAAATATAAAATTCAAAAACAGGAAAACCAGCTTTGAATCGGTGTTAAATGTTCAAACTCACTATAGTATACTTACATATTTAGGGTTCCTGATCTTGCGATTTAAAGTTTGTTTAGTATTTTATATGTAAATAATCTTGAAATCTATAACACCTTTTTTTTTCCTCTTTGAAGGACATTATTTTCCATAAATATAGTTTGTGGACGCTAACTGTCACAGCAGTATTTATCAGGATGGTTGTATGTACCAGGAGTGGACAAATAATACAAATTGTTCAGAAATATTCAGTTGTCAGCAGACCATGTTCTAAGTAGCAAAATGTGGTTCTCAACCTCAGAGTCTAAGATAGGCAGTATTATATGCCTGGCTGCCTAACTAGTGCATTGGGGATTTATTACACTGTTATACTACAAACTCCAGGTTTTGGTGGTATTATTTTACTATTTGATAAGTGTTGCTGGCTAGAGATAAAATATATATTAATCTACTCTTGGTGGATTAAGTTTGCTTCTCCTGTTATGTGCCACTAGCTAGCTAAAAAGAAAGTTGTTTTTCTTTCACTGAAAGGATTTGCATCATGTGCCCTCTAGTGGTGGAATCCTAACTCTTCCAAATCCTACAAAAGATATTGGTAATGGATGAAAGCAATAGTTGAACACTTGGCCCTAACACAGAAGTGGGGACCTTTGAAATCACCTATAATGTAGCAAAGGAAGAGGGCTATCAATCAGATGAAGCCTAATCATCCTGCATCTCGAAGCTTTGTGTCCCCAAATGTAATAGCTATAGCCTGTTATATGAAGCTATTTTTCCCCCCCTTTCTCTCTCCTTTTGCAGAACACATCCAGTTTGGATCATTTCGATCGGCTCAAGACCCTGGGTACAGGCTCTTTCGGGCGGGTGATGCTTGTGAAGCACAAGGACTCTGGAAATTATTTTGCCATGAAAATCCTTGATAAGCAGAAAGTGAGTCTGATGATCTTTGCTTTGCAAAGCAGGATTGAAGAGGAAGTTGCACTTGACTTGATCTTGTTTCTGTATTGCAGGTTGTTAAACTGAAGCAGATTGAGCACACCCTCAATGAAAAACGCATTCTTCAGGCTGTGAACTTCCCATTCCTTGTCAGGCTAGAGTATTCTTTCAAGGTAGGTAATGTCAAGTAACAGTCTTTCTTCTCTCATCTGCTGATGCCTAATTCTCTGAACATCTGTTGCTCCAAAGCAGGGCTCTTCGAACTCGGCCCTTTTATGACTCATGGACTTCAACTCCCAGAATTCCTCAGCCAGCTTGCCTGGCTGAGGAATTCTGGGAGTTGAAGTCCATGAGTCATAGAAGGGCCGAGTTTGAAGACCCCCTGCTCCAAAGTGATCAGAAATTTGGCTCCAAGGAAGAATTTTCCTTTCTAAAGGCAGTGAGCAGATGAACAGAGTGAGTATCTTCACTTAGTGTCCTCTGCAAGTTAAAACACATACAAACACTTAGCAAAACCTATACGCATCATAAATTTCCTGCATGTAATAGAAAGGAAAGAACGGCTCTCAGTGTTGAAGTGCCAGTCCTGAAAATAATTCTGCCCCTGAAATGAATGTGCAACACTCTGAAATTTGCATAAAATGTCTTAGTGACAATTTCATTGTGGCAGCCTAGAAATGGAAAACTCTGAAAGGACGAATATGAAACTGCCATAGTGAGCATATAGGTTTAGGATATGTAGCATGACGTTGTACTGCTTTTTATTATTATTATTATTATTATTTACAATTTTTATACCGCCCCCCTCCCGAAGGACTCGGGGCGGTGTACAGCCCAATTAAAACAACAACACACAAAAATTAAAATTATTAAAAATAAATTAAACAATTTGGCCGAATATTTAAAAACCCAGCTAAAAACACAATCCCCTAAAAACAGTTATGGCCATTGTTGGAGCTGGAGCTATCATCCCAGGCCGGCTTGTCGGAATAAGTATGTTTTTAATTCTCGACGGAAGGAACGCAATTCCGTCATCGTACGGAGTTCGGGGGGGAGCTCGTTCCAAAGCGTTGGAGCTCCCACAGAGAAGGCCCTCCCCCTGGGGGTCGCCAGCCGACATTGTTTGGCCGACGGCACCCTGAGGAGACCCACCCTGTGGGAGCGTACCGGACGGCAGGAGGTATTTGCTGGCAGAAGGCGGTCCTGTAGATATCCGGGTCCGATGCCATGGAGCGTTTTAAAGATGGTCACTAACACCTTGAAACGCACCCGAAAGGCCACCGGCAACCAGTGCAACTCACGCAGGAGCGATGTTACATGGGAGCGCCATGGCGCCCCGGTCACTACCCGTGCGGCCGCATTCTGGGCCAGCTGAAGCCTCCGGGTGCACCTCAAGGGGAGCCCCATGTAGAGAGCATTACAGTAGTCCAGCCTGGAAGTGACAAAGGCATGAGTAACTGTGCATAGCGAGTCCCGGTCTAGGAAGGGACGCAACTGGCGTACCAGGCGAACCTGATAGAACATCCTCCCGGCCACGGCCGTCAAATGGTCCTCTAAAGACAGCCGTGAATCCAGGAGGACTCCCAAATTGCGAACCCTTTCCACGGGGGCCACTGTTTCGCCCCCAATGGACAACGAAGGAGTCAATTGACTAAACCGGGACGACGGTAGCCACAGCCACTCGGTCTTGGAAGGGTTGAGCTTGAGTCCGTTCTTCCCCATCCAAACCCGGACGGCCTCCAGGCACCGGGTCAGCACGGCAAGAGCATCGTTGGGGTGGTTCGGCGTGGAAATGTACAGCTGAGTATCATCAGCGTACAGATGGTACTCCACACCAAAACCACGGATGATCTCACCCAGTGGTTTTACATAAATGTTGAACAGTAGGGGTGAGAGGACCGACCCCTGAGGTACCCCACATACGAGGGGTCTCGGGGTCGACCTCTGGCCCCCTGTCAACAGGGGCTTGATGCATGATGCATCCAGCCCACGGGCCGGCATTTTGTCACCCCTGCTCTAAGGGTTTCTGTTAGTTAACCCACCTGTCAGACCAGATTATAGAAAGCCATTAAGCTCAACCTATTTTTGCTATAAAGTACAAAATGAGTTTTAAAATCCTTCTGGTATTTTCCATGTTTAAAACATAAGATGGGCTAAAATGGGTTGATATTGTGTCTGGCTTTTACTAAAACCTCGAGGTCCACCAGATGCAGAAGAATAGATCTAACATGAAAGATGTCTGAGTCCCAAGAATGCGTCCGGAGCACTGGAACAACAAGCTCGTGGCCTTTCCACACAACAAGTTACCTTTATCTATTGGAAATCACCAGAAGGCTTACCAGAACATCCTGACCTGCCTTTTGCACAACTACGAGCTAAGATTATGAACATAATACTTGTCTGAAATCATGCCCAGTTAAGATCTGCACTAGTTATTTCTCCAAGCATTGCAGCCCTTGACAATAAAATACCACTGTTAATGACTCAATTTGTCTGAGACGTTGTACGTAGTTTATACAGTAACAGAACTGTACAGCTTGTACAGGGGAAAGGGAAACACTGATAAATTAAAAATCACTATGGACTCTAAAGGAATATCTTCCTGCCAATCTTCCATAGCTAGCAAAGTAATGGCAGGGCTGGAGGTGGTGGTAAGACTTAGAGATGCTTGGCAGTGCATCTTTTGGGGCAGTGGGTAATAGTCAACATATTACTTCATTAAAAACACCCACCAGGCTGCACAACACTCTTTGGTGAGACACATGATGTACAAGCCTGACATACTGTATAACATCTATTGACTCTAAGACAATAAGGATTGAACCTGGATTCTAAATAATTGTTTATTTAGCAGTTAGTAACTTTTAAATGTATGGCAGTGACTTCCTAGCAGCAACATTGAGGACTGAAGTTTTTACGTTAAAACATATCTGTGCATATCTCATTCATCCCACTGCGGGTGAGAATAATGTGTGTAGAACTGAACTGTGTAGTAATGTGGAGAACTGAAAGAGAGCTGGTAGTCCATTTCAGCAGTGTATGAAATCGGTTCTTATGTTACTTCCTAAAGTTGCAATAGTATTAAGGACAGAGAACGCAGGTGATGATCACAACTGACCAAAATTTCCATCCCTAAGCAAGAATTTTACCTTGTTTTACCATCTTTCTTGCCATGGTTCTCGAGCGAATCACTTCAGGTGTTAAGTTAGTAACCTGGTTGTTAAGTAAATCTTCCCCATTGACTTTGGACATGACCCAGGGACACTGCAACTGTCATAAATGTGAACCAGTTGTCAAGCATCCGAATTTTGATCATGTGACCGTGGGCATGCTGCAACGCTCTAAGTGTGAAAAAAGGTCATAACGTCACTTTTTTCAGTGCTGTTGAAACTTCAAATGGTCACTAAACTAATGGTTGTAAGTTGAAGACTACCGTAGTTATATAGGATCAAGCCAAGGTCCATTCTAGTCCAACATTCTGTTTTTCATAATGACCTCCAAATATCGTTGGTGGGGCATAGACAGCTGAGCACGACATGTGGAACAACCTGCCTCCAGAAGCGGTGAATGCGCCAACACTGGAAGTTTTTAAGAAGAGACTGGACAGCCATTTGTCCGAAATGGTATAGGATTTCCTGCCTGAGCAGGGGGTTGGACTTGATGACCTCCAAGGTCCCTTCCAACTTTATTATTATTATTATTATTATTATTATTATTATTATTATTATTATTATTATTATTATTATTATTATTATTATTATATCCCTCTTCTTCCGTTGTTCCCCTACAACTGGTATTTAATAGCCCATAATAGATTTGTTGTCTATTTATTTATTTGTGTTCCTGGGGGCCATGATCATGTCTTACAACATTTAATTCCACAGATCAATTGGTCAAAAAAAGTGTTTCTTTTGTCCATTCTAGTCTCTTTCTAAGTCAGCTTTGTTGGTTTTAGTATTTTGAGGATGTGAGGAAAAGAAATCTTGTCTGCTTTGTCCATGCCATGCCTGATTTTATACAGTTGAATATAGTTGCTTTTCTTGAAGTTCATTCTAGCCTTTGAAGGGAAGAGATTTGAATTCTCTGATCATTTAGATATCCTCATTTGCATTTATTTCAACTCTGTTATATCACTGTTTTAAACAGAGCAGCTGTAATTATATAATATTACTATTTTTATTAAATTTATATGCTGCTTGGTTCCTAGCAATATCTCAGCTATTGACAGTTTTATTTTCAGTTTCATTTCTAATGCTTTCTAGTACAGTGGTTCTCAACCTTTCTAATGCCGCGACCCCTTAATACAGTTCCTCATGTTGTGGTGACCCCCAACCATAAAATTATTTTCGTTGCTATTTCATAACTGTAATTTTGCTACTGTTTTGAATCGTAATGTAAATATCTGATATGCAGGGTGTATTTTCATTGTTACGACTTGAACATAATGAAAGCATAGTGATTAATTACAAAAACAATTTAGCAATGCTCTCTGGAAAAGCTTACGCTTCCTTGCTCAAAAATGTTGGGAGGGAGGGAAGGAAGGAAGGAAGATTGAAGGGGAAAGGAAGGAGATGGAGAAGGAAGGAGATTGAAGGGCAAAAGAAGGAAGGAAGGAGAAAGAGATTGAAGGGGAAGGGATAGAGATGGAAGGAAGGAAGGAGATTGAAGGGGGAAGGAAGGAAGGAAGGAAGGAAGGAAGGAAGGAAGGAAGGAAGGAAGGAAGGAAGGAAGGAAGGAAGGAAGGAAGGAGAGAGATTGAAGGGGAAGAGATGGAGATGGAAAGAAGGAAGGAAGGAAGGAAAAAGAGATTGAAGGGGAAGGGATGGAGATGGAAGGAAGGAAGGAAGATTGAAGGGGAAAGGAAGGAGATGGAGAAGGAAGGAGATTGAAGGGCAAAAGAAGGAAGGAAGGAGAAAGAGATTGAAGGGGAAGGGATAGAGATGGAAGGAAGGAAGGAGATTGAAGGGGGAAGGAAGGAAGGAAGGAAGGAAGGAAGGAGAGAGATTGAAGGGGAAGAGATGGAGATGGAGATGGAAAGAAGGAAGGAAGGAAGGAAAAAGAGATTGAAGGGGAAGGGATGGAGATGGAAGGAAGGAAGGAAGGAAGATTGAAGGGGAAAGGAAGGAGATGGAGAAGGAAGGAGATTGAAGGGGGAAGGAAGGAAGGAAGGAAGGACAGGGCGATTGAAGGGAAGGGATGGAGTTGGAGATGGAAGGAAGGAAGGAGATTGAAGGGGAAAGGAAGGAGATGGAGAAGGAAGGAGATTGAAGGGGAAGGAAGGAGATGGAGATGGAAGGAAGGAAGATTGAAGGGGAAAGGAAGGAGATGAGAAGGAAGGAGATTGAAGGAGAAGGGATGGAGATGGAAGGAAGATTGAAGGGGAAAGGAAAGAGATGGAGAAGGAAGGAGATTGAAGGGGGAAGGAAGGAAGGAAGGAGAGAGATTGAAGTGGAAGGGATGGAGATGGAGATGGAAGGAGATTGAGGGGGGAAGGAGGGAAGGAGAGATTGAAGGGGAAGGGTAGGAGATGGAAGGAAGGAAGGAAGGAAGGAAGGAAGGAAGGAAGGAAGGAAGGAAGGAAGAAGAGATTGAAGGGGAAGGGATGGAGATGGAAGGAAGGAAGGAAGATTGAAGGGGAAAGGAAGGAGATGGAGAAGGAAGGAGATTGAAGGGGGAAGGAAGGAAGGAAGGAAGGAAGGAAGGAAGGAAGGAAGGAAGGAAGGAAGGAAGGAAGGAAGGACAGGGCGATTGAAGGGAAGGGATGGAGTTGGAGATGGGAGGAAGGAAGGAAGATTGAAGGGGAAAGGAAGGAGATGGAGAAGGAAGGAGATTGAAGGGGAAGGAAGGAGATGGAGATGGAAGGAAGGAAGATTGAAAGGGAAAGGAAGGAGATGGAGAAGGAAGGAGATTGAAGGGGAAGGAAGGAAGGAGAGAGATTGAAGGAGAAGGGATGGAGATGGAAGGAAGATTGAAGGGGAAAGGAAAGAGATGGAGAAGGAAGGAGATTGAAGGGGGAAGGAAGGAAGGAAGGAGAGAGATTGAAGTGGAAGGGATGGAGATGGAGATGGAAGGAGATTGAGGGGGGAAGGAGGGAAGGAGAGATTGAAGGGGAAGGGAAGGAGATGGAAGGAAGGAAGGAAGGAAGGAAGGAAGAAGAGATTGAAGGGGAAGGGATGGAGATGGAAGGAAGGAAGGAAGATTGAAGGGGAAAGGAAGGAAGGAAGGAAGGAGAGATTGAAGGGGAAGGGAAGGAGATGGATGGATGGATGGAAGGAAGATTGAAGAGGAAAGGAAGGAGATGGAGAAGGAAGGAGATTGAGGGGTGAAGGAGGGAAGGAGAGATTGAAGGGGAAGGGAAGGAGATGGAAGGAAGGAAGGAAGGAAGGAAGGAAGGAAGGAAGGAAGGAAGGAAGAAGAGAGATTGAAGGGGAAGGGATGGAGATGGAAGGAAGGAAGATTGAAGGGGAAAGGAAGGAAGGAAGAAAGGAAGGAGAGATTGAAGGGGAAGGGAAGGAGATGGATGGATGGATGGAAGGAAAGAAGGAAGATTGAAGGGGAAAGGAAGGAGATGGAGAAGGAAGGAGATTGAAGGGGGAAGGAAAAAAGGTTGAAAAGCCCTGGTTTAGTTAACTCCTGCTTGAATTACTGTAATATACTCTACATGGGGCTGTCCTTGAAGAGTACTTGGAAGCTGCAACTGGTTCAGAATTTGGACAGTGTATAATTACAGACCAGACATGTCCCATATTAAAACACACTTTTGCCGGCAGGCCTGGGGCAGCTAACATCTTGCCCCTAGCCAGTGTATGTTCGTGGAATGATTGGTTTTTTTGTTTTTTTTTTGTTTTGTTTTTTAACTTAAGGATTTTTTATATGTATGTAATTTCTATTATGCTGTGAGCCGCCCTGAGTTCTCCGGAATAGGGCGGCATAGAAATTAAATTAATAATAATAATAATAATAATAATAATAATAATAATAATAATAATAATAATAATAATAATCACTATATACAAGCTACATTGGGCTCCAGAGGCTTCTGGGACAATTCAAAGTCCTTGTTATCAGTCGGAAAGCCCTTCATGGCATAAGATATTTGTGAACTACCTATCTGTTATTAGTTCTGTTCAGTCCACCAGATCCAACTGAATTGACATGCTCTGTGTGCTTCCATCAAGCAACGGCATCTGATGCATACCAGGAAGAACGCTTTCTCTGATATGGTACCTGCCCTATAGAACAGCATGTCTTCTCCCCCTCCCCTCCTAAAATTCCACTTTTGGAACAATTTACTATTCCAATAGCAAAATGAAGATTGGAGTACTCTGTAAGCCAGCTTGGAATGTTTCTGGTAAAATTGGATCAATTAATTTCATGAATTAGAACATTTGTAAGATTAAATTGTTTGTCATATCTCTAGTAAATTAGCCATGGCAAAAGAGATAAAACTTATTGATATTGAATTCTAAGCAGTAAAATCTGCTCTGTAGCCAGCTCAGATCCATAGGCATTGTAAAAATAATGGAGAGGGGGGGTCTCTTTGCAATTATAAAGCAAGATACTTGGATTAATTTCTTGCACCAGTTTGCAAGATAACTAATTCTGTATACAAGAAACTCTTCTTCCTTCTTCTTTCTGCACATTATTGCATTACTTTAGAAAGGCAGTTGTCTTTTTGTAATAATTGATTAGTTGTGTACCAGGAATCATCAGAGGTGAAAAGGGGAACAAAGCACTACTTGTTATTATCACTCTTAGTTTATTTCTGCATTCAATTATAGGATAATTCAAATCTGTACATGGTGATGGAATACATCCCAGGTGGTGAGATGTTCTCCCACCTACGACGGATTGGCAGGTTCAGGTAGGTGTGTTCCCTCATTATTGCAAGGATGGGACTATGCTAGTTAGGAACAGAGGAACTGGGTATTGTAGTTTTTATATTTGATTCCCTGGTATTAAAGAGGGAGCAAACCCAATAATCGTTTCCAGTTTCTTTAACTTTGTATTTGAGTAGATCTAGGAAAAAATCTATGATTTTTTTTTTCTGCAAGCCCTGCTAATCTCTGATACAGAGTTACACATTTTGCGATAAAGTCAAAAGATAGGATGGAAACTGTTTTACGGCTAGATGGCCAAGCCTGGTAGGATCACGGGAACTTAATACTTTTCATCAAACGACTATTGGTTGATTTGGGCATAACACTGGTAAAGTCAGAGTAAGAAAAAAGCTTCAGCACAGGTTCAGTCTAGCGTTGCTCTTATAAGACAGTTGATGGAAAAGTTAAGTTTGCATTGAAAAAGGGGGAAAGGAACATCTGGCTCCTTGTTCGTGCCTGTAGAATGAAAGCCTGACTGACATTGTTTGGAAATCAGTAATGAAAATGTTTTCCCCTGCTTTCCTCTTGTTGTTTTTTTACAGTGAACCTCATGCCCGGTTCTATGCCGCTCAGATTGTGTTGACTTTTGAGTACCTGCACTCACTAGATCTTATCTACCGAGACTTGAAGCCTGAAAATCTCCTCATTGACCAGCAGGGCTATATTGAGGTAGCACTATTTCAATCAATTATATATTCATATTCAGCACTCTTAAGAATTGCGGTCCATGTCAGTAGTCTGGCACCGTGAACATTATGTGCAAATGTGACCACTAGATAAGGGGTTCTCAACCTTGGCAACTTTAAGACTTGTGGACTTCAACTCCCAGAATTCCTCAGCCAGCAAAGCTGGCTGAGGAATTCTGGGAGTTGAAGTCCACAAGTCTTAAAGTTGCCAAGGTTGAGAACCCCTGCACTAGATTATACCGTATTAACAGGCCATGACTGAACAAACTGACTCAGCGTGGTATTTGAACGAAGCCCCTCCATCTGACTATTAGGGGCTTTAGATAGTGCTCACTTAATAATATCACAGTGGAGATGGTTGATCAGTTAACAACAGATCCCACCTCACCCCCACGCTGCTCCTACCCTCCCCATGTTTTAATTGGGCAGCTGTATTTGTTTTATTTTATATGTATTTTTACTTATGCTTTTATCTTTGTATACAGTTTTAATTTTTTTGTGATTATAAGCCGCCCAGAGTTGGGCGTGGCAAATAAATTTTCTAAATAAACAAATAAATAACCCCAATTGGGATAAATAACTTTGCTGCTAAGTGAAGGGGTTTCTAAGTGGGAAATCGTTTGACTGCAAGAGTCTTTTTCCAGCTGGAAAGAGACAAAAGACTACTCAGTTTTACACCTTTGGCTTTTGTTTGCCTCCTAACCATCCCCTGTCCTTCGGAATGATCAAGTGCCTGCTTATTGTCTTATACGCATTGAAAGGAATGCAATTGCCCCACAGCCTGGGACTGGCAACTGTGAGCCGGCTGTGCTACCTAACAGCTTACTCTCTTTACATCTCTTTCTCTCCAACCTCCTTGTCTGGTGAAGAGGATGGGGAGAAAAAAAAAGCAAGTGATTTCTGTCGGCCATATCTCCTTTGCCTGATCTTTTCCTGCGGCTGCTATCGTATGGATTTTGATATGTAGAAAAACAAATAGTTTACTTTCTTGAAATCTTTTCCTCATTCAGTGGAATGGGGAGAGAGGGGTCAGGCAAAGGAGAGATTGCCTGTGGAAACTACTTGCTTCCCCTTCCCTCGGAGAACAGATTGGTCGTCAAGAAAGAGATTGCAAGAAAGTAAACTGTTTGCTCTTCTATACATCAACAGCAATGTGATCACACTGGAAGCGGAGAAGGATCAGGCAAAGGACCTACAAAAATCCTTTGCTTTTTTTTCTCCACCACCACCTCACAGAGCAGAGAGATTGAAGAGAAAAGAGTTTTTGAGAGAAACAGCTTTCTTTCTTCAAAGCCCTTTCTCTCCAATCAAGCTTCTCAGCCAGGGGGGGGGGGAGGAACCATAAGTCAGCCACAGGATGTGCAATGATTGTAATGCTGATCATGTGACTGAGGGAATGTAGGAGAAGGAGGGGGCAGAGTCAAAAGAGGAATCAGCCTATAATCTATATAGCCACAATGGACTACATCCAACCCCTCTTGAATTCCGTTGACCCTTATCTAGCACCAAAATATTGCTAACCATTACTTGAGTAGATTCCGTTGCATAAGCATGAGTATTAATAAATCAGTTTTATTGGAACTTCACATGTGGTCCTGGTTTTCCCAGCTGACAAAGACAACTATAAAGGTTGTAAACGGACTGTAGAGTTACTTTTTTCACCATTGTTGTCACTTCAATGGTCTCTAAATCAGTGTTTCTCAACCTTGACAATTTTAAGGCATGTGGACTTCAACTCCCAGAATTCCACAGCCAGCAATGCTCTAAAAAGTAAGCAGGAACTACTGTATAAGTAAATGAATATTACTATACATAAGCAATTTTGTATGAATGTAATAGAATTGCTAACAAAAAAAACAGATAAATGTCCTCCAATTATTTGTATTCGATTAATAGAAATATATCAGTCCAACAACAGTCTGTCTAACTCAGAGGTCTTCAAACTTGGCCCTTTTATGACTTGGCTGAGGAATTCTGGGAGTTGAAGTCTACAAGTCATAAAAGGGCCAGGTTTGAAGACCCCTGGTCTAACTGGATATCCTCTGAATAACTAGATACTGTATAGCATTTTATCTAATACTACAAATCTTGGCATTGGCTCTTAAGAGATCTTTGTAAAACAAATCTCCTTAATCTATCTGTTCTGGCCTAAACTTTCCCTTTACCCAGGTTGGATTTGTGTTTAACGTACATTTCCACCCCGCTATCTTTATTGCTGACAATTCTTGTTTTTAAAATTGACCTTCAGGTCACAGATTTTGGCTTTGCCAAACGAGTGAAAGGCCGAACATGGACTCTTTGCGGGACTCCAGAATATTTGGCTCCTGAAATCATTTTGAGTAAGGTGAGTGATCTGTATTCTCCATGGACAGTATGTTGAGGTTCTGTGCCTGGTTAAACTGGGGGAGGGCTCGGTGAACGCCCCCCCCCAGCTTTTTGAATATTCCCCTTCTTCTAGTTGTGATTTGAGTTTTTATTCCTGTTGCAGGGTTATAACAAAGCAGTGGATTGGTGGGCACTTGGTGTCCTCATCTATGAGATGGCAGCTGGCTATCCTCCATTCTTTGCAGACCAGCCCATTCAGATCTATGAGAAAATTGTCTCTGGGAAGGTAATATTTCAGCCAATGCCTTATTTGCTGCATGCAAGATATTACACCTGCCTGTTGTATATTATTGGTCTTTTATTTTACATAGAATAGAATCCAGACTTTACCTTGAGTGTAGGTTAAATACTTTATATATATTTCCCTACCAAGTAAATGCTAGCGTAATTGTAGTTCTGTAAATTGTGAGTAGGCACCTTTAAACTATTCCTTTTGACAACATTTTGAATTTAACTTTTTTGGCATTACTAACAGCTTTCACTGTAGTAACAAAATGTATGAAAATTTGCATGGCTCTTCTTTTTCTGCATAATGTTTAAAAGAATAAAACCAGGGAAAGGGTAGTCTTACTGTAACTGTAACCATAAAAGTGTACGTTTTCAGGATTTCATTTGGAAGGACTAAATAGAAAAGAAATTCCAATCCTAGGCAAAAAATCTCTACTATCAACTGTTACTAAAACAACACTTTTATGCTAATTTTTTGATCATCTGCATCTAACTTTTTTTGACTTCTTCCCTCCTTTACCACTCTCCTGAAAAAGTTTCAAAGGGCCCTGCTTATGCACATTGTTCTAAAAAATATTACCTCTGATACCAGCTACCATCTGAGGCAGAATATAAGCCAAAAGTTAAAGTGTTTCAACCATTCAACACAACTCTTACTGTAAGGAAACATACCTTTATTGAAAAGCAATCAAGGATAATGTTTTATTAGGTGTACTGCTTCATTTAGTGTGGACCATTATCTTGATTTGCTTTTGATTTGAAATTCATGCAGGTATTACATATTCCGACAGTGTCCTTCAGCAAAGCAGTGTCCTAAATTTTTAGAAATAGTTTTAATTCTTTTTACAAATAACAACATAAGCATTGTGGATGGACATGTGATATTATTTTTAACTTGTTGGGTTAATGTAAAGTATATCAGAACTTTGTGCTGTACTTTTGAACTGTAACAGTTCAATTTAATCAGTGAAAGAGTTTCTTTTTTATGTTAGAGTCTCCTATCTGTCATCTCTTCTGAATTGCATTTGATATTCTCAATTTAAAAAAAAATATTTTTGGAGAAAGTGCAGATGTGCATTAGGAAGTGCATAAGATGTAAAACATTCTTATCTTCCAATAGCTTGTTTGTCAGTGTTCTCCTCACAGTTCCTTGCCACAACCCCAGTCAGTTGAATTTTTGGTTAAGTTATTCTCTCAACTGGGGGAAAAAAAACTTTTTATTCTGCTCAGATATTTATGTATGACATCTTAGTTTATTGCAGGAGCAACTTAAGTTCAGTGAATCAAGTAACCAACTTCTGCAAATATGTCAGATATTTCTTAAAAATATTCCAGCTATATGCATTAGGTAGGCAAATACTTAATTTAATGACTTGCATAAATTAGATTTGACTTAAGGCAGTGGTGGCGAACCTATGGCACGGGTGCCAGAGGCGGCACTCAGAGCCCTCTCTGTGGGTACACGTGCCATGCCCCAGAGATGTCAACTGTCCCTCTTCAACCAACCGCCTGCTAACTCGCTGAGGTCCCACGTGGCCAGATGCATCCCAGCACAGCTGGTTTCCCTGCCCCCCGTCCCATCCCTCCTGGCCTCGTATGCTCTCCTTTTCCCAGACACCACCCACTGCATTGCCTCCTCAGGTGTTGGCTGGCCGTCCAGCTCAGAGGCGGCTTCTCTGAACTGCTGGCGGCAGGCTGTGGAGCCCCAGAGTGTGCCAGTTGAGGGGCTGGCAGGCTGTTGCCCCCCATGTGCTTGCTGGCCTCTGTGTGCTCGCTGGCCTCTGTGTGCGCCCCGGCCCCTGCCTCGCCTTGCCCTGCAGCAGTGGCACCACTGCCCTGCCTCACCTCACCTCACCCTGCAGGACGAACCTCCTGCCCACCGCCCCACCTGCCAGAGACCCCCTGGATTTCCCCCAACCCTGCCCAGCCCCCACAGGCATCCCTCCCCATGAGCAACACGCCCACCTTGGCCACACCCACCAAGTCTGCCATGACCACCACAGCCACACCCACCCAGTGGGCCATGCCCACCCGGCACCCAACGATGCATAAGTGCAGTTTGGGCACTCGGTCTCTAAAAGGTTCGCCATCACTGGCTTAAGGCATTTAACTTACTAGCCTTGATGCAACTCTTTCTCCACTTGAAAAAGAGAAAAGATGGGCCAAACTCAGATATAAACCATCTACTTTTGCTTTATCATGTTTTACTTTTCTGACATCCAAGATCCAATTGCTAAAAACACAGATTTGGATTTTGGAACCTTGAATCCAAAATATTTATTTTCTTTTGTTTTTGAATATTAGTACTTAATAACGCTTGTATAGTTCCAGGCAAATAAATTATTTTTTCAGTAGTATAATGTTAGACTTTTATCAGTCAATTGGGAGTCAGGAATATTTCAAGCCACACAATCTGCCCTCTGCTTGCCCTGATGTAAAGATAAATACTAAATCCTACTCTGTAAAATAGTTTGGCAATTTATAAGAGTTTTATGCTAGAATATTTTTGAGAAGCAAGGCACTTTGAAAAAAACCCCAAAAGACATATATGATTTGCTAGGTTTTTTTTTTTTAAACCCTTCTGCTTCTCTTGTGTCAGTAGTTCTTATTATACATCTGTACTTTTCCCATCTTCAAGTTCGTGACAGGTAGAAATTCTCGTAAAAATAAGATTTGGGGAATTCAAATACAAGATATATGGAAAGCCTACCTGGAACTGTAGTTATGTGGTAAATGTTCTAATTTCAAAAGTGTGTTAATGTCTTGAGCTACAGTGTGCTCTCCACCAGCCTAATCATTCCAAATATTCCTGGAGGGCACAAATTTGGGAATAGACCGCTATAGCGTATGAGATATCCTACTGCCTACCCTGTTCCTATAGCTTTGAGATTTCTTTCTGGAGACAGAAGAAAATCTTGGATTTTTTGCATCCAGGTCCGCTTCCCATCCCACTTCAGCTCAGATCTGAAGGACCTGTTGCGTAACCTGCTACAGGTAGATCTCACCAAACGCTTTGGCAACCTCAAAAATGGAGTCAACGACATCAAGAATCACAAGTGGTTTGCAACCACTGATTGGATTGCAATCTACCAGCGGAAGGTAAACAACTGCAGCCAACAGGCTTTTTTTAAAATAAAGAGTAAATAGTATTAGTACATAAATTTGCAGATGACACCAAACTGGAAGGAATAGCCAATACTCCAGAACAGGGGTGTCAAACTCAATTTCATTGAGGGCTGCATCAGGGTTGTGGTTGACCTTGGGGGAGGGGTTTGGGGTGGGCATAGTGGGGGTGGGCGTGGCCAGCTCAACATTGCTCGTGTCGGGGGGGGGTGCCTATGGTGGCCCGTGCAGGGCTGGGGGGGAATCCATTGTCTCCAACCGAAGAAGGCGAGACCAGGATGAGCACTATATCCTTGTCCACTAGAGGAGCCTTTCTGTCCCTCTCAGGCCATGCAGAGGACCCCCAGTGATGCAGGCTGCCCGGAGCCATGGGCAGTGAAGGGCAAGCACCCAGTCCAGCCTTTCCCAAGGGAGCGCCTGGCTGTGCTTACCTCCTCCTCAAGGCTGCTGCTGATTGGCTTACTCTCCTTGGCCAAGTTGCTCATGGTGTGTGTGTGAGGGCAAAATGTGTGGGTCAGAGGGAGGCCCACTCTCTCTCCCTGCGAGGAGACCCGGCTTTGTAACCAAAGCATCCTCAGCAATAGGATGGGAGACCACCAGGAGAGGTCAGGAAGAGGGGACAAGGGGATGGCGAAAGGGCAGCAGGGCTGCTGATGGCCAAGTGCTAAGGCAGGATTTCCCTCAGACCCTCCCTCCCTCCCTCTCATTATAATCTTCCTTCCTTTTCTTCTTTTTCCTTCCCTCTTCATTCTCTTTCCTTCTTTTTGTCTTTCCTCTTTCCCTTTCTCCTTTCCTGTCCCTTCCTGGATGCTCAAATGCAAAAGGGGAAACATTTCTCGATGCCTTGTGATCAAATGGCACTTTTGCTAGTAGTCTGTGGCCACTTAAAAGACTGAGAACAAACCAGGCTCAGTTTATCCCGTGCTTCCATTTAGTGGGGGTGTCCACAGACAGCAGTACAGCAAAACTGTCAAAATGGGGGCTGTGATAGTTGATCAGAGCTCCTGTTTTTTTTATGTGCAACAGATTTAGCATTTAGGAACAGAGGTAAGTTAGTTGCTTTTCTATTAATACATAATCCTTAAAAGGGCTCTCCTGTAGGGACCCTGCCATGGTCTAATTCAGATGAAAATATAGCAAAGGAAAATATTTTCCCCCACTCTGCTTTGTCCAGTTTTCCCCACTGGAAATGGCTGTTTGCAACACACAAGGAGGGGATACTTTCCTAAGAGTTCACAACTCAAGAATACCAGTGTTAACTTGGATTGCTTTCTCCTTTGAGCCCAAGTCTCAAAGGATCCAGATCTGAAGCAGAACTGCGTGAACTGGGGCATTTCCAACCAATTTGCCTCTTCTTCCTTCCTTCCTTCCTTCCTTCCTTCCTTCCTTCCTTCCTTCCTTCCTTCCTTCCTTCCTTCCTTCCTTCCTTCCCACCAATCCACCCTCCCTTCCTTCTTTACTTCCTCTCTCCGTTCGTTCCTTCCTTCCTTCCTTCCTTCCTTCCTTCCTTCCTTCCTTCCTTCCTTCCTCCCTCCCTCCCTCCCTCCCTCCCTTCCCATTCTCATCTCTTTCCTTCCTCCGTGCTCAGAAAGGGGTGATGGAAGGGGGAGAGATTGCTAGTGCTGCTGGTGTCCATGCTACCATCAGCTGTCACTATCCCTCACAGGCAGGCAGGGCCGGGCCGGTCCCGGTAAAAGGGAAGCCTCATGGCTACAAGGCTAGGTCAGCGAATGGGCCATGGAAATGCTGGTGGGGGGGTGGGGTGCTGATCTACAACCTGGTGCCAGCCATCAAAGCCAGAATGTGCTCAGCCTTAGATCCGCGGGGCAGCCCTGGAACCAGTGAGGAACTGCTCCGCTGCCTCTGCCCCAGCCCCTGGGTGTGTACACAGGAGACTACCAGTGCCAGCGTCCTTGGGGGAAGTCAGCTTGCGGGGCAAGACAGCCAGTTAGGGACGCTGGACTCTGCTTGCGCACGCGTCCAAAGGCCAGAGCAGGAGCACCCGTCGCTGGTTCCAGAGCTGCCCCGTGGATCTAAGGCTGAGCACGTTCTGGCTTTGATGACTGGCACCAGGTTGTAGATTAGTGGCCGGTTGGCCTGGGCCGGGCCGAGGTGCCACAGGCCGGTCTTTTGCTGTTTCCAGAGCAGGTCCCCGGGCCAGACGGAACCACATGGCAGGCCTTGTGTTTGACATAAGCTTAAGATACAGAAGGATTTTGATAGATTTGAACATTGGACACTATCTAACAAAATGAAATTCAGTGGTGAAAAAAGTAAGGTTCTACATTTAGGCAAGAAAAACCAAAAGCACAGGAACAGTATAGGGGGTACCTTGCTCAATAGTAGTAACTGTGAGAGGGACCTCAGAGTCCTAGTGGACAATCACTTAAATATGAGCCAGCAGTGTGCTCCAGCTGCCAAAAAAGCCAACGCAGTGCTAGGCTGCATTGACAGAGGGATAGAATCAAGATCATGTGAAGGGTTAATACTACTTTATAACACCTTGGTAAGGCCACACTTGGAATACTGCATCCAGTTTTAGTTACCATTATGTAAAAAAGATGTTGAGACTCTAGAAAGAGTACATAGAAGAGCAACAAAGATGATCAGGGGACTGGAGGCTAAAGCATATAAGGAAAGGTTGCTGGAATTGGGTGTGTCTAATGAAGAGAAAGACGAGGAGGGACATGATAGCTGTGTTCCAATATCTCAGGGGCTGCCACAAAGAAGAGGGAGTCAAGCTATTCTCCAAAGCGCCTGAAGGCAGGACAAGAAGCAACGGGTGGAAACTAACCAAAGAGAGAAACAACCTAGAGAAATTTTAGACAGTTAGAACAATTAACCAGTGGAACAACCTGCCTCCAGAAGTGGTGAATGTTCCAACACTGAAAGTTTTTAAGAAGAGACTGGACAGCCATTTGTCCGAAATGGTATAGGGTTTCCTGCCTGAGCAGGGGGTTGGACTAGATGACCTCCAAGGTCCCTTCCAACTCTATTATTGTTGTTATTATTGTTATTATTATATATTAATGTCAATTGCCTACTAGGCTTAAGGCTGCCATTTGCACATATACAAAGCTGGATGCATTGAGCAGTTTCTTAAAGCACCAAGTTAGCCGCAGCACAAGGGCTTCCATAGTATTTCACAAAAAGTGGCTTGTTCTAGATCAGCAGACCTTAATTAGAAACTTTATTTTTGAATTATTTACAGCTATGACTTTCTGAGTTGTCTAACTCTAAATGGTGATGCCAAATGGGTTGTTTTTGGTTTCCTGGCTTACTTGTATGCTTTGATAAAGCCTCTGATCCGTCCTTAGAGGCACAAGGCAAGAGCAGGAGGGAAAACAAGCTAGGAAAGGGCTAAACAATCAATGGCTGCTCATCTTCATATCTGAGTTTAGTTTCCTCTACAAATTGCCACTTAGGACATAGAAGGCAGTTTTTTGGCAGCAGGGCCTGTACAATTTTTGACTCTATGTCCGTCACTGAAGGGCCAAAAGACAGAAGTCGTGCCAGTGCTGAGACAGTGGGGACCAATCTTCTGACGCTCTTTATCTTCAAGGTTTAGGAGTTTAGAGAATTAATGCAAATAAGCTGCTGCTATTTTAAAATGAAAAATGAGCACATACTGTATATGGGATTTGGGGTAGAGCTCGTAATACAACTTGCTCATAATATAATTTGCATTACAGCTGTGGATGTGGTAATGCAACAAAATGATTACCGTTGCGTTTAGGAAGGATGGGCGCGAATCAGCTTTTCCTGAATTTGCATTTGCAGTAAATTCTATGAATTGTGCATGGTTTGGAATAGGTCAGTTAATTGTGCGAAGTGGTTAGTGCTATGGCACGCCACAGTTCTTAGTGCCCTTCGTCAATTTGACAGAAGATTTTTAAGCGTACAGCTAAATTGTTTATTGTTATGGGATGGCGAACCTGTGACACACATGTCAAAGGTGACAGGTGGCAACATGTGGGGTGACGCACCAGAATTCAGCTGACAACTATTCTTGGAAGCATGTCCTGTTCTGTGGTTTTCAGAGGCTGCAAATGTTATGCGAAAGGGCCATGTTTTTGCATAGCCTGAAGATACCAAAAGTTGTATAAAAATGGGACATGCTTCTTTATGATTTCTGGAGCTATGGAGGCTGTGAGAGAATGGGTTGTGCTTTGGTGGGGCCTCCGGATCTTCTGGAAGTCTTGTTAGAGGGCTCTGCTCTTGTGTTGCTTCTGAAGCCTCCCAAAATTGCCTGAGAACAGGGCCTGCTTTCATGTTTTTTGGACACTGCAGAAATGCAGAAGAGCATTCTCTGAAGTTACTTCAAGGGCGGAGGCCTCGTGAGCCCAGAACAGCCTTATGTAGGCCCAAAAGCCTGTCAAAAGAGAACATTGCCTAGTAGGATGTGGCAGATCCTGTGGCAGATCCCGTCTCCTCAGGGTGCCGTCGGCCAGACAATGTCGGCTGGCCACCCCCAGGGGGAGAGCCTTCTCTGTGGGAGCTCCAACGCTTTGGAGCTCCAGTACCAACAAGGTTATAATTGTTTTAGGGGATCGAGCTTTTAAGATAATGTATTGGGTTTTAAATGTTTCTGGGCCAAATTGTTTAATCTATTTTTAATCGTTTTACTTTTTGTATGTTGATGTTTTTAATTGGGCTGTACACCGCCCCGAGTCCTTCGGGAGGGGGGCGGTATAGAAATCGCATAAATAAATAAATAAATAAATAAATAAATAAATAAATAAATAAATAAATAAATAAATAAATAAATAAATAAATAAAAGTAAGCTGCGGGGACAATAAATAAATAATAGTAAGCTGCGGGGACAATCGTGCTATTCCTCAAGGCTCGCCATCATTGGAAAATGTTTTTTTTAAAGAATGTTTTTATTAATTTTTACAAAATTTTTTACAAAAAGAAAAAAAAAATAACTCAACTGAAAACAATCATTTAAAGCATTTACCAAACAATCAAAGTTAGTGCTCGGTACCCCCACCACCACATCCTCCTCCTAAACCTGCACTATCCCCCTCATCTTTCCATCTAACTACCTACTTTCTCCTTTCTCTACTTACCCATCCCCTCCACCAACCTCTATCCCCTATCTTCTCCCTCTTACCCTCTTCCTACTTGCCTCACCTTCACACCTCCTTCCTCTTTCCACAGTTCAGGGTGATCTGAATGGGAGCCAGTTTGATCTAGTGGGTGGCTAAGGCACCAAGCTAGAAGCTGGATACCATGACTTCTAGCCCCACCTTAACTACGAAAGCCAGCTGGGTGACCATGGGCCAATCAGACACACTCTTAGCCCAACCCACCTCACAGGGTTGTGGTTGTGGGGAAAATAGGAGGAATGTGTGCTGGATATTTGTAAAAATCATAAAAGCGGGATACAAATAAATAAAAGAAATAGAGAATTGTTTTCTTTTGTTTGGGGGAGACGTGATATGCCAGCAGAATCATGTTAGGCCATATTCCGAAGTTTTGACATGCCAAGCCCAAAAGATTCACCATCATTGCTCGAAGTTGTATGGTTATTTATGTGAAGTGAATTATTTGAAGGAGAAGAGGATAATGGAAGCAGGGGCAAAAAGATTCCCCTTCTGAAAATTGTTTGCCAGCAAATATCACTGGTTATCCTAGTGATGTAAAATGGGCTGGAAGGTTCTGCATGTGGTATAAGACTTAACAAGATCATGAGAAAAGACGAACTATTTTAGATACAAATAAATGGGTTCTTGTATTTGCCACTACAGCTCTGACCCTCCTCAGATTTACTGATTGATTTATAAACATTGGCTTGGTTTATACATTGTGTTAGACCAGGGTTTGTATTAACCTTACCAAGACATAGTAGCCTGCTTTGTTTTATTGTTTTTTTTTTATATTAAATTAACCCAAATCTATAATTTACAAATTTATAATTTAAAACAAAGCCTATAAAACCAAGTAATTCTGGAGAACCCAAATAATTCTGGAGAATTTTTAATTTGACTTTTCCTAAACAAACTAGAAACAAGAAATGAGAGACTCAGCTGATAAACTTCTACTTTGGGAAGAAATGGCTGAGCAGCAGACGTGGAAGGAGTTAGGCCAGACATGTCAAACTCATGACGTCACGTCACGCCGCACAACGTATCGGAACTTTTTTCTCCATTGCCGGCAATGGGGTAGGCGTGGTTTCCTCGTGACGTGTCCAGCCTGTGGGCCGGCAGTGTGACACCCCTGAGTTAGGCAGAGCTCCAATTGAACTGAAGCAAAGTACTGGTGTACTTGTTTGTGGAGAATTCTTACCTCTTTACCTGGTTAAAAAAAAACAAAGCATGTCCCTTACATCAATGAGCGTGCAGGAGCTAAGTTAAGCAAATTTTCCCAATCCTGTAATTAATATTAGAAGTGAGCTAGCTTAAGCAGAAATAGCTTTGAGCAGCTGTGGGTTTTATTCTCTTCCATAGAGAAGCAGGGCCTCTTTAACTCTGTTTTATAGATAAACAGGTAAGCATTTTTGTTGGATCTATACATTTAGTCTCGTATTCATTGGATTCATCTGAGTGTAAAAGTTGTTAAAGACCTGTTGTTGAGGATCTGACACTCACCATGCCAACAGAATTGACCTGGTGGTGCGCTTTCTCTCTCATCAAGATCAAGAATTTGTCCTTTGTGTGCCTCTTTAAAGAGGGAGAAAATGAGAACATTACTTAGATTAATAACCAAACTTGTAGCCCACGGGTGTCAAACTCAATTTCATTGAGAGCCGCATCAGCATTGTGGTTGCCCTTGGGAGGCCGGGTGGGTGCGGCCTACTGGGTGGGCATGGCCAGCTCTACATTGTTCGCGTCAAGGGTGCCTGTGGGGGCCTGGGCAGGAGTGGGATAGATCTGAGGGTCTCTGGCAGAAGGGGTGGGACCAGGGCAAGTGCCAAGGCCTGGTCCACTGGAGGAGCCTCACTGTTCCTTTCACGCCATGCGGGGGGGAGGGGGCTTATGGAGCTAAGATTGAATGCATTTCAGCATAGATGGCCACCACAAAATTGTACATTGGCTCCCTGCTGGCCTGGGCCAGGGCCAAGGCAGAGGGGGCCGTTCCCTCACTGTTTCCAGGATGGCTCGCAGGCCACATGAAACCACTTTGCGGGCCGCATCCGGCCCCCGGGCCTTGAGTTTGACATGTCTGTTGTAGCCCTATTTCATGCCTCATGTTATAATTGATCTACTGATTATAAACACATGAGATGACATGTTCCCATATTATAATAATAATACTTAACTGTGCTATCTCCTCCACAGGTGGAAGCTCCTTTTATACCAAAGTGCAAAGGACCGGGTGACACAAGTAACTTTGATGACTATGAAGAAGAGGAGGTCCGGGTGTCTATCACTGAAAAATGCGTCAAGGAGTTTTCAGAATTTTAGGGCCAGCCCCCTTTGCTTTGTGTGCCCAGGAAAAGAAAGGGCTTGATTTGATCAGCCTCAAGGGCCAGAGTTCCTTGCCTATTTGTTAATTTGGGGAGGTGGGAGAGTGTTGGGGTTCACCTGGATCTGTTTGGGCAGAAGAGAGAAAAGGGGAATTCATTTGAAGCTGTGGAAAAGACAGTAGTCTGAATGTCATCCATCCACCATCCACTGCAAGCTATAAGGTGGCTCCCAGCCACTCTCAGGCAGTTTTTAAAACAAATTCCCTTCCTGCTTACATTGACTCCAATCCATACACAAACCCTAATTGGACAGTCCCTGGTTTTTTGGTGGCTTTTTATTTGTAAGGGAAAGGGAATACTTTGTAATTCATCACCATCTCTAACGATTTGGTTCATGGGCCATTGCAAAAAAAAAAAAAGGGGGGGGGAGGGGAATTGGGGAAGGCAGAAAGTAAACACATCCACACAACACTTTGGTGTTTAGACCAGCATTAAATGGGTTGCAACCCAATTGTCTCGCCTCCCACTGTGAGACAACCCTATCCTTTCATCAATAGCCCTTTCCTCCCCTATCCCTTTCCAAGGCTCATTTTATTAACTTTAAAGAAAAAGTTTAAAGACATAGTTGACTGGCTTTAAAAAAAGGTTTTAACAGTCTAGGTGGGGGCAATGCTTTTATATGCTCTGTTTCCAGCACAGTTAAATGAAATTCAGCAGGAATTTTAATTCTGTAAAAACAGCTGGATTTTAGCATGAAGAATATGTGGTTTCTTTTCTTTTCTTTTCTTTCTTTCTACACTTGATTTAAATCTTTGTCCCTGGTTTTGGGAAAGAGAGAGGCAATAATATTCACACGTGCTGAAGGGGGACAATGACTGGCTGCAGCTGGAGCAGGAATACTATGGGAAGAAACACTGTTTGAATGTGTATTTCCAAAACCCATTCTTTTTCCTTCTCCTCAGCTAACCTCACCCCCTCCAAAATGTATCCCAAGATCAGTTCTACTGCATAAGGTAACTGCTGGAGTATTTGAATGGATGAGAAACGAGCAGAATTTGGGAAAGATGAGCTACTTGTCACTGTCTGAAGAGGTTTGTCCCCTTTAGTAGCAATTAAAATGGGGATAAAGTACACGCGTAGTGAAAGATGTTGGCAAGACACATTGGCTGGATACGATTCTTCCTCTTCCAGCTCAAACCTCAATGTTGATGATACATGGATCTGTGGGTGTGGACTCTCCGTTACTCCAATCCTTAAGATCTCTCTACACCTGCTCTAGTTTTATACTAAGATAACAAGAGAAGGATGGCAAACCTAACCCTGATAATAAAGATGGTGAGATTTACAAACAAAATAGACAAAACCCATTCACTTGTGCCATGCAGACAAGGGAGTGACCAGTTTTGGTCTGTTGTTGAGATTGGAAATATAAAGTGGCATCTGTTTAGAGTCTTTTCTCTGAAAAGACGGAAGCATTTGGAGTTGGACTCAAACAATGAGGGAGGGAAGGCTTGTTGTTTTGTCCTGTTTTTTTTTTCTGATACTCCCCTTCACCTTTCCAATGCAATGCCTCCTTGTATTTTGTCTTCACCTACCTGACTCCAAGTACACTCTTTCTAAATTCACAGTTTAAGTTTCTCCTGTTCTCCTTCCAGGGCTGGAGAGCAGAGCAGGCGTCTTTAGATTGAAAGATGTAATCTGCACAGAAGTGCTATTAGGATCAGACAAGCTTTATTTGCCTCCCCAACCCCAACTTCTCATCATCCCTTCCCACCCAGAAGCTCCTCAGTCCCATTTCTGTGTGAGGTTGGGGAGAGGTAGACCTAAAGCCATCTGCTCCCAGTCTTGGAAGAAGCAAAAACCACTTCTGTGTAATCCAACAAAACTTGTTTCACTGAGAAAAAAAACAAACCCTACTTCCTCTTTAACAGTGTGCTTTGTTGTAAACATATTTGAAACTATTACCAATAAAGTTTTGTTTAAAAAAAATAAAGTTTAATTCCTAAACTTTAGATAAGCTGGGAAACAGCAGTAAGGAGTTTTGAGTCATGATGGCTATTGCTAAAAGATAACATGAAATAAAAAGCTATGGAACTTTTAGGAATTCACATGATGCAGTTTTCATTAACCATTGATACAGCCTACTCCCTTTGTATAAGCTTTAAAACCAATTGACATAATTGAAGGTATGCGAATTGAATGCTCTCTGTTTTAATTTTAAGTCTCAGTCAATTAAAATTATTAGCTTTTTGAAAAATGCATTTGCTTTATAATCAAATATACATTACATTTTGAAACTTTTAAATTCTATCTGGAGAGTATTGATAATGGAAGAGGCAATTTATCAAATGGCTGTGAAATCAACACGTCCATTACCTAAAATTTATGTGAGCACCCCAGAATTGTCAGATTCTTGAGTTTCTATATTAGAATTTCATAAACACTGTCACATTAATGTGCATGGAAAGCTCTTCCGCTGTTTTTATTTTTTTAAAAAAACCTTATTCAGAGCAAATAAAGGCATGTATCTAGTTACGTAATGTCCTATGATAGCCTGCCCCAACTCAATGCCCTCTAAATATGTTGGAGTACTATTCCTAAAATATCCTGGGAGTGGTGGTCCAATGCATATGACAGGCACCAGCTTAAGAAGATGCAGTTGTGCAATGTATTCAAATACTAAATAAAGCCATTCAAACTCTTTTGAGAGTAGGAAGACAACATGGAAATTACTTTCAAAACAAAAGTAATTCAGTTCCTATGGGTTAGTAGCAAAAACTGTCAATAAGAAAACTCACAATCATCACTGGAAATACAACTCTATTACAAGTTCTTTGAATATCTGCATTTAAGATTCTAATTATATTTGAAGAGCTCTTTCCGTGAAAAAAGGCATTATCATTGGTTAAGGCATCTCAATAATAAAATTACAAAGAATCATAACATATTGAAGGTTAAATTGTATATGCTAAATAATTGAATTTTGTAATTTTGGTTTAGAGGTGGCTGTTTTCAATGGGACAGAATTAGGTGTACCGAAGAGCTGAGTGCACTTCCTCTTTCAGTGTACCTCAGCCGGTAAATGCAACAAGCTGGCTGTTTATATACAAGTAAGACTTACCAGAGAAAATAATAGCTGTTGGATTCTTCACAGTTCCCTCATTTTTAAAAAAATTGAACTAGAAAACTGGTTTCCCCAAATTCTATTTTGCTTCTGGAACTGTGACAAACTATTGTATTATTTCTTACACTTAATTCTGTTGTTGTATAGACCTTGTTAGAGCTGGGGCTACAGTGTAGGATAGACTAGAGAATAACTTACAATGATTGCTCAAAAAGAAAAAGATGGATTATTCTTGATAAGGACCAGAAATTACAAAGAAAGGCAGTAATGCCAGTATTGTAAATTAAGAAACTGGTCAGCATTCCAGCAGCAGATTATCTCGTATTTGTTGTATACTTTGCAAATCAGTTTTATGTAAGGCACCTTATTATAATAGAATATCTAGTTTTCAGACCATTTTAAGAAGTTGAGTGTTTTCCTATTTTGTAAAATGAGTTGGGAGGGGCAGCTACTAAGAAACTGATATGTCCAAATTCCAATATCAAAATTGTCAAAACCTTTATAATAGGGTTTGTGTGTGTGTGTTGTGAACAAGACTTTGAGTTGAACTTCTTTATTTATGTTTAAACAGATTTGAACATTATATTAATTAGAGGAATGTGAAATTGTTCATCTTTATATGTGGAAAACTTTTATTGCTAACAAATATTTAGGTACGATTCTGGAGTACAAAGAAAAATTTGAAATTAAAAATGCTGGTATTAGAATAGCAAAAAAAATTCCTACAGCACCCTTCAGAACAATTGCTGTTAATCTGTCAAATTCAGTTGATATTTTGATAATTTAAACATAAAAATATATTTATTCCCATCTTTGAAAAGAAAAAAAAATGAAAGGCAGTTCATTCTTGACCACTTCCTGTCACTGAATCAGCTTATGAATTTCCTTTTCCTATGTGTAGGTGGAGATGTAACCACTGTTGCTCACAGCCCTCATAATTGCTAAATCCTGACTCCTATAATTCAGTTTCTAGCAGCATAAATGCAATTATATTAAAATTATTGTGGAATCTTCACAGTGTACCAAATCCATATTTCAGAAAGCAAACTTTGGATTTGCCTTTTGATTGAAATAATTTAGTAGTGAAGAGATCCAGGTTCTTCTCCTTTCTTAGACATGGAAAATGGTGAGATGACATTGGATTAATAATAATAATAATAATAATAATAATAATAATAATAAGTTGGAAGGGACCTTGGAGATCATCAAGTCCAACCCCCTGCTCAGGCAGATAACCCTTGTTATCTGATAGTAAAGTGGTATTAATACTTAACGTGATCTTGAATCTAATGATTCTTAATAATCATTATCTCATAACCCTAGCTTGGGAAATTAAAAAAAAACTATCAACCTGCACTGGATAAGCATGGTGTGGGTCTATAACTTTCACTAAAGAAGCTATTCATCCTGCAGTGGATAGATTTGGTGATAATCATTCTTATTTCCAGCATACAATCAAATTATTTTAATTATCTTATTATTTTCTACTAGTCATGATCTATTGGTAGTAAAGTGAGACACAATTAAGAAAATAAATATAAAATGTTTCATTACAGGTAGTCTTTTAGCAACCACATTTGCTAAGCAAAGCCTTTGCTAAGTGAAACCATGACTGTATTTATAATCTTCAACAAAGCTACTTTTTCTTTATTATAATAAGTGAATGGTCACTAAATGAGACAGTTGCTAAACAAAGATTACCCGTATGGCATTGTTTTAATTTATTGTAGGCTGGTAAGAGTTTTGGATCTGCGATTCTGCCTGAATTCCAAGTTTTCTCAATTTTCACCTGCATGCTGAATTTTGGTCATTTTTATAGTTGCCTGAAAACTAGTTCAGTGCTGGAGCTTTAGCCTAACCCATTTGGAGGGAATCTTAAGTAATGGCCCTAAGTCAGGGGTATCAAACTGCCAGCCCATGGGCCGGATGCGTCACATGGAAGCCATGCCCACCCCAGCTCCGGCAAGGGAAAAAAAAGTTGTGATACGTTGCAACACATCACGTGACGCAGCGAGTTTGACACTCCTGCCCTAAGTGTTTATATTCATTTTATGAGAAATTCTTCATAGGCTAAAATGAAGATGGATCACCTGTATATCATGTGAAGTTTGAACAACTGAGTTGGGATATCAGTTTTTATATACTGTAGTCTTTTAATTGTACTTGAAATTCTAAGAAAAGATACTTGTGAATTTCCCTTTCTTCCCCCAACTGCTAATACAACTTGATCAGTGTTAGATAACTGCATAATTTCACGGGAAGGAAACAGCAGTTCTACCTCTGGCAAACAAACCTCTGGGGAAAAAATAGCTAGCTACAAAGAAGTACAGACTGAATACAGAGTTAATACATGAAAGTCTCAGTTGCTCTTGTGTAACCAACCTGATATACCAAATGATAAAGAGTATTCAACTTTCTGTGACTAAATTTTAATTCAAATCTCTCAATATCTTGCTTTTGTTTAGGTCATCAAGTATGTATAGGCTCCTTATTTGAAGGTGTGATGATTGGTAGAACAGATATATGAGTGACAAATGCAGCAGCTATAAAGTCTTTATAAAGTATAGTTTCACTTTTGTAATACACTAAACATCTACTCTGTGTTCACACACTACACTGAATCACAAACTAGCCAACCATATTTTACCTTAATTTGTTGTAGGATTCCCAAGCAGTATGATTAATTTATACTTAAGTAACTATCATTCTGTTACAGTAAACTGTTAATTCAGTAAGCCATGGTTAAATCAATAATGGGTAATGGGTGAATACATATTTTTCAAAGAAGCTAGAAGCAAGATATGAAATTCAGCACTACAGTAAAATCCATATTTTTACAGAAACCGTTTTTTTTTGTGGTCATATTTGTAATCGGAAACAAATCGCTGCTTTTATTTCATTCCTCTTCTTACCAGGCATCTAGGCCTTGGTCCTAAAGAAAAGTAATCAAAACGCAAGACAGAAAATATGCTTCAGATCTGGAAAATGAAGGCCACGTTCACCCGGGGGAAAAATGCAAACTTAAGGCAGCAGATCTTCCTGTGTAAAAGATTAGGCAATTCCCCGCGTCAACTGTTCAGACCTATAAGTCCATTCTTTGTCTACGGTATTTACTCCAAACTGAATCTCACTATACATCCAGCGGTTGACTCGTTTGGGCATCACGGAACAGAAACTTCCGTGGAATAGGAAGTTAACTATGACAGTAAGACGACATCAGGGCTGCCGAGTCGGTTCGTTGTGGAGGGGGCGGGGGATAGATGTGTTATTTGGACTAATGAAGAAGGGCGTGGGACGAGAAAGCGAAGCACTGCAGAAAAACGGCGAGGAGGAGGAAAACTTCCCTTCGACTTGCCCGCCGGAAGACACGGTGCAAACTCCCCGCTGCTATAAATAGAAGAGACTTGGACCTCTCTCTCTCCTAGGATTGGGGCTGACTTTTGACGGAGGCGGCCTGAGAGCGTCTTTTCCCTCCGAGCGGCCGCTAAGGAAGCCCGAGAATTCTCCTGCTCCACCTTAAGTCGCCAAGTGTAGGGAGACTACGGGAGGCAACAGCGCCTCCTTAAGCGGCTGCGGGTCCCGCTCGGGCGGTGTTGGAGGCGGCGGCGCGTGCGGCTGGGGGAAGGGGAGGGAGGAGCTCGCGCTGCCCGGACCAGCCCGCGCGCCGCCGCTTCCAGCAAGCAGCAGCGCCTGCCGGGTGGAGGGTCCAGTTCGCGCCGCGCGGACAAGGGCTGAGGCCAAGGCGGAGCGGCGCACGGGGGCAGCAAAGCCCCGGGGGAGGCGGCAACACCATGGCCGGCCCCCCGCCGCCGCCCCCGGGCCAGGAGGCGCCCCGCTACCAAGAGTGGATCTTAGACACCATCGACTCGCTGCGCTCTCGCAAGGCGCGCCCGGACCTGGAGCGCATCTGCCGCATGGTGCGCCGGCGGCACGGCCCGGAGCCGGAGCGCACCCGCGCCGAGCTGGAAAAGCTCATCCAGCAACGCGCCGTGCTCCGAGTCAGCTACAAGGGAAGCATCTCGTACCGCAACGCTGCGCGGGTCCAGCCTCCCCGGCGAGGTGGAGCGCCCGCCGCCAGTCCGGCGGCCCCGCAGCGCCCGGCCCGCACTTCCCCGCCCAGCGCTCCCGCCGCCACCGCGACGCCCCGGTCCTCCCAGCGTGCTGCGCCTCGCGCGGAGCCAGTCGCGCCGCCGCCGCCTCCGCCGCCGCCGCCGCCTCGTCGGACCGGACGGGAGCGACCGCCGCCGCCCGCAGCCCAAGAGGAATCCTCCCCCGTTAGTCTGCGAGAGATTGTGCGCTACTTGGGCGGGGACGGCGCCGCGCCGGGGGGCGGCCGAGTGACTCGAGGCCGAGCACAGGGGCTGCTTCAAGAGGAGAGGCTGGAAAGAACCCGCTTGGGTGGCGGCGGCGGCGGCGGCGGTGGCGGCGGCAGCAGCAACAGCGTCGCTTTGCCCAGGGCGGAGAGAGGCGCGCAGGCCCGGGCCCCCAACGCCAGACCATACAGGAACAAGGTGAGGAGACGCCGGGGCGCGCTCTGGGGGATGGGTTGGCCACAGCGGGTGACGGTGGCCGTGTCTGGCGTGGGGCGAAGGGGACGCACCGGCTGAGAACAGGTGAGGCTCTCCAGGAAGGAAACGGACCGATTCGAGTGCGCGCGCAGGGGGGGTGCCCGAATGCTGGGGGGGGAGGGGCGCCAGTGGGCGCCAGAAAGCAGCCAGTTTGGGGGCGGGCGGACGGCGCCCAACCCCCAGATGTTGTCAGTGGGCTCTCGTGCAGGTGTGCGTGTGTCTGGGAGGAAGAGTTGAGGGCAGCACCCAATCAAATCATGTCGCACTGGAGGGGGCGCTAGGATTGGTGCGTGGTTTTAAACGGGGCAGTATTCCCTCGTACATTGCCGAAGTATTTTGGCAAGGTTAGGAGACAGACGCTGGCTGGCTTTTGGCGCTCAGAGAACTTCAAGGTCGACTCTCGGGGGGGGGGTGTGAGAAGGGTGGGGGGGGCTGGCGGACGACAGTCTTCCGACATATGAGGGGGGCTCTTTCTTAGCTCACCTGTGCGCGGTCCTTCCCTAAGGTTAGTTTGCTGCCATTGGTGTCCATTGGGCCCAGAACAGCGCCCCCTTCGAGCCCAACTCCAGTCGTACCAGGCTCCATCTAAACACAGAACAAAGAGTCAGTCTGTGCTTGACCTAAAGAATTTGGTAACCTCCAATAAAGTCTAGAGGTTGTGGGAGCAGCATTGAATGAATGCAAATATGGGTAAGCTGGAGGTGGGGAGGAAAATATCATGCAGTGTGGGTCAGGAAGTAATCACTTCAGAAATGTTATCCAATTCAGTTAGCAGCCTTGTTAGCTGTCATCCAATTCAGTGAGCAGCAAGGAAGGATTAGCAATGGGGGGGGGAGAAATCCGGCCCCCTTTTTTTATTCTTTTATTCTTATTTTTGCAATCTTTAATGGATGAGAATGATCACAGATTTTCATGAAGGCTGCAGGTGGAAGATAGAGGTGGCAGTGATTTACTAAGCATGAAATGCTCCCTGGATAAAAAAGTTTCCTGTTCCTGCCTCAAGGAGCTTTTAATTACATTGCTATAGCAGTGGAGACATTTAAGAAGCTTCCCAGCCCAGCACCACTTAGTCTGATTGCATCGACTGCCCTCAGAAATATCTGGGTGTATACAAGTGAGGGAAAATGAAACAAAATGGCTCAGAAACAAACGGCATGGGTTTGAGATATGAGATGTCTTAGCCAAAGTAATGAACACTGCAGTGATATGTCTCAAAAGTAGTTGTGCTTGTTTCCAGGGGGTGACTATGCTTGCCTTCATGATGGGTGAAAATCCCAATATGTCAGAAGAAGGCCAAATTAAAATGTGTCTGTTGTTCTTCTTTATTCTCTGTGATATTAATAGAAGGCAGGGGAGGAGATCAAAGGCGAAGAAGACGAGGACGAAGAGGATGAAGTCTCCACTATGTCTGAAGGCTCAGAAGTGGCACAAGATTTTGAGATCAGCAACTACAGCAGACCTGGGACAGGCCAGGTGAATGGTGACTGTAAGGACAGCAAGCACGGTGGGAAAGAGATCGCACCCAGCAGTGCCACCCCCAGAGACCTGCACTCCCTAGAGGAAACATCTTTGAACAAAGGATTGGAGCATGAAGGGAATGAGCAATGTCACACAAAGGCCTCTTGGCCTGGAGAAAGTGCCTGTCACCATCTGGGAGGCAGCAAGAAAGATGGCAGCGCCTATCAGCAGCCAGACAGAGCAGGTATGGGTTAGGCAGGAAGAAGTAACAGAAGTTGGGGAAGTAGCTGGCTAAACGTGACTTTTCTGGGAAACCTAATAGGCAGTAAGGCAAAAGATCTGAGATTGGGGGTCACTTAAACACTAATAATTCTGACATGGGTTGAATGATAATTCAGTGTATTGCATGCTTGCTTGCATGGTGTGTCAGTGTATATGTGCAGATCTGCAATAAATATGGATGCTACCCTTTAATTCAGTTTTAAGAATTCTTAATTGGCATTTTTAGAATAGGTTGGAACTAGTTGGGGCAAGTGAAAGGGAGGAATATGGTTGGTGGCACTGGCTATCTTGGAAATTAAAATGTTCCTTTTATAATAACATTTTTCATTGTTTTTAAAGGACCCCCAAACACAGTTTGGTCCAATTCCAGTGATACTGATACAGAACAAGACCTACCCCTGTTTGTTTCTCTGCTTTTTCTCCAGTGTCACCAGCTGTTGCAGGGGCTGATCCCTCTGTGCCCTCATCTCCTGGGAGACCTGGCATCCAGGCAGATGGGAGACCATTCAGTTGTGTGTAAGTTTTGTGCAGATATCACAACCTGTTCTTCAATTATACCTGGTTTAATTATTGTAAAGAAAAAGTGGATATATTTGAACCTGTCTTCTGCTGCTATCACTAATCTAGAAAAACAGCAGTGTTTTCAGTAATTAATGTAGGTTGAAAATATCTTTCGGATCTTGGACACCTTGATCATATCTCACTTGCTCATTACTTTTATAATGGTCACTGCCACCACACATTGGCTGGTTCTAATGGTAACAGCAGCAAGGGTCTGATATGCCCTAATTTGCGAAGGGAAACTGTTGTATGAGAAGAAGATGGGCTGAAGAGGAGAAAGGCTATATAGACTCTTTGGCTACGTGATGTTGCTAGAGGAAGTGAGACTTCTCTTCCTTTTAGATTGCAAAACAAGAGCTGTGGGCTTGAAATATCCACACTGGGGTTGTTTTGTTTGTTATCCTTAAAGTGTCATGCCATGCCAGAACTCTTGATATGGTGATTGCTTCCGGTTTTGGAGGAGACTCATGACTAGCCCGGCTTCGGTTCTCTGTGCCCTGGTCAGTCTGTTTTATTGACCCTATACTGAACTGTCTTTGCTTGCTGTTCAGAAGCGGCATTTGATGCAAAGTCCAGCTGCAAACTTACCAAGCATGGCTGGATGTTAACAGTTGTAATGCACCTGTACGGTGCCAACCACTTCATACATTGCCTTTCAGATATCATTAGAGCTAAGGACTAGAATATTTGGCCACTCTGTCTCACATATACTTAACTTCACATTGCCTCCTTTAGGCAGCACTAACGTAAAATGAAAAGTTGTGAGCAAAGAGGGTATCTTCAGTCATTCCCAGCTGTGGAACATTGACCCAAGAGAGATTTGCCTTAACAGCTGCTTTCAGCTTCAGGCCAACATTTTTGTTTTATATTCCCAGTGTTTTTAAGGCCATTACATTTAGTTGTCAGTTTTGTGATATTCTTACAATTTTCTGATGTGAGGTATTCAATTTTCTTAATTTTTACTTTAAATTATAATCTCTCCTGATAGCGTGATTGAAAAATAAAATAAAGCGTGTGTATTAAATTGGTGCATTTTTCTATGTCTGCGGTGGATGCTTTAAGGCAGATTTAGACTGCCGCAGAAAGATGCTGTACAATTCACTGGTGATGAATTCCTTCGGTGCAGTGTGAGTGTACATGCACACGTGAACAGTATCCCTGATCTGGTGCTGATGAGGAATCCCAGGCTTCTCCTGATGGTGGAGAAAAAGTCGTGCAAGGCCTCTGATCTCAATTTCACTTTCTCTCCCCTCCCCTAGTTCGGTGAAAGAGAAGCCTTCTGACCCTGTGGAATGGACTGTGGGTGACGTTGTGGATTATTTCACAGAAGCTGGGTTTGCTGAGCAAGCTTCGGCCTTTCAGGATCAGGTGAGAACCCCAAGAAGAGGGATTGGAGGATTACACTTCAGCTAAAGTCTTATGAAAAGTCTTGGCCTCTCATTTTGATGGAGAATATGCTGGAACTCTTTCCAGAGTTTAGGTCCCATTTGACTGGGAAAAAATTGCTTTAAAAATCTGGGTAAAGGTACATCCAAACTTCAGTTGTTCTATGGCTTTCTTTCATGTAGTGCTTCTGCCTGTTCCCTACCCTTGTGATCCTCAATGCCATTCCAGTCTCTCAGTATTTCAAGAGAACAACCTGCTTAAAAGTAAATCACTGGTTTATCTCAGTAACCATATATGTCTTTTATGTCTTTTTTTTTTTTTTAAACTCCCTTTGAAACTCGGTAAAACTGGGATGAGAAAGCGGCCACTCCCTGGATGGAGGCCCTGTTGTCATTTGTGGTCCTCCTTTTCATGACTGGTTTTCTTGAGCTCAGGCTGTGACAAGTTTTGGGTAGCTCTCACTAAAGCATGTTTTCAGAGAGAGAGAGATTCAGAGAGATTTTGCACCTCCTGATGACCATCCACAATTATGCTCCCTAATTCTTTACTATGATCTATGCTCTTTGTTAGATAGCCTTTTGTTGGCTTCTTCAAAAACACAAATTTCAGTTTGCAGTAAAGGCTTGTAAAAAGCTTTGTGCTTTCTGAAAGCTTAGATCTTTTAGATCTTATTTCCGTCTCACATTTAGGTACTGGGCAATTACACCATTTTGATGCCTAGGAATCATAGGTGCACATTTGAATTCCATTTTGACAAGCCCAGTAGAACTGATTATTGAATTTTACTTCCACACTGGTAAACTCTGCCAGCACACCTGGGGTGCCTGGTTACTTTAAGAGGGTAGGAATAGAATGGGAAGCACTGACAAGCAGCTAGGAAGTGTATTAGGCCCCACTCACCTGCCTTACTTTATCTAATGGTGGGTTGGCCGAGCCAGTTCAGTTGGGTTGGTTGTTTTTAGTTTTATTATAAATATGTTTGAAATTAGCAAGTGAATAAAAGGTAAATACAGGCAAAGTTTTCCTTTAGCAACCGTTTGTAGTTAATGACAGAGATAAAAGTACCAGTAACTAAGATTGCATTGACAATCTTTGCAGGTCTGTAAAGCAAAGGAAACTTGAAATAAGATCATAAGCAGAGTCATAGTTTTGCTTTATTTAACAAAAGAGGTACTGGTCCCACGGATGGTCACTAAAGAAGGATATAAAAATCTAATAAAAAAATACTTACATATTGAGAGAGTAACTGCAGCCATATCTATTTCTAGAACACATTTTCTTTAGTAGATTTCCTGTGCTAAGCAAAGTAATGGACTAGATGTCTTACAAAGCCCCTTCCCAATTAGGCGGTGGGGATTCTGTAATGGCTCTTCTCGGCTCACAGACTGGTGAGAGATAACACATATGCGCAGTGCATGTGTGTATGTATGTATGCATGCATGGATATATGCCTCGATGTTGCTTTAATCAACCATACTTGGAACTCTTTTTTCCTGCCTTATAGAAAGGAAGAAACCTCTTCCTGGCATGCTGCTGTGCACTAATCTCATGATGTTCTGTTTCCTTAGGAGATTGATGGGAAATCTCTGCTGCTGATGCAGCGCACTGATGTGCTTACTGGCCTCTCTATTCGCCTGGGCCCGGCCCTCAAGATCTACGAGTATCACATCAAGGTCCTCCAGCAGTGCCACTTTGAAGAAGACGAGGGCGACTCCTTCATGGGCTGAGGAGAACGGGGCCACGCTAGTGAGGGGGAGGGAGAGAACAGGGACTCTGTCAACGCTACTGTCTCAGCCATTTCAGCCTTCCTTTGCCTCTGTGAAAACAAGACAACGTTGGGAAGGGCAAGGGCTTGGACCATACCTGGTGAGAGGAGGGAGGCAGAAATGACCCAGCTTTCGTGGCTTCCTTATCCCGGTTAATCTGGTGATCCAAAAGACTGGGTTCAGAGGGCTAAAAGCTCACTTTCTTCTCTCACCTTGCCTGTCTGACCCGACCCCAAGCTTTTCACTCACCATAGTGCATTGTCTGTTTGGGGGGGGGGGAGAGAAAGATGAGGCAATGTGGTTTTCCTCCTTTTCCCAATCTTCACCTGAGCTGAAATGATTTATGCTTCAGCAGCACCCAAATGGCTTCTCCCTTCCTCCCTCTCTCCAACAGTAGCATTTGATAGCCCTGATTGCCCCTTCTTTCTTTTGGTGATAGGCAAGAAAAAGAGCTTGGTGGAGGTGCCAGGAGGTTTTAATCAAATAGCTTTTTATTCTCTTTTCTGTTCAGGTAGCCTTTTCTTCCAATTTTCATGGTTGTTGCCCAGAGTCAATTGCTTTTTATTATTATTTTTTTCTTCCCCATTTTTTTAAAAATATAAATATTTAAACTGAAAAAAATGATTTAGTATTCCCAGATACCTTAGCCCTCTACAAAGGGTAATGGAACAGCTGAAATGACTGTATGTTTAAAGGGCAAAAATGTGCAAGAGGGCTCCAGATTTTGGGTTCTGCTCTATGGAGAAGTGTCATCTGGTAATCAAGTTTTGGAAAAAAAAAAAGAAAGCAAGTGGGGGTAGATTATCTTCTGTCTAGTCCATAGATGGGAATAGACTTGAAGGGTTCCACCTTAATTTTCAGTATTGTAATCCGTGGGATAAAAGCGCGGTAACCTTTACATAATCACCAAAAATTCTAAAATAAATGTAGGATTTATAGATGGGCTCTTTCCAGTGGGCAGAGAGTTATAACTGTGTGCTTGCGTGTGTATGTATTTTCATTAGCAGTGAGTGTTCTTATATAAGGACTATATAAGTAGACCGTACCACCAATATTAATGCTTTGGGGACATAGAAAAGGATAGGGAATGGAATTGGCCAGAACCATTTTTTTTTCTTTATCAAAAACCCAGGGGATGGCTTTCCTATCCTTAGGATTGGCCTCTTCCTATTTAAGCAGGATAAATCCTAAAAGATTGCAATGCCAAGAGGACGCTGTACAATATTAAGAAATTATCCTTGGTAAACTTCTAAAAATCAGGTGATGGAGGTATTCCAGTGGGCACATTATACAACATTTCAGATTCTCAATGGTTTTGAAGACATATTGTACTTAATGTTGGCCAGGAAACATCTGTTTCACAATTGAAAGTCAGTTTCAGTTTTGCATTAAAAACAATGGGAACTTAATATAGAGGATGCAGACAACTCTTTAGAATAGGATCTTAGACTGTATACAGAACATCATTTCCAAAACTCATTGGAGAATCATGACAGATCACTTCAAATGGTGTAAATTAGAAATGTAAAGGGGATCTTACTGAAAGTGAGAAAAATTTATATCTACTCTGTTTAGTTGTGCATTAGGAACAGAAAACTACATAATTGCAAAGAGAGAAGGAAACTTCAGTTTCACTACCAGGAAGAATGCAGATATGAGCACACTGAATTTTATGTTCTCAACATTTCCCTTCAACCCACGAGGGCTAGAAACTTATACTTTGAACTTTGATAATAGAGGTTCTTGATGTTTTAGCACAGAAGTGCCTCAGGGGCTTACCTACTGGCTACACATTGCTCTCTATTGCACTAGGCCCTATTTTTTTGTCCAGAGCTGGGAATAAAAAACCAAATTTTTTAAGTTCTAACAAGTCTTAACCCCTTGTATTTTGTCTATCAGAAACTTGCTGTGCAAGAAGTAATACACAATACAGTGTAGGAAACAGTGGCTGATCCAGCAGGAGCTGGAGTGGCTTTTGATCCTGCTCACTCCTTTTGGTAATAGATATGGAGCTCTTGGTTCACTCTTAACTCATTCCAGGCACAATGAAAGAATCTGCAAAAGGTAAATTGAAAAAAAAAAATTATACAGCTGATTCACTATAGTGATCTGAAAACTCAGTGAGGCCAAATTGGAATGAATATTGTACTGGTGTATCTTAAACGTTTAAGGAGCAGCTTAACTTTGCAATGAAAGAGTAAAAAGCTTTGTGTTGATACATACATGAATTTTTCTCAGACTTAAGACTAGTATGTAAATAGATCATCATATTTAACAGTTCACTTTTTAAAATATATGTATGTGTGCATATATATACACATAAACATATATATGTATACATATACATATGTATATATATATATATATATATATATACACATGATAAATGACTTTGTAGTTTCATCATGTGCCCAGATCATAATGTAAAAAATCTTTTAAAATGTGAAATGATAAGTTTGATGAATTGTGAGTTGGGCACATGTTGATTTTTTTCACTCATTTCACTGACTTTTTTCACAGGGAAACTATGATGTATGCAAATCTCCATTATAGCACCTTTGAAGACATAGTAATCACTAGTAGAAAATTTTAAATGTTTTGCATTTATCTGCTCAAAATCTTATGAAGGTTGCTTTGCATTGACTAAATCTCAGGTCAGCACAATTGCATCCAAACTATTTTAATTTCAGGGTAATGCTAAAAGAGGTATTTGGGAAGTGGTGGTTGGATGGTGGTCATCTTTGATATGTGAATCCTGGCTATCATGGTTGAATGTGACTACTCATAATGAAGCCACAATGCCATCCAAGCTCACATTCCTACACAAAAGTGGATGGTGGCTCTTTAGGAACATTAATCTAACGAACTGCATCTGTGTTTAAGATTAATTTCTGAGTAAGATATTCCATGTGCAAATAACAAATCAGCTGGAATTGGTTGATTTCAGGACCATCTATCACTTGTTGCATTTCCCCCCTCTCCTCCCCCCCCCAGATAATCTCAGGTTTAGTAGAATTTATTCCCATGTAGACAGACATGGATCTGGTCTTAAGTAGTTTTATCTCCAGTTCATCTGGATGTTCCTGTTAAGTGTCCAACTTTGGTTCCACCTAAAAAAAACCATCTTTTATCTAAATCACTTTCTGATGCTGGTGCGCATTGTGTATAAATTCAGAACTGGCAGAAGTTATTCCAATTAATATAATGGTGTATTTTTTATTTCAGCAAAAATATTTTGGACATATATTGACTGACTTGGGGGTTTTATGAGATGTCCCTGCACCATGCTATACCTTGTTACAAAAACAGTTAAGTAGCCAACTTGATAAAAGAGTTAACCTTTTTTTCTGTTGGAAAGGTGAAAGCATTGCAACTTTTTATTGAACTGGAGAAGGACAAAAATAGTTAATTCTATGTGAGATAGAAAAAATGGACATTTTTCCCTCCCAAATTACTCAGGGGCATCTAATTTCAATGAGGGACAATCAGTACTGTTCAAAACTACTTTACCACAAGGTACAATGAATTGGTGGAATTTTCTTTCCTAAAATGCGCCACCTTTAGAGACACTAGAATTCTCCCTTGTTGTTAGCCCAATAATTTAAAGGAATTCCCAACTAAGAAGAACATTTGTCATTACTGGATGTTGTGGGTGAGGTGGGAGATTGCCTTGGAGCACTTGCCTGCAAAAATAGGATGCTGATATGGGCATATCTATGATATAATCCAGCAGGACTCTATTATGTTGCTTTTCATTACTCTATTTTTCAGCATGGACAATAATAGGGTTGATGCCATCTCTTGCAAAGATTTCCAATAAATACCATTGCTGTGCCTCAAAAGGTAAACTCCACTTCAAACATATAATTCATTTTTCAGCTTTCAACTTACCGGTATGTCATATGCCTGTCAAGCTTCCAAAGGAAGCTTCAGGTGTAGGGTTGTGTTTGTAGCCATCTTGTGAAATTGCCTTCTAGTGTTTTGACAGTACCTTGGGTAATATGACCCCTTGGAGTGAAATAAACTTTTTGGTTTATGAGGATTCATAAGCAGCCAGATATAGCAACAATCTTCTTTAATAGAACCTGACTTATAATTCATGGACTAAAGGTAGATGTAGTCTTCCTGAACCAAACTTTCTGGGTATCTCAGCTCAGAATTAATAGTGCTCAATCTTGATTTTAGTGAGAAAAAAGGCAAGGAATAGGGTAACATGATACAATTTCCTATTTTGCTATAGAGAGCTTTTCCCTGTCAATACCTATTGATTAAAAGGCTATGTAAGCATGCATAGCATATTACATGCTTTAAAGCAGAGGTCCCCAACCTTTTGAGCACCAGGGACCGGTTCTGTGGACACAGGTTTTTCCGCGGACCAGAGGGTGCGTGGTTTTGTGTGCTGCCTGCATCCCACGGATGGGGCTTTGTTTGTTTGTGCAGCCCAGATGCTGGCATGCTGCAGCCCAGTACTGGTCCACGGACCAGGGGTGGGGACCCCTGCTTTAAAAGATACATTTTGGAAATAAAGCACAAAATTAGAAGTAGAACATGCAAAAATACTTACGTTTTGCAAGCTATATGTGAATATCACCTATTGTACAATTTACACATACAGAAGGCTGAAAACTATTCTAGGTCCCAGGCAGCAAAGGTTTACTACAATATAGTTTAGTGCAGGAAAGTGGATAGCAAAGATCAGAACATTTTAGTATAAATAGTCTATACTGAAATGGGAGTCTGCCCATTAGGGTCATAAGTTGTGATTGTTGTAAAGCAGTTTGCCCCTGTCACCAACCCAACCTTTTTTTTTTGGTGGGGGTTAAGCAAACCTATTGTTCACCAATGGGGCATTTTTGCCATAAATCAGAAATAAAACTTTTTTGGGCAAAAAAGTAAATTGCAGCCATTTGACCACAGGACACTGCAAACAGTTGCAAAGATGGGTCAGTTGCCAAGTGCCCAAAATGTGGTCATGTGATAGGACATTGAAACTTCAGAACTGGGTGGTAAGTATCTTTGTACCTTCAAAAGATCTCAAGTCAAAGACCACCTGTACTGCCCATTCCTCCTGCAGTTCAAGATGCTCATCATCTATCAGCAGGCTGAGGTGGAGATGCTGTATCAAGTTTATTGTGTTTAGTAACTTTTAAACTTGCCCTTACACTCTTGTTCGTGGACTAATCCCAGTTAAAGAATTAGAACTATCTCAGCTACTTTCGCTCAGCAAGTGACATTGTTACAATTGTACAACAGCTTAAGTGAAGAAGGCTAGAGAGAGATCTCCACCAAAGAAGACTAATTCCATAAGTCTATGCAATCATGAGTACCTAGCATTGGAAATGCAGATTGTTAACTTCTTCAAACCTATCTAGAATTTTTATGAATTTAAAACACAGTTACATCCATTGCAGCTTAGCCATTTGTTTTCTATATAAAAGTAGCCCCTGTATATTTTAACAAGACTCTGGTCCAACAGCAGAACTTTAGTCTGCGGAATGGCTTCTCAAGAATTAGACAAATAATTAACTACCTTGTTTTAGGTAGTCTCAAGAGGCCCTGAGCCCTTAAAAGTGTAACCAATTTTGCACTGCATTCTGACTTAAAAACCAAACAATTTTCAAAGACGCACAACAGAATAACCTCAAATTTATTTTTATTTTTAAAAAATACTATATCGCACTTTGCTACATTACAAAAAAAGTTGCACACATCAATACTTCATTACAGACAATAAGGCTCCATATCAGCGTTAACTAGTGGAACTACAAGTGATCTGGGAAGGCAGGTATAGGAAGATGGCAGAGTTAATGAGATGAACGTTTTTTTAAAACACATTTCACATTATAGAAACAAGCATTTTTTTTTCAGGAGAGAAGGAGTATTGCAACAGAAGGTTGGCTTCACAAGTACAGTATCTGTTAAATATGGCAATTAGAGAAAGCTTTTTCACATTGTTTTTCTGGTAGTAGGTTAGAAAGGCAGCCTAATTTTTAGATAGTCCTCTTTGCTCTGAATTTATGCAGTTTAATGTAGACTCAAATGTGGTAACAACAAAAAAAAATGGCACAGCTAAAGGGAACCATTAAGCAATTGCTATTGTATGATGGAATTGGGTTTATCTATTACTGGACACCATCCCATAGCTGCGGTATAGTTTCATACCACTCTTACTAACAAATGCCAGAGCAAAACTATCATGGTTGCACAGCCAATCTGAGTCTCTAGAATGTTAATGAAAAATGTCTAACATTGAACAGTTATGCAAATTTTCAGAGGCTGCTTGGAATTGTAATTCACAACTTAAGGGTTGTTCCGGATGTTCCTAATCCCACCGCTGCATTGGCCTACAATCAAGTCAGGAAAGCCCCTCACAATGACACACGTGCTATTTGGCCAGGCACAAAGAAAAAAAAATGGAATTATCTACTGCTGCATTAGCATGGAGTTTGGGCTAGCACAAGTATAAGAATCAGTTGCACCAAAACTTGGTCCCTGCATTTTCTAAACTTTTCCATTTCAGATAGAAGTTGAAGTGGTCTGAAAACTGCACCTTTGAAGAAAATTCCCAAACTGATTTTTTAGCAGTCTTTTCTTACCTAGTCTTGTTTAGGATGCTAAAGTACATCTCCCTTTGAGTCCAAGGTCTCCTCCAGAAGTTATTGCTGAGAAGTCCACTTCATAGAAGTAGGCAAGAGAAGTAGAGTAACCACATTCTAAATAGCAGATACACCAATCATTCAAAAACGCTAAGATGTCCTCATTTGTAAATTTCTCTTCCATATTGGCTACATTCACACAACCCATTTAAGCTACTTTTTGACTTAATTGATGTACCAAACATACTGTGCAAATCCAGGCTGCTCGATAATATATAAATTCATCTGTTAGGTCTCATCCTAATAGTATTGTGTGGGCACAATCTTTGAGGTGCTACTTCCTTTAAAAAAAAAAACTCTCAAGGTAAAACACCTTTGCCAGGAAATTTGCTTTTGAAAGTTGACAAAAAAAATATCAAATATTGGCAGCCTGACAACCAAATGTCGATGGCTTTCCCTAAGGAGGTATCAGTAATCAGGGCCACTAGCATCTTTTGTTACTGATAGTCTTCATTAATGAAGAACACTGTAGCATTTATCAAAATACGTGGGAGGGGAAGCTTTATTTTTATCATGTTGACAGATAGCGATATCAATAATTGGCACAATCACATGTTACGACTAAGTGAAGGTGGACCTTACCCTCTGGAAATAAACATTATGCCCTGGAAGTCCCAAACATAAAAGGCTGATCAGTCTGCTGAACCAAAAACTCAAGGGCTAAGACTGCATGGGACAAACATCATCATGATTCACAAGGGCTTAACTATCCATACCATTAGCTGCTGAAAATGAAGGGGAGAGCAGTAGCTCCAGTCAGCTAATACTTGACCCTACCTGGACATTAATAGATACACTTGTATGAAAAGTAGTGGTTCACCTCCAAAAAAAATGCCTTCTATATATTTATAACTTGGGAGGGGGGCGGGAATAATCAGTGGAACGATTCTACCTCTACCACAGTCCAGTCCCCATGTGGGGATGACATGTCCTCTGGGGAGAAGCTGGTCACAGAAGTGATGCTGGCTCGAGATTCTTCCAAAGGGGAGATCAGTTCCGTCCATTTGCCAATCTCCGCTTCGCTGTTCATGGCCCCCTTCCCACTGACGGCCGCAGGAGGTGCTTCTGTTGGGAAGAGCAGGGCTCGGCTGATTAGCTGCTGTACGACTGTAGCCTGGATGTTTCCTAGCTGAAGAGCCTGTTCTCGGGAGGCGGCACGCAAGCAAGGGCTCCCGTCCTCTTCGTCTGGGCCAGGTGTTTCAGCACCACTTTCCACTTCATAGATAGTGGAGAGGATCTCTGATGGACAGGGTTCCCAGGGGAAGGGCAAGCCAGCCCCATTGTCACCTACAAATAGGGCAAGGAGCTTGGGTTGGAAAGGATGGCCCTCAGGACGGGTAGTGGTCACAACAGACAGAAAGGAAGTGACAAGACAACAAAAAAAGAAAAGGGAAAGTGGAAAGAGGCTAGGTTTTAAGGAAAAAAAGGAGATGCTTCTCAGATTTGCAAGAAATACACTCCATTGCAGTTATAGTGCCAATGCTTGGCCGATCAATGTTGTGTTCCCAACTAATTCATTTTAAGAATGGATTCAGAGATTGTATTGAGCATGTCTCCAGTACTAGGCAATTTTTGCATGCTTGTTTACTGCTAGTTGGCTCCACTGGCTATGAATGAGAACAGCTAGGGCTAACTTTTTGGATGACCTATATATATATATAAAATCAGCAACCCTTTACTTTCTGAACAGCTTCTCTCCTAGGAACTGTTCACATCAATCACCTCAAACTTTCTCAGAATCAGAGAAAGAGAGGCCAGAGTTCTTAGGACTGATTAAAACTTCATTTTATCAGGATCTGTTCCTAATTTATCTATAGACTGCTTGGTTTCAGTTTCAATCAATCGGCAATAATGAAGCAGGACTTGAGGATTTAACTTTTTTTTCAGCTCCAATTGGTAAACCAAAATTATTTCTCTAATTATAAATACTAAAGCAGCTATCAAAGCTGAATCATTTTTGAATCCAGGAATCTTTCCACATATAACATGCTAAGACAGGAAATTGCAATGTGAGTTTTCCTCAATGGCCTTCCTGCTATTGCAGTACACCTATGGCCTGAAAAGATGTAGACCAGGGGTTCTCAACCTCGGCAACTTTAAGACTTGTGGACTTCAACTCCCAGAATTCCTCAGCTAGCTGGCTGAGGAATTCTGGGAGTTGAAGTCCACAAGTCTTAAAGTTGCCAAGGTTGAGAACCCCTGATCTAGACGCAATCTATCTCCTGCAGGATGTTTCTGATCATTTATTACATTTCAAGATTTCGTTAAAGGAAATCTGCCTGGCTTAATTAGCAAGCTAACCAATCCTTTGCTCATTCCAGGAAAGCACGGTATTCTTAACAAATGGCTATTTAGCCTCCCTGTGATGGAAGCGTGATGGCTCCAATGATTTATTTCTCATGCCTGGCATAAGAAAAGTTGGAAAGTTTTTTTCTTAATATTCAATCAAAAATCTATTAAACGTAGCCCTGATTTCTAGGGCTGTAAACAACAAACGTGCTTTTTACGGCCGAGTCCGTGTTATTCAAAATGTCAGTATGGTATGTTTGGTTTTGGCTTAGCATGTTAATGAATCCACCCAATGCTAGGATATTTGTCTGAACACAGAAAGGTGCATGATTCAAGAGGGAAGGCAGGTTGGGACTGCTGGACAACATGGATCCAATTAATTGTGAGCCCCATAAAACATCTTAACAGCCCAATGCACCAAAGGATGCAAAATCCAATGGCATGAAGAAATTGCAAAAGGCAGCTTTACCAAAGGATAATTAAAGAAGACATGGCTGAGGACCTCAGGTTATTCGGATGGATCAAGTTTTCCTGATGCTTGTTCATATATTCTAAATAAGGTTTGCTTCTCCCATATGCCACTCATGTTTGTCCAGTTCGTATACAGCAAACCCCATAATTTCTGTTTGCATTCTAGATGCTATTATTTATTTGGCACCCTTCTTTCCAATTTAAAAACTGCAAGTGGTATGGACAGGTAGGTGGAGAAGACAGATTCCCTGGAAAAACAATACAGGCCACATCAGATAGACAAAGTGATGCTTTATTTTACATATCCAAAGGCTAAGAAGTTTATTTCCACCATCACCACCACCACTAAGAAAAGCACTAAAATATACACAACTTTCCCAAAAGAAGTCTGTTAAGAAGTTGAGAGAAAAGATTTTAAGACACACAAAAACGAGAAAATGCCCATTTGGCTAGAGACACAGATGGAACAGATACACAAGCAGGAAGGAAACCATCTCCATTCCCTACAGGATACTATTGCACATTAACATACCACAGGTTGGCCCATCCAACACAGATAGGGCAGGATTTCTATACATTACCTGCAGCCAGACTATGAGCGGCAGGGAAAGGCTGTGATGATTCTTCTTCGTGCCCTCCAGTCTTCAAGGGCATTGGGGTGAGGTGCAAGTGTTGCTCCCAATCCACGGGAATCTTGCTGCAGGTCTCCTTACTGCCCTCAGTGGAATGTTCTTCGCTGTCCAGGGAAGAGAGGCCGGGGCTTTTGCCACAGCTGTCAGCTGAATGGAGATGAAAGGCACCAAAAACATCACACGAAGCTGCAGAGTTGGTTGAGGCTGGGGTTTCTGTGCCAGCATCACCAGAACCTGGTTCATCAGACTCCTCTACCGAATGGGGCAAATGTGACTTGGTTGGGAGAGGTGATGTCAAAAGGCATACCGTTTTGGGAAAGCCCGCTTCCTTCAGAAGATCTGCATCCAGATCAGCTTCCTCCTCGGAGGATACAGTGGGCTCAGTAGGTGGATCTCCAAGGACTTCATCTGCTGGCAGGGTCTCTGCCTCATCATCTCCCTTTTCCATGTGGATGCCCAGATCAAGTTCACCGGGGAGGTCCTCCAAGGGGCTCAGGAGCTGATGACAAGTTTGTTCCAGTTTGTCATCTGACTTAGACTCAACTCCAGAGCTACTGTCATACTCCCGCAGCTCTTCAGGTGTGCTAGTTTCACTGCTGCTCTTACCTGCCAGATCAGGCCCACTTAAGGTGCTGGATTTGGAAGACGAGCCTCCCTTCTCTGGAGAGAGAGCTTTCAGCCCTGTACTACTTAACAGCAACTCTGGCATTTCAGCCAACTCAGTTGGGTATTCTTGTAACAACTCCAAGCTCTTCAAGGGCAGGCTCTGAGGTTTGTGCATTGACAGCTGAGCGGCACCACTATTTGGGGAGAGCTCCCCTGAAGGATGAAACAATAAGTCTGGAGTTTCATATTGGGTGGCCTCTTCTTGCTTCACATTACTCATGCATTCTTCTGGAATTACTGCATCATCCTCAAGTTCTCCAATGGTGGGATAGTCATCTAAGCTGCTAGACTGATCATCATAGCCTGCAGAAGGCTCTCCAGGCAGTTGTGTAGGAATTGAGGTTGCAGCCACAAACACAGGGAGACGTGTTTGGTACTGTGTAGCTGCTCCCATTATTAAGTGATCTGCTACCTGCAGAACTTCCATTAGCTCTTCATTTTCAGCATGAATACTGGCACAATGCAGATCCTCCATCTGCTGAGAAGTGACTACTTTCTGTGTAAGCTCACTATCTTTAGTTGCAAGATCTAGGGGGCTCTTCAGTCCTTCATTTCCTACCTCTAGAGATACCACTTCCTTTTGCAGTTCTTCCTCTGAGTCCTGACACAAATTCAATACCCTGTTCACCATTTCCAATTCAGTGCTATCATCATGGCCTGCTGCTAGAGACTCTGTTACAGTTTTTAAGGTGGGATCAAACTGGCTAGCTGAGAGACTGGGCTCCTCCTGCTCCACTGAAAGACTGGGCTCCTCCTGTGTCTCTGCCGGAACTAACAGTTTTATAGTTTGAGTCTCTTCAAGCAATTCAGACTCTAAAGTCAAGGACTCGGAAGAAGGCGATCTCTCAAGCATAGGAACGGACTCGCTTATTAAAATCTGGGGATCCCCAGCTGGAAGGGATGTTGTTGAAATACGATGTACATCAAGACAAGGCTCGTCAGGGCTGTGCACGAAACGGGGCTGCTCCACAGCTGCTGAAGCATCAAAATGAGATGCTTGCTTTCTGAGGTGCTCGGAGTCCATGCCTCTTTCTTTGTGCCGTAAGGTTTCCTCTGGAGAAGTTTGGTGAGAGAGCTCCAGCTGAATGGGAGGAGGTGTTTCACAAGGGAGGGCTGGCTCCAAATGGTGTGTTTCATCACCACTTCCACAATGTACCTCCAAGGCATCGAGAGTGGTCAAGCGAGGCATCTCACTGAGAGATGATATACTGGTATCTTGTGGTCCAGGGCAGACCAGAGATTCTTCAAGGAGTGCTGGAGGCAGCCCCTCTGAAACATTAGCGTTTATCTGTTCCTCTTTGTCGCCTTCTGAGTCACCTGGTTCCATCTGCTCCATCCCTACTCCTGTTATGCAACAGCCTGCAGTCTCCTGGGAGAGGAGCTGGTCAACAGTTTCTTCTGCTGCTGCAGATTCCAACTTTTCTAGAAACTTTGTATCCTCAATTGAAGCACTTTCTGCTTCTTTGATGGTCTTCTTGCAATTCCCTTCCTTGGCAACTGAAGCCTTTTGACGCTTCTTTTGGGGTGACACCTGCTCACGACTGGAAAGAGTATCTTTCTTCAGAAGCTTCTTGCCTGAAGGAAGCAGAGATTTGGGAGGGGAAGCAATGGCTCTTGGATGGAGAGTCCCACCGGCTGCCTTGGCAGGAATTTGGGGCTTGCTGGGATCTGAAAATTTCTTTGCTGCAAATCTGCTGTTCGTAGGTGCAGTCATATTCCTCTCTCCTAGGTTTTGCTCAGATTGCAATTTGGAGGCCGAGTGTTTGGGATGCTTTAGGACAGGTGGCATCTTCACAGAGGGATTGGAGTTTGAAACCTTGGCCTTTAAAACTGGGGCAGCTCTAGAGGCATCTGGAGTAAGAAAAGACATCTTACATATTTGTTTGGACTGGAAAAGCTAACATGTAATCTATGCAGAACGCCTGAAACCCCTTCAGCATCCTAAGGCCTATTTCTAACTACACTACGGCTGCCCCTTCCACTTTAAGGTTCATGTGGCAATTGAACACGGCCTTCCATTTTAGTACTGATTCGTTCATAAAAAATAATATAGTGGTCATGCTTCAGTGATCATTGTCCCTTTCTTAATGGGCTTACCGATGATGTGATGTTTTGCTCCTTGTACTTGACAGGCCTCAAGTCTGTTTTGGAATAAGCTAAAATTTTAAAAGTATTTAATGCTTAGTGTGACTTCCCTAACTTCTCCAGATGTGGAATACTAAATATTCCAATTATTGTGGTGTTGCTAGCCAATTGTTATGGCCATTAGAATTCAGCACCATCTCTTCAGAAGCCACACCAACAAAAACTGCTATGTGCCAGCAAAAGCCACTATGACTGAAAATTATGGAAGCTGAAATAAAAAAAAAAACATTGGAAAGCCTTAGGGGGAAATGATAACATGGAAACATAGTTCTAGTTCTTAAGGGGGTGGAAGAACCCTGCCAAGAACTTGCTAGGTGTGCTTACCCTTGGCAGCCCTGATATGCCATTTGCAACATAGATAATTCTGATTGATCTTAGAGAGTTATGATCCTTGAATATGTTTTGAAATCTAAAGTCACTATAAACATATTGAAAAACATTTATATGATGACCTGTCTTTAGCCTGATCACTCCCACTTATATGTATTATCTAATATTTCTGTGAAATATGCTCTTTCCCATTTAGACATTGCAAAGTTCAGGTTTTGGTAAGTAAGGTAGAGGGGCATGTGTGTTATGGCAACAGGCTATGTACCTCTCTGTGTTGCCAGAGTGTTTTTCTGCTGATGTGCTGATGTGGCCTGACCAGCAGGGGGTGGTGTTGGCTTATGTTTGCCCACATTCTTATCCTTGGTAGCAGTTCTGTTTAAAGAGGATGAAGTTGAATTCTTTGTTCCTGGCAACCAAGTCCTGAAACAGACAGCAAAGGATTATGCACAGCAGAGAACCCTTAGAAAACATAGAAGGCACAATTGAGCAATCTATGGCCTCAGTACAAGTCCTCTTGAAGCTTTTGTCAGTTCAGAGTCTATGAGCCAAGTTTATCCTGAAAAGTACCAGCTTTTAAAACTTGCAGTAAAGAGAAAAGGACTACAGCAGGGGTTCTCAACCTTGGCGACTTTAAGACTTGTGGACTTCAACTCCCAGAATTCCTCAGCCAGCTTTGCTGGCTGAGGAATTCTGGGAGTTGAAGTCCACAAGTCTTAAAGTTGCCAAGGTTGAGAACCCCTGGACTACAGCGTTTTTTTTAAAAAACAAAACAAAACACAACCACCTTCAGATATCTCAGCCATTAGATCAAGAACCAGACAGGATGGTTTTATTTTGGTTAACAGCTTGAAATATAGTTCTGCTAACTACCCACCTACCTCTTGCATCTGATGGCATCTTCCAGTATTCAAATAAACTGGGCCAGGGGAGAACAAACACAAAATAGCCATGGATTTTGGTGGCAGCACGTTGGCTGATATACCAGCTACCAATCCAACCTAAATCATCAGCATTCACACTCCACTGTGTGAAGAATAGTGACCTCAGTTTATGTATAAAGTCTGAAGACAGATCAACACTGCCTTTCCTTTCCAATCATGGCCCCAAAATCCACAAGGCAGATAGGATGTAGCATTGCTGCTTTTGCCTAGCCAATCTTAGTTATTGACCAGGTATGCCTGTTTGCCCATCACTAAGTCACGAATGAATGAGGACTTGTTACAAACAAGTCTTAAGCATAGATCAGCAGCACTCCAGGCCAGGAACACAACACTCCATCCATCTGGGCCCAAGAGAGAAGATCACCACCAAACTGAAGCCCTTCCAACTGGAACAGCTGGTTCAGCTTATCTGATACTTTTAACCACTGATTGTATGTGTGCTCCTCATTAGATTTACAAGTGCATCAGTGATAGTATGCAATAGTATACTATTGTGCAGTATGCTAGTATACCAGACAATTAAGTTGTTTGCCTCGTTAGAGAGGCATTCCTTGGCTTTAACTCCAAATAGCTGGCAGCCCTCCATTCTGCTTCTAGTATGATTTACTCTTATCACATTGTAGATCTAAGTATGCTTGTGCACTGTGTGTACGATGTTTTCTTTCTTTCTAATGCTTTTTAATTGGGGCCATGTCAAATTGCTATGCTGTCAGAGAGACAGTGGTGAAATGGACAGAGTTCCCGAGTGGCTCTGCAAAACTCCAGGCTTCTAACTAGATACAGACATGACATTCATATCCTATAAGGGAGATGCTCTCTCGGATCGCCTTAACATGCTTTCCATACATGCAACCTGACCAGTCGGAAGGAATATATTAATGTACAAACAATTACTCCCACCATAATTTCACAACAATTCCCTCCATCAGGACTCTTACATTATACCTCCCAAAACCTGGCATTTCTGAGCAAATCAACATACTCATACAGAGAAAAAGCATTTAAAATCCCAATTCTTTGACTGAGGCATCTGAAAGCGATACCCAAAGCCGATACCTGGACGTTTTAGTCTGTTCAGCTCTGCTGGGCTTCGTTGAAGGTGCTTTTGATGCTGATGGAAGAAAAAGAAAAAGCCAGCAGCTTAACAGTTAATTGACAAATTGCCATGAACACTTGCAAGAGTTATCTAATGAATGTAGTGGGACAAAGGGAAGGTTTCTTTCTTCAGGATTGAACAATATGTCAAAGGTTTTCAGAGAAACATCAGAGAAAATACAGAAAGTGCAGCATCCTGAGAATCCAGTCCTTAAGGCTATGATAATTAATGCTGGGAACACTGCTTGCCTGGTTACAAGTTAGGAAAAGCCATCCCAGTATCTAGTGATTTAGGAAAAGAGATCCATATAGTTCTTCCATTCTTCCCAACAGCTAGTATTAGATGGCTCTCAATGCTTTTTTTCCCCCTGAATAAAAAAAAAAATCAGTAAGTTTAGCGCACTTAGTACCCTTTAAAAAGCATGACCAAAACCATCCTGAAAGAGGCTGAAAATGCAGGAATGAACCAAATCCAGGATTAATTACTCTGTGCATGCTGAAAAGAGGCAAAAGCATACCTATGGGCTGTGTGGTCACCTTTGGGGGTTTCTGCTGCACTTCCTTCTCTGTAGCTGTCTTTCCCGACGTCTTCGGTCCACTTGCCCTGTCCCCTGTTGTCTTTTTCACTGTCGCTCTAGCAGACAAGTTGTCAACACTACTACTCTTGGATGCCGGCTGCTTTGGCTGCTGCACGTTGGCCTTCCGAGCAGATCCATCTCCAAGTGTTTTGGAAGGTCCGCTAGGAACTGAAGGAGCTGCGGGAGCTGCTGGCTGCTTCTTATTGGGAAGCTTGTTTGCTGGCTGGGGGGGCTTGCTGGCCTTTTGCTTGGCAACAGAGGGACAAGCAGTTGGCACGCTCTTCCTAGCAGTCGCCACCCCGCTGGTCTGCGAAACTGAGGTTCCACTAGCAGCTCTGCCGTTGTCATCCATCTTCACATTCATAGGCTCTAGGCGGGTGGTATGTGTCTGAATGGCTTGGCAGGTTGCAGTATTCAGTTTGGTCCTGAAAAAGAGAAGCACTACTAAGGTGACCCAAACCATATACCTATTGCTGGACCCCCAGGAAGACCCACTACATAGAGAGACTGTAACAATGAGTCTTCCAGCTCCTGCTTACCGATTGTGGAAGACGACACTGGATGCAAATAGGACTGAAGTTGGTACTGACAAAACACACAAGGAGATCAGAATATGCGGTCATGTGTTCACTGATACTATCCTTACTTTATTGTCACAGGCTTTTACAACAATGTTCATATCTGAAAGGACCTACAATAATAGCCATAGTATCACAAAACTCACCTTCTAGGGAGGTCACGTCAGAGCAAAGAGATTTTAGCTTGCTGTGGCAAGGGTAAACAACCTCATTCAGACCTCAGGCTGCCAGGAGCTGCATTCCAAAAAACAAACAAACAAACAGATGGACCCAGGTCAAAGTTCAGTTAAAAAGACTGAAATAAGATTCATATACACACCGTCAATTCATTTTCCTCTACAGAGTATTCACACTTCTGCTCTCCTCTTAAGTGTTACTGCCTATAAAAAGAACATCGCAAAAAGAAATTGACACAGAGGTCCTGTATACAAACAGGAGTGGAGAGGGCCAGAAGCAATTAGCTTTCTGGATCAGGGGGCTTTGCCCTTCCAGATTCTACAATGCTGGTGATGGAACAGCATAAAGGAGATTCTGAATAGGAAATGGTAACTTTTCTTCTCTCTTCTTGTTACCATAGAAAACATTGATGCGTATTTTATCTGTAAAAGGGTCAGCAGATAAATTTAATAACTGTAGTTCAACACAGGTTCCCTAGATTAGTGTTGATCCTATTTATGATCCTAGTATTTCTGCTAATTTGCGAATTTTTATCTATGAAATAAGGCAGAAACATCACTAACTACAACAAGAATCAGAGTCACCAACTACTAGATCAGCGGTTCTCAACCTGTGGGCCGCGACCCCATTTGGGGTCGAACGACCATTTCACGGGGGTCGCCAAACAACGCAGTCTGCCATTTTTTCCCCTTTTCCCCTCGGCCGGCGCAGGGGGCAGCCCCGTGCATGTGCAGGGTAGCACAGCGCATGCGCAATGTGCGCCGCCACGCATGCGCAATGTGCGGTCACACATGTGTGATGCGGGCCGTCGCGCCACGCATGCGCAGTGCAGGTCAGGGTCGTGCCATGCATGTGCGGCGCAGGTCGGGGTCCCGGCCTGAAAAAGGTTGAGAACCGCTATACTAGATTCAGGCTACCTCAAATGCAGAAAGGAGTCCAAGTCCCTAACAGCACATGCATGTACACCGCGTGGACCAACTACTATTGATACACAGACAGAGGCACCCTTGCAAACTGACAATAATGCACCACATTTGTATCCTATCTTTTCCTTCAACACAAAACACTCCATGTGAGGGTTTAGCACAGTGGTTCTCAACCTATGGGTCGCGACCCCATTTGGGGTCGAACGACCGTTTTGCGGGGATCGCCGGACACCGTGGTCCGCCATTTTGTTTTTTTTAAAAAAAATTTATTTTTTTTTATTTTTTTCCGGTGTGCGCGCGCCGCGCATGCGCGGATCCGCCCGTCGCGGTCCGCCATTTTATTTTTTTTAATTTTTTTTAATTTTTTTGTTTTTTGGGGGGCGTGTGCGCCCTGCGCAAGCGCGGATTGGCCCGTCGCGCGCACGGGTCGGGGTCACGGCGCGCATGGGCTGGGCAAGTGGGGTCTCAACCTGAAAAAGGTTGAGAACCACTGGTTTAGCAGGACAGGTTTCCTTAGTAGTCTCCAATCTAATTTGGTTTAAGGATGTAATAAGCAAGTCTGCAGTTCTCACACAATCATGGAAGGTCGGGGGGTTGGAAGAGCTCATCCTTATCCTATGGACCCTCATCCAATGCACGAATCAACAATTATAACGTCCCCAACAAAGGTTATCCAGCCCTTGCTGAAACTCCCAAGGTAATCTCTTCCATTGCTTAGCAGCTCAGGAAATATTTCTTGATGTCCAACCAAAATCTATCCCCGTATAATTTAAATCAGTGTTTCTCAACCTTGACAATTTTAAGGCATGTGGACTTCAACTCCCTGCCCCCACCCCACCTGCCCACAGGGCCACTCGTCACCTCCAGGGCCCGCCGCAGATTGCCCAGGCAGCCCAGCAGCACCATTGTGGCCATGCTCTCTGCCCGCGCCCCACAGCATCAACTGTGCGCGATGGAGTGTGAGGGCAGTCTTGTCTACGTTGCCTGGCTGCACTGCTCCACACGGGCTACGCTCAGGGGCAACTCTCTTCCAGGGGGGCTGCTGGTGAGGAGGGGGTCACGGGAGGAGGCAAGGCTGGGGCAAAGGCATGTGTACCCACAGAGAGGGCTCCAAGTGCTGCCTCTGGCACACATGCCATAGGTGCGCCACCACTGGCATAGAGCTTGGATATCTGAGATACCACTTATCTCCAATAGTTTCTGCCCACCCAGTGCATTGAAGCAGATCAGGTGCACTCAGGTCTCCTCCATTAAATACAGCTATCCTGTGGGACTTATAAAGTGGGTCTTCTCTGTTACAGCCCCCACCCTCTGGAATAGCATTCCCCCCCCTTGCCCACTCCCCAAGATAAGGATGGTTTCCCCTCTCCTGGGATTCTGGAAAGCCTTGAAGACCTGGCTCTGGTCCCAGGCCTGGGGTTGACATTTCTCATTGTTAATGGCTCCTCTTTTGTTTTGTGGGCTTTGTTTTGTGGATATTTTATCCCGGGCTGCCTTTTGATGTAACATTTCTCACTGTTTTTATGATTTTTAAATTTAATATGCTGCCCAGGTTCCACTAGAGTGGTGCAGCCGATACCTTTTAAATAAATAAATGTCTCTCGAATGAAATTTATTTTGTGGATTTTGCCTAATGTTCCATTGTACAAGATTCCATTCAGCCTTGAAATTGTCCTCCAAAGATTTTTCTGCCTCCTAATTTTTGTGTCATCTGCAAAGATAATACAATTTTTAAACCGTCCTCTAAATAATAATTATGTTCAACAGCACTGTGCCTAAAACAGAGCCCTATAAGTATGTCATTCAGTACTTCCTTTGGTGTATAAGTGTTCAACAGCTCTAGTATCCATTAAACCAGGGGTAGGCAACCTTGGCTCTTTTATGACTCGTGGACTTCAACTCCCAGAATTCCTGAGCCAGCATGGCTGGCTCAGGAATTCTGGGAGTTGAAGTCCACGAGTCATAAAAGAGCCAAGGTTGCCTACCCCTGCATTAAACCATAACATGGCCCAGTCCCATTCAGTCATCTTCTCTCCTACTTCATGGAAAATTCTGTGGAATAAAGTTGTCTAGTTTTACCAGAATATCTCTGGGCTCCCCTGGTCCATCATCCTAGTAAAACGTCTTTCCAAGAAAATGCAAAGGGTTGCTAGCTATCAATATGTGATCTAGTAATTGTCATGCCAAACCAAGTACCCAAACTCAGTCTGGCAACCAAACTTAATACATCTAAGACTATCCAATGGAGCCACAGAAAAACTGCACCATCCCTGGTTTGGTTTGGTTTGGTTTTATTTATTTTTTCCCCCCTACTCTCATCTGAGTGATCAGCCTCGTGGTCTTGTCAGCCTGTGTACAAGAGCATTTTGAGATAATTCATAGCAACTGTAAGTACAATACGCACCTGAACTGGGTGCTGTGTAGATGTGAATGCACCCTCCACTATTTCCAGACAACCTGCTTATTTCTAGAGAAAGGAATGCCAAGACTGAAGGAAGCTCCTGTATGACGAGGCATCTGCAAATGCACCAGTGACTGAAGGAAACTGGGTTACACATAGTTAAAAAGACCCAAATTTAAGGAAATTCACAGGATAGCCTTCTTAGGCATACAGAAAGTCACATGGAAGTGCAATTTTAATTAACAGTCACAAGATACTATATCATCCCCCTTAATTGGCCAAGAATGTATTTTATTCCCTCCTCTGCCCAGCTGCTGAAATAACTTGGTTTGTCCTTCAGCCCTGACCTTTTCCCTGATTTGATCCAGAAAGGACAGGCGAGAGGCCCCTGTGGCTTAGAGTTATGAAGAGGTAATAGATAATAGAATACATGAGAATAAAAAGGGAGGAAGCTGTTATGGTTCCATGTGCAGCTGGAATTGGAGGAGGAACCGGCAACTCATGACTGTTTCTGCTCATTATTGAAAAAGATAACTGAGAACTAACAGACAATTTCCGTAGGAAAGAGATAAGCCAGAGAACAAGTTAATTGTAGGTCCCTATTAACATTTGTGGTAAGAACAAAGAGGCAGTAAAACAAACATCACGGGGATCAAAGACCGAATAATTTATGGCATTTTTATTTGATTTCTATAATCTGTGGTTAATTCTGAGTCCTCCGTGGTTGTTCTCCAAGGTGCTTTTTCAAGAGGCAATTGGACTGGGTTTTTTTTCCTTGAGGAACAAAATGTTTCCAGTTTCTCATCCAAGAAACTTCATCAGTTGTGGGGAAGGGGGGGGGGGGAATGGAAGGATAGGGTAGGTATGGTTTCTATAGCCAACCTATTTCTGCAGTCTCAACAACTTCAGAATTGAAGAAGCTTCTTGGATGAGAAGCAAAACATCTTCAAGGAAAAACAAAGAAAGTCTAGTTGCCTCTGGGAAAAAAAACATCTTTGGGACAACCATGACCTGGATGACTGAGAAACCCCATAGCCGTAGTCTCAACAAGCGACTCTGGGCAGTGTACACCACACAAACAATTAAAAACAAGTGCACTGGAGGTTCCAAGCTCAGCACACAGCCAGGGCTTCAAGGCCAGCAGGGACAGGGTTATCCTAACCCAGAGGGGAGAATGTTCCAGATAGTAGGTGGTGCAGCAGAGAAGACAGGTCTCCTGGTCTCTGCCAGCAGATATTTCTTGGCTGACAAGAGCCATGACAGATATTTCTTGGCTGACAAGACCTGTACAGGAAGAAACCACTGGGAGAAGATGGACCTTTAGATAATCCATTCCCAAGCCATGAAGGGCTTTAAAAGTGATAACCAGCACATTGAATGCTACCTGGAAGCAGACTGGCAGCAGCAGTGGTGTTACATGTGTTGAATATCTGACACCATTTGCTACCCAGGCAACTGCATTCTGCACCACTTGAAGCTTCCATACGCCCTTCAAGGGCAGCCCCATGTAGAGCACATTGCAGTAATCCAGATGAGAGGTCACAAGGGCATGGGTGTCTGTGAACAAAGCTGTACGGGGCAAAAAAAAATGTTTTAGTTTTGTTTCCTTGCAAGAATCTACTCTAAGAGGGGATGCTGTTTATAAAAACTGTATAAAAAAGATTATCTAAGGCAGGGGTTCTCAACCTTGGCAACTTTAAGACTTGTGGACTTCAACTCCCAGAATTCCTCAGCCAGCAAAGCTGGCTGAGGAATTCTGGGAGTTGAAGTCCACAAGTCTTAAAGTTGCCAAGGTTGAGAACCCCTGATCTAAGGGTTAGAGTATATACATTTTGGAACATTTTTCCTGTCACACTTTATTTGCACAAATAAAGTCATTTACTCTCTATTCTCTGTGTTAATTGGCTTTGCAAACTGGGTCCAACAAACCCACTTGGGAGAACTCAATGCCATGAAGGAGCAAGGCAAGAGAGTCCGCATCTACTAAAGAGCCAGCTGAATCATCTCATCCATTAGTTTGGTTCTTGCAGGGGAAACAACTCCCAAGCATTAGCTCTGGTCTTTTTGGGGGGGATGGGGGAGGTGGAGCTGATACAAAACAGAGCCAGTAAAAGGATTGTTCAGTGCAATCAGAGTGCCTCTATAGTGGATCTCTTTCTCTGCAACACCATCCTTACACTTAAGTCACAATCAGTTGCAGTATCTGTGTTTCTTCACATGACCTTCTGGAAATAAGTTTTACCACCTTTCCCCATCATCTGTTGCCAACAGTTCCAGTTGGAAACCATTTTCCCTTTTCTACCACTGTCTAAAATCAATCATGTTTGATTGCCTCTTTTCCATCACCCATCTGGAAAATATGAGATTTAGGGTCAATCACAAAGAAGCATCCATTCATCTTAACCCAAAGTTTTTTTCTTCTTCTTTAGAACAGCTCACATATGCCCTTAAGCATCATTTTAAGAGCTGTTAATTCATTAAGATTTTATTTCAGTTCTACTCAGCATGTCATTATTGTGATTACTACAGCTTAGCTACCCCCTTAGTCCAACTCAGAAGAAAGAGCAAGAACTTTTTATTTTTAATACAAAATGTTCACATATCCCCCGCTTTAAGGGCAGCTTTAAGACTTATATATATTTCTCTCCCAGAGGAGCACAACTCCTTTGTTTAATTAATGGAAGCTGCAAGAGCCCATGTGAAGATTTAAAAAACAAAAAATTGTCTGCTGGTGAATGAGCAAATAACAATTTCGCTCCGCTTGGTTTTTTTTTTTAGCTGTGGGAATACATACTCATTTAAAAAAAAAAAGATTTACCCAATAAAAGGGAGAGGAAAGACACACATACAAAAAAAATTCAACTATTCTTTTCAACAAAGCGGCATAGGGCGAGGCTGCCGCCCATTTACCACCGTAGACCCCTCCCTTAACAAAGAAAACGGACCGGCGACCGCGCCTCTCAAGACCCACGACTCTTCAGGGAGACTCTTTGAGAGACGGCAACGGTTCCGGCGGTCAGATGCGTGGTTTTTATGCCTTCGCCAAGAGTCTTTCACCGCCCGTTCCCCTTTGAGCACTTAAAACGTCTGAATTCCGTTTCTAAAAATACTCCCGCCCGCCCCCCCCCCAGATCAAGCCATCCAACAAACCAGCCACAAACGCAGATGGCAAACAGACAGCCATCCTTTTTGAAGTTCGGCAGGGTAGCCCATCAGGCAGGCCAAGGCGGGAGGGAGGAAACTGATGGGGCTAAAACGCGATTCTTTCCCCCCACCCCGCGTCCCTGCCTCCCCCCACTCCCAAGCGGGTAGCCACAAAGGAAGAGTTCGTGCCCAGAAAGACACTCCGGATCCATTTCCTGCGTTTCCTTTCGGCCGGAAGGAAAAAAACCCGGTCAAAAAACTGCCCAGTTTAACAAAGCCCCCAACCCAACCCAGCCCAGCCAACAAGGCGCGGCTCCTTCTCTCGCTGCACCTGCAGGCGAGCTGCCTCTAGACGCGCGGCGGCCCCCGCCTCGTTCTCCCCGCCACGCCACGCCGCCCAGCCCCTGCTTCCCTGGAGCGATTCCCCGAAAGCGCCAAGCCGAGAAGGGGGGGGGGAAGAGTCAGCCAGCATGGAACCTCCGTCTACCCTGCTTGCATGCAATTCCTTCGGCGCCGGCCGGGAACCGCCTCGCCGGCCCCAGAGCTCCGGCACCGACCCCCGCCCCCCCCCCGCCCAGCGTCTGTGGACGGCTGTGGTTACCTCGCTTGCCTTGCGCCGGGGAGCAGAGCTAACCGTTCTTCCAAGCGCAGAGCGAGCGAACTCTAGGCCGGTCGGTCGGTCGGTCGGTGCCGCTGCTGGTGCCGGCGGCCGCTCGCACTGGGCGTGTGTGGAGGACGAGCATACAGCGCCGCCGCCGCCGCCGCCACAAAGTAGGCATGGGGCGAGGATGGGCGGGGGGGGAAGCAGAAATGCCCATCTCGGTTACCTGGCCAGCCAATGGCAGTGCCGGTTGGTATTTGGAAGGGATGATGTCACTCCCGCGAAGAGGCTGGGGCCGAGCTGATCGATTGTCTCCGGCTGCAAAGAGGCAGCTATTGTACCCCTTGCCCCGCCCCACAGCCGCCGCCGCGCCCCCCCCCCCCGCTAATGTGGCAGCTGGTTAATAGATCAATTCAGCCGGGGGGGGGGAAAGGGGAAGGGGAGAAGGGAGGGAGTGCGTTAACCCTTTCGCTGCCGCAGTTCTATTAGGCGACCTCTAAGTCGTACAAGTACCTACTCGCGTTAGGAAATGGGTCTGGTTCACGCACCCAATGGACATCGCGGCAGTCCGTGGCTGGGAGTGTGAACAGGATGCCTTTGCAAAGGAACGGAGGCGAGCGGGTCTCTGTTGCGCAACTCCCGAGGTTCACTGGCCTCGGTGGTTAAACTGGATCCCCACCTCGCAAAGAGCTCACCTGATAGGCCAGATCCGCGAGCGCCGTCACACTTTAAGTTAATTCTCCGATTTAAAATTCCGTCATAAGAGAAGTGACATGTCCAAAACAATTCCCACTCCAAAGGCATTCCATGTAAACCACAAGTAATTATATATATATACTCGAAATAGCTATACCAGTTCTCCCTTATTCTTTGTTAGCAATTTAAATAAACACACACACACACACACACACACATATAATCTAGGAAAAAGTTCTAAATTGTGTGATTACGATTTGATTGGTTATTTGCCATCAAGTCATTGTTGACTCTTAGCAGCCACTTAGGTATTCTCCAAGACAATTTGTCCCTAACCTGGTCTTTTTAAGTTCTTCCAAAACACAAAGTATTCCCTCCAGCTGAAATGCAGTTTTAGCTTTTAGTCTTTGATAGGAGTTCTATGAAAGAATCTGGGATGCACAGCTGTACTTGATTATTTTCATAAGTCAATATCGTCCTGTACAAAGTGAGGAAGCAAAAGTGCCGCGACTAAGTCACTGTCATTTAGAAAGAGTTGTATTGTCTTCCACTTCTCTCCTGCAGTATTTTTTTCAAATTCACACAATTTAGAAACCCATGATGAAGCAAATGTAATAACTTAAAATTAACCATTTTAGTCAGCCTAGAAGTTTTGTCTGTTTTTTTTGTGACTAAAAAGTCTTCTGTGACTGAAGCTCAAATATTGGTGACTTTGTGAATGACCATATAATTTTTTTAGCAAGAGGACAAAAATGGTTCAGCGTTACCTTCTTCCAAGTATTTTATTTTCAGCTTCCAAGTCTAGTCTCTGACTGAAATTCATGATAGCCTCTCATCCAAGAACAAGCCCTGCTACTCTGAGGTAGTCAAATTTGGCTAAGGGCTGCCACCTGTTGTTACCTGTTTAAAGGCAAAGGTAAACTGCTACTAATCTGCTGCTGCTTTTCTAAAATGGCATTTACTTACTCATAATTTCCACCTCTGAACTGATTCATGTTTTCTCAGTGGCCTTTCCAGGGCATTTTCACTGTTGTCAGGTGGGCTTTCAAAGCAGAGCTTGAATTTTATCAGGAGATTTAATGCTCTTTCTCAAGAATTACACATGATTAGGTTAATTATATCAATGCCAAAGGGACTGAGACTTAACTGTTTTGGAAATGTTCCAAGATTATTTTTACTTATATTACCTATGTTTCATTTCTCAATGATCTTTTTATGTACTTACACAAAAGAGAAAATATGAATGAGCAGAGAAAGAGGCAGATATGAAACCAAAAGATAACAGAAAATGTGTAATCTGTTGACAGAACATAAGTGAAATTACAAATATTTGTAACCCAGAAGCCAAGATGATTCTTTCTTTAAAGTTAGCAGAAAGGAAGACACACTAAACTAAATGTTTTCCCCAGCCCAGCCTAAACATTACAATAGCTGCCCAATTGGTTATTTATCTTAGAAAATATCCTGACCCTCTATTATAAATTATATAAAATCAAATAATATTTAATAATATTTATATATGTAAATAGTAACAATATTTATTTTTGCGGACATGGCAAATTAGAAGAGTTAATGAAAATATCTTCTGAAACTGCTTTTTAAATTATCCCATTGTTTGAAAGAAGATCCAAAACATTATATACATTATATCAATATAACATTATATTATATCTGACTGTCCTTCAACCTTACCTAAATATCTGTCGTTTCTTGCAGCCTATTGGAGAATCATTGAAATATTGCATCTACAAGTACAAGGAACAATATCCCAGGAAGTAAAGCCTCAGGTTTTATATTACTATAATATGGTATAATATGGTATATGAGTAAGGGTGGCACAGTGGTTAGAATGCAGTACTGCAGCTACTTTTGCCAACTGCTACCTGCAGTTTGGTGGTTCGATTCTCACCGTCTCAAGGTTGACTCAGCTTCCATCCTTCTGAGATCGGTAAAATGAGGACCCAGATTGTTGGGGGCAATAGGCTGACTCCGTAAACTGCTTAGAGAGGACTGTGAAGTGGTATATGTCTAAGTGCTATTGCTATTACAATATATTATAATATAATACTGTAATTGCTATAATATAATATATGTGTTCTATGCTGTAATTCCTGTTGTAATTGGAGAAGAGAGGGTGGATATGGGAAGAAACTAAATGGTCTGCATGCCAGTCAGGACAAAGAAAGTTGGGGCCTCTGTGTTATGACGGGTGAAGCTGCCTACTAAAACACAGAAAAAACTTTGCTGAAAGACTTTCATTTGCTTTATTCCCTTTTTATGATTCTTGAGATAGTTTTGATAGCAAAACAATAGTTTTCACAAGTTCTATTAATATTCTTAATCAGATCTCAGTCCTAGGGTGAATACTTACAGAGTTGTAGGACTTTCCTGAATGATCATGGAGATCAACACACAATTTTGTAATTATAGTTTAGATAAAGAACTCAGCAAAGAACAGTATCTGTGTACCTGGATCATAGCTTGAAAATCCTTGGCAATCTGCTGTTCAGTTGAATCTAGAACTTTTTGTGTTGGAACTAATGGATAGATAATTAGTAAAAATAAAAACAGATTACTGCTGCAAGATTATTATATGCACAAGAATGGAAAGACTCTAAAATATTCAGAATGCAGGAATGGCTGGTGAGGATGGCAGAATTATCAGAGATCAAGAAATTGATTTGCCTGGTTAGGGAAAGGACAATAACTATATTTATTTGTGACTGGAAACCACTTGTGGACTTTTTGCTGAAACAAGAAAGAATGAAATTGTGACTTATGGATTTGATGATTGGAAAGGGTAGACTATAGAAAGAAGCAAATTCTATTATAATCATAGAGAGAGGGTATAAAGGTACTTGTAATGGTGGTTAAGAAAATCTTTATAACTTTCCTTTGTCTTCTCTATTTCTTTCTTTGCACTTTTTCACTTAATTACTACTTTTCCTTATTTTCCTTACTTTCTCTCTCTCAAAAATCTGTAGTTTTTATTATTTTAAAATTCCTTTAGTAAAAAAATTATACATATGGTATAATATAATCATTTATGTCATCTTTCCCAATCTCTTCCTAACCCAGGAAGAAAGTTAAAGAAAAATTAAATTTTTAAAATTACAATTCATAAATGAGTTACTCAGGTAAACATGATCTGTTTACACATGTCAGTTTATAATATTGGGTTTAGTATGTAGGATTGCTCTGAAATTATCTTCACAACATCTCTTTGAGGTGAAGATAATGTTATTCACCCAACTTCTATCTTCATCCAACAGTTTAATCATTATACTAAATGAACAATGTGGGACAAAAGAAACATTGATCTCTGAAGATTTTATCAGAAAGTAATCCTGCTGTATTTTTTAAAATAGATGTCGGGCTATAACTCAACACATTCCTATGTTTTTATCATGTTGACCAGAATTGACAGGACCTGGATTCAACAACATTTGGTGGACCACATCTTCCCCAGCCTAGTCTTTTCCAATTATTTTTCCAAGATTGGGAAAAGATTAAAGAATCCTGGTAATTGTAAGGATTCTATACAGGTGGTATTAGTATTATTGGAGAGGTGAGGTGTGCTCTATTAGCATTGATCCTTCTAATCTCTGGATAACTGTGTCAGCACATAACTATGTTTCCTTAGAAATAGAGTCTGTGGGCCTAATTTAGTAGGACATGTGCATGTCTGCATTTTGCTAAGTACACAGCAGAACCTACCTACAGAAATGCAGCAAAATGAGTCCCACGAAGCAAAACAAATGAAGTGCTGTTCTAAAAAAAAAACCTGTTGAACCTACATCATTGAAGCAAACACATTTAAATCTGACTTCCAAAACAGCACACAGGGTTTGGCCGAATACTATGCAAAATTGTCTTTGAATATTCCAACTCATGAGGTATGCTTTGTTTGGCAATACTCATCAGCAGCATTTGTTTGTTTGTCCAAAAGGGCATTGTTTCAACAAGTATGCCTCTGCCTTCTGCTATGCTCCCAGATGCTGAGGGATTCCTCAGTTGATTATTCAATACCTGTTGATGTTTTCTGCAAAATGAAGGGGTGTGTGTGAGGGATTTATCTGGAAGGAATCGGGAATTCCTTGCTCTGCTCAAGATATCCAGAAGTGTTTTACTGCTCTCAATTTTCTTCTTCAAGGGGTTGTATATCTTCCACCAAAGGGCAGAGGGAGGGACATGACAATGGATCAACTCCAGCTGGAATCCAAAAGCTTAGAAGACTAAAACTCTGGTCCCGGTGACCGACTCAGATTGGATCCTACAACATTATCCTGGGACACTTATATTTGCCTTCATTTGTGGACATGACAATGTACAGAATTATAGCCATATTATCTTCATTGAAACAAAGGATCAGCATAGATTTGAATAAAATATATTTTAAAATAGCAGAAGCATTCCAAATAAGGCCAGGTCCTGCCCGTTCCCTTACAGATTTGGGGAAAAAGTCCTAAGCACAATTCCACAGCAAGTAGCATAGCAATGCCCATTCCCCACAGCCCAATAATAGTCAGCTACTTTTACTGTTACCACCTCTAAAATAATTCTGAGAGAGTTGCAGATTCAGAGGTGATGGTTCCAAGAATCAAAAACGTGTTGGTGCCTTCCAAGTGACTCTCAATTCTTCCTTAATCTGAAGCCCTACAATGAAAGTTTTTTTTAGGACTGCCACATAAGCCACATATCAGCCATGTGGTGCCTGCACTCACCATGCCATGTGACCCCTGCACCCAACACACACAAAATCCATGGGATCCCTAAACCAAATAAAAATTAGTTTTAATCTTAAAATAAAAGGCCAAAATATAGAATGCCAAAATCTCAGGTGATTGTCAGCGATAACAAGCTTTGGCAAGCTTTTGTAATCTCACTAAGTTGTCTGTATATGTTCATGTGTACACCTTACAGCCCATCCTGGAAGACCTTTGTCCTCCACAGATTGGGAACCATTGGTGGTTCCACAATCCCTTGCCACCATTCATTTTGCCTCAGGTTGATGCCAATTATAGCTGGATACATTTAGTGGGGATCAGATGCCTACAAGTAATCAAGATAAATCAAAGTCCATAAGATGTATCCATTCCATTGTCTGTTTCTGGCAGAAGATTGTTTTGGAATGATTACATCAAGCCCATTTTGAAGATCATCCTGTTTCTCTGCCAAAGAGCCTTCTATCCAGCAGGAAGGGTCATAAAACAGAGACTAAAATGAGAAACACTGAACTATTCACTTTAGCAAATCTAAGATTAAGATAGGAATAAAAGCTTCGCACACAGAAGGTAATGCACAGAAGGCTTCATTATGAAGCTAAATAGCCATCACTCCAATCTATTGTTGAAGTTTTTCTTTATGCAAAACAAACACAATTTAAAAATCCATAAAATAATCTTCAGAGCAGAGAGTACTTTGCTGTATGCATAAATGTAGGTTTTCCCAACTGTCCCAAAATGTCTCGAGTCCCTTCTAATACTCTGCCGATTTTTTTTTTCACCATTCCTTTCGCTGTTCACCAGGAACAGAATGGGAATAGGTTGTTTGTTTATTAAAAAGTGCTTTTGTAAAGGATGCTTTTTGGCTCAATTGTTGATTGGAGAATGGAAAGTATCTCAAATGCTGCTTTTTATACATCTCTGCTGCTGCGGTCTAACACTTAATTCTTTGTGCAACTATCATCTTTGTACAAACCTTTTAACGCAGAGGTTAAAGTGGCTGCACATAATGGAACAATCCTCTTTCAACTCTACTTTAACTCATTTTGAAACATGCTCATAAAGTAATTTAGTTTTCCCTCTTATTTGGGATATCTCTCCATGAATGTGAAGCTTAAAAGCTAGACTGACAACAACAGTCTGGTAGCCTAACAGAGTGCAAACTAGAGAAGGAGATTAAAGGTAGACTGTGGATGAGCAATGTCTTTAATGCAGATTTCCCTTCGTGCTGGATAATTAATTGCATATGGCTCCTTCCATTAGGGGGCACTGTGGGCAGGCAGGAAGACAGCCTTTGGATGTAAAGATGGGCAAACTACGTAGCAAACAGGTTTCAAGCTGAAGGACAAGGATGAAGCAAACCAAGGCGCAGAAGTAAACAATGTTCTGGCCAGTTGATCAGAAAAATCACAGGAGGCAAGGGCAAGGGGAGGGGGGAATGCATACTTTGTTGTCTGAGTTTTGTCTCACACCTCCTTTTAATTCCTTATTCATTAAGTTCCTATACGTTTTATGGCCAGATCTCAAACTCATCAGAATTATAGCTCTTTTGAGAGACAAGTTATTCCACTATAGTTGATTTTTATCCAACGTAAAATGTACTATGTTTTCTCAAATTCTGGGATCTTGAAAATGTCAAAACCGCCCACTTTGGGATTTAGCAACCTGAACAATACCCCCCCTCCCCGCCCAGCTACCGATAGTGCATAATGCTGTGCTTCCTAAACCTTCCCAGCATGAGGGCCATGAAATCCAAAAAAAACCCCAAAAACAAAAATCAGAAGTCTTTGATCTTCTACTAGTAGCATGAGACTCAGTTCCAGCCCGAGTCTGGCTGGACTAAACAGAGAGACTGAAATCAGTGCCATTCCATCCATTCCCAAAAACTGGACATCTGTATTTCCAACGTATCCCAATGCGTTCTCCAAACACCGAAGGGTTAGGCCATTCCCAAGTGCCATTTTGTCTTCCAGATTTGCATTCAGGGAAGCAGAGCAACTACAGCATGTCTTAGCTTCATAGATCAAGCAGGGGGCCTGGATGATCCAAAGTCATTTGGGAACTTCGTCAGAGCCGCCAGGAGAGAGGTGGGCATGCTCTTATCATTCCAGGAATTTGTGAATGTCCCCGTTCAGCTGATACTGGGGGCCCATGGCAGTTTCACTCAGCAGCGGGCAGTGAGTTGCTCCACACTGGCAAGTATGGATCAACATGACCTTCTTGGTAAAAGTGCTCCCATCAGGACAACGGAAGGGTACATTTAGCGTACGAGTACGCAGGGGTACACAGCAGCGGCCATCCAGGCAGGCCCCACAGAAGCTTGGCTGGTAACGGCGTGGGCTCTTGCAACCAGCATGACTGAATCTCACTGGCTCTTGCACTTTGTGTGTCCTCAGACATTTCTTGCCTTTCTAAAAAAAAAAGGGGGGGAGGAAAGCATTTAATGCTGCACCTCTAGACCTCTTTCAGGCCCAGACTGCTATGAATTATTACAGCTTTCCTCAGTGTAGTGCATTGCAGCAACCTATCCAAAACTTCTTGCAAACACGGCCAGTAGAACACACTGGATATATTGTCCCAAATATCCCTGGAGAAGATCAAGCTACAGAACATTTAATTAGGGTGCCTGAAACGAGAGCCACAGATCAGCATCAGTTAGGGAATGCTGACTTGTATTATGAGATACCCCATTCTTTACCCAGAACCTCTTCAATACCTGGCTGCAGGAAACTCTTATTTTTATTAATACATATACATTCCCATTCTGATTTCTAGAAACTGGGTTATATAATTTTAAGGTCTCTTCCCCGTTTTGATTGCAACTCTTGTCAGCTCCACACAGCCTATGGTGAGGTTCAATGGGGAAGGCTGTTACTATGTCTTTTCTTTGGGTTTTGCCATCTCACCTTTAGCTTTGAAAAATCAGGCTGCTCACAGGGCCTGACCTGACACAATCGGGTTTCTTTGATCAGCTTGCATTGGGGATTATCGCTGTTGATGCGGGTAGAGATGCCAAAACCACAACTCTTAGAGCACGGGGACCAGCGTGTGGTCTGGGACAAGCATTTGCGCTCTTGCTTTGTATCCTGATCCTGGAAGAATGGTCTCCATCCTGAGGAAAGAGATGGAAAAAATCTTTACTTGACTATCATAGAGACCCCAAGGGAGACATGAGCAAAAAAAACCCCCAAAACATCCCAGCAACTGGGATGACTACGAACAAGAAGATGCTGTTGATGGACCAGTAACGGGCAGCCATTAGTGCACTGCTAGTGAGTAGCTCACGGCTGGGCACTTTCAGAAACTGAGCAATTATTTAGATGCTCAGATTTGTCCAGCAAGGTTCCTCTTATGCTGAGAAGAGCCTCTGTGGCAGTTCTACTGCTCCACATGGGCATTTCATGAAGCAGTCAAAGCAAACCAGGCATCAGAAGGATATATATATAGGACAGATGCTTATAGTGAAGAAAACCGAAGAAAGAGGAAGAAAGGGAACAAATTTGAGTTCTGGGGTTCAGGTACCAACGTTTCTGTTTTTAAAACTTTGGTGACTGAGCAATGTATTAGGTCAGTGGGGCCCACCTGATATCTGCAGAACGGGCTTTCCTCTTCCCCACCCCTGTAAGGTTAAGAAGTCTAGGGAGGTTCCTTGCTTCTATTTTTCATGGAAAATTAAACAAGAGTCAGAGGTGACTCTTATAGCCATGTTTTCCCCCTGTTGTTCTTGTGCTGGGAAGAAGCTATATTGACATAAATTGTGTTGCTCCCCCCAACTATCTTCACCATGACTCAGCAACATGAATGGGGAGTGATGCTGTTGCCCTCATGCACCTTTTAACACAAATTAGCTTCAGGACAGTGACTGGTGGATATCTTGCTGGTTTTTCCAGAAGGAAATCCAACCACCTCTCCTGAACATGTGCAGAGTGAACTGATAAATTAACATCTCATTTTTATCATTTGCTTCTGACAAACTTATCAACCTCCCAGGAAATCCAGAGTCGTCTATAAAGCCTGTGATGATCCAAAAAACCACTAGATGGCAGCATCTGTTAAACCATTATAGAGGGGTAATTAAAAATACATTCTCAGGTACATCAAAGGATCTCTGCTCCCCCACCCAAAAGGTGGGGAAGAGCTCACTGGAAATGCACAAATGCCTGAACCAGAAAAGAACTAGATGCTACTGTGCCTTTAAATCATTTGCCTCTAAATCAGGGGTTCTCAACCTTGGCAACTTTAAGACTTGTGGACTTCAACTCCCAGAATTCCTCAGCTTTGCTGGCTGAGGAATTCTGGGAGTTGAAGTCCACAAGTCTTAAAGTTGCCAAGGTTGAGAACCCCTGATCTAGATCATTTTATTTTCCCCCTCTGAAGTCCATTTCCTCTGCAAATCATTTCTGATCAAGTAAAGTATCTTTTCTCCCTCCCATTTCCCATTCCCTGAGGGCATATGTGCCTCTTCTAATTTATATATTTATTTACAATCTTGCCAATGCACACACATACACACCCTGTACACTCATATCAGATAGCAAGAATCCTGGTTGAAGATCTATCGGTCTCCTGGGAGTTTGATATTGTAAAGATAGAAAGACCAGGTTGCAGCCAAAAGCAAAATACTCCCGGAGGCCCAGTGCCCAACAATTGATGGGGAGAGGTGTTCCTATGGCTGACCTGCTGAGCCAACTGGAGGCGTGCAGACAATGTCCCTGACCGTGTCATCCCCAGGCATGTCTGCATTTTATGTTAAGAAAAGAAAAAACTGGAACAACTGCATTGGCTGCCAATTGGTCTCCGAACGCAATTCAAAGTGTTGGTTATGACCTATAAAGCCCTACATGGCATCGGACCAGGTTACTTACGGGACTGTCTGCTGCCTCATGAATCCCAGCGGCCGGTTAGGGCCCCCAGAGTTGGCCTTCTCCAGGTCCCGTCAGCTAGACAGTGTCGCCTGGTGGGGCCTAGGGGAAGAGCCTTCTCTGTTGCGGCCCCGGCCCTCTGGAATCAACTCCCCCCGGAGATCCGTATTGCCCCCCTCTCCGCCTTTCGCAAATTACTGAAGAAAGACACATCTTTGCCGACAGGCCTGGGGCAGTTAACACCCTGCCCCAGCCAGTGTATGTTTGTTGCATGTCTGTTTGGATGATTGGTTTTTGATTGAGGGGTTTTTATAATGTATTTTAATGTTAGATTTCTATCCATGTTGTGAACTGCCCTGAGTTCCTGGAATAGGGCGGCATAGAAATCCAATTAAATAATAATAATAAATAATAATAATAACTAAGAATGGGTCTGGGCTGCCTCAGCAGTGGGCTGCAGGTGAGAAGGAAGTAATGCCATTAGGATACACCCCACCAAAACAATCAGCTATCTTTGTGCTTTAGCCAGCAGGATGTGAGAATTAACCCACAGAATTATCTTGCCATCCCCGAGTTCTTGAGAAAGTGACGCTCTGGAAATCAGGTGGGGGAAAAAACCAACCCTCATCTGGATGCAGTGCTTTCTGACCCCACCCTCACCACCCACAGTCATGTTTAATAGAAATAGCAGCTGGAAACCAAAGCAAAATGCAAATAAAGAATCACATTTCATGACCTCAAGGAGCATCAGATTTAGATCGCAAAAGGGCAACAGGGCACTGCCATTTTTACCCCTATTTTCGTTCAGTGTTCCCATCCTACTTAGGATCACCTCCCCAAAACAGGGTTAGCTTTTTAATCTCTTGTTGCTGAGACAAAACTATTTTTAAGCTCAGCTGGTTATATCCTATGCACATCTTGTTGCTTGTATGTACACTGAGAGTTTATGCGCCGGAGACAAATTCCTTGTGTGTCCAATCACACTTGGCCAATGAAGAATTCTACTTTATTCTATCTTCTGAAAGCACAAACTATTGAGAGTGCACAGATTGCAGATGGGCAGTAAAAACAGAGAGATTTGCAAAACTCAGCCTGAGCCAGAAAATTTAACAGACAACAAATTTAGGAGGCTGCCTTGGCCATTGAATTCGTATTCAGTCACATTTAGATTATATTGCTGCGGATTTCCATGTATTGCTCCTCTAAACCTAATCTGAATAAGACCTACTGTAGGCATGCAAAGTCAGATTTCCATTTTTTATCATAAATGAGGTATCCCTATAAACTATTTCAAGAACAATAGGTTTGTCCTGAAGCAGTAGCACCATGCAGAGAGCCTATGACATTCCAGCCTTAAAAAAGATGATTAGTGGATATTCGGGTTTGATACTCTGTAGCAGTTGTTCCTTCAAAAGAAATACTCCTGACAGATGCAACTCTGTGGCCTTATAGCTACCCCTCTCTAGATCTCTGGAACTAGCTTCCCTCAGAGGTTCGTACTGCTTCCTCCCTCCTAGCTTTCCAGAAAGGGCTGAAGACACATCTATGCCGACAGGCTTGGGGCATATGAGCTGTGCTCTGCCCCTTGGCCCTAAGAGTGTCCCGCCATCAGCAGCTGCAAATTGATTGTGTTTGTGTGTGGTATGAATGTGGTTAATTTTTAAAATTGTTATTTTATTTCTTGTGAGCCGCCCTGGGTCTTCCTTCGGAGAGGGGCGGCATATAAGTGTGAATATTAAATTAAATTATTAAATTATAAATTGCAAAATCCTCTTTCTCTATGATTTCTTCTCAACTTTACCAAGATGAATATTTCTTTCAGTTGAATAACCCTAACCTTAACCTTAACCCTAACCCTAACTGAACGTACCCACTAACTCTGGTGGGGCTTGAGTAACTCAACTTTGCTGAGTTTCTGTCTTCTGCCCACTCACCTGGCAGGTTTTTCCAGTGTCCGCCTTTGCCCACATAGATGATTTCATTGCTACTGGCCTCTCCTTTTGACTTGTACTCAAAAGTGACACCTTCATACTTCTTGGATCCTTTGCTGCACACAAATTTCTTGCAGCATTGACCAGGCAGTTTAATGAGCCGGGGACTGGGACAGCCTAGTGAAGCCAGAGGCAGTTCCAGTGGGCAAAGAGGTTGGCAACCCACCGCTCCATCAATGCACGTGCATTGATGTTTGCAGCTAGGCTGAAAGTTCTCTCCATTTTGGTAGATACGGCCATTGTATTCGCAGGTCCGACCTTCTTGCTTTGCTGAATAAGGGAAGAAAAAAAGATGTTCGACTTTAGCAATTGTGTGTTTAAAGGTGTAATCATAGATAACGTACATATCTATAAGAGAGGATCCTGTTAGAAGCTGCAAATTGCATGAGCTACTTAGATGCTGTGTTGGAGCAAGCTATCACTAATCATGCCACCAAAGATCCTTTTTCTTTCCCCAAACCAGGTAATTTCTTATTAATCTATTTTCAAACAAACATACATAACATCCTTTGAAATAGCTGCAGAAAGAAGTCTTAAATCACTCGGAACTTCAGCACAAAAATTTCCCAACCTACATCTAATTAGGATTTCACCTCCATAGTCACCGGGGAGCACTGTTCATACAACAGACCTGAAAAATAACCAAGAGATATTGAGAAGATTTCATAGTCACATCCCACTGGTCTGCTCTAATATACAACCTCAATTATTGAAGCTGGGAGTGGTACCCGAAACCTCAGAGTTAGATTATGCAGAAGTGATGAAACACAGCAAGTTATTGGCTATCACCATTAAAAGTCAGAGGAAGATATTTATTTGCAGGACTGGGTTTTTAGGGGCCGTGTCAACAAGAGGGGAGTGTTCTGAGCTTTAAATAGACATGTGAAAACAGGATGTGAGAAGCACACACAGGGCCTCGGATCAGGTTGCAGTGGCTCGGGACAGGGCTGGAAGGCCTTCTGCTGGAGGGTCTGGGGAGAAGAATTCTAGCATAAAAGGATGTGGTCTTCCCCTTCTTGCTCTGCAACAAGTTGTCTTCTTTTTACTTGTTCTGCATGCACTTATAGGCTTTCTTTTATTTCCTGTCTACTCTTCCACTGGGTGTATGAAGCTATAACTAGATCAGTGATGGCGAACCTTTTAGAGACCGAGTGCCCAAAAAGTGGCCTGCCCCCGCTCCACCCCCTGCCCTGCCCCTGCCCCTGCCCTGTCCCCACCCCATCCCCCACCCCATCTGCCCACAGGGCCATTCACCGCCTCCAGGGCCCACCACAGATTGCCCAGGCAGCCCAGCAGTGCCATGGCAGCCACGCCCTCTGACCGCACCCCGCAGCATCAACTGTGCAGGATGGGGCATGAGGGCAGAGTCTTGTCTACGCTGCCTGGCTGCCATGTCCTTGGCTGCCCTGCTCCATGTGGGCCAAGCTCGGGGGCGACTCTCCTCCAGGGGAGCTGCTGGTGAGGAGGGGGTCGGGGGAGGCGAGGCTGGGGCAATGGCACATGTGCCCACAGAGAGGGCTCCGAGTGCTGCCTCTGGCATGCGTGCCATAGGTTTGCCACCACTGGACTAGATCATCTGGAAGTCACAGTTTTTAAAGCAAATCTGCTCATGTATGTACATCCTAGAAGTCTTACCTATGGAAATAAAAAAAGGTCATCTGCTCTGCTTGCTAAGAAGCAAACCTCCTTCAGTTACGCAGTCTGGTTTTCTACGTACATTCTTTCTACTTTCACTTCTGCATAGCTATTAATTAAAAATGTCTCTTTTCTCAAATTTATATCACTGCCCCAATCTCTTTGTATACTACTCTACTGTTGAGCACCGAAGTTACTATAGGTACCTACAGAGTGATCTTATTTGCCAGTAATCTAGAGGAAGCTGGGATAAGACACAGTTATTTTGAAAACTTATTGTTAGGTCCAAGCCCAGAGACAAGACACTGATATCTAATCAAGTCTAATTCTTCATTTGCTTGCACCTAATGGACAAAATCTTGCCAAACTAAAGCTGTAACTTTCTAACCTAATCGATGTACCCTGAGAGATTTTTGCCAAAACTCTCCCACTGCTCCTCCAGGTGCACATTCCATCACACTTAGACAAGTTATCTTCATTAGCTCTGAATGATCTCCCTATTTCCAATAACTCACCAAATATCTCTAAAAAAATATCCTTGGGCATAGAGATCAGTCCAGCTCAGGTTTATATGCCAAACAGCCTGGACAAACAAAACTGCCTTCTGTTAAAGCATTGGTCCACCCAGTCAAAACTGTCTACACACACACTGATGAGCAGCTATGCTTTAAGCCTCCCACCAGTCGTCTGGCGTATTTGGAGATATTATCTCCCATGACCTTCGGCTTGCCACAATACAATGGATGAAGGCCTCTTTCTAAGACAGGTGGATTTGGAACCATTCCCTGCTACCCAAATACAATGCTGCTGTCTTGTGAAACTGAGGGTAACTAATCTGTTGTTCACTACATCAAGCACTTCTCAGTGCTTAATCATCTAGAAACTTCACTGGGCTGAACACTGTATTATGAGCCAGAATCATGTAAAACCTCACTGCAAATTCTTAATTATTAACACGGGATTTTCCTAATAGGACACACATGCAGAAATCCCATTATATGAGCTTACAGAATTGTTTTAAAAAACGACTTTTTTTAAAAAAAAATTGCTAAAAAATAACCCACTGATGCTTCTCTCCAGTTTCAGCGGTAGATTTTTTAGAAATACAACTCCAGCCTGGAAGCCCAACCTTCTGTCATTCAGAGGGCAACTTCCAGATCCCTCTTCCAGCCACGACCTCTGGGAATCTCTGTAATCCATCTCATCTAGAAGGCTCCGCTCCTACGCGGGCCAAAGATATAATAAGACTCTGCGCCTCTTACCCCAACAGATGCCCCGATTCGCTAAAGGATCGGCCCCAAAATTGCACTCCAGGCCTTTATGGGGATCGCAGGGCGACAGCTGGTCACAGTCCTCGTTGAGCTGGCGGGCGCACACTTGGCAGCAGCCACAGCCGTCGAAAACCGAGCTGACGCCGGGAGGGCAGCGAAGGGGACGCCTTGCGCAGCGGCATGGGAAAGGGCAGCGGCCGGCAACCTGCAAAAGAGCGAGAGCGGACGGGAAAGGCAGTTCTTTCGGCAGCCCTGGGAATGAAACCGTCCAGCTCAGTTTCTCAACGTTGATCATTTTAAGGCATGTGGACTTCAACTCCCAGAATTCCACAGCCAGCATTGCTGGCTGTGGAATTCTGGGAGTTGAAGTCCACATGCCTTAAAATGATCAAGGTTGAGAAACACTGGTAACCAACTACCAGCAGCCTCCAGGTCAGGTGGAAACTGACACCGAAGCCGTTTCCTAGATGGCGCTGCGTGCCGCGCCGTCCCGCCATTCTCTCACCGCCTTTCCCCCCCCCCGCCCCAACCGCGCCGAGGTCTCCATCCCGTCGACCTCGGCGGGAATACAATTCTGGAGAGCAATCAAAGCGTCCGCCGCGGAGACAAGCGGAGGCCGTGCGACCGGCAACTCTGGGAATCGACGGAAGCGGAAAAGGAAACCGCTGCGCACCCTCGACGGGCTGGTGCTGTTCCTGATCTCGCCCGGCTTGGATTTAGGTAGGCGGTGAGGTTTAGCCGGGTCCCCTCCTGGGGTGTTACGGAACACCTCGGAGGTCAAAAGGTATAGGGCAGTGTTTCTCAACCTTGACAATTTTAAGGCACGTGGACTTCAACTCCCAGAATTCCACAGCCAGCATTGCTGGCTGTGGAATTCTGGGAGTTGAAGTCCACGTGCCTTAAAATTGTCAAGGTTGAGAAACACTGGTATAGGGCTTCCTGCCTGAGCAGGGGGTTGGACTAGAAGACCTCCAAGGTCCCTTCCAACTCTTACCATTCTGTTATTCTGTCAAGCCGAATTCGGTGGCCAGATGAAGCCGGAACACGAAGGGAAGTGCACCCAACCAGTCCCCTTGTATGATCTGAGTCAGCCAAATCCAACCCCCCCCCTTCAGGAAGGTTAGCATTGGGGGCTAAGCAAGCTAGAAGCTGCTACTGGAGATTTAGTGAGAATTTGATCCAACCCCAGTATGATTTCAGCTGTTTTGACAGCCAGTCATTGTTTACTGTCATACTGACAGTAATGTCGCACACACACACACACCCCAATTCACTTGTCGAAGTAGAGGGGACAGGGCTAATCTAGCTAAGACTACTTACCAGAGAGAAACACAGCAGGAAAGCAAGGAGGGTCAGGGCAGCCGGTCTCATTCCTGTTTGATGAGAAAAGGCGGCCAGGAAGAGGGCGATTGTTGCTGAAGGAGAGAAGCAAAAAGACCAGGGAGGCAAACTCCCAAAGATCCGGATGAGACAGAATTGACAGTTGCTGCAAAATTGTCTCCCAGACGCCTTGCCTCTATAAGGTCTCGGGACACTGGCACACCCCCTTTTACGCTACTTTCAGTACCTACAGAGCTATAACGTTCTTTCTGTATTTATATTTTCCCCAGGCACTCCCACCTACCGGGCTGAGGGCCAATAGGAGCCTCCTGTCAGCCAATAGCAACGGTGGCGCACTTCCAAACATTCCAGGGGATGGACTTTGGAAAGGTAGGAGGGGCCGCATGAATAGAGTCATTCATAAAATTAGAAAGCCAGTGCATTCCGAGGCGATGTGCATTTAGTCTCGCGCGGGCCAAGATGTTCCGCTAGCAGAGAAGCACTTTTTATGTAGACTGTTGGATAAGGTTCTTACTCCCATGGGGCACATAGCTGCATAGGCAATCTAGTGTGAGGAGTAGCCACAAACATTCCTGACGTGCAAAAAAACAAATTAGGCAGAAGGAAAACACCATGGAAGAAGAGAAAATAAACGGGAGGAGGCCAATGCTGCCTTTAGCAGAGCAAAACTCTGCTCTGACTTTAAGGTAGATTCAAAAGCTCTGGAAACTGGGAGCATCAAATACTTGAGATTACTATGGAGAATCTGAATGCCTGTGTTATTCTGTGCAGTTTTCAGGAGAATGCACAAGTGTCAGGTCAGGCTGAATTTATACCAAAGAATCTGGCTTAATCTTAAATGCACATAGACAGCACCAGAAAGAATGAGGGCTACTACCACTAAACCAAAGTTATGAAGAGGAGAGGGCCGGCATCTATTCTGCTCTCAACTCCTTGGAGAGAGAAATGCTATCCCTAGGATTACCTGCATGCTGCACTTCAATTTATCAACTTTCATTGTTTTATGAAGCTATATGACAATCTTTGTGGCCCTGTTTCAAATGCACACCACATGCTAAAGGATGAAGGGCCTTTCAATAGTTTCCCTCTCCCTCTTCCCATCTTTGGTATTATGAAATACGGTCTGTTGATCTTTGCTGTTTTAACCACAAGCAGGATTGCATTGTTCCTCATTGTATTGGGTGTGTGTGTGTGTGTGTGTGTGTATGTGTATGTATATATATATATATATATATATATATATATATATATATATATATATATATATATATATATATATATATATATATATATATATATATATAAAAACTCTTTTATTGCCTAAAATGTTTGATTGTAAAATGACTAATAAAACTCTAAACTAAGGAAATAAAATCATAAACTAATTTAAAAACAATTTTTGTCACATCTATATAAAGAAGAATGATTTCACTACAACAATGTCTCAGAAGAAAATAAAAGAAGACAGGATACTCCATTATCTGCAAATGTTTACAAAAACTATATAAAAAAAGCACTTAGATTTATGGGCTATACAGAGTAGTTGCCTGGGTGAACAATTGGCACAGACATGGAAGTTATTCCTAGCTTTGATCATCTCAAAATACATTTTTCCCCATGCACCCACCCATGTTGACCTATTTTTCCATATACCCAGAAATGGGTATCCATTAATATCTTTGTAAAGGGCAGACTAGAATTAGAATGACAAAAGTGCCTGCCCTCAGGACCTCAACAGAGCCCAGCAGAGGCCTGGGTGTAGTGGATCTTAATTTTGTTCTTTTGTGAGCTAGGTTTAGTCTTTTCTCAGCCAAACACTCATCGGGCTTCCAATAATCACAACAGCACAAAGACTGTGCCCACTTAGCTTCTATGTTAACCAAATCTTAGATGAAGGGTGCCTATGATAGCATTCTTCAAATAGCTGAAAGAGTGTCACAGAGAAGGTCAAGACCTCTGATCCATCATTCCAGAATGTAAGACAAGGAATAATGGCTTTAAGTTAAATTACAGGAAGAGAGAATCCAACTGGATGTTAGAAAAAGCTTCCTAACTTAAGAGTAGTTTAACAGGGGAGCAGTGGTGGGATTCAACCGGTTCCTACCACTTCGGCAGAACCCGTGGCTAATTGTTTATTGCCAGGCTCAGAATGGATTTCCAGAAGCAGCATATGAGAACCGGTTGTTCACATATTTGAATCCCACCACTGCAGGGGAGGCAATTAGGCACAGAAGTAATGGAAATCTTCTCTCCCCCCACCACCACAAGTAGAAGCTGCACAGCCATTGGGTTGCTTTAATTTAGACCCTTGCTTTGAACAAGGGACTTGCTTGATGGCCCCTTCCAACGGATGGCCCCTTCCAATTCTATGATTCTGTGAAGTGAGTCCAATCTGTCTCTTTTTACTGAAGCTTTGGGACAGGTTTAAATATGGATATGTAATTACTTAACACTTGAGGACTCAATGCTTAATGATGCATAAGGGAATGTGTTAGTTTACTTAAACTAAGGAGCATATTTTTGTTACCTTGCAACCAATGTTTGCTGACTTATGAGTATTTTGTTCATCTCTTATAATCTTCCTTCTTATAATCTATGCTCAGCTCAGCAGCTGTTGCCTAATATTCTGAAACATGCCAAATCAACATCTCACAACACTTGCAAGTTGCTTGCACAACACTTGCAAGCAAAATAACATGATGTTAGAATCGTTCAGCTTGGCTCTTACTGCTTATACCAGGGATAGGCAACCTTGGCTCTTTTATGACTCGTGGCTGGCTCAGGAATTCAGGGAATTGAAGTCCACGAGTCATAAAAGAGCCAAGGTTGCCTACTCCTGGCTTATTCCTTTCAGAGGCAAACAAGAGGCTATGATAACTTGCAACTGAGAAGATAAGAAGCTATCAGAAATCCAGCACCGACTAGTTGGACAGCTCCTCCCAGCTGCCATGCCTGGGTACTGAGGATTAATGGAAGTGGATAGACTCTGGCTTGTACCATATCTATGACAACAAAATGGTTTCTAAATTCTGAAGAGATTCTGATTCATAATATGTCTCCTTTTTTTTTTTATAAGCAAGCCGCAAAAGATATTTCAAGCTAAAATAAAGGTATGCCTTCCTTTTTTATCTACAATTCTATGGCTTGTACATTTTCCTGACCTTCTGTTTTTAGATAGTTCTGCCTGGCTACTCTGATTCCATGGAATTAGCCCACATCCACTCAAGGCAATTCTCTGGGGCATGTGCACAGGCATAGCCAGAGATTCAGGGAGGCCTTCCTGAGCTTTCACAAGTGCTGCTTTTTGGCCTCCAATTTATCCTATCAGATACTCTTCCTTTCCCGACAGCTTTCATTTCACCCCAGGATACTCTGGTTTGCTTCTGCTTTTCTCAGACCTCCCAGCCTTTGGAATGCGGCTTTGAAGACTGGATCTTCTTTTATCAAACGTGCCTTCTTCCTACATTCCTAGGATAAAGGAGGTCTATTTTTTAGACTTTTTAATTTTATAATATGTCGCATCCCAAGAGATAAAGAGTAATTCTATTACACTATCTTAGGTCTCAAATTCTATACATTAGCCTACACCAGGGGCCTTCAAACTTGGCCCTTTTATGACTTGTGGACTTCAACTCCCAGAATTCCTCAGCCAGATGTATATATAACTTACATCTTTTAGTTTAAATATATAGAATATTTTTGAGGGCGAAAAAGGAGATGTCCATGTCTAAAAATTTATATTTGTTAAAATTCATCAGAGAGACCTAGAGTTCATTTCTGAGAATGTTTGATTTGTACAGGAAACTGGCCAAAAGGTGGGGACAGATGCTAAGAACGTCTTGCTTGACTTCTCAGATTTGTCTTTAGCTTTCCAGTTTAAAAAGCATCTCCTGAATCCAGCAGTGGTGGAAAGAAAAATTAAACAGTAATACCTAATGGATATTTCTGAAGGACTTCTGTAAATATGTTTCAGAAAAAAATAAATAAAATTTCCTGTTGCATCATGAACGTGAAGACTCCTGGGCAGATTATCCTGCAAGGCTTTCATAATTCATTCCCATACAGTATCTCCATTTGCTTTTCCATCTGCACTGGAGATTATACATACATAAATACATACATATGTATATACATACATGTCTGTATGTATGTATATATATATATATGTGTGTGTGTGTGTGTGTATACATACATATTTAATGTTTCACTAGATCACAGGTTAGCAACCTGCGGCTCCGGAGTTGCATGCGGCTCTTTGAGCCTTCTCCTGCAGCTCCCAGCCTCCTCTGCCATTTGCAGACAGAGACAGAGACAGAGACAAAGAGAAGCACTTGCGCTACCCCCACTCTCTCTGTGTAAAAAAGAGAGTAGCCTTAACCTGTTTGAGGAGCTGACAAGCTTATTAGGCGGGGCTCCTCCCTTTGCTGTGTCTCTGCAGGAAACAGGAAGCAGGAAGGAGAGGAGAGAGGCAGCCTGTTGCAGAACAGCTTGAAACCAGCTTGCCAGGTGAGCAGAAGATCAGAGAGAGGGAGAGAGGGGGGAGAGAGAAAGAGAGAGGGGGGGGAGAGAAAGAGGGAGATAGAGCAAAAAGAAAGGGAGAGAGAAAGAGAAGGGGGAGAGGAAAAAGAGGGAGAGGAAAGAAAAAAGGAAAGAGAAAGAGGGAGATGAAAGAGGGAGAGATAAAAGAGGGGAAAGAAAAAAGAAGGAAAGGGAGAGAGAAAAGAGGGAAAGAGGAAAGAAGGAGTAAGAGGGAGAGAGAGGGGGGAAGCGCAAGTGCCTCTCTCTCTCTCTCTCTCTCTCTCTCTCTCTCTTACACACACACACACACATACACACACACACTGAGTGGGGGAAGAGAACTGGCAGACCCAGGGCAGAAAGAGAGGGAGAGGGGGGGAGAGAGAGACAGAGAGAGACCCTTTTGACGTCTAAAATAAAGATAACACTGCATATATCCTTTTTTACCTTTATGAGATACACAAACACACACACACACACACACACACACCTGTAATAAAGGTAAAAAAGGATATATGCAGTGTTATCTTCATTTTAGATATCAAAAGAGTTTTACGGCTCCCAGTGTTTTGTTTTCGGTGGGAAACAGATCCAAGAAGCTCTTTGAGTGTTTTGGGTTGCCTACCCCTGCACTAGATGGTCAAATATTGCTCTGGGAGAAAGAGAAATGTCTACCCCCTACGTGCACTTGGTTAAAATGACTTCTCCAGTATTTTTATTGAAAAGGAATTACATTTATAAATGTAATGGAATGTAGAGAGAATAATCATTTTAAGGAATAGGTGAGAAGGCATGTTATAGCCAGATGATGAATTCTTCAGCTGATATATCATGAGTGATGCCAGAGATAGCCAATGGAAGCTCAATAACCTTTGGAAAACCAGATGTCAGGCAAGTTTCAAATAATCTTCCAAAACTAAAAGTAATCCTAAATGGAATTAAATGAATTCTGTTTTCTAAATTGCAAACTGTAGTGGCTTAAGCATTGGGAAAGGGCATTAGAAGATAGCTTGAAATTTGATGTCTGGCTCTCCAGGCACAGAATGGAATGATGAAGACTTTGGGTTTTCCTGGATTGGCCCTTGGTAAACAGCAAGTAAACTTTGAAGTAATGATCTGTAGACCTTTATCAAAACCAGAAGTAAGAATCTTTACAAGGGGAAGTCTTCCTCCATTGTTGATGCCCTACCAGGGAATACCATTCCCGTTGCTACTGGCCAAACGAAAGTATTTTTTAAAATTAGTCCAGGGATTTTGATTCATTTTTACAGTTCTGAATATTTTGAATTCTCTGTATTTAATTACTTTTTATCTATTATTGATTCTTGAATGGTAATTTTTATTTCATGACTATAATAGATACTCTTCTATGACTGACTTTTAATATACTAGGAAATATTCACACTGCACTTAGCTCAGATTTGCTGTTATACTTTTGATTAATATTTATCTTCAAGAAGGTAAACATCTGTAGCTAATTCAAACACAGCAGTACTTAAAAATACCAAAATTGCAAACTATTCCATTTTATTTAACATAGACTTACACTTCCAATATGACTGACTGTAATTCTATAATAATAATAATAATAATAATAATAATAATAATAATAATAATAATAATAATAATAATAATAATAATAATAATAAAGTTGGAAGGGACCTTGGAGGTCATTGAGTCCAACCCCTGCTCAGGCAGATAACCCTATACTATTTTGGACAAATGGCTGTCCAATCTCTTCTTAAAAACTTCCAGTGTTGGAGCATTCACTGCTTCTGGAGGCAGGTTGTTCCACTGGTTAATTGTTCTGTCAGGAAGTTTCTCCTTAGTTCCAGGTTGCTTCTCTCCTTGATTAGTTTCCACCCGTTGCTTCTTGTCCTGCCTTCTGGTGCTTTGGGGAATAGCTTGACTCCCTCTTCTTTGTGGCAGCCCCTGAGATATTGGAATACTGCTATCATGTCCTCTCTCGTCCTTCTCTTCATTAAACTAGACATACCCAATTCCATCAACCTTTCCTTATATGTTTTAACCTCCAGTCCCCTAATCATCTTTGTTGCTCTTCTCTGTACTCTTTCTAGAGTCTCAACATTTTTTTTACATCGTGGTGACCAAAACTGGATGCAGTATTCCAAGTGTGGCCTTACCAAGGTGTTATAAAGTAGTATTAAATTTTGCGTGATCTTGATTCTATTCCTCTGTTAACGCAGCCTAGCACTGTGTTGGCTTTTTTGGCAGCTGCAGCACACTGCTGGCTCATATTTAAATGATTGTCCACTAGGACTCCGAGATCCCTCTCACAGTTACTACTATTGAGCAAGGTACCCCCTATACCATACCTATACATTTGGTTTTTCTTCTACATTTAACCTTACTTTTTTCACCATTGAATTTCATTTTGTTAGATAGCGCCCAGTGTTCAAGTCTGTCCAGATCCTCCTGTATCCTAAGCCTGTCTTCTGGAGTGTTGGATATTCCTGCCAGCTTGGTGTCTGCAAATTTGATGAGTTCCCATCTATCCCCTCGTCCAAATCGTTGATGAAGATGTTGAAGAGCACTGGGCCCAGAATAGAGCCCCGGGGCACCCCACTACACACTTCCCTCCATGTAGATGTGGTTCCCTTGAGGACCACACGCTGAGTACGGCCGGTCAGCCAGCTACGGATCCATCTGGTGGTGATGCTGTCTAACCCGCATTTTTCTATCTTATCAAGTAGTAGGTTGTGATCTACTTTGTCAAATGTCTTACTGAAGTCCAAGCAAATTATATCCACAGCATTCCTCTGGTCCACTAATTTTGTCACTTGGTCCATTCTAATGGAGATTACCCACATAGTGCAAGTGATCTTCAAAACTTTGGGGTGAGGTTTCTGAATAGGTTAAGGGAAAACATGAAGGAAAGAAAATAAATAATATGTAATTCAGGCATATAAGAAAGCTAAAGGAAAAGGGAAGTACTATTTTTTCAACATATATGCAACCCTTAATCCTAGGGCAGGGGTGAACCTCTTGAACCTCTTCAACTATAGGTGGAAATTTGTTCTTTTTTCTTGATGCTGAAAGCTGCAATCACAAATTTTCTTCAGTCTCAGATGAGCAATGCATTCATATAATAATGGGAGCCTCCAAATAAGTCTTCACATCAATTTTTTAAACGAAAAAAACCCAAATTCCTTCCCCATCCAAGAAAAAAAGGTATCACATTCAAGTTATGATCTGCCTTTTCCTACTTTTTCATTGCCATCCCAGACACACGGGGCCTCCAGAGACCATTCCATACATCGGATGATGTCTGCAGTTTTCCTTCTTATACAGCACAATCTTTCCCTTGGAACTGGGCACCCACCACTCAGTTAGGATGAAATATTCCATCCCCTAGCATAGAACTTCCTGGATATGCCCAGAACATTATACTACAACTACATCTTGTGATTTACCTTTTTACAGTTCTCTAACTTCTTTAAGATTTTACCCATGATCACCCAAACTCAAAGAATGTATGCTCTGTGACTTGACATTCACGCATCTTAAAAGTTGCAGAGGTTGAGAAAGCACTCGCCTAACCAATTGTTCTATTTGCTGTTTCCAGTAGGATGTTGACTGTTGCTATGGTATGCTGAACTTTAGGCAACAAGGAAATGTTGGGTTATCTACCTCTGCAAAGTGAACAAGTCAAAAAATATTGTACGGGGGCGGAGCAGGGAGAGACTGGGAAATGGGGAAGAAGGTTTTGAACTCTGAGAGAATTCTGCTTACTGCTGGGAGTAGATAAGGCCAGAATTCTCTTGCCAATGTATACCTGTGTGCAAATAGAAGCTCTCAAGGAAACACCCCTGACCCACAAGTCCCTCCACCCCATGCCAAAGATTGGACTTCTAGACCAGGGCTTTTCAAACGATGGTACGTATACCACTAGTAGTATGTTGGCACCGGGCAGGTGGTACGCGTATGATGGGTTGAACAGCACTGTAAAAAAAATGTTTAAAAAAAGTGTAAAAGTGGATGAGGTGAAGCAGCAGCAGCGCCGCACAGGCTCGTGAGAAAGTCAGCTGGAACTGCATGTTGCCTGGGTCCTACTCAGAGCCCAGGATCAAAGCGTGCAGCTCCAGCTGATTGGCGGCGGCCCTGGGGGTGGCAGGCAGCTCACACAGTCTTTGGGTGGAGATTCAGCTGGAGCTATAGTCTTCGGGTAGAGATTCAGTTGGAGCTGCACGATGCATTGCCTGGATCCTGCTGAGAGCCCAGGATCGGTGCGCACAGCTCCAGCTGATTGGGGGTGACAGGTGGCCTCATGAAGTCTTCAGGCAGAAATTCAGCTGGAGCTGCACGAGGCATTGCCTGCCTGGGTCCTGCGGAGAGCCCAGGATCAGCGTGCGCAGCTCCAACTGATTGGGGATGGCAGGTGGCCTCACGCAGTCTTCGAGTGAAGATTCCGCTGGAGCAGCGTGAGGCGTTGCCTGGGTCCTGCTGAAGGGGAGAGAAGAGAGGATATTAAAGGGGGTGAGTGAAGAGAGGATATTAAAGGGGCTGAGGGAAGAGATGATATTAAAGGGGCTGAGGGAAGAGATGACATTAAAGGGGCTGAGGGAAGAGGATATTAAAGGGGGTGAGGACTACCTGTACTTTGTCACTTTTTTCCGGGTTGTTTTTTTTTTGGTCATCAAGTTTTTGACACCTTGCTAGGCGACTGGTGGTACTTGAATATTGGCATATTCTAAAAGTGGTGCGATCGGTGAAAAGGTTGAAAAGCCCTGTTCTAGACTTCATGTTTCTAATCTGGAGAACAGAAACCTGTATCTGAATCTGAATTCTGTGGAATGGGGTGATCCTTTTTGCTGCCTGTCTGAAAAAATGATCATATATACACGGAGGTCACTCAAAGCTTCCTTCTTGCTTCTCACATATTCGCGTATCCCTCAGCCTATGTGTGCTGTAGATTCCTGGGATGCTTGTGGAACCTTCAGACAGTTTCCTTTTGGCAAACCTCCTTGTTGGACAAAGGAGCCTGTGTGCAAGCATCAGCCCTGCAGGTCCTTCACAGCCCCCTCCCCACCCACCCGTGGAGGGTTCTGTGTGCAGGTATCATGCATGGGCATGCCCGAATTCTGAAGAATGAAAAAGGTTGTGTGTCACCACTCAGAGTTGGGTTGTCCCTCTGGAAACCATAGCAAAAGCAGTGGATGTTAGCTTTGGGGGAGTGCAACAGATGGAAATCAGCATAAATACCTGAGAGATTGTGTCTTCCTGGTTGGCATAGATACAGACCTTGGACCGGTGTACTGCAACAAGAGGCTGCAACAGGATGGGACAACAGGGTGAGAACCATTACACAGCCAGAGCTAGAAACTCTATGAAATGGGACAACACTATTTTTTTTTCCAGTTCTCCATCTTTTAGTCCGGAGCTCACATTCCAGGTACCAAAACGCTTTCAGGACCAGGAAGTGGATGAGGTTTGGAGCTGTGGATCAGTCCTAGGCAACAATCCAGAAATACGGCAATCGTACACATGGCTGTTCTAAAAGAAGATCTGCTTAGGTCATGGGGACTTACTTCAAATAAATAGGAATAGGATTGCTCCCTTAGCGACATTCTTAACAGAGCTTGTAAACATGGCCCTTTGCCAATTCCCCCCCCCCTCTAGCTTGGGTTTCAATAACTATTGTAAACAAAGGGTTTGTGTGTGTGGAGATTTCCTACAAACAGGATAAAAATGGAGCCTATGGAAAGTTTAGACTAAGGCTCCCATTACAAGCCCCTTGGGATTAAGTGGCCCATCGGCAGAGCCAGGTCACTGGATCCTTACCTGCGAAAGCAGCTCCGATAAACACGCTGTCTATTAATAACAGCATGGCAAACACTTTTAATAGTGTGGGCCCCCAACACTTTTCTCTTATCAAAATCCTGTATCTCAGTCCATCTGGGTTTCAATTATTATTTGTTTTCCATCTGCTCAGATTTGGAGATCTGTTTCTCTATCAGGGACTTCAGGAGACATCCCTCTTCTATAAAAACGGGGCGCTGTCATCAGCAACTGTGATTGCGGCCATTGTGATTGTGTGCCTTTGGTGAGGAGGAGGAGGAGGAGGAAAAGGAGTCATTTCTCTGCATGCCATGTAGGTTCAGAAAAAGATAATATTTTTTTCAGCCTGGGGGAGAGAGCTCCCCTCAACACACACACACACACACACACACACACACACACACACACACACACACACACATACACACATACACATACCAGAGAGAGAGAGAGAGAGAGAGAAAGAGAGAGAGAGAGAGAGAGAGAGAGAGAGAGATCAGCTGGATCACATCTCCTGGTCTCCACCTTGTGGCTATTTTTATTTTGCAATAAAAATGCAACTGAAGGCAAAATAGGAGCAAAAAAAAATTCGAAAGAAGTATGACATTTATTTTTTTGAAATTTAAGAGTACTACTAGAAGAGGAATCTAGAGCATAGAATAGGCATTTAGTGCAAATATTCATGGGATTAAGCTATTATTTCTGTATTTATAAATAAGTAGTAACTGATCTGGTTAAACATTACAGGAGTTTTAATTCAACACATGAGATAACCAGCTTGGGAAAGCTATTAGACATACTTACTCAAAATTAAATCAATTTAATTAATAGACTTAACTTATGAATTCTCTGACAGATGTGCACAGTATGATGTAAAATTTGGATGCAACATTTGATGATAATGATGATGATGATAATAATAATAGTAGTAGTAGTAGTAGTAATAGTAAAGTTGGAAGGGACCTTGGAGGTCATCAAGTCCAACTCCCTGCTCAGGCAGGAAACCCTATACCATTTCAGACAAACGGCTGTCCAGTCTCTTCTTAAAAACTTCCAGTGTTGGAGCATTCACCGCTTCTGGAGGCAGGTTGTTCCACTGGTTAATTGTTCTAACTGTCAGGAAGTTTCTCCTTAGTTCTAGGTTGCTTCTCTCCTTGATTAGTTTCCACCCATTGCTTCTTGTCCTGCCTTCAGGCGCTTTGGAAAATAGCTTCAATCCCTCTTCTTTGTGGCAACCCCTGAGATATTGGAACACTGCTATTATGTCCACCCTCGTCCTTCACTTCATTAAACTAGGCATACCCAATTCCAGCAACTGTTCCTTATATATTTTAGCCTCCAGTCCCCTAATCATCTTTGTTGCTCTTCTCTGTACTCTTTCTAGAGTCTCAACATCTTTTTTACATCGTGGTAACCAAAACTGGATGCAGTATTCCAAGTGTGGCCTTACCAAGGCATTGTAAAGTGGTATTAATACTTCACGTGAAGTATTATAAGTTTTCAGGACTGATGCAGATCATCATAGCACATAAGATCTTTCTTGTGAATCCTTATTTGTAGCATATCAGGGATAGAAAGACATTGTTTTCTATATTATTCTGCCAGCCACATAATTATGCAGGTGGATTCAGCTAAACTATACAAGATTTCAGCTCCCTCTCCCTCTTTTGGCATCTGAATGGAATGCAGTGAATTATTTAATGGCTTAATTGCTCTACTACTTCAAGGTTAACTATCTCCCTGCTTGCTTCTGCCAATATGGCAGTGTGTGCCTATCCTAAGCTGTAGTTAAAAGTATGTCTATTACTAAATTCTCCAGAAAAATCAATCAAAGGTTTTCAATTAAATTTAATCATCTATCACATCTATGACACATTGATCTTTTTTTCTCATTCCTTTGGATTCTTGTCTTTCTCTGGCTATCTGTGCTAGATAGACAGATCCCCGGCTGCTTCCTTCTCTCTCCAACATAGTAATTCCTCTTCAGGGTCCTTGAATTATCCTGAATCCTGCATCTTTTGGCAATCCAGGATATCCTAATTCAATGTTTGTCTGCTAGCTGTTCTCCCTTTACTACAGCGGTTCTCAACCTTTTGCAGGCTGCGACCCCGACCTGCACCGCGCATGTGCGGCATGGCGCGGCGGCCCGCATCGCGCTTGCGCGGTGGCCTGCATCGCGCATGTGTGGCGCAATGGCCCGCATCGCACATGTGCGGCGCGACGGCCCACATCGTGCATGCGCGGTGCTGCCCCCTGCGCCGGCCAAGGGGAAAAGGGGGAAAAATGGCGGACTGCGTTGTTTGGTGACCCCCATGAAATGGTCGTTCAACCCCAAATGAGGTCGCGACCCACAGGTTGAGAACCGCTGCTCTACTACATTATCCAGTTTCAACACTACGAATTTCCTTTCAATTTCTTGGCCCATTACAACTTTCTCTCCTTATTGAAGATCTTGGGGTGCAAATACCTTCTCTGGGTCTTTTCCAGCCTCAGGTTATTACTACAGGTACAGTTTTCTTCCTCTCTGTGGGATTACTTGCAGGTTAGCAGGCAGTGTTTGCCTTCTCCATTCTGTAACAGAAGGCATAGCTAGCCTGGAATAATGGGATATTTTAAAATCCATTGGGATCGTACCTGACAAGATTAAAACTTCTTGAAACTCAGGTATCCTTCTGGACTGACATGTATTCTACATAGATTGTGGTACGCTTTACAGATAGTCCTCAACGTACGACCACAATTAACCAAGACATTTGTTAAGTGAGTTTTGCCCCATTTTACGACTGTTCCTACCACAGTTCTTAAGTGAATCACTGCAACTGATAAGTTAGTAACCTAGTTGTTAAGTGAATCTGGCTTCCCCATCGACTCTGCTTGTCAGAAGGTTGCCAAAGGTGATCCACATGACCGTGGGATACCGCAGCGGTCATAAATATGAACCAGTTGCCAAGCATCTCAATTTTGATCACACAATCATGGGGATGCTGCAAAGGTTGTTAACTGTGAAAAATGGTCGTAAGTCACATTTTTCAGTGCCATTGTAACTTTGAACGGTCACTAAACGAACTGTTGTAAGTCGAGGTCTACCTGTATTTTTAAACTTGTACAATTGTACAAACTTGTCTGGAGTTTGTCGGCAGCAGGCAGAGGACAGCTGACACGAGGCTTGTGCTAAATGTCCTGGAATACTACGAAGCACACCCCGAAAAACAGGCCGCATTAGTATTCTTAGATGCTCAGAAGGCATTTGATAACTTTAATTGGCAATTTATGTTCCAATTACTAGAAAATATGAAATTTGGTGAGACGTTTGAACAAATGATAAAGTCAATATATAGAATACAAAAGGCTAGAATAATAATAAATGGGGAGAATACAGAGAAGATAGAAATTAACAAAGGAGTAAGACAGGGATGCCCAATGTCACCTCTACTTTTTATTCTAATGTTAGAAGTGCTACCAACTCAAATCAGAAGTAATAAAGAGATAAAAGGATTAAAGGTTAAAACAGAAGAATACAAGATACAGGCATTTGCAGATGATCTGGTGTTTTTTTTTATAGAGGAACCATTAGAAAGAGGTTATATTTTAATGAATGAAATAGAAAAATATGGAATGGTGGCGGGACTAAAAATAAACAAAGAAAAGACTAAAATATTAGTTAAAAATTTAACTGAAAAACAAAAAAGGGGGATTAGAAGAAAATTTGGGGTTGCAAATTGTAAAAAAGATCAAATATTTAGGAATTTGGCTCACCATAAGATGTTCCTCAATAAAAGAAGATAATTATAAAAAATTGATACTACAAATACAAAATCACTTAGAGATTTGGGGGAAACTACAATTATCATTGTTAGGAAGGATTTCGGCGATTAAAATGAATGTATTACCAAAATTATTATACCTCTTTCAAACATTTCCAATAAAATTGGGGAATTTTTTTTTGAATTAAATAAAATGATTAATAAATGTATATGGTTAGGCAAAAAAGCACAAATAAAGGTTAAAGTGTTACAGGCTGGTAGAAGTAGAGGTGGCCTTGGGCTCCCAAAATGGGAAATTTACTACCAAGCAGCTTGATTGCTTTGGATCAGCGATTGGATAAACTTAGAAAAAAAAATGATCTTAACAATTGAAGGTCATGATTTACAAGCTGGATGGCATGCTTTTATATGGGGAAAAGACAAGAAAACTCACACATACTTCTTCTGACATCAGATAAGAGATGCATTAATTTGGACATGTGAAAAAGTTAAAAAAAATACTACATGAAAATTCCAATTTGGATTTCACTAATGGAGGCGATGATTCACCCAAACACACTAGACAAAACAAAGATGATAAGATAAAAAAACTATTAGATAACCAAGGGAAGCTAAGATCAAGAGATGAATTAAAAGAACAGGGAATAACTATTGATTGGTGGCCACATACACAGATAAAATCAAAATATAACAAAAATATGGAAGAGTATGGGATAAGTCGGACATTACAACAATTGGATAAAATATTGATAAATAAGGGAGAAATTTTTTTTAACAAAAACCTATAAACTCCTATTAGAAATTGAATTGGAAAAAGAAATAGTAAAGTGCCCAATGATAGCATGGGCCCGAAATATAGGCAGAAATATAAGATTAGATGAATGGGAAAGAACATGGAACAGAAATTATAAATTAACGTTGTCAACTGCATACAAAGAAAACCAATACAAAATGTTCTATAGATGGCATTTAGCACTGGCGAGATTGGCTAAAATATATAAAAATATGAATCCGGATTGTTGGAAATGTAAAAACAAAGAAGGAACATTTTATCACATGTGGTGGCAATGCCCCAAAGCAAAGACCTATTGGGAGCAGATAAGAAGATGGTTACAGCAAATAACAAAACAACAAATTGAACTTAAACCTGAAATATTTCTATTAGGCATAATTGACCCAAAATTGAGAAATGACTCCAATACATCATTATACATATTATAACTGCAGCACACATTGCATATGCACAGTGTTGGAAAAGGGAGAACATACCAACAAATGTAATGATTATAGGTAAGATATTAGACTGTGCTGAGATGAATAAACTTACCTTAGAAATAAAAGACAAAGAAGCTACGGAATTTTACGAGATATGGGATATGTATTATAACTGGTTAGAATTGAGGAATAAAAAAATATGAGAAGTAATGTAAATAAATGTAAATAAAAGTAAGAGATATAGGACATAGTATGGTTAAGAAAAAAAGAAAAAATGTACTGTGTATTTTGTTTGTTTGTAAAGAGAAAAAAGGAAAAAGAAAAATTAAAAAAGAAAAAAAAGGTGACCAGTGTGTACTTCTTTCCTATAAACTTATGTAGTGTGGTTTGAACCATGAGTACTGTGTCCAAAGACTTGTTCAGTTCTTTTTAAAGGATGAGCCCAATGCTTATCCGTGTCCATCTTGCATCATTCTTTCCGCTTGCACTAACTAACATCTTACAACTTTTGTGATTGACAACTGAACACTAACAAAAATCTGCAGGTCTTTACCCATCTATTTTAATAGCAGGGTTCTTTCCATATTCCTTCACTGAACTTAGGGCTACGATTTCCATAAATCTCAACTCCATTTAAAATACACTTCAAATTTAAGGACTTCCAGTGAAGACATGATGAGTTAGACATCCCTAGAGTAAAGGCAAAAGGAAAAAAGTAAAGGAAGTAAAGCAAGGTCCTGCTCTTAGGAAAATCCAAATGCATGGGTATAGAATGGGTGGTACCCGGCTCAACAGTAGTAATTTCAAGAGGGAGTTTGGTGTCCTAGTGGAACATTACTTAAGCATGAGCCAGCAGTGTGCTGCAACTGCCAATGCAGTCCTGGGCTGCATCAACAGGGATAGCATCAAGATCACAAGAAATGATAGTACCACTTTATGCTGCATTAGTGAGGCCACACTTGGAATACAGCAGTGATGGCGAACCTTTTAGAGACTGAGTGCCCAAAAACTGGCTCCACCCCCCGCCCTGCCCCCCTGCCTTCCTGCAGGGCCACTCACCGCCTCCAGGACCCGCCGCAGATTGCCCAGGCAGCCCAGCAGTGCCATGGTGGCCATGCCCTCTGCCCGTGCCCCGCAGCATCAACTGTGCACGATGGGGCATGAGGGCAGAGTCTTGTCTACACTGCCTGGCTGCCATGTCCTTGGCTGCGCTGCTCCACATGGGCCATGCTCAGGGGCAACTCTCCTCCAGGGGGACTGCTGGTGACGGGGTCACGGGGGAAGGCAAGGCTGGGGCAACGGCACGTGTGCCACAGAGAGGGCTCCGAGTGCCACCTCTGGCACCCGTGCCATAGGTTCGCCGCCACTGGAATACAGAATCCAAGTCTGGTCACCATGTTACAGAAAAGATGCTAAGGCTCTAGAAAGAGTGCAGAGAAGAGCAACAAAGATGATAAAGAGTCTGCAGGCTAAACCATATGAGGAAAGGTTAAGGGAACTCGGGTGACATGATAGGTGTCTTCCAGTACTTGAGGGGCAGTCAAAGGGAGGAGAGAGTCGACTTACTCTCCAAAGTACCTGAGGGCAGGACCAGAAGCAATGGGTGGAAGCTTCTTAAAGAGAGATCCAATCTAGAACTAAGAAGAAATTTCCTAATAGTAAGAACAATTAATCAATGCTACAGCTTGCCTCACAGAGTTGTGGGTGCTCCATCACTGGGAATCTTCAAGAAAAGATTGGAAAGCCATTTGCCTGGCATGCAATAAGGATTCCTACCTTGGGCAAGGGGTTTGACTAAAAGACCTCCAAGATCTCTTCCAGCCCTATGATTCTATGAACACCTATTTGATTTGTTAACACAGAATATAGCAAAATACCTTAACCCTGAATGTACTGAAGGATATATGTGAACAATGGACTCAGAAGTTAATTTCAAGAATGTCTGCCATCAGAGACAGACTCAGTGAATAATGTTATGGAAGAGGAACAGGTTCTACTAAATAAGACCAAAATAGATTTGAACATGGATTTTTAAATGATAGGTTACAAGAATGATCTACTAAAAGTTGACATATAAGGGGACTTCCAGTTTGCGTTGCGGCAGAACGGGACACAGGAAGGTAGGGCTCTGCCTTCTGGCCCTGATTCCACCCTGCTGGGGGTCCTAAAAAGGGCTTAAAGTCACACCGAAGAGGTGGTGAAGAGGAGGGGTGTCTTGTCAATCATGGAAAGATGGTGGTCTTTCTGTTCAACCCAAGGAAAGCCCTCCAAACCAGCAGGGGAAAGACTGGCTACATTCCTGTGGCTGGCCATTAGCTGCTGACAACCAAAGAGGAAAAAAGCACTACTTAATACATCGTAAACAGCATGTCTGGAACTGGGTGAGAATATTGATCCTTTCTTTACTATTTTACAACTGAATTTACTGGGAAAGGCTCCCAAGAAACAAAAAACCTCTGAATGTAAACGGAAGCAGCATTTTAATTTTATGGGGGACAGAAAAACACAATAGTGAAGTAACATAAAGCTACAGTTTTGATCAATTTGAGAACTGAGATAACTGTTAAGGTTTCCTCTTTGGAAAAAAAGCATGGAGGCAAAATATAAGAAATCAATCCTTTGTTTTAAGAGTGGAAAATGGACTTTGAATGACATCTAGTGGTGGATTTGTGTATAGCACTATAATTTGCTTTGCTTGGTGATTCCTACCCTGGGAGAACAGCTGGCAATAAAGGAAAATATTTTGGCATACTTATCATCCTGACCTTCTTGGATTATAAATACCTACTGAGCTTGGACTTTTAACTTCAAGAGCTAGTGGGAGAGAAAGAAAAATTTGACCTTGGACTGTGCCTGGCTGGGAGAGACTTTTGAGCTGTTTTCAGAGAGGTTGAACATTTTGAACACCTTGAATATTGTGGATTACAACCTTGCCTGATTGACAATACTTGAGACAAGGGATTACTATAAAATATTGCTTTCAGAACCGAACCTATACTTTGGAATATATTGGATTATAAAGGATACATATAAAGACCAGAAAACTAATCTCCAGGAATGATGCCTCAAGAAAAAACAAACACCTTTCAGAAAGAAATATATTCTATGCTACAACTAATTTACCAAACAATTGTTGAATGCAAAGAGGATATAAAAAGAAATCATAATGAGACTAAAAATAATTTAGACAATATAAACGAGCAAATCTCCAAATTAAAACTACAACTAGAAAGCTCTCAGATAATGACTACAAAGTATGAGCAAATAATACAGAAACCAGAAAATGAAAGAGAGGAAATGGATTTAGAGATGGAAGAGATAAAAGAACTGCAAGACTTAGCTATAATAACAAAAATGTAAAAGGCCTTTTACCCCTTAGGTCTGCAAAATATATCTGATGGTAAAGAAAAAGATTTTTAAAAACGGAATATAGAGCTGTTAAGGGAAATGTCACAACTTGAGAGACAGGAAATGAAAAGAGAAATGGAGGGAGAAAGGAACTGGGAGTTGTTTAAGCAGTATAAATGGGTGGAATTCCCCCCTAAAAATACCCTACCTAAATTGTTTTCCTCATGCCAAGCAATTTTCACAAAAATAGAAAGAAAATTTCTGGGCAATCTAATTGCCCTGGCTTGGAAAGTGATTTGGCAAAGAAAGAAAGCGAGAATCAGATTTAAAAAACAGAAGACTTGACCTTCTAGAGGGGGCATTACATGTTTAAATACTGTTTTTGAATAAGATTAAAAGAATGGAAGACTTTTAGATATAATTAGACTTTTACAATGAAAAATATGATTTAGAATTAAAATAGCATTTTTTTCTCTTTTTTGATATGGAAAATATTAAGATAAGAGGAAAATTGATTTGAATAAAACTTTCAGCTATATAAATGTAATTAATATTCAGAAAATCATAACTGATAAGGATATTTCAAATACTGATGGGAAATCAAACTTTAACAAGAGCACGAAAAACAGCACATAAAACCAACCAACCAGGAGATTGGGTAATTTGGATTTACAAAAGAGACTTGTTAAAGTTTTAAAAGACTTGATGAGAAGGGTCAAAAGGAAAAAAAAGAAAAAAAATCAAGTCTTGGGACGTTATCTGAAGGGATTAAAGATTGTTAAAAATAAAGAGAAGTAATATAAAGTTGGTTTATTTGATCAAGGTTAAAATAGATGGTGTAACCCTTGATAGATTTGTTGACCAGAACTGAATCATGTGGGTTTGAGAATTTGCCTATAGATAAAAGAGGTGATATGGAATGAAGAGATTGTTTGCTATGTTTTAGGAAACAGTGATAAATTAAAACTGTTTATATTTTTCAGACAAAGATTTTTAAAAATCTTCTTTTTCTGTTTTTTTTATATATTGTTATCTTTTTTATATTGTTATAATATTTTTCTTCTCTGCACTTTTTCTTTTTTTCCATCTATTCCTTTGTTTTTTGCAGTTTATTTTAGTTTTAATCTATACCATTGTAATGCTTCATAAAAATATTTTTAAAAAATAATCTTCAAATTTGCGGTACTAGAAACATTTTGAAGATAGCATTCTTCTCATTTCATTTTCCAAGTAAGTAACTATCAGAGATGGATAGACACTGGATCCTCATGAAATATTTGCATGACATATTGTATTTGCAACTAGGAAAAAAGTCATAATTTAAACAATCCAACAGATACTTCCCTTCAACCTTTTTGAGTTCTAATTTTGCTTCCTGACTTTATTCCACATTTGTTTCAGTCTGTCCCAAATTATAACCGCCTTGCACTGTTTTTTTGTTGTTGCTTTGTTTTTTTTTTGTACACATAGCAGATCTCTTTCAGATGAAGAAGCCTCTGGTTCAGATATTGTTTACCTTTGGACTTGGTTAATACCAGATGGGAGATGGGAGGTCCCAACATGGTACAGTATGATAAATAAAGGCATAAAAATATCCTTTCTGGTATAAGGCAATAAAAAAACTCTATTTATAATCTTTCTGTTGCCAGGAAATCATAGAGTTGAGTTCAATTTACCTTTAAGACCCATCAGCTAGCTAATTTACATATCAGTTATAAGCTTGGATGAAGTTTTCTTGGCAGATCTCAGTCATTAACTATATTTCTGTCTGAAGATACTATATAGTCTAAGAATGAATAACTGATGGCTTTGCACATGTTTACTGAACTACAATTCCCAGGGGATCAGTGAGCAAGCTGTCTGAAATGGAAACTGTAGTTCGGCAGTCTACAGAGAGCCACTGATTCTTTAGCTATGATATCTACTCTAGATATGATCAGTGAGGGAAAAGATAAGTCCATTGGCTTCCCTGCCTTTCATCCTCAACCTGTGTACAGAGGGTGGCTATAGTAGCAACTTTCTCAATCTATGTGGGCTTTGCACTACTTAGCGCCCTGGTTTTGATTCAGGGAGCCTTTATTGACAGAGCTGTGTCCCTTTGTCTAGCTCAGGGGTTCTCAACCTTGGCAACTTTAAGACTTGTGGACTTCAACTCCCAGAATTCCACAAGTCTTAAAGTTGCCAAGGTTGAGAACCCCTGGTCTAGCTCCTATGCTAGTAGGAGGACAGGAATGGCAACAAAGAAGTGGCCAGATTGACAGATTCATCCACTATGTTTCCTGTGAGAGAATGTGCATTTCTTGTAAAAATGCAGCTTTGGGTTTTAAATCTTAGTTTACCAAAAATGTGTTTACTCTTGGAAGGACACCTATGGCTTTTAGCAATCCAGGAAACCACTAAAAATGACATAATGTAAAACTGAGACAAGACTGAAGTAAAAAAGCAATGTTTATATGACTGAGGCCACATTAGACATGAACACACCCACACCCACACCCACACCCACACCCACAACAGAATGAAAAGAAAACAGGAGTTTTAGAAAGTATTTTGTAGAGAAAATTTGAAAATATAGATTCCCAGAATGGAGATGATAAAACTACAGTATAATCCTCCCCACCCCAATTTCTAACCACAACAAATACAAAAATAGTAAATACTAGACAGCTCATACCCCACTGAATCATTGTTTCAGAAATATTTTTCTTCCTAAACAGAGAAACAGAACAACCAAGGGCAAACAAAAAAAAAACAGTGGGAGCAGGAACAACTTCTAACTTCCTGCCCATTTCCCCATTGATTTTCCTTGTGGGAATCTGGCAGGGAGCATTGGAAGTTTCCCTTCCTTCCTTTCCTTTCCCTTCCCTTTGCTTCCCAGTAGGCAGGTAAGTGGCTGCTGGTGGTTGGGGGGAGGGAGCAAGGGATTGTCAGACTGGCTGGGAAACTGTCACTGAACATTGAAAATGAAGGTCATGTGATTGCAGCAGAAGCTGCCCAGCACAATCAATAGGTGAGGCAGCCAAACGTCCCCCAAATTTCATTTCCTAAGGAGTTGTGTTCCAGATTTTGGCCACATTCTGTAAGTTAGCTTAACCTTGGTTCAAAAATTGTTGCTGTATGTTGCCTAGTTAAAGGTATTGACAGTGAGAGTTTTAGAAGTATATAGATGAAAAAAAAAACTCAAAACAAATCATTTTTTTCCCCTTTTCCTCTTCTGAACTTAACTAAACAAATCTGTCTGAAGTTTGCATTCAAACAATTTCCTCATTTCAAAATCCGGGACCAACCAAGAAAATTAGATATTTAAAAGGAAAAAAATTCATCCTCTTTTATCTTGCAGCTAAATGGGCTCCATTAGAGATACCACTTGGAGAATATGCATCACCATAAAAGATTAATGTAAGGAAAGATACCCATATTGCAAAGAAGAAAAGATATATGTTGCTTTCAGAACAAACTGTCATGATAACTAGGGAAAGATGGAGGATGGAGGGCTTTAAGTAGCAAGAGAAATATATGAATGCAAACATCTTACATCAAGCAAGTAGAGACAAGGATAAATATCTTAGTCAATAATGTCAACAATATTATAGAGAAATATAAAAAGAAGGGAGGAAAAGGAAGCTTTTTAAGATAAAAAAAATACAGAGAAACTTATAAATTTTATTTGTATCCCTCCTTTATCATTTTTACAAACAACCCGAGGTGCCGAATGTATCCAACACATCTTCCTCCTTTTCCCCCCACAACAATAAGTCCATAAGTTGGGCTGAGAAAGAATGACTGGCCCCAAGATCTCCCAGCTGGGAGATGGGAAGATGGGACTTCTGCCTTCACCACTAGACCAAATGAGCAAATGAACAAATTAACCATTTTCACAGAAACTATCTCAAATAGGTAAATGAATATTAAAGGAATTTACTCCATAGTCGATCAGCTGTCAAATAAAAAAGCACCAGATACCAATTAAAAGCTCACTAAATAGGAGAAAGCTGCAGGAGAAATGCTTACAACAGGGTTCCCAATCTTGCAACTTTTAAGATTCATGGACTTCAACAAACAAATAAATAACATCTGGCATAATTAATTTCCGTATACGTACATTAGCCATATATTTCCACAAAAAACTGGCACTGTCAAAACTTCTAATGTGGAGTTATCTAAACTTGTCCTAGCATTTGGGGGGAAAGTCAGTTCTTAAAAGCCTTCTTATGGAAGGCTAGGAGAGTACAGCTCTGCCAAACTTCTGGGGGCAGTGTTCCATAGGGCAGAGGCTGCCTCCGAAAAGGCACACTTCCTAGCTCCCATCAGGTGGCAACAGGGGAAAGAACTGGGACTGTGCCCATCCTATCTGAGTTTGTAGGATCAGTAGATGTCCTTTGGGAAAAGCAATGCCACAGATAACCTAGCCCTGTGCCGTCATGGGCTTTTCTGAGCGAAAAATGGAGGACACAGGTGCATTAAAATTTGCTGTCCTTATTCTTGTAGCTTTTCACACAGTTGAGTTGTATAACCATTATCTTCCCATACGCTTAGAAATATAAGAACATAAGAGCATGTGTTAAGATGTCTATTAGATGTCTATTAGTATGTTCTCACAGTGACCAACTAACTACACAAGGAAGCCCACTCATCTCCCAACAGACTTTCCTTTGCCCACAAGATCCGAGGAAGAGATTTTAATATATAACAGCCCTAGCTTTTACCTAGAATATTAGCCTATATCCTTAGCTCAGTATTATTGACAACCAGAACTTTTTGGAGTTTAAGTCAGGGGTGTGGTCCTTCTCCACCAAAATCCTAAGACTTTTGCTTGTATGGAAAACGCTTTACCACTGTTACTATGGCTCATCCATAGAATGAGAACAAGGGATAGCGAGAGGTGATGATGGACCCGCAATGTGTCCAGTATCTCCCTTAGGGGATTACAGAGTGGATATTCTGTCTCCTAAAAATGTTTTGATTGTTTTCCTCTAATCTTCAAAAGAACACTGAACAACATTCACCCTCTCTCTGTTTGCCTTTCTCTGTGCCTTCTTTCTTTTCCTTCTTGTTTTGCTATTGCATATTTATGTAACTTTTTTCCCATGCTCTTTCTTCTCTGTTATCTGTTATTACCTTATTATCTGCAAGAAAATAAGATGCCGTAATTATAGTCAACAGTGAAAATCCACACATAATTAGCTACACAAACCTAGCAGATTACTTTGCTCTTCTACCCGCTCTAACAAAATAATTACTGGTGATACATCTTGACGAGTTCTTGTTCTTCTGGTTCAAAAATATATTCCAAACATTTTCATCTGGGTAACTATGTGCCTGCTTGATGCGCCTATCCATTTTCATCCACGTTGTCTTGGCAGTATGGCAACAAGGTTGATTGCTGTTAAACCTTCATTAGTTATATAACTATTTATTTATTTATTTAATTTTATTTGGACTTATATGCCGCTCCTCTCCGAAGACCTAATTATATCTCAAGGGCTGCCACAAAGAAGAGGGAGTCAAGCTATTTTCCAAAGTGCCTGAAGCAGGACAAGAAGCAACGGATGGAAACTAATCAAGGAGAGAAGCAACCTAGAACTAAGGAGAAACTTCCTGACAGTTAGAACAATTAAGCAGTGGAACAACCTGCCTCCAGAAGCAGTGAATGCTCCAACACTGGAAGTTTTTAAGAAGAGACTGGACAGCCGTTTGTCTGAAATGGTATAGGGTTACCTGCCTGAGCAGGGAGTTGGACTTGATGACCTCCAAGGTCCCTTCCAACTTTACTGGAAGCCCTGTGAAAGTATAAAGTAAAAATGCCTTGGCTAGTAGGCCGTGCCAAGAAGGGAGGAGGGTAACCAGAAAAGGAGGAATGAACATCAGACGGATAAAATGTGACATTTGAAAACAGATGTGGGGAAACGCACCTGCTGGAGGGGATGGGTAGTGCCAGGAGGTAGGAAACACCTTCCACGAAGACTCTCCCTGAGGTCCCGCCCTCTGAAATCAATACTTCTTTAGGAATTTGTTCTCCAGCTCTTGCATCACTTTCAACACCCTCCCTGCTTTTCTGAGGAATAATACATGATAACGTAAGTCATTTCTAGGCAATCCTTGATTGAATTTCCCAGGAGCTGGCTGCATCCCTCCATTCCCTTTAAATTCTGTCCTGCTATAGAGAGGATGTGGTTGCGGCAGCTGCACTCAGATTTTACTCTGGAATAGGTTGGGCAGCAGTGGGGACAATTGCCCTTGAATCAACATGTAGATGAGATGCCATCTAAAGCAGTGATGGCAAAACTTTTAGAGACCGAGTGCCCAAACTGCAATCCAAAACCCACTTATGCATCGTCGGGTGCCAGGTGGGTGTGGCCCATTGGCTGGATGTGGCCCATTGGGTGGACGTACCCATTGGGTGGGCATGGCTACGGTGGTAAGAGCAGACTGGGTGGGACTAAAAAGTTCAATCAATCAATTCCAACTTTGCAAGATCTTTTTTTTCCCCGCGAGAAGTTGTAATTGACTGATTGATTGAACCTCTTTTTTTTGTACATGGCGGCAAAGGCCTAAAGCGAAAAGGTTTTATAAAACCCAGCTGAAGGCCTAGGACTGGGGCAATGGCGCGCATGCCCACAGAGAGGGCTCTGAGTGCCGCCTCTGGCACCCGTGCCCTAGGTTCCCTACCACTGATCTAAAGCATTGCTCATTATTCAAAGTGACTAGAGCAGCGGTTCTCAACCTTTTTCGAGGTTCGACCCCAGCCCACATCGCACATGGGCGGCGCGACGGGCGCATTGTGCATTTGCGGTGCGACGGGCGCATCACGCATGCGTGGCGCAACAGGCGCATCGTGCATGCGTGGCACGACGGGCGCATCGCACATGCGAGGCGCGACGGCCTGCATCGCAAAGGGGAAAAAATGGCCAACCCCCAAAAAAATGGCCGACCAAAAAAAATGGGGTCGCGATCCATAGGTTGAGAACTGCTGGACTAGAGGGAGCAATACTTTTCATTCAGGACAGCTAAACCATAGCCCCAGGAGTTATTTCAATATTTTGGATTTGCAGGACCACTGACTTCAATTGATTAAAAAAAATGGCAGTAGAAATATGTTGACGGCCTGAAGAAACTTGGGTGGGTCTCAAATTAACATCCTGCCCCAGGCTTCTTAGAAGGGCGGGTCTGGAGAATACCACTGTTTTCTACCTGTCATGTTTTCTGTTGAAGGAATGCCAGTTTCACTTGAAATTAAGGCAAAGGCTCCAATTCAAAACCTACTTCCTAAATGAAGAAGCATTACTGAGCACACCTATTATATGCATTTCTGAGTTAAGTTGCTACTATGAACCAGGAAGAATATTTGGGATGCTTAGCTCTGGTCAGACATCTAAACATGCAAACAATTGGTCAATATTGGGGGGGGGCTTCTCATCAACCCTTATACTTGCACAGAACTGCATTCTTAAACCTCTAATCTGGTTTCTTTCATCTGCTGTTCAGCGGACAATAAACAAACACTGAGCTTAGGCTGGGAGACTATGAACATTTACACTGGAGTAAACTCCACTCAAACTAACGAGACCTACTTCCGAGTAAATGTGCAGGGACAGAATCGGAACTTGAATTTGAATTTGAGTATCAGGCTGGGTATTCCAGCTCCGCTGTATAAATTTGTATCAGTCAATTTGCCAAATGCTGGATTGTTCTCCTTGGGAAAGTTGTCATCATGAAACGCCAGGTAAAGTAATACTTAAGCCACACAAAGATTATAAAAGAAACAAGGAACCAGTAGTAGCTTTTCACATTTATCAGCCATCTATAGAGTTTGGATATCGGGTCAGCTTATTTTCATTCCTTGGTTGCTTCCAGATTCTGGGCCATGGCCTCCCCGACACACAGCTGCACTGTTTCAGTTCTTGTGGGGGGGCAGGGGGGAAGAAAGTTGGCAACCTCACACCCACCCCTGCTCCCAGGCCCACCCACATATTGCTGACAAGAAGAAATGGTCTGTTCCAAGCGGAAAACTGCAAAACACCATGGACAACCTGAGCGTGTTTGTTTAGAGACGTAAGTCTGGGTCGGTTGAATTTCCTCAAGTCAATGAAAGGCTTTGAGTCCATTCTGAGAACTAACGATCAGCTTTCTTGAGAACATAATAAAGGTTTTTTATAGGTCACTTGCCTTCAGTCACCCAGTGCAGAGTTTAGCCCAGGATTCGCCTATGCAAGCATGCAACAAACATTTTAGATAATGGCTGTAGAGGGGATCATTTTAACTTGCCTTTGCCTGCAAGAAGTCTGCAAGGAGGTTGCACAATACCTCATCCCAGAGGCAGCTGTATTTCAGCAGCACTAAACGGTATCTGAGTAGCCAGAGTCACAAGCAGTCTCCCAAGTTATTCTCCGTTCTTGTTTTTTGTTTTTTTTTCAAAATAAGAAAAATTCTTGCTTTATTTAAAACAGCAATTAACATAAAAATAAAGCATTGTAAGATCTGGAGAGCAATGGCATAATAGTCTGAGCCTGGTTTTTTTCTGTTGACAACACAAAACTAAAGGATACCCTTTAATGTCCAGGGACTAGGATTCTTCCCCAAACTGGGTTTTGATTTAGCTTCCAGAATACAATGCTGCCTGGGAGTGAAATATGAATTATACAGTGATACTGAAAGACTGTGGGCCTAGAACACGGCTGACCATGGGTAAAATGGGATCTGTTTTGAAACAAAAATGTCTGTAAGTCCTCCAGCTGGAAATCAAAACTCTAGAAGGATTTCAAGAGGTTGGTTTTAAAAGGTGAACAATCTTGACAAGGCGTACAGTTGTGGCACTGGTGATGGCTGTTGAGGTTCATATCATGTCTGTTCTATGTACTGAAAAATGTACCACACTCCAACCTAAAGTGCTTTTGATCTCCTGCCCTCAAGTCTTAGTTGCCTGCCAGCAATGCCTGTTTGGTTACACCTGAGTCACTCAGATAAGCAAAGCTTGTCTTAGCCTGGCACCAGAATGCACAGCAACACTTTTGCTGGACAATGCCCACATCTGCATAGTAAAAGTTTTAGCGTAATCGCCTAATAAGAAACGCCCATTATGCATAAAGGCGTCATCCAATCTGAAACCATGCATGTTTTTGAAACATTCTAGTTGGCAGTTATAAAAGTTGGCAGTGACAACTTGGCATTTGGGATTTTTTTTTTTATCTTATAGAAACATAGAAAACTGACAGCAGAAAAAGACCTATCGTAGTGGCCCTTTGAGTTTGTTTTTTGTTTTCTTTTAATTTATTATTTTAGTTATTATTTTAATATTTTATTTTTATGTAAAATGTATGTGTGCGTGAGATATATATTTGTGCAACTACCAGCTTGTTGCATTTATACCAGACTTAATAGGGAAACTGCCAGAAGTGCCCCATTCGGCAGAGTTGACCTTTATTCCTGTGACCTATTAAAGTCATATTAAAACCTTTGAAAGCTTAGTGAAGGTAGAACATATACATACACATATTATTTTTTTGCTGCCCATTTCACCACATACGCAATGTAAACATGTCATTACAGATATCCATCACCCCTTTGGTACTTTAATTTGGGAACTATCCTGGATGACAAGGATTATATGGGGATTTCCCTGCCATGAATATTTCAGCTAACTGGGCTTTATCAGCTCTGAATAATGTGAGTCCAATCATATATATTTGAAAGGGAAAGCCTTTGAGTCAGTGGGTTAAATTTCCAATTGAAGCAGGTTTATTTCTCAACAGCGCTCATGTTAATATTTCACATTAAGCTACATAAAATGAAACATGTTTAGAAAGAGTCCAGTAAGTTCTCAGTTTTTTTTTTTAAATCATCATTGCAGGTTACATAAGTGAGTGATTGTAGCTGGTAAAGCTAAGTATGCATCTATTTAATTTTATACTGCCAACGCAGGAGACCAAGGCTGCATTTAAGAATGGGAGGAGGTTGAGGGTGCAGAGAGAAGGAGCCAATCAGAAATGCAAGCGTGAGTAAGTATGGGTTAGTTTCATTTTTTTTTTAGCTATGATAAGTTAAAGCTACTGTTCTCCGGTGTTTCCCAGCTGAAAGAGAGTTTTGAGAGCTGCATAGGATTCTATAACTCTCCTCTATTTTATTGGATTCAGCCTATGTAAAGATACTGCTAGATAATTATAATTCTAGTTCCAATAGTCAGAGAAGAATCCAGTGAAAGTGTATTGCCTGGTATCTAAGCATCAAGTCACCTCTGTACACCTCTACGTCCAATCATTTTGCACAGGCCAAAGGTCAGAGAGGTAAGTTTAAAATAATTCAAGACATCATGCTTTTTGTGGCAATTGTAAACTTGCACTTTACATACCCCAGAACTAGTCACCCAATTACACCTTACATGCTTGTGTGAGCAGAGGAATTCCGCATATTTACTTCACTGTGTTACTACCTCTGCATAGGCCCACAAAAATGTACTTGGGTTTACAGTTTTCGGGTGATTTTGTACCAACCACAAAGCTGCCAGGAGAACAATGCACATGAATCAAGTGCTGTGTGATTCCAGTAAACTCACACCCCCCTCCACCTTCTTAGGATGCCTCTGAGGTTTTAACAAGCAGCGTGCCATGTTTCGACACCTTTGCATCGTTAGTGGTCAAAAATCCGAAGGAATGTGGCAGCCTCCTTTCTGATGACTTATCACATTTATATAAAGGTGGCATATATACCTTTCCACCCGCTACGGCTGACTTTATCCAGATGAATTCAACTACCTTAATTTGTTAGTCGGAAAAGATGCTACCAGACTCCTTAGGATTTGAGGCCACCATAGGCACACAGGGCTCTCCTCCTACCTACCTACGACGACATCGGTGGGGGATCCTGCTTGGATGCCACTGGGGGAATCCTACTTGGATGCCACTGCTTCGACCAGTGTTTCTCAACCTGGGCAACTTTAAGATGGATGGACTTCAACTCCCAGAATTCCCCAGCCAGCAAAGCTGGCTGGGGAATTCTGGGAGTTGAAGTCCATCCATCTTAAAGTTGCCCAGGTTGAGAAACACTGGCTTAGACAGTAAAGGAGAGGAAAGGCTTCTCCCTCATGTTCGGACTTACTGGCCCCGCTTGGTGCACAAGGCAGAGGAGGCCACCACCCTCCTTCAGCTGCTCCTCTGCCACCAAGTGCCCAGGAAAAGAGTTCCAGCCTGGGCCGGGCTGGAGAGGCACTTCCTTAGGGTGGTTCCCGGCAGCAGCCCGTCTCAGGTTGTTCCTCGTTGCTTTGCGTGGGTTGTCGGGCGGCTTTCTCCTAGTTGCTCCTCGGCGGCAGCGCCCTACAGAAGGTTGCCTCCCTCCCTAAAGCCACTTTAGGGCAATGGGGAGAGAGGCGGGATCGCCAGGCGCCTGGGGAGGAAGAGGCACTCCACTGGAGGCGGGCGCGGCGGCGGCGGCGGCGGCTTGCACAGGGGAAAGCAGCGAAGGGGGGGGGCACGGCCGGCCGGAGCAGGTGGCCCCAGCGGACGAGCCGGATCAGGATTCCCCGTCCTACCAGGACAGACGACCAGAGACCGCCGACCTCAGGCAAGTGGCTGGGATACTGCCTGGCATAAACACCCCCCCCCGCCGCCCTCCAGCAGGGTGCCCTCTACCCCGGTCACGTCTGTGGCCGCGCCGGCTGGGAGCGATGGAAGTGCTCACCCCGCGCGGCCGAAGGGCAGCCGCGACTTGGGAGAAGGCAGGCTGGCGTCGAGGGGCCTGATGGGGAGGGAGCGAAGGCAAGGGATGAACGTCGGGAAGGAATAAGGGGCGGTTAGCAAAAAGCGTAACCCGGTGCGTCCGTTTCCCACGTCCGTGTGAGCGCGGCGAGAAAAGGGAGGATTGACCCGCGGCGGGGGGGGGGCGGTTCGCTAAGTTGGACCGAAGTCGTCCCGCGCCGAGCGACTTCCCGCTTCTTTGCCAGTTTGCCCCCCCAAAAAAACATCCCGGCGCGCTGGGAGAAATGAAGGCAGCAGGAAGCCTTTTTTTTTCTTTTTTTTCCCCCCTCTCTCCAAAGCGGGGTGGATTTATTTCAGCCCTGGAGACACCTTGACTCCCCAGAGTCAGAGACCGCCTCTCCCCCACAGCCGAGTACTTCTGTCTTGTCGGCGGAGGGCTGGTGGGGGAAGGCGGGAGACTTCTGGTGCCTTCAGTTTTCGCGGGACAAAACTGCTGAAGATACGGTATCTTCTGCATTCCCCCCCCTTTTTTTTTTTGCAAAGAAAAGAAAAGAACCGCTCCTGAAGACTTTCGGGCACCTGGGGGCTCCCAGGCAGCGGCCCCGCCCCGCTGAGGGCAAATGAGGCCAACGAGAGCTTCTTCCCAGAGTATGAAACGCCCTTTTGGGCACCCAAACTCCCAAGTTTGCTGGGAGGACTCTCAATATGCTCAGACAAGGATGGGCCTGCTCTGTATCCTTGTGTTTTATTATAAAAGGCCTTGTGCTGACCCTGGCTATGAATAAAATAGGTCTAGTGAACTTTAGTAGAGAAATGGTGCCAACAGCGACCTGTGGTGCTGCATAAGGCCAAGTGATCCTATACAATTAAGTGGGGGAGGGGAGGAGGGTAGAGAATCCAATTAAATGGAGAAAGCTGGTTTCAATCAGTTGTAAGCCACGCAGCTTGAGTTGTTTTCCCAGTAATATGTTCCCTTCAGTTTAGTCAGGCTCTGGAATTAGTATACCCTAAGCCAGTGTTTTTCTCAATGTTGGCAACTTAAGTTGTATGGACTTCGTCTCCCAGAATTCCCTAACCAACATATGCTCCTGCTAGTCTCTGGCCATCCAGGAAGTTTCAGAACTATTACAACCCCTGGAATCCACCAGTTAGGAGGAAAAGATAACGACTGGCAGACGCTTCCATGAACACCAACTGGCAGTCAAAAGGCATGACGAAAATTCTTTAATTTCACAAAATATAGGGAGATTTTAACCATAGTTTCAGTTGGAAAAATGTGACAATCCTACACTAGGCTAAATCCAAAAATGCCAGGGAATTTCTAAAAGCTCTGACAAATCAGCCATCAATAGACACGTAGACATTAACATTATCTATAGACCAGTGTTTCTCAACCTTGACAATTTTAAGGCATGTGGACTACAACTCCCACTGCTATAGACTATGCAAAGGAGGCAATCAACCAGTCCAAAAGAGAAAAAGGCTCCAGCACCTCCCCACCAGTAATCAGGACTCAGATCAGCACAGATTAATTCCAAGGTCACCTTCAGACCAACAATCAAGTAAAGCAATACCCCAGCGGTTCTCAACCTTTTGCAGGCCGTGACCCCGACCTGCGCCGCGCATGCACGGCGGGACCCCGACCTGCATTGCGCATGCGCGGCGCGATGGCCTGCATTGCGCATGCGCGATGCGGTGACCTGCATTGCACATGCGTGGTGCGCGTGCGATGGCACACATCACACATGTGCGGCGCGCATGCGACACCCCGCATCACGCATGCGTGGCGCGACGGCCCGAATCGTGCATGCGCAGCGCGACAGCCCGAATCGTGCATGCGCAGCGCGACAGCCCGAATCGCGCATGCGCGGCGTGCGCGCGGCGGCCCACATCACACATGTGTGGCACGACGGCCCAAATCGCGCATGCGCGGTGCTACCCCGCGCATGCGTGGTGCTACCCCGCGCATGCGCGGTGCTGCCCCCTGCACCGGCCGAGAGGAAAAGGGGAAAAAATGGTGGACTGCGGTGTTTGGCGACCCCTGTGAAACGGTCGTTCGACCCCCAAAGGGGTCACGACCCATAGGTTGAGAACCGCTGCAATACCCCAATCAAGAAACTGCCAAAGAGCCATTAGTAAACAGCCCAATCAAAGAATCCCTAAGACCGCCCCCACCCACACTGACAGAGCAAGACACCAGAATATAAACAGACAGCAAACAGCAGTCCTTACTAGCACTGATGATGTTACCTACTTAGGGTAATGAAACGTCTGCAAGAAAACAAGCAAGCTCAGAGAGCACCCAGGACCCCTCAAAGGGAACATTCTCCAGGGCAACGGTTTCATCAACAATATTGCTATTTAGCTATGCTGGGGCTACAAAAGCTCCCAGAGTTATCTGGAAATTATCTCAGGCCAGTATTTCTCAAAGTGATAACTTTAAAATGTGTGGATTTCAATTAGCAAATTCCCCAGCCAGCATGCTGACTGAGGAATTCTGGGACTTGAAAGCCACACAACTTAAAAATTGCCAGTGTTGAGATATGCTAATTCCAGCCTGAGTAAACTGAAAAGAATAGAATTGACCACCATAGGGCCACTCGCCCACATTGGGCATCTAGATGCACAGGGGAAGTTCACAAGCCTGGACTGAAGGGTGATAGCGCTCTTGATCTATCCCGGCAGGCAGTATTTAAGGTCTGCCTATGATTCACGGAGTGGTAAAACCTAGAAGTTGCTCTTAGCTTGAGTCTCCATAAACCTGTCAAAATCCTTTTGTAAAGCACCTACACTGGTTGCCACGACCACACCTGTTCACAGCAAATTCCACAGATTTCTTAAACCCGGTGAAGAAATTTCCTTCTGTTGACCTTGAGCTGCACTGCAAAATAGCAAAGTGTTTTTTTTTTTACAGAAATTGAAGACTACAAAGCAGAATATCCAGGGATCTGATTTGCTGGCCAGTTGGGTAAATCCTTGTCAGTTTATTTGGGATTACTTCCATTGTTAGGCAGAACAGGCCTTTCAGGGAGGCAACGGGTAGCTGAGAAAGTCCATTGTTTAAAGGAGTTGGAATGTTGATGTAATCAGTCTGATTGAGGATGGAAGACTAGCATTTGTCTCTGTTGCAATTTCCTTGTAAAGGCTGCCCTTGGGCCAATCTGGTTTTGATAGGATTAGGGCCAGGCAAAGGAAGGAACTTAGTTTGACTCTAATTCCATCTAAAAGACAGAGAAAAAAGGTGCAATGTCCGTTTTGTTTGTTGAGTTTGTTGAGTTTATTTTCTCTACTACAGTATTTCCCCTTTGTAAGAAGCCCAACTGTTATAGTGTTTCTTGGAAGGATGCTGTTCCAGCTTTCAAATCATTTTGGTAGCTCTTTTCTGCGCTTTCTGTAGCTCTCTAATATCCTTTTTATTTTTTTTATTTTTTTTATAAATGAAATTTTATTAATTTTATAATTGTAAATATAACAAATAAAAAAATATTCAAATTAAAACAACTCAACTGAATACAAACATCTGCGACTTTTTCAAACACGAAAACAAAACATAAAATAACTAAGGATATTGCTCGGCGGCACCCCCCCACCACATCCCCCTCCTCCTTTCTCCCTTCCTCTACCTCTATCCACCCACCATCTCTACCCCCACTCTCTCCACCCTCCTCTTACCACCTCCCTACTTCCCTCAACCTTCACTCCTCAGTCTCACCCCCTCCAGATGTGGTGCCCAGGAGCCGCCCGAGCAGCCCATCCTTTATCTAATATATATATATATATCGTTCTTACATTATCTTACATAATCCCAGTATCATGTTACAGTTGAGAAGATTATAAATTATAAATTATAACAACCCCCCCACCCCCCCACTTCCCAAAGTGAATACAGGGTAACAAAAACACAAGAAAACCCACTAAACTACTCTTAACATATTATATAAATCCTATTAAAAATTTAAAAATTTAACTACCTTATTCAATCCAACATATGAATATTTAACTATATGCTAAATACAATTTCTTAAATTGATATTTCCCTTGTATATAATCTATCCATTTTTTCCAATCCAACATATATTTTTCATTTGAATGATCCTTCAAATATGCGGATATTTTAGCCATTTCTGCCAAATTTATAACTTTTAAAGTCCATTCTTCAATAGATGATAATTCTGATGTCTTCCAATATTGTCCCACCAACAGTCTTGCTGCTGTAAACAAGTTCAAAATCAAATTCGTCTCTATGGTGGTGCAGTCTTTTATAATACCTAACAGAAACAACTGTGGTAAAAATTCAATACGCTTTTTCAGTATATTTTGAAGTATCCACCATATTTTTATCCAGAAAGCCTTGATTTTTCTACAAGTCCACCATACATGAAAATAAGTAGCATCCATAGATTCACATCTCCAACATTTCGGTTGTAAATCCGGGTACATAGATGATAATTTTTTCGGGTCTAAATGCCATCTATAAAACATTTTATAAAAATTTTCTCTTAAATGTTGCGCTTGTGTAAATCTTACATTTTTCACCCAGATCCTCTCCCATGTTTCCATCATAATTGGTTGTCCAAAATTATGTCCCCACTTAATCATGCAGTCCTTAACTAATTCAGTTTCAGAATCAATTTCAATTAATGCATTATATAATATTTTAATATGCATAGGCCTTTGATCTCTAACTTGTTTAATTAAATTTTCATCTGTTAAAGAAAAGCCTATCTTAAAATCTTTCTGCCATCTAGTCTGTAGTTGTGCATATGGAAACCAAGTATGAACTATTCCTTCTTCCTTTAACATGTTCAATGATTTCAATAATAACAAATTCCCTTCTTTAATTAGAAGTTTCTCATAAGACACCACATCTTGAATTTGTTGTCTATTTATACTCTCTATTGTGTGCCTGGGAACTGTCCAAAGAGGAATCTTTTCGTTTAACTTATAATAAAACTTTTTCCAGACACGCAGCAGAGCACTTCTCTTTTTTTTTTTTGTAATTTGATTATCATTTTATTTTGTGTTGACTTAACCACATTGCAGGGATGTAAACAAATTAGATTAAAAATCCCACATCCTTATTTTTTTTTGAAAGTAAAAAATTCTTTTATTAAAACAATCAGCATTGAACATAAAATCATAGTATGCATCAATCATCATAGCACCTGATATACATCACTAAGTATTAATCTTTATAATCGTCTGGTTTGGTAAACATTTTTCACTCCGCACATCAAGCCTCAACTAAACGCCTGTTACGATTTATTTGCTTGGTGTTTCTCTTTTCTATAGTCTATCCACAGTTCCTAGTCTATCACATATTATTCATCTCAGTATTAGTACAATCTTTTATGATCCCTAGCCAAAAATCCTGAGGTAGAAATTCAGTATCCTGAGGCAGAAATTCAGTACGCTTTCCCAATATTAAAGCAATCAACATTAAATCTGGGTTCATATTAATAAGCTGTCCTCATAAGACCCGAAAGTACATCTCTTGTATATGGTCTATCTACATTCATACAATCAGCATTGAACATAAAATCATAGTATGCATCAATCATCAGAGCACCTGATATACATCACTAAGTATTAATCTTTGTAAACGTCTGGTTTGGTAAACATTTTTCGCTCCTCACATCAAGCCTCAACTATACGCCTGTTACAATTTATTTGATTGGTGTTTTTCTTTTCTATAATCTATCCACAGTTTCTAGTCTATCACATATTATTCATCTCAGTATTAGTACAATCTTTTATGGTCCCTAACAAAAAATCCTGAGGTAAAAGTTTAATAACCTGAGGTAAATCTTGTATATGGTTTATCTACTATATCTAGTCTATCACATATTGTTCATTGACGCTTCTGAATTAACTTCGTCTCAGTAATAGTGCAATCTTTTATAGTCCCTAACCAAAGATCCTGAGGTAGAAGTTTCATAACCTGAGATAGAAGTTCAATCCGCTTTATCAATATTAAAGCAAACAACATTAAGCATAAGGTCATATTAAGATGCTTTCGTCATATAACATAGGCATACAACGTTAGGTGTTAGTCTTTGTAAACATTTGATTTGGTGAACATTCTTCCCTCTTTATGTCGAGTCTCAACTAAACGCCAGGTGCATTTTGTTTGATTGGTGTTTCTCTTGTATATAGTCTATCCACTGTTTCCAGTCTGCCAAATATTGTTCATTTGAGCGATCTTTCAGGTATGCCGATATTTTCGCCATCTCCGCCAGATTTGTTACTTTCACAGTCCATTCTTCTATAGGCGGTATTTCTGGATTCTTCCAGTATTGTCCCACCAACAATCTGGCTGCTGTGATCAAGTTCAGAAATAAGCTCGTCTCTGAGGCAGTGCAGTCCTTTGTTATCCCTAACAAAAACACCTGAGGTAGAAATTCAATACGCTTTTTGAAAATGGTTTGGAGTGTCCACCATATCTTCCTCCAGAAGGCTTTGATTTTTCTGCATGTCCACCATATATGAAAGTAGGTAGCCTCCCCGTCACCACACCTCCAGCATTTGGGCTGGGAGTCTGGATAGATGAGTGATAGTTTTTTCGGGTCGAGGTGCCACCTATAGAACATCTTGTAGAAGTTTTCCCTTAAGTGTTGCGATTTCATAAATTCTACATTTCTCACCCAGATTTTCTCCCACGTGTCCATGGTGATAGAATGCCCAAAGTCTTGTCCCCACTTTATCATACAGTTCTTGACTAGCTCGGTTTCAGAGTCCATTTCTATCAGAATGCTGTACACTCGTTTGATGTGCATGATCCCCTGTTCTCTAATCTGTTCAATTAGATTCTCGTCGGTCTGAGAGAAACCCTTCTTATCTTTATGCCACCTTGATTGCAGTTGTATATATAATAGCCAGGTACCTCCTATTCCTTTGTTTGCTAGCGTTGCTTGGGGTTTCAAGGAGAACCCATTTTCTTCTCCCAGTACAAGTTTACTGTAGGGCACCACTTCTTGCCCTTGGAATGTGTTTATATCCCCTATTGCGTGTCCGGGGATCGTCCAGATGGGAATCTGGTCGTGTAGGAGGTGTTTACATTTCTTCCAGACCCATAACAATGGGATTCGTAGTGGGTTCTCCTTGAAGTTCCTGTCTGCCTTTTTGTCGTATACTAAGTATGCGTGCCAGCCGAATAGTAGGCCATGCCCTTCAACATTCAGTATTCTATCATTCGTCATATTGATCCAGTCACTCACCGCCACCAACGTCGCTGCATAGTAATATAGCTTTAGATTAGGCATTTTTAGTCCCCCCCCTCTTCCTTGTGTCCTGGATAATTTTTAGTTTCACCCTCGGTCTCTTGTCATCCCAAATAAATCTGGTGATGCCCCTCTGCCAATTGTCCAAGTCCTCATCCTTTTTGAGTATGGGTAGCATTTGGAAGAGAAATAGAAATCTTGGCAGGACGTTCATCTTTACTGCTGCTATCCTGCCCAGCAAGGATAGTCGTAGTGTTTTCCACCTTTCCAGATCTGCTTGTATCTTGTTCCACAGCACCTCGTAGTTATTTTTGTATAATTTCGCATTCGTTGTTTCTATCTCCACTCCCAGGTATTTAACTTTCTTGACTATTTCACAACCCGTTATTCTTTCCAAGTCCTGTTTTGCTCTTCTGTCTATATTTTTAACTAGCATCTTCGTTTTTGATATATTAACTTTAAAACCTGATACCTTGCAATAGTCTTTCATTATCTCCATCAAACTCCTTGTTGATTGTACTGGTTGCGATACTGTCACCAGTAGGTCGTCTGCAAAGGCACACAGCCTGTAGTCCTGTTTTCCAATCTGTATGCCCTTTACGTCTTCTGCTGCTCTTATCTTGTTCAGCAGAATCTCCATCGTTAAGACAAATAGCAGTGGTGACAGCGGACAGCCCTGTCTCGTGCCTCTTTCTATATTGAATGGGTCTGTTAGTTCGCCGTTCACGATGATCTGGCCCGTTTATTTCTGGTAGATTGCTGTTATGGAGTTGAGGAACTGCTTTCCCATTTTCATCCCCCGGGCTAGGTTCGTCAGGAATGGCCAATTCAATCTGTCAAAGGCTTTTTCTGCGTCTACAAACATGAGGGTTACAGGTACCTGGTTGTGCCTTTCCAAGTATTCTATTACGTTCAGCAGCTGTCTTACGTTGGTTTTCATCTGATGTCCTTGTATAAACCCCGTTTGATCCGGGTGAATTATTTTTTGTAATACAGTCATTAATCTGTTGGCCAGAACTTTTGTGAAGAGTTTGTAGTCTGTGTTCAATAGTGAGATGGGCCTATAGTTAGCCAGTTGTGCATTATCTTTTCCTTCTTTGGGGATTAGAGAAATGTAGGCTGTTTTCCAGGAGGGTGGGACTTGGCCTCCTTCTTGTATGTTGACAAATAGCTTTCTGAGGGGTTCTATCATTTCCTCTTGGAGATGCTTGTAATAGATAGCCGTTATCCCGTCCGTCCCGGGTGATTTTCCTTTTTTTAGTTGTTTGATCGCTGAGTGTATTTCCTCCATCGTGATTGGGGCATTCAGGGCATCTCGTTGTGTGTCGGTGAGTACCATTAATTTTTCGTTTTGCAGAAACTTTTCTATCTCTTTGTCCTGTATCTTCTCCTCGGCGTATAGCTTTGAGTAGAACTCGGTGAACGCTTTCTTAATGGTTTCCTGTTTGAATTCTTCCTTGCCTTTGTACTCTATCTTTTCAATTATGCGGGCTTTTTGTTTCTTTCTTATGGTGTAAGCCAGCCACCGACCCGGTTTGTTGGCGCTACAGAAAGTCTTGTGTTTTGCATATTGTATATTCCATGCTACTTGATCCGCCATCAGCATGTCAAATTGTTTTCTTAGTATCTTAATTCCTTCTTTTGTGGCTTTGTCCTCCGGTCTTTTTATTAATAATTGTTCCTGTTTCTTTATCTCCTCCTCTAGTTCCTTTCTTTTTCGTTCTTGTTTGCGTCGGTGCCTGGCGTTCATGTTCATGAGGATCCCGCGCATAAATGCCTTGCTAGCGTCCCAAATCATTTCAATGGGTGTTTCGTTGTTCATATTTATACTAAAGAATTCCTTCATGGCACTTTTGCATTCCGCCACCTCTTTCTCGTGTCTAAACAGGTTTTCATTAATTCGCCAGGATCTCCTCAATTTCTGATCCTGTCTCAATTCCATCCCCACTGGGTTATGGTCTGTTAGTACTTTGGGTAGGATTGAGACAGTGTTTAGGTGGACTAGCAAGTCACTAGATGCCAGGATGAAGTCAATTCTGGAAAATAATTGGTGTCTGTCGGAGAAAAAGGTGAATTCTTGCTCTTTGCCGTGCCGTTCCCTCCAGACGTCTGTCAGTACAAGGTCTTCCTTCATGTCGAAGAAAGATTTAGGCAACTTGGAGTGCTTCTGTGGGTTAGGTTTTGTTTTCTTCTTGTCTAGGGCAATCTCTATGACACCGTTCCAGTCTCCCAGAATAATACATGATTTGTAGTTGAGTTGTGTTAACTTCTTGTGTATGTTTTTGTAGAATTTTCCTTGCTGTTGATTTGGTGCATATATGCCCATCACTAGAATTTTCTTGTCGTCCTGTGTCACTTCGATTGCTAGGTATCTACCCTGAAAGTCCGACTCTATTAGCTTAGCTATTACATGTTTCTTCACGTATATAACAAGCCCGTTCTTCTTTCGTGGCACCGCTGCGACAAAATGTGTACCTAGTCTGTTGTTGATTAGGTATTTCTGGTCCGCTGCTCTGATGTGTGTTTCTTGTAGGCAAATTATGTCATTTCTTCCTTGATACAGATAATGAAATATCTTTCTCCTTTTCTGTGGAGAATTTAGTCCGTTAACGTTCCATGTCAAGTATTTAGTTGTCATTGTTGGTTTCAGGATACTCTTCCGAGACCGCTTCTGTTCTATCTCTTGTGTTCTTCTTTGGTCTCGTTCCCATGGTATCCAAGTTGGTGCTCAAGTTGCGTAGAGGGATCGTGTCGTGTTGCTCCGTGCGTTTGGTGGTGGATCTTGTTATCCTGCCCTCTATAGTCTGTCCTGTTCCCTTGTTGTTGTTGCTTCCTGTTCTCTGTGTCGTCATGTCTCGAGTTGGTCCTTTCCTTTCTCTTGCTCCTGCATCGGTCTGTCGTTCTGGTGGCCCTTCTGCGTCTTCTCTCGTGGTGTATTGAAGTCCATCCGATGTCAGTTCCTTTTCAAGGAATTCTCTGGCTTTTTGGACCGAGTTCAGGCAGTATCTTTTATTTTTATAGAAAAGTGTCATCCCCGTAGGGGCTTCCCATCTGTATCGCAGAGCGCGTAATCTCAGTTCGTCGACCAGGAACTTGTATTCCTTCCTGTCTCGCAGCATCGTCTGGGGGATCTCTTTCAGTACTTTCACTTCTTGCCCCTCTATGTATAAACTCTTGTTGTAAAATGTGACTGAGATGAGGTTCCGGAATCCCTGCGTCGCAAAGTGGATGACCACGTCCCTTGGTTGGCGCCTGTTTGTTGCCGTCCGTGTGCCCACTCTGTAAATTCTGTCGAATTGCCATGCGATCTCTGGGATTGGCTTTCCCAGAAATGTTGCCAGGGCCCCTATGAAGGTTCCGAGCAGGCCCCCTTGGGTTTCGTTTGATGTCTCTGTCCAACCTCTAAACCTGATTGCGGACGCCAGTTGCCAGTACTGTATCATGGAGGATTGGTCTTGGGCCACCCCTTTCATCTCTGCTATCTCTGCTATCTGTCCCTCTACTTGATTCTCCACTTTTTCCATCCTCTTGTCCACCTTCTCTCTGATCTCCTGGAAGTTTTTCTCCATTTCCTCCCCTATTTCTTTGTAGTGTGCTTGCATCGCCTCCTTCATTTGTTCCAGATCTGTGGCCATCGCCCTGCGTTGCTCCTCCCATTTCCTCTCTAGCTCTCTACCTTGGTCTTTCAGCATTTGTTTTATATCGTTGCATCTTTTCTCCATCTTTTGTTCTGCCTCTACACACCTCCTCTCCATCTTTGTGTCCATTTCCACCAACTTTTTATCCATTCCATCCATCCTTTCAACCAGCATTTCTATTACCTCTTGTAATTTTTGTATCATGTGTGTTGTTGAGCTGGCCTGTGGGAGTGGATGGGTCTGGGGGCCTGTATTTAGATGGGAGGGTGTGGGGGTGAGTAAAGTAGGTCCTGGTGGTTTAGTACGCTGGGCTGGGGAGGATACAACTCCCTTCGTTTGTGTCAGTGTGTATCCTGAATAATTTTTAATTTAACCCTTGGTTTCTTGCCATTCCAAATAAATCTATTAATACCTTTCTGCCACTCCTCCAAATTCGCATCCTTTTTAAGTATAGGTAACATTTGAAACAAAAATAAAAATTTTGGCAATACATTCATTTTAATTGCAGCTATCCTACCCAGCATAGATAATTGTAATTTTTTCCATTTATCTAATTCTATTTGTGTCTTATTCCACAAAACTTCATAATTATTCATATATAACTTCCCATTAGAAGCTTCAATATAGATTCCTAAGTATTTAACTTTCTTAACTATCTCACAACCCGTTATTCTTTCCAAGTCTTGTTTTGAATTATTATCTAAGTTTTTAACTAACATCTTTGTCTTAGATATATTTAATTTAAAACCTGATACCCTACCATAATTTAGAATTATCTCCATCAAGCTCTGAACCGACTGTGTTGGTTGAGTCAATGTCACAAGCAAATCATCAGCAAAAGCACATACTCTATAATCATGTTGTCTAATCTGTATACCTTTTAAATCATCTGAAGCTAATCTTATTCAATAAAACCTCTAGAGTTAAAACGAACAGCAAGGGGGATAAAGGACATCCCTGTCTAGTACCTTTCTCTATATTAAATAAATCTGTTAAATGTCCATTCACAATAATCTGACCTTTTTGTTTCTGATAAACTGCTAATATAGAGTTAATAAACTGATCCCCCATTCCCATCCTAACAATTAATTTTTTCAAAAACAACCAATTCAGTCTATCAAAAGCTTTCTCCGCATCTAAAAACATAAGAACTGCAGGCACCTGGATATACTTATCCAAATATTCCATTATGTTAATAAGTTGTCTAACATTGGTTTTCATCTGTCTCCCTTGTAAAAAACCAGTTTGGTCAGAATGAATTATTTGTCTTAAAACTGTCATTAATCTATTAGCCATAATTTTTGCAAAAATCTTATAATCCGTATTTAACAATGAGATAGGTCTAAAATTTTCTACCTTAACGTTATCTCTTCCCTCTTTGGGAATCAAAGAAACATAGGCTGTTTTCCATGAAGGTGGAACCTGGCCACCCTCTTGTATATTTACAAATAACTCTCTAAGAGGTTCTACCATCTCCTCTTGAAGATACTTATAATAGGTCGCCGTTAACCCATCAGTCCCAGGAGATTTTCCCACTTTCAATTGTTTAATCACTGAAATGATTTCTTCTGATGTGATCAATGCATTTAATCTATCTCTTTCTTCCTTAGTAATTATCAAAACATTTTCATTTTGCAAAAAAGTATCTATCTCATTCTCTTGTACTTTCTCTTCAGAGTATAACTTAGAGTAAAATTCAAAAAAAGCTTTTTTAATAATTTCTTGTTGAAACACTTCCTTCCCCTTATATTCTATTTTCTCAATTATACGGGATTTTTGTTTTTTCCTTAATGTGTAAGCCAACCATCTGCCAGGTTTATTAGAGTTAAAAATGTATTATGTTTTGCATATTGTATATTCCTGGCAACTTGGTCCGTCATCAACAAGTCAAATTGTTTCCGTAAAATCTTAATCCCCTCTTTAATATTTCTATCATCTGGTCTCTTTATTAATAATAACTCCTTCTTCCTTATTTCCTCTTCTAACTCCTTCCTTTTTTCCTCTTGTTTACGTCTATGCCTTTTATTCATATCTATTAAAATCCCACGCATATAAGCTTTACTAGCATCCCACACCATTCCTATTGTCGTATCCTTATACATATTTAACATAAAGAATTCCTTCATAACATTTTTACATTCATTCACATTTGTGTCATATTTAAACAAATTTTCATTAATTCTCCAAGATCTTCTAGGGGTCTGACCTACCATTAGTTCCATCCAAACCAGATTATGATCTGACAAAACATTAGGTAGGATTTTCACCTTCTTTAATCTAAAAATAAAGTCACTTGTAGTTAATATAAAATCAATTCTAGAAAATGATTGATGTCTATCAGAAAAAAAGTAAACTCTTGCTCCTTGCCATGTCTTTCTCTCCATATGTCTATCAAATCAAAATCATCCTTAATATCAAAAAAGGATTTAGGCAGCATGGAACGTATTTGCGGAACAGGTAAAATCTTTTTCTTATCTAAACCAACATCTAAAATACCATTCCAATCTCCCATTAAAATACAAGACTTATAATCCAATTGTATTAATTTTTTATATAATAACTTGTAAAATATTCCTTGTTGTTGATTTGGTGCATATATACCCATCAAAAGAATTTTCTTCCCATCTATTAAAATTTCAATAGCTAAAAATCTACCTTGAATATCTGATTCTATTAATTTAGCTCTTATATGATTTTTAACATAAATAACAATTCCATTCTTCTTCTCAGCAGACGCTGCCACAAAATGTGAACCTAATTTATTATTTATCAAATATTTCTGATCAGAAATTCTAATATGTGTTTCTTGTAAACAAATTACATCATTTTTACATTGCTTCAAATAATGAAATATCTTCTTCCTTTTCTGTGGAGAATTTAAACCATTGACATTCCATGTCAAATATTTATTTGACATGACCAATTTGAGAAAGCTTTTGCAAGGCCAAATTAACATCTTCAACCATTTTCTTCTTTGGTCTTGCTCCCATGTCTTCCGGAGATATGGGTACAACTTGTGTACAAACTGGTTGTTCTTTTTCTCGTTGTTCCATGCGTTTAGTAGCTGCACATGTTTGCCTTTGCTCTTTAACCTTCTCTACCTCCAAAGGCTGAAAAATATCAATACACTGCGCTGGCAGCTCCACCAATGCTCCTTTATCAAGTCCTGATGCTGTCAGAGATTGTGATTCCAAAGATTGTGTTGATTGTTTTAACTGCATATCTCTCTCTTTTGGAAAATCTGCCCTTTTTGGTCTTGGAGACGGGAGTTTACCAACCTTCAGAGTATTCTCCAAAAAATCTTTCGCTTCACCAACCGAAGTCAGGCAGTATCTATTACTCTGGAAAAATAATGAAAGTCCAGTTGGAGCCCCCCATCTAAATTGTATGGCATGTTTTTTAAGCTCCTCCATCAAAAATGCATAATCTTTTCTTGCTCTTAACATCTTCGAGGGAATTCCTTCAGAACCACCACCTCTTGACCAGCAACAATTAATTGTTTGTTATAAGATGTAGTAAGGACATAATTTCTGAATTTCCTTGTAACAAAATAAATCACAATATCTCTAGGCAGCTTTCTTTGTTTTGCAACCCATGAATTAATTCTAAAGATCCGATCAATCTGCCAGGATACATTCTGTACTCCATCTTCCAGAAATTTTGCCAAAAATTCCTCAAAAATTCTTCTTAAATCTTCCTGATTCTCATTTGCAATCTCCTTCAGCCCCCTAATTCTAACAGCCAATAACATCTGATTATATTGAGCCATAACCGCTTGATCTTGGATATCACTTCTAACTTGATCAATTTTCTCCTCCAATTGTTGCTCAATACCATCCACCTTCTCTTCAACTCTCAAAGTGTACTCCCAAACCCCTTTAATAGCATCCACAATATCTTCTCTTATCACAATATTGTGAGTCTCAATTGTTTCTTTTATTGTCTCCAGCTCATCAGTTAAACCTTTAACTTGTTCCTCAATCTTTCTCTCCAGCTTTTCAGTCATTGTAGATAATGCAGCCTGTAAATCTTTCATAGTAAGCATTTCTGGAGGAGATTGAATAAGCAAGGGGGCTTGAGATTCTGTAGATGTTAGAGAGGCTGGGGGAGCAGACAGACTGCTTGCTTGTAATTTAGAGGGCTGAGCCGGAGAAGATACAGCCACCTTCGCAGTAGTTATCTTGGTCTGCCTCATGGCCATTTTAAAATCAGTCCACTTTTTTTTAAAGAAATTTTAAAAAGAAATGACAAAAAATCCTCATAGATATCTTGCCAAAATTTCCCCCTCTTCTTATCTTCTTTCAAATCACAATTTAAATTGTAGCTTATAAAATTTTAAAACTCCAATCTAAATAGTCCCTCAAGCTTTACTTAAAAAAAAAAGGTTCACTTTCACTTTAAAACACTTTCTCTTTGCAGTGAGAACAATCGCCATCTTGAATACATTATAAGTACGTGGTCAGAAGTAAAAAAAATACTTGTAATAAAGAACTCCTGTATTCACTCCGCCTGCATGCAGGTCTCTCTTGAAGTTTTTTTCTAAAGCAGGGGTGGTCGTGGCGTCTTTCTCTGTCTGCTGACAGAAGCGTCTCAAGGCAGGAGCGTTTCAAGCGCCTAGGGAGCTCTCACTCTAAACCCCTGAAAACTTTTCCAGGGGACTTTTAGAGGAGCTCAACCTACGCTCAATGCTCTTCACCCCTTCTTCGCCCGAAGGGGGGATTTTCCACCGCAAAAAACAGCTGATGTTCGCTGTTTTTGTGGCTTAACAAACCCTAGAGAACGGAGCCTCCAAAGGAGACTATAGCGACGCCAGTGGAGCCACCGGAAGTCTCTCTAATATCCTTTTTAAGGTGTGAGTGGAACCATACACAATATTCCAAAGATAGTCTTGCTGCCCCATGAAACCCAGCGACCGGTTAGGGCCCACAGAGTCGGCCTTCTCCAGGTCCCGTCAGCCAGACAGTGTCGCCTGGCGGGGCCTAGGGGAAGAGCCTTCTCTGTTGCGGCCCCAGCCCTCTGGAATCAACTCCCCCCAGAGATCCGTATTGCCCCCACCCTCTCCGCCTTTCGCAAATTGCTAAAGACACATCTTTGCCGACAGGCCTGGGGCAGTTAACATCTTGCCCCTAGCCAGTGTATGTTTGTGTGCATGTTTGTTTGGATGATTAATTTTTTAATTAAGGAGTTTTTCTTATAAATAAAGTATTTTAATGTTAGATTTCTATCTATGTTGTGAGCCGCCCTGAGTTCCTGGAATAGGGCGGCATAGAAATCCAATAAATAAATAAATAAATAAATAAATAATATAAGGACATTGTTCTATTACTCTTTATGATGACCCCAAATATGGAATAGACTTTTTTTATTGAACCTGCACCCTTAATTATCTTTGTGTTAAGTCCCATGCCTGGTCAGTCATTTGCTCATTAATGTACAGGTAGAATTTGAGCTTTTTTTAAAAAAACAACAACAAAAAACAGTGTATCATTTGACATTGAACTGCAATTGTATTTGTCATTGTGAACTGTGTTCATCATTTTGAAACCTATTCGCTCAATATTAATGGTCTTCCCAATCTTTGTTTGATTTTACCATCTTGTTTGGCATCAACAATTTACTTCATAACTCACTTCTTCTAAGTCCAGGATCATTGTGCAAAACCAACTTTTGTGGTTATTTTATGGCTGTGTAGTTACCCTTACCTCACCTCACCATGCCTGCAGGTCGCTGTAAAATCTCTTTGGCAGGTCATTGTATAATCTCTAGTTAGGTAGTCATTCTTAAATGTAAGATAAGATGTAGGACCTGTCCCACATGGAACATAATTAGCTATGTTCTACAGGATGTCATACCCTAGAAACAATGATTTTTTTTAGGGCGTTTTATTTTTAAATACATTGTTTCCCTTCAGGAACAATTCTTTGATTTTATTATCTCTCCAGGGACCATTGTTGTACAAGCTTTTTCTACATGCCAGGAGGGTGCTGAATAATGAGTGAAATGTTTTTAGGTTCCATCTTCAAAATATGTTTTCTACCAGAGAATCTGTGGGACTTTGCATGGCCTGGTCTCTTATTTTACCTGAATTGTGGGTGGAATCTTCGTACTTTTGCAGACCCACCCATTTTGCTAAAAATGGAGATTTAGGAAAAGAGGGCAGAGCTTTCCTCTTTTTTTAACCTTTCACAAATAAGAAACTGAGCTTGCTTATTCAACTTAGGTTATCAGCACTTGAATGTACCACTTCTGTTTGATATAAGAAAGTTGACTTTCTGGTATTAACATGAACCTCTCTACAGAAAGGAGAAACTGGAGGCCACAGCACTCTTGATTTATAAAGCATTTTTATAAAGCTGCTTTATAAATCATTTGTGTTTGTGTTTTGAAGAGCCAACTGGAGCAACAGATCTCTCCCTCCCTCCCTCCCTCTCCCCCCTCCTAGAACCTGGCTAGATTCTTCTGAATCTTAGAATTCACTGTTTGGATTTGATGGGCAATACTTTCTTGGGAGAAAATTTTGTGATAGCTAATGATTTATTTTTTAACAAATTTATTATATTACTAATCAGTCCAATACTGTTGTAAACCACCTAGAGTCACTGTGAGTGAATACATGGCCAAATAAATTTTCTAAATAAATAAATACTGTACAGTAACTGAAGTTCTTTGGGCAATTACAGTGTAGCAGATACTATTGTTTCTTTAAAAATAATCCACCCACCATTCAAAAGAAGAAAAACAATGTGCTTTAGTGAAGAAGGAACAGAAATAAGCCATTTTGTTTGCCCATATTTTCATTTATCTTCTAGTTACCTTCCAAAGTCAGATGTGCTTTTTTTTTATTAAAACAATCAGCATTGGACATAAAAACATATTATGCAGCAATCATCATGACACCTGGTATACAATACTAAGTATTAGTCTTTGAAAACGTCTGAATTAGTAAGCCTTTTTCCCCCCCTCCTCGCGTCTAGCCTCAACTATACTCCTGTTACATTTTATTTGATTGGTGTTTCTCCTATCTGTTTCAATATTAATGTGATCAACATTAAACATAAGATCTTATTGCTAAGCAATCCTCCTAGAACATAGCATACAACATTGGGTATTAATCTTAAGAGTTTACATTTAAAAAAAGTGAAAAGGAAATAAGGCTTCTCTGGGAACTAAGTGAATGTCATTCAGAAGTATGAGATGAGAGATAGGATTCTTGGCTCTATATCTTTAAAGGAAAGGAAGGCAAATTAGAATAGAAAAATCTTTATATTCATTTATGCATTTATTTGCTCACTTAGATTGATAGGCTGCACTAGTAAGAAGACTCTGATAGTGTTAATAATTTAAATTTCTTTCCCCTTGTATTAGGAGATCTGAAGGAGAAAAGTTGACAGCTAAGCTTTCGGGAAGTCTTCCGAAATGGAAAGCTGCCATTTCAACACAATAGGAAAGGAAATTTTCCAGGGGAATAACACAAGTAATCTACGATTTGTGGATGTTCACTAACTTCTCTATAGTGGACAACACATTTAGGTAAACCTCACTTACTGTAACTAGTAGCTAACATCAAGGAAGCAAATTCTATGATTCTTGAAAGACAAAAAAGGCTAAAAACCTATATAATAAGAGAAAAACCTGAAGGAATTTTAAATAATCCATTACAATCAACCTAATTTTTGTGTGTTTCTCCATCGCTTTTTGACATGAATAAAAAAATACTACTCCAAAGGATGAAGCCACATCATTTGAGTTTAGATCAGTATCACTCTTTCCTCTTATACACTGGAAAGGGCATTTCCATTTGGTCCTAACACTCATCTATGTGGGAATTGTCTCAGTATTTTAGTATTGTGGATATCAACTAATGCACCTGAACATGACTTCATGATGATATTAAGTCTCACATTTCTGGATAACCTGTTGCATACATATTGTTTGGGACATCTCTGACCAGCCAGTTCCATCCAAAAAAGGTGCTGGAACTCCATTCTGGGCGTTCTATGAGAAAAAAAGCCCTGTCTATAGCAACCGGAATGTGAAAAAAACCATCCCATTTTATATTGACAGAAAATAGACTATAGGCAAGAATGTAGCTGAAAGGTTACAAGTATAATTCTTTTGGGCTGTTGTTGTCCTGATATCCATATAATACCTGACTTGGTCATTACATTTCCGTCTTAAACTAAAGAAAAAGACGATGACAGAACTTGGCATAGGCTATGAGAAATAAAATCATTTCTGCAATAATCTATCCAAGGGCTAGATTTTCAAATGATGACTAGAAATCAACCCCATTTTCACAATGGCTACTATCATGGTTGGGTGAGTGATTGGTCCTTTTGCTACCAAGTAAAGAAGGTTGGAATATACACCCACACATTTACATGATGAAAATCATAGGTCAGCTGAACCAGTGTCAGAAGTAGTTATAGCGTTCATGGTTATATATAATATTCTCTTCCATCAATCTGTTGGACTAGGACTGGAGAGCCCTTCCTTAATTGTGGAAAACTCGCTGGGTGATTGTGGGCAAAAGGAAGAGGAAACTTTTTATGTACTACCTTAAGCTGCTGAATAAAAGTTGGGCTATTAAAACTAAACAACAACAAAAGTATCTTCTAAGGTTTGTGCTTCACTGGACGAACAGAGATATCTTCAAATTCCGCAAAACATTTGATCATTGCTTGGCACTGAGAGTTTTCTGAAATCTAATTACCATACTAAGATTTTCAGGGTTTATAGAAAACACTGATTTTTTTAAAATGATATATTTATATCCTGCTTTTTTTCCACTATGGAACTTAAGGCTATGCATAAAATGTCCCAAAGCAGCACACCAAAGTATTAACCAAACCTAGATGTGATTAGCTGTATCATCACTCAAGGAGTTTTTTTCAGTTAGTGTTAACTTCAGAATTCGGAATAGAAATAAGTAATGTTTGGTTTCCTATATTTGATCATTAAAAAAAGTTAAAATATAAAGCATTTTAAAACATTAAAAATATAAAACATATTAAAATGTTATATAAAATACATTAAAATATGTTAAAATATAAAATATATTAAAACTGGGAAATATCTATAAGGAACTGTGCTTTAATGGTAGTTGAAAGCTAGGGCTTTCCTGCTCTTTTGAAGCTTTGGGTCATAATTCTGCCACTATCTCCAAACATGCTGAATTACAGTTCAGTCAGAATGGCCTAAGATAGCAGACTGGCAAGGCTGTACTACTCATTCCTAGTAGATGTGAGGATCATATGTATTGAAAACTTACGAGGGCTTCTAATAGGAATAAATGCTTATAGGAATAAAGGGTTAATGTCAAACGAGAGAATTTTCATTGGCTTGTTTCTATATTCAAGTTAACAGTAGATAGGAAAAAGATTTAGTGCAGCTTCCTTTTTGTGTATGCTTCAGTAACAGCCTTAAATCCATAGATAATTTACACGTTCCAGACATGCCTCGGATGATCATAGCTCCTACATCGAGACTTGAATTAACTTCAGATTCAATTTAACATTCCTGAAATGGAGACTATTCTAACTTCTTGTGTTTTTTTTTTATGGCAGGCAGTATGATTCCAGTGGGTGAATTCAAGCATTTCACAGACCAGCAGCCTGCTTTCAAAGTACTCAAGCCTTGGTGGGATGTGCTAGCTGAGTACCTCACCATAGTCATGCTGATGATAGGCGTTTTCGGTTGCACTCTGCAAGTGAGTTGAATATGGAAGCAGACTACACAATTGCAGACCAAGATCATGAAGTCACTAACTGAAATTGCAGAAAGGGATACTTATCACTGAAAGGGCTTTGGAAATTGATTACATGCACTAGGAAGGGTTTATGATTTGAACCTGGGAAAGGGTAGGGTTTTTTTTTTCAGCCTAGGGAGATTAGAAATCATATAAAAAAATTGTTGGGCAAACTTTTCTTCCCCAGTGGCTTCCTATATTGCAACAGGATCATGCATATACATAAACACTCCCATGAATTATTTACATATAACGTATCAGTCAAACATACCTAATGCCTCTCCCTTCCCCCCCCTCACAATCTTGATCAAAACAAACAAATGGCTTATAGAGCAAATGAATCCAAAGTTCTCAAACGTCAAAACTCAAACAGCCAGGCTCAAATTGTGATATTTTGGGCACATTATGAAAGGACTTAACTCTCTTTGAGAAGTGTATACAGTAATGGTGAGAAAGGCGAAAGAAAGAGAAAAAGAACAACTGACAATAACAGGAATGGACTCAGTTACAGTGGCAGAGATGGTGTAAGTTGGATATACTGAACTAATTCAGTACCATAGAAAACATGTGACAGGTGTATAGTAAAAAGACATTTAGAAAAACAGTATCATATACTGGGTGATGCAACAAAAACAATGAATGGACTTTTGTATCCCTCTATCATATCTATTCAACTTGCATAGTTGACACTCTACTCCAAAGTCCATTGGAAAGAAGCCCCATAAAGGATTAAGGGGCCTAGTAATATGTTTCTAGAATCCACCAAACCACAGTTATTAAAACACTGCTGGCATAAAGTAACAAATGCTGACCAAAGAGTTATGGATGCTCATTTGCTGCACAGGGAGTTCCAGTCTCAGATTACTGCAGGATTCATCCCATCCCAGTATGTAAAAAAATAGAAAATCTGATAATACATTTTAGGCCTGTTTGGGCTATTCATCCAGAAGGATAGAATAATCATTTGGGGAAATGCCCATCACTAAAAATCTAGATGAGCTTATTCTCTGTTGTGCTACTTTTCTATGTGTAGGATTTTAAAAAAATATATTAAAAGGAAATTGTAGCTCTTGCACCATGAAATGGCCAACGAAGATCAATTCTTTTGGGAGTCTACCAGATCATTATTATGTGATATAAACTGCTGTAATATATGGACTCTGATATATCATGTTTCTTATTTTTCTTTTCCTCACTTGTATGTTGTGGCAGGTGATACATGACAAGATTATCTGCCTTCCCAATCATGTTCCCAGCGGTACAGCTCTTACTGATTTAACTTGCGAAGATTTCACCAAGAAGACAGTCAATAACTCTGAACCAATCAAGTCTTCTGTCCACCAGAAAATGAGTGGATTACGGAACAACCTAGACCTCCAACAGTACAGCTATATCAATCAGATGTGTTATGAAACAGCCCTTCACTGGTATGCTAAGTACTTTCCTTATCTTGTTATTATCCATACACTCATGTTCATGGTGTGTGCCTCTTTCTGGTTCAAATTTCCTGGTACCAGTTCCAAGATTGAACATTTCATCTCCATTATGAGCAAATGCTTTGATTCACCTTGGACTACTCGAACCATCTCAGAAGTTTCTGAAGAGGAGAATACAAGCTCAGAAAAGGTGAATCCGAGCAGGAAAAGTAATGTTCCCAGTGAACTGATTGAACTTTCTCCTACAGGAGGCTCTGTTACAAGAAAGAAAGTTGCAGAGTCCCCTTCCAGTAGCATGTTGGGCAAAAAGGAAGGCGAGGAAGCCAAGGCTTTGTTTGAAAAGGTGAAAAAGTTCCGACTCCATGTTGAAAAAGGAGACATCCTTTACACAATGTATATCCGCCAAACTGTTCTCAAAGTCTGCAAATTTCTAGTTATTATTGTCTACAATGCAGTCCTGGTTCACAATATTAAGTTCATAGTGCCCTGTAGTGTCAAAATGGAGGATATGACAGGCTATGACCATTTCTGTTGCAATCATACCAAAGCCTATCTCTTTGCTAAGCTGGCCATGTGCTTCCTCGCTTTTCTTGGTGTATATGGTATGACCTGCCTCTATACTCTTTATTGGCTCTTTCACCGGCCACTTAAAGAGTACTCATTTCGCTTTGCTCGTGAGGATACTGGCATCAAAGATATCCCTGATGTTAAAAATGATTTTGCTTTCATGCTCCATCTCATAGACCAGTATGATTCCCTTTACTCCAAGCGCTTTGCTATATTCCTCTCTGAGGACAGTGAGTTCAAACTTAAACAGCTCAACCTCAATCATGAGTGGACACATGATAAATTGCAGCAGAAACTGCAGACAAACCCTAGTGGGCGCCTAGAACTCCATCTCTTCATGTTGCCTGGGTTGCCTGACACTACTTTTGAGCTGATTGAGTTAGAAGCTCTAAAACTGGAATTGCTCCAAGATGTTACTTTCCCAGCCTCAGTAACTCAACTGATCAATCTCCAAGAGCTAATGCTGATCAATTGCCCTGCTAAGCTGTCCTTTACCTCCCTTAAGTTCTTCCGTGAACAGCTGAAGGTGATGAGGGTAGATTTTGATGACATAAAAGATATACCTGTGTGGATTTACAACTTGAGAGGTTTGGAAGAGTTGTACATCTCAGGATTTTTCAACCAGGAGATGGGCCGGACAGGAACTCTAGAAACCTTACGTGAACTAAAGAACGTAAAGATTTTGACACTGCATAGCAACATCTCAAAACTGCCACCTAGTGTGGCTGATCTGGCCACTCACCTGCAAAAACTTAGGATACATAATGATGGGACTAAGTTGGTAGCCCTTAATAATCTCAAGAAGCTCTTCTCGTTGCAGGAGCTAAAATTGATAAACTGTAACCTGGAACGGATCCCCCATGCTGTCTTTAGCCTTGTGAACTTGCAAGAGTTGGATTTGAAGAATAATAAGTTGGTTTCCATTGAGGAAGTCATTAGTTTCCAGCATTGCCGAAAGTTGATATGTCTCAAACTTTGGCACAATCAGATTTTCACCATCCCTGAACATATCCGCAAACTCAAGACCTTGGAGCAACTTGACCTCAGCCATAATTGCATTGAAGCTCTCCCTTCCCAACTCTTCATGTGCACTAGGCTACATTATTTGGATCTTTCCTACAATAAAATTCAGACCATCCCTTCTGGGATGGGAGTTTTACAAAGCCTTCAATATTTTGCTGTTTCACACAATTGCTTGGAGACATTGCCTAATGAAATTTACTTCTGCAAGAAACTCAAAGTTCTCAAAGCAGAACACAACAAACTGCGGCGCATCTCAGATCGCATAAGCTGGCTTCCTTTGCTGTCCAGGATAGAGCTGAAAGGGAACCAGCTTGAAGCCTTACCCTTGGAGATTGGTCAGTGCAAATTCCTCAAGCATAGTGGTCTGATGGTGGAGAGCAATCTTTATGAGACATTGCCTTTAGAAGTAAGGGTAAAAATGGAGGATGAATGACTGATGTGAACAGTAGGCAAGGACTGTAATTTCTCAAGTGTGACTGTGTAGGCATAGAACCAGAACACATAAGAGTCTGGCTCCATTCATTCCAGATGCTCTCCCAGGAACTCCCAACCTTTTTTCTACGTCACCATGGAATGGATACGATAAGTCTAAGTCTAGCAAATCTGTATGAAATCAGGGATGAAATCCGGAGGGAGCTGACAGCTTTAATCCTAGGAAGAAGTGTGGAAATGGGAAACCTCAGCAAAAAGAAGTTGAAAGTATCATTTCGGTTTTGTTTTGTTTTTCTGAAAAACACCAGTTTTCAGAACAGTTAAATAGGATAATTTATAAGAAAAAAGGCTGTACCAGACCAAAGAATCATTGTATTTGAATTTTTTGTGTTTATGTGTGTAGATATTTTTGAATTGCTCTGAAGCTTTGCTAGATACTCTTGTTCAAGTGGATTCATTTGTCCCCTCTTAGCTTCTTGTTTGGAGACATTGCCTAATTTTTTCAAAAGTGATTCTGGGTGGTGTTTTGCCTATTTATTGCAATAGATGAGAATTAGTCAGGGACTAGGTATTTTACATAATTATCAAAAGAACCTAGCTTTATTCTGTTCTTTGTTAGAAGAAGAATTGTGTTCTAAAATGTGGAAGAGCCAAACCACAAAGCATTTGCTTTGATCAATAAGGATTCATCATATGATGTAACTTCTAATTTTTCTATGTCAAATTGGCCTAAATTCTATCTAACATTCTGCCAACATGAACATCTTCGCAGTGCAGGAGGATGACCATATACAGAGTGAAGTACCTTCCATACATAGCAAGTGCTGGGAAATATTAGGGCAATCCCCTAATTTTTTCTGAGTCTATCAGATGACAAAGCTATAGGAGACATACAATGTAACTGTTACATCTCATTAATGAGACTGTCTGCCCTTAGCCCCCACCCAAACAGAACACTCCCCCATCCAATCAGCACAGCCAACCCCCCATCCAATCAGAGCACAGCCAAGCCCCTAACCAATCAGAACGCACCTCCACCCAATCAGAACACAGCCGAGCTCCCAGCCAATCAGTTTAAACCCCCACTGGCAGTTAAAAGGAAGAAACAGCTACAATCACACATTGCTCCTAGAAGCACGAAGCCGAAAGCACCAGCCTGAAGATGACAAATGGGACTTCGTCGAAACGTCGCCAATACACACACACACACACACACACACACACACCTATAATAAAGGTAAAACAGGATATATGCAGTGTTATCTTCCTTTTAGATATCAAAAGGGTTTTGCGGCTCCCAGTATTTTGTTTTCGGTGGGAAATGGGTCCAAGTGGCTCTTTGAGTGTTTTGGGTTGCCTACCCCTGCCTTAGGTGAATACCCATTCCAGGAGTCTTAAAGGAAGACTCAACTTTCAGTCCTACTAACTTGTGCCTATAGAGGGGAAATCATAATTGTCATGCATTCTTAAAGGCTTTTGACAAAGACCTTCAAAAAAAGACTTGAACAAGCTGTTGCAGTCTTGAGATTTAAAAAAGGTTCTTTTAGTAATTAGTAAGTAATAATCAGCAAGGGAACATGAAGTAGCAATGCAAGGTTTTCAGGAATCTGCCATTGGAAGGTCTTTCTGCTGATTTATTTGAAGAAAGCATTAGATCTCTGCCTTAAGTTCCAGTCCTGATGGTACCTCTAGGCAGGGCCTTGCTTCTAATCAGAGCAAAGGGCACTCTATTTGAGGTAGCACCAAGCAAATGCTTTGGTGGGAATATTAGATTATGGCTGGGAAGGCTTCAAAAGACTCCTACGTGAGGAAGAACCCAGTTGTTCTAGATCATGGATTTCAGTGCCATTCATCTCCGATGGGATTTTCATTGTTTTGCTATGGTGGCAAAATGCAAGGACAGCATTAAAACATTTTAAAACTCAAAGGCAAAACCAGTGCTAAAACAGTTAAAAGACAACAGTGCCAAAGAAAAAATAAGTACAGCTTTAAAGAGATTTCAAAAATAACTGTAAAAGATCTATGAAGACCCAATCATTATTGTTTATTTATCTTCATTTAGTATGAATTACCAACATTTACCAGTAGTTTAACTGGCTAATTGATTGATATGCCAATTTATGTAATGGTAAACCACTAGCATTCTATCCATGGTGTATCCGGTTCACCTCCAGTTGAAAGAACAAATGGCTGGTGATAGGAGAGATTTGATATAAAGGTCTAATTCATGACGGACTCTAAACCTAATGTTTGTTTTGTATTTTTGGTCTCTGACACCAGCCCTAAGTACCAACACTATGTATGTATGTATGTTGTTTGCAATTACAACCAGTGTCAAGAGTTTTATGGCTGGTTCTGGCATATGTTTTGCAAACAGGCAACACTTTCCCAAGGAGGCCATTTTATGACAAAACCTATAGCATGCTCTTAAAAAACCATGAGCAACCACATCTCAAATATTTTACTCCCAGACTTGTAGCTAGGGGTGGCTGTATAGGGACTAGCTCCCAACTTCTTCTGCTGACCTTAATTTTACTTTGTCCTAAAAAGATGACATAAATATACTTTACATTTAATTTTAAAGCTTCACATTCTAGATGAGTTTGCCAACCACTTTAAGACATGAAAAGTAACTGGTAGCTGGAATTCTGATCTCCTTTGTAGCCATAAGAGGATTTGAAGGGAGGCAAAGAGGTCAGGAGCCAGACTTGAAGGGAGTGGTCTCACAGGAAATGGGACAGATCTAATTGAAATGATAAGGCTTCCAACAGAAAGCATGTCCTTTCAGGTTGCTTCCTTGATGCACATCAGTGATCCCTACATTGCCTGTACATGATGTCTTGGGATGGGACATGGTGTCTTTGAGGCAGGATGTTAAGAGAAACACCAACCACTTTTATAATGTAGCCCTTTGGACTGTCTTGGTTGTATCTTAGCTGAATACAGTGGGGCCATCTGGACAAGAGGATTGATATGGAAATCATAATTGGGCCATCCATAACCTATGATGAAGGAGGCTGGGTGGAACCCCAAAACTGTAACGGTGACATCACTTTGTCTTTCAGGGGGAAAGTAGAATGCACCACTATTGCACAAGCAACTAGATCCTCTCTATCACCTCCAAATGGAAACAGAGATGCCCCCAAATGGCAGTGGCAAAACACTTTCTTATCACAGTAGGAACGTTGCATAGAGCAGATGATGAAAATCACCAGGAGCCAAACTTGATTCAAAAGCATTTGTACTTACCATGCATAAGAAAGACTTCAAGAATCAGATCTCATTATGGACTGGAAACACCATAAAAGGATTGCATATGCTTTTATCTTCTATCAGTCTCTTAATGCAGTTTTTCTCCTTCTAAATGGTCTCTAATGTTTCATCATTACTAATTAAGTTTTCTGTTACATCTTGTTGCCACCTAGTGGCTGTTAATTAAGGAATGCAGGGGGGGGAAACTAATTTTCCTCCTTTATCTAAGATAAAATGTGATGGCTTGGAATATCTTAGCCATGATTTTTTTTTAAAGGTAAAGCAGATAACTAATTAGTTAGACCTCACTGGAAATTATGCACAGATGAAGTTTGATTCTGCATGTTACCAATTTGTTGTGAGATACTTTACGAAAGAAATGCAGAATATTATATCTTGAAAACCCAGTCAAGAAACAGACTGCCTTTGTATGAGAAGTCAACCTTCTTTGAATTTTTTTTATAGTTTTCTAAGGACAAGCAACCTCATCTATTGGTATGTGCCAGGTGCATAGGGCTGTGTGGTTGAAGTGATTGATCTGTTCTTGTATTGCACAGAGTAAAACTGCAACCTTAATTAAATGTATGCTAAGCAAATCACAAAACGAGGTTTTCACTTAATATGGCTGAGGGTCTGAAAGAATAGACAGATGTGGTGATGTGAACCCTCGGGTGAGGGCTAGAAAAGTTGGGAAAAAAATCCAAGAAGTGAATAGCATGCCATTTCCGTATTGCTGCATAAAGTTCCATATATAAGTCCCTGAAGTCATCAGAAATTGAGCTTTATTGTAAGAAATCTTTATCTTTTAAGATGCTGTCAATCAGCATATCGGGGCAGACCTTTGGAACAGAAGTTGAAGGCTCACTCAGCTTTTAGGCTGTTTTACTCTATTATGAAAGAAGTGAAATGTGCATATTTCCATGAACAAAATTTCCCTCCTCTGAAGGCTATTAAAATGGAGTCTAAAATATCTCAAATAAATTCATTACACTGCATTTAAGCATGCTGTTCATTTGAGTGCTGATGGAAGAATAAGATGGATTGTGATTAATGGTATCCTAGATCAGTGTTTCTCAGCCTTGACAATTTTAAGGCATGTGGACTTCAACTCCCAGAATTCCACAGCCAGCAATGCTGGCTGTGGAATTCTGGGAGTTGAAGTCCACATGCCTTAAAATTGTCAAGGCTGAGAAACACTGCCCTAGATGGAGATTCTATCTAGTCACTCATTTTCAATTGAGCCTAATTGAGAGAGGAGAGGCTCTGCTGCCATCTAGTGGACATCAGGAGTCCTACCAGGACAACCCTAACTGAAACCCAACCTGTTTTCCTGGGATTATACTACAGGTATCATCACAGCCACGCAATGTTAGGAATGGACACATCTGTTTTGAGGAATTGCATAATTGCTAAACAAGGACGTTTATAAATAAAGACTACCTGTATGTATAACTTTTTGTGCTTCCCTCCCCAACTTTTTTTTTTTTTGCCTTTGAAGCCAAACTTACTGAGTCCTAGTGTAAAATTATTTAGAACAGGCGTATGCGGTAGGCCTGCAGAAAGCCTAAAAAATGTAAAGTACATTTATCTCAGCTTTTGAGGACAAAGTGGAAATTAAGGTCAGCAAAAAAAAAATGGGAGCTAGTCCCTATACACCCACCCCTAGCTACAAGCCTGGGAGTAAAATATTTGAGCTGTGGTTGCTCATGGTTTTTTAAGAGCGTGTTATAGGTTTAGTCATAAAATGGCTTCCTTGGGAAGGTGTTGCCTATTTGCAAAACAGATGCCAGAACCAGCCATAAAACATCCACTAAGAGACAAAAGTGATGAAATGGTTCCCCAAATCTTTATTCCTTCTAATGATTTCTATTATCCCAATTAATTTTTGAGTGATTGTTTTTCCTAATTAGTTGGAAAAATTTCAAAACAAAAGCGCGGGGCTCTAACCACGCATCACTTTAAAACTGGCAAGGAGGCAAGTCCTTCATAAACAGCCTTCTGTGCTGCACAGCTCAGAGTGGAGGATGTGCAAGCGGATCAAGATGGTTGCGGGTACTGCCCTTTCTTTATGGACAGCCATCTGGTTTTTCCCGACAGGTTAACAGGAGAAGTGAACGAAAGATACAGAGGAAGAAGCATTAGTTGCAACCAAGAACACTTTGGGGATGCTTCCTTCAAAAGCTAAGCACAATTCCAGTATCTTTCTACCTAAGATTCTCATGAGAATCAAATTATGAAAAAGCTGTCTCCTATGCTTCCTCATGTTTCTGGTGCTTAAGGATCCAGGGAAGGGGACACCATAGAATCTCCACACACACACACACACACACACACACACACACACACACACACCTATCATACTCTTTCTTTCACTGCCATACAGTCCTCTACTTACAACTGTTCGTTTAGTGACCAATTCGAAGTTACAACAGCACTGAAAAAAGTGACTTATGACCATTTTTCACACTTATGACCGTTGCAGCATCCTCATGGTCACTTGATTTACATTCAGATGCTTGACAACTGTCTCACATTTATGACGGTTTCAATGTCCCGGAGTCATGTGATCCTCTTTTGCAACCTTCTGACAAGCAAAGTCAATGGGGAAACCACATTCATTTATCAACCGTGCTACTAATTTAACAACTGCAGTCATTCGCTTAACAAATGTGGCAAAAAAAAAAGTCATAAAATGGGGCAAAACTCACTTAACAAATTTCTCACTTAACAACATAAATTTTGGGCTCAATTGTGGTCGTATGTTGAGGACTACCTGTACTCAACTTTAGTCCATTTTTTTTCCCCTTTGGCAATTGTCCTTATCTGCTGTGTTCCACTTTAATCTGCATTGTTAAAAACAAAAGTTTTCTTCTGTGTGGTGAGGGACTGAAGTTTAAAAGTTTGGATGGAAGATGCTGTGAAAGATCCCACTTTTTTCTGCCTCCTGGTGTGAGAGTTTTGCCTCTGTAATTTTAATAGTGGGATACCAGTATTAAACGGTGCATAGTCATCAGCTGGTCTTATTTAATATTGTTGGAAGAATGCATTTTTTTTAAAAAAAATTCTCTTAATAGTTCTATGATTAATATGTTTAGTGATTTTTGCAAGTTTTTCTGTTCCTCCTCCTTCATACTTTGCTCTTTGCATTTCAAGAGAGGGCAATCATGCTGAAAGCCTAATGAGTCCTCCTGGCTAGGTCACAGTAGCTTTGTTCTCCCTCCTTCCAGTCCTTTGCTCCTGCATTCAGCTGCCATGGCGATGACAAAAAGCCTCTTGTGCAGAGGGGCTGGCTGCCTCTGAGAAATCGTAGGCAATCACAGATAAAGGAGAGAAGATTTGGGAACGGGTACCCACCTGGATAGAAGAACAGATTGCCGGCAGAAAGGATTGGCTTCTTGCAGGTGAGGAGCTGATGCTGGACTGAGGAAGGGAAAGAATAAGAGGGAAGGCAGGTCCCTGGGGCTTGTGGTCAGTGGTGGGTAATGTGGGCAAGCGGTAAGGTGGGAGGTATTGTTTTGCCACATGGCACACCGAGCTGTAAACTACGGTTTACAAATCACATCAATCAGGCTATATAACACTCTAAGACAAACTCAGCTAATGAATTACATGCTTTGTCTAATACTTAATAGACTAGCAGCTACCATTAGTCTTAAGGCTGTTTAGAAAACATACAATAATAAAATGACCCAAACTATAAGAAATATCCCACCTGAGTTAATACTATAAGCTGTTTGTTACCTCGCCCCCCCCAACCCAAGGCTTACTTGAAAAAAAAAAGGCAAACGAGGGTCATCAGCTCAGGAACTGATACCTTTTAGACATGCAATAGTATTCTTATTGTATTTGTTTATTTATTAATATTTTACATTCAGTAAAAGACAAGCATTTGAAAGATATTTGATCTTTTGCTTCTTTGATAATATAGGTTGAATATTATACTACAGGTAGTCCTCGATTTACAGTTGGCCATTTAGCAGCCATTCAGAGTTACAGTGGCCTCAGCATGCTTTACAGCCCATAAAGTACTTTTGGTTGTTGCATAATCTCATGCCACTCCCCCTCCCCCACGGTAACCGCAGCATTTCGGGTGCTTGGCAACCAGTTCACATTTATGACTGGTTGCAATGTCCTGTGGCCCTGTGACTGTGATTTGCAATGTTTTATGCCGGTTTCCAATGTTTTTTGCCAGTTTCCAGCAAAAAAACCCATTCATTTAGGACAATGGGTTCGCACTTATGACCCCATGATTTGTTCAATGATTTGTGATTCAGAGTTATGATCACACGGTTTGCTTAATGACTGCCGTAAAATTAAGTCCGAACATGTGGATGCCTCAATTTACAACTGTCCCGACTTTATGATCAAAATTCTGGTCCCAATTGTGGTCATAAGTGAAGGATTACCTATACTTCTCTCTGCAGCAGATGGGACGATGTATTTCTGTTCAATTTTTTTTGTAGCCTAATTTGCATTTCTACTAAACATTATTTGTTCAACCATTTTCCAGCAAATAAACCACATATAGTTTTTCCTCAGAGCACATAACAGTATTTTATATTTTTTGTTTCTGTTATAAGATCTTTGTCTTCCGGGCTCTCAAATTGAAGTTAAGACAACTTAACTTAAAGCTCTAAAATTTTCGCTTGTTTTAGTGCAACAGTCAAACAAATTACTCAATTCCTATTAATTATTCCTGTTTTTTCTAGTGATGTTTACCCTGTCAGAAGTCACTTTCTTCAATGACAGCCTTGCCCAGTTCCAGTCTTTGAAGCCTTGGTGGGATGTCCTAATGGACTATTTGGTATTAGCAATGCTGATGATTTCTGTTCTCTCAGGAACTCTACTAATCTCTGTTGATAACATGACTTGTCTTCCTCTGAATCATAAGCTAAATGAAACTTCAGCAGTTGTACCCAAGACTCAAGCTATGGATCAAACCATCAGTGAAGAGCTTCCTGTGGCAAACAGTCATCGCTCCATCAATCTGGACTACCAACAGTATCTATACATCAGCTATGTCTGTTATCAGAAAGTTCTGCCCTGGTTCTTGAAGTATTTCCCTTACTTTGCACTTGTCAATTCACTGTTCTTAATGGCAAGCAACAACTTCTGGTTCCGATATCCTAAGACTTCATCAAAGATTGAACACTTCTTGTCCATTCTCACGAAATGTTTTGAGTCACCTTGGACCACCAAGGCTCTCTCTGAAATAGGTTGCCAGCACTTCCTAGGTGCGTGCACAAATACTGTGAATATGAGGTACCTAGGACAACTCAAGTCTCCTTCTTCTCCCATCCTGGATGCAAAGGATCGGGAACTTGGCCAGGCCCTTTTTGAGAAGATCCGTAGATTCAGAGCACACACTGAAGGTGGTAGGATGATTTATAGAATCTATTTGGGACAAACCTTTCTCAAAATTGCAAAGGTTCTAACTGTGCTAGGTTATACCTTCAACTGTATAGGATCCATCTCCTTCAAGCATGTTTGCCTGGCAGACATACAAAACCTCATTGGCTATTCTACATTCATCTGTACCCATAGCATGGCTTTCATTCTACAGAAATTGATAGCTACTTATATTTTTTTAGTATTCCTGCATGGAGTCGTGGGGGTTTATTCACTCCTATGGCTTTTGTGGCAACCACTGCAGAAATATTCTTTTAAGCAATCGCATGAAGACAGTCGGGTCTTTGATATCCCAGATGGACAGAATGATTTTGCTTTTTTGCTACACATGGCTGACCAGTGTAATCAACTCTATTCGTGGCGGCTTGCTAATTTCTTATCAGCCATGCATAAAAATGACATGCTGGATGTAGTCTCCAGTGGTAAATTGAGTACTAAAAAAAAGGTTAGCTGCCATTATCCTTCCCTGTCATCAAAATAAAAACATATAAGTAAATAAGCATTCTAACAAATCCTTAATTAAGTATCTTATTGATTACAAAGGCCAAAACCTGAGAGTTTCTTTTTCAGGTGCCATAAAAACACAAGTGTGATCCACTTACCCAAAAGAAGAAAATATTAAACAATTGCAAATAAAAAACTAAGAAATCCTCTTTGAAAATAGCCCAGATTAATTTAGGGCTAATATAAAAATCTTATGGGCTGCCTGTACCTTCTTTTTTTTTTCTATCTCAGAGAGGAATTACTCCTTGCTAAAAATTATGCCTTACGAGAAGAGAAAGTTATATTGGAAGCAAGTCATATAATAATAAGCCTGGAATGAAACATTTATCCCAAGGGAAAATAAGTTTAAGAATTGATACTGGGTCATAAATTGACTGCAGTGAGCTTTGGGGATAAAATAAAAGACCTGGTCTGACTGTTGTTAACTTATTGCTAAGTCCCTCAGTTTAAAAAACAAGAAATCAGTGCTTATTTTATAAACACAAAAAGGAGTATACTCTATAAATTGAAAACAGAAGAAATGGAAGAAGAGAAAGTAGAAGAATGCGAATCCTGCTCCTCCATAGGCAGTAAGTGAGCAGAAACACACTGAACAAAATTCAGGCTAAATCCAGAGCACACTTCATTACAACTATTAATTACTGTTGTGGAAATTGGATAGACTATAACAAAAGGGCCAAATTCTCTGACTAAAAAAACAATACTGAAAAAGCATTTTTTTTCCTTTTCTTTTAAGCGTTATAGATTTATCGGTGAAATGAAGAACAAGTGATAAATATATGTCAGAGGAATTTAAATGAATAACTCTTACTATAGGAGCTGGTTTTATTTTTAATTACTAACACGATTGTTATGAGAGATTATGGGAAGTGGGAAAGTCATGGAAGGAACATTGGACCTAAAGCATCAAGAGATAAGGAAGAATTTGGTAATAAACAGAAGCTCAGCTCAGGCTGCAAAAAGCTTAGGAGGAAGATATTCAGATGGTTCAAAGAGACACTGTCTTAATCAGCCACTAATGCAAGAAGACAAGAAATTTGCTGCCATTTCCAAGTTTCTCCAATTTACCTCCAATCCTAACATTAAACACACTTTATAGAAGTCTGTGTAATTCTTGCTTCCTTGTCTGTGCCTTGCTGGGAAGGGCTACAATATCACCTCCTGAAAAGATTCTAATAAAGGTTTGTTAGAAACTGTGTTTCTATGTACACGTGTTTTTGTTTCACACTGAAAAGAGAGGAAGCATGCATAAAGTAGATGGGAAATTTAAATACCCAGACATTTATTGAGATATAATTAATATATGCCAAAATAGGAAATTTGTGTTACTGACAATATTCTCCTTTGGAGGCAGAGGAAGGCAAAGGATCAGACCTTGGCCTGATCCTAAGTAATAAGAAAAGCTTTGTTGAGGAAGTAAAAGTAGCAAGAAATTCAGGGAAGGATAATCACATAATTGCAAGAATTCTTAATGTTAAGGAAAACAAAAGCTGAGTTTAGTCAAGACATATCCTGGACTTTAAAAAGGCTGATTTTAATACTGTTGACCAATGAAGGGATGTCATGGCAGGGAAAAGGCTAATAGGAAAAGGCGCTCAAAACAAATGCAATGTATTTTAAAAAATGAGATTCACTCTATTCCAGGGGTGTCAAACTACCGGCCCGCGGACCAGTTTCATCATACTGAAGCCGCGCCCACCCCATTTCCGGCAATGGCAAAACCGGCCCGATAACGTTGCGTGATGTCACATGACATCACGAGTTTGACACCTCTGTTCTATTCAAAAGACAAAAAGAAGGGAGGATAACTGCAGAAGCTAAGACGACTCTACAAAAAGAAGGTTAGTGCAAACTGAGGAGGGGAAGGCTGCCAGTTCCTAAAAGTAATAGCTCGAAGCTCAACACCCAGAGAAGAGATGGATTCTCCGTTTCCTTCACATTCCCTGCCACATACTTCTCTACGACCGGTGAGAGCGCACAGGGTCGGCCTCCTCCAGGTCCCGTCAGCGAAACAATGTCGTCTGGCGGGCCCTAGGGGGAGGGCTTTCTCTGTTGTGGCGCCCGCCCTCTAGAACCAACTGCCTCCTAAAGTCCGCGTTTCTCCAACTCTCCCGGCCTTCCGGAAAAACCTAAAGACTCATCTTTGCCGGCAAGCCTGGGGATGATTGTGGTTAATTGATGTATTGAATGTGTGTTTATTGGTTTTTTAGATATTCTGTTTGGGTTTTTTATATTGTAATTTTTTGTTATGTATATGTTGTTAGCCGCTCCGAGTCCCCTGGAGAGGAGCGGCATACAAACCCAAATAAATAATAAATAATAATAATGTATTTGAGTATAACACAAGGAAGCAGCAATCCCAAAGCACTGATAAAAAAAGTACCTTGTCAGTCAAAAGGGAAGAAAACGAAGAGGATCATATACATTTATTCAATTAAAAAAAGTTCCCGCAAAGCTGCAAGGTTTTTTTTTTGCTATTTCCCTTTGGCTACTAAGGCTCAAGGGATGGTTGCACAGTGCTGATTGAGGTTGCCATGGATGTTGGAGCTGGGCATGCGGTGGTGGCTCTTACATGCAGAGCAGCTGGGAGTAATGAAGCCACTGGCTCAGTAGAGAAGGAGCCCTGTTGCAAAGTGAGGTGTCCCCCTCACTCCTACCTAACTCAGCCCCAGGCCGTTGCTCTCAACCCTGACTCCCTTTGTGGGGCTTTCCCTCCAATGGAGTCAAAGCCTGGGCAAGGCACTGTCCAGTGGAGTCACACTCTGGACAAAGGCTGGGATCTGTTCTTCCTGCCTGCCCCCATTCCAGCAGCTCTTTCCCGTTACAGTTTTGGAAACAGAAATATAGCTCCGTCTGGTCTGGGACTTGCCAGTTTCTATGTATATTCTCTATTTAATTGTCCCCAAGGTGCGTTTTTCAAGAGGCAACTGGACTTTCTTTGTTTTTCCTTGAAGATATTTCACTTCTCATCTAAGAAGCTTCTTCAGTTTTTCTAGTCCACTGTTTAATTATTACAAAGATTGATAAAGGAAAATATTCGTAGCTCAGGTTTGAAAATGTATTATAAAGATCATAGTTGAAGCCATTCAAAGTCAGAAGCCATATGCCAGGAGCAGGAGTAGGAAAGCCCATGGGCAGCTTATGGCTTTGGGTCCTACTTTGTCCCCTCTTCTGAATACTTTCTGATGACCTGCTGAAATTTAATGCCAAATTTATGATTTTCAATTAATATGATTATTTTTGCAGGGTTTGGCCATCTAAAACTTGAAATTATTAAGCATCTTTTAAAAGACGTCACACTCCTGGCAGAAAACTTTTGGAATCTCTCTGCTTCCCCAAATGTTCATAGATATTACCAGATCTGCCTCCATAGCCATCAACTCCACTGCTGCAGCTCCAAGGCCCTCAGACTGAAGTGAAAGAAGCATATTTGATGCAGGATGGAGCACACCCTGCTCCCTCACTAGTCCCACCCTCCCTCCCTCCCTCATGGACGATTAGTTCTGTCTTAGATATTCAGATATTCATGCATGTTCTGGTTCCATCCCAGTCATTTTTTGTAGGTATGCTATTAGAGGAGGTGGCAGAAACCGTGACAGAAATTTCTGTGCAATACTACCAGGCTGGTGGCAACCAAGTTTCTCCTTTGTCTGTGACATCTGCTGTATGCATTTGAAATCCCTGGTTTAAAGAATCCCTTCCGACTTCATGATTCAAAGACACTGAGACTCAAAGTAACAGAGCAGCAGGAACCAAGACTTTGAGATTGGATTGGGACCCTTTATTTCATAATAACTATATTATAGCTGTGTTCAAAATTCTGTGATCCAGAAGCGATTGCTTATTTTCTGACAGTGATTCCATTTCCAGTTGTGGAACATTCCATTTATTGGATCATAAAATTTTACACATCTGTACCTTATAGTACTAGTATATATTAGCCAGGATTTTAAACCATGATCTGTTGAAAATGCTTATAAACTGATTTGTAAATACAAGAAGCAATAATGGATAGATTTACACTGAAAGTTAATTATTTTGCTAAACTTGTAAATTGAGCCAAGCTTGCTAAGATATATCCAGCAATATTATGCATGCTTTTCTTCATAATATCAACACATCAGAAACTTTTCTTTTTTAAAAAGCAAACTATGATACCTACAGTAGTTAATTTCATGAAACTGAGTGCCTTTTCCATATTGTATTTCACCACTGTACAAGAGTGTCTTGGCCACAGCTTTTTTCTGTTGGGCCTTAAAACCCTCTTTACAACTCCTGTGAGTGAGATAGCTTAGTTTAAGTCATCCTTAGCTGTTCCAGTAGAATCTTTCTCTTTAGGACAATAGCATTCAGCAGTAGTAGCAAGATGTGTGAACCTGTAGTGTTTTGCCATGCATTATGTTGGTAACAATGTGACACAAAGGTAATGGGCAAAATTAGATGACTCTAACTGGCTATGTCAGATCAATGTGGATGGTCCCCTTCTAATCCCAGGGAATCTCCTTCACCACCATTCTATTTGATGCATCAAACACCCTCCAGAAACACGCAGGACTATTTTCTGTCTTTTTTTTTTTTAATCGCTGGGTCAGACTTTCTGTTCCTGTTTTTTCACACTGAGGAGGGAATTCAAAGGGCAGGAGTGGGAGCTCGAACTATTAGAAGGGATGTCACATTTCTCTTGCTTGTAAAGGGTTGGCATCCAAGCACTGCTTGTATTGGCAGTCAAGAGAACTTTGCAGGGTTTTGCAATAGCATCATTGCTCTAGCCTTCTGCTTTGCTATACCCTTGGGGTTGGTTTCAGAGTACGAGACGCTTACAGCTCATCTTCTTTGTTCCTTTTGGCTCTCTTTTTCCTAACATTCCTCCTTGTCTGCTTCCCTATTTTGTTTGTGTGTAATTTAGCATTGTGGTTTCTTCAATTTGCTGTGCTGGGCCAACATTCGGTCAATTTCTTGTCAGAAGCGAACATTTCCCCCCAGGATGCAGTAAGACGTGTGATTGATATGGCCAGCTTGCCTACTCAATGTGAATACTGTGACTGATGGCATTAGTGGTTAAGTAGTGTAATGGTTAAGACACCAGGCTAGAAATTGGAAGGCTGTGAATTCTAGTCCCACCTTAGCCATGAAAGCCAGTTGGGTGATCTTGAACCAGTCACTCTCTCTCAACCCAACTCACCTCACAGGTTGTTGTTGTGGGAAAATAGAAGAAGGAAGGTATGCAGGGTATGTTCTCTACCTTGAGGTATTTGTAAAAACAATAAAGGCAGGAAATAAAATAATAACATAAAATAAATTCTAGTCCCACCTTAGGCTGAAGCCAGCTAGGTCAAAGGTAGGCAACCTTGGCTCTTTTATGACTCGTGGACTTGAACTCCCAGAATTCCCGAGCCAGCAATGCTGTCTCAGGAATTCTGGGAGTTGAAGTCCACATATCATAAAAGAACCAAGGTTGCCTACCTGAGCTAGGTGATTTTAGGCCAGTCACATTCTCAGTCCCAGGAAAAAAACAATGCTAAATCACTTCCAAAAATGTCATCAAGGAAATTGGAGGGACTAATTGCAGTCAGTAAATACTGAGTTGAAGTCACTCCCCTCCCCCCCCAAAAAAGTAGCTGTCAGGTGCTGAATCTAAATACTGGTCATAATTAGGCAATATTTGTTTAGTCCGCATTCTTTCAATATGTCCCTTTTCCAGGTTCTTGTAGTCTTATGGCCTTTTCCAGTCTCTGATTGCTACGGGTTATAAGTTTAAGTCCTAAGATGGGGCAATCCAAATTTCTGCTAAAATTTCATTACAGTAAATCTGTAGCCCTGTTTGCTACATCGTAACTGTTTTCCTGCACTTCCACCTTAGATCTCTCAAGGCCAGATAGATGATAGTGCTGGCTAGTTCATGAGAAAACATGCACCTTTTTCAGTTCCTGTAAATGGGGCAAGGGTTGGGGAAAATATGTTCATAGAGGTCAGTAGTTCTGATAGGCTTGAAGCAATTTGCTCCAGGTTTGTCCAACTAAGTAGTCCTTTGTTATTTCAAATAAGATGTTCCTTTCCATCATAGCCATCTAAGGCAGGGCTTTTCAACCAGTGGTATGGGTACCACCTGTGGTACATTGGCACCTGGCAGGTGGTATGCGGCCATCCTAGAAAAGTGGTAGTGGGGGAGGGGAATGAACTGAACCAGTGGCAGCACCACACAAGCCTGAGTGAGAGATGGCTGGAGCTGCAGGGCTGTCAGGGCTCAGCGGAAGCACCAGGATCAGTGCTGCTTTCCAGCTGATTGGCGCTTCGGGGTTGTCAGGGCTCAGTGGAAGCACCAGGATCAGTGCCAGGCTCCAGCTGGAGCTCGGCGCTGATCTTGATGCTTCTGCTAAGCCCAGGAAAAGTGCGGATCAACTGGAATGTTGCCTTATCTCCAGGGTCCTGTGATTTACATTCAGATGCTTGGCAACTGATTCATATTTATGACAGTTAGTGTCACAGGGTCATGTGAAGTGACCCAAACCTGCTGCAACCACCTAGCAGATGGGGAGAATAAAAACCAAACACCCCCCAACCCACCCCCGCTGCCAATCCTCAACAGAAATGCTCACAAAATGAAAACCTCGGACAGGAGGAAGAGCGCTGCGGGTGGGCAGGCAGATGTCTCACTTGGCCGTGGCTTGGGGGGCACTTTTTCAGTGCCATTGTAACTTCTAAGAGTCACTAAGCGAACTGTTGTAAGTCAAGGACTACCTGTACTTTTATCACTTTTTTCATTTTTGGGGGGGTCATCAAGTTTTTGACACCTTGCTAGGTGACTGGTGGTACTCGGATGTTGCCATATCCTAAAAATGGTACAATGGGTGAAAAGGTTGAAAAGCCCTGCTCTAGGGTTCTTCAAGCTGACAAAGGATCAATGGAATTATCCATTATTATTGTTATTTAATAATTGAAGTAGCATTTATTAAATATCACAAATGTTTGGGGGTTGATGAACAATTTGAAACTTCATGAAGGAGTTGAAGAGCTAAAGATAGGGGACCCTTGGGTTAGGGCATTGTGCCCTCCAACATCTGCCCCATAGATTCCTCAGCATGCCAAAGCAGATATATGGGGAAAATGGGAAGCAAGGGGGAAGAAACAACACACACACACACACACACACACACACACACAGTGTATTTAACAGTCAGTGGAACAACCACTTATAAACCCTAATGTTGTCTAGAAATTACCCCTTGCTGAGTTATTTTTGAGCACTAAAAGGATCAAGGTTTGGGCAAAATCTAACCAGCAAAAACGTGAGGTATGCGAGAGACAAATGACACACATAGTGATGCATTTTGGCTTAGCTGTTAAATTGAATTTAAATATATTTATAATTATTCTCTATTCGTGTGTTTAATAACCTTCTCTTGTCATATGAACTTTAAGATGTCCCTGGACATCTGTGTTAAACTATAGTTCCCTCATCCACAACAATCTTCATAATTACGAAATCACAGGAGTTGCAAATCCTAACTAACTAGTTCATAAGTGAGCCACAACGTACAAGTTCATGAGCGAGCCACACTTTGGCTTACTTATGAACTAGCGATAAGAGACCTGAGGTTTAGATGGGCGCTTCGATCAACCTCACGGCGGGATCGCTTGGTCGTCTCACCCAAATGTTAACGCAGATCAGCAACGGTCACCCTCTGCCTGACACCTGCAAGGAGCCCCGCCAAGCGCAGGACGACGCAGGGAAAGGGAAGCCGGTTTCAGCCTTGCGCATGCGCGAGAGCGTTAGTCCCCGCCAGGCAAAACAAGCGTAGGGCAAACCGGGGCCGGAGGAGGAGATTGGAGTTACGGTGGCCTGGTTGGTTCGTACCGCGCCTGCGCGTTGCGGTGTTTGTGCATTCTGGCTGCGCGGCGGCGGCGGCGGCGGCGGCTCCGGGGGAGGGGGGGGAAGATGGCAGCGTCCTCGTTGGAGCAGAAGCTGTCCCGCTTGGAGGCCAAGCTGAAACAGGAGAACAGGGAAGCCCGCCGGCGCATCGACCTCAACCTGGAGATCAGTCCGGCCCGGGCTCGGCCTAGTAAGGGAGGGGAAGGGGGCCCTGTCTGGCTATCGCAGGCCCAGCTTGGAAGGCGCTCGGAAACCGACGGGTTGGGGGAAGGGAGATGCCGCCAAGGGGGCGGGAGGGACGCGGCAGAGGGGAAGGAGCTGAAGTCAAGGCCTGTTTTCCTGAGCGTTGAGGAAGGAAGCTAGGGAAGGGGAAGCCCAGGAACTGCGTCTCGAGTTGGGAAGAAAAATAAGGAAAAGAGTGGGAAGGAGGAGTTTGCAGAAAGAGATGTGTACAACGAGTGGAAGTCCCTAAAATGGCATGGCTTGGATTAAGAGGTTCCCTGAAGCCCTTGTGTCAAAGGTGTTCACAGTTAACCCTAACTACGAGGTAAAGGTAAAGAAGTGACTGACGGGGGTGTCTGCATGGACACATCCAATTTTTTTAGTGGGTGTTGCACAACATATTTGCAATAAACTACGTAAATGGGCTGGATTCATAGAACACATTCCGGTGGTTTAATGGTTGTCTAATTTATAGTTAGTGAACACGTGAATATGGGCTATGTTCACATCTGTGAAACATCAGTTGGGGCAAAGGAAGAATCTAGAGATGTGCAGATGACTGGATTATATTAAAAAAATGGACTTTGAAAGGATCACACTAATGGTCTTTTGATGTAGAGTGGAGAGGAATGAAAGCATTGGACTGAGAATGCTTTTAAAGCTCAATTGTGTGCTTAAAAATATTTAGAGTCTCTCTGCAAGATTAGTGCCTGTGTATGTCTGAAAACAGTGAGGTCCAAGTTCCAGGCTAAATATAGGATGTTTCCTATATTCTGCTTACAAGTTTTTGACTTGGTTCTCAATTAAAGCATTGGCTCTTATACTGCATACTCACAACATTCAAATCTTGGATATTTTTTAAATTTTTCATGTTGGTTTGGTTCTGAATTGAAATGGTGATTCATTGCATTGTGTTAACTCAGAAAATGGATGAGTTTGTTAAGTAGGATAAACATTTTGTTTGAATCCAGACAGTAATCAGATTAAGTATAATATCTAGGGATTGTTCTTTTAAGTTAAAACTAAAAGCTTGTTTCATCTACATTTAGATTTATATGTGTTTTTATTCATTGCCAATAGCTGGGCATTCTCCATTTCTTTTTAAGCATATTGTTATTTCTTTGCCTAATTCTTTGTGGACAATGCTGTTAAATATAATATCTACACACCTGCTAATGATAGAACTGACTCAGAATATTAGAAGAATTATACTCAGTTACATACTGTTCTACATCATTTTTCTTTTCAAGTGTCTCGCCAGCCAGCTAGCCCAGATGCCTATAGGAAGGCCTATAGACCCTAAATCGCTTTTCTACTTTTTCTGATGTTGCATGCATTTAAACATGTCCATCATGTCCTACTTGTTTCTGACTTGAAAAACTTCAGATCTTATAAAATGTCCCCATATGGATTTGTTGCAAACCCCCTACTCTCTTTGAAGTGGGCCAAAATGTCTTAACAATGGCAGATCATACAATGCCAGTTTCAGTTTTGAGGCTCATTTGAGGTAAACCCCGCTAAAATAATCTGTTCAGAGAGCAAAGGTGGTGAAACTGTGATTCATCCAAAGTAGGTAAACCAGAATCTCAGATCTTTCTTCATTAGCCATACTAGTTGAGGATCCAAGAGAAAGGAACCTTGAAACATTCTTGTATGGAAGAATATTATGTTCACAGAGTTTACTGTGCAGATAATATCTATATATGTGATTGCCATATGGATGGTAGTTCCCTGAAATATATATCCGTGGCTATCTCACATACCTATGCAAATTCCATAGGAATCTTGAAATAGGAATTTTCCTCTTGGATATCAATTTTAGATCCAGATTGACCTAATGCTTAGTTTATTCCTGTTTAGGTTTGCTTGTGACATTCTAGAATCTTGTGTGGTTATCATTTGTGATAGGTTGTGTTGATAGGTATCTTCAACAATGCCTTAATATTTCCAAAATCTGAACAGAGTAACTTTAATGCCTCTTTCTTTACTGTGATTTTTATTGTAACTTATTTTAATTTAATATAACATAGCTAATGGTATTATGAATAGTTCTGTCTCCTACTAGGCTAAAAGATTAGGTGATCTTCCTCCTTGCCCATTGCTGCACTAGTATTTAGCAATTTTCCCTGGATGGGGCTGCAGAATCACTCCTGATCAACTGGAGGTCTGTGGGTTATTATTGGAATGATGGCAATTATACAAAAAAGGATGGCACAAACTTTTGACTTGGGTTGGGCGGCTTAAGGGTGGGTGTAAGGAATTATTATTGGAATGATGACAATTATACAAAAAAGGATGGCGCAAACTTTTGATTTGGGTTGGGGGGCATAAGGATGGGTGAGGTCAGCAGCTCAGATATTTCTTATTTTCAACAAGGGACTTCAAAAAAAGAACACTGAAAAGTGACAATTTCTGAACAAAATTCCAGTGGCCCAGTCTCTGGGTGCAGAGGAGAACATGTGGATCATCCAGCCTTAATTCACTGAAAACCTAGAGTGGAAGAAGCCTTGTAAAATATAAGCAATAATAGGTGCACCTAGGTTTTCTGAAATAGAATAAGACAAGAAGTATCTTAAACAGCTTTATTCATTTATTTGTTAGATTTATAGACTGAATTACTTCCATAAGGTCACACTGACTTATACAGGGATTTTATTTCATTTTACCCCCACAAACCTGTGAGGGAATTATGAGAGTATACTGGCTGAAAGTTGCCCAGTGAATTTCTATGATTAAAAGTGGCCTGGGTTTCTTTGGCTCTAGTCCAATATCTTTTGAAGTGGGAACACAGTTTATTGAGAAATAATATTTATGAGGTATTTCATATTAAAGATACTAACTAGAACAGTGTATGCATTTCTGCCACATCTTTTTTCGGTATCATATGGCATCTATTTCACCTGCACTGAAGCACATTTTCAATTTGAGTCTGAGGTAATTAATTGCCCTAATAACTACAGATAGAGGAATACAAACATCCTAGTCTGAAATTTCTTTGGAGTAATGGTTCTCAGTATGTAGAATAAACTGGGTTTGTTGGGTGTTTTTTCATCTTCTGTTTTTAGTTCTGTCAGACTTTTTTTGTTTAGATCTGCAAAAGTAAAATGAAGCCATTATTTGATGAATTTCGCTTGATTCTTTAGTTTTTAATAGAGAATGCTTGGATTCTGAATTTTGTTTCTTGTTAGTTGTCAGTCACACTGTATTTGTAAATGTGGATGATATTGCTACTCCTTTTAGAATCTGATAAATTGCTGATAATAGTTTTGTAGTAAATGATAATTTCTGGAATTGAAAGGAACTTTAAAAACAGAGGAAAAAATATTCTATCCATATACAATGTTAGAAAGGGTTTACCTGAAACTGAACTAAATAAAATTACTGCTGGCAGTTCAGGATTATATAATAACACTAATAAACAGTGAATCTAACCCTTGGATAGTGATCACTTCAACTGAGGTCCAAAATAACTGGAAAGCCCTCTTCAACGTCAGACCCAAACTGTTACTAGACTGCAATTATTGTAATGCCCTGCCATAATGTTTACAGCTTGAGATAATAGTGGTTAGTTGAATCCAATATCAGGAAGTCTAAAGTTGGGAGTGACTGTGTCAGGATCCAATTCAGATAATCCAGTTCAGTGAAAGACTAGTTTATATTCCTGATATTTTATAGTTCTGTCAGTGTTCCTGTATAAATAACTTTCAGCGATAATAAGACATTCTTCAATCTGTGGATCTCTAATTTTAAAGACTGGTTAGTGTTTAAAGACTTGCTTAGTAACCCTTACTGAGCTGTCCATGTTTCAGTGGACAAATATGGATGTATCTCAATGTTGATGTATGATTTATCTGTAGTAGTGAAGCAGAACTCCAGTATTTTCTGTATCTAATGCTCTTAAATGTTTATTGTAATTCTGAATTACTTTCATCAAAGCCAAAATGTTGTTTAATATAATTTTATATTTATCTTTGTATGCAATATGATCTTCGGGTGAGGGGAATAATGAAAAATAGAATCAAATATATTATTATTGTCGGAGCACTTGTATGTAGTAGCTGATTTTGATTGCTAAAAGTAGAGTGGTGGATATAGGCTACACAAAAATGGATGGACACATAAGGTTTAGAAATGGACAATAATTAAGCCTTTGAAACTTCAAGATTTGTATTAAGTATGAATTGAAAATAAATTTTAACTGCTTTTGCTTTCAGATAAGATGATTTAAATGACTTTTCTGGTATGTCTGTGAATACATTTTATGTTAGAGAAATGAATAGAATAGAAATAGGAATAGAATAGAATAGAATGGAACAGAATAGAATAGAATAGAATAGAATCTTGGAGGTCTTTTAGTCCAGCCCCCTGCTTAAGCAGGAGATCCTATACCATTTCAGACAAGTGACTGTCCAGTCTCTTCTTAAAAATCTCCAGTGATGGAGCGCCGACGATTTCTGAAGGCAAGCTGTTTCACTGGTTGATTATCCTCACTGTCAGGAAATTTCTCCTTAATTCCAGATTGCTTCTGTCTTTGATGTGTCCTCACAGCTAGATTTTCACAATAATGAATAACTTTCCTCGATATCTAGGAATTTTAAAAAAAAATGCTATAGTGGTACTTTAAAACATTGAAGTTAGAGTATGAAATTTAGTTAACAATCTGTAATCCTGGTAATTAATTTTGCCACTAAAAGTTAAAAGAATTGACTGATATATCAAGAGACTTTGAGTAAACAAATAACCCAAAAGTGACACAAAAATGGTGTTTACTTAATTTATTACATAAACAAAGTAATCCTACATGAGGCATGCCAGTGTGAAAAAGTGCTTCCTTCCATGAATCAATTGATTCAATTAAAAAGTTAAGGCCGGTTGTATGAATTCTTCTGTTAACAAAGCGGATTTGCACCAGTTCTGCCTTATTATTATTTAGCACATGATAACAATATGACAGAAGAGAAGTAAACATATAGACACAGTTTATGTAATTGTAAGTAAAATTTCTATGGGAGTATCACAGTGGCCTCATAACTGGATGTCCAATTCAGCTCTCCAGGTGATCACCTCTGGCATTGCTTCATGCAGTTCTGTCTTATGTGAATCTCATCACACAGATAGTAAAGGAATATTATGGCACCTCAAAATAAATTTCTGAAGGTCTCCATAGAAAAAAGTTTTGTCGACAAAAGTTCTGGAAGCAGAAAGGTATGATCCTGAAGAATAATAGTGACTCTTCCAAGAACTGCTGCCTTATCAAAACTGCTCCAAGAGCACAACATAGAATCATCCCCACAGTTCCTCAGAATAATATCTGGGGATCTTCAGGGTGTTGCCTATAATAATAACAATAATAATAATAAAGTTGGAAAGGACCTTGGAGGTTATCTAGTCCAACTCCCCTGCTCAGGCAGGAAACCCTATACCATTTCAGACAAATGGCTGTCCAATCTCTTCTTAAAAACATCCAGTGTTGGAGCATTCACCGCTTCCAGAGGCAGGTTGTTCCATTGGTTAATTGTTTTATCTGTCAGGAAATTTCTCCTTAGTTCTAGGTTGCTTCTCTCCCTGGTTAGTTCTCCAGCACTGGGAGATGGAGAATCCACCAATGGGTTATGACTGTATTCCTGCCCAATCAGATCAAGTCAGCCAAAGCTGCCACACCCCTTCCTGGACCTCATCCCAGTTTTGACTTGATCTCGCCCACGACGGACATGAAGCGTGGCTCCTAGGCAGATACAGTCACCTATTGGTGGATTCTTCGTTAGTTAAGAGCAGGTTTAGAAAATTACTCAGGCTTAAGCAGGATTTAGAAATTACTTAGGCTTAAGCAGGGGCTGGGAGCTTGTCTCCTAGCCTCCCCATAAGGAAGGCAAACTACAAGTAAGCGGGGAGGGGGCCTTTTCTCCCATTTCCCCCCACTGGGCCTCTCCTCTCTTCCTCTCCCCCTCATCCACAAATTGAGCGGTGGCTAGCTGAAGGGACCTCGGAACTGTAAGTACCCTTCGGTTGGCGCGGGGGAGGGCGGAAGGGGGGGCGAAGGGGAGGGGGGGTCCCCTCACCCTTCACCGTTCGCGCGTTCCCCCCGTCCACACAGGGTCCGTGGGGATCGCGGGGAAGCCCCAATCGCGGCGCCGATCAGCTGATCGGCGCTCTGAGCGCCGCGTGGCCTCGGCTCGGGTTTCCTTGTTTTTTCTCCAAGCCGCAGAGGATTTAAAGAGACGCCGATCAGCTGTTCGGCGGCCACGCAGCCCGGCAGTTTTGGGACAAAGCCGGCGCCGGCCACCTGATCGGCGCCGGAGCGCCCCGCAGCCATCTGCCACGCGGCCCGGCAGTTTTTTTGGAACAAAGGCAGCGCCGACCAGCTGATCGGCGCCGGAGTGCCCCGTGGCCATTTACCACGCGGCCGGCAGTTCCTGGAACAAAGCCAACGCCGACCAGCTGATCGGCGCCGGAACGCCCCGCAGGCAATTTCAACAAAGGCTGGCGGGGAAACAAACAAAGAGGCCGGCTCCGATCAGCTGATCGGCGGCCGAGCGCGGGGCCCTACGTAGACCCCGCCGGAACTGAGCTTCCAGCGAATCGGCCAGGCGAAGCGAGGGGGAAGCGGCGGAGGTCACAGCGGTCGCCATCTTGGCCACGTAGCATGACCTACTGCAGCCGCAGAGGCCGGGCAGAGCCACGCCCCCACCCCCAAAAGAAGGACATTAGGTCCTCAAGTAGGACGCCAGGCCCGACTGAGCCTGTAGCCAGGCCTACCTAGGTGGTCCACCCAAACTCCCCTCCCAAGCTGGTGTCTCCCATTGCCTGATTGCTAGCTCCTCTGGCCTTTGGCCCCTTCGGATCTTGGCTCCACTCGGATTCCAGGCACCCCCATTAGTGTGCCTGTCGTTATCTGAGCAACCTTTACGTGGATTCCAGGCGCCCCCCCCCCACAGTGGGCCTGATCTTATCCACCGTTTGGTTTTTTCTAGCCGGATTACAGGCGCCCCCTATAGTGTGTCTGTCTTATCCGTGCACAGCCGTAGTAGGTCCCAGACGTCCCAGCAGTGTGCCGCTCCTTACCCACGCATAGGCTGTCCCTGGGTTCCAGGCGCCCCCTCTCGTGCACCTGTTCTTATCCAGTGGGTTACACTCCCTAGATACCCGGGGCCCCCTCTCGTGTCCCGGCGGTATCGGAGAATGGAAGAGGCCACCCCGCCTTCTTCAGGAGCCCCTCCACCCTCATCAGGTCAACCTGGTCTGGAAAGCACCACCAGGTCGGCAGCCAAATCTAGCGTTAGATCTGCCACCATGACCTCTAAGAGAGCAGACAGACAGGACAAGAGGAGACACCAGGCCTTGGAAAGGGAGTTCTCCAAGGCGCAGAAAAGAGCAAAATTAACGCCGGAATCACCTCTGGGGCCGTCTACAGACGATCTTCAGCCCATGGGCAGCGAGCAAGCGACCCTCCCTAATGAGGACCGTCTAGCTCTACTTATCGCCCAGGCAGTGGATCGATCCCTGCAGGCCAGAGCGCAGGCATCCACCGCTCGCACACGCAGCCCACACCGGGAGACGAGGGTGTACGATAGCCCCGCATCTCCCTCAGCATCCCAGGCTTCGGAGGAATCGTACCTAGAAGAGGCAATGGCAGATCAGGGGGTACCAATGTCTGACAAGGAGGAGGATCCACCGGAGGCCCCCGCCTCCAAAGGACTATTCAACCCCTCCTCCTTCCTGACCTTGCTACGCAAGGCTGCATCCACCGCACACCTGGGACCCGAAATCCCAGCGGCAACACCCTCCGACCCACAGGATACGGATGCAGAGGCACACCCTAGCTTCGTGGAACCGGTCACTACCAAGCACCACATCCCCTGTCCCTCCATGTTCCTGAAAGCGATCAAAACACAGTGGACATCACTGGCCTCTCTCCCTTCTCCAGCACTGGGAGATGGAGAATCCACCAATGGGACATACCAAAGCCTTCTGTCCCTGAGGGTGGGCAGCAGACTGGTCCGGTGTGGCACTTTGGCGAATAACCTGTTGGAGAACTCTCCGGCCAAAGGCAGCCTTGGCCGAGGCAAACCTATCAATCTTGTAGTGCCTGATGAAAGGGGATGGTGTAGCCCATGTGGCTGCCCTGCATACCTCCTCGATGGATGCCTGTGTGGACCAGGCCGTGGAGGTAGCTGCAACGCCCCTTTCCATCTGTTGCTTCTTGTCTTGCCTTCAGGCTCTTTGGAGAATAGCTTGACTCCCTCTTCTTTGTGGCAACCCCTGAGATATTGGAACACTGCTATCATGTTGTTAAACTAGACATACCCAATTCCAGCAACCGTTCCATATATGTTTTAGCCTCCAGTCCCCTAATCATCTTTGTTGCTCTTCTATGTACTCTTTCTAGAGTCTCAACATCTTTTTTACATCATGGTAACTAAAACTGGATGCAGTATTCCAAGTGTGGCCTTACCAAGGCATTGTAAAGTGGTAATAACACTTCACGTGATCTTGATTTTATCCCTCTGTTAAGGCAGGCTAGCAGTGTGCTGGCTTTTTTGGCAGCTGCACCCCATTGCTGGCTCATATTTAAGTGATTGTCCACTAGGACTCCAAGATCCCTCTCACTATTGAGCAAGGTACCAACTATACTATACCTGTGCATTTGTTTTTTCTTGCCTATATGTAGAATTTTGCTTTTTTCACCACTGAATTTGAATAGTTGAATCAGTGTTCATGGTAACATAATAAAAAAACATGGAATAAAAATGGGTTTATGAGATTAGCAAAGTAAAAGCCATTTCTCAGTAAGAACATTGATGCTCTTCTCATTTTTTCTAGAAAAAATATCTGGCTGATCCTGTAGATTTCTAAAGGACTGTTCTAAGATAATTAAAAATGGGGAACTTTTCAGGCTATATGTGTATTGTTATCCCTGTCAGAAACTAATACTTAATTCCATAGCTGTTTTCTGGATGGCTTTCTATCATTGAAGAAAGCATGAATTCTGTCTTGTTATCAGAAAATGTTAAGGGATTAACAGGTCATTTGTCCACCTGCTGAAACTGAAGTGGAACATGCAACATGATAGTGATTTCAAACCTATAAATCTATAAGAGAATGATTAAAGAGCAATATTTTGAACCAGCAATGTGAGTAATCACAAACTACAGGAAGCATTTGATGGTAATTATTGTAGCTAAAGGTGATGCATATACTGAATCTAAAGAGGAGAATACTTTTTCATGCTGGCATATCATTGTTCGATTCATGCTTATGAAATATATAAAACGTTAGTGTTATTTGTAGATTGCTTGGTCTTCCTTTATATAGCAGTAAGACCATGATAAATCCAGGTAATATTTTGAAGAAAAGAGGTGCAAAAATTCAGAAAATCTAGATGAGAATAAGTATTTTTTTTTCCTATCATAGTGAAACAGTAGAATATGTTGTTGATGAAGTTCTAAAAAATAGGTTCTGTCTAGGAAGGATAGAAGAAAGACCATTAAAGGGACCTTACTTGTGTAGGGAGATGAAGTATACGGAACTTAATGGAACTGCTCATAAATACAACGAAGAAATTGATCCTTCACGTGTTTGATTAAAATTGTAGAGCAGATTTTCCACTTGTTTGATACATCTCATTTTCATCTTTCTGTCCCCTTCGTTGATTTTTCCCTACCTGAATTTCTTGAATTCCTTGTCCTGAAATTGATTTGAACATGAATTATTTTCATTTTGATGATTTGACTGTTTCTGTTGTGATTTATCGTGTTTTTTTCTTCCTTTTCCCAATCCAGTTATTGTGATCACTCTAAGCCCTGCTCCCGCTCCATCCCAACGTGCAGGTACCAGAACTTTTTATCATCGCAGCTTGGATTTCTTGCATCATTTATCTAATGCTTCTTTCAACTGCATAGAATTGCCATTTTTTTCTGCTTCTGTTCCAAATGCGTGTCTGACCCTGCTTCTTTCCCACTGTAGTGTTTTCCTTTACTACCTTTTATCTAGCCCTAACTCATCCTGACTGGCTAGACAAAGTGATGCATCAAGCCATGCATGAAAACGTGTTTGATTGTCCACAGCTGCATTTAGTTGCTTAGCACCTTCCTTTACTGATTATGTCAAAGCAATTTATGAAAACAGGTAATATTTAAATTATGTGTATTTTGGACCATGTCTTACCAATCTGCTTTCCTAATCCGTGCCAAATGCCTCTGATGGGAAACAGCAGAAATATACGGTAGATACAATGTATATTAATATTTGGGGTAGAAAATGTCCACCACCCATAGGAAAACGAAGACTTTTCTAGTGTAAGTGCAGTTGTCTCAGAGGTAGAACCTAGTAGCAAACTGTCAGTGCTGTTGAGTTTGCTGAAGGGCAGAAAATCAAGATTGTATGTTTAATTAGCCACAACGCCAGCCAAGACTTAAAATCGGAGCAGAGTACGCCAAACTCAGAACTTGGCAGAATGTAAATTGCTTTAAGATTTCTAGGACAAGTTGAAGAAGTCTAAACTGAACAGTAGGAGCATCTATATAACAATATGTGAAGGAGTTCGGTTTTTGGTATACGTAGCTATTTGCATTACCTTTGAAGGCCTGTCTTCCTCATAACCTGTGGCAGCAACTACAAATAGTTGCCCAGATTGATTCCTGTCCAAATATTCATTGATCCCAAACATATTTCTGTGAGAGACCCAAGTATTTTGAGACCACTCTTTGGACCTGCCTTCCCCGGTCTATTGCTGAATTCTGACTGAATTCAGGTGTCAGACTAAGAATTCTGGGATTTGCAATCTAATACATCTGGATAAAGATGGAAGTTGTGATGGACATGTTAAGCGGAACTGATCCTCACTTAATAAAAACACCTTTAGAAATTAGACATGTAATGCTACCTGTACAAACTATACTTCAGGATTTCAAAAGATGAAATTGAAACTATTATATTGGCAAACAACTCTTTAATATTAGAGTTAATGAAATTGAAGGTTTCATGCCATACTTGCATAACTACAGGAGAAATTAGTAGTTGTTCTGAAGCAGAAATTAAAATCCAGTTTTTTATTCATAGGTTTTCCGTGGTTTTGTATGGTGGTAGAATGTATTACACAAAGAACTGCCCTTATTTGTTTTGCTTTCAGATTGACATTGTACTTTTAATAATATTAAAAGTACAGTGGTGGTAACTTTTATTGAAAGATCTGAGTTTACTTCTTCCTGCATGCCCTCATGTCTAAAGGGCATACTTTGGGGTGGGGGCAACTATATTGTAAACGTTTAGCTATTCATCTTGGATTCAACTTGTCTTGCCAAATATTCTCTTTGGTATATGCAAAAGAACCTCTTCATTCAAACTGTGGATTGTGAATTAACAACTGTGGTTTTTTTTCCTACCTGAGAGATAGCAGTCTTGCAGTGTTGAAAATGCCGAAAGACCAGCATGCTTTGTCTTGTGGAAGCTTGTTTACTAATGCTTTGAAGTCCCTCGGGATGTGAATGTGTTTAAATAGATTATCATCCAGGCCTTCTCAATCTTGGCTTTTGCTAGCTCTTACTTATGCTTTTTTTGCTTTGCCAGCTGTTCTTTGCAGATATAATCCAACAAAATTTATTATCTTTTTATTATGAAATAGATACTATATTAACTATTTTTCTGTAGGAGTATATTTTTTTAAAAAAAGGTATTAATGTGGAAAAAGGGGGGGGGAAGAAAGATAATATTTCTTAAATATAATGCAAAGTTAGCCTTACATATTGATGTCATGGGTACAATTAAATTTGTAACATTTAAATAATATTACTTAATAGTAGAAAAATGGGATATTAAGCATATAAATTAGTTTGCATAGTTCAAATTTCTTAGTTCGGGTTAGTTTACAAATCCGGATTCCTAGTTGTAAAATTCTTGAGCAAATGTAGAAAGAGGTTCTAGAGTTCTCTACACCATTGAAAGAGAATAAGTAGCCTTCAAACTTCGTAATTTCAACTTTGCTTCATTACAAAAAAAGTCATACTCATTTCTTTTATCATCCTTTTTATTTCCAAGCCATTGATATATATGTGAGCACTTTGTGAAATGCATCTTTTAACCCATCTCCAACAATTAGTTGAATCCATCAAATTCTTCCTAAGTATACAAGTTCACCTGTATCTCCATAAAATATGGTTTTGTTGAATTGTGTTTTTAAATCTATAGAAATGAGATATGAATGTATGTTCATGAACCAAACACTTTTGACACTTGATTGGCTAAGAGACATTGGAGTTATCTAAAATAGGTAGATGTACTCAGGCAGTTAAGTTCTGCCTAAGCCTAATTGTACTAGTTGAGCAGCTTGTAGCACGGTAAGTTCTTATAACTTGAAGATTCATCTCAAGTCAGATAGAACCCAAATTCCTTGTTTGTTTCAGGTTTTGAACTCATTTTATTTTAATCATTTATTATTTTATTTATGGAAATACTTGATTTCCATTTTTCCCTAAATGTGAGTGGGTGGAGAGAATTCAATTTTTAAAAAAACTGTTGTGATTGTAGAAAAATGTTGAAAATGCAATATGCTGTTTGATACCCCCAAAATAAAAGCAAAGCATATATGTCAGTGAATTAGTTTCCAAGCAGATTGGTAGAGAAGGAAATCTTGCTGATACCATTAGGTGGATTGGCAGAATCACATTCATTTTATCTCAACCTGGATTATCATATATAGGAAATCATACTTAAAATAACATAGTTCTAAAAATCAGCCTTTCTTAATGGAGGATTGAGTGAAGCAAACAGTGTATTTCTTATTTATAAAGGTATTAGCGCTTTGAGACTTGATTGGATTACTTCTGCTGTGGACAAATAAATCTTAATGAAACGGGTACAAGAGAACATTTTTTTGGCCCCTTTTATTATACCGTTCTATCCCTCCTTGTATAGAAATTAAATTTGGGGCAAATTGGGCCAATTATGAAAGTTAAACAGGATTACACCTAATTAGCACTTGGATGGAAGATCATTGGGAAATGGCAGTAGGCTAGACTGGAAAGTTGAAAGGATCTGACCACTGCACTTTATTGCCGAGAAAATTATATTGTGAGAAATCTGTAGTATCACCAAGAGCTGAGCTTGATTTAAAGCAGGGGTTCTCAACCTTGGCAACTTTAAGACTTGTGGACTTCAACTGCTGGCTGAGGAATTCTGGGAGTTGAAGTCCACAAGTCTTAAAGTTGCCAAGGTTGAGAACCCCTGATTTAAAGGAAGTTTTAAGTTATTTATGCAGAATATTGTTGCTTGAATCCCAAAGGAATCAACGTGTACAGTAATGAATAGCAGTTTTTTGTGGATTAAAAAAAATGTGTGTTTTCTCTATTTCTGATAAACTTATCAGTTGATGTTAGAAAATTTTTTCTCAGTAGTCATTCTTTTAAATACCGGTTCTTAAAATTGACAGTCCAAAATAAGATCTCGGGTCCCAGTTGTTCTGGTGGTGCCGCCAATGCTGCGCGTTGGTAACAAAATACAGATAGTTCTTAACTTATGACCACAACTGGGATCGGTAAATTCATTGTTAAACAGTGTGGTTGTTAAGTGAAGTGCCATGTGACTGCATCCAAGTGTATGATTTTTTTTTTTTTTGCCATGCTTGTTAAGCAAATCACCATGCTTGCTAAGTGAGATACCACTTACAATTGTTTAACAGTTTGTGACTTTCTCTGTTGGCTTCTCCATTGACTTTGCTTGTTGGAAGCCGGTGATCATCTGATTCTGGGCCATTGCAACTGTTGTAAATGCCCCCTGGATTAGGATCAAGTGACCACAGAGATGCTGCGAGGATCGTAAATGTGAGGACTAATTGTAAGTCAGTGCCGTTGTAACTTCAAACAGTCGCTAAGTGAATGATTGTAAGTTAAGGATCACCTGTATAGGTTTTAGTTATGTGCAGACAACTGTAACATTGTGACCTAGAGCTCTTATTCTTTGAACTACAAAACAATACATGGTATTAAAAGATTAATATTCATACATCTTTTTTATCTGTGACTACTTTAATTTATCATAGCAAATAGCAGTTGCTGATTGTAAATTGCATTCCATACATGCATTCCCCAAAAAAGAATAGGAAAACCGAACTGTTTGAATTTGTGGTATTAGTGTAAAGTAAGGAAGGCTACTTTTTGCTTAGCAAAATTGCTTTTTAGAAATCTAAACAGGTATAAATAGGAGAATGTTTTGTTAGAACTCTGTCTCTAATGTTCTTCAGAAAGATCATACATATAGTCGTCGGCTTATGACCACAGTTGGGACAGAACCTCTGTTGCTAAGTGATGTGAGTTGTGCTGATTTTAAAAGATTTTTGCCATGGTTGTTAAGTGAATGTGGTTATGAAGCAAATCCGGTTTCTCCCATTGACTTTGCTTGTTGGAAATCCCCAGGGAAGGTAAAAAATGTCAATCATGTGACCCCCCCATGACATTGCCGTTGTCTTAAGTATTTACTAGTTGGCAAGCACCCAAACTTTAATAAATAATAATAATAATAATAATAATAATAATAATAATAAGAAGAAGAAGAAGAAGAAGAAGAAGAAGAAGAGGAGGAGGAGGAGGAGAAGGAGAAGGAGAAGAAGAAGAAGAAGAAGAAGAAGAAGAAGAAGAAGCTGGAAGGAATCTTGGAGGTCATCTAGTCCAACCCCCTGCTCAGGCAGGAAACCCTATACCATTTAAGACAAGTGACTGTCCAGTCTCTTCTTAAAAACTTCCAGTGTTGGAGCATTCACCACTTCTGAAGGCAGATTGTTCCACTGGTTAATTGTTCTCACTGTCAGGAAATTTCTCCTTATTTCTAGGTTGCTTCTCTCCCTGGTTAGTTTCCATCTGTTGCTTCTTGTCCTGCCTTCTGATGCTTTGGGAGAATAGCTTGACTCCCTCTTCTTTGTGGCAACCCCTGAGATATTGGAACACTGCTATCATGTCCCCCCTCGTCCTTCTCTTCATTAAACTAGACATACCCAGTTCCAGCAACCGTTCCTTGTATGTTTTAGCCTCCAGACCTCTAATCATCTTTGTTGCTCTTCTCTGTACTCTTTCTAGAGTCTCAGCATCTTTTTTACATCGTGGTGACCAAAACTGGATGCAGTATTCCAAGTGTGGCCTTACCAAGGCATTGTAAAGTGGTATTAATACTTCACGTGATCTTGATTTTATCCCTCTGTTAACGCAGTCCAGTACTGTGTTGGCTTTTTTGGCAGCTGTAGCAGCTGATCATGTAGCCTATGGGGATGCTGTGACGATCATAAGTAACTTATTTCAATGCTTTTGTAAATTTGAACAGTTGTTAAATGAGTGTAAGTCAAGGACTACCTGTACACCTTTTTGTTACCTGCGGTAAGTAATTTGTTCCCATCTTTTAGGACATGGGTGTCAAACTCGCCACATCACATGGACATGTCATGACGTATCACGACTCTTTTTTCATTGCTGGCAATGGGGTGGGCGTAGCTTTGGTATGATGAAACCGGCCCGTGGGCCGGCAGTTTGACACCCCTGTTTTAGGAGAACAGACAGAATTTGCATTTAGGGAAGTAATAGTAGGAAAAGCATTTTAGGAATTTGGGGATAGAGGTGAAGAAACAAGATGTAGTAGATGTGCAAAGAAGTTATAAACTATTTTTTAAAAATTATTATTATTATTATTACTCTTACAGTTTCATTATCATTCAAATATGGGGCCACTTTTCATACTACACCTTTATTCAGATGCTGCTTGATTTTTGTCTGCTTAGAGAGACATTTAGATCAGTGGTTCTCAACCTTTCTCAGGTTGAGACCCCACTTGCCCCGCCCATGCGCGCCGCGACCCCGACCTGGGCGCGCGCCGAAAAAAAAAATAAAAAAAATTAAAAAAATGGCGGCCGCGACGGGCAGATCCGTGCATGCGCGGATCGGCCCATCGCGCACACCGCACATGCACAGATCCGCCCGTCGTGGCCGCCATTTTTTTGTTTTTTTTTTAATTTTTTAAATTTTTTTTTATTTTTTTTCGGTGCGACAGGCAGATCTGCGCATGCGCGGCGCGCGCGCACCAAAAAAAAATAAAAAATAAAAAATAAAAAAAATAAAAAAAACAAAATGGCGGCCCGCGGTGTCCGGCAACCCCCGTGAGATGGTCGTGCGACCCCAAATGGGGTCGCGACCCCAAGGTTGAGAACCGCTGATTTAGATCATGATACTGAATAGTTCTATAACTAATCTATAAGAGAGTCATAAGCTGCTTCCAAAATTATTGTTGAAAAACGTGCTAGATATTAACATATACTACAACATCTATATAACTCATGCAAAAGAAATTGCGAAGTAAATTCCAGGTTCAACATTGTTCTAAGATACTGGATGCCTTACCCTTTCCATTTCTGTTTTTTTGCATTGTGATTTCTTAAAATTTGTCATTTTTTATCAAGATTTTCAACAATAAAATGGCATTAGAAAGTGTGCCACCTGAAAGCATAACTTGGGTCACGAGCAAATTCAGTGCAATCATGAGAGGCAGATCAATTTGCTTGAGAAATTCCATATTACATACTTCAGAGTATATTTTTCATGGAATGGCCTGACTTTGTCTTGTTTTCTACTAGTAACCTATTTTCCCTGTAATACTTGGTGAATAATAAAATATTTCATCTTTGCAGAAACCAACAAGGAAACAGAAATAATGAATTTATATTGTCCTGATTTCCATAATTTCTTCATTTTTATCACTAAATTCATCGTTCAGCTTCCCACAAAGGACACCAGATGGTCCTTATAAAAATTATCCTATCATAGTGTCCTTGAAATGCAAATGTTGAGGGAAGTAACAGGTCTCAATATGCCGAACTTCCATAATTGGCTAGAGGTGAGATTATAAATCGGTAACTTCAAATGAAATGAAGATTGAGGAATTATTTGCCTTCCTATAAATACGGTAGAGTTTGTAGGCAACATTGAAAATCCATAGATTTCTCACTCGATTTATTTTTTTAAACTAGTCTCAACATTAATATTGATTTTTCCCCCTTTTGGTGCATGCATGTCACGTAGGATAGCTTTAATGTGATCTTATCTGGTATTTCGGAAATATCTGTTTCCATGTGACTCAAAACTTATATTTTGCCATTGTTTTTATATTAAGTTAACTTATTTAAAGTAGCTATGTCCCATTATACTAATAGATATCTCTTAATTTCTGATGTTGAAATTTACCCTTTCAAATGGAGCAAATTATTTTTTCATGTGTTTTTTTAAAAAACAAATCTATTCAGCACAGGGATGAGGAATTGCTGTTTGTTACCCCCCCCCCAGCAAATCGGGGCAAATTACACGAATAGAAAAAAAAATCTACACATACAGAATAGGTATGTTGAGACTTAGATTCTTTGTGGTGATCAATAATCAGTGGCCTTGGGTTTCTTTGACTTGTAATGCTGCAATCCTAAGAACACTTACTTAAATGTGTATCTTATTGGATTTATCAGGATTATCTTTGGATAGATATATAGAGAATTACATTTGCAAGAAGTCTAACCCTACAGGTTTTTTTATTTTACTGCCTGCTTCTCCAGTACAGGAGATGGAGAATCCAATGGGTTTTCTCTGTCTGCCTGCTCTTGAGACCAAGTAGCCAAACTTGACACGCCCCCTCTTGTTAGGAGACCCAGTCTTGACTTGGTCTCAGCTCTTGAAGACGTATCAGGTTTGGCTCTCTCAACAGATAGCAGGTTAGAAATCCATTGGTGAGTTCTCCTTTCCTTATAGTACCCTCAAAAATTGAATAAATAATAAATTTGGAATCCTCCCTTAATTTTTCCATAGCTCTGGGATCCGTGGTAACTCAAAACACAAGATTTGAGGAGTGAGGGGTGGGGGAGGCCTCTGCAGCTTTCCTTTCTTTACCTTTCCCCAGGGCTCTGGGGAAAACTTCTGAGCAGGGGCTGCTTGGAATATCCCTCATTCTTCCCCCCCTTTCCTTTGAGCTACTGGGCGAATTTCAGACTGTAGGTCATCTCCGGCAGCTGGGAACGGTCGCAGATGCCATTTTGGTTGCCGTTGAAGGCAACAAATTTAACCTCAGCCTCATTCTTTGCCTGCCGTTCGGAAACAAGCTTGCTTGTTTTTCTGCTGCGGCTTGAGTTTATGACGCCAATCCTCTCTGGCAGGGAGTCGGAACCGATTAAATGGTTCCGCCCCAGACGCCTGATGGACCCTATGGGCTTTCAAAGGGCGCTTGGGGAATTGCCGGATTCGCTTGTACACAGTTCAGCGGAGTCCCTAGTGATGGCCTGGAATATGGCCACTACGGGGGCTCTAGACCGGATTGCACCGTTGCGACCTCTCTGTGGTAGCAGACCTAGGAGATCTCCTTGGTTTACCGAGGAACTCAGGGGGATGAAGCGCCAGAAGAGACGTTTAGAGAAGCAATGGAGGGAAAGCAGATCCGAATCTGACCGAACCAAATTGAGAGCTTATATTAAGACCTATTTGGAAGCGATCTCAGTATCTTTCCGCATTGATCGCGTCTGCGGAATCTCGTCCGGCTGCCCTGTTTAGGGTGACTCGCTCTCTCCTTGATACGGGGAGGAGGGAGGAACCTTTGCAGGGCAATGCAGAAGAATTTAACACCTTTTTCGCAGACAAGGTCGCTCAGATCTGGGCTGACTTAGACTCCAATTGGGATGCAGTGTCGGCTGACAATGAGTCAGTCGAGATGACAGAGGCCCGTCTTAGTCCTGTTGTATGGGATGAGTTTGACCTGGTAACTCCTGATGATGTGGACAAGGCCATTGGAGCTGTGAGTTCTGCCACCTGTTTATTGGATCCGTGCCCCTCCTGGCTGGTTTCGGCTAGCAGGGAGGTGACCCGGAGCTGGGTCCAGGCTGTTGTTAATGCTTCATTGAGGGAGGGGTCCTTTCCGGCTCCCTTAAAGGAGGCACTTGTGCGCCCCCTCCTCAAGAAGCCTTCCCTGGACCCAGCAGTTTTAAATAATTATCGCCCAGTCTCCAACCTTCCCTTTTTGGGAAAGGTTGTTGAGAAGGTGGTGGCACTCCAACTCCAACGGTCCTTGAATGAAGCTGATTATCTGGGCCCTCAACAGTCTGGGTTCAGGTCCAGTTACAGCACGGAAACTGCTTTGGTTGCGCTGACCGATGATCTCTGGCGGGCCCGGGATAGAGGCTACTCCACTATCCTGGTGCTTCTTGACCTCTCAGCGGCATTCGATACCATCAACCATGGTATCCTTCTGCGCCGGTTGGAAGGGCTTGGAGTGCGGGGCACCGTTTTACGATGGTTCACCTCCTACCTCTCTGGCCGGTCGCAGTCGGTGTTCGCAGGAGGTCAGAGATCGGCTCCGAAGCCTCTTCCATGTGGAGTCCCTCAGGGGTCTGTTCTCTCACCTCTGCTTTTTAACATCTACATGAAGCCGTTGGGTGAGATCATCCGTCGACACGGGGTGAGTTATCATCAATATGCTGATGATACTCAGCTTTATATCTCTACTCCGCGTCATTACAGCGAAGCAGTGGAAGTGATGAACCGGTGCCTGGAGGCTGTTGAGGTCTGGATGGGTGCCAATGGGCTCAGACTCAATCCCGACAAGACGGAGTAGCTATGGGCTCTGCCTCCCAAGGACAATTCCAACTGTCTGTCCATTACCCTGGGGGGAGAAGTTTTGTCCCCCTCGGAGAGGGTTCGCAACTTGGGTGTCCTCCTCGATCCACAGCTAAGTCTAGAACATCATTTTTCGGCTGTGGCGAGGGGGGCATTCGCCCAGGTTCGCCTGGTACACCAGTTGCGGCCCTATTTGGACCGGGAGTCACTCCTCACAGTCACCCATGCCCTTGTCACCTCGAGATTCGACTACTGTAATGCTCTCTACATGGGGCAACCTTTGAAGAATTTCCGGAGACTGCAAGTAGTCCAGAATGCGGCTGCGCGAGCCGTCTTGGGTCTCCCAAGACATGCTCATATCACTCCAGCTCTCTGTGAGCTGCACTGGCTACCAATTGGTCTCCGAACACAATTCAAAGTGTTGGTTATGACCTATAAAGCCCTTCAGGGCAATGGACCAGGATACTTGCGGGACCGTCTTCTGCCTCATGAATCCCAGCGACCGGTTAGGGCGCATAGGGTTGGCCTCCTATGTGCCCCGTCTGTTAAACAATGTCATCTGGCGGGGCCTAGGGCAAGGGCCTTCTCTGTTGCTGCCCCAGCCCTCTGGAACCAGTTTCCCTCAGAGGTTCGTACTGCTTCCTCCCTCCTAGCTTTCCGGAAACTGTTGAAGACACATTTATGCCGACAGGCTTGGGGCATATGAGCTGTGCTCTGCCCCTGGGCCCTAGGAATGTCCCTCCATCAGCGATTGTGAGTTGACTGTGTTTGCATGCTGTATGAATGTGATTAATTTTTAAATTTTTGTTGTATTGTTGTTGTAAGCCGCCCTGGGTCCTAGGAGAGGGGTGGCATATAAGTCTAAATAAATAAATAAATAAATTAATTAATTAATTAATTAATTAATTAATTAATTAATTAATTAATTAATTTCGGCGCAGTGTCTAGCACTGCCATTGCGATCGCCCCAGGCACCAGAATTTTTGCCTTTGAGGCCTGCGGAGGCCATTTTCAGTGGAGGACAAGTTGCGGCCACCATTTTGGGGCCGCCGCCAATGGCAAAAAGTTGCGAATGGCTTTTTTCAGCATCCTCAGCATTCTGCCCTCCATCAGTAGCTCAATTTGCTCAGCCCTTTTAGGACTTTAATTCCCCGATTACGCTGCATACCTCTGGGCACAAATAGTTAGGACAACTTCCAGCGGCCGCCATCTTGAACGCCATGTGGGAGCTTCTTTAGGCCCCACGAGGCCTACTCACAGTAGTTGGCCTGAGTCAGGCCGCATTTGAGATGTGTGTTTCGTTCATCACAAATCACTTACTGCAATACAACACAAATTGTTTAGCCGCCATTTTGAGCCTGATCCTTCCTTGCCAGGCCCTTGTTTTCAGGCCCTCTGTGCCCTTCATTGGGGCTTTTTCTAGTGCACCTTGACTGGTCACCTAAGGCCTCTGGGCGGAGGCCAGAGCGGGTCCCCAACCAGGCCTTTGGCATCTGACTCAATTGCTGTGACCAAAGCCCAGATAGAAAATTTTCTGGTCAGGGGAGCATTCTTGTTACTTGTTCCAATTTCGCTTCCGCCAACTGCTTGCCTCCCAGAGCTTCGTCTCAGTTTCCCCGAGACTGCCCAACCAGGATGGAGGACTGCACGATGCCTCAACCCATGAGCACTGCCTCCCCATCCTCCAATTACGGTCGGCACAAATCCTCTGAACAGGAGGCGGCAGGCAAGCCAAAATCTAAGGCTAAGACCACTCTCAAGAAGCCTTCCAAGTTGGCGGAAAAGCAAGTCAGCTGTAGGCACCAGGCTCTGGAGAAGGAGTTCTCCAGAGCGCAGAGGCAGGCCGGATTAGAGATGGATCAAATGGCGGTCCCTGAATTTGACCTTCCTTTAGGACCTTCAACTTTGGCTCAAGGTGTGTGGTCTCTCACAGGGATGCCTGCCACACTCAGCTCCCCTTCTGTATTGGTTCAACATGCAACAACCGCTTCAAGTTCAGCCCCAGAGGCCACCTTCACTCCTACGGCCGCAGGACTCAGGGGTCCAGACATCGGAGACATTTTCTCTGACAGCCGCCTTGAGGCCTTACTATCCAAGGTTGTGGACCGCGCTCTAGTGGAACGGTCCTTCCAGCTGCCTGGACAGGGGGCTTCCACATCAGCCATGCCACCTTATGTTCCTCCTACGGTGTTCCCTATTCTTCAGGAACCCATATCTCCTGCACACTCCTCCCCGCAAGGTGAGGAGCAGCCAGAATTTAATCTATCAGAGGAGGAGGAGGAACTTCCCCCTGAACCCTCCCCATCGGGAGGCCTGTTCAATCCAGCCCTGTTTCTTCCCCTACTTCACAAGGCCACATCAACGGCAAACATAGGGTCCGATTAGTTCCTTCAGCCGCAGGCAACTTCGGATTCCAGTCCAAATCCGATATTTTTTGAGATGGTGGCAGCCCAACATCACGTTCCGTGTCCCTCTATTTTTCTTAAAGGGATCAAAAAACAATGGGCCTCCCCTTCCACCTTCCCTTCCATAAGCGGGACTGACAAAAAGATTTTTAGCACCTCCACAGACCTCACTGATGCCCTGGAGGTCCCCAAGGTAGACGAAGCCTGGACCTCTCTGATATCCCAGACTGCGGTCGCTGGGGACATGTCGGAGGCACTTAAAGCGGATGACAGAAAATGGGACCAAACTTTCTGGAAGACCCATCAATCAGCAGCATGGGCAATTAAAACGACCACTTGTGCGTCCTTCTTTGTCCAGACCACCCTTTTATGGCTTCGTCATCTTCAGGCCAGGGTCCCTGCTGAGGACATTTGGACCCACCAGGACCTAAGCAGAATGGTGGCGGCCACTGAGTATGCTGTGGATGTAATGCTTCAGTCGGCCAAATTTGCTTCTAGGTCTCTAGCATCCAACATTACAACCAGAAGGATGCTTTGGCTGAAACACTGGCAGGCCGACGCCAAAGCCAAATGGCATCTTGCGACTGGTCCTTATCTGGGCAATAATCTTTTTGGGGAGGCCCTGGCCCCATACCTTGTGGAAAACAAGGACAAGCGGAAGGTCATGGCTCACTTGAATAAACGGTCCGACAAACGTCCCGCTCCCTATTTCCGTAGGCAGTCCTTTCGGCCAGCAGCAGGTCCAACAGTTACTCAGCAGGTCCAACAGTTACTCAGACAGGACAGGCCGTATGACCGTCCGTATGATAGGTCGGGCTTTTGGTCCAGGCAACAGAGCCAATCTAAGCGGCCATTTTGAGGGGCAGGACGTCCCTACAGGAGGTCCAAGTGACTCTTACACTGCACTTCCCATTGGGGGAAGGGTGCCCCACTTCTTTCATCAGTGGGAACTCACTTCCACGGACATCTGGGTCTTACAAACCATCCAGTTTGGTCTGCCCCTGGAGTTTCTGGCCAGTCCCCCCGGACTGATTCATCACCTGTCCCATTTCCCGGGATCCACTCAAACAAGGACTTATGCAGGAGGCCATTCAACATCTTCTGGAGATTCAGGCCATAGAACCGGTACCGCCGGACTACAAGGGAGGGGGATTCTACTCCATCCTTTTCGTGGTCACCAAGACCTCGTGGGGATGGAGAGCGATTCTAGACCTCAAGGGTCTGAACTATTAAATCACAAGAAGTTCAAGGGGGCGTGCAACATCAGGCCTCCCGTGATACATAGATACCCCTCTTGGGAGCTGCCTCGTGTGCTTCACGCTCTAACAAAACCGCCCTTTGAGCCCGTAGCTACTATTCCGTTGTGGAACTTGTCTCTTAAAGTTGCATTCTTAATCGCCATCACGTCAGCCAGACGTATCTCCGAGCTGGCTGCTCTCTCGGTCAGGGATGACCTTTGCATCTTCCACCGAGACCGGGTGGTCCTTCGGTTGGATCTCACTTTCGTGCCCAAGGTCAACTTGCTCTTCCATAGGGCACAGGAAGTCATTTTACCAAATTTTTGTCCCAATCCTTCTCATGACTTGGAGCGGCAGTGGCACACACTGGACGTCCGCAGGGTACTGCGGCGTTACATCAAGCGCATGGAGCCTCTTCGTAGATCTGAGGCCCTCTTTATTTCCTTCTGTCCGTCTTTTCTGGAACAGAAGGTGTCCGCTGGCACTATTGGCAGGTGGATCAGGGCCTGTATCGCGGAGGCATACCAGTCTTCTCTGCCGGCTCCAAGTCATCTTACAGCCCATTCCACTCATAGCGCTGCGACATCTGCGGCATGGGCCACTCAGGCGTCCATCGAGATTTGCAGGGCTGCAACATGGTCCTCGTCCTCTCCATTCATATGCCATTATAGGATTGACCGCTTCGTTTCCGCGGGCGCCTCCTTTGGTCGGAGGGTCCTTCAGCAGGTGGTCTCCGGGGACATTGTTCCAGCCTTATCTGTTTCCCACCCATCGGGACAGTGAGGCTTTGGTATGTCCCATTGGTGGATTCTCCATCTCCTGTACTGGAGAAGGGTCGTTGTCTTACCTGAATGCCTTTTCTCAGTACGGAGATGGAGAATCCGCACCCACCCTTTAGGTCAGTTAGGCCAATATTAAGGGATTGAGAGCCAATACCTCGTCCACCTTCAGCCACTTTCGCCCTCATCAAAACTGGATCTCCTAGCAAGAGGGGGTGTGTCAAGTTTGGCTACTTGGTCTCAAGAGCAGGCAGACAGAGAAAACCCATTGGTGGATTCTCCATCTCACGTACTGAGAAAAGGCGTTCAGGTAAGACAATGCCCCTTCTGTTCACTTTTGACATAATTTTATTCTAACTGTGATTATTTTTGTGCCATAGATGTTTTATTGAAAGAATGTCAGAAAAACTGGCTTTTAATCTGTCATCTGGGAATGGCATGGATTTAACTTTCCCTTTTCTGGCTAGTTTTAGCACTGTTATTTTCAAGCTAACACATTTAAAATCCCAGTATCGCCTTCTTTGTTTACAGAAAATAAACTATGACAATAATCTTAACTGATTTGTGAAAATGCGAAATGTGCAGTTCAAATGCTTTTATTGTTACATCATCTGACCATGATAATTCAAAGTAGGGCAGGTCTAGAAAAGCTGTTGGAATCCTGTCACATGTCTAGCTATGATAATTAAAGTGTTTTTGATGCATGCCCTATATCGGAGTCCCCAGTGCTTGCTTGCATGCTTGCTTTGCTGTGCTTCCACTCTGCTTATGCCCATCAGTATAACTTTCCTGCCCTCTTTTGCATCCATCCATCCATCTATCCATCCATCCATCCATTCGTGTTGTGTTGTGTTATGTTGTATCCTTCTTCACCTCTATGATTATTTTATTTCTTTCTAAGGCAAGGGTTCCCAACCAGGGGTGCTTGCACCTCCTGTGGGTACGAGATGATATTCCAGGGGGTGCGAAAACTTGAATTTTCAAAATTATAGTGTATATGCATAATTCATTGCCATTTTTTTGAACTTTTGTAAGGGGTGCGAGAATGTATCAGAAGCGTTCTAGGGATGTGGGGTATAGAAAAGGTTGGGAGCCGCTGTTCTAAGGTCTTGAAATATACTGCAGTGAATGACCTTTTCTTCAGCATGTTTTTCTCCTTTGCTGTGGATTTCTTTTTGACAGATAGAGGCTGATCTGTTTGCATGATCAAACTTTGAGCAGCATGCAGACTTCTTGGAGTGAGACTATGAGTGTAGTGTGCTTTAAGAAAGGATTTGTAGTGTTCAGATCTTTATAGTGTTTATCTTGCTGCAAAGGGAGGTGAATAATAAAAGAATGACAACAGAGCATACCAGTTAGATTTGTTCAGTTACGTTTCCACAAACATTAAAAATTTCTGGTTTTTCTGAATTATACTTTAATATCTGCAGTGAGGGTCTATTTTCTTCCCCATGATCTGTACAGTTTTTTGCTTTCACTGTGAGTATGCAATCTGATAAACAGGCAAAGTAATTCAGTTGAAATTGGCTCATATGGGTTGCATTTGCTAGATAGGCTTAGGAATAAACTCAGCTGCCCCCCTGCCGGTCAAGTGGTCAGGAGAGCAGGATGACCATCCCCTGCTTCACCTGCTTTGCCCATCTCGCCAACTGATCCCTTGCCAGAGCTCCCTCTCAGTATCACTGAGATAGCTCACCTAGGATGGAGGAGTCCACGGTGTCTCAACCCAAGAGACCACCTCCCCCCCCACCAGCCGCAAAAGATAAAAATCCTCCAAGCAGGAGGCGGCAGGCAGGATCAAAGCCAAGGCTAAGATGATTTCTGGAAGGAAACCTTCCAAGTTGGCTAAGAAACAGGCTAGCAGAAGGCACCAGGCGCAAAAGCAAGCCAGGGCAAAAGCGGAGCAAATAGAGAATGCACCCTTCGACCTCCCCTTGGGACCCTCTACCCAAGGAGTATGGTTTCTGGAGGGACCTCCTCAGGTTGCTGAGGTGGATCAGGCCCAGCTACCGTTGACACCGCGGGCCATGCACTCCATGCCAGAGGCCACCTTCACTCCCACAGCGGCAGGACTCAGGGGAGTGGAGCCCGAGGGTCCTCCCTCTAAGGACTGTCTCCAAACCCTAATTGAACAGGCAGTCAACAGAGCACTGGCTGCCAGGGCTACCCACAGGTCAAGACCTGAATCCGTGATTGCCATAACCCCACCCTGCCTTCAACCAGGGGCAACCAGATACCAGGATTCCCCCTCTCCGCCACGGTCCTTTCACAGCAGGGGTTCCTCTCCTACGGAGGATAAACAACATGACATGTCATGGTGGGAGGAGGAAGACCCTCCTCCAGATCCTCCTCCATTTGGAGGGGTATTCAATCCTTCCTTCTTTCTGCCTCTGCTCCGCAGAGCCAGTTCCACAGCCAACATTGGACCAGACCATATCCCACAGCCAGACCCACCACCCGGGTCAGATCCGGTGTTCTTCGAGCCCATTTTGGCTCAGCACCACGTCCCTTATCCGGCACTCTTCCGGAATGCCATTAGGAAACAATGGACATCACCGGGCACCTTCCCTCCCCCAAGGGGAGCAGATAGAAAGCTGTTTAGCACAACGCCAGAACAGACAGAGGATCTTGAGATACCAAAGGTAGATGAACCCTTCGGATTCCTCTTTTCCCTGACCACAGTGTCGGGAGATATGGCAGAGGTATTGAAGTCCAATGACAGGAGATGGGAACTCAGATTCCACAGAACTCACCAGACGGCGGTGTGGGCGGTAAGAGCCGCCACCTGTGCTTCTTTGCAAGAACCTCCTTACTCTGGATTCGTCAACTACAAGCCAGTCTTCCTCAGGAAGAGGTACGTACCCAACAAAACCTGAACAAGCTTGCGGTTGCATCAGAGTAGGTCTCTGATGCCACGCTACATGCGACCAGGTTCTCATCCAGAGCGATAGCATCCAACGTTTCAGCACGTAGGATGCTATGTCTCAAAACACTGGCAAACTGAGCCTAAAGCCAAGTGGTGTCTAGCCACAGCCCCTTATCAGGGTGGCCAGCTGTTCGGAGAGGTGCTGACTCCTTACTTGACCAAAAATAAGGACAAGCGAAAGGTATTAGCCCACTCCAGTAGACGGACCGATAGGTGCCAAAACCGGTACACTCGCAGGCAGCCCTTTCGGTCAAGCGCAGGCACGGGATTCCCTCAGCCATCAAGGCAGGACCGCCAATTTGGACAGGTTTGGACCCAGTTCCAGACACCAAACCAAGAGCAAATGGCCCTTTCAAGGGGGGGTCGCCCCTACAGAAGGTTCAAGTGACTCTGGGGCTGTCCCCCCCATAGGTGGCAGACTGGCGCTCTTCACCTGCCAGTGGGAAGCCACCACCATGGATTCCTGGGTGCGCCAAACCATCCTTTATGGCCTGTCGCTGGAATTCGTGTCCAGTCCCCCAGAATGTTTCGTCCCTTGCCCTCAATCGAAGAATTCCGTCAAAAGCAACCTCATGCGAGACGCCATCCGGCACCTCCTAGAGATAAAGGCCATAGAACAGGTTCTGACCGGAAGCCAGGGGCGGGGCTTCTACTCCATCCTCTTTGTGGTTCCCAAGGCTTCGGGGGGTTGGAGGGCGATTCTGGACCTCAAAGGTCTGAATCATCATATCACCTATCGAAAGTTCAAGATGCAAATCCACCAGTCCATCTTGGGCAGCATAAGAAACGGAGACTTCTTGACGTCCATAGACCTCACGGAAGCATACCTCCACATCCCCATCGCTCCCAGGCACCGGCAATTCCTCAGGTTCTGCTACGCGGGACACCACTAACAGTACAGGGCACTCCCGTTCAGCTTCTCGTCAGCGCCAAGGGTGTTCACCAAGATCTTGGCGGTACTGGCCGCGCACCTATGTATGATACCAGTGCGCGCATCCAGTGCTACCTGGATGACATTCTTATCCAATCCCCCTCCTCTCAGGCTGTCCAATCAGACCTCACATTGACCATCAGGGTCCTTCAGGAACACGGGTTCTCGGTCAACTTCCAAAAAAGCCAGACCAGACCATCCACCTGCCTCCTACACCTGGGGGCCATCATAGACACACTCAGTGGCCAGGTTTACCTGTCACAGGAGCATCGCGACAGCATCCAATCCCTAACACGAAAGGTCTGCAGGGAGCAAACAGTCCTGCTGGTACTGCTCTCCCAGCTCCTGGGGAAGATGGTATCGTGCATTGCAATAGTCCCTTGGGCCAGACTACATTCCAGGGGTCTTCAATGGTTTCTCCTTCCGTTCCAGAGCTGAACCTCAGCTCTTCCAACAAGCAAGTAAGGGTTCCACCCGAAACATTGTGGTCGTTCAAATGGTGGTCTTCTCCGGCAGTAGCCAGAGGATTACACTTCAAGGAACCCGACCGACTCATGCTCACGACGGATGCCAGGCTGTTTGGCTGGGGAGCACACCTGCAGTCTCAATGGGTCCAGGGACAATGGTCCCAGGCAGACCTGGAGCACAACATCAATTGGTTGGAGCTAAGAGCCATACATTTGGCCCTCTGCCACTTCCACAACAGGGTGGCGAGGCAACATGTACTAGTCCTCACAGACAATGTGTCAGCAAAGGTACACGTGAACTGGCAGGGGGGCACCCAATCCAGGTCCCTCATGACTGAGGCCCAGGCCTTGGGAGCCTGGGCAGAGGCGAATCTCGCCTCCATCAGAGCCGAGCACATATTGGGGGAGGCGAACAAACAAGCAGACTTCTTAAGCAGGTCAATCGTAGATCATTCCGAATGACACCTACACCCAGACCTCTTTGCAGAAATAGCGCAGAGGTTCGGACAACCAACTAGATTTGTTCGCGTCCCCGGCGAACGCCCAACTCCCAAGGTTCTTCTCTTGTTTCCCATTGTTGGGGGCGGAGGGAGCGGACATACTGCGTTGCCCATGGCTGGGGGGCCTGCTGTACACATTTCCTCCTCTTGCTGATCCCGGCAACCATTTACAAGCTCTTGCTAGAACGGGCGGAGATCATACTCGTGGCCCCGTACTGGCCATGAAGACCATGGTTTGCGGACCTGGTGAATCTGTCCAGGTCTCAACCATGGAAGATTCCCCCAGATTGAGTGTCGTTCAGCCATAGGGCTCTACAACACCCAGAACCCCAGTGGCTGCAGTTAGCTGCATGGCACTTGAACACCAGATCTTGACCAGGGAATCATACCCAGCAAGAGTAATTTCCATGATTCAGGCCTCCCGTCAACCGGCAACAAATCGCATCTATGACTCCACATGGAGGAATTTCTGTAATTGGTGCGAGAGGAGGTCACTTAATGTCTCGGATCTGACAGGCCCAAGCATCCTAGAATACCTGCTTGAGGGCCTCAACAGGGGCCTAACACCTAATACGATTCTCAGACAGGTTGCGGCCCCATCCACATTACTCACATGCGCCAACTCAGTCCCCTTGGCACAGCACCCTAGGATCCACTCTTTCCTTAAGGGCGCCACCAACACTAAACCACACGTGGTTCACAGGTACCCCTCCTGGGAACTGCCACGGGTCCTTCGGGCCCTTACAAAAGCACCGTTCGAACCTATCAGGTCCTGTACTCTGAGGTCCTTGTCCCTCAAATTCACCTTCTTGGTGCAATTACGTCGGCCAGGCACATTTCCGAACTCGCAGCACTGTCAGTCAGGGAGAATCTCTGCACCTTCCACCAGAATCGGGTAGTTCTCCGATTGGATCCAAGCTTCGTTCCCAAGATCAACACTCCGTTTCCTAGGGCCCAAGAAATTGTATTACCAGATTTCTGCTCCAATCTGGCCCATGCCCTGGAATGACAGTGGCACACACTGGACGTTTGCAGGGCATTATGGCACTATATCAAGTGAACGGCACCCTTCCACAAGTTGGAAGCCCTCTTCGTATCCTTTCATCACGCCTCTAGCGGTCCGAAGGTGTCTGTTTCAACCATAGGCAGATGGATCAGGACTTGCATTGCAGAAGCATATCAATCATTTTCGCTACCAGCGCCAAGACAGATCACTGCACATTCCACTCGCAGTGCTGCAACCTCAGTGGCATGGGCCACTCAGGCCTCGATCGAGGAGGTTTGCAGGGCGGCAACATAGTCTTCACCTTCTCCATTTATACAGCACTACAAGATAGACTGTTTTGCATCTGCAGATGCCTCCTTTGGAAGGTATGTTCTCCAGCAGGTAACCGCTGGGGACACGGCTACGCCCCCCTGTGTTTCCCCCTCATTGGGACAGTGAGGCTTTGGTATGTCCCATTGGTGGATTCTCCATCTCTGATGCTGTAGAAGGGGCGTTGTCTTATCTGAACGCCTTTTTCAGCACAGAGATGGAGAATCCACTCCCGCCCTTAAAGACAATTAATACATATTAGGGAGCCGGGAGCCAACACGTCGAACTATAGTCAGCTGCTTCACCTTCGTCAAGTCTGGGAGTGGCTACCCAAGGATGGGCGTGACAAATTTGGCTGACTTGGTCTAATGGGGAGGAAGGCAGAGTTAACCCATTGGTGGATTCTCCATCTCCGTGCTGAGAAAAGGCGTTCAGGTAAGACAACGCCCCATCTCTCTTTAAAGCTAAAAAAAAAAAAAATCATCCCAATTATCTGTACATTTTCCTGATCGGGGCCTTCCCTTTCCTGAACTTTTTCCAACTCTAACTGGAACTGTATATAGCATTCCAATGTGCTCACATTATAAAGTCATATCGGACTAACACTTATTGGCAGTATTATTTTCATTGAATATGAAAAGGACTTTGATTGTTCAAATGAAGAAAGTGGAGATTTAAGTAATAAGCTTAGGGCAAGAAAAAAAAAACGGTAGCTAACCAAGAAGGTTGTAATGCGGCATGCCAAGAGCAAGATTTTAATTTGTTTATCCTTTGGCATTTATCTTTTCATTTTTATTTTTCTGATGTTAAAATAAAAGTTGTGTATTGAACCTTAGTGACATTCTGTCCCATTCATTTATTTCCTTTATACTGACTTTTTAGGTGTCAGGTTGTATCAATTCCTCTTCCTTATTGATAAAGATACATTTAGGTCTGTTAAGAGTTTTTCTTTTTCCAGTATTAAGAATTTTGTATATTATGTGTACTTTTGATTCAATGGACCAGTTTCTGCAGTTTTCTTGGCAAGATTGCTTTCTTCCCAGGGCCGAGAAGGAGTGACTGGCCTCCCAACTGGCTTTGTGGCTAAGTCAGGACTAAAACACACAGTCTCCTGGTTTCTAGGGCAACATCTTAATTTCTATATCAAATTGGCTGTAATGTTGAGAGTAGATGTATTTATTTGTTTTCCAGATATAGGGAGTTCTCTTTAATCTTTTAGCCAAGGAAGATTTCTTTCTGGAGTTAATTGAAATTGAATGATAATTCCTCAGTTATTTTGGTGTCCTGATGTATTAGTTTTTTAAAACCTTTATGCAACAACTTTTTGCATAATAGTTCAGAGCCATCTATTTCACATTTACTTAAAAAAAATTGGCTTTGTGGCTAAGTCAGGACTAAAACACACAGTCTCCTGGTTTCTAGGGCAACATCTTAATTTCTATATCAAATTGGCTGTAATATTGAGAGTAGATGTATTTATTTGTTTTCCAGATATAGGGAGTTCTCTTTAATCTTTTAGCCAAGGAAGATTTCTTTCTGGAGTTAATTGAAATTGAATGATAATTCCTCAGTTATTTTGGTGTCCTGATGTATTAGTTTTTTAAAACCTTTATGCAACAACTTCTTGCATAATAGTTCAGAGCCATCTATTTCACATTTACTTAAAAAAAATCTGGCTCATTAAATAGATGGCTTCTCTGAGCATTTGAAATTGTGCTCTTAAACTATGTCTCTATTATGTTCATTCGAATTTTCTTTTCAGCTTTATTCCATGTATTTTGTGGGTAAGATCATATGTGATAATGAAAAATTATTCATTTATAATTTAGATTTCTGAAATTACCCCCATTCAGTAATGACTGGACAGCATTAATCTGAATATGAAGATATCACAGCCTCAGAACTTATTTCTTATTTATTTATTTATTATTTATTTATTTATTTATTAAACTTTTATACTGCCCCTCTCCAGTAGGACTCGGGGCGGTTTACAGCCCAATTTAAAACAGATAATAATAATAAATATTTAAAAATGAATTAAATTAATACATGGCTATTACTAAAACCTGTTAAAATCCCAATTCTAAAACCCAAACAACCTTGTTTAAAAATTTACATAAAAATTTACATAAAACCCGAGGAGGTTTAGGCCAGGCCGGCTTGATTGAAGAGATGAGTCTTCAATTCTCTTCGGAAGGTGCGGAGATCATGACACGTCTGGAGTTCCGGGGGGAGCTCGTTCCACATCGTCGGTGCCCCCACAGAAAAGGCTCTCCCCCTGGGCGCCACCAGCCGACACTGCTTAGCCGATGGCACCCTGAGGAGGACCTCTCTGTGGGAGTGAACTGGTCGATGGGAGGTATTTACTGGCAGAAGGCGGTCTTGTAAATAACTGGGTCCTATGCCATGGAGCGCTTTAAATGTGGTAACCAACACCTTGAAGCGCACCCGGAAAACCACCGGCAACCAGTGCAGCTCACGCAGGATGGGGGCCATTCGTACCCGCCAGGGTGCCCCCACTACCACCCGCGCGGCCGCATTCTGCGCCAGTTGGAGCCTCCGCGTGCACCTCAAGGGGAGCCCCATGTAGAGAGCATTACAATAGTCCAGTCTGGAAGTGACGAAGGCATGAGTGACCGTGCGTAGCGTGTCCCGATCTAGGAAGGGGCGCAACTGGCGTACCAGACGAATCTGTTCTTGAGATCTGTTCAAGGAGCAGTTTGGAGCCACGGCCAGGAGGGATTTTATAGTTGTGGTATGGGCTAATTATACCTGTTCCTGGACAAAGAGACTCTACTCACACAGACTTATGTCTTAATCACCTTCTGAATGAATACTGCAATGCATTTTTCATGGTCCTGCCCTTGAAGCTGCAGCAGATGTAAGATGCAATGGTCTGGGCAGTTATTTATTTATTTTTATTTATTGATTACATTTGTTTGTCATCCATCTTTTCACAAGGCAAGTCATGTGAGCTCATTATGTCAGCTTCTTGATTGATGCTTATTTCATCTCTACTCAATGCATTAGTTACCAGTGTGCTTCTGAGTTCAATTCAGGTGGTTGTAGTTACTTACAAAGCCCTGAATGTGATGGGTTTGGGTAATTTAAGGGATTTTCTTTCCCTGATTGTGTCTATCCATCCCATCAGATCCAGCAGGACATTATTAAAGAATATCATTTGGTGGAATTCAGAAGAGACCTTTTTCTGTCATGGTACCCACTCTTCAGGACATCATTTCCTGGGGATTAGATTAGTCCCAAACCTGGTTTCTTTTCATATAGCTTTGAAGACCAGATTATGCCACTGCACATGGAGTCAGAATTTGTGACAGAGTCTGTCGGATGGTTATGTTCAGATGGGTTTTAACCTTGCCTGCCGGTTACATATTTATTGGTTGTTGTATTTTTTTTTCAGCTCCCAGAATATCGAGATGGGCATAAATAGACATAAATAAATTGTGCATGTGTGTATGTGTGTAAAAACAAATAATTAAACCCTTGCCACATTAATTGTTATTAAGCTGACCAACTCAACCAGTAAGACTTGGTATAGCATACATTATGGAACATAAGATTTCCCTCCTACCACCACTACAAAATCCCAACCACATATTGTAAAATGTCTACAATATATAAATATAAAATAGTGACCAAACTCTTTACAACCAAAAGGGGACCCCACTAAATTGGCTCTTGTTGCCTTGTATAATATTCATTATTTTTTCCATTATGTGTATCGTTCTGGTTCTCAAGGAGAGAATAAACAAATGTCATCAACCCAAGCTTGCAAATCTGGAATGGCACTGGTTCTCCATTGTCTTTGCTTTGTTCTGTTTAGTAAGTCCATAGTTCTTCATATATTGATAAATTGTAATTTTTTATTATATAATTCAAATCACATTCACGGTTTTAAGCCTTCTTCTTCTTCTTAAAACCATGTTAACTAATTTAGGAATAGGAAACAAAATGAGCCAATACCAGATACATTAGTGTGCCATTATTTTCAATGAAATTGGCAGCCTATCTTTTTAAAAGATTCTTTGAGGTTGCCAGGAAATATTAAAAATATTTTGTTGAATTAATCTCAAATTCATAGAAACATAATATTAAGATTCTTATCCATTTATCTCTTAGGATAGGTTTTCTGACACTTCCTTTTGCAAATATTCACCTTAATAGTTCTCTTTTAATTGCCTGTAAAATACAGTAGAATTAGAATAATCAAAATGCATTTCACTGATGGTAGTAATTTAGGAATTTCAGATGATGCTAATGTATCTTGATCATATTGTGAAATCAAAAGATACTTTAATCGATTATGCTCTGGTGCTTAATTTTAGGCAATCCAAATTTCTCTTGAGATAAATCCAGCATCTTGAATTCCAAAATTAGATTATTAATTTGTGGAAAAAGAATTTACCTTCTATTTTCAAACTGGGATATCACAAAGTTTAAGTTTATTTTGTGAATAAGAATGAAAATTAAACTTGTTTCCTAATATTGTCCAAATATGCCTTGCAGACTTTAATGCTAGAAATATTGTTGAATTATGAATAAAAGAATCCCTATTGTGATATCAAAGGTGTATATATAATACAATAACTTTCTGATTGGGCTCACAATGTTTCTTGAATTTGACAATTAGGATTCCATAGAAAAAATATGCCTACTGATAACGTTTAAAGTCAGGATGGTTTTAATCCCCCTCCCCCCATGATATGATAACTATTGTAACACTCACTATAACATTCCACATCTTACAAAATCTCTACTGTAGTTCTAGGGGATATTTTGCTTGTTTGATTAGATATCACTTAAGACAAAGGTAGAATATATACTATAGATGAGATTTTTTTTCATTCTGGCAACACGTCTTTCTTCATTTTACTTCTGGTTTTGAATTAATGTTCATTTAGATAGAAAAGGAACAAAGCATACATGGAAATACAAGATGCATTTGGAACATCAAATAATTTTACATCTGGTAAATGATGTACTTCTCACATTTCAGAGGCCAAAGAGTAGTCAAAGGTAAATGTTTTCTGATGTGTTTTGGGTGAGCTATCTAATAATAATTTACCCTGTCAAAAAGTTTATAAAACAAGTGATGCCCATCTACCTTGTTCTTGTGTCAGATGACCAATATGTCATCTAAGTAACTCAATCAAACTTATATACCGTGTGGAAATCAATTTTGTGACCACATGTGGAATACTGCATCCAGTTCTGGTCATCACAATACCAAAGCGTACAGAGAAAGAGTGACAAAAATGATTAGGGGGATGGAGACTAAAATGTATGCAGAACGATTACAGGAATTGAGTCTATCTAGTATGAAAAGAAGGACTTGAGAGGACCATGATAGCACTGCTCCTACAAAGATGAGGGGATCAAACTATTTTCCAAAGCATCAAAAGGCAAGACAAGAAACAATGGTTGGACACTAACCAAGGAGAGAAGGAACCTAGAACTAAGGAGAAATTTCCTAACAATGAGAGCAATTACTTGCTTTCAGAAGTTGTGGGTGCTCCATCACTGAAGGCTTTCAAAAAGAGACTGGACAACCATTTGTCTGAAATGATATAGGGCAGTGGTGGCGAACCTATGGCACACGTGCCAGAGGTGGCACTCAGATCTCTCTCTGTGGGCACATGTGCTGTCACCCCAGATAGAGGGATGCGAGGCCGAGCTGCTCCCTTCCACCTCTCCACACGCACAGAATCTGGGAACAGCTGCGAGAACTGGGCGCGGAGAAAGGAACCTATAAAAGGAGCAGGTTTTGGCCGGAGAGTGAGTGAGCGGCTTTTGGAAGCAACGGTGGGCAGCAAGCAAGCGAGCACGTGGCCTTTGGAAGCGACCAGTGGTGGGTTTCAAATAATTTAACAACTGGTTCTCCTGGCCGCCCCATCCACCAGAGATCCCTGGAACTCCCCCAACCCTGCCCAGCCCCCAACCACAAGTAACACTGAGGTGGCCATGCCCACCCAATCTGCCGTGAGAACCGTGGCCACGCCCAGGCCATGCCCATCCAGCCCCCAGTGATAAATAAGTGGGTTTTGGTTGCAGTTTGGGCACTCGGTTTCTAAAAGGTTCGCCATCACTGATATAGGGTGTCAGAGCTGGACTAGAAGACTTCTAAGGTCCCTTACAACTCTATTATTCTATGTTCTTGTTGGAAAGAAGCGTTGGCTTACCTAAACGTCTTTTCTCAGCATGGGGGGATGAAGAATCCACTGCTGGGTTATCACTGTCTACTGCCCAATAGAAGACTAGGTCCGAAATTTAGCTCCGCCTCCTGGCTTCCTTCCCCAGTTTTTGACAGGCAAAGCTCCTTATCAGGTCGGACCGTGTAGCTCCTCTCCAGTGTCCTGTAAGAGAAACCCTGCCTAGACTGTTTAGAGGAGGGTGTGGATTCTTCATCCCCCCATGCTGAGAAAAGACGTTCAGGTAAGCCAACGCTTCTTCTCCAGCATGGGTGGATTTCAGAATCCACTGCTGGGACGTACCCAAGCCCTCTCAGTCCCTTTTGGGTGGGAGTCTAGGCTATCTCTTACTAGGACTCAACTATTTGCTGCAGGGCCCTCCTACCGAATGAACCCTCAGCTGCTGCAAATTGATCTATCTTGTAATTTTTTACAAAGGAGGACGGAGAGGCCCACGCGGCCGCTCTACAAATTTCCTCCAGTGGCGCCTGAGTACGCCAGGCTGCTGATGTGGCCACGCTCCGTGTGGAGTGCGCCGTGATGCTGGTTGGAACCTGCATGTCCAATGACTCATAGGCCTTGGCTATGCATGCCCTGATCCACCTCCCAATGGTCGATGAAGATATCTTTAGACCCATGGATGAAGGCTGATAGGATACAAATAAAGCCTCAGATCTCCTAAATGCTGCTGTTCTGTCAATGTAGTGTCGCAGAGCCCTGTGCACGTCCAGTGTGTGCCACTGTCTCTCCCTACGGTTTGTGGGATTTGGGCAAAAGTCTGGAAGAACCAGTTCCTGTGCCCTGTGGAACCACGTGTTGACCTTAGGTATAAAGGTCGGATCCAGCCGCAGAATTCCGTGAAGGTGAGTAAGTCTGGGCGGACCGATAGGCCCCCCAACTCCGATATCCGTCTTGCCGAGGTGATCGCTACTAGAAAGGCCACCTTCATTGTTAGGAAACGGAGGGAACTGGTCCCCAGTGGTTCGAAGGGGGCTTCGGTTAGTGCCTGGAGTACCCTATGCAGATCCCAGGAAGGAAAACGGTGAACTGCAGGGGGCCGCCTTGAGGCGGCTCCTTTTAAAAATGCACTCACCGCTGGGTTCTGTGAGAGGGCTCCCCGGTCCTCGCATACCAGGACCGTTTGTAGAGCTGCTACCTGTCTGCGGATGGTGTTGGTCGCTAGACCCCTGCTCATGCCGTCCCACAGGTACTGAAGGATGTCAGGAATGGTGACTGACAGAGGGCTTAGTCCCCGTCTGTTGCACCAGGAGGAGAAGTTCCTCCAGGTGGCATCATATATCCTATTAGTGGAGGGTCGCCGTGCATCCTGGATGACCGAGATGACCTCCTCCGAGAAGGCCTGTCTACTCAGGCCTTCCCGCTCAATCTCCAGGCGGGTAGTTGGAGCCATTGTGGGTCCGGGTGCTGGAGCTTCCCCTGGCTCAGGGCTACCTGGCTCGGCGGGAGTCTCCACACTGGCGAGGACGATAGGTCTACCAGGTCTGCGAACCAAGGGCGTCTCGGCCAGTATGGGGCGATTAGGATCACCTCCGCCTGTTCTAGGATCAGTTTGCGTATAGTCGCCTGAATTAGTGGCGGAGGAGGGAAGGCGTACAGAAGTCCCTGGGGCCATCTGCACCTGAGCGCGTCCGTCCCCTCCGCTTCTCGGGTCTGGAACCTGGAGAAGAAGCGATGGGTCTGAGTGTTTGCTGGAGACGCGAAGAGGTCCAGGCAGAGCCGGCCGAACCTGTCCGAGATTGCCTCGAACAGCTCCGGAGCCAGCCGCCACTCCGCGTGGTCTACCGTGGCTCTGCTGAGGGAGTCCGCCTGTTGGTTGGCCTCCCCTGAAATGTGTTCTGCCCTGATTGAGGCCAGGTGCTGTTCTGCCCACAGCCCCAGTGCTCGGGCCTCCTTCATGAGGGTCGTTGACCTGGCCCCGCCCTGCTTGTTTACGTGTGCCTTTGCTGTTACATTGTCTGTTAGGACTAGCACGTTCCTCCCTGTTAGGTGGGGTGAGAAGTGTAACAGAGCCAGGTGGATGGCCCTCAATTCTAACCAGTTGATCCTGTGCCGTAAGTCCCCTGGACTCCACCTTCCCTGGGCTATCTTGTCCATGGAATGGGCCCCCCACCCGAACAGGCTTGCGTCTGTCGTGACTGTGACCCTTTCTGGTTCCCTGAGTGGGGTGCCCCTGCGGAGCGCCCCCGATCTCCACCATCGTAGGGAAACTAGGACCTGGGGAGGGACCCTGACCCTCGTGGGTGATGCGCTCTGGTTCCGCCTTTGGTAGGGAAGCAGGAACCACTGGAGACCTCTGGAGTGAAGTCTTGCCCACGGAACTATCCCCAGGCATGATATCATCTTCCCCAGGAGCTGGGATAACTGGGCTACGGAGACCGTCCTTCTCCGTGATATTAGGGCCGCTAGTTTTTGTAGGCTCTCCCGACGCTCCTGTGATAGATAAACCATGCCCTGTTCCGAGTCTATTATGGCCCCTAGATGCTGGATTCTCCTCACTGGCACGAGCTGGCTTTTCTTGTGGTTTACTGAAAAGCCGTGGCTCTGGAGAATGTCTACGGTGGTCTGCACATCCGCCAATGCCGCCCTGTGTGATCGTGACAAGATTAGTATGTCGTCCAAATAGCATTGGACTCTTACCGGTGTCATGCGTAGGTGCGCTCCCAGTGCTGCCAGGATCTTCGTGAACACTCTGGGTGCCGAGGACAGGCCGAATGGTAGGGCCCTGTACTGGTAGTGTCGTCCCCTGTAACAGAATCTCAGGAACCGTCTGTGTTCCAACCTTATCGGGATGTGCAGGTAGGCCTCTGTGAGGTCTATGGATGACATCAGGTCCCTTTTCCAGATGCTGGCCAAGATGGACTTGAGGGACTGCATTTTGAATTTCCGGTACACTACGTAGTGGTTGAGGCGTTTGAGGTCAAAGATGGCCCTCCAATCCCCCGACGACTTTGGTACCAGAAACAGGATGGAGTAAAACCCCCCACCCTCCTGGCCTGGAGGAACCGGCTCTACCGCCCTTATCTCCTCCAGGTGTCTTATGGCCTGATCTACCAGTTCCGCCTTGGCCTTGTTGTTTGACAACGGGCATCTTATGAAGTGGTCCGGAGGGGTGGAGTAGAATTCTATCGTCAGGCCCTGGGCCACTGTCTCCCTGACCCAGGCGTCCGTCGTGGTCGTCTACCATGCCTCGCTGAACAGTGCCAGACGACCCCCGACGGGAATGTTCCAGGCGTCACTTGAAGCGTCTGAAAGGCCGACTTCCACCCCCTTTAAAGGGGCGTTTGGAAGCTTGGCCCCTGCCAGCGGCTGGACGGTCCTGTCCGCGCTCCTGTCTGTATGGGGAGTTGCGCTGATTTCTGGGGCTTTCCCAGGACCGTCCCCCATGAAAGGGCTGTCTCCATTCCCCGCTCCCGCTCTGGCGGGGAGCCTGTCTACGGAAGTCCTGACCTGCTCTGTCCGTCTTTTTTGAGGGGTGAGCTAACACCTTTCTTTTGTTCTTGTCCTCAACCACGTAAGGGTCCAGGATCGCTCCAAACAGCTTTGATCCTGAATACTTAGCTGTGGCCAGGCGCCATTTTGACTTCAGGTCTGTCTTCCAATTCCTTAACCATGTGAGTCTCCTCACTGCTACTGTACCTGCGATGGACCTGGCCGCGTATCGCGAAGCATACATCGTGGCGTCCGCTGTGAACTCCGCTGTCCTGCGCAGCTTAGTCAGCGTCTGGTGTATGCGCACCTGTTCTGCTGGTACGCTTGCCTGGAGTTCCCGCAGCCACTTAATTGCTGCTCTAGAGAACACGGATGCCGTGGTCGAGGCCCTAATGGCCCAGGCCGCTGAATGATGTACTCTGCGGAGAGAGAGTTCTACCTTCCTCTCCTCTGCTTTCATTGCCTCTGACATGTCACCTGGGATGGCTGAGGAAGAAAAGAGAGAGATTAGTGGTTCGTCCACCTGCGGCACCTCTATGAGTGATGCCAGGGGGCTGCACACATTAAAAATCCTCTTCTCAATGCCATTTGGTGAAGGGATAGTGCCCAAACTTGTCCACTGGGACCTTACCCCTGACCTGAAAACCTTTGTGCAGGGAACCTGAATAACCTCTGCCACTGGTGTGGTCATCAGTGGGTGCTTGGCGTCCTCATTTTCCGAGGACGGTGGTCTGGTCTCCTTCGCCTTAGCTGGTAACTCGAGTGCCGAGCATATTTTCATTAAGAGGGATGTAAATAATGAATAGTCAAATAGACTTGGAACCTGAGTAGCTTGCTGCTCCTCCTCCTCATTCTCTGACATAGGGGCTCCCTCTTCTCCCCACTCCTCCGGCTCTTCGTCTGCCACCTGTGAAGAGGCTTCAGATACATCAGAGTCATGAAACACTACCTTGTCTCCCCCCCGGGGGGCAAGTCTCCCTGATGAGTGGGCCCTCCGTGGAGGGGACTCACTGCTCGAGGGCCGGAGGTGCTTCAGAGCCTCCTGTAGGATGTTATGAAGTTGAGAAGACCACTTACCCGACCTTGTTCTTTTCCTACCTCTACGTCCATTCTCCTGACTGGTGTTTGGTTCCGAACGGGCTGGTGAGGATGGCACCGAGATGGGGGACAACTCTCCATCCGTCTCCTCCCTGGGGGTCCACTCCCTGGGATTGGATTTTAAGGAACCAAGGGCGCTTTGGGTCTCCAAGAGAGTCAGCTCTGTCCTCTCTGTCCCGCCCGCTCTGGGCCTTGGCAAACTCCTTCTCCAAGGCCTGGTGCCTCCTCATGGCCTGACGCTCAGCAGTCTTGGAAGGCTCGTTTAGATGCTTCGTCTTGGCCTTCTTCTTGCCCCCCCTGGTCCTCTGGTCTGCGAGGAGGCGACGGGGGAGGCGCTGAGTCTTGGCCCTGGATGCCTTCTGCCATGATCTCGCTCTGACCGGTGCTTTGCCCTGGTCGTTGGGCGGTCCTGGCAGGGGTCGGCAACGCTAGAGGGAGAAACTCCCTACTCTTGCTCGACCGTGGTGTGGCGCAGCTTCTGGGTCTTCCCAGGCCGTTGACTAAGCCGTCTCCTTTCAGGCTGTTGATAAATTACAATGCGCGCACACACACACCGTCGAGCACCCCCCTGCCGACCGCCCGGCCCCCCAACTCTTGTTGCTAGGGCCGATGGATCTCAAGGCCTCTACCGGGATTCTCCGACTGTTTCCCTGGGCCCAGACCCGGCAGCAGGGAACAAAGAGGCTTACCTGCCTCTTTCTGTGAAATATTTTCGCGCCACAGCAGCGAAAACCAATCCGGCAGCCTAAACCTTGCAGCGTTGCCCCTTTAACAAAATGGCGATTCGCGCCAGTGGCCGGGACCTCCCCCTTTCCAATATGGCCGCCGCGCCAATTTTTTGGTCAGAGCTGTGCGCAACTGACCACGCGGCGGCTGTTTCTGGCGGCCCCGGTCTACCCCCTGGAATCGGGACGAATACCAGACTCCATCCACCGGGCCCGGTGGACTGGCGACCTCCTCCCCGCCTATACAAGGAACCCCACTTGCGGTTTGTTGCAGCGGATCCCCGCTGGTCAGCGACGCCCTGGTCGACGGTCTCCGCGACGACCTCGACGCCTGCAATCCGGTGAGGCTCCTGTCCGCCGTCCAGGCTCCTTCATGAGTCTGGGTGTCTTCAGCGACTCCCCGTCCTGTCCCCCCCCAAGGCCCAGGGCCTTGGCGGTCGCCCTCGGTCCTCCGGCGGGTAGGCGAAAGGATCGGACCGAAAAAGGGTCCGAAGGTCGGAAAAAAGAAAAAAATTCTAACCTAAAAACTTCCTAAATTTCGTCTTTCCAATTAAGTTCTACAAAAGGAAGAAAAAATAATACTATACCAATCCTAATTTGCTCAAAAAACCTTCTCTTTACGGAGCTACCGCGAAGAGCTGTTCTTGGGCTGAAGACTAGGCAAAAACTGGGGAAGGAAGCCAGGAGGCGGAGCTAAATTTCGGACCTAGTCTTCTATTGGGCAGTAGACAGTGATAACCCAGCAGTGGATTCTGAAATCCACCCATGCTGGAGAACATGTCTGATCTAGCCAACTGCTAACATTTGTTGCTTTATCATCATCATCATCATCATCATTATTATTTTGATGTTCCCTGATTAGTAAGGTTTTATGTGCTCACTAGGGGGAACTTTTTTTTAATTTCTGTCTATTTTAAGGTACAGCTTTATGCTTGGCATATTGATTCTAGCATAGAGGTCCCCAACCTTTTGGGCACCAGGGACCGGTTATGTGGAGAGAGGTTTTTCCGCAGACTGGAGGGGAGGGAGTATGTTTTTGTGTGCTGCCTGCATCCCGAAGATGGGGCTTTGCTTTTTTGTGCAGCCCGGTTGCTGGCATGCCGCGGCCCGATACTGGTCCACAGACCGGGGGTTGGGGACCCTTGTTTTAGCACTTAGCAGTTTAACTTTTCCCAGTGTACTAACTGTTAGTGAAGATGCAAAGAACATTTTATATTCTAGCAAATTTCTTGTCAGTTATTAAAATAGATTTAAATATGAATCTGACTTGTTCCATTTATGACCAGCTTAAAATATTAGACTTCCCACATATTTATGCAGCCAGAATATCTAAAGTAAATTATTAGCTTAACGCTGCGGTATGAATGTAATGTAATTTAATTTAATATAATCTGTTCTATCATAGGAGATGCCAAATTGATTGTAGTACTTGCTAGATAACTTGCTAGATAACTCTTTTGAAAAGATAAGTTAGTTTTTAATTTTCTGTTGCCTTCCTTTAACAATTATCCACAATGTAAGAGTTCTTGTAGGAATTCTTGCTTTTGTGTAATCCTTGAAAGTGTTAGTTCTTCAGTTTAAAAGCTGACTGTAATTGGAAGCGACAAGGCATGACGGTGCTTAGGTGTTTGTTGTTATTTAAAGCAGAGATTTAAGCAGAAGTTTTCAGAATTAAATTTTGAACAATTTGCTTCAAAGGAAAAAGAAAATCTGGAAACAGATAATATAACAGGAATGCATTAATTGTTTACAATTCTTTGCGGTTAATATTTGGTCTGCCCGATTGGAGCAGCAGCATAGAAGAAAACCTTAGTTCTTGACCAGGATAGAGCCAATTTTCACAGTGATGTAGTTGAAAGCTCCTGCTTGCACACATGGGTTTTACTGTGCAGAAGTAGCAGTAGTATTTGATATTCAGAAACAGCAATGTAAACCTGATAAGTGAGATGTCAAGATAATAATAACCTTCTAGGAATTCACACCCATTGCATCTTACAGGGCAGAATGATTCAGCCTAGGAATTCCTACCGGTAGTGTGCTACTAATCCTTTGTCTAACTCTCCTCTTCTTTCTCAGCGTTGCAGCTTCCCTTAGCCAATGATGGCAGCAGCCGTTCCTCCTCGTTGGAAAACTCACCCCAACATCACACACCTCCATCCCGTCCTCGAAATATCCTGGGCCTTCCTCCTCAGCCATCATTCCTCATGCACAGGAGCATGGAGAGGTAAGCACAGTTAGAGCAAAGGAGCCAAGCGGTAGCAGAAGGCTCACTTAATTTTCCCCACGTTTTCAAGAACTTACGTCATGCAGTTTTCTGTGCTTATATTCAAATCAGGGGAGGGCAGTTTAGTAAGGGGGGGAAAGCTGTTTATAGTATAGCTTTTATATTGCTTTAATATCTTATTAAATGGAAATGTACATAGTGAGTATGGCAGTACACAGAGTTTAATCTGTACAAGAAGAACTTGCAATCCTGATGTTCAGTGATAACATGTTGGGGTGGGGGCTGACCATGATTTGATTGCCTCTGGGTCACTCTTGAGTCCTGGTAACTATTGTATAGGGACAAATCCATGTTCTTTTGGTAATATTTTTTTGGGGGGGGGGAATGTTTTGCCCTTGCCCTCTTCCTAGGGTTGAAAATAATTTGTCTTACATTTTGCTCCACTTATTGCTGATTCCCTGTGTCTCACATACCACTCATAAATGAGTTTAGAACGAAACAAATTATTGCAAACCATCATTTCTTGCCACGGTCACAATGCCATCATAGTAGGCAATGTGTACTGTATGTTTGGATGAATGTAAAAAAACCCCAAACCTTTCAAATTCATCTTAAAGATATTTTCAGTAATTGTATTATTTTCCTATGTATTGGGGATGCAATTTATTGTATTTGGTGTAATATTTGTATTAGGCCCTAGGAAGTTTAAAAGCATCTGTCCGTGAAAGGGTGTGCCAATTTGGCTTATTAACTGGGACTGCTGCTTATTTTGCATTCACCACTTAAGTAAACATTCATGACAATCTGCATTCTTCTTTACAGCTGGGAATGATTTAGAGGGCTTGCTGTAGAACTGGCTGATTTGTCAGGAGGTTTGAAAGCAAATCTACTTATTTTTCTTTGAAGAAAATTCCTTCTTTACATAATTATTTAGATACTATTACTGAGCACGGGAGCTTCATAATAGGGCTGTGCTTACACTTCTTCATAGTATTTGTTCCTGCAGAGAGAGTATGTTCATATAGCCCCATGTCAAGGATAAAAGCTGCCATAAGCTCTTACAGCTTTTCTTTCTTTCCCTTCCTAGCATAGAAATTGATCAAAAATTGCAGGAGATAATGAAGCAAACTGGTTATTTGACCATTGGAGGCCAGGTAGGTTGACTTCATCTACCCTGCTATACAGAAAGTATTCCAGCTCAGTTTCTGATTAAAGTTGATCACATTTGAGGTCAGAAAATTGTGATAAGGAGCTTCCTAGTCTGATCTAATATGGCATAACCTGCCTTCTTGGATATAGGATTTGTGGGCTGTCCATCTTACTCTTTTTGTTGCATTTCATGCAATATATTTTTTCAAGTTAATATTTAGCTTTCAGACAGGCATTTTAAAGTTTGCTTTGAATTTTCATTTTAGATTGGCAAGTTAATGTGGCTTTATAAAGGATATTTTACAGGAAAAGATAAGAGATATAGTAGATTAAAATATTTTGCAAACTGGTGACGTAACAGTTGACTATACTAAAAGTTACCATAAAACAGTCTTCCCTTTTTTGATATTCACTATATTAACATTTGTTTGTACCCAAGTTATATGTCCTCATTTCCCACAGAGATATCAAGCTGAAATCCATGACTTAGAAAACCTTGGTGAGATTGGTAGTGGGACGTGTGGACAGGTGTGGAAAATGCGCTTCAAGAAGACAGGACACATCATAGCTGTGAAGGTGAGGTAGATATACTTGAGCTTTGAAACTCAAGACTCTTGAAACCCAACATTCTTAAAAGAATAAGAAATCAGGGTTGAAACAGCAGGAATTGATTCACTTTGAATACAGCTTGTATGATTTATTAATTTTTGTGTCAGGCGATACAGGCTGAAGAGATTTACAATGTCTTTTGTAGATAGAAAATAAGGATGATCATTGGAGGAAGAACAGAAGTGCTCACCATGAGGGAAGACATGTACAGTACATCTTTTTTTAAAAAAATGTTTTATCTATGCTCAGATACGCCTCATCCTTTTTCTCTCTCTCTTTAGCAAATGCGTCGTTCTGGTAACAAAGAGGAGAACAAAAGGATCCTAATGGATTTGGACGTGGTGCTGAAGAGTCACGACTGTCCCTATATCGTTCAGTGCTTTGGGACTTTCATCACAAATGTAAGTGAAAGCCGGTGTTTCCTTCTACTCTTATTTTTAAAATATAATATGATGAACTTGGTCACTATATCTTCTCATTTCTCCCCTTTTGTCCATAGACTGATGTTTTTATAGCCATGGAGCTAATGGGCACCTGTGCAGAGAAGCTGAAGAAACGCATCCAAGGTCCCATCCCTGAGAGAATCTTGGGAAAGATGACTGTGGCGGTGAGTGTTGATTACCTCTGGTAAGGTGGCCCCAAATAAAAATGTATGTTGCTTGCACACATAAGTGCAATGGGCACACGCACACACACCTGAAGGCTGTATGCACAACTTAGAGGAAGTGTCAATTAATGAATGGCAATATGGAAGTTGACAACTTAAAAAGTCAACCTAACATTAAGAAAAAAACCTGGTTTACCACAATTAAGTCTGCTCTAGTTTTTAAGCTACAGTTGACAATTTGAGTGAGTATTATTTAATCAGAATAAAACTGAATAAAATTCAGTGTAAGGAAGATTGTGCATCTCTCCTATCAAAGAGAAATATTAAAGGTATAGCTTCACATATGCATCCCTCCTCTTTTTAATAATGACTTTGACATTTGTTTTGTGATGTATTATGGATAAAAGATGCTATAATAAGTTTTAAGCATATTACCGTATGTAACTAAAACTCTATATTCTATACAATCACATAATCTTCCGAGTGAGAGACTAACCTTTGCTTTCCAAGCAGCAAATGTCTTCATAGAAATTCAGTTTTGCTAATCCTAAACAAATTCAAAAATTACTTTTCTTAAAGTGAGTCATTTCTTCAGCACTGATTTCTGGTGTTTTTTTTTCCCTCCCTAGATTGTGAAAGCCCTCTATTATTTGAAAGAGAAGCATGGTGTCATTCACAGAGATGTGAAGCCTTCCAATATTTTGTTGGATGAGAGGGGGCAAATCAAGTTGTGTGACTTTGGGATCAGTGGGAGGCTGGTAGATTCAAAAGCCAAAACCCGGAGTGCTGGTTGTGCAGCATATATGGCGGTAAGGATTAGAGAATTGTTTAGGGAATATCTTCAGGGATCTTGCTGTAATTTTAAAATCCATTACCATGTGCCCAATTTGTTTACCGTATCGATTCTTTAATAAGCTTTCTTTTCAACAGTATTCTGGGCCAGGCTTGTTTAGGTTATATCAGTGCATCTCTGCCTGAGAATGTCCCCTTGGAATCAGAATCACACATCTGGTATGTGATTCACAGCACCTCTACACAGAGTTGCCATTAGAATATGGCCTAACGTTTTGAAAATGTACTGTACTATTTTGCAATTGTAGTTCCATTGCTTATTTTGTTTCTATAATTGGGGGTTATTTCCTTAAGTGCAGGTAAGAAATTAGCAATCAGTTGCTCTTTTAATGGCCTTTTTTTTTTTTTTTGGTTCTTAGCCTGAAAGAATAGATCCTCCTGATCCCTCAAAACCGGATTATGATATCCGTGCAGATGTGTGGAGCCTGGGCATTTCCCTGGTAAGTTAAACTCTTTGACTGTTTTTTGATACGCAAATGGATAATCCATAGCTTGCAGGCCGCCTGCAGGCCGCAAAGGTCTTCTCTGTAGCCCATGTAGATGCCAAAGCTCTTTAATTAAGCCTTGCTAGATTCTCAGCATGCTTAAATAATTTTTCACATGCACAGTAAATTATTAGTTAATAGAAGGTAGCAGTTTTTTGAGTGCCTTATTGTCTCTTTCTAAAGGGAAGGATACAAAAACAAAATTAAAAGTATCTTAAAACAGCGGTTCTCAACCTATGGGTAGCGACCCCATTTGGGGTCGAACGACCGTTTCGCGGGGGTCGCCGGACACCGCGGTCCGCCATTTTGTTTTTTTGTTTTTGTTTTTTTCGTCGTGCGCGTGCCGCGCATGCACGGTTCGGGTCGTTGCGCGCATGCCACGCATGCGGGGTTTGGGCCGTCGTGCGCCGCGCATGCGCGGATCACGCCGTCGCGGTCCGCCATTTTGTGTTTTTTTTTGTTTGTTTTTTGTCGCAGTCCGCCATTTTGTTTTTTTTTGTTGTTTTTTTTTGTCGCGTGTGCGCTGCGCATGCGCAGTTCGGGCTGTCCCGCGCCGCGCATGCGCGGATCGGCCCATCGCGGTCCGCCTTTTTTTGTTGCGCGCGCGCCGCGCATGCACAAATCAGCCCGGCGTGTGCGCGCACGCGCCGGGGTCACACCGTGCATGGGCGGGGCAAGTGGGGTCTCAACCTGAAAAAGGTTGAGAACCACTGTCTTAAAAGAAAGCTAAACTTAAGACTAACATCGCACAACACTTTTGTGATTTAGGATGGTTGTGGCAGTATTATGAGATTCAGTGATATTGTGGGATTTCAGCCCGTTTGATGGAGGAGGTGCCTTGGTCATCCTGTGAAGAGGCCTGAAAGCAGTCTGCTTGACATATAAGAGATCCCAGCAAAACAGCAAATGACGTTTTTCTTAATACCGTATGACACAGTAAACTAAAACTAATCCTATTAAATGATACTGAAAGAGAGGGTGGATGTTTTTTTGCTAACTTGTTTTTAACTTTTAATACTCAGCACTTCTCCTCCCTTCACATTCCAATGCAGGTTGAGTTAGCTACAGGGCAGTTTCCCTACAAGAACTGCAAAACAGATTTTGAGGTCCTCACCAAGGTTTTGCAGGAAGATCCTCCTCTTCTCCCAAATAACATGGGGTTTTCTGTGGATTTCCAGTCCTTTGTAAAAGACTGGTGAGTAAATTGTCTCAAAAACAACATAGAGTGAGCAGTCAATAATTTCTGGAGGCGGTCAGAATTAATATTATGTAGAAAATGGGCCCACTTCAGCCCTCTCGGGACCCAGGAAGTTTGCATGCTCTGTCACAGTACTACCCTGTGGAATAATAACCCCACAGAGATCCAAAATGATTTCTATCCTGATGATGTTCTGAAAGTCCTTGAGGGCCTGGCTGTACTCCCAGGCCTTGGGGTTGAGGGTGATGGTTGAGCCCCTGTAGATTGCTTTTTGTTGTTATGCCTGGTTTTCTCTTCCGGACATCAATGTCAGTTTTTATTGTTTCTCGCTTTTAAAGTATACTTCACCCAGAATGGTTTGGAATCAGGCAAACTTAATTATATATAAATAACTCAATAGATCATTGACACGTCTTTATTTGGTCTGTCTGGTAATGTTCTTTTCTGAAAAGGTGAACTCAAGCATCTTTGTCATTTTTCCATGAAATTAAATCTCAGCTCAGCTCTCCAGCTCACTTTGCACAAATCGTGGGCCATTCCACCAGTTTCTTCAACCTGTTCATGGCTCCTGCTTTTTTTCCCCTCCTGCGTCTTGGCTAATTGCAGAGTAAGGAGGGACTCCTTCATTGAGCTGAAAATGACAACCAGATTGCCATGGGAGGTAGATGTGAAAAATTGGGCCTGTGCTGTCCCAGGATAAGGATAAATTTCATTCTATTAATTAGCAATTTTAGAGGGGAATAACTTAAATAAATATGAAATATTGGTGCTAAAGAACTATTGTTAAGCAAAATTCAGTTGAAAAATGTGGTTTGAATGTGTGTTTTTATTCCTCCAGCCTTACTAAAGATCACAGGAAGAGACCAAAGTACAACAAGCTACTTGTGAGTATATAACACTTCATGTGAATATGAATAACCATTCATATAGTAGCTATAGGAGGGGTTTCTGCCAACTTTAATTTTAAGTTTAATTTTAAAACCAATTTGCACTTGGTGGAGAGGTTTTGTGTGTGTGTATGTAATACACACACACACACACACACACACACACACAGAGTTTCCTAAACAGAATTCTATTGAGCTGATTTTTCCCCATGATTGTTGATTTATTTTTGCTTGTATTCAGCATCATTGTGTGTCTATTTGTACATTTTCAAATATAGTTATTTCAAACACAGTTGATCTTAGTTAATGACTAGGCCCAGCAGAACTGAATACTTTCCTAGATTTCAGAAAGATTCCTTCCCTTCCTCCTCCCCCCCCCCGCCCCCCACTTAGAGTTGCTCTCAGCCTTTTAGGAACAGAAGGGGAAAAAATGCATTCCATCTCCTTGTTTACAGGAACACAACTTCATCAAGCGTTACGAGACACTGGAAGTGGATGTGGCATCCTGGTTCAAAGATGTCATGGCTAAGACAGAGTCACCCCGCACGAGCAGCATCCTCAGCCAGCATCACCTGCCATTCTTCACCAGGTAGCCACGTAGCGTGGCTGCTGTGTCCGAGAAGGGGTCCTTGGCTGCCAGATCTTAAAAGAGAGAGCACCACAACAAGCACCAGCCTTCACTAGAACGACTCTCCAGTGGCATGAATTACTTGCTTCACCTGCTCAGTCACCCTTGACCCTTTTGTCTTCTTCAGTATTGCCAGGAAGGGATGGGTGGTAGGTCTGGTCTTCCTGGAACGCGGTTACGTTTCAGGGCCTTTGGCATTCCAGGCACCACATCAAGACAGCCCAGGTGTACAACGCTGTGGATGAGAAAGTACTTCCTCAGCCCAGGCTTGTATGTTTCTGGGATTGAGCATCTGCCATCGGGGTTGCCACCAGTGACAAGTGTTGCTCCCTGCTTGTCTCTCTCTACTGTGACCAGAGGCTGGAGGATATGCAACAGTGACGCTTGCTCACGCACTGTGAACTGACACAAAACACACACACACACAAAAAAAGGAAAACAGAAAAGATATTTTTTTTACAAGTTATTTATTAAGTTTGGACTTCTGGTGCTGTGGGCTGCCTGCCGCCCCTGTTCACCAGTCTCTGTGTTATTACGTGTCTTTTATTTGTTTGATTTTTTTTCCCTTCCGTGTTTTTGGATTTTGTATTTGCTAAAGAAAAATGGGGGCTGGGATAGATGAGTTGGCTGCTGCTTTTGAGGCTGAGCTTAGCAGTTGCAGTTGTCTTGGTTTTGTTTGTTCGTGGGCTTGCGGGTAGGGTTCCTTCCCTGGAAAGGAAATGTGTGCTAGATTCTTGCCCAAGAGTTACTCAGTTAAAGTGAGAGAAAAAAAAAATCCCCCTCTTTGGTTCTTTGTGATCTCAGGGTTCCTCTTTTGAGTGTGAACAAAGTTTTGTCCTTGGTGTTTTATTACCAAAGTGCACGTTTGGTGCTAGGATAAATGCTTGTTCATTTTCTTCCAGTATTTAAGAAAAGGAAAAGCAGAACTTAAAGATAATCCTGGCACCAATGAAGCCATTAAAAAGAGAGTCAGCCCAAATTATCTCTAACATGAGAGATTCTTCAAACAAAGCAAAGCTTGGTAGTCACAAATGTATGGCCTGTAATCTGTTGGGGACTTATTGGTTGAGAGTCTTAACTAGTAGCAGTGATATATTTCCAATTGAGGAGCAGTCACTTTGCTCTGTGAGATCACAGGCTTGGAACAGCAGCATCTGTGTGGATGCTCAGTCGGCAAGCATAGATGTGGTCCTAGACCAGGTTCAGTAAACAAAGTACCATTCTCTCTCGTTTCAGAATCAAGCTTCTCTCTCTCTCTCTCTCTCTCTCTCTCTCTCTCTCTCTCTCTCTCTCTCTCTCTCTCTCTCTCTCTCTCTCTCTCTCTCTCTCTCTCTCTCTCTCTCTCTCTCTCTCTCTCTCTCTCTCTCTCTCTCTCTCTCTCCTCTCTCTCTCTCTCTCTCTCTCTCTCTCTCTCTCTCTCTCTCTCTCTCTCTCTCTCTCTCTCTCTCTCTCTTTTGTGTGTAACGCTTTCCACAGGATAAAAGAAAGAAGAGACGGGATCCAGTCATTTAAAATCCGAAGTCACCTTTTAAACTGGCCAACGCTAACAGGTTGATGGAGGCATGCCAGAGGAACCGTGGTGTCTCGGTCACTAATCTCGTTTTGTAATTAGCAGGCAGTCGGAGGCATCTGAAAGTCTGGAAATGAAAGGTGGCCAGGGAGTTTTGGAAGTGAATCGGGAAGTTATTTTCAGGCAGTTCCCAATGGTATCTTTTCCAAGGTTCTGGAGCTAATGAGCAACTTGGAACCTCTAAATGTTGTCCTGAAGATGAGACTCGTTCTTGCTTTCTCCTACTAGCAAAAGCTTGGATATTATGGCAGAGGCCAGAAAAGACCCCGCACAGCTTTATCCTCATCAGGAGGCTATAGTTGTGTAGGGCTGAAAAGGAGGTGCATTTGTACTTCTTGCGATTCCAGATACATCCAGCCTGGCATCACCCTGCATTCTGCATTCAATACATCTTGACTATTTTGCAAAAGAAGCCATTGCATTTAAATCAGTGGTCCCCAACCGTGGCAACTTTAAGACCTATGGACTTCAACTCCCAGAATTCTGGGAGTTGAAGTCCACAGGTCTTAAAGTTGCCACAGTTGGGGACCACTGATTTAAAGGACTGAAGATGTCAGGGCAGAACCAGTGAAGGAAGAAGCAGCTTTAGTAAAGCCATGTGTTCAAACTGGGAATATGGAGGGCTTGGTTATTAGAGGCAGGTTGCAGTGAAATCAGATGGGCCTTGCTGAGGTTTCCTCACAGAAGATCAATGTGCAAATCTTGCTGGAAAATAGATGAATAATATGCATGTTATATGAATGCAGTGCTTTTGAAAACAAATCCTAACAAAAATTGCAAAGGGTCAAAAGAATTTGGAGAGAAAAGAGAATTGTTTGTGCAAGATGTAGATCACCTGCTCAGCCGACTGGATTGTGGTTACTTCATCATATAGCACACTACTATTCCACCAGCTTTAATTATGACTATTAAGGTGTCATTTTTCAGAAACTGAAAAAAGGCAATTTGTCTTACACACTAACTTTACCAGGCATAGGATTTGGGTAAGGAAAAATATTTTTGGAATGCGTTCTATGGAAATGTAAGAGAAGATAGGAAGTGAAAGAAGGAAGGGAGAAGTGAAAAGCTAGTGAGAATAAGATGCCGTGAGCTGAAAGAAAATTTATGGCTTAAGAAACAAATTAGCAACAAGGAAGGTTTATTAGAAACTTTTACAGAAGTTCAGTAAGTGAAGCCAGAAGAAGGGTCTGTGAAAAGAAATGAAGAATAGCTCATTAGGAAGACTTAAGGATGCCTAGCTTTCAAGATGAATTCCTTTAACAAGTTTATTTAGATTCACTTCAGTGGGGAATTTTTTATTTTATTCACTAAGCTAACTTCTAAAAACCCCTTTCAATTCAAAAACATTCTCTGAAAGATACTTTGGGCCAATTTGGGAATATATCCTATGTCCAAATTGGATCATAATAACTTTGGCAAAATATATCCTGCTAAATCACAGTCAAGAGATTTCAGAAACAAATATTGGCTTCTGATTAGTAAATAGTATTTTTTTAAAAATCCCTCTTGATCAAACTTAATAGGGATAGAAATCTAAGATAAATGAAATTGACCTATCAAAATAAGTGAGGACATTTGGACCCAGTACCTATTCTCAATTTTATGAAATATGGCTTTGGTTTTCAAGATCTGTTGGTTACCTCAATTTTGGTTTTCCATGTTTAAGTAATATGCATGGGTATGTTCTGTATGACCATAAACCAATTTATTAACATATCCATTTTATTTGAGGCTCAGTTAATGTGGGAAAACATAAATAAGTTTCACTTGGAAGTCATGCAGGTCTCCAGATTCAAATTTATTAATTCTATGAAGATACACAGATACAAACATGAATATTTATCAGGATATTAGGAAAGGTCATTTTAGTGTATTTTTAATTGTTGTGAATTGCCAAGAATTACAGGATAGGGTGGCATATAAACTCAATAAAGAAGGTTAGAGAAGAATAAAGCGTGCTTTCTAAAACTGTTTTGAAAAGTAATGACAAAAGTTTGTAATTTTTATGGCAAAACTGAGAATCAAGCAAAGCCTTAAATGCTTAAAAGAGACAATGAAACAGGTGCAGATTATAGAACCCTGGACACCTGTTTCCACCAGGGAGCGAAGGTCTATTGGCTAAAACGGGTCCCCAACCCCTGGTCTGTGGACCGGCACCAGACCACGGCATGCCAGAAACCGGGCCGCACAAACAAGCAAAGCCCCGCCTGTGGGATGCAGGCAGTACATGAAACCAGGCCCCCTCCAGTCTGCAGAAAAATGTCTCTCCACGGAACTGGTCCCTGGTGCCCAAAAGTTTGGGGACCTCTGCGCTAAAAGATGTAGTGTAAAAATCATGTTAGAGCTACGTTTTTGGTGACTGATTAATGGAAGCGCATCAGGACAATTGCAGTAGAATTCTCGTGTCCTGTATTAAATCAAAGCAGTCTTATCTTAGTGACAAGCTCTGATTTTTCTGCTAGTGTTTTGTTCAGTATTTCTGCACATTTTGCTAAACTATTTAGAGGAATTGATCTTGAAAAATAAAGGGCAGATTGGAAAACTACTGAAGCTTGGGCGTATGACACTCTGGATTAAGAATGTTGGAGAGGGTTCAGAGCATGAAGATAATATAGGAATGAAAAGTGAGCTTCCAATTCCAGGTTGAAGAACAGCACTGCAAGTGGACAGTGGCACTGGCTACATCAGGGGTTCTCAACCCTGGCAACTTTAAGACTTGTGGACTTCAACTGCTGGCTGAGGAATTCTGGGAGTTGAAGTCCACAAGTCTCAAAGTTGCCAAGGTTGAGAACCCCTGGGCTACATAGAAGAAAAGAAGGATGTACAGAACTGTTTGGTGGAATAAAGGGATATACAGAAAAGTTAAGCAGAAAGGCTCTGGATGGCTAACGGAAGTATTGTCATATAAGCAGTTGAACAGTCTTCTCCTAACAGCTTCGTGTGCCCTCCTCATTCTGGCTTTGCTGCTTGTGTTTCGATCTTGCTAGATTATTTATACTTAAGCAAGGTAACCGTAGTAGTTGGTAGAGCATGAGTGGTATATAATAGGACAGCTGGCATTTTAGCCCCTCCAGGGGATCTTTACCCTGAAGCTAACAGTGAATCTGCATTTGGACTGCAGAGAATCTTAAGTTTTTAAAGCTCCAAATCTCTTAACTGTTTTAAAATCAGTTCCCAACATGAATTGGTTAAAGCTTAGCCAGTTTCCTGGATGTCTTATTCAAACAATGAATTCCCGGCCTTGAGATAATTTTTGTAAAGAAGGCCTTTCTGTTTCTTTCAAATTCTTTTAAGAATTTGATAGTAATTATTTGCTGCTTCTTGGGACAAATGGGGGCCTATTGATTCCTATGAATAAGTGCCTTCTATTCCCTCCCTGCCAAAAATACTGTCAGTTGCATTTTTAAGGTAACAGTATTTAAGTTACTGTTGATTGTTTATTACATCACATTTTGTGATTGCTAGTAGAATAGAATTGCTAAGATCCATTTTTGCAAAATGCTTAAAACAATCAGTGGTTATAAGAGCATTGATTATGTTCAGCTTATCTTTTTCTACTGGGAGCTTGTAGTCTCTATCCTTTGGCGTTAAAATCTACATGACCGTTCTGAAAGGCCTTTCGCTTTCCAGATGTTTTTGGGTGACATCTGCTTTCATCTCCTTGACCAGAAGGGGACTGTAGAATTTGTAGTTCAGAGGGTCACAGATGCCAACCCCTACTGAGTGCCACAAGTCTTCCAAGGCCTAGAACAGCTGCTTCTAGAAAATCCTAATTAGCCAAAATTATTAGAAATGTTATCTAGTGAGATTCTGTTTTATTATGTGAATGGAAGAGCAGTAGCAGGGAAAGAAAAGGGTACTGTCAATCTCATGATTTTGTCATCCTTCCTTTCCACAGCAAACATTTTGCAGAGGCTTTAAGGAATTACACTGCCTTTCTGCTTAAGTAGTTCAGTGCAATCAAGATGGGACTGAAGTATTTGTAAGTGGATAATAGATGAACGATGGTGTTGCTGTTCTGTACAATTTTAGAACAGAATTCTTCTGTTACAAACTGCAACATCAACTAGGATTAAAGTTTCTACACAAGAAATAGTTTTTCTTAATTTAAAACGACATCCCTTTTCAGATATAAGAAAGAAGTATAGAGTATTATGGGAAAATGAATTGATTCAATTCTTAAAGACATATTATTGTCAATATGCTGTAGCAAGTTTTAAGTAAAAGAGTTTACTAGGAATCCTAGGACAAGAAAGGTGCTGTTTTTAATCCCTCACAAGAAATTAGTATGGGTTTATTGTTCTGTTCCCTCGCAGATTTGAAACTTCAAAATATCACAGATTTATCCTAAAAATACTGGCCTCTGATAAAGCATGTTTTTCCTCCTTTTGGTTTAAAGAGAAAGCAAGAATAGTCTCTTAACAAGGAGTTTGCCTACCTTTCAGATATGGAATAATTCTTTCTTCCTTCTCAAAGCAGTTAAAATATAGATTCTTTGATGGGAAGGACTTGGGGGCAGTAGTAGGTTTTAGGAAGTATTAAAGATTTTTTTTTCATTTGCTCAAAATATGGGATGATTTTAAAACAAGAAGAAAAAGAGAAAAATGCAGTTTTATTGCATTTTTAGAATTATTTTTTTAATGTATTGATTTAGAACAAATCTTTGTTAATGTTATTTTTAATCTGGGTGGCTCAATGTTTACAATAGCCTGCCTGACACCTGCTCTTAAAGTGTGTGGGGATATTGGGGTTGGGAGGGGCACCTGTGTGCAGCGTGTGATGCATGCAATTCAGATGGGGATTTTATAAAACAAAAGTGTAAAAAAAAATCATGCCAAAGTTAAGGCAGAGATTAGCTGGATAGATGGTTATATTCTAGGCATTAGCAGTTTCACTATATTCTCTATATATCATATATTATAAATTTGCATGTTAAAAGTAAATAGAAGTAATCTATCCTATACAACAAGCAACTGTTAACTTGGATTCCTTGTAAATTTGGTCACCTGTCTTGATTCAGGATTTTCTGAACGCCTTTTGTTTGAATTTTTTTTTTTGGTAGCTACCGTACTAAATCTTTATTTTACCACCATTTCACTAACAGGGCATGATTTATCCAAAGTTTTATAGAGGGAGTTGAGAGCAGAGCAACTTGAGTTTGCAGCCAGCACGGAAATGATGGTCAGTGAGCATTTCCCCAGAGAATTATGTTTTTCTTCTTTGCTGGCCTGTTCTGCTGGAACCTACCTGACAAAAGTTATCGGAGGACTTTGCACCATTGAAGGCACCTGCTCAATGTTATACTGTTAGGAAGGTCAAAAGATTTCAGTATGGGTTTGTTCGTTAAACCTTTTGCTCTGTTGTTACTTCCAATAAGTAAGGCTACATTTGTACACATTTATTTATTGCTCACAGGGAACTGTGTGTTGTTTTAATTTATTTTTTTAAGCTTCCCTTTTGTTTCACTTCGTACAGAAAATGTATTTTTTTGCTGATAGCATTCACTAAATAATTAACTGTCAAAGTGGAAATATGGGACATAGCAAATATACTGCAGTTTTTAGAATTTTGTTCTGATAAATCCCAGCACTGATCCTTTCCCAAGAGACTTGTAGTACTGGAACTGTAGTTGGACATGACAGGTTCTGGAATGGTGTAACTTTGAAACCCCCAGGATTGGTTCAGGGGACCCAAAAGAAAGCAGATCCTCAACAAAAGGATAGGGAAGTAGAAAACTTTTTTAAAAAAAGATTGGCTGACAGGGATGAAATTATTTATAGGCAGTATTGGGAAGAAATGCAAGATTGGGAATTGGGATGCTCATAATTATGTAGAATTACCAAACTATATTGAATCAGGAGATGTTGTTTTGCACCCGTAATTTAAGCTAATGTTGAATATATTTGCCTATTTGCTTTTAGACTTCTAGAATAGAATAAATACAGTGTATTGTTACCAACAAAGCTTTTAAGAAAAAAATATATATTCCTAATACTGATGATCTCCCAAAAACCTAGTTCACAAAAGTTGCAATCAAAAATAGAAATCTGTATAGTTTGGTGGGAGAGATGAAGACACATGTGATAATTGTAAGCTAATGGGTAAAATGATAAGGGAAGTTGAAAGAATAATAATTAAAATATTATAGGGTAAGCATTTGTTTAAAATGTTATGGAAGCTAAATTGATTTGGGGCAGAGATGCAGAGTATTTCCCCATGTCTTTATTTTAGGAATGATGGTTTCCACTATTGTTTCTGACAATACATACTTAATTGTAGATTCTGTGTTGTTATTCAGAGAAGTTTGGAGAACCTATTTCCTCTCAAAACTTTAAAATTACTTTGAAGAAACACCTTTTCCACTGATTCTTCTTGAGAAGAGCTTTTTTTAAAAAACATCACAGTATATATTTTTTCATTCAGGTTTTCTTTTTTCAATGGTTTGATTCTAGGTCGATATTGGTGTTGAATAAACCATTTTTTAAAAATAAGGTAACAGTACTTATACAAAAGTCCTAGAGTTATTTATTTGGGCTGTGATGAAGGCTGAAAACCATTTCCAAAACTCAACAATAGTTTTCTTATATCACATGAATCTATGACTTACCCCCAACCACACCACTTGTCTTCAGTCTTCAGTCCCATTTAATGTTTCATGGAATTTTCCTGACCTTGCTGGAGAAATTTTCTCATTGGTATCCTATATTTCCAGGGCATTATTACAAACATGAAAACTCAAGTGCCAACTGTACAATTTGATGTTTTTATAATAGGATAGGGTTGACAACAATTTCCCTAGATGGTACCCATTGATTTTGAATTTTTGTTTCAATTGCAAATTGTCAAAATCTCATGAGCTAGGTAAATTATGCAAGACATTTGCTTGCATAAGAATTCATGAGGTTTGGACCATTCAAAAAAAAATTGCTATCTGTTGTAATATTGCACAAAAATCCCACATTGGTGCTTGCCCTGAAAAGGTTGCTGGTTGCAGTAATCAGATGTAGAGTATTTCCACAGTGCAATAAGCACGAAGTCTTGAACGTTACAATTCACCTGCAAAAATAGGAAGTCTTGAGTTATTGGTTTGCTCTTCTAAGACTTGGATAACACACATATGACCTTGGGCTCACTGAACAGCTTGTGGTTGGTTGAGCTTATGGGTTTTCCTAGAGGCTGAAAAATATCAAAAACCAGTTTTCCATTTAAATAATAATTGTGTCTTAGATTTTAAAGATTGTTGAAGAGGAACTTCACATGTCAACAGTCTGGTATGAAACACCTTTTTGTGTCCCTCTAATATAAGCGAACCATTCAGTAAAGCTACGTATGGCATGGCAGTTCTGATCACCTATTTCAACTTCTTTGTTAGCCATTTGTCAGGTTGGGCTCACTGTCCTGAATCCCATTGTCTTATCACTTGGCATGTGCAAAGTCTTAGAACAAGAATTTTCTTACACAGTAGTTACCATCCTTGTTCTATACCATAGTCCAAATAGTTTGCCAGAAGTATTGTCTGCATCCAGGAAGTGAGATCAGTCTGGTCCATTTGAGTGGAACTTTGGGATTTAAAAATGCATCAACAATAGTGTAAAGAACATTCTTCATTACTTTTGAAAAGCTTTTTTTACTGTTTGTACAAACCCTCATAGAAGCTTAAAAACAAAATAAAATGTTCTTTCCCTAAATGTCTGTGTTCATTTTACAAGGCTCATCTCTTGTTTCCAAAGGTGTCATTCCCAAAATAATATTTTTTGTGAGTCACTTGAATATGAGGCTCACTACATGAGGTGGACTTTAACCCCCGACTCCAATTCTCGGGTCAGCCTAATAATTTGCCATAATGCCTATGAAACATGAGATATGTAGCAATAACTTCTAAAAGATACTGGATTAAGATAGTGTACTGTAAGTAGTACAACATGTCCTTGGGATTGAAAAAGAAAATGACCCGTGTTGGTTTACAGATTAATGGCATTTTCACTATTCAACAAGGACACTGGATGGAACAAAAGAGCCCCAAGTAATTAAAAACCTCATGGCTTAAATGTCTACTAAAATGGCATTGCGGCAACTAGTTTGCAAAATGTCAATAGTTAGGGGCCATCTGTGGAAGGATGTTCCACAGAATGCAGCCTGTCATGGAGAAAACCTGACACAGTCTGCATCCCACATATCTCTTGAGGTGGGGACACCTGCCTCCATGATGTAGCATGAGCTTTGAACTCAAGAAACTGGCTTATGACCCTATTTTCTATATTACTTTTGAAGTATATCGTACTACGCGTAATTCATGAAGCAATATTGACAGATATTGTCAACATATTTTCAGGTGGAGCTGCTTGGAACTTGGCTGCTTCATGTGTGCTTCATACTTAGCTTTTAGTTTTAATAGGAACAAGGGGGGCAGTATCCGTTCTTCTCTTAAAATACAAGAGATGCAAGCAGCATTAGATCTTCCATGTGTTGGAGTGCAAAACAAATTCAAGGTTCCTATATTGTGTTATGTATTCCATAATACATGTTTTCAGGCAACTTAAATGGTGTTCCTGCTTTCTGTATCCAACACGCCCACATCATTGACAAACACCAGGAAGGTGGCTTTTGTCCTGGCAACAGAGGATCAGATATCAAAAGAGTTTTTTTCCTTGGGCAGGCAGCTGCAAGGCAGCACTGCCCTTGAATGGGGATTACCTAAAAAGCTCTGTTCAATAATTGTTGGACAGCTTGTCCAATATGGTACAGTGTCTACCCTAATCTTAGCGTTCTGTTCTGCACCAAGATTTTCTATTTTGAGATTAAATTTGCACGCTGCCCTTTAATGCCCATTACTGTTTAATTTGTAGCCAGTTTTAGGTATAGTATGGATGATGTTCCCTAAGCTATATACCTTCCATCTATATTGTAATGGCAGTCTTCTTTAGTACCCACTACGGTTCTTGGTGTCTCAGCAGATGGTAGACCCTGGGTGCTCTTGTCTGCATTCAGAAAGCAAGGATTAGACTAAATTAGTATTAGGATGGAAAACCATTATCAAATACCATGGATGTCAGACACAGTGGGAAGTTACAGAAAGGCAGATTTTAATTTAATGTTCAAATTAATGGTTTGACACAAAAACCACTCACCCAGACAGGTAATAGGCTTCCCTTTATTGAAAGTGTACAAGCACAAATTAGCAATCTTTCTTGGCTCATATAATTTGAGTTCTACAGACAATGGCCTAAATGCCCCCTTCCAGCTCTGGAACCCCATGGAAAATATTTGAAAAAAGAAAATGGCAAAGAATTCTGGATTGTTGCTAAGATCAACAATCCTGTGAAAGCAGGAATTGAACTTGCAATGCTTTTGAGAGTTCTTGAGCTGTGTCATCATCTTCATCTTCATTATAAATCTGCTGTTAGACCCCTTGCAATTTGCCCACCGAGCAAATAGATCGGCAGATGATGCTGTTAATATGGCTCTGCACTACATCCTACAACATCTTGAATCTCCAAAGACCTATGCAAGGGTCCTTTTTGTAGATTTCAGCTTGGCATTCAATACCATTTCCAGATATTCTTCTCCCTAAACTAAATCTACACCATAGATTTACGAAAGTCAACCGCCCAATAGAAGACTAGGTCTGAAATTTAGCTCCGCCTCCTGACTTCCTTTCCCCAGTTTTTGACAGGCGAAGCTCCTTGTCAGGTCGGACCGTGTAGCTCCTTTCCAGTGTCCTGTAAGAGAAACCCTGCCTAGACTGTCTAGAGGAGGGTGTGGATTCTTCATCCCCCCATGCTGAGAAAAGACGTTCAGGTAAGCCAACGCTTCTTCTCCAGCATGGGTGGATTTCAGAATCCACTGCTGGGACGTACCCAAGCCCTCATAAGTCCCCTTTTGGGTGGGGAGTCTAGGCTAACTCTTACAAGGACTCAACTATCTGCTGCAGGGCCCTCCTACCGAATGACCCTTCAGCTGCAGCAAATTGATCGATCTTGTAATTTCTGACAAAGTGTCTTGTTTGGCACAGCAACCAAACAAGACAAACACAGACTTCAAAGAATAGTTAGAACTGCAGAAAAAACAATTGCTACTAGTCTGCCATCCATTGAGGACCTGTATACTGCACTACCAAGAAAGAGCTGTGAAAATATCTACAGGCCTTTCACATCCTGGATATAAACTGTTTCAACTTCTTCCCTCAAGACGATGCCACAGGGCATTGCACACCAGTACAACTAGACATAAGGACCATTTTTTTCCCATGCCGTCACTCTGCTTAACAACTAACTACTACAACACTGTCAAAATTCTTAGTAATGCTGTATTACTATGACACTCCTCATCTTTCCTGTTACCTATCCTTATCTTCTTATGACTATAACTTTGTTGCTTGTATCTTACAATTTATACTGTTTTTATAGTATCCTAGTATGATTTAAATAAATCATGAATAAATCATCAGCTAGCCGTGCCTGACCACATCTATAAGTGGATCATAAGGCAGGAAGAAGCAAGTGAAGCTAGGCAAAATCACCTCAGATACTTGTACAGGGAGCCTCCAGGGCTGTGTGCTCTCTCCACTTTTCTATATACCAATGACTGCATCTCAAAAGATCTCTCTGTTAAAAGTACTGAAGTTTGCAGATGATACAAGACCACAACGAAACTGCATACAGATGGGAGGTTGAACAACTAACCTTATGGTGCAGCCAGAACAATCTTGAACTGAACATACTCAAAACTATAGAAATGGTAGTAGATTTTAGGAGAAACCCTACTATTCTACAATCTCTTACAATACTAGACAACACAGTATTAACAGTAGAGACCTTCAGGTTTTCTAGGTTCTATAATATCTAAAGATGATAAAGTTCAAGATCTAGAAGGCTCCAAAACCTGAAGCCACTCAGCGCCACATTTCAATTAAAGTTTTTGTTCCCCATCCAGATCCTCACAGCCTCCAGGCACTAGGACATCAGCAGCATTGCTTAGTTTCTTGAGATGGAGATGTACGATTGGGTATCATCTGTATGCAAAGTATACTCGTGGCAACAAATAATCTCATCTGGTCACTTCCTGTATTTGTTAAGTAGGTGTAGAGAGAGTATGGAACCATATAAGAGCCCACATAGTACTGGCTGCAGGCAGGTCCTCTCATTTCCAGCCAACACTGACTGGTATTGGCCTGGAAGGAAGAAAGGGAATTAGCCCATATTGTGCTGCTCACTCCTATCCCACAGAGCTACTCCAGAAGGTGATATTATCAGAGGTTGCAGAAAGGTCAAGGAGAGGAAAGACCAATGTACTACCCCTGCTTTGCTCCTGCCATGCATTCCCCAAAAGTGCAACCAATGTTGCTTCTGTCCCTTCTCCAGATCTGAATCCTAACAGAATGAGGTTCAAGTGATCCGCTTCACCCAGGACTTACAACTACTTTCTCCACCACCTTTCCTAAGAAAATGAGATTAGATACTGGATGAAAATTGCCCAATGTGATGGGATCCAGCAATAGCTTCTTGAGGAGGGGGCAAACCAAAGCCTCCTTAAGGAGTATAGGAACAACCATGAATTAGCCATTGTTATAACCCAACCACACGACACATTTATATTACTTCCATACAAATGAGAGCTAATAGATTAGGGAACTGGAAAAGATGTAATATATTTCACTTGCTAAGTACATTTCACATTCACTTTGTGATGATAAGGGAGGGGACAAATTGCAAAATCTGCTCACTAGCTAAAACATTTAGAGGTCATTGAACTGCCCCATCACTGTCCTTTCCAAAAAAGGATTAGTTAAAAAGGGTAAATAGCTAATCACTGCATGCTGCAAAATAAAATGTGCTTTGAATTTCATTGTACTAAATAAAATGTTCAAGGATGGTTTATTACAGCAGGAGAAACCTTGGCCTACCTAATAACATTCTCCAGGAATAATTGTACTGAACTCTGTTGAATAATAAAATGTTTTTGAGCTATGTTCTGTTCATAAAAGTTTATGAAAGGTAGGAGAGACAAGGACAGAAATACTGCAAATGCATACATATAAATTATGGTGCTTCTTCCCCACTTCCAAATTCTTTCACAACTTTGAAGATTCTGCATTCAGAGAACAATCACTTGAAATGTTTTCCAGTGGAAAAAGTTGAATATTGTAAAAGTCCAGTGGAAACTTTTGCACAAAACTAGAAACATAGGCGAAGGAGGCAAAGCAAATTAGTGCTGTGTAGAAATATGGGATGGCCGGAAAGTGAACCGTGAATGGACTATATAAAGTGAGGATACAGCTGAGTAATATTCCCATTTCCTCAGCCAGAACTGGAGCCAGTGTTGTAGAGCCTAACAATGTGACCATTAAATCTAAGCATGCAGATTTCTTAAATCTATAGCAATCTATGATATAACCCATGGTAGGACTAGAGAATCTGTGCTACTGTCCTGATGTTATAATAATAATAATAAAGTTGGAAGGGACCTTGGAGGTCATCTAGTTCAACCCCCTGCTCAGGCAGGAAACCCTATACCATTTCAAACAAATGGCTATCCAGTTTTTTCTTAAAAACTTAAAAACTTCCAGTTTTCTGGAGGCAGGTTGTTCCACTGGTTAATTGTTCTAACTGTCAGGAAGTTTCTCCTTAATTCTAGGTTGCTTCTCTCCTTGATTAGTTTCCACCCGTTGCTTCTTGTCCTGCCTTCAGGCGCTTTGGAGAATAGCTTGACTCCCTCTTCTTTATGGCAGCCCCTGAGATATTTGAATACTGCTATCATGTCCCCCCTCGTCCTTCTCTTCATTAAACTAGACATACCCAATTCCAGCAGCAGTTCCTCATATGCTTTAGCCTCCAGTCCCATAGAATCTCAACATCTTTTTTACATCACGGTGACCAAAACTGGATGCAGTATTTCAAGTATGGCCTTACCAAGGCATTGTAAAGTGGTATTAATACTTCACGTGATCTGATTCTATCCCTCTGTTGTAAGTTGTAAGACTCCCATTCTCATCGGACTCTTCCAGCCTGGCCAATGACTAGGTATGACATAAACTGTCGTGCAGCAGTTTTCCACACCTGCTTGCAGGTGCTATGAGATGCACCTTGCTGCCTGGTCATGGACCAATCCCCTTGTAGCTTGATCTTTCTAGTAACCTTGGATTCTGCCCCTGATGTTTCGAAAATATGAATACAGTGCAAAACACCAGGTTATTTACTTAGTCTCTGTCTGACACACCCCCAAACCCACACACTCATACACTCAGAGCCTGGTCTCTTTGCTGCTTCTCATAAATTCCTTGATGCTCTTTGACCCCCAACTAGTGATCTATTAAAGCCAAACCAATTATTATAATTATTACTGTTATTATCAAATTTATTTGCCTTCCATCTCGCAGTTTGAAGCAACTTGATTATCTGCAACATCTCCTTCCAAGCCCAACTTGGTGGGTGGGAGGCAGCCTGACAGCCTGACCTAGAGTGCATCACCACGGGGGCTCAACCAACTTGTGAATGATGCTCAGGAAGTTTCTCCCTTTGCATGCCTGCCTTAATCATAAATCCAGCTATCTCCTTAGTAACGCCCATTTGGGACTTAGCTTATGCTCCTTATTTTGTGAGTCATCATCAGGGGAAGCTTGCTGATTTAGTATCTCTCAGCCACCGCCCGTGCCCTGCCTCTGTGTGGAGAAGTCAGTGCAAAGAGGGACAAAGGGGGGAGAGAGGGAAACGGGACTCTGGATGCTTTGGTTGGCAGTGCCCACTCCTTGTCTCAGGAGCACCTTTCCTCCACTGCTGAATTCCTTCACAAATCAACAACTGCCACACACTCCGTGCACCCTCCCCCCTCACTTGAAATTTGACCCTCCCACGGCCCCACGGTTATTTTTAACTTTATATTGGCTGCCTAATTTTTTATTATTGTTAAATCATGCCGGCCTGGGGACAAGAGGCACGGACTTGTCCATGATTTCTGCATCTCCTGAAGTAGGTGACACCCTCCCACTTCTTTCCTCCTCTTCAGTTCAGGTGGCAATTGCTCTTCTTCAGCTTTCCTAAACAGTGCCTGGCTTCAAGGGCACTGAGGCCGCTCTGCTGAGGAAGGTAAGAGTCTTTTCGGCTGGGTCTCCCCAGGGTTCTACTTGCTTTGCCGGCTGAAGAGCATAGAACTTCCCTTTTCTCCTGTAATCCCCAAGCGTGCAACCTTGAGGCAACCTTACTCCAAAGTACAGCAGTCTGCTTTGCTTCCAAAGTAGCTTTGAAAGGTGAGAGTGATACGTGAAAGACATTGGGGGAAATAGAGTCAAAAGGAGAAAGATTTTGACCAAAGGTGGGAGAAAAGGTGGGGCACATTTGGTGCATGCAAAATGTCCCCTTGCATCTTGAGCCCTTGCAAGCACATGCTCAAGAAGGGCCACTGGGAAATCAGCTGGAGGGCACAATAAAGATTAAATGGACCAGTGAGCTATTGAAAGAGAAAGCCAGCTTCTTCTCCCCAGAGAGTCAATGATTTGTGGGATGCTGTATGGAAAAGTGTAAGCCAAACGCACATTTCTTGTATACAGCCCTAAAAACGTAAGTGAGCACAAAAACTATTTTGATTTTAGAAAGACACTCAGTACATTCAGGTTTTGTGTGGCTACAGCCCCTTGCCATAACTCCTCTATGGAGTAGAATTAGGGTTAGGAACTACAGGTAGTCCTTGACTTATGACCACAATTGAGCCCAAATCAGACAGTTATTAAGTGAATTTTGCCCCATTTTACAACCTTTCTTGCCACAGTTGTTAAGTGAACTGCAGCTGTTAAGAAATCTGGCTTCCCCATTGACTTTGCTTATCAGAAGTTTGCAAAAAGGGATCACATAACTCCCCAGGACACTGCAACCGTCATGAGTCAGTTGCCAAGCATCTGAATTTTGATCACGTGACCATGAGGATGTTGCAATGGTCGTAAGTGTGAAAAACAGTCATAAGTCACTTTTCCAGTGCCATTGTAACTTCGAATGGTTGCTAAATGAACTGTTGTGAGTATCTGTAAGTGACTTCCATCTGAGACTACTTAGACTGAAGTTTTAAGGACAATTTGGGGTAGTATATTCTGAACTCAACTGATAGGCAGACCTAATAATAAAGACCGGATGATTGGGGGCCAGGGTGAGGATAGTTGACTTTGGGCTGATGTTTCATTTGGCCCCTTATCAGTGGTAGAGCTTTTTTTTTTTTATAATTCTTGGAAGCTAAAGGTAGGCTGAAGAATGTTGCAAAGCAGACTTTTATCTTTAGGTGGTGGTGGTGGTGAAAATGGGTTATAAGCCTCCCCTCCATGGAGACGGTGGAACAGAGGCGTGTTGATATGGTTACATAGGAAGATCAAGGCAGGGGAAGCATCTACAAGCTAATCCCGGTATTTGAGTTAGCCAAGGCCATGGCCAGGACTTAAGGTCAAGAGACCAATAAATATGCTGGATGCACATGATGAAAAGATGGACTTGGTTGATGGATATCCTGCATGCAACAAGCTGGTAAGAGGATTGTATGGAGTAAAGGCTCTGTATGAAGAGCTCTTGGTGGTGTGTGTGTTTTAGTTATTTATACATTTGTGTCTCAGGTAGACAGAAGTAGAAAGTAAGTGCTTGATGTCTTCAAATTTGAACGTAAAATTAAACTGTCTAGGAATTTTGAAAAGCTCGGAGGCTATGAAACGTATTTTCCTTCGGCCCTCACGCTTTCTTGTTTTCCCACATAGGTTGTGACTAGTAAAAATCTACAATTGCAAATCATGTGTGGCAGTTACCAACCAGCCGGTTGTCTATGGAGATGGTGTTTATTGTTTGCCCTTTGGACTTGCGCTGGAACAGGTAAAAATCAGGCTGCTAAAATTCAGCAGTCCCAACTTTTAATCCACAATGAGTGATTTGTTAGGGCTGATGCACTGTGTGCAAAAGGGGAGTAGTGGTGGGGAGTGTGAGAGTGAACTTGTAATAGCCCATGTATTTACCGATGTAGTGTGGCTGTAGTATCATTTGTCTTTCTTATTATCTCCTTTACTCTTCTCTCTTATTGGTATGATGATGATGATTATCATTATTTCGTTACTTTGCATGTACACCGAGAGCTTCTGCACTGGAGACAAATTCCTTTTGTGTCTAATCACACTTGGCCAAATGAAGTATTCAATTCAATTCTTCCTCTTCCTCCAATAATGTCTTATCATGTGATTTTTGTCTCACTTGAATCCCAGAGCAGCTTGCAAGCTCAAGCCATTTCTGACCACAGTTATGAAAAACTAAATGGACTGTGTACCAGCAGCTAGACATGCAGGAGGCATAAACATCTTTCAAACTCTTTAAGTACAGAACACCGAAATGTTTTTTTAATGTGCGCATGCATAATCAAAATATTGCATATTTGTTTGCCATAATTTCTTCAACAAGGTATATATGGGGTTATTCTCAGAACTGCAGCTGATACAATTTAAGCTAATAAGAATGCAAACTGAAATTGGACGGCTGTGGTTAAGCTGCAAAAAAACCTATTCAAGGTGCTCATGTTCAATCTGGAGCCAAAATAGCTGAGGGAGTTCTTTTTCCCAACTATTCTCTTCCAACTCTTTAGATAGGATTGAAAGAGATATTGGGACATCAAGCATCTAAGGGTAGAAATCCAAATTAACCCCAACAAATAGCTGCCTGGTTTCTGCTTAAATATATCAACTGGACAGAGCCTACCGTCTCTTTGGGTAAAGAGTTCCACTTTTGAACTGTTTCACTGTTAAGTAGCCATCTACTTGGAACTTATATTAATTACATCATGTTCTGCCCACCGGTACATTAAAGATTAGCCCTGAATCTTATTCTTCTGTGTGCCTGAAGAAGGTTGCCAAATGCCCTCTTAGTCTCTTCTGCTTAAAGCCAAACATTCTCAGAGCTTTCCAGCATTCTTTATGGAACTTAATTTCCAATTCCGTGACCATCTGCACAGCTTTACTCTGAACCTATATTAATTTTTCTAAATCCTTAAAGCCTTATGCCCAGAACCAAACACAGTAATAAAGATGAGATCTGATCAATGAAGAATCATGTGGAATTGTTACTCCCCCCCATGATTTGGAAACTGTACTTTTCATATTGCAGCCTAAAAATACACTTCTGTTCTTGGAAGCCATGGGCTCAAATTCAGAACTTTTATTTATTCATTATTTTTGACTTCTGAGGTATTTTCTACCCCATTCAATTTTGCACAATCTAAAAATTTCATTGAAATTTTCTCTGCTATTGATAAAATAGGGAAGCTACAAGGCCCAGAACTTATTCAGAACCTCTCCAATTTGATGAAGAATCATTGATGAGCATTTGGGGTATGATTTTTGAGCTTGCTTTGTTGAAATCATGATATATTGTAATTCCACGAGTCTCACAATCTGTTAAGAAAACTACCTGATTAAAAAAAAAACTATTCAAGATTTATAAAAGAGAACCTTTAACAAGTGAGATAATTTGTGAAGACCTTTTGACAGATTCATGCTGATTTCTGATAATTATTGTATTTGGGAGCCTATGTCAGGTTAATTATTTTCTTTTCAAAGAGACAGTATTTGATCTTCTCCAATCATTTGCCTCTTCTTCAATGCTACAAGACTTCTCCAAAACAATATAAAAAACATCACCAAATTCCTTCAGTATCCTACGATGTATTCTATCTAGTCCTGGAATGGAATTGCCTTCAAAGTCAGCAATTATTCCCTGAGCATGTTTCTAGCATTTTCAAGACTCAAGATTCAGCAATGTCACAATTGCTTAACACAGACCCTCTTGTGAAAAAAAAAACCACTAAAACAAAAGCGCACATTTCTGCCTGTTCTTAGTTATTAACATTTTGCCATTTTGCAGGTGGTAAAGAAGTCTTGTTGTTCATAGCATCCTCTGCCAATCTCAACTCAAAGTTAGCTAAAGATTTTTGTCACCATTTCTGCCCTTCCTGGCTACTTGTCCTGTACTTTTTTATGGCGATATTTTCTACACAGGCCTTTTATTGTTATTGTCACTGCTGTTTTCACTTTTCCTTAAGCCTTTTCTGTATAGAAATATTATTTTCTTTGGAATACTTTGCAACTGTGCTTCACTAATATTCAGCTTTAATTTGCATATACATCTAATAAATAAAATAGATTTCTCTTAAAACCAAGAATTCAAGATTTCATTAGTATTGTTCTTTAATGTTCCTCTTAATTCCATTTCTTCAGTTACATTTTCTCTACTGATTCAGTTCAAACTAAAATAGTGCATCCTCTAGTTCTTCTTCTTCCTGAGAAACATCAGAGATAAATAGAATAGAATAGGAGATGGAAGGGACCTTGGAGGTCTTCTAGTCCAGCCTCTTCTGAAGCAGGAGAACCTATACCATCTCAGAGAAGTGACTGTCCAGTCTCTTAAAAACCTCCAATGATGGAGCGCCCACAGTTGCTGGAAGCAAGCTGTTCCACTGGTTAATTGTCATCACTGTTAGGAAGTTTCTCCTTAATTCCAGGTTGCTTCTCTTGATTAGTTTCCATCCGTTGTTTCTTATACTGCTCTCTGGTGCTTTGGAAAATAAATTGACTGTCTCCTCTTTGTGGCAGCCCCTCAAATACTGGAACACTGCTATCATGTCTCCTCTATTTCTTCTTTTCTTTGGACTAGCCAAACCCAAGTCCTGCAGCCGCTCTTCATATGTTTTAGTCTCCAGGCCTTTGATCATTTTAGTTGCTCTTCTCTGAACTTTTTCCAAAGTCTCAACGTCTTTTTTGTAGTATGGTGACCAAAACTGGTTGCAGTATTCCAGGTCTGGTCTCATTAGGGTTTTATAAAGCAGTACTAATACTTCGCATGATCTTGAGTCTATGTCTCTGTTTATGCAACCCAGGATTGTATTAGCTTTTTTGGGTGCTGCTGCACACGGCTGGCTCATATGTTAGGGATTTCCTGAAAACATCATGATTGTCAGATTTTTGTCTCCTACAATTTTGTTAGGGTCGTTGAAGTCTTTTGCCACTATTCTTCATGCCTCTTTGAAAGATTTACAACATCCACCTTTTCTTTTTAGCTGGGCAGATGAAAGTGGGCTCCAACATTAGCACTGCACACATTAATTCCTCCAATTATTTTAACGAGGCTTGCTGTCTACAATATCCAGGAGTTCACTCTTTTGGATTTCTTGGAACATATGGATACTTTTAGCAATTAGCCCAATGCTTCCTCTCCCTTTCTACTGTTTAGGTTACTTTTAAAGGAATTTAAGCATGGCCACACATTGTTCTAATCCTTTGACTTGTTCTTCAAACTTTCCTATAATAGATTACTGAAAATATATGCCAGGCTGTTTTCAGGCAAAAACAGACACATGACACATTGCAGATCACAAATGCAGATTCTCATCTGGTAATTTTCACTAGTTTTTTTTAAGCTAATGCCAGTAGAAGGCCTTGGCTTCTCCTTGTCTTTCTTAGGCTCTCAGATTAGCCAAGTACAAACTGTTGATTTAAAGGGAGAATGTTCACGGAACTCTTCCTTAAATTCCATTGTTTGCTCAGTGATAGGAATGTCCTTTTCCAGTATTAAAAAAAGGCAATTTTGTTGGTCTTTTAATATTTATTTTATTAAATATTAAATTTATTATTTTAACTTACATTGCAGCATAATTATTACATTTCTGCTGTTTTATAGCTTTTATGTTAGGTATTATAAATCAAGATTTTTAGCATTTGCAAGCCACGCTAGAAACTTTGTTCTGAAGGGTGGCATATCCATTTAAAAAAAATAAATCTATACAGAAAGTGGTTTTTCCACTTGGTCTCCCCCAGAATATGAAATAGTACATATACATGACTGCATTGTATTGGTTTAATAATTTTCCGTTTTTCTAACATTAACGCAAGTTTTCAACAAGTCTGGGTGGGCTTGGGATGCTGTATCTAAGGCTGTGAGAAGTAATGCAGCTGAAGGGCCTTAGATTACATTCTCCTGCTGGAGGATGTCCTACAACAGTGGTGGCGAACCTATGGCACGCATGCCAGAGGCGGCACTCAGAGCCCTCTCTGTGGGTACGCCTGCCATGCCCCGGAGATGGCAACTGTCCCTCTTCAACAAGCCGCCCGCTAACCCGCCGAGGTCCCACATGGCTGGATGCATCCCAACACCCATGCACTCGCTGGTCTCTGTGTGCAGGGGCCGATGGTGTCAAGCAGCAGCTACCCCGGCCCCGGCCCCTGCCTCACCTTGCCCTGTGATAATGGCACCCCCACCCTGCCTCACCTTGCCTCACCTCATCCCGCAGGACGAGCCTCCTGCCCACCGTCCCACCTGCCAGAGACCCCCTGGATCTCCCCCAACCCTGCCTGGCCCCCACAGGTGTCCCTCCCCATGAGCAACATTGAGGTGTTCATGCCTACCTTGGCCACACCCACCCAATCTGCCATGACCACAGCCATGCCCATCCAGTAGGCCACGCCCTCCTGGCACCTGGCGATAAATAAGTGGGTTTTGGGTTGCAGTTTGGGCACTCGGTCTCTAAAAGGTTCGCCATCACTGTCCTACAACATTGCCATGAATTACCAATGACTCCAGCAGGGGAATGTAATCTAAGGCTTTAGTGATTCTTGAAGAGAAGCTGGGATCCTAGAAGTCATGGGCTTCTCCAGGCAGCTGCTTTAATGTGCTTTCCTCCAGGCAATGAAGCAGGGCAAAATTGTGAAGCCAACAAGTGGGGCTCTTTTTACAGTATCAACCTGGGACAAGCTGCGGAAAGTGAAGAATGGATTTTACACGTTGCGCTTAAGCCATCTACCAGAAACCAATGTGTTCTTTTGCTTTTCTGGGGAGTAGAGTCTCTATTGACCTAGAGATAGCATCTAAGTTGCAGAGGTGGAGTAGGCGAGCAGGAGAGATATTTCAAGAGAGGTCAGATGGCTGGCCATCTGTCAGGTATCTGCAGCAATGGATTATCTTCAAGGTCCCTTTCCAATCTGGCATGCTCTGATTCCTACTTTACTGGAAAACTCCCTCCCACTCAACCACAATGTTCTCTCTCTGCCACTCTGACCTTCCTTCACCATTCTAAAAACACCTGATGGGGGACGGTCAATAATGGGGGGGTAGAAGGTAAAAATTCCACTTGTCACGCAGTCCAGCCCTCACATTGTAACTTGTCTTCTCCACCACTCTCATTACCAGAATAGCCATCAAAAGCTGGTGTCACTTTGCAAAAGGCAGCAGGCACAGGACAATTTGTTTTGCACCAGATTTGAATGTGGAATTAGTAATAGTGATTCTTCTGATGGAATAAGGAAGTAGAAGGAGAAGAAAGAGAAGGAGATTAAGGTTTATTACAGTTGCTCACTTTAAAAAAAAAAACTCTGGGGTGGATCACCACATCAAAATATATAATCAAAACAGATTAAAAATGTAACAACCAAGCATAGCCAAAACTAATAATTAAAAATAGTAATTAAACCATAATATTAAAAAAGGGACTTCACTGACACCCTAATCAGGTCTGGTCTTAAGACTCTTCCCGAACCCCTGGAAAGTAAGTGCCATATATATCTTTGGGTGGGGGATGCTATTACAGTGGGCTGGTCATAGAACCAATAATTTAGGATGTACCAAGTGAAATGATTAAGTCTGCTTCCAAATTGTTAGCAGCAGAAAAAAATAGAATATTTTATTTAAATTCTTTCTCTCCGAGAAAAAGTTTGGATTAAAAAAAACAACATACAAAACATAATTATACATAATCACAGAAGGCAAAATAAGGGAGGTGTTTGAGAGGCAACTCAGAGGCATTCCTACCCCAAATATACCTGATCAGGACAGAACATGCTCAGGATCCATTAGGAAAGAGAAGCAGAGAAAAGAACACCAATTTAGAATAGAATAGAATAGAATAGAATAGAATAGAATAGAATGGAATGGAATGGAATGGAATGGAATGGAATGGAATGGAATGGAATGGAATGGAATGGAATAGAATAGAATAGAATAGAATAGAATGGAATGGAATGGAATGGAATGGAATGGAATGGAATGGAATGGAATGGAATGGAATAGAATGGAATAGAATAGAATGGAATGGAATGGAATAGAATAGAATAGAATAGAATAGAATAGAATAGAATAGAATAGAATAGAATAGAATGGAATGGAATGGAATGGAATGGAATGGAATGGAATGGAATGGAATGGAATGGAATGGAATGGAATGGAATAGAATAGAATAGAAGCTCGAAGGGACCTTGGAGGTCTTCTAGTCCAGTAGTGGCGAACCTATGGCACAGATGCCAGAGGTGGCACTCGGAGCCCTCTCTGTGGGCACATGTGCTGTTGCCCCAGCCTCGCCTCCCTCCACAACCCCCTCCTCTCCAGCAGCCCCCCTGAAGGAGAGTTGCCCCTGAGCGTGGCCCATACGGAGCAGCGCAGCCAAGGACATGACAGCCAGGCAGCGTAGACAAGACTTTGCCCTCACACCCCATTGTGCACAGTTGATGCTGCAGGGCATGGGCAGAGGGCGTGACCGCTATAGTGCTGCTGGGCTGCCTGGGTGATCTGCGGTGAGCCCTGGAGGTGGTGAGTGGCCCTGCGGGCAGGCGGGGTGGGGAATAGGGGGCAGGGCAGGGGGTGGAGCGGGGGCGGGGCCAGCTTTTGGGCACTCAGTCTCTAAAAGGTTCACCATCATTGTTCTAGTCCAGCCCCCTGCTCAAGCAGGAGAACCTATACCATCTCAGACAAGTGACCATCTAGCTTCTTCTTAAAAACCTCCAGTGATGGAGCGCCCACGATTTCTGGAGGCAAGCTTTTCCACTGGTTGATTGTCCTCACTGTCAGGAAGTTTCTCCTTAATTTCAGGTTGCTTCTCTCTTTGATCAGTTTCCAACCATTGTTTCTTGTCCTGCCCTCTGGTGCGTTGGTGAATAATGTGACCTCTTCTTTGTGGCAGCCCCTCAAATTCTGGAATACGGCTATCATGTATCCCCTATTTCTTCTTTTCTTTAGACTAGCTTTGCTTGAAGCCCTTCAGCATATATCTGATCTGGATATAATTAACTGAGTGGTTGGAGCTGGATATAATTACTAGCACCCCCTGAAGAGAATCCTCAGAGAGCAGCAGGATTTCAGCAGTTGAGATCCCGTAAGCCCTGCACCCGATGATCTGTTCTGCCCAGTGTTTGCTCCTCTTCTTGCCCTCTGTCCTCATTCATTGTCAGACGTTTCATATGCTTTGCATGGGAGCACAGACTAGATCTCATAAAGAAGTAAACAAATTCTAAGTTCAAACTCCTGACAGCTTTGGCTTAGGTTCTGTATTTGGGAATGAGGAGAAACAGAGTGAAGGCAGCTTTGGCTCCAGAGGCACAATCTCTGTTTTGCTCTGCAGTTACCTGGCACCATCTCACTTGTCTGCCTGAGTCTGCCTCCACCTCCCAACCTATCCTGGGCTTCCGGGAGGTCTTGCGAAGAGGCAAAGGATGTATTAGCCAGGGACTCTCCTCCACGGGTCAAGAAGTGCATGTCATCAGCCTGCGCAAAGGAGGCCCTGCCAAAGCCCAGGTACAAGGCAATTGGAGGGGTTAAGGGGAGAAAACTGGCTAATGCTCTGCATGGTCTGGCTGTCTCTGACGCAGCTCCCTCCTTGAAACTGCCATGCTGGTTTGGGCTGGGAGGAGTGCAATTCCCACAAAATCTGTCATAGAATCTGATAAGAACTCAGATAAGCCCTACATGGCATGGGGTCCAGTGACTTGAGGGACTGTCTTAACCCCATCACATCAGCCTGTCCCACACAGTCATGCAGGGAAGGTATGTTATGAATCCCTCAATTAAAGAATTTCAATTCTTGGAACATCCTCCCCCCCCCAGCGGTGAGGTGGTCCCCCTCTCTCCTGGTCTTTCGAAAGAGAATGCCAACTTGCATGGAGCCTATAGAGCAGCAGGGCCTCCACCTGTCTTTTAAATTTTAACTGATTTTAATTATGTTTCCACCTGGCTCCTTTTACCAATGTATTGCATTTTTATATGATTTTTATTTTTTCCTGTGCTTTTAAACTGCACACCTCCCAAAGTCACTTGGAGAGTGAGATGGGTGGTACCTAAATTTGATAAATAAATTTCTAGGAACTGAATTCCAACTTAAAAGAGAAAGTACAATAAACATAAAATTACAGTCCTGCAAGTCTGGAAAACGAATTCCTCTCCTCTCCTCTCATCAAGTTGTAATTTATGCAGTAAAACTTTTGAAGGGTGACCCTAATAATTAAAATGATTTGGTAGCTTATACATTATTTGTTTACAATGATATGAAGAAATAAAAAAGGAAGACCTCATCAAATATGAATCAGCTCTGAAATTTGTTTGCTTGTTTGTTTAAATAATTTATATGCCCCTCCCATTTCCCAGCTGTTATTCTGGGCAGCACACCAAGATTAAAACAATCATAACAGCATCAACTAATTATTCCTTGGTTAAACAGTAACTGCTGAAAGAAAAGAACATCACCACAAAACTCACCTAACTGCTAGGCCCAAATATCTGGAGGAAAAGCCAGGTCTTTAGACCCTTACAAAAATCTATCAGTTTAATCAGGGCATCCAGATTTCTGGATGGGTACTGTTCAAAAAGGCAAGCTATTAAACTAATTTTAAACCCATTTGTCATACTTCAGATACCCTCTAGAATTCAAGACTATCTCTATAGATCTTGTTCTGCCAAAATTGGAGATAAATTTAAGTTTAACAGATGAAGGTATTCCAAGAACCGTTATATAAACTTATACAGAACATAATGAAGATCTGTGGTGAAGAGATTTTATTTGTTTGACCCTGTTTCAGGTAACTCTTATGTTGGCTCCAAATCTTCTGAGCTGGGCCCCCATCTTTGTACTGCACTCCCAGCAGCCAGTGCAATGGATGTTGTCATCTTCTCCTGGAAAAAATTGGACCTTCCAGGTGAGAACAGAATTTGGACAGGAAATTCTACAGAACAAAGGTGGAGAATATTACATTTGGACCCTCTGAAGAGGAGGTGACTTTTCCCTGAGCAAATTAAAGATGATGGACAAAATGTTAGCACAAAGAACAGATTGGTAGCAAATCAATTTTTAATAGTGCTTTAAAAACATATAAAATCCACCATCATCTCTTTTTGTTTGAGCTCAGAATCATCTTGTATAATAACTTATTGTTGTTCAACCATATGGATGGGAGAATTGAGTCAGTGAGGTGTCAATAGGATTTTCAGAGGTGTGGCAAAAGGAGGGCCTCCTTTTTATCCTCATGTCCTCCACCTAGCAGGAAGGCATAGCCTTAAATTCAAACATTGTCCAGCTTTTTAAATATCTAAAACAGGCATGTCCAACTTTTTGATTTGCCTGGGCCACATTAAGTGAAGAGGAATTGTCTTGGGCTGCATATAAAATAGTTAAGGCATACACATAACTAACTTCCTTTATTTTTTAATATTTATTATGATCTTGCGGGGCCAGGACCACACGGGGCCTGTTGGCCACAGGCTGGACATGCCTGATCTGCAAGATACTTCTTGAGCCTCCTAACCAGCTGTAGCACATTCCTGCAATTGAAAAATCAGAAGTGTTTTCTGATGCTGGAAAAAAGTAATTTCATATACAAGTAGTACCAGTGAAGGAGAATATTTGCAGCTCAGGGTTGAAATGAGGGGCTCTTGGTGCTCTGAGCTTGCTTGTTTTCTTGCAGACGTTTCATTACCCTAACTAGGTAACATCATCAGTGCTAGTAAGGACTGCTGTTTGCTGTCTGTTTATATTCTGGTGTCTTGCCTGTCTGTGTGGCTGGGGGCGGTCTTAGGGATTCTTTGGTTGGGCTGTTTATACTGTTTTCAAGAAACAGTCTGCCCACACAGACAGGCAAGACATCAGAATATAAACTGACAGCATACAGCACTCCTTACTAGCACTGATGATGTTATCTAGTTAGCAGGGGTAGGCAACCTTATCTCTTTTATGACTCGTGGACTTCAACTCCCAGAATTCCTGAGCCAGCCATGCTGGCTTAGGAATTCTGGGAGTTGAAGTCCACGAGTCATAAAAGAGCCAAGGTTGCCTACCCCTGAGTTAGGGTAATGAAATGTCTGCGAGAAAACAAGCAAGCTCAGAAGCACTAAGGACCCGTCGTACATATGTAGACCTCGGTACTATTTTTTTTTTTTGCAATTTTTCACTGTAACTTTTGTCACAGATGTCAAAAAAGCAAAACAGCGCATCCTCCCTTTGCCCCCAATTTGCCCTCTCTGTTTGTATGTACCCTCCTTTGTCTGTCCAGATATCTAATAACCCTAGGTTTGAGTGGGCCTGTAAATGTAGCTCTTGTCACTATCTCCCAGATTAAAGTAAAAATGAGATATGCTTGAGGGAATCAAAATAATTGAAGGCCAAGATTCTTTCCCCTTATCTTTCCCTTGTCTCCAGGTCTCTCTGGGCTCCAGCATCTCAGCCCCTCAACAGGTAGTATTTGCAGAGACTGACTTCCCAGATACTGCGAGAGGCCTGCTTAAGTGGGCACGCAGGAAACACGGAGGGGTGACTTCATTGGCTGAGTATCGTGGAGTCAATACAATCTACACACGCCTGGGGCCTGGTATGAGCCACACGGAAGCAGAGCTGTCTTCAGAATTACATGCTATTTCTATGGGAGTATGGGATGTACTCTGGAGGGCCTTACTGCAGGTGGTAGAAGTTGTGGGGTTTAGCAGTGTAATAGAATAGCAGTGAAATGGGTGCGAACATGTTGTGTGTGTATGGAGGGGGAGGTAGAAAGGAACCTTTGATTTTAGACCTAAAAAGAAGGGCTTCAGGAAGGAGGAAAGCCAGACTTCTAACATGAATAAGATGCAAGTATGAATCAATAAATGTGTTAAATGAACAATGATTAAATTAAATTAATTATTAAATGAATAATTATGCTAAAAAATATACAGGACACAATTTAGGTGGGTCCTATCACACATAGAGGTTGAATGTCAGTGAAATAAAGACAGGGGCCTATGTGAACTCAGCAATGACAAGTGAAAAGCCATTGCCAACCCAAAAAAGTGGAGTTGCACTGTAAGATCTTTGAGGTTAAATTAGCGGATGCAGCCCAAGCTTTTTTTTTTCCTTAGTAAGACCCTACACCTCAGCGGTTATACACATTCGTAATTCTCTTCTTCCCTTCCTCCCCTCAATAGGTGGGGCTGCCCAGGCAACTTGCGAATTGCGTAGGAATTTCCTAACTCCCAAGCACTTTGCCTCCGAACGCCAGCTGCAGCCACTGAGGATTTGCCAGAATCCTGACCCTCCTCAAGATCTTGAAGTTCACATCCTCCTTTCCAAAGCGGTTGCCCCCAGGTATGCACTCGCACCTTGCCCAGAGCGTCCAACGTTGATGTGTGGCTGGAAAATAACACAGCAAAGCCATTTATGTTTAGAAGAGGCTGGACTATTATGGAAAGCTGACATTGTTCTTTGGAGTTGGGTGGGGAATGGAGCAGGAAGCAAAAACAGGCATAGGCTAAACTGCATCAAAATGGCTTATCTTGAAGTGCCTGAGGATGAAATAAAAATCACAAACCTTGGGAAATGACTTGCAAATATAATTCCCTTTGAATGTGTGTGTGTGTGTGTGTGTGTGTGTGTGTGTGTGTGTGTGTGTGTGTGTGTGTGTAATCCTAGCAATTCATGGAAGCACAGACCTGATTCCATAATTTTTAGCCCGATGGCCTGATACTAAAGGTGGGGATGGCAGTCTGCTCTCTTCCAGGACCCGGCTGGCCTATCTGACTGTGGAGCTTCATGCGGTTGGAAGATCTCCACGCCAGGGGCTCCTCTTGATCCTGAAGAGTGAAAGAGCTGCCCAATGGATGGTTCGTGTCCACTGTTTCACTGGACAGCTGCATGTACTGGTACGGGCAAGATCTGCTGCAGCACACTTTTGGCTTCCGTAGTGCTATCGGTAGATTGGTATTGACATTGTTTGTCTTCTCATGTGCAAATGTAACTAAAAATATTTGCAGAACCAGGCAGTCTTACCCACTACTTTCTATAAGCTGGTATTTATTTATTTTATTTATTTTGTAAACTTTTATACCGCCCCTCTCCCGTAGGACTTGGGACGGTTTACAGCCAAATTTAAAATGTAACAATAATAAATATTTAAAACAGAATTAAATAACCTAGGCTGTACTAAAAACCAAATTAAAATCCCATACTAAAACCCTAACTACTTAATTTAAATTACATAAAAACCCGAGGAGCTCTAGGCCAGGCCGGCTTGATTGAAGAGATAAGTCTTCAATTCTCTTCTGAAGGTGCGGAGATCATGACACGTCCGGAGTTCCGGAGGGAGCTCGTTCCACATCGTTGGTGCCCCCACAGAAAAGGCTCTCCCCCTGGGCGCCACCAGCCGACATTGCTTAGCCGATGGCACCCTGAGGAGGCCCTCCCTGTGGGAGCGAACTGGTCGGTGGGAGGTATTTACTGGCAGTAGGCGGTCCTGTAAATAACTGGGTCCTATGCCATGGAGCGCTTTAAAGGTGGTGACCAACACCTTGAAGCGCACCCAGAAGACCACCGGCAACCAGTGCAGCTCGCACTGTTCTTGTTCTCCCTGGCATCAAACACTACTTCCTTGGCTGGATGTCACTCCAGTGGGTCATGCTTCCTGGCTCTGCCCCTCTTCTGGGCAGGAGCTATTCCTTATTGCTGAAAAGCTGGAGTTGCTTTTATGCCTCGCAGCCTTTCTAAGCACAACAATTACTGTTTGATTCCCCGGCCCGCCTCCCCTTTGAATGTGTGTGTTGCTCTTTTCTTCAGTGCTCTGAACGTGTCCATCTGGATTGTTTTTCATTCCAGGCTTCACACAACGTCACAGTCAGCAATCCAAAAAAGAAGCAGCCTCTCACTGTGATTCAGCAGACCCTTCCTGAGCTTGCTAATGCTAAAGATCCTTTACGATATGCAGCAGAGCAGAAGCTACCAGCATTCACTTCTTATACTGAAGCTGAGCGGGTGAACAGATTTCTTCTGGTTGTTGGACTGAACGGTAGGTAGTTGCTGAAAGGGTTAAGGTGGAAAAAGCATTCACCAAAGAGCAATAAAGGAGAATATTTGCAGGCTCAGGATTGAAATGGAGGGTCCTTGGTGCTCTCTGAGCTTGCTTGTTATCCTTGGTGCTCTCTGAGCTTGCCTGTTTTCTTGCAGATGTTTCATTACCCAAACGAGGTAACATCATCAGTGCTATTAAGGAGTGCAGTACAGCAAATTGCACTCCTTACTAGCACTGATGATATTACCTTGTTCGGGTAATGAAACATCTGCAAGAAAACAAGCAAGCTCAGAGGGCACCAAGAACCCCTCATTCACCAAAGAGCTTGGAAACATACCAGCAATGATCATGAGGGACACCATTGTTATACTTCTATCCTGGAAATTCATCTTGCGATACCTTCTGCATTCTTAATTCTTTCTGCAAAAAAGACTATTGCTACCCTATCTTCCTGCACTGAGACGACAAGAAAAAGGTAGAGGGAGATTTTCCATGTAGTAATCAGGAGTCAAGGCTGACTTGAAAGCATTGTCCCCCCCACACACACAAATATTACAATTTCTTGAATTTTTGAAGCATCATATCTTCCCATCATAAATATTTTTAAACCATTGACTATGACTAATAGTCTGTTCAGACTTTTTGATATAACCGAATCTCTTCCGATAGGCCACATTATATGGTGAATATACCCAGTATGGAGTAGGGATTAAACTAAGGCCAAAGAGACTGAGGCTGAAGCCCACTGTCATCGTCTGTGAGATGATGAAAATTATTATTTGATCTTTTCCCTGCCTTTTCAAATATACAACTCAAGGCAAAGAACTTGTTAAAAATATTTTAAAGCAATGCATCGCAGATTGTCAAGGAGCTCAAAAATTGTGATCACACATGGCTCAGATTTTATTTGATATTAATCTATTAAATTATTACTTAATAATAATAATTTAAAAAATATATAAAGATGAATTTTCTGATGTGTCCTAGGCTGGCCAGCTACTTAGAGACCTTCAGTGCAAGGATGTTCTCAGCCAATCTCTTCAAATGCCTAACTTTGCAGTTTTAGATTTACAGTCCCAATGCTCAAAGGGCAACCAGCATATTACAAATCTGCAAAATATTTAAGAGCACAAGGGATGGGCTTAACATCCAATTAAATGGAAGAGTTAGTGAGAAATTATTTTTTAAAATTATGCAGCTGAATATCCATATTTTTTAAAGGAGTTTCTTTGAAAAAAATGCAAGGAAAACAATTGTTGCGCTCCAATTTGCATACAGATTTAAAAAGCCCATCCAACTAACCAAAAAAGTTGCTTGTTATTTGCTTTTCATATCACATGCAGAAATCTTGGCAGGAAGATCCATTGGAAAACGGTAACTAGCTGGATGGCCTCAAGTCAGGCTTCTCGTATTTTGGAGAATTTGAAGCCAGTAAAAGGCATCCCTTTGGTGGAAATAGATTGCTATTTGGAACCATTGTGATTAAAATTCAGTTTCTAATGCAGATTGCCTACTAATACTGTAGTTAGCTTAGAAGATAGAAAAGAACTCTTGGTAACTCTTCATGGTATTGGATCCATGACTCTCTAGAGGGCGCTGCTAGAATGCCAAATAGAGTTTGCAGAATCATTACGGGTACTGCAGTGAGATGTAACATGACACATTATATTAACTTAGTTGTCCTGGCACTATATACAGACAGCTCAACCTGCCCAGTAGATGAATGTGCCTCTACATTTTTTGCTGAGTGTATAGAGTATTTCATGACATTCACAACTTAATGACAGTCTGAGTTTACTGTACAGAGATCATCCCACCTCTTTATTCCACTGAGCATACTGAATCTATGGAGAAGAGGATCACGTTGTACTGAAACTCAGATCTCTATGACTTCGGTAATACATGAAAGACATGTTGGGGGGGGGGGTACCGAGCAGTCATACTGATTGTTTGGCAAATGTGCTATATGATTGTTTTCAGTTGAGTCATTATTTCTTTTTTCTTTGTAAATTCTTAAAAACTAATAAAAAAAATTTGATAAAAAAAAGGTAATACATGAAAGAGTTCACCTACTAACAAGGAGCAGGTGTCTGTAATGCAAAGGGTTGTGCTCTATTTCAGATTTGTCCTTTTTTTCTCTTTGCAGAGGCCATACCTGCTCCTCCAGAGAGTCACGAACTCTTTGGGCCCATGTTCTTGCCTGCCTCCAAACTTGCAGTTGAGAGACAGCACTTTCCAGAGGCTGTCACCATAGGCTGGGAAAAGAAGCCGAAGGAAGAGGACAGTTCTGTTCTCACTACCTTGCCCACAACTGAAACAGAAAAAGTTGAATCTGATTTATGCTATGGGATTCAAAAGCCCATGCAGGAAAAGAAGGATATAAAGCAAGTAAGTAAACTAGCTGAGATGGTTCCAGGCTTGGGGAGAGAATAGGTCTCCTAGAATTGGAGAATAGGTCTCCTAGAATTTCATGTGGAAATGTGGATGGGCAGATCCTCACTTGCCACCAGGAACACCATTTGTAAGAGATTGCATGGACATATGAAGCAGCTTCAGACAGTGATGCAACTGGCCAGCCGAGCATTTGTTGGTAAGAATGGCTGACTAGAACAGTGTTTCTCAACCTTTCTGAGGTTGAGACCCCACTTGCCCCGCCCATGCGCGCTGTGACCCCGACCCGGGGGCGCGCGCGTGTGCAAAAAATTTTTTTTAAATTTAAAAAAACAAAAAAAACAAACAAAAAAAAACAAAATGTCGGCCGCGACGAGCGGATCTGCGCATGCACGGATCGGCCCGTCGCACGCACCACGCATGCACACATCCGCCCGTCGCGGGCCGCCATTTTGTTTTTTTTATTTTTTTAAAAAAAAAATTTAAAAAAATAAAAAACAAACAAAATGGTGGCCGCGACAGGCGGATCTGCGCCTGCACAGATCGACCCATCGCACACGCCGCGCATGCGCAGATCCGCCCGTTGCGGTCCGCCATTTTGTTTTTATTTTATTTTATTTTATTTTATTTTTTTTAAATTTTTTAAATTTTTTTTAAATTTTTTTTCCAGCGCGACGGGCGGATCTGAGCGTGCGCGGCGCGTGCGCACCAAAAAAATAAAAAAAATTAAAAAAAAAATAAAAAAATAAAAAAAATAAAAAACAAAAAAAACAAAAAAAACAAAATGGCGGCCGGCGGTGCCCGGCGACCCCCGCGAAATGGTGTCGCGACCCCAAATGGGGTTGCGACCCCAAGGTTGAGAACCACTGGACTAGAATGAATAGACAGCTACTTTACAGATAAAGTGTCAGCTCCTTGCTGAAACAAACCCATTCAACAACCAGGCACAAGGCATTCTTACAGAATACATTAGTTTTTAGAGATAACTTGTAGACTTAGCATTCACTCCAGTACATTTATGATCTCATTGCTAAAGAATACTTTATGTGAAATCTTTTAAGCCTTAGCTTGCATGCTTGGTGATTTTCTGTTCCAACAATATTTCTTGCCCTGCTTGACAATACCAGTTAAGCATATGGAGGTGGTTGACAGACCATCTCCCCCCCTCCCCTGGTATATTTTGCCCCTCCCCTCCCCTTCTTTTAATTATAATTTGTAATTTTATTGTTATTAGAAATACTTATTGTTATACCACTTTACAATGCCTTGGTAAGGCCACACTTGGAATACTGCATCCAGTTTTGGTCACCACGATGTAAAAAAGATGTTGAGACTCTAGAAAGAGTACAGAGAAGAGCAACAAAGATGATTAGAGATCTGGAGGCTAAAACATATGAGGAAAGGTTGCTGGAATTGGGTATGTCTAGTTTAACGAAGAGAAGGACGAGGGGAGACATGATAGCAGTGTTCCAATATCTCAGGGGCTGCCACAAAGAAGAGGGAGTCAAGCTATTTTCCAAGGCGCCTGAAGGCAGGACAAGAAGCAACGGGTGGAAACTAACCAAGGAGAGAAGCAATCTAGAACTAAGGAGAAACTTCCTGACAGTTAGAACAATTAACCAGTGGAACAACCTGCCTCCAGAAGCGGTGAATGCTCCAACACTGGAAATTTTTAAGAAGAAACTGGACAGCCATTTGTCCAAAATGGTATAGGGTTTCCTGCCTGAGCAGGGGATTGGACTGGATGACCTCCATGATCCCTTCCAACTTTATCATTATTATTATTAGTATGGTTTTATTGCTTTTATATGTTGTAAACCTTACGGCAAGATGAACAGCAAACAAATTTAATAAATAAATAAAATATGAGAGCCAAGGTTTCTCCCGGGTTTGTCACTCTGAGAGTCTTTTAAATGGAAGAATTGAACCAAAAGCCTTCTCCACCCCAGAATCCTATCATTTAGAAGCTGAGTTCCACTGATGGGTATCTTTTCATTAGCGTAACGTACATGACATCAGATACAGTCCTAGGGCTCTTCCATATTGCTTACTTCCACTGCTGAATCTACTTTGAAAGGACTTGAAAAATTGTTGTAAAGATTTCAGTTTGTTCTTTAGCTTTGACAACAATACTGGCCAATGGTAAGTTACCACAGTGCCCCATTGCTGTCTACCCTTTGATGCTTTATCCCTCTGTGCCAGGAAAACAAGCACCAATCACTTTTCTTTGTCATAGGAGGCCCTTGAGGACCTGTTGCCTTCATCGATAGACCTTTTGTATGAGCCTCCTCCATTGACTCCATCAACAGGCATCTTCCTCTAATGATGGATGCTTTGCTATTCTCTGTTACTTGGGTTAGAATGGGAAACTGGCAGATTTTTTTTATCAAATTCAAAGGAAGGAAGGAAGGAAGGAAGGAAGGAAGGAAGGAAGGAAGGAAGGAAGGAAGGAAGGAAGGAAGGAAGGAAGGAAGGAAGGAAGGAAGACATTGCTAATGGTCCACTGCTAAACTTGCTTTGGAAAAAAGTTCCAGCATTTCATTTTTCTCCTTCAGACTTCAGTGTCTTCTCTGATGAGCTGACTTGCCCTAACTTGGTATACCAATGGCACAAACAGATAGCAAATGGGCTGCTGCTTCAGTGTACTACTTATCTGAGATTTAGAAGAAAAACCTCATAAAGCATTGTGAAGTTCAGACTTTATGTGGGCAGAAATGGTGCAGTTGGTCTGTGACTCAGATATTTACAATTACACTCTTGTGCCAAACTTAAACCTCTTTCTTTCCTAACACTTCCCTTATCTTTTCTACTTCAATTCAGACATTTTCCTCAGAAGCCAAAAAGTCACTGAACCACCCTTTTCAACATGGCGATATCCTGCTCAGCCTAGAAGTGTCCAGCTCTGAGGCTTTTGTCAAGCAACTAGGATTCTGTATCGTCTCTGCCAACAGCCGGGTCTTTGTGGAAGTAATACTGATATTCAGTTTGAAAAAGTTGACTTCTGGTGCAAAGACTAAAATTCAAAGTTCTTGTCCCTAAAATAGCGCAAGGCCATTTCACTTTCCCAATTTTGTCTTATTTCAGGGGTTGTGGCCAGGACTCCCAGCACCTTTCGCCTTAACTAGGCCAGAGTCTGCCTATTTCTTTCTAAAGTACGAATTTAGACACTGCTTGAGATGATGGGTTTCCAAGTCCTGCATAGCTAGAGGGTATCAGATTTGGAGCCTTTTTTCCTTTTCCCAAAAAAAAAGAAAGAAAGAAGATTTCAAAGACTGTATTAATTACAGGCTCCTCCTAGGCTCTTTCAAGGATTGGTCACTAGAGTGAATATTCTTTTTTTCTTTTTGGTAAGAGTTATGGAAGAAAAAGGGGATTGAATCCATTTTTCAGGTTAGACTTCTCAGTTGGGAAGCCTTCAATAAATGGGCCTTTATTTTACCAAAGATGGTTGTTCCAATTGCCCAGTTGTTACAAGGAAATAGTATAAACTGTAGTTGGCCAGACAGAATTTTTGAGAGAGTTTATTTTAGGATAACCATTGAGAAAAATCCAGATGATGTGATTGCCTATATTTGAGCTCCAGCCCTCGCAGGTAGACCCCCATGATGTTTTCTCTGATCCTTACTCCATTCTTTCAGGAACAAGCATTTGGGTTTGCTAACTATGGCGGAGTGTTTTTGTTTTTTTTGTCTTCCAGGCATCTTTGGTCACATATCACTTCTGTCTTCGCTTCACCATCCAGCAATGCTTCATCTCTGCCTCTTCAGATTCTTCAGTGGTATCTTCATACCTGCTTATCCAGCATAGCTGTGCAGCTGATTCCCATGTTACCCTGTTAGCATCTGAATGGGCTGTTCAGGACCAGGCATTGCCCCCAAGATACCGCCAACGGCAACGACTAAGTTTTGTGCTCCAGCCTCGCTCCAACGATTCCATTCATTTCTTACATTGCCGCCTGACTCTCTGCAGCAGGGAACAGCATGACTCCAGAAAAACTAGCGGTTCAATCCCCAAGGTCTCTAGCCTTTTAGAGCAGGGAAATGAGCTTTTAACGGTTATCCAGGAGCTCTGGGCAAACACTCACTTTCTGTCTCTGAAGCTGTCCTGACATAAGAAGATGTCTTATGTTAGGTCAGCCTACTCACCAGGCTTCAGGGTGACCCTTCGGATAGACAGGATATCAGACACCCATGTTTCTTCCACCTTTCTTGGAGTTTTTGTATGCAAATCAGGTACTCGATCACTGATCTATGGCATACATTTTGTCGAAAGTGTGGAAAAGTAGTGCTTAAGAACAAGCGGGAACCTGGGGACAAGGCAACAGGGAAGCTTCTCAATTTATCTGAAATGAGTTTCTGCACAGAATTGCTTAATGTAACTTAGCTGGGAAATTATATTAATGATCTTATTGAAAAAAGATGGCTGTATTTGGTTCAGACGTCTTCTTTCCCCTTGCAAAGAGATACTCTTTGAGACAGATTTTTTTTTTCCAGTGCCAGTTTGAGAACAAAGCCTGCAGGAGAGAAGAGCCAGCCAGTGGGGACTTCCAGCGTACCTTCACAAAGCCCATCATGGTAACCATGGAAACGCCACTCAGATCTGCTTCTCCGGGTCTGAAGCCAGGTAGGCACTTGGACGTTGGCTCTGGAGAAGGGCATCCCTAGCTCCAAAGAGATTTCAGTGCCTGCATTTGGGGAAGACAGTCCTCACAACCCCTTTTCAAGATAGGAATAAAAATTCAGGGATATATGACACTTTTCTGTGCAACTCCTCACACCATGTTCTAGGCAACATCTTTTACTGATTACCTATTAGTTGCCTAAATTCTCATATAACAAGTGATTAGGTGGGCCGAAATAACTAAAAAATATGCAGTGATGGAAGCCATTTCCCGGTTATGTTTTTATTAACCTCTCCTTCCTTGACCCTTACGTTCTTTGCCATAGCTAATTCCCCGGCTAAGCAGCAAGGAAAAATGAAGGATGCAAGGAAGTTGCAGAAGGCACAAATTCTGAGTGAGTATGTGCTGATGTCTTACTTCTTTAAGCATGTTTCCTGGGATATGGAGAATAGTTCTGAATCTGAGTTCCATCTGCTCTTCTAGAAGAGATCCTAGGGGCAGGGGTTCTCAACCTTGGCAACTTTAAGACTTGTGGACTTCAACTCCCAGAATTCCTCAGCCAGCAAAGCTGGCTGAGGAATTCTGGGAGTTGAAGTCCACAAGTCTTAAAGTTGCCAAGGTTGAGAACCCCTGCCCTAGGGGCTCTTCCTGCAGTTTGCTTAAAGAGCTCTACTCCCATCTATGAACCAGCAGATAAGCTTTGCTGGTCCCATTGCTGGTCCCTATTGCACCTACTCACGGCTTGTGCAGCCAGAGGACAATGTATTTCCCACACAGCCACTTTTTTCTCAGTGCCACCTGCTGACAGGAAAAGCATTTGCCAATCACAGTACTACCACAACTGGCAATTATCTTGAGAAATGGCTGTAACTGCAGGTTTATCTATATGCCAGAGCTTGCTTCTCTTTCATTTGCTGCCTCTCCCAGAGTGGGGATCAGCTGATTGGGATGAGGGGCTGTTTTATCTGTTGTGTCTCCTAGCCAGTCCTCAGGCCTAGATCAAGCAAACTACAGGCAGATGTAGAAAGTCAGTTAACTGAGCTAATTCTAACACAGCTCCATGTGTTAGACTTGTAACAGACTTATAGCTGTTGTTTGTTCTGCTACTGAACTTGGGTTTAGTGCTGTACCATCCATGGTTAGGGGTTGTGCTGTGAAGCAGCAGAGAAAGAGAATCTCTTTCACACATTTCATCTTACAGCTCTCCCTCACTGTTGAGCATGTACAATTCAGGTAGATTCAGGTCTCTGAGCTGAGGATTAAGCATTAATTAAAAAAAGACACCAGTCTTATCCTACCCCCCCCCCCCCCGTGGTTCACCTGATAGATCTATCAGTAAGATGGTCAACCAAATAGGAGACTCTACCCATGATTGTCATGGGCTGTTTGCTGTTCACAGGGCAAAACTTTAATATCAGAACATCTAAGGATGACTTTAAGCAATCCCAGAAATGGGTTGGGCACAAAATGAAGGCAAATGTCTTGTGGATGTAGCAAGAAAAAGCAAGGGGGAGGGGGAGAAGTAGCGGCATATCAGTATCATGGAAAGGCTCAAATATGGCCAGATCAATGATTCCTTCTACAATGTTTTTCTTCAAGGTATACATTTGACTCTATTTCCATAGTAGTGCCAAGAAGAAGAAGAAGAAGAAGGCTTCCATTTGTTTAATTATACAGTATGGTTTCAGTTACTTCTCATTAGGGATGTGCAAAACATACTGATTCAGGAGGAGACTGTACTGAATCACCTCCTGATCACACTCTGGGTATCTCCTGTGACAGAATGTCCAAGGTTATCAAATTTGTTCTTGTCATGTTGACCCGAGTTGCATGAATCACACACATAAGCAGAGATGTGGAGTCTAAAAGAAATGTATTAGAAATTTAGCTATTGTTTGGGGGGAGAGGTGAAATACAAAGACTGACAAGAACATGGAAGTACTGTCCATTACAGGAGAAGTTATTATACATCTAGGTGACAGAAAACAGTGGAGTTCAAAGGACACTTCAAAAACTTCCGAAGAGACATTTGATGGTTGGGATTCCAGGGGAGAAGGCAGTGGGAGGGAGGGTGAATTATGATCTTAAGATCCCAGAGAGAAGAAGAGAGTAGAGAATAACCGAAGATAAAGCAGATGGCAACTCTTTATCTCTATAATGTTACCTATAAGGTCACCTCTTTAATGTTACAAGAAGGAGTTACCAGGACAGGGAGGAAGAAGGGAGTTGTTTAAAACCTGTCTAGCTATCTGAAAGTTAAAAAAACTCTTCACATAAGGTGGAAGGAAATAAATATAAACAAAATAAGCTTTATTAATGAGGGGAAAAAATGAAAGGAAGGATTTAGAGATAAGCAGTGAATGAAATACAATAGCAATAGACTTATACTGCTTCATAGCACTCTCTGAGCTATTTTGAGTCAGCATAAGGCCCCCAACAATCTGGGCCCTCATTTTACCAACTCTGGAAGGATGGAAGGCTGAGTCAACCATGAGTCAGTCAAAATCGAACTGCTGGCTATGGGTAGAGTTAGCCTGCAATACTGCATTCAAACCACTCTGTCACTAGTGCTCATAATATTTAAGAAAAAAAAAACAGAATTGCAAAAATAACAGGAGCAACAGTAAAATAAAGAGAATTTTGAAATATAATTTCACTATAAACAATACTTCTGGCAGTACCAAACAACTTAAGACCCCTATTTAATTTGTAAATAGTCTGTTAATAAAAGTAGCAGTTTGGCTGGTTGAATTGCAGGCATAGCCTGATTTGTTGCCATTCCAAAATGTCTCTTGGAAGAGCGTGCAGAGGAAAAACCAGGCATTCCAAAGTTCTCCAGAACATACACAAATGGATTTTGTATACCTTCAATTATCATACTGGAAATGATTAGCTGGCTTGTAATTCTTTAATTCAAAGTATATGCGTTATTCCCCAAATAACATAGATCCCACAACTCTGAAATCTGTCCAGCTTTGATCCACTGAGTTTGAAATGAGAAGATTATTTTGCAAGAGTCAGAACAATCTTCCTCTTTGTTTCAAGAAATGAACTAAAATGAATGGAACCTTGATTTTAGGGTGTTTTTTTTTCTTGCGATCTTTAATTTTGGGGACTTGCTTCATATTTTGCAATAGGTTTTATTGGGCAAACAGAACAAGACTTCTCAATTCCATATATTTCCAACTTTTCTGCAGCTACTACTCCCCCAGTTCTGGAGCTCCCAGCTGTCACTGGCCTAGCCTTTGCAGCATTCATCATTGGCATCTCCCTCACTGGTGGCCTCTGGTTCATGCATTCTCAGACGCGTATGTAGAAGGACAGTTTTCAATGCTATTGCTAACATTATTCCATGTTCCTTCTGGCTGTTGCCAAAGTCTGTGACAAAAAACACCTCATTCCAGTAGACCAAATGAAGGGCCTATCAGTTCAACCTGGTGTTTCCCAGAATGGTCAACCAGAGGACAATGAAGGCCCATTAAGTTTAAGTGAGCACTATTGCATCCGTACACCTCTGATGGGAACTTCCAGACAATAATTTTTATGAGCCGAATAGTATTATAAATACAGGAGACCCGTTGTCTAGATTCTCCCCATAATTTTATACAACTCTATTATTTCCTTACTATTACTAGCGTTAAAAAGCCAGAAGATAAACATTTTCCCTCTAGAAATAGCTCCAGCTCTTGATAATTTTTTGTTTGTTTGTGTGATGCATTTATCAGAACTTTAGGCAGTAGTCTAAATGTAATTGCATTCTAGTTTTGTAGAAAAAAATAAATGAATCCCAATATAGATTTCGTATTTTTATGGCTACTGCATATGAGTTAGAACCGACATGACAGACTAGGAAAGGTGTCCTGGAATTGCAATAATCTTACAACCCTGATTATGAAGCTGCAACATTTGTCTCCTGGTGTAATCCTCAATATCAATCTATATAAATTCCTCAGGAAGCTTTAATGTTGGATCACAAAGAATTGACTAAATTAAATATTGTTAAATATAAAACTTTTAAAATATTGTAAAACTATTTATATAAATGTAAGTAGGAATCTAATAACAGTTTTACTGTAATGTAGAAAAAGATACTTCATTATAACCAGAGATCAGATAGCTTAAATGCTTATCAATACTAAACAATAAAATAATATCAACAATTACAGCAATGTCATTAAAGGACGCACCTGCTTCATATGTAACTATTATCATGCACAGCAACCTAAAACCACTCCAAGACATTCAGGATAAAAATTAAATTATAACTGACAAGCAGTCAATTGGCAGTTTACAGAGGTAGCTTAGATGTTACAGGTAGTCCTTGACTTATGACCACAATTGAGCCCAAAATTTATGTTGTTAAGCGAGGCAATTGAGCTTGGCTCCATTTTACAACTTTCCTTGCCACATTTGTTAAGTAAGTCACTGCAGGTAAGTTAGTAACACGGTTGTTAAGTGAATCTAGCTTCCCCAATGACTTTGCTTGTCAGAAGGTCACAAAAGTGATCTGCTGATTAGGTTGAAGCGTCATTAGTATGCTGATGATATCCAGCTATATATAACTGGGCTGAGTGATGCCATGCCATGCGTGATGCAATGACTGTCCGAGTGATGCCATGGGGGGGATCTGGGATCTGGATGGTGAAAACCAGGCTTTGACTCAAAATCTTATAAGACCAAATGTTTTGGGGTTCTAGGACCTCCAAGTTCTGGAGACCTATCTTTTTTTCTAGAGAAAGTTGCACTGTCCCATATAAAGCCTGCGCCTAGGTTAGAGGTCCTATTGGACTCATGGTTCTTCCTCAAATAGCAGGTAGCACTGTGGCCAGAAGGCCCTTTGTAAAGCTTTGGGTGATGTGCCAATTGCACCTGTTCCTGGATTGGAAGGCCCTGTTCACAGTCGCTCATGTCTTTGTCACCTCCCGTTTGGATTACTGAAATTGGTTCTACATGGGGGGTACCATTGAGGTGTATTCTGGAAGCTTCAACTGGAGCACTGTAAGGCAGGAGGGTTATGCTGTGGGTTCCATCTCCAAAGGAGCTTCATCTGTCAGGACCCAGGCAGTGGGCCTTTTCTGCTGTAGTCCCCATCTCCTGGAACATCACCCCTCTGAGGTGAGATTGGCCCCATCTCTGTTAGCCTTCCAGAAGTCCCTTAAATTCAACCCCTTTTGTTCACCAGCCTTGGGGATCCCAGGAAGAGCCTGAAGTAGCTGTATGAGATTGAGTGTGGTTTGTTCTCTTGCTTTCTAAAGTTTTATCTATTTATTTCAGTTTTAACTGATTTTAGGTTGCTAGGGAGTTTTTAACTGTTGTGGTGGTTTATGCTGCCCAAAGTTGTATGTTTGTGAGATGGGTAGCTATAAGCAAGTAGTCCTCAACTTATGACTGTAAATGGAGCCTGCCCATTACGGTCATAGGTTGTACTGGTTGTTAAGTAAGGCACTGTGATTGCCTCACTTAGCAATCACAATTTCTACTCTCCCTGTTGTGGTCGATTGTGAAAGTTGTTAAATGGAGCATGGGATGCCTTGGGTGGAGGAGGCCTAAAGCAGGCCCAGACTCACATTGTAGCACCTTTCTACCTCACACCTGGCTTGCTGTGGACCTCCCCCACCCTGAGGCACCCCATTTCCATTTCCTGCCCTGCTGGGTCCCTGCAGGCAATGCTCCCATCCTGCTGGGTCTCACACCCTCCCCGCTTAGTTCACTTCCCTTTTCTGTAAATCTCCTTCATGAGTTGATCCACCATGTGGCTTCCTACCCAGAGGCTACCTGGTGCCATCCTGGTAGCGAGTGTCATTTTGGGAGTGGCTGTAATGAATTATGGCTGGTTCCAGAACAGAGCCTGCTTCTGGGATGGCACCATGTAGCCTCTGTACTGTACATTTATTAAATAAATACAAGTTTATTTTTTTAATCATATCTATTGCAAATGTATCAGGACCAAGTATGCAAGTTGAAAATTAAAAGTTCAGATTGTAATTTTATGGGCCCCCCTGAATTTCCTCCAGAAAATCTCAATACAAAGACTTCCAAAAGGACCAAATTCTGTGATTTTGTGAGTGGAGTTACAGTTTCATACATTTACTATTCCATAAGAAGTTCCAGATGGATAGCATCTGAATTGGGGAATTGTTTTTCAATTTGTCAATAACCTCTACAATGGTATAGCAATAGCACCTAGACTTATATATTACCCCATAGCACTTTAAAGCACTCTCCGGGCAGTTTGCAATGTCAGCCTATTGCCACCAACAATCTGGTTCCTCATTTTACTGACCTTGGAAGGATGGAAGATCTTGAGCCTGTCAAGATCGAACTCCTGACTGTGGGCACAGTTAGCCTGCAATAATACTGCATTCTAATCACTCTGCCACCAAGGCTCATTGTTATCTCCCGTGAGAACTATTTGCCTTCCTGAAAAATATAACCTCAAATTGCTGTTCAAAGTCTTCTGCAGAACTATCATCTGCCTTGCAATTTTCTATTAGCTGATGCTCCAATCTGGTATTTCAATGTCTTTCTTTTAATGCATTCAAGTAATACTTACTGTTAAGTCTTGGTGTTATTAACAATAAGCTTTCAAAAAATCATTTTCAGAAACTGTTATTTTCTTGCATGATTCTTCTTCTTCTTCTTTTCTTTCTACTCATAACCCCCACCCCGATAAATTTGTGTCCATTTTGGTAATCCTTATTTCATTAAATATCCATTTTCAAAAAGAAGCTTTCCCCCCCTAAAAAGTTTCCTTAACGATGCTTGATAACTATGCTGTATTGATCTATTGTGGGGACTATATATAACAATATAGCAATAAGCAGCTTGGTGTAGTGGTGAAGGTGTTGGTCTAGAAACCAGAAGGCTGTGAGTACTAGTCCTTCCTGAGGCGTGAAAGCCAGCAGGGTGACTTTGGGCCAGTCACTCTTCCAGCCCAATCCACCTCACAGGATTGTGGCAGGGAAAAAAGAAGGTGGGAGAATTATGTATGCTGCTTTGAATTGTATAAAGTAGATGTGGGATATTTAACAGAACAAAATGACAGAATTGGAAGGGACCTTGGAGGTCTTCTAGCCCAACCCCCTGTTCAGGCAGGAATCCCTATACCAGTGATGGTGAACCTTTTAGAGACCGAGTGCCCAAAAACTGGCCTCACCCCTGCTCCACCCTCTGCCCCACCCCCATTCTGCCCCACCCTGCCTGCCCACAGGGCCACTTACTGCCCACAGGGCCACTTAGTGTACGCTGCAGATCGCCCAGGAAGCCCAGCAGCGCCATGGCGGCCACGCCTTCTGCCCATGCCCCACAGCATCAACTGTGCATGTTGGGGCGTGAGGCCAGAGTCTTGTCTACGCTGCCTGGCTGCCATGTCCTTGGCTGCGCTGCTCCACGTGGGCCATGCTCGGGGGCGACTCTCCTCCAGGGAGGCTGCTGGTGAGGAGGGGGTCGCGGGTGGAGGCAAGGCTGGAGCGACGGCATGTGTGTCCACAGAGAGGGCTCCGAGTGCCGCCTCTGGCACCCGTGCCATAGGTTCGCTACCACTGCCCTATACCATCTCAGACACATGGTTATCCAGTTTCCTCATAAAAACTTCCAGTTTTGGAGCATTCAGAACTTCTGGAATATATAAATCTGATAATTTTAACTGGACTTCCATTATCATGGAATTGAACTCCTCCCGCCAAACCTTCTGGAAAGATTTAATCCTCTTAAATTTCCCATCACTTTGTCTTTCTTATAGAGGCTGTACAATTATTCTACATGATGTTTTAACAAGGCCTGAGACTCAACACAGAAAGTGGGGAAAAACTGGAAAGAAACCAAATTATGTACTTAGGCTTAAGTATGGTAGAGTAATGGATTAAGGTGTTAAAATGAACAACAAATAATTGCAGTTTTATTAATGGAAAGATCAGGGAAAGGGAACGTGGCATTTAGGTGAAGATCTATAGTTAATATTACTCAGCCTTCTGGTTCTGCTACATTACACTTTTTCTCTTACAAGAAATGGATTACAGTATAATGTTACTTACAATAAGCAGACAATATGAACAATGCTTTCTGTGCATAAGCCTAATTTACAAATCCAGTTCTCACCATGAAGAAAGGCAACTTAAATGACACAAAATAAAAGGTCAGAAAGTGGAGTTAAATCCATGGGATACTGAAATCCATGGCCTTTTTCTTTTTTCAAATTGTTTAACAGATACTGTATATCCTTTACCATGCTTTTTTTTTTTGCTTTGGAAATAAAATTAGTTCTAAAAATTAAAAGTTTCATATGTTACCTCTATCTATCCTTGAATTCTTAGGTAAGAGGGCTGTCGGAAAGAGGGCCCAACTTGCAAATGAGAAAGGTAAGGTAGTCAGCCTTGGTAACTATGTTTTTGGTACTTGATTCCTAGCTTCGAAAAATAATTCAGCTCTGCATGTGAAGAAAGCACTGTAGTCAATTTTATTGGCTTTATATTTTCCTAGAGTGTTTCCCCCGAAGTATTATGGGAGTTGCAATTCAGTAAGGATGCACAGATCCCTAGGCTCCTCTCCCCTCACACAAAAGTTGGGTCTTCTTCAACTCTTCCATGGGAATCCCTAGTTTGATTTGAACACCCTAAAATGCAGTTTTCTCTACCCAAGTGCTCTTCAAATGTTTCAGTGAATTACTTTGTGCAAAAGCTCCTGTTCACTGCTTCTGAGCCAAATCAGGACTGTTGTACATTTTAGCTAGTTTTGTTTGACCTCATATGTAACAGTAAGCAGACGGAATTACACATAGATGCTCATAAATAAACCTAGAACAAATAGTAGAAGGCAAGTTTGCCCATTTGTGGAAGAAGCAATAATTCTACAGTATATTGAAAGCAAGCAAGCAGGAGTGGTTGCTGGAGAAAGAAAAAGAATGACATATTTATATTTTATTGCATTTTCACCTACCAGCTCCTGAAGAAACAGCTGTTTCCACTACTTTGGATATTTCCTCAGCTTTGAACATAACCAGCCCTGCAGATAGTTTCCTGCCCTAGAAGCCTCTCCTGAGACACAGGTAGCTGAATTTGTGAATGTTTGTGGGAAAATATGACTGGGATACAGTGGTGACAAAAGCAATGAGGGCCAACTCTTTTGTCAGATGATACATACGTATGTAGAACTGTCTTTAATTTTCAATGAAATATTACTTATTCCATGGATTTGGTTGAGAATGAAGAACTCTTGAGCAAGTGTTAGACTGACAATGAAGTAATTCACAAGTGACTGGTCCTGTAGCAGCTGCAGCCATCTACTTTTCATTGCCTGAAACTTTATAAAAAATTTGAGCGAGTGCCATGACAATCTAGTGTACGGCTAGTTTAGCATCCTAGATTCAATTTGCCATGCCTCTGAACTAAAATGGGCAGCCCTGTGCAAGACTAACCATGCACTACTGTAGGTACAATCCCTTTAATCAGAACAGAACTGCAACTGCTAAGACATATTGCATGTTGTTTTTGTGGCTGCTTTATTGTACGTAGGTCTCAAAAATAGTAAACACAGCTGGTGAATATAGAGGAACTTGTACTACAAACACTGCTTCTATCTGTTGCAAAATGCAGTCCTACCATGGTCTGTGATAGATTATGGCTAAAGAAACGGGGAAGTAAGGTTGTTTCGTATGTTAACCTGCAAACCAGCCACCTCACCATTTATGGAAAGAGCTGGTAAGGAGCTGTATAACAGCTGTAAAATTTATCCCAGATTTAGTTGTATGAAATTGTTGCTTTTGTGTTACTGGGCTAAAGGAATTGCAAAAAACTGCAGAGGAGAACGTGAGAACCATTATGATGCTTAGAAGAACAGAAACCATTTTTCTATCCATGTTTTTTTTTTTTTATCTCTTACAGATTCTGGGATGAGTTTGCAAGCTTCTATAAACCTACCAGCATTCTCCCTCTATTACAACTGGAAGCTTCAGTGTCTTTTTACTGTGCTTGAATTTGTGCTTGATGCTCTAGCTTTAATAAGTAAATGAGCAACAGGAAGTTTTTTCATTATGAAACAAGGTGGAAGACTAGAAAGCTATCTCTTCATTGGAGTGCGCTTCCTGTCTCTTACTGGGCCATCAACAAAAGGAACTTTCCTGCTTGAGTCTGCACTAAAATATCTACATTCCTCTACTGTGTCAGATGTGCTGCTGTTGTTATACTTGGGGACATTGTCAATTAAAGACATTGGGAGATAAGGGAACATTTAATAATTCCTACTGAGTGTCATCTGGCTGTGTTTTAATGTCCAATAGTTGTAATACTTTGTAGCTGATATATTTACATGACATGCCCTATCCAACAAATAAACTAATTTAGATCTTAATGTATTGATTCAATAACCAAGTGTACTAAAGGCTGAATTTCCACAATATGTTAAACTACTGCTTACCCACGATCACAGCCCAGAACCTTGTACCATTTCTTTATTAAATTATATTATAAAATATAACTATGTATTATATATTTATAATATATATTATAACATAACAATATCATAAAATATAAACTAAACCAGCTCCAAAAGTTTTCAAGGAAGCAAGTAGCAAAAAGTTCAAAATGAGAAAATGTTGAGATTTACTTTTGTCATAAAAAGGGATTTTTTTTTGTTAGTGATAATGCAAATGATATAATTTCCTATTAAACTAAGCAGACTAGCAAAGAAAGCAGTGTGACTCTTTCAGTAGCAGCAGCAGCAGTCTTCAGCTTTATAATGCTATTATTTTGAAACGCCACTCATTTGATCAACCATAACATATGCTTTACTTGCAAACTCTTTAATACAAGTAGTTGTTGTCTTACGACCACAGTTGGCACCAGAATTGCCATTGCTAAGCAAGGTGATTGTTAAGTGGGTTATATTTTTGCCACCATTTTTAGGCAAATCATTGCAGATGTTAAGGGAAGGGCATGTTCTTTAAGCAAATTTGTTTCGCCCATTAACTTTGCTTGTTGGAAGTTGGCTGGGAAGCTTGCAAATGGCAACCAGCATGTATGGTTGAAATATCCTGGGGTCACATGATTGCCAAGTGCCCAAATTCTGAGCATATGACCACGGGGATGCTGTGACAGTCCTAAGTGTGAGGACCAGTTGTCTCTCTTTTTCAGTGTCATTGTAACTTCGGCCACTAAATGAAGGGTTATAAGTTGAGGAATACCTGTATCTATGTATGTTTGTTTATTCATTTATATTGCACCTTTATTATCTTTACATATAACTCAAGGCGGCGAACATATACAACACACCTTCATCCTCCTATTTTTCCAACACAAGCCCTGTGAGGTGAGTTGGGCTGAGAGAGAATGACTGGCGCAAACTGCATTTGTTAACAGCTTCTAATTAACCTTCATTATTGGCCCAAATCTTGGGAGAAAAGATAAACTGGGCTCATTCTTCAATGTATACACAAACAATAACATGGCATTGTAGAAAAATTGTACTTAGGGCATTTCTGCTTGATGGGAGGTAATACCTGCAGATTCCCAACATTCACGCCACAGCAATTATCCTACTATAAGCTTCCCAGAAGTTGTCATGTATTCTGCATAAAGGTCCACAGAACTTGGTGGGACTCTTTTATGAGTAGCGGGGAGGATAAAATAGGCCTTCCAGTTGTGACTACAATCTACAATATTTTCTTGAAAAAGCTAAAAAAAAAACTTTCCAATTTTGGAACAATTGTAATGCAGATAAGAACATAAGAACATAAGAAGAGCCATGCTGAATCAGGCCAAAGCCCATCGAGTCCAGCATTCTGTGTCACACAGTGGCCCACCAAATGTACATGGGGATCTTGAGCAGAAAGAGAAGGCAAAACCCTCCCTTTCCCTTGACCCCCAAACAAATGGTACTCAAGGGAATCCTGCCTGCCTCAACCAACATAGAGGCGGCACATGGACATCTGTTTTAATAACCACCAATACACTTTGCATCCATGAATCTATCTAGCCCTGCCTTGAAGCTGTCAAGGCTGACAGCTGTCACGACCCCTTCTGGAAGTGAATTCCATAAATCAACGACCCTCTGGGTGAAGAAATATTTCCCTTTATTTGTCCTCACTTTCTTAGCTATAAGCTTTAGGGAGTGCCCCCTTGTCCTGGTATTGTGTGATAGAGAAAAGAATTTTTCTCTATCCACATTTTCTATCCCATGCATGATTTTATACACTTCGATCAAGTCACCCCTTAAACGCCGTCTTTCAAGGCTGAAGAGACCAAGGCGTTGCAATCTGGTTTCATAAGGGAGGCGCTCCATTTCCTTGATCATTCTTGTTGCCCTTTTTTGCACCTTTTCCAGTTCCATTATATCCTTCTTGAGGTGCGGTGACCAGAACTGTACACAGTACTCCAAGTGTGGTCTCACCATCGATTTGTACAGAGGCAATACAACACTTGCTGACTTATTTTCGATTCCCTTCCTAATCATGCCAAGCATGGAATTTGCTTTTTTTACTGCTGCTGCGCATTGGTTGACACCCCCTAGGTACATTAAGTACTTTTTTCCCAATGATGAATACTGTAGTCCAAAAAGGCCTGAGACACAAAGTTAAAGACTGTGTAAATAGTTTATTATTATTTTTTTTAGTACAGGTACTTTGTACAACAATATTTGTTTTAAAATGGGAATGGGCTGGAAAGAATGGAAGTTATATTCGGAGTAGCAGAGAAGGGACATTGGTACGTACTTACACAAAACACATGATTTTTGGAACAGCTGGGGGAGGTAAGAGAGAACAATACATTCTAACTGGAAAGCAAGCACACACTGTTACGGGCAAGCTGCTTCTGGATATTCAGCAGCTTGCTAGCGTTCAGTGGTCTTAGCTGTACAGGATAGGAGAAAGTCTGTATTTGAAGATAAAATGTGGGCAGGGAAGAGCACTGTGCATGGGATAGCCCCAGTACAATACAGCATGTCTTTGACTTCACTAGCTCTTCCACTTTCAAACATGAGAACAAGAAACACAACAAAGATATGGTTAATTTGCATTGCTAACTTCAATGCAGTGTGGCCAATTTAATTTATAGCAGTAGGCAAGCTGATCCCACTCAAATTTTGTGCATTTCAGAAACTACCACACACATAGCAAGAATATTTTTAAATACATATGGCAGAACATGTTCTTCAAATAGTGGTTCCCCAGGATTCTCTAGGCAATAACTTCACAGCCAAAGAGAGAAGCTGTCTTTTTTTTTTTTACCACGTCGGTATCAAATCTGCTTAAGCAATTTGCATAAGCAAATGCATTTGGTGCCAGATTATTCACAATCCAAAACATGATCTATTGTCTATCCTGAATAAATAAAATTCTTAATCTGGGCTACTATCTCACGTTATTATTATTATTCCATCCTTTCTATCATTATTTTGCCTGAACATAATTTTTTATAACCCAAGGCTCTTGCCTTATTGAAATCTGTTGCAAAGTCATTCTGATCAAGCTTAATTTTGGTACTGTTTAAAAATTCTTTCTTCACAATACAAAGGCGTGTTTGCATCTGAGAGGGAGAAATACAGAGAGAACAATGTATCTCAACAGAATAATAAACCATTTTTGGGGAAACAAATCCCACAGGGATTAGATGGTTTTCCTCATTATATTTTCTTAAGAAAATAATAAAAAAATAAATGTAGTGAAAAAAAAATCTTATGTCTTCTAACGGTAGTGTTTAACAATTTGAGGTAAAGACTAACAAAACATTTTACAGGTATTCATAGTGAGATTTTTGACTTGTTATGTAAAATTAATTTACGACACTACAGAACAACAAGAGCATTCACTCTTGTTTTGCCCATTAAAAACAAAAGCACTGTTTTTAACAGTGTGTGCTGGCAATTTCACAGATGCTAACCAGTACACGCCTAAAATAATCTGAGTAGATTCGCAGAATTTAATCCAGGATAGGAAATGTACCTTTTCATGGTAGAAAGTACCATGCCCTCAGTTTGGCTCCACTACTCTTAAAATGATGTGGTTTCTAAGATCAAAGGCTAAATAAACTAGGACCTTGGAAATACAGACCAGTTTCTCTTACCCCTATTTTTAATTCCACCCAGTTCCCTAAAACATTGTTTTTTAGGTTGCATTGCAGCCCAGGATGGGAGCGGGGAAGAAAGGTACCTCTTCAGTAAAATTTACAATGTGTCTTCCAACGTTAGGAAAGTTATTAGAATAGCTAAGTAAGTTCAACGCATCCTGCTTAAACAAGTGAATTACAAGTGAGTAATTCAAATTCTAGTGTCAATCCTGGGGGGAGAACAGAATAATCCCAATCCCAGTTTCTAACAGAGCACCACATTGATTTCCTTCTGTGTAGAAGAAAATCTATATTAAAAAAAAAACCCTATGAAAGTGCAAATTGAAGTATGCTGGTAGCTACCACAAGCACCATCTTCAGCCTCGCCTGTCTGAAAGCATCTGCTGGGGCAATGTCTGCTTTAAAATACTAGCTGTGTTAAATTACTTTATAAGCAGGCCCTCTTTCTTAGCAAAAGAATGTGAGGTCTGCCACAAGATTCCTTATAATTTTGTGTTCATATAAATACTTGGGGGAGGGATGTACAAGGTGGGCCATGGAAGATATGGTAAGAGAAGAGATACCTGTGGAAACTCATGACAGAAACAAAAATGCAGCTCAAAAATGGTATTTTGCTTCCTCCCTTGCTGAGGTTCTGCTGAAAATTTATTTATTTTATATAAATATAAATACATATATATACGGCTGCCCCATATGCCAGAGGACTGAGTGGGTTTGGCACCTTCACTGGGAAAAAAAAATAAAGGCTTGAAGAATAGCCGCAAAAGGAAATGCAAGGGAGGAAAGCACTCAAGAACCACTGCATTAAGAACTGGCTTCATCCTTTAATTTTTGTTTGTAATACTTCATGTTAAGGGAAATAGAAAATTTTAAAAGAAGCAATTGACTGACTCACAAATAGCTTGGCTTGGAAACTCAACTTTGTTCAGAAAAGTTCCTACAAATACAACCTGCCCCAAATTAGGCAGTTACTTTTGCTGGAAAATACAGATAAAAAGTGTTTGATTTTTGGTTACCAAGATTGGCTGGCTACACTTTTCTTCTAATGCACTTGCTATGGATGGATAGTTTTCAACAGGCCTGTACTTTCAAAAAGAAAATATAAAATTCCTTGGAGATGTTATAATTTATATTCAGCAGAGGAATGGGGTGGGCTGACGGTTGATGTAAATGGATTCTTTATGAAGAACTAGACACATAGTTCACTTGGAAAATCAAGTTTGTTCCACTAAAATTGAGACTATGTGTGTTTTTCATGACCTAATGTAAATTCACTATACTGTGGTTTATTAATGACATTTGGTATCTAACCAAACTCAACCAAAAACAACACATTATGCAACTTGAACAGGTGAGTTTCCTGCACTTTGCTGTGATGAAATTAGCCGATCTCTTGCTCCAAATACTTATATTTTCTACAGCGCGGGTGTCAAACTCGCCATGTCACATGACGTGTCGCGACATATCCTGACTCTGTTTGCATTGCCAGCAATGGGGTGGGTGTGGCTTTGGTCCGATAAACCGGCCCATGGGCTGGCAGTTTGACATCCCTGTTCTACAAGTTTCATTGCAAGTTATTTGATATAATAATATTTATCACATGGTTTTATGTTTATTATCCAGAGCTCCAAAAGGATACTATATTATCTCCTGGGAATCTGCAAGAGGAGGATTCAACTCTTATGCTCTAATGTTGCATGGATCTCTGAGAAATTAAGACCAAAACACTTCTAATATATCCCGTATTCTTAGTATTTACTAGCAAAAAAGAAAATTATCATTTTCTTCAAGCTTCTGTACAGTAGAAGCAGTAAAGAGTGGGAAGTCAGAGTTTTGGCATCATTTAATGAACTGTATTATAAGGCTCTACAGCTGTGATCTAAACACTGGAAAAAAGCTGCAGTACTGTGAATAATTTGTATAGAATAGGTTAGCAGTCTTTAATCAGGGTTGTGCCATAATGAACTTTAAAGGATAGATCAGCCAAATGAATCAAATCTAAATTTAACAATAACCATCTTGAACCAAGATGAAAAAACATGGATATGGATAAGGTTCAAACCATCTCCTTTCATTTATTCCAGTGCAATTGCAAAAGACTAAAGTCAATGGATTTACTTCATTTTTTAAAAAAACCAAAATCAGTTAAAGGTCTTCCTAACTTGTAATTTTGGAGGCAGTAAGCATTCAGATAGCACTACACAAAACAAATATCTACAATTGCTAAGTATTATGCACAACTGGCAAACAGTTTCACAAGCCATCCAACACCACAAATGTGAGCTCACTGCTAGCAGGGGGGGAAGGGGTGCTTCCGACTGATGCAAGCAGATCAAAACAACAATGCAAACTGAACTCCTCCGGAATCATGTGTTATTCCAATTACCTCTATGTGGGACCGGATGATGAAAGGATAAATTACAAAATTTTAGTATTAACAGTATAGTGTGGATGTGTGTGGATGTGTATAAAATGTATATATATAAAATATGCAAGATTATGCCAAACTGGTGCCTTTCCCTAAGCATACGATATAAATACTTATCTGTACTTGTGTGTTTGTGTGTGTTTATTTCAGTTCACTAGTTCAGGGCCAGCCACATGATAAGTGGCTAGGCAGTTGCAGGTGTGTTTCCCATTTCACAAATGCTGGTTTACACTCACTGATTTGGTACTAAAACAGCCCTTGGAAAACCCCCAAGCAGCTTCTCCCTTATCAATCCCTTCCAAACCCATGCCAAGGAAGGGGTCACGGAGAACGCTTCCCAAAAGAGAGGCCTATGTGTCCGATGCAGAACATGTTCAGTTATTAATAAAGTTACACGTTTCACAACTTTAAGTAAACTTAAAAGGCAGATTGATTTACTACAGATGAGAAAGGAAAGAAAATTGAGCAGGGAATGAAGAAAACGCATCCATAGCAAGACATGGCCCCCTTCCCTGAGAGGAGGAATATTTCATTCCCCAGTTCCAAAACCTGTTAAGTCAATGGCACACAACCCAGAGATTTTGCTTAACAAAATGGGCTACCTTCTTGGCAGGGTCAAAGCCTTACACCTTCCACGTTCTACACTTGCCCAGCCTCTTTCATAGACCTTCTCTGAAACCCTTTCCAGCTTCTAGTGTCAGGTGATCTGTATCCTCAGCCCGCAACGTCATCATTTGCAATAATACCTTTATTCAGACACTTTGCAATGCTAAGTATTTCAAAACCTGCAAAAATTTAATTTAATTGGGAAGAAACAGCACTGCATGTCTTTCAAAGGAATTTTCTGCCCTGCCCTAGTTTTTTTTTTTGTGGGGGGGGGAGTCTGGAATCTTATTGCAGTAATATATCCGGGTGCTGCACCAATCCCCCAAAAGCATGCTGTGGCAGAATAGCTTTAATACTCTTAAATATGGACTCTGTTAAGAAAAAGGCACAAAATTAAAACACCACCTTTAGTTCTATAGTTCAAAAATGCAGAGAAAGTCCCAATGGCAGCATTATTTGTACCTCCCAAAAACATGCAGTGCTCCTAAGTAATACTCCACTGATGTTTCTCAACTACTGATGCCCATTCCCCCTTTGTGAAAAAACAAGCCTTTTTTCAGCAAACCGAGTATGAACTGAATTACAAATAGCATGGCAATGACTGTAGTACTTCCAACTGAAACACGCATCACTTTGCAATTTTATTCAAACCCTTCTTCATCAGAATCCCTGCATAAATTATGGGTTTTTTCTTTGCCAACTGTCATTTAAGTGGGCTGTCAGCAATCCTTTCCCTGTCAGAAGCTAATTCTGTTAAGAAACCATGTTCTTTTCTCTACCCTGCCTTGCCTTGCCCCCAACCTCCCCCATAAACACACACACACACTCACTCCAAGAAGTGGCTTGTTTCTGCAAGGAATTGCTCCTTGGAGCAGAACTTCATTTTATACAACTAAATGCTCCCAATGCTTAAAGGAATTGAGGAGTTTTTGCATGGAATCATCAGTAAACGCACAAGGGTTAAGCATAAGTTTCCTGCTGGTTCTCCCTTGCTATCCCTACCTAATAATGTTTGGAGGCAAACATAATATTAGAAATTTCATTTTTACGTGACATGTAATTCAATGCTGAGCCCTCAAGGGCCTTCCATTTTTCTTATCTTGGCAGAATCAGCTATCTGGACATTCCATAGTATTCCTCTCTTGCCCACACAGTTCACTTTGTCAAATTCTCAGCTGCCTGAAAGTTTAGCAATTAATACTGATCTCATGAATCAAGGAACAGCTTACCTCCCCCCCCCAATTATGTGTGCATGCACATGCATGTGTGCACATGCACTGATGGACTGTTTTCCTGTCTGACCCAATTAGGCACTGAGCCAGACTGCTGCAAAAAAACAGAGTTTGAAAATATGATATAAAAGTGGCGTTAGTAAAGAATATCCCTTTACATAATTAAATAGAAAATGTTGTATGATTAAATACAGAAGCAGTTTTGGCTCCTCCATATAAAAACCCTCAAAATCACTGAACTTCTCAAAGAGCTGGATTAGTAATTGCACTCTAAAAATAAATAACAAACAGGAACAAAAATATTATCTCCCTCACTAGAACAAATCACCTCTTCAGAAGCTCATTTCTCCTTCCTGTCCTTTTCCAGGGTGGAAAATTACAAACAAGTATGCTGGCACTCCATTTTCTCCTCTGGATGCAGAGCAGCATGCTAGGAGACAAATATAAACACAGGGAAGACCAACCCCTTTCCCTTCTCCAAGCACAGCCAGGAGACAGAGACAGAATACAGCTGGGCTGCATTTTAGGGAATCGGTGGATTGACTGCTTCTGCTGCCCCTTCACAGTCCTCGCCTGTGCAAATCTTTGTGTTGAGAAGGAAAAGAAGTGTGGAAAGCAGGACATGGATGAGGCCAATACCTGGATTTGGATTTTAACTCCCAGTGGCAAAGCTGAAAAAAGGCAGTGCTGATAACAATCCATACTCTTCATGCGTGGCACTCCACGCCACCTCTGAGCCATGGTACTCACTGGGCCGAAGACTCAGTAACATCTGATTCCTGATTCCTCAGTATAGCGTGGCCAGTGGATCAACTGACTCCAGATGGAGCTGGGATGGCAGCATCACTCCTCATTTGCCCAGGGCCTCTGCAAAGATGATCTCGCCATTGGCCTCAGCGGCAGAGGCAGGGTCATCTGGATCGCTATCTGTGGTGCCATCACTCTCCTTACCAGAGCTTTCAGTCCCATGCATAAAGTGTGTGTTGTGAGGAGACAGTGGATACAAAACATCCTGCAAGGCACCCACTACCATAGGGCTGGTCAGCAATTCCTCATCTGAAGAATGTAGCGAGTCGTCATCCACTGCCAGATGACTCACAATATGTATACCGTCAAAACCCATAGAGTCCTCAAAAGGCTTCTGTCCTTTCATTAGCCGAATCTGCAGGAGAGGAAAAGAGAAGACACTGGGGCAGCCATGATGGTTTGGCACTCAGCACTATGAAAACCACTTAAGCTCTGGTATAACTTGGTGTAACTTGGTATAACTTGGATTTAGAAAAAAATAATCTACAGTGGACAAATCCTAACCCTAACCCTGTTATGATGTAACAGAAGCTATGCCCTGGCTTAAGACTTAAGCCTTACTAGAAGTGTGAGGTTATATACAGATATCCTCCTTTTTCTTGGACTAGCAAGGCATTGCAAGAATAGAAGGATCAGAGTAGCAACCTACTCTTAAGAGAAAATTTGTTTCTCTCTAGGTTATTTTACAAACCTATAAGAGATAGATTCATAAGTCAGAACAGATTTTTAAATTCACGTGACATGGGGCCTTTGAACTTGGTGTCTTCTAACATTACATTTTCAGTCACAAGTGAAAGAAGGGGTTTGTTTATGCGGAGTTTCTTTTTCAATAAAAACGGTCAAAGTCTGGCTGCTACTGTACTAATATAATTCAAGCTGATACTGACTATTGATTAATATATATATAATATATATATATATATATATATATATATATATATATATATATATATATATATATATATATATATATATATATTGTTTAAAATTGTTGACAAAGACAACATATATATATTTGTGCTTGCAGATGGCTCTGGGTTGAGCTGAAACAAGCAAAGGAAAGAATGATTTCTTCCTCCCATATTTGGGTTTACAGGGTGCAATCTAAAAAAATAACCACTTGACATATATATATATATATATATATATATATATATATATATATATATAGTGAAGATGACGAATGAGACTTTGTCGAAACGTCGCCAAGACACTTCAAATTCTACGTGGGAGAAAACCCGAAGAACCAAAGACCTACATATATATATATATAGGAGCTGACCAAGAGAATTCACAATTTCATTGCTCACAGCGTCTGTATTTAGTGTAGAAACAATAGCTGTGACTTACTAAAGGATGATAACACAGTCCATCAGAAAGCCTTCCATGGTTTTGTCTGCTTTCTCCCACTAGGTCGGGCTTACCTCTGCCTTGAGTTCATCAATCTGCTCCTTGAGTTCACGGATGTATTGGGAGGCATCAGAATTGTTGAGTTGACCTTGGATCATTCCTTCTTCTCTCTGCAGGTGAAAAGAGAGGGATAAAAATGACAACTGCTTGGAGGAGAGGGCACAACTGCTTCAGACCTTAGCCCAGCCCATATATTATTTCACGACCTGCATAAATAACTAAACCACGCTGGAAGGGATTTTAGAGACCATCTAGTCCGCTGTTTTTCCTGCTTCCCAGTGTAGGATCCACTGGCAAATTACTTTTTAGCCAACGAGTTCAAAGAACTCTAGCAAAGGAAAAGAACCACTCTTCAGGTATCTGATACCTCTCAGGTTTTTTTTGTAGTCTAAACGTGTATTGTCAGACCCTTTAACAGTTACACAGAAAAGTTGGTTCAGGAGATCCTTCACTAGCTTAATGCAAGAGCATTTGCTTTTTTCTTTCTTTCTTCCAGTTGTAACTCGCTGTAGGCCCTTGTTTCACTTGTGGCTGAAAAGGACACCTGCTGGTTACTCTCCCCTAACCTGGATTTCCAGTTCAGCAATCCTCTGCCGCATCTCTGCAACAGCAGCCATGCTATCAGCTTCTCTCAGGCGAACAGCCATAACTTGTTCTTTGCTCTGTAACAGATAATACAAACCATTGGCAGAAGCCCATTAGACTGCAAGCAAGGAAATCTGCATGATGGGCAGAACAGAAAGAGAGAAAAAAAAGTCTGAGCTCCTAAGAATTCCTCATGGCAGCTACAGATGCCATTAAACCCATGCTGAGTCGCTAAATTACCCGAAAGTTAGGATTTCAGTCATTTTGACAGTAAGATTTGCTACACTGTGGTGCCCTAGTGCTGAGTAATTCCGACCTCCCAAAGCTAAAAACAAGTTGAGTTTTACAATTCAGAAAACTGTTTGAAGCTCCTTACCTTTTGAGAAGCACATGAGTGAGCCTGACTTATTTTCTGCGGGCAAGTCACATGCCTTGTGCCGCTGAATGGGCAAACTCACCTTGCACTCTGATTCAGCATGCTTGCGCTTGGTCTCACTCAGCTGTGTCTGCAACCCTTTGTTTTGGGCAGTGAGGTACTGGACCTTTTCATGCAGCCCAGAGCACTCCTGTTCCATCCGATTGAGGAGGTTGCTGTGAATCTGATCCTAGAAAAGAAGAATTAGGGGGCAATTGATTGACACTTATAGAGCCAGCTCAGTGTAATAGTTAAGGTGCTGGTCTAGAAACTAGGAAACTGTGAGTTCTAGTTCCACCCTAGGCATGAAAGCTGACTGGGCCAGTCACTCTCTCTCAACCCAACCCATCTCACAGGGTTATTGTTGATGGAAAAACAAATAACAACATCATTGAATTTGTTACACACTCATATACACACACCTCTACTCAAGCATATTCCTTTGCTTGAAATGTGAAACTTTGCACTTTCACATTCAATATAAAACTGTTTGCACATTAAAAAAAATCGGAAGGATTGCTATAGGTCAGTTAGGAAAAAAGACATTACAGATGGAAAGATCTTAGCTGTCCAGATTTAGAAATACTCTTAATGGAGAGGAAAACTATGACAATTGTCATACCCTCACCTGAGTTTCAAGCTCTACCACTCTGTGACGCAACTCCCGGACCTCACCCTGAGCCTGTGTCTCACGAAGACGGAGATTCATCAGTTCATCTTGGAGGTCGTTCATCGTGTTCTTTCGTGGAGAGTCCTTCCACCGTCCTCCGGTCCGGCTAAGATGGGCCTAAAGAAAGGGGAACCAAACAATTATCTGCAAATCTAGGCACAGGCATATTTGATCCAGGGGTACCAAGGCTGAGTATGAACACAATAGAAAGCAGTTCTATGCTTATTTTGCATCTGAATGGTAGCTTATGACAACTTTTCATATTATCTGGTCTTTCTGCTTTTTATGAGCTGCATGTTGCTTATGGCATATACAGAGCACTATTAAAATATGTTTAAAGCAGATTGTCCTAACTTTGTACAGATAGTCCTTGCTTTACAACAATTTGTTTAGTGACCATTTGAAGTTATGGCAGTGCTGAATAAATGGTACTTACGCCTGGGTCCTAAAGCTGCAGTTGTCGCAGTGCCCCTGAAGATACGTGTTCAAAATTCAGGCACTTGGTAGCTCGCCCAGGGCCACTAATTCCTCTCTCCCAACTATCTCTCCCATTATATTCCCTTTTGGCCACCCAGCACAGGGGCACTCCTTGGTATTGGTACCAGTGGTAAAGTAGAGGCCCAGGGCCTTTCGCAGTCTCATTGTGAAGCAGCTGTTGCCTGCCCAAGCCCTTCTCCGAACTATGTATGCTGCTTCCTTGTGACGCTTCAGAAGGTCTCAGAAGCATCACGAGAAGCATTGTGAGAATGCCATGTACAATTTGGAGAGGGGCAGGAGTGGCCATCTCGCGAGCTTTTGGAAGGTCTCAGAAGCATCATGACAACCTTGCTGAGAAGGCAAGCATATGATTTGGAGCAGCCTTGGGAAGAAGGCCTGGTATGGCCAGCAGCTGTCTCCAATAGGGCCAGGCTGGGAGGGGTGCCTCAACAGCAGCGGGAGGAGGAAGATGGCAAAGGTGAGCCGGGGTTTGCATGGTCAACAGAACACAGTGTAGCTGGGGTGACTGACCACGGCACAAGGCCTGAGGTGGCAGTTCTCAGCAGCAGTGAAAGCAGCAATGTGACTGAAGTAGACTCCCAGAGTGAGATTGCTGAAAGCGCTGGGCTTCCACTTTACTCCCAGTGCCACCACTGCTGCTAAGGAGTGCTACTGTGCAAAGCAGCCAAAAGGCAGAGATTGGGGGGAAGGGGGGGAGGGAGATAGACAAGAGGGAGGAATTCAAGGAGGCAGTCCCTTACCTTACTGAGGCTCAGGGCTGGCAGGGACCAAGTTAGGAATGGCTTGGATTAGGATGGGACCTCGCCTGATGAGGCTGGGTTAATGATGGCAATGGAGATTGCTGGGATTTCTGCTGCTAAATCATACCGTCACATGCGATTGTGCTTTACAACTGCTTTGTTTAGTGATGGAAATTCCAAACCCAATTACTGTCATAATCCAAGGACTATTTGTAGTCAATCTTTAAAAAAATCAGAACACCAGTTTCCTCAACACATGCTTAATGTCTGTTGATCCAGTTAGTTACCTCTATGTACACTGACAAGCTGTTTGCCTCCAAGATCTCAGAGAGACCTTTTCAATCCTATATGAAGAAATTGGGAACAGTCTACATAAACATTATGTGCTATACTTTGAACTACAACTAGGTTCTCTCACATGTAACCATAAACGTATTGCTCCTTTAGCAAACATCTAGGATCTTGCTCCTTAAAGTGATTTATGTATCAAACTAGATTTTATTAAGCTCCTGGATCTCCCAAATCTAGGCTACAAAATCCTGATGGCCAGTGGATGGCAGCAAGGAGATACAAGAATTTCTTGTATTTCTTAATTGCCAACTAGTGGTAGTCCAAACCTTTGCAACCCCAAAGGTGCTTCTTATTAACCCATTTGATACTGCTGAAAGATCCAAAGAACTTACAGGACCAGTCCTTGTAGCCTTCTGTACAAAGATTTACGTTAAAACTATGAGCCAAGGCAACAAGGCCCAACAAGTGAGATGCTGTCAGGTATGGCATCCTTTAAATGTAGCATACCTGCCAATTGTCATTGAGCTCCTTCACTTGGTGTTGCAGTTCTCTGAAGGATTTCATTGCCTCAGACTCCCGCAACTTCATAGCCTTCAGTTCCTCCTGTAGACGGGCCACATTGTTTTCATCTGGAAGCAAGCTGTTTCTCTGGAAAGGAGATGGCTTAAGTATGAGCACTATATACCGCCTTCAGTATGCCACAGCACAGACTGAAGAGCCTTTGGCCTGTTAGCTCTCCCTATGCAGCTCTTTGCACCTCAAGCAAGTCTGCCCCTCCTTCCCTCATATTTCCTCCCAACAGCGCCAGCTGCTTTGGGTCCAAGAACTGTCCAGCAGCATAGAATGGTTGAAGATGGTGCTAGGCATTCTACCAAAGAACCTGTGATGTCGGATCTGCACCCAGAGGTAGTCCTTGTTTGCCTTCCCAATACAAAATCTTGAGATGACTATAGCCAATGATTTATTAAAACAAGAAGACTGTTGATCTTTCCACATTCTCCTAAATAGTGTAATTATACATGACTTCAAAAATTGTTACTTGTTACAGGTAAAGATGTTACCACAAAGCATAAAAGGGGATACTCCTAATACAACAGTGAGGAAGAAAAAAAAACAGTCCTGGAATTTTCACTTGTGGGAATGTATAAATTTAATCTTTTGTTCCAATCTTCATCAAAATTCATGATGCAGAGAAGTCTCTATCAAAGCATCTATTCTTAGACTTCAGCTAATTCAAACATTGCTATCTGGGATCCTGCCTTGGTTACTTTCTAACACTTGTGTGCTTCTATATCAGGCTTTGAAAGAAAATATACCTTTTCCATGTCCAGGACTTTATCCTGCATCTCTTTAAGAGCGCTCAGAGTCTCAGATTCCCTCAAGCGGGATTGCTCCAGTTCTGTTTCCAGGTGGCTCACAAATTCCTCAGAGTAGCGGGGATTTCCCTATAGAGTAAAAGAAATGTTAGTAAATCAATGGAAACCATGAATGACTGACTGCTGTCTCTATTCCTACAATTTTTATTGTAATCAAGTCACTCTAATTTCTACAACTAGAAAGAAGCCAGAAACGCATAAGTTGGAAGATAGGCAACTTGTAAATTCGCTGAATGGGTTATTTTAAAGGGATGTCAATAAGAGGAGCAAAGAAAAGAGATGTTTAAGGCTTTTCCTGAAAGCCATTCTTCTAAACAAAATATCTCCCTGCCCTTTTTGAGTTGCTCTATCTTTTCGAAAGAAAAAAAAACAGTACCCAGAGGATGACGTTGATTGCAAACTAAAGTGTAGTCCATAGAAAAAAGAGGATAAACTTTAGTCTGCTCTATAAAAGCCATGGCCTCCTAATGGATTACAGTTCAGTTGTTCCTTTTTTCATTTCAGGAGACTATGCATAAAATTCTTAAATTTGGCCTTCAATCATGGATTATAATCATTAGGAATAGCCAGGTGTAATTCTTTTTCTAGATGGGACTTTCTCAAGCTGGAGCTCTCCAGATGTTTCATACAGTAAGTCACATTAGCAGCCAAGATCTCTAATGGACATAAAAGCTGAGGTTATGAGTTTATTTTGTAATTCGACACATTCAGATGCACCAGGTTGGTGAAAAGGTTAAAGTAGGGTAGATATTCAAGCAAGAATCGGAGTAGATATAATCTTCCCTAAATCTAATACTGGGAAAAGAGCAAAAGAAGGCCTTGCACTGGCACGACTGGTCTGAAGAAAAAAATCAACTACAAAAATCAACCCAGTAAAATACATCGCTTTGTACAGTCTGTTCTAACAAATTGCCATGGGAATGGTAATCTCTAGACTTGCCAGTTCCAGCCCCCCCAAAAAAGCAAGTCACATGAATGTTAAAACCCTGTGATTTAACCAACTGAACACTTGCTTGTAATTTTACCTCTATGTACCCCCCTTCAACATACATCCCCTTATCACTCTTATATCTTCCACTTATTTACCTGTTGATCCTGAAGTTGCTGAATCGTGCTTCGTGCCTTCTGCAAATTCTCTGTGGCAGAACAGCATTGTTGCTTCACCACTGCCAGCTCCCGCTTGATAATGTAATTCTCCTCAGCCTCCTGTGCACGGGTCACTTGGCCCTAAAGAAGAGAAGACTCCAAGCTAGTTCTTCTTTCAAGAAAATGACATTCATGTGGGATTTCTTTAGGCACAGCAAAACAAAGGAAGCATTTATTTCACGATAGGAAGATGAATACAATTAGATTTAATATAAAACTTTTAGCAACCATCCTTTACTGATGCTCAGCATTCTGAAGTGTTGCCCTAGTGTAATGCAAGTAGACAATTTCCACTGCTCATGCATCTTAAAAATAGTTTTACTTGAGGCTTGACTCAAGACTTCTCAGAGCGAGTAATGAATTATGTACAAAATCAGAACCGTATTGTAAAGCAGATAAGAGTGATTATTGCTTATGTGTTCTCAAAGGGTTTCAAATTCAAAATATCTGAGTTCAAAACACCCTACTTGGGCTTGAAGAAAAATTGTCCCAAAGTTGTTCTGACCAATCTGAAAGCAGCCCAAGCTCAAACTTATCAATACTATTCATTTGAAAGTATCCTAAGCCTTCGCTGTTAATGCAAAACAATGCCTTAAAAAGGGAGACTAATTTTTCAATCCTCTGAAGAAGTATCACTGTGAAAAGTGAAGGGTGAAAAGATTATATACAGGACATTTGGACTGTTCTCCTGCCTGACCCATTCTCTTCTATGGCAATCAGAAGCCCATACAGTCCATCTCTAGAATTTCCAAATTCCCAATAAGTACAACTCCCAGGCCAATTCTCTCAATGAGAATTTACTATTTAGCACGTGCTACAGACTCTTTAAATTTAAGATTTTACCACAGGTTTTTTTTTAAGGCCATAAAACCTATTAGTTAAAAAAAAAATCTCAGATCCCCCTTGATCAAGAGGCTAAGTTCTAAAACTGGCAATGAGGCACAGCATGCATTTGTAATAATTAGTTGATTCATGCATTAAAGTCATTTGACATTTTTTCCTTGCTGTCATAGAACTCCATCAAGTTTTCATTGGACCCTAGAGGTCAGGGAACCCAGCTTGAAAAACCTTGCTCTAGCTTTGGAGAAACAGAGATAGTTTGCATGAAACAAAACCAGGACAAATAATCAAGATCTGAAGGGATTCCCCACAGTAGTTTGAAGTATTTAGTAACTAGTATCGGTTTAAAACAGTAATTCATACTAGCATGCTTCAAATTCTTATAAGTTCATGCAGATACATATTTTCTAAAGCAAAGGAAACCCCTTGCCCTTTTGTTGTTGTACTCAAAATTCCTGTCACTCCAGCAAGCATGGCTAATTGTGAAAGGTATCAGGAATATGTGCAGGAAGACAGGCTTCTCTCTTCTAAGTTAAGTATGAAAATATTCAAGGTATTCTTCTTTACAAAGAAGCTTTTAAATAGAACTTATTCTCACACATGTTGTCTGGATTACAAAAGTAATTTGCAAAAAGCCAAATAGATTCAGTTGTACGGCAGAAACCAATCAGGTCTGGGTTGGTTATTCTAATAAAATGGCAGCCATCCTCAGTCAAGTTGCTGGCAGAAGAATTCTGGGACTTGTGACTGATCTGGAGGACCTTCAGATTGAGGAAAGCTGTGTTAGAGCAATAACTCAGCTTTAAGACTAATAATCTGCTCCTAGTAATTCGGTCTTCATGTGCAGATCTATTTCTGCAAGGAAAAAAAAATATCAACGCGATAGATTTATAGAGATGTTAACACATCCTAGGCATTAATTATAGTTGGAAGTGATGGCAACAAGCTCTCTAATCTCTGCCCTTCAAAGTAATGAAATCAAAGGGAAAAAGGTGCTATATTTTCTTCACGCATCACAAACATTTCAGAGTAACATGGCAAAAGGATTTTGCTAAGTGAAGTGTCTAAAGAGGTACCGGTAGTTAAATTGTGCCACTTGATGGATTGGTGAATAAAAAAGAGGTTACTTTTGAATGAATGAAAGATCTGGGTCTCCTAGAAGCATATCTTATTCCCCATTCAAATACACTGGATATTAAATTTTCATATGTGGATCTTTAAATTTGTTACACTGTGTTATTCTTTCTGATGAGCTGAAAACAAAAATTTAGGCTTATAGCCATAATACCTGAGAACATTTCAGCCTATCTTAATTCACCCAAGGCACCCAGTGATTTGATAATATAATGATCATAATTCACTCCTAAAGTAGATCTTCCATCAGTTTTAATAAACAATGGTGATTTGCCAGCAGCACCATGATTTCGACATTGGAAGGCATTCTGCACAAGCTTTACCAAATACTTTTCTAAACCTAAATAAGTGACCTGCCGCATCACATTCAAGAGAAAAAACAAAACCTTCAAGATGAGCCTACAGATCTGTGACTATTTTGACTCTACAGCTTCTACTAAATAAATATATAGGTATCTATCTGTTACCTCCTTCATCTGGTCCTTTAATCCCTTATTTGCTATTAATTTAATAGCCAAGGAAAAATAATGAGAAGATGGGGAAAGGACTATATCCTGGTGTGGAGTTTAAGTCTCAAATTATCAAGGGTGGAATTTTTTCCTGAATATAGCTTGGCATATTTTTATCATCAAAACATGACTGGAATAATATATTATTTGCATATTTTTAAAGTTTGTAGCCCTGTTTCCAATACCATTTTTGAGATAAATCAACAAAATCTGTTCTTCATAAATAGCAGAAAGGGCAAAATTGCTTTGATTAACTCTCTCTGCACTTACTGTCATCTGGGACATTAACTTTTAAAAGCCACAGGCTTAATTCAAGCTTGGTCCTGGGCAGATGGCCCACCTATGGCAAACTTCAATGTGGGGATGGCATTCTTTTCATCACATTAAAATCAACAATTTACTGTGCATTAACTCACAGTACTTGCCACGTGCAGTGATTCCTCCTCCTTTTTCAGAACTAGCTTCAACCAAAAAGCTCCACTCCAGAATCAAACATTCCAGAAGATTTCCATTGCAAAATAATAATAATAAAAAAAGAATGGATATATTCTTGTAAGTTTGTGTAGGTATTTGCATGAATTGTTAGCAAGACCTATTTTCACACCCCATTATCCTTCCATCATCTATATCACTTATTCAAAAACAAAGGTGGCTTGGTTATGGCTCCTCAAAATAAATGCCCGGCTAAAAATCAATTCTAGTTAAGTTAAGAAGACTTTAACTGATATTTAAGTAAAGGAAAACCAGGAGTCATCTTCCCTCCAGCTGATACTTCTTAATACCTTTAGTTTTATAATAGAAGATTGAACAAGGCATCAAGAAATGAAAACAATTTTTGTTACTCTAGATCAGCGCCCTCCCAACCTTTTGAGTACCAGGGACCAGTTCCGTGGAGAAAGGTTTTTCCATGGACTAGAGGGGGCGTGGTTCTACATGCTGCCTGCATACTGCGGATGGGGCTTCGCTTGTTTGTATGGCCCGGTTGCTGGCATGTCGCAGACCAGTGCCGGTCCACGGACCGGGGGATTGGGGATCCCTACTCTAGACATTAAGCATAGAAACAATGGTAAAAAAAATAATTAGGAATTTAAAATTATTGTTCCTCCAAAGAATAATCTGTGGAATATAACAAAAATGTTGTGGACGGAGGTCTGTTTTTGTTACAATTGTACCATTTCCCATCTGAGGAATGGAGAAATGGGGTCTTCAGTGGAATAGGGTTAATTCACCATAGTTGAAGTAATAAACATTGTTACTTAAAAAGGGTATCTGCCCCACTCCTGGGCAGGAATATTCTGTACACTGGATAAAATTACTGAACTGCATCGTGCTAGATTCATTTTTAATCAGTTTTTCAGTTTTGATCTCAAACTATATGGATTTAACAACAGATTCTTTAGATCTATCTTCATCCCTATTAAGTTGCATGCAAAGTTTATCTTGATCAAGTTGAATCATGGCAATCTGCAATTGCTGTGACATCTAGTCACATATGCATCCAAATGCAGGTGTTCTTTGTAGTCAGTAGTGTTATGTGTGTGTATGTATGTGTGTAAGTGTTTCTGCTAGGGTAGCAGAGGGAAGAGAAAGGTGGACCCTTAAAAACAAAAGGAACTTTGGAAAGAAGGGAAAGGAGATGGAGGTGTAAGGTCTGGCAGAAACAAGATGGATCTATACAGTATTGGCTGTAGAAGGGTTATTGCTGGTTCAAAGACAGGTTGGGCTAAGATTCTTAGGAGTGGAACAGGGTGCAACTTGAAGAACAGAAGGAATCTTTGTGGTACAATTCTAAAAATGGAGTGCAGGAAACTGAGAAAGATGTGGAAGCAGAGTCACACCCAGTGGTGGGATTCAGCCAGTTTGCACCACTTCAGCAGAACCGGTAGCTAATTTTTTGTTGCCCTGGCCCAGAATGGACTTCCGGAAGCGACATCCACACAGAGAACCGGTTGTTCACATATTTGAATCCCACCACTGGTCATATACCCTACCAGAAGTGAGGATGCAACTTTTAAACAGAAAGAAAGAGTGATACGTAGCATATTTATCCCTAATTTCCCTCTAAGTAGGAATAGGTAAAGTAAAGATTTCCCCTGTCCAGTCCTGTCTGACTCTAGGGGGCGGTGCTCATCTCCGTTTCTTAGCTGAGGGAGCCAGTGCTGTCCGAAGGCATTTCCATGATCAGGTGGCCAGCATGACTATACACTGAGGTGCACAGAATGCTGTTACCTTCCCACTAAAGTGATACCCATTTATCTACTCGCATTTGCAGGATTTCAAACTGCTAAGTGGGCAGGAGCTGGAGTGAATAATGGGAGCTCACCCCGTCATGCAGTGCTCAGGTCCTGAACCCAGGCTGCCAGCTTTCCAGTGGAGAAGCTCAGTGTCTTTAACCACTGAGCCACTGCACGCCTCTAGTAGGAAGTAAGAATAGGAATATGGAAATAGTAGTATTCAATAGAGAGACAACCCTCTGCACACGTAACAAAATGAACCTTGCCAGGAGCAAGGAAACTTCTTTAATTGATAAAGAAGTTTTTAGCTTAGAAATATAACTATTTATTAGTAAATCTCTACTGATTTTACTGTGCTTTATGACTTTATAACCATTTCTCATTGGCTAATTGGTAAAAGTAACAGGAAAGTGAGGAGAAAGAAATATTGCCTCAGACTGAAACTAAAGGCTTGTGTCTGCATGCTGAATTAAAAGAGAGAAAAAAGTATCTGATATGCTGGGACTTAAGTCAAATCTGGAGAACTCACAAAAGGCTATGGCATGCATCTTTCAAGGAACCCCCTAATAAGCAAAAGTTGATACAACTATATTAACACAGTAACATTCAACAAATTTGAATGCATAATTTATGTGCAGTTCTTTACAGATTACAAAACAGTAACTACATTATAGCAGGAGCAGAAGCGTGAGCATCATTTCAGTATCCCTTTTGGCAGAAATAACAGCTTTCAAAAGTTTCCTGTTATCTGTTTAAGAGTTTTTCTAATTTTGATTTCAAAAAACTTTCCTCTCTCTTTCTATCAGAACTCTTTCACCTCTGAATTATTTTTTAGGTTTTGGTTTTTTTTTTGCAAGTGTGAGTTCTCTTTGCAGATTTTCAGTAATATTCAGTTCTAGGATGATGAAGGAGATTCCCAGACCTTTATTTTTCTTTATTTTATTATTGATTTGGAGTTTATGTTTCAGATGGGATATTTCTGCAAGACAACAAGCTTTTCTCAGCTCACTTTCTTCACTGACCACTGCGGGACATTAGATAGATTCTAGATAATGTTGAGTCCTCTCCTCCTTCTATTTGCATGATACTGCCTGTGCAACTGTCTTTCACAAAATCTGAAAGGATAACCCGTTGTTTAATAGTTGCTAAGGTATTTCCCCCCCCCACCACCAAAAGCTTCACCCTTTTATCTCCAAATGGCCAGACAGTTCAGTTTTGATTTCATTAGTCCAAACTACTTTTGTTCCATAAAGTTTTCTGACTTATCAAGATCTTATTTTGCATATTTTAGTATTTGGGGGTTTATGTCAGAGAAAAGATTTCAGTCTGGCATCTTTTCCACACAGACCATTGCAGTATAAGTAACATATATTGCACACCTGTGGACAACTACTCCAATGTCAATTAAACTTTTTAGGATATCATTTTCAATAATCTGTGCGTTCTGCTTCACATATTGTACCAGTGTTTGGACAATTTTAACAAACATTTTTTTTTAGAAGTTCCTACTATATCAACAGTTTCATGAAACTTCCAATTCAATTGAAATTGCTAGTTGGAAGAGTTCAGAGATTTTAAAAATATGTTTCTCCTGCTTTGTAAGAAATATTTTCATTTTCAAAAGCTCCTTAAGAGTTGCCCAAGGATTAGTGAAGAACATAGAACAACTATTATAATCTGAGATGTTAGAAGGTTAGAATATTTGTTCAATTTGTTAAACGTAAGCCTAACAAAGCCATCATCTTTTGGTACCTTCTTAACAACATAAATGTTAAAACAAATACCTATAATGGAAGAATGGTGAAGCTGGTGGAATTGGCCGAGATGGTGAAACTGATAGCCTTGATGAAAAAAATACTTTGACAAATATTATTTTTACTTGGAAACCATTTTTGGAGTTTTTGCAAGAAACTAAAAAAAAATGAAAAGTTAATTTTGGGATTGGATGGTCAGAATTATATGGAATTATGGAAATAAAGCAGACAGATGCTAATCTTAGTTTGATGTATTTTTTATTTATATCTTGTACCAAAAAATCAGAAGTCATTCTTTTTCTATTTTTCTTTTTTCTCTCTTTTTTGCACTTTCCTTTATTCTTCCCTGAGCCTTTTCTTGTAAAATCTTTTTTCTGTTTATCTTTTACCTCTGTAGTTTTTTGAAAATCAATAGTTATGTAAATGTTAAAACGTAACTAGCACTGAATGAATTTAAAGTGTCCAAAATTTTACACTTCAAATATTTAAGTAAACAAGTATACTTAAATACTATGTATGTAAATTTGAAGAAAATGTCATGTTTAACTTTATAAAGTTACATCAACATCTGTTCATTGAAATATACAATTTGATCAGAATGCCTATATTTTGTTTTGCAACTGTAACCTCACCAACTATAAGTCGGCTGCAATCTCCATCACCTCAATAGTAATTACAATTATCAACAAAATCTAAACTCTGTAGTCTTTACCTTTCAATTAATGAGCCTTTTTTTTATTCACAATCTTATTTTTACAATGGCTGAATTCATGCAATGAATTTAAACTGAGGTATTGAATAAGCCATAGCTAACTGGATTCATGCAGCACACAAATCTAAATTAAACAGCATTACAAATAAATGAATAAATACTCAAAGGATTAGCATACTTAAAACCCCACTCACAAAGCATTTTCAGACATTCAGTCCAATAAAAACTCTGCCTACTTCTCTGGCATCTTTACACCCCCCCCCTTTGCTGCCCACAATAAATTCACAGAATGGCCTCCCAAAAAGTTGCTTGCTATGACATGTCTCATCCTATACAGAAAGATTTTGGTTTAGTAAACCTCACCACAGCATGGGAGATGAGATGAATAGTCTTCCTCTTTCACAATATCTGCCCACTTAGCATCCTCTTAGCATTGTATATGCAAATAGTTGGAAACAGCAAGGCCTGACCACAGTGGCATTGCCATTTTGTTTTCTTTTAGTACTGTTTTTAGGTTCATTTCACAAGGGAACACTGTGGTGCTTTTCAGATACTTATACTAGTCCTTATTTACTTCTACACAGGACTGCATGAGAAGGGGAACTAAAGAGATAAAATGTTCTTATTGCAGTCAGGTAATTGCTATAATACGGTATGTCTGCAAATGGATATTCTGATCCCACTATTCAGTGTTCCAAACTTAACACTTAAGCTATTCAGTACATTCTTTTTTGAATTGACAGAGAATATAGGAAAAGGCAAACAAAAAAGTACTTCATCATGATCGTTAGGTGAAAAATGATAATTACTCTAATGAAAAACCTATTTAAAATGCAGCAATTTACTTATTAACCTAAACAGGTTTAAGTGCTTAATGATATTTGACAAAAGGTTGCTGAACGCTAATACTTTATTACTAATTCATCCATATTCATAGATTATGATAAGATACTCTTCTTTAGAAATCCTCATGTTTATATCCCTGGATAGATAAATAAAATGTCTAATTCCCATGGTGCTTCCATATTCAAAGTATAAAATCTGTTTGTTCCATATTTGTGCATAAATAACTGGAAACGCATCTGCTTGCTGTGTGGTATCAGTGTGCATTGGAGTTAATTGTAACTGTAAATTAATGTGTAACAGACGATGTAAATATATTAGATCTATGCAATATATTCATGAATCTGTATTCAGTCTCCAAAAAAGCACCACGGAACACACAGGAGTGCGAATGTAGCATTTGTCTGCATAACAACCTTAAGCAAATTCATTCTTTGGGATATTTTCATATAGCTTTTTCAAACAATAAATGCTCAAAGTTTTTTATGGCATGACCTTAAACATTGTGTCCATTTGGTTGTTGTGCCACTTTAACCATCAGCTGCCAGAACACAGCTGCAATATTACGTTCTGTAAGGATGCTTCTTATATTCGGGACAAATTCTAAGCTTCACGCTTCTTTTTAATAGAAAGCAGGAGCTTTCAACAGAATTCATGCACTGCTTCTTTGCTTACAGAATCTGAAGCAACACAGAACACAAATGAGGTTGTTTGAAAGCCAAGCTGAAAGCCAAGTTAATATTATTGTTCAGCATGATCTGTTCTAAACACAGGAGCATGTAATCAAGTGTATATAAGGATCACATGAAATTCCCAACAGCAAATTCTTTTTCCTCATTCTAATGCAGGGGTTCTCAACCTTGGCCACTTTAAGACTTGTGGACTTCAACTCCCAGAATTCTGGGAGTTGAAGTCCACAAGTCTTAAAGTGGCCAAGGTTGAGAACCCCTGTTCTAATGTAATCCCAGATAGTGGCAATTGAGACTGATGGGAAGGACTACGTCTTTGTTTTGCTACTTCTTATTATTGCAGGAACCTGTTTAAGAAAACTGGCGGTTGCAAGCATTGGATGGCACCAGAAGGTCACTGGCCTTTTAAGCAAATTGGCAAGGCCATCCCCACAATGTATTTTCTCCATAAAAAAAACTACTTTAAGCATAGATATCAGTTTGGTGTGGTGATTTACGTTGCTGGCCTAGAAATCAGGAGACGATGAGTTCTAGTCCCACCTTAGGCACAGAAGTCATCTGGGTGATTTTGAGCCAGTCACTCTCTCTCAGCCCAACTAATCTTTGTTGTTGTTGTTGTGGGGAAAAAAGGAGGAGGAAGGAATATTATGTACACAAGTCTTACTTTCTGCAATCTTCCATAAAGGGCCTGCTCTCCCCCATAAAATTTAGAAATGTTTATAGTTCTTTGTAGTGTTACAAAAGAAAATTCATCCTTAAAATATAAAACAGAAATTGCAGATTAGAGTTTTCAGCCCCACTTGGACACTTTGACAGCTTGCAATAATTCCCATGATGTACCCACGGTTTTAATAGTGCCTTGGTTTTCCTTGCAAATCTATGCTGAATTAAAAGGATGGCATTCATACTTACGATGTACAATGAGTTTCTATAGTGATAAAAAAAACTGATGTAAAAATGTGGAAGCTCCAATATAATAAATTAGACTTGTTTCAATACAAACCCCAGAATGCAACATTTTTTCACTTTCTAGAGTGATTTTCACAGGGAAAAGTGCCCCAATGGCATTCTTCTTCCTTCTCTGTAATCCCCAATTATAATTCAGAGAGCAGGACAATTCAGAAATTTGAACTGTCTATATAACATTTAATACTAAAACAAATCTTTCACCAAAATGGTAACTAGGTTTACCATAATTTGCCATAGTAAAATATTTAACCTGCCCTGAGCCAGAAATATTGGCTGGTATATAAGCAGCATAATTAATTAGCCTTACTGCTAAAATAAAGTGATGGGTAAGTCAACATTTCAAAATCCTGTATTAAAAAACAGCTGCATAATATTGCAGAAAATTAAACGACCAAAATAGAATTGTTAGTCTGAACTTTATTAAATGTGAGTTACCAATAACATTAAATGCTGCAGACACTATTTTTCAAGTGAAATGAAATGGAAAACTAAAAGGAGAGTTGTAAATTAAAAAAAATATTTTTACTGTACCTGGATCAATCTATCTGCCAAGGCAGCACTCTCCTACAGACCCAGAAGAGGGAGATCCAGACAAGGAAGGAAAGATGAAGAAAAGAAAAAAAAGATACAACAGCAGGGTCACACAAGCACAGAAGAAAAAAAGATAAAGAGCCCAAAAGACCCCAAGAAAAGGAACTTCCAGAATTGTTTTAAAATTGCAGCATGTCATTTCCATCATGCAGATCATAAGAATGTGCCTGTGCATAAGGAATGACAAGGTAACAGAACTCTCAGAAGCAGCTTTACATATTCATTTTGCCTCAACACTGCAAGAACTATCAGGATTCATAATTGGCCTCCTTCGCCAATGGACAAGGATCTCCTTGCATTTCAGAAGTCACACTTCCTTTGTCCAGAAATTTAAATAAGTCATCAGTAACAAGGACACTTTTAGGTTGTTATGCCTTTGTGGGCAATTAACCAAGATGTCCTCAAGTTAACTATTAGTGTATTTATGCGACAATAAAATACATCCAAGGAGTTTTTTACATTTTTCATGAAAGCGTTTAATATTTAAACACAAAAGCAAGGTCAACAAGACGGCTGAAAAACAGTCATATCAACCACAAAACAAATAAATTACTTTGGGCCCGAAATATGTGAGTTTACCATTTTGATCAAAGTTTTTTGGGGATCGGCAGAGAAACTGCAACTAACATCTTTACAGATTAATTTTCTATCTTAAGGAATATCCTGGCAGTAGATTACTTTTTAATTATTTCCAGCAGTGATAGGGTGAGAAATACTCTCTTGGGTGCTTACATTAAGAATGATTCCAGAAATACATGTGCAGGGTAGTCCCTGAGAGGATGCACAAAGACTAATGGCTGGCATTCTGTGTATTGTCTACAGTCAACTGAGACAGAGAGCTGTGAAAGGCCTCATTTTTGGTGGCCAAGCTAGTCTGGAAGCGGAGGAAGTGGATTCTCATGCGGCTGGGTACACTTCTCACCTTCTCCAGGGTTTCAATTCGCTGTTTCAGAAGGCGATTCTCAGTACGGAGCCTCTGCAAGCAAGATTAGAATCAGCATGTGCTCTGCTGCATAAGCAGGAGCTTTTGTCAAGTGAAAAACCAGCGTATCAAAATGTTATGCTGAAATCTTGACCACATGAACTAAAGCCAAGCATCATAAATAACTATTAGAGGAAAAGTCACGCCACATCCAGATTGAAGGATCTAAAGTTCAAAAAAGGGAATTCTTTAAGTTCACACATATACCCCAATAGAAATAAGTCGAATGCTTAAAATACATGCTCACTACAGATAACAAAGCTACTAATCAAGATGTCCAGGATGATATGAAGAGGAAACAATGTAACCTGAGTATTATTTAAGAAAAATTATTTTTCAGATAACACTGAGCATTACACATTACACCAACCTTTCATTTTGATTACAGTATTGCAAGACATAGACAAGAGGAGACTTACCTTGATTTCAATCTGTTCTTCCATTTCCCGGTTTTTGATTGCAGTATACTCTTTCTCCAGTCTAGAAAATAGAGAACAGAGTTCATTCTGCATCCTACACAGTATGATGGCAGAAAAATGATGGTAAATGGATGGAAAATGCCCATTTTCTAATAACCTCCATTTTAAGATTATCATTTTTAATTAGAAAGTCAGCACAAAAACTGCAGATTGAGCATAGTTTGCTAACACATTCATGTGTTCAATTTTTGTTCAGAGAAGTGTGACACTGCTTGGATCCAAATATATACTCTACTGTTACATTATGACATCTTAGGTTCTTGGGAAGAACTTGATGCATGTGACAGCTAACAATAGCTAAAGAACTGGCAGCTATGACTTCATATTATTGTGTACATAATAATAAAATAATTTATGATACTGTCAAAAAAAAAGATAGAAAGGAGAACTGTGTTCTCTTTTATATATTGTCCTGGAACACAAACATTATGAACCGGTCCACACTGAGTTTTGCCTAAATCTTGTATTTCTTTAGTAGTTAAGCTATATATGAGGAATAAAAATTGAAAACATACCGTTTCATTTTCTTAGGATTGTATTTGACTTGATAGGCCTTTAAGATCAGCTTATCAGGACAGCTGTCAAACTGATGAGGAATCACCTTCTGAAAATACTGCAGTAGACAATTCCCAAGTGAAAATGCATCAAAGTCATATGGTCTTATCATCAATGTAATTTCTGACATTTTTATTGGATAGGTAATCCTCAACTTACAACCATTCATTTAGTGCAGCGGTTCTCAACCTTTTTCAGGCCGCGATCCCGACCTGCGCCACGCATGCGCGGCGGCCCACATCGCACATGCGTGGTGCTACCCCACGCATGCACGGTGCTGCCCCCTGTGCCGGCCGAGGGGAAAAGGGAAAAAAATGGCGGACTGCATTGTTTGGCAACCCCCGTGAAATGGTCGTTCGACCTCAAATGGGGTCGCGACCCACAGGTTGAGAACCACTGATTTAGTGACTGTCTGAAGTGACATTTCTTATGACCTATTTTCACACTTAAAACCACTGCAGCATCCTCATAGTCGGTGAACAAAATTTGGGCTCTTAGCAACTGACATGTATTTATGACAGTTGCACTGTTGTGGGGTCATTGTGATCATCATTTGTAATCTTCCCAGTCAACTTCCTACAAGCAAAGTCAGTGAGGGAAGCCAGATTCACTTAATGGTTGCATAATTCACTTAACAATGTTTTGCTTAATAATTGTGGTAAAGGTCATAAAATGGGGCAAAACTCACATAACAATTGCCCATCACAAGACCCTGACCTGTTGGGATCCTCACCTGACAGGACCTCACCATCACAAGACCTACTGACCACACGAAGCCCTTATAAACAAAGGAACTCTTGACATCCCCTAAACTCCGCTGGGATGTTACCTAGCCTGGTAACAAAATGTTCGGAAACCAACCCACAAGCTCGGAGGATGAACCTTCACTCTCATCCTACATCCGACCTACAGATATTTGCCACTGTTGCACAATTGCCTTGCTTGGCGAGATAAATTTTGGGCTCAATTGTGGTTGTAAATCCAGGATTACCTGTATTACTCTTTCTCAGCTGATTACATTGGACAACAGAGGGATGTTTAATCTCTGGACCTCTTCTTGTGAAAAGATTCTTCCAAATATGGCTCATTTGCATTAAACTAAAATTGAATGCACTGAATTCAAATGTTTAATGATTATGAATTAAAATTCAAGTCTAACACTATGATAGGGCAGCTTCTAGAATAGATTAGGTACAGAGGTGTTACTGACCACTTTTATTGTAGCTCATTAAAATATTCTAAGTCCAGATGCTTACATGAGCACAAATGCACAAAGAATAAGACATTTCAGAACAGAGATTTTTACTAGTTACAATCTTAAACCATGCCTATAGGATAATTTCCAACTTCCAGAAAAATTTCTAGCATATTGCTAATACCTGGATAGAGCACGTCTTTGCTAATATACAGGGTGTATTAGCTTACGAAGCCAGAGCCTAATAGAATGCAGTGTTTTTAATCATAGAAATTAGAAATTATTTAGATCTCTAAATCTCAGCTATTAATGCAATAAAAATCATCAATCTTTTCTCTGCCTAAATCATTCTTCATACAATGTGGAAATGTTCAATACTCCAATTTCATAAATTAGGAAAAAATAGCTTAATTAGATCTCAGTTCTTTCTTCATTCCCTAATTCTGCGTTGCAATGAGTAAAACATTTTTTCGCAGCCAGTTTATTGAGTTGTATAATGAAAAAATATACAATATTGTAGGAAGGTATCTCAGAAGTAGTATGGTTGTTTGAAGTAATTCTATATTTTTGAAGAAAAGCTTTCCCATAGAGATTAAATTTGATATATACAGATTAGATTTAGCTCAAAGTATTCACCTGTTAAGCACAAATAAACCCTTGTGGCAATATCACAAATGGAAATGTTTTGCAGTTATTAAATCTATGGGCCCGGAGCTTTGAAATGTGCTTGTTCAACTTTGTAAGTTGCCAGTCATGTAGGTCAGGGATCCCCAATTCCCGGGTCTGTGGTGTGTTAGGAACCAGGCTGTACTGCTAAAGCAAGCAAAGCTTCATCTATATCTGCAGTTTCAGCGCTAGCATTACCACCCAGTTCCACCTCAAATCATTAGGCATTAGATTAGAGGCTCATGCTCTTCACTGACCAATATATCAATGCTGGGCAGCAAAAAGTAGTCAGGAACCAGGATTCCTGTGAAGATGCTCTTGGCAGATGGCAGTGTATAGATTTTTGAAAAATATCTTGACAATATACCTCTTCCATGGATTCCTAATGCAGCCAAAATAGTTTTTGTTGTTGTAGCAAGAGTATTGTTACAGGGAGACTAAAGACACACTTCATTCTAAGCCATGATTTGTTTTATTTATTTATTTTTTAAATTTTTTATTTTTCACCCTACACCATACACCAAAACAAACTAAACATACATTAACCAAAAAACTTTTCTCTTAACAGAACCGTGCAATACATTCTAACTATTCATTACATCTTATTTACATTTTATTTACATTTAATCATTATGTCTTTTTCTTTCTCTGTTCTAGCCAAATATAACATTTATTCCAAATTTCATAAAATTCTGTCATCTCTTTGTCTTTTAATTCTAGCGTGAGTTTATTCATTTCTGCGCATTCCAAAATTTTATAGATAACCATTTCATCTGTGGGTATATTTTCATTCTTCCAACATTGGGCATATGCTATGCGTGCTGCAGTCAATATATATATAATGATGTGTTGGAGTTGTTTTTGAATTTTAAATGTATTATGCCCAATAGAAATGATTCCGGTTTAAAATCCATTTTTATCTCCGTTATCTCCTGTATGGAATCTCTTATTCGTTCCCAATACTTTTTTGCTTTGGGGCACAGCCACCACATGTGGTAGAATGTTCCTGCTCTAATTCTACATTTCCAACACTTTGGATCTATATTTTTATGCATTTTGGCCAATCTCGCTGGTGTTAAATGCCATCTATAAATCATTTTGTATTGATTCTCTCTATATGCAGTTGATAACGTCAATTTACAATTTACATTCCATAATCTTTCCCATTCCTCTAAATTTATATTTCTTCCCACATTTCGTGCCCACGCTAACATGGACCCCTTCACTATTTCTTCCTCTAATTCTATTTCTAATAAATATTTGTAAATTTTTGATAACAATTTTCCTTCCTTGCTTATTAAAATTTTATCAAGTAAATGTGGGGTCTGATTTATTCCATATTCTTGTCTGTCTCTATTATATCTAGATTTGATTTGTAGATACGACCACCAATCTATGGGTATTCTTTGTTCCTCCAACTCTTCTCTTGACTTAAGGTTGCCTTGGTTATCCAGTAATTCTTTGTATCTCATCATCTTTTTTTTCCTAGAGTATTAGGATGAATTACTGCCTCCATCGGCGAAAACCAATTTGGGATTTTCCCATAATGTCTTTTTTTATTTTTTCCCATATCCCAATCAATGCTCCTCTTATCTGATGTTGTTGAAAGTATGTATGTATTTTCTTCTGTTTCCCCCACAGAAATGCATGCCAGCCCACCTGTAGATCATGTCCTTCAATCATTAATATCCTATCATTATCCAAATTTATCCAGTCTTTAATCCAGCGGTTCTCAACCTTTTTCAGGCCGAGACCCCACCTGCGCCGCCAATGTGCGGCGTAACCCCGACGGGCCGAACAGCACATGCGTGGGGCGCGATGGGCCGAACCGTGCATGCGTGGCACGTGCGCAACGACCCGAACTACGCATGCGCGGCGTGATGGGCTAGACCGCGCGTGCACAGTGCGCACGCGACGGCCCGAACCGTGCATGCGCGGCACGACGACCTGAACCGCGCATGCGTGGCACGACGGGCCGAACCGTGCATGCACGGTGCGTGCGTGACAACCCAAACCATGCATGCGCGGTGCGACGGGCCGAACTGCGCATGCGTGGTGCACATGCGACAACCCAAACCACGCATGCGCGGTGACCCAAACCGTGCATGCGCGATGGGCTGAACTGCGCATGCGCGGCACGATGGGCTGAACCGCGCATGCGTGGCGCAACGGGCCGAACCACGCATGCGCGGCACAATGGGCCGAAACACACATGCATGGCATGATGGGCCGAACCGCGCATGTGCGGCATGTGCGGCATGTGCGGCATGTGCGGCATGTGCGGCATGTGCGGCATGCGCGACGGGCCGAACCGTGCATGCGTGGCATGACGGGCCGAACCGCGCATGCGCGGTGCGCAACAGGCCAAACCGCACATGCGCGGCGGGGCGTACCGTGCATGTGCGGCGCACGCAATGACCCGAATCGCGCATGCGTGTCGCGACGGGCCAAACCGCGCATGCATGGCGCACGCACGACGGCTGAGGGGAAACGGGGGAAAAAAATGGCGGACTGTGGTGTCCGGCAACCCCCGCGAAACGGTCATTCGACCCCAAATGGGGTTGTGACGCACAGGTTGAGAACCGCTGCTTTAATCCATAATAACCCTGCTGCATAATAATAAATTTCCCATTTAGGGAGTCCAAATCCACCTCTACTCTTACTGTCTTGTAACGTTTTCATATTTATCCTAGCTTTTTTACTCGCCCAAATAAATTTGTTTATTATTTTGTCCAATTCTTTAAAAAAAGTTTTCTCTAATTTTATTGGAATTGTTTGAAATAAATACAATAGTCTTGGAAATATGTTCATTTTAGTCACTGCAATCCTACCTAATAATGATAATCAAAAATTTCCCCAGGTTTCAAGATCTTGTTTCATTTTTAGTATCAATTTTGTATAATTGTCTTCTTTTATTGAGGAACACCTTGAAGTTATCGAAATTCCTAAATATTTAATCTTTTTTGCTACTTGTAAATCCAAATTCTCTTCCAATTTCCTTTTTGTTTATCCATTAAATTTTTTACTAACATTTTAGTTTTCTGTTCATTTTTAAACCCGCCACTATTCCAAATTTTTCTATTTCACCCATAACAATATTTCCTCTCTATACGTTCCTCAATAAAGAAAAACAGATCAGCAAATGCCTGTAACTTATATTCCTCTGCTTTGACCTGTACCCCTTTTATTTCTTCATTCCGTCTAATTTGAACTAGTAATACTTCAAGAGACAAAATAAAGAGTAGAGGTGAAATTGGGCATCCCTGTCTTACCCCTTTGTTTATTTCAAAACTTTTTGTGTTCTCTCCATTAATCATCACACTAGCTCTCTGTGTTCTGTATATTGCCTTTATTATATTATTAAATTTGTCCCCAAATTTCATATCCTTGATCTGTTGGAACATAAATTGCCAATTGAGGCTATCAAATGCTTTCTGCGCGTCTACAAAGATCAGCACTGCCTGTTTTCCTGGATGTATTTCATAGAATTCGAGGACATTTAACACCGTTCTAATATTGTTTCTAATTTGTCTTTGGGGCAAAAAGCCATTTTGGTCTGGATGTATTATATCTTGCAAAATTAACTTTAATCTTTCTGCCATTATATTAGTAAAAATTTTGTAATCAGTATTTAGGAGCGAGATTGGCCTATAGTTTTTAATCTGTTTAGGGTCTGTGCCTTCTTTTGGAATAAGAGATATAATAGCCTCTATCCAGGAGTCTGGTAGATTTGATTTCTCCAACACATCATTATATACCTCTAATAATATCTTTTCAAACTCTTCATAAAAGGTTTTGTACAGCTCCCCTGGAAGACCATCCGGTCCCGGAGTCTTATTATTTTTTTGTTTTTGGACCGCCCTTTTTAATTCCGTAGCTGTTATTTTCCCATTCAGTATGTCTCTTCGTGCTTCTTTTAATTTTGGGAGACCATTAACTTTTAGATATTGTTTAATCTTTGCCCCATCTATTTCATCTTTTTTGTATAATGACTAAAAAAAGGTTTGGATTATTTCTTTCTTTTTATCCATCTTATATTGTAGTTCTCCATTTCTATCATAAAGTTCCTGAATGATTTCTCTCTCTCTCTCTCTTTTTAATTTATAAGAAAGCCATCTCCCAGGTTTATTTGTGTGTTCAAAAAAATTTTGTTTTATCATTTTCAATTCTTTAACTCTTTCCTCTTGTTCCATCACATTTAATTTATGTTTGGCTAGTACTAGTCTCGCTTTAATCAATTCATCCTGAGGCTTTTCTTGTAATTTGAATTCAACTTTTTTGATCTCTTCCTGTAGTATGTTTTGCCTTTGTCTTTTCTCCCTATTTTTCTGTGCAGTATAAGCTATTGCTAGTCCCCTTAAATATGCCTTCGCTGTATCCCAGATGATTTGTATTGATGTTTGTTGTTTTGTGTTTTCTTTAAAGAAATAATCCATTTCCTTTCTAGTCTGTGTAATAAATTCTTTTTCCTTTAAGATATAAGAGTTCATTACCCATCTTTTTCTAGGTTTTTTTCGCCCCTTCCAGACTATTTCTATCGGGTTATGATCTGCCCATACATTTGGTTTTATTTCTATAGTCTCTATATCCTGTCCCAATTCTTCATTTGTCCATATCATATCTATTCGAGACCATGATTTGTGTGGATTTGAAAAGAATGTATATCCTTTTTCTTTTTGATTTCTCTTTCTCCATTGGTCTAATAGATTAAGTTCATGTGCTAGCTCGAAGAAGGTCTTTGGTAAAATTTTCCTTTTCTTTTTATTTTTCTTATCAGTGATATAATCTTTTTTTGCATCCACCACCGCATTATAATCACCCACAATACAAATATTTGAATGACCCAGTTCTATCAATTTCTCGTGTAACTTCTGATAAAAATTATATTGGTTCTCGTTCGGTGCATATATTACTACTAAAAGCCAGGTCTTCTGTTCATTTTGTATTTCTATTATTAATACCCTTCCATCCAAATCTTGAAATTTTAAATTTACATTTATCTCTTTTTTGATGTAAACTGCTATTCCTCTTTGCTTTTGATTAGCTAATGCTATAAATAATGATCCTAGTTTGGGAAACTCTAAATGGTGCCTATGTTGCTCTTTAATATGTACTTCTTGCAAGCAGACAATATCTATGTGTTGTTTGGCTAGTTTTGTTAATATTTGCTTTCTCTTTGCTGGTGTGTTTAATCCATTAATGTTGATAGATAATAATCTAATCTCCTTTTCTATTTTCTACTTATGTGTTTTACTTGTGAGCTTGTCTTGTTCTTGAGCCTGTTCCTTTCTCCTTCCTTTGTCCGTTTTCCCCCTTACTTTCTCTCCCTTGTTCTCTTTCCCTAATTTCTGGCTGTTGGTCTTCCTGACTTTTGGATTCTAGTTCTTCCTTACTACTGTTCTCTTCCTCTGTACCTTCCAATTGGTCATAAAATTCTCGGGCATTCTCTAGATTGTCTATTTTAATCTTCCTCTCTCTCCAGGATATCAACATCCCTTCCGGAATTAACCATCTAAAAGGTATAGTTTTTTTTTTTATTAAATAGCTCAAGAATCTATAGTCCTTTCTTTGATCTCTTATCCTTTTTGGTATCTGTTTTAAAGTTAATATTTCTACACCTTTATAGATTATCGGCTCATCTCTTGTTATTTTATAAATTATATCTCTCACCCTTTTTCTGGTAAACCTAATATGTACCTCCCTTGGGAGTTTGTTCCGTCTAGCATAATTTGACTGTATTCTGAATGCCTCATCTATTTCCATTAAAATTTCTTGTTTTTCTCTTTGCAATGCCTCAGAAATCAAATTTGCCATGATATCCCTCAAATCTTCCTTCTCCTCTATCACATTTTGGAAGCGTAAATAGAATGCTACCTTATCCATTTCTAAATAAATAATTTCTTCCTCCATTTTTTTGTTAGCTGCTATCAATTCTTTATCTAATATATCAACTTTTTTCACTACTTTGTCTAAGCCCGCCTCTACAAATTGTATTCTTGCTTCATTATTCTCCATTGTTTGTTGCAACATCTCCACTCTATTATCCAATTTGTTTATATCCCCTCTCATTCCCACATGATTTTTTGATATTGTCTCTTGCATTTTCAACATGGTTTCTTGGATCACAAGAAGTGTTGATTGCATAGTTTGCATATTAATTAATACATTTTGTTTTTCTGTGCCCAACATCCATTCTATTAATCTTTGACCAGGTGGTGATGAAGGTGTCAATATTAAACTAGATACTGTTTTTTTCTTGTCCTCAAAGTTGCCATAATTATCTCCTACTTCTCTAAAATTCTGAATGTTCCTTTAATTGACCAGTAGCTTCTGAACTTCTAATTTTCCTAAATTCTCTTGAACTTTCCTCCACTACCATAGATTGCTTCAACCTCTCTCTAAACTTTCTTCACTTTCTTTACACTTTCTTACTTATTTCACAGATATATACTTTCAAACACTAGTCCATTTTTTTCTTCCCAAACTTCATCCACTCTCCTGCCACTCCCAGCGTCGTATCTCGTCGTCTCCTTCTCTTCCGTTCGCTCGTCTCAATAAGAAACACTGTCAAATTCCAAACTTCGTTCTCAGCTTATCTCTCTCACCATCAATCAGTCCTTTTCAAATTCCAAACTTCGTTCCTCTCACTCACCATCAGTCAGTCCTTTTCAGCTCTGTTCCCTGTCACTCCCCCCCCCAAATGTCTCTCTGTTCCTTCGCACTCGGCTTCTCTCAAACTCCAGGTTTTCCTTCCAACCTCAGTCCGTTCTCCTCACTTACTTCGGCTCTTCACTGCAGATCACACTCTCCCGCAGCCAGCCACACTCTGATAGGCTTTTCAGATCTTCACTACCCTCAGGTCTGTTTCAGAGTTTTTCCTCTAGTCACTTCTTCCAAAGTCCAATTACATCTTCGTTCTTTCTAAACCGCCATTTTCTTTCTCCTCTCTCACTCCGCTTTACAGGCTCTATGAGCTCCAACTTTATCTCACTCTTCCAGCTCTTTGTATATTTGCACTCAAACGTTCAATCAACAATCTTTCTTTGTGTTTTCCTTCTTTTACTTAAAGTTTTGGTTCTTCAAATCTGTTAGTCACAGCTCTACCTGCCGGATCGCTGCTTGCCTCCCTCTCCGTTCGAGCTTCCTTTCAACGCCTCTTAGTAAACACTTGAATCAGATTAGATTTTCGTCTTATTCTTTTTCTATTTAGAAGTATTATAGGCTATTACAGTTGCTACTTAGCATAGCCTGTTAAGATTCTTTTGCTTCCGCCTCATCTGTGATTTTATCAGGGCCTTAGATCCGCCATCAACTGACGGCAGAAGTTTCTATGTTGGATTTAGGAGGTTTCCTTCGTCCTAACGGGCGATTGCCTTTCGCCTCGTTATTCCTCCGGCATCCCCCTCTCTCACGCATGGTCCTCCAGACTTCCTCGCGCCCCCAAAGGGTCTCCAAACGTAAAAAAATCAGAGTTAGGTGACAGAGATTGTCTCCTTACCTCCGCTCTGCCCTGATGCCACCACTGGAAGTCCATGATTTGTTTTAACTGATCAGTGAAAGATGCTTCAGTGACTGAGTTTTTTTTTTAAAAGGCTATGTTAAAGCCACATAAATTGAATTATGGCTTGGTGCAGTGCGTGACCTAAGCTTTCATGTCAGCCTACAAAAGACAACGGAGAAACACTGTATTTGATAACTAATGTTGAAACCATCAGGAGGAAAGAACTCACGGCTCTCTCCCTATCTGCTACTCAGTGGATCTAAACCCATACGATTCTCAGGAATCTCTGCCCTGTATCTAGTATAGGTAATTCTTGACTTACAACAGTTCATTTAATGACTGTTCAAAGTTACAATGGCTTCAGAAAAAAATGATTTACAACCTGTCCTCAACTTAATAATAATCACATGACCTCCATGGTCATGTGATCGGAATTTGGGCACTTGACTCTGGTTCACATTTATGACCAATTACATCACCCTACTATCGAATTATTGTGATTTGCCACATTCCTAGTTGGTCTCTGACAAAAAACATCAATTGGGAAAGCTAGATTCATTTAACAACTATGGTAAAATGGTAAGTAAAATCAAGCTTGGGCACATGGTGACTCATTTTATGATCATCCCAACTTACAACAGAAAGTCTGGTCCTAACTGTACTCTTAAATCAAGGATTACCTGTCGGCAGTTAATGGATGTTCTCAATATTTGACATATTGATATACTGCCACAAAAAGATGGAAAAGACATAAGGGACTTTTTCTAAATTGAAAGAAGAATAAAAGAAACAGGCAGGAGGTAGATGAGTTATTGCTTTTCCATTTCTCTTGCCCTGGTCATTCTGAATGACTCAGGCTGTAGTTCTGAAACTACTTTTTAGGCCTTCATAGCCAGAGATTAAAACAGCTGATTCTGCCTTATCACATGCAATAACACAACATCAGTTCAGAACTTGGGTCTTTTTCTTCTCTGAAAACTGACTTGAGTTTTTACACTTTGGAACAGTGGTTCTAAAAGGCTTACATTTAGCATATAACTGGAATCAGTTCTTTATCTCAAACTATCTTCAGTCCTGCAAGTCTCTCCATTCATATAAGCCTAAATATGGAATTGCGGACAAATGAAAGTTTGTTGTATTAACACTGAATTATCTTTCCTCTAGTCCCCCAAACCATGACAGAACTGACCTGTGACATCCCTTCCATGTCCAGTTGCATCAGTTCAGTTTGGTTGAATTGCAGAAGAGCCATTCCTACACGGAAGATTATTTCCAATCCCTAAAAGACGTTACAGAGTTTAAATAGACTCCACCTGTAATTGAATTTCCTATGGTTTATATTAAGGTCAAACAGTCCTTCCTATGTGAAGAAATGCAATTTAAATTACAAACACGTGATGGGAATCTGATGCTTTAGTTTTTCCCACAGAGTGAACTATCCACTTGCATATACCTTTTAAAATGTTCTTGTTACTGCTTTAACAAGTTATACCAAGAATTCTAAATTAAACATAACTGAGCAGACATTTATGTAGCAACTTGTGTATTTACTGAGGCAAATATTTATTTATATCCCATCTTTATTATTTTATAAATAACTCCAGGTGGCAAACATACACAATACTCTGTCCTCCTATTTTGCCCACAAAAACAACCCTGTGAGATTTGTTGGGCTAGGAGAGAGTGACCAACCCAAAGTCGCTAAGCTGGCTTTTATGCGTAAGGCAAGACTAGAACTCATAATATTGCTAGAACATTCTGTGACAAATCAATCTGAACTATTTATTCAGATACAATTTTTGGAAATAGATTAGACAAATCCATGGACAATAAGAATAGCAGTGACTACTACCTATGATTATCTGCCCCCTCCCCTGACCAGAAGCAGAAATTAGCAGAAATAGAGTTCTCCTGCCAAGGTGTAGCAAGATAAGAATGCTGTTGCCCTCATATCCTATTTTTTCCTGTGCAAATTTTAATTATCAAATCAGTTATGCAGATCATTCAGTTTCTTCCCCTTCTGTATCTTTAATTACATCTTTTACCTCATACATGAAGATATCAAATACTCGTGTGGCCACAGGCAGAGGAAAAGTAGTGAGGAAGAGTGTAAGAAACCAAGATGATGCATACATAGAGGTGAGAAAGCTTTGGGAGCGGAAGTGGATATTCAACTCAGGTAGCTGTTCCTGACAGAAACATAAAACATAAATCTTAAATTATGACAAACTTCTGATGGATTTTAGGAATTAATCTAAAAAAGAAGCATTTAATTTTTTTAAATCCAAGATTTGGAAATTTCTTTACCTGCAGCATGTATTCAAACTGATAGATACAAAGTCCTAACTCAGCCATAGTGGGTTTGAACAATTCCCGTAATCTATACTCTTGCATCAGCCGTACAAATACACAGAAAGCCTCCTCTTCCGGCATCTAGAAGCAGACAATGTGTGTTCGTGAATCTCTTTCAAACTTAATGAACGATGGAAACTTTTTGTTCAATATGCAGCACTCAAAGCCTAAATGGGAAGACTCGTTTTATTAATTATGGATTCCATTTTTAAAAAGGAAGTAAATAAAAAAAAAAGACAAAATAAAACACAAGGAGAAAACTTGTGAGGAAAAAAATAAAAATTATTATCAAAGGTTAATTTATAATAAAACCAATGTTTTTCATATAAAGGTGCTTTGACTGAGTCTGTGCTAACAAATCTGTTGCTTCCATTGTTCAGCTCCAATGTAATAATAATAACCCAAGAAAACTTTTTAAAGCAACTATGATTATTTAATGTGAATGGCTTTGAAAATAATAAGCATAAATATACTTTGGAACTTATTCAACACAGCCACATGTCTTAAATAGGATGGAGATTAAGGAAGTACTAAATGTGACTGTTTTTGTAATGCTTTTGCTAACTGCTACATTATATAATAATGTAATAACTCATTGCAATCAATACAATGCTTTTAAGCCAGTGTAATTAAAATCAAGTGACTGATTTCACTCATTAAAATGCAAATCAATTTATATAACTTTTTTGAAATGCGTTTTTCTGGATTTCTGTTGTTATTCTGTCTCTCACTGTTAAAATAAACCTACCATTACAATTATAGACTGATCATTTCTTTGTCAGTGGGCAAACATACAAAATCAGCAGGGGATCAAATAATTTTTCCCCTCATTGTAGTTCCCAATTTATTGATAAGATGCCCTGAAACTCCAGCACCTAAACCACACACAAACCCACTAATTCCCAAATAAATGCAGGCAATTATATTACAGTTCATTCTAGATTATACTTTTTCTAGTATAGACTGAAAAAAATAGGTATCACCTATTACAAACTTATAATCTTCAAAATGGCATTTCATTGCAAGGGAAGGTCTAAAGCCTTCCTTTCAAAACAATGCTGCAGAACAAACCAATCAACCTCTTCTAAAGATAAGAATAAGCTGCTGCTCTATTTCATTTTAAGCCAGTAAAAATGTGAAACAACATTTATAAACTTGAACCAGCTGGGCCTCAACAGTTCATTAAAATAGCATATATTAAATGTGCAATGTGAACGGATATAGAGAATTCCTAGAAAACAAAGTACTTAGGTTCCTGCTTCTAAGCAAACCTTTTGAATAATTAAAAGCTTTTAAGTAAGTTTATACTGACAAAAACATATTTCTATATAAAACAAGAATTAAACTTGGTTCCTATTTTTAAATAATAAATTCATGCCAATATTATAGTTTGAGAAACTAGATGAGAACCACAGTCATCCACTTTTAGCCATGGAAACCAAGCAGTGATATTGAACCAGTTACTCCCCATCCTTTGCAAAGTAGTTGTTTTGGGGGGGGGGAAATTGGAGGAGCGTGTGATTAGATGTTTTGCTCTGAGTTTCTGAAAGAAATGTGGGATTAATAAATGCATAAAATAAATTACAGACTACAGGTCTGTAATGTAATATTTTGTAAGATAATGATCTGATCTAAACATTCCTAATGCCTGCCTGTTGCCTGCCTCGCTCCCCAACTCATTTAAGGTGACTCTGGATGGCTTACAATATTAAAATTTTACAACCCATAAATCCCTCCCCACTCCCAGCAACAGTAATCACACAATCACTTGAGTGGGTCTGTATTAATCTGGGGGGCCCAGACCAACAAAGAGAACTATGTCTTCAAGGCCTTCCAGAAAATTAAGGTAAGGGCCTCACCTCCCCTGGTCTCACCTAGATGAATTTTCCTAATAGTTGGGACCCCCAATATACTTGCCTTCCTGCTCTGGTGGGCTGGGTAGATGTAGCTGAGGGGGTAGTCCTTCCAATAACTTGGCCATAGTTAAAGGTGACAACCAGCACCATGAATTGCACTCAGAAAAAAATAAGTACCAATGCAGCTCCCATGAAAGATGTGACAAATTATAAATCTTGACTTGTGCAGACATATGCAGGCCCCTCCATTTTGAACCAACTGAAGTTTCCATATACTCTTCAAGGGCAGCTCCATGTAGAGCACATTACAGTAGCCCAAACTGGAGATGACCAGGGCATGGGTGACTGTGAGGAAGAAATGTTGGTCCAGGAATTGGCGTAACTGGTACACAATTTGCAGTTACACAAAAAGCCTCCTTACCATGATTGCCACGTGCTCCTTAAGATTTCTAATGTTAAGCAGCACAAACCTGCATGAGTAGCAGTCCCACGATGAACGCACTACCTTGGCAGTACCCAACTTCACGGTCTACTAGAGAATAAGCCTGAAAGATAGGAATTTTAAACAAGAAAAAATTTACAGTCCACAACTTAGCTGTTAATTTTCCTGAAAGAGTAAAACAAGATGCACACAACTATATTTTAAAACACACAAAAGATTTTTGTGATAGCTTGAAGTTTAGTCAATGTATTATTGAACAAGGCCTTCATGAATCACATTTCTTTTTATAAGATTTATAAAAAAACATTAAACTTAGTCACAGAATTTTTCTTACCATGAAAACGTTTCAGATATTAACTATGGGAAAGTAAGGAATCTGGAACTTAATTATCTTGGAAATTAGAAAAAAATAATATCTTCATAATACAAAGATAGGTGAAGTGGAGATAACGGTAGGGAGGAATTAAGATCAATATTTTTTAAAAAAACAAAGATAATAATAAATGCAAAATATTGTGGAATTAAGTATCAGAAGGTTTAACTGAAGAAAGATGCCACATACATTAAATGAGTGATGCATTTCAGGCAACTCTTGGGAATTTAAGAATTTGCATGTTCTTTGAATGCGAGATACTCTGAGGAATTATGTAATACAAGGTATCTGGTGCATTCCAGTCTTGACTTCTGGTGACCACACAAACAGGATATGTAAGTAACAAGGCTACATTGTCAAAATTGTAATAAAAGATGTAAAAGTTTAAAAACATGCTTTGAATTTATAGGGTTTAACAGCAATTAGTTGCCCCATTTGAATTTATTTTTTCTTATACTTGTATTATGCCTTTTGTTTCAGAAACTCAGAATTTTTCCTATTTCATTCCTGAAATCTGAGCTATATCCATAAGAAGAGAATATATGTAGTTCAGGTTGTTTTCTTGCAGACATTTCATTTTCAAACTAGGTAATATCGTCAGTGCTAGTAGGGAGTGGAGTTTGCTCTCATTTTATAAACTAGTGGCTTGTCCTGTCAGAGTTGATGGGAGAAGTCTTGGTCGTTCCTTAATTGGGCTGTTTACTGTTTGCTTGTTTGGCAGTTCCTTGATTGGGGTACATTTTGTTTGTTTCTTGATTGTTGGTCTAATCTTAATCTTAGTATTAATCACTGCTCATCGGGGTGTTAATTGCTGGTAAGGAGGTCTTTTTATTTGGCTTTTTGGCTTTTCGATTGTCTCTTTTGAATGGTATGTAGATGTTGCTTATGTCTATGCTCCTGTTGATGGCCAATTTGTCTGAGTGCTAGGCTTCCATTGTAATTCAAAAAGCCACTTTAATGGAACCAGCTATAAACTAAGATGTACATACATAAATGTAATATCTTAATTTTCTTGTACATATTCCTCTGCTCTAATTACAGACACATTTCTATAATAGCAATAGCACTTAGACTGATCTACCACTCCACAGTGCTTTACAGCAGGGCTTTTCAACCAGTGGTACGCATACCACAAGTGGTACTTTGGCACGTGGCAGGTGGTACATGCCCCCCTAGACAAGTGTAGCGGGGGAGGGGAATGAGCTGAAGTGACCCAAGCCTGAGAGAGAGGCAGCTGGACCTGCAGGACTGTCTGGGCTCGGCAGAAGCCCCAAGAGTGCTGCAGAGCTCCATCTGATTGGCGCCTCCATAGCTGGAGGTGAACTGAAGACAGAAGGAGGTGGGGAGGAAAGAATATAAAAGAAGGTGGTTTTGGTGGGAAAGGGGACGGAGAAGGAACTGTGGAAGGAGAACTCAGTAGGCAGGGAAAGAAGAAAAGGTCCCCTGGTTAGTTTTCTCCAACCAGGAGAATGCAATCAGCGCTGATGAAATGAAAAGCTGGAAGATGAGCATGTTGGAAAGGAGATTGGTTTATTTAGTTCTGGGTCAGCTGGCAGCTTGATTGGGTTACCATAAGGATTTTTGTGCAGTTTTTACAGCGTTTTGTAATTCAGAGGCTTGGTTTGTGTGCTTTGGTTATTGGAATATTTTAATCTGTTTCACAAAGGCTAGCAATAAGTCCAAAGTGTTGGCTTCCATAGGTTTAATCCCTTTAAACAAATGTAATTAGTTTACCCCCTTATCTTCAGTCTCTGTATAGCTTTTAGCAAGTTTTCTTTGTAGGTTAACAGGCTTAGTTAAGGTTATCGCTTTTTGCAATTGCCAGAGCCTTTCAGGCTTGGGTTGCAACATTGTGGTCACTGTTGTAAATTGAGGACTACCTGTATTTCCTAGACTAGGGCTTTTCAACCTTTTCACAGATTGTACCACTTTTAGGACATGACAATATTTGAGTACCACCAGTACTTAGCAAGGTGTCAAAAACTTGATGACTAAAAAAAAGGGGGGGTTTTGGGTTTTACTGCTTAGATTCATTTGTTTTATAGAAATGGCTAGTTTATAATATTATGGAAAAGTAAAAAGTTGAGGCTCAATGTTAATGCTTCCTTCTACTGCAACAGAGGAAGTCGGAAGTCAATGCCTTTTCTTTGCTTTTTCCCTTCTCCCCCTCACTTTCCCCCCTTTTTCCTCCCCACTGTGTCCTACTATTTGCTTTTGTATTTTTGTATTTTATTCTATAATCTAATAAAATGTTAGAAACAGTATAAAAAAAGGAAAAAAGTACCAGTTTAATTTCTTTGGTGGCAGTTTCTTTGCTGAATCACTTTCTCTTTGCACTGACAAATGTATGATGAATTTATCCATATTTATTAATATGCACCACTACCAGCTGGCTGGTCAGCCCCTCTTCCTCTCTCCCTCTCCTCTCCCCTTCCACAGTGTGGTAAGAATGTACACACACACACACACACACACACACACACACACACACACACACACACACACACACACAGAGTCCCTTCACTGTACCCTTAAAGACACAGGAATCAAGCGCAAAGCAAGAAAGGCTCACAAAAGCCTCCCAAAATAAAGAAACACTAAACTCCGGGTTTTTTTTTCTTTAAGCTGCCTCAGGTGTGTCACAATGTTGCAACTCAAGCCTGAAAGGCTCTGGCAATTGCAAAAAACAATAACCTTAAACTAAGCCTGTTTACCTACAAAGAAAACTTGCTAAAAGCCATAGACAGGTTGAAGATAAGGGGGTAAGCTAATTACATTTGTTTAAAGGGATTAAACCTACGGAAGCCAACACTTTGGACTTATTGCTAGCCTTTGTGAAACAGATTAAAATATTCCAATAACCAAAGCACACAAACCAAGCCTCTGAATTACAAAACGCTGTAAAAACTGCACAAAAATCCTTATGGTAACCCAATCAAGCTACCAGTTGACCCAGAACTAAATAAACAACCTCCTTTCCGACATGCTCATCTCTTGGCTTTTCATTTCATCAGCGCTGATTGCATTCTCCTGGCTGGAGAAAACTAACCAGGGGACCTTTTCTTCAAACAACAGCTTCTTTCCCTGCCTACTGAGTTCTCCTTCCACAGTTCCTTCTCCATCCCCTTTCCCATCAAAACCACCTCCTTTTATATCCTTTCTCCCCCCTCCTTTTCTCTTCAGTTCACCTCCAGCTACGGAAGCGCCAATCAGCTGGAGCCCTGCAGCGCTCTTGGGGCTTCTGCCAAGCCCAGACAGTCCTGCAGGTCCAGCTGTCTCTCCCTCAGGCTTGGGTCACTTCAGCTCATTCCCCTCCCCCGCTACACTTGTCTAGGGGGGCACGTACCACCTGCCACATGCCAAAGTACCACTTGTGGTATGCGTACCACCGGTTAAAAAGCCCTGTCCTAGACTACTTATACTGATTTAGTATGAGAAACCTACAATACTACTATTGCTCATAAAAGACAATGATAAAGAGAGGAACGAAAAAAATAATAATTGTGGTAATAGAGGAGACTGTAAATATTCACAGATAGATTGAATATATGCATACATTAGTCACAACAAAGAAAGAAAAGTTCTGGATATTCTAAATAACTGTAATCAAAGGGGAGGTGACTTAATTTTCAATGGTAACCAGCACCAGTTATACAGTGTGAATGTTGTTGAAGTTCATGGAATTAGTTATACATTGAGGTGTAAATGAAATATTGCCATGAAAATTCAAGATCACATGGGGAAGAGCAACTAGTAAAAAGGAAATGTGACAGAGACCATGGAAAGAGTTTCACTAAAACAAATAGGACAGTGTGTGTGTGTGTGTGTGCGCGCGCACGCGCGCCCACCACCACAGAAGGCCATTAGGTGACTCTGGGCCACCTGTCCTCTCTTAGCCCAGAATAACTCAGAATTCTTTTGAAAAATCAGAGAGGAGTGAGCTATTTCATCTATAGAAACCACTCAACTCATTAATTATCTAACCATGAATATATAAAATCAAAATGAAATGGGAGAGTGATAGGCCTTTAAAAATTTTCATCAGGCTTATTAGTTAAAAAAAAAAAGCCAAAGGACACACTGGGAGGGGATTCTGGGAATTGGAGGGCTCTTCTTTTGAAAAGACTAATTTTATAGTACATCAGAGGCTGCAAAAGAAATATCAAAGAGACATATCTGCTCATTTGTAGTTGTTATACAACAATTTGATCTTCCCTGTATATACAGTCTTACAAGGAAAAATAATTTATTAGCATAAACTATTTTTTCTAATTAAATTCCCCTACAATTAATCTGCAAAGCAGTTTTAGTATGATCTGCAAGGATAATTATCGACCAAGAAATATTATAAACATCAATTGAGATGTTAAATGAAGAAAGCCGACATTCTAGATAACAAAAACTCATTTGATTTTAAGCTGAGATGCTGAAGTTAATTTCATGAAATAGATTTCTATTACATATAAAGGGATATACATTGTATGTAATTTGGGGGGGGGGGAAAGCATTGTCTTAAACTTGCCTTCATAACATTGAAGAGAACCTCCTGGCCCAGACTGTCTTGCCCCTTGAAGAACTCATGTTCGGGGTATGTTCTGGCAATGTCTCTTCTGATTAACTTTTCACAAGGAGAAGACATTTTCAGCAATTCTGAGTATTGATTCTTCACAGGCATGTCTGTGGCACTGCACAAAAGCTGCCAAACAATTGCTCGGAAATGGTGAGGGATTCCTTTCCTTATGAGTTCCTAAGCAATGGAGAAAAAAAGACAAGGTACTCTTGTGATATTATGCAAAGCTGGTTCACAAATATACATTTCTATAAATGGATGTGGTCAATTTTAAACCCTTGACATAAACTAAGAGGAATACTGGGTACAATACTGTTATTGCATCCAAAATTACATCAAGAAATTATCTTAATAAAGATTATCCAAATTAAGGTTTTCATATTTATCTCAAGGTTCTTCTGGAATATTTGAATCCACAAAATAAATATTCAATACCTTAACCAACTGGCTTTTAGAAAACAATTTATTTCTCCTCTGGTTTCTGCCCTAAGCTTTAAAGAGTTCTTGCATCACCATTTTACATGCATTTGTTGTAAAGAGCCAGTATTCAAGTAAGACACTTTATTCTTACATAAAAAGAACTTTGTTTCTCACTGCCTTGCTTGTCCATAACTATAATGCAGAAATATACAATCAAAAAAGTAATTATTGGATAAGATGCAAGTATACCAAATATAACAAATGGAGACATGTCTACTAAATCATATAAAAACACATCTACCACTAGAGAGGCAATTACTTTCCTCACCTTGAGTAACTTCTCTTTTCTTTTCCGCCATTCTTCCCATTCATTGACAATCCTTCCCCATAAGATCCAGGTATCCTCTTCAAGATGGCTCAGATTGGATGATGCAGAAGAACTGGATACCAAAGACGACCCACTATTCCTTCGTGAGCCATTCATAGAGCGTAATGACTTTGAATCAGCTTCCAAAAGCCTTGAAATATATATATATATAAAAGTTGTCTCCTTACCAGTTACATAACTAGGTTAGAGTGCAACAAATGCTCTAGAGCATAATGAAACTTCCACATAAACAAGCTTCTTCAAACATTTCAACTAAGAGGCGTTATGACACTGGTAGAGATTAAGATTGTCAATCAACATGTTAAATGTTCTCCTGTAATGTTGCATATTCATCAGAAACTCTTCCATCTCTGAAGAGGAATGGAAGGATACATGCATAAATTTGTAATTTATGCAAATTATTCTGTTTGAGGCCCAGAATAGAGAGAATATGACAGAACATGGCATACTTCTTAGTTGTAAAAGAATTTTAGTATATATTTAAAATCAAGGATATAGAGAAACCTTTCTATCTTTAGAATGCATTCTGGTTTTAAGATGAAGGGAAACTGAATGGAAACAATACAGGAAAATTAAGCCCCCCCCTTTTGCTTTATTGTTAGCTGATTAATATCTTGGCTGTTGTAGGTATTTATTTTTGGGGTTTTTTTGTTTTTATTATTTTATTATTTTTAATGGTTTTATAGTTTTAGAATTCTGTCATTCAGAGTCACTTGGCTGAAAGAAATTGAATAAATAAAATTAAAACAAACAGAACTCAGTTATTTTTTACCAATCGTTTTCAATTCCATTTTGTACAAGGTTGTACCATATACCAGTCTGAAAGGATTCTTTCACCTTTTAGCCAAATTTTGTACATTTATAGTCAAGAACGATATGTACAGTACTATACTTCAGTAAGTAATCTTATTCACAGCAATATGAATTTGATTATTCAGATTCTCACCACTTTTATTATATAAGATTTTTCAGTACAATAAAGCATTTGATGTTACATTGCTACATGATCATATAGCAATCAAATAAGTTATTAACAGAAATAAGCTAACCGAAGGAATGTATATTCTTTTACATGTTTTAAGCAACTGTCAAATCCAGCCATACTAATTAACTGAAGGCGAACTCAAACTAGGATTCCCACTAATAGCTGACTCGGAACTGGATTAGGATTTACCTAAGCCAAATTCTATCCTTAGTTTGGAAGGAGCTTGAGCAACAGTAATATACAAAATGTAAAACAAAGTATTGATAAACAGGTAAGCATTCATCCATCCATCTCCATTCCTTTCATGTCTGATTTAGCATTTATGCTTTAACATCTGTCTCATGTGAATTACAATAATTGATACAAGGGAAAACATTTAACTTCTTTGGAACACGTAACATTTGATTTTGTGAATGAGAAATAGTCAATCCTTTCTGAAATATTCCCAAATTGCATCTCTGGCTATCTTTTGATATTCTGGAGGAATTGAAGCTGAACACAATAGAAAGCTCAAGGAGACTGTAAAATGACTTTTAATCATTAATAAGAATGTTCTTTCCCTACACAGAGATTGTTCTGTATGATTAAAGTTAATCACTAAATGAAATTGCTGGTTTTAAATGGGAGGGCCGACCTGGTATGTGTTACCAAAACTTAGCTGAACGTCAGTGGGTGGGTGGGGATGTTCCCTCTCTAAAATATGCCATTCTGGATTGCAGGTATAGTACCAGAGCTGGGGTTGAGGTGCAGCTACTGAATCTCTGGCAGCATACAAACTAAGTCCAGTTTTTATCCCATAGCAGCGGCAATCTGATCTGATATTATGTGATGTTGATATCAGGAACGTGGATAAATCACTCCTGTCAGCCTCACTAAGTAGTCCAGACCAAGACAACTTCTATTGAGACTGGGTATAATAATAGAATCTTCCAAGTCTGGATATGCTGTACCCTGAATTAGGAAAATGTCTGCCTTAGCCACTTACAAATACTATCTTGTTGCTCTGAACTTAAAATATTTCAGCCTCTTTTGCCTAGCTAATGATTTCTGCATACCTTCATCGAGGTCATCTTCCTTACTAGCTACAATTCTCCTTTAGCCTTGGGGATTCACTGCAGCTATACACCACTGTACAAACGGAGGGCCTGTTTGATTTGATTTGTTCCAGGCAACTGATTAATATGCAAGCATTCCAGAGGAAATGTCCTGGTTTTGTTGAAGCTTGGTTGCATGACCTTCGGTGTAGCCTGGAATGAGGGAGCAACAACAGCCTTAGATTGGATGACATCTGTGGAGTCCCTGTGGTTTTGGACCCTGAAGTACTCCTTGGTTTTCAGAAGTACTCCAGGAGATGAAAGGACACAAGACATATCTTGAGCAAAGAATGAATCCAACCAAGCAGATGAGAACATGGTTTGCCTTGTACCATTAAAAGTGGAAAAGCTTTATTCCTTTGCTCCTACTGAATCTGCAGAGAGCTGAGCAGCAGCCCTGTTGGATAACTAGTTCCCTCTTGGTAAAGAGGGGCCAAGGGACCCCTTGTGAGATCACTTAAGTATTATTCTAGGTATCCGATAGATCAAGTTACTCAAATTTGCTTAGAGGTGAACTCTGGCTGGAGAAGTCCTGCGGAGCTGACAGAGACATTGGGGGGGGGAACGGTTCCATCTGTTTTGAAAGAAGCAGTGATCTATGTCTTCCTCAAGAAGCCCTCCTTGTATCCAACCATATTGGATAGTTTTTGACCAGTTTCTGACCTTCCCGTTTTAGGAAGTAGAGTACTTGAATCTATCCAGTCGGGTTTCAGGTCAGGCTGTATTACTCAGATGGCATTGATCATACTAGATGGCTAATGATGGAGTGGGGATCCATCCTGATTCTTTCTGATTCTCTTGGAAGCTTTAAATATTGACAATGCCATTGATTGGGGTATTATTCTGCACTGGCTCAGGAAACTGAAAAGGGTGGGGCAGAGTTTTGTAGAGGTTCTCCTTTGGAAGTCAGTTCAAGTTGGTATAGATGGGGAAAGGAGAGGTCTAGTCCTGGACCTTTGATATGTGGGGTGCCACAGGGCTGAACTCTCTCTGTTCCTATTCATCATTTACACAAAGCCACTAAGTGAAATTATCCATTGCCATGGGGTGAGGTATCCTCAGAATTGATGATATTCAGTTATATATATATCTGGTCCACGCTATAGAAGTATTGCCATCAAGGTTTTTAATCCAGTGCTGGAGGCAGTGAAAGACTGGCTGGAAAGAACAGGCTGCAACTCAATCTTAGTAAGACTGAATGACTGTGGGTTTTGGGGTCCCTTGGAACTGCAGAACTTCCATCTTTGGTTCTGGATGGGGTAGCACTCCCTAGAAAGAGCTGCTGCACAATTTAAAGTTATGCAGTGGTACATACAATTTTAGGCACATCAATATTCATCAATATAATATCACTGCTACCTATGTTGCCCTGGCTCCTGGGTGCAATTCAAGATACTGGTTATCACCTTTACAACCCTACACGAGACATGGCCAGGTTACTGTTTATCTCCAAAGGTTTCAGCCCACCTTACTAGCAGAGCCACTGCTGACAGTAAAGCACCTTTGTTCAAAAAGGTTTTAACTGTCCCCAAAAGGCAAAATAGTGCTTGTAGCAATCTCCTTACTTTGAATATACTATTCATTCAGCAACAAAATATTGTAAGTGTTTAACAGAGGGATTCCCAGGAACACCTATTGAATTCTGGGTAAAGGAGTCTATATTATCCTTTGGTGTAATCCATTTTTCTACACTTTTTCACCAATAGACACATTGAGCAGTCACTCTGGACATAGCCACAGAGGGCAATAGGTGGCTCCAACTTTGAAGGAGAGAGAATACCGAGAATACCAAAAACTGGAGAGGAGGAGAGAAGGGAACCAACATGCTAGGCCCAGGCAAGAGTAATTTGGGAAAACAGGAGGAGTCTTGAGGGAATAGAGCAGGGCTTTCCAACCTTTTCACCCATTGTACCACTTTTAGGATATGGCAATATCCGAGTACCACCAGTCGCCTAGCAAGGTGTCAAAAACTTGATGACCAAAAAAAAAAAGGAAAAAAGTGATAAAGTACAGGTACTCCTCAACTTGCAACAGTTCACTTAGTGACTGTTCAAAGTTACAATGGCACTGAAAAAAGTGCCCCCCAAGGCACAGCCGAGCAAGACACCTGCCTGCCCACCTTCTTCCTGTCCAAGATTTTCATTGTTGTGAGCATTTCTATTGAGGATTGGCAGCGAGGGTGGGGGAGGGTGTTTGCAGCAGGTTTTGGTCACTTCACATGACCCTGGGACACTGTGACCATCATAAATATGAATCAGTTGCCAAGTATCTGAATGTAAATCACAAAAGACCCTGGAGATGTTGCAACATTCCAGCTGATCGGTGCTTCTTCTGGGCTCAGCAGAAGCGCCAGGATCAACGCTGAGCTCCAGCTGAGCCTGGAGCTGATCCTGGCTCTTCCGCTGTGCCCTGACAGTCTTGCAGCTCTAGCCGTTTCTTGCTCAGGCTTGTGTGGTGCTGCCACCGGTTCAGCTCATTCCCCTCCCCCACTACCACTTTTCTAGGTTGATCGCGTACGACCTGCCAGGTGCCAATGTACCACAGGTGGTACCCGTACCACTGGTTGAAAAGCCCTGGACTAGAGGGATGAAGAGCAAGGAGGAAAGAAAGGAAGTCTGATTCAACAGCAGCACACCCAGCTTGCCACTTCGAATCATCTCCCTGGCAAACCACTTCGAATCATCTCCCTGGCAAACCACTTCGTATCATCTCCCTGGCAAACGAGCACATTCTCTAGCACCCCTGCTGGTACACACATCATTGCTTGAGAGATATATGCCCTCATGTTCCTCATTCTCTCCCACATATGCTATCACATCCTTGAAGTTTTCAATATCTTTCTACTCAAGGAGCAGAAGTTGAATTCATTTATCTCCCCTCTCTTTTAATCTCTACTGCTTCTACAATATTCATTTGACATAAGCAAGCACGTGCGGTTGGCGTTCAGAGTGAACTGGCTTTTAAAACTTAAATTTGTTGCCATATGTACTACTTGAATACCTGCTTGTGGCAGTCCTGCCTATCAGATCTGCTGGGGGAAGGGATGCTCCAGGTCCACTCTCTGAGACAATGTCTGAGGGCAGTTAGACATTTATCTCCTCTGTTGTGGCTCCTGGCCTTGGGATGCAACAATCTCAACTCTATTGGCTTTTTGGAAGCCTATGAAGGCTGTTTCCTTAGGCTTTACAACCAGGACATTAATAGAACTGTTGGTTTCTTCCCTCAGGAATTGCATTTCTTTCCTTCTCTGACTTCCAGCCCTGTGCTGTTTCTTCTCCTCTGCTACCACATGCACGGAAACAAAAGAAGTTTGTGTGTGTGGGGAGAAGTCAATCAATCAATTCCAACTTCGTGAGATTTTTTTTTTGCGAGAAGTTGAAATTGACCTCCCCCCCCACAAACTATTGTTTCCTTGCACGCGGTGGCAGTGGATCGTGAAGGAGAAATGGCATGGGGCTGGAAGTCAGGTAAGGAAAGAAATGCAATTACTGGGGGAAGTCAGGGCATCTGGGTGGTGGTGTGGCAAACTCTCCAGCTCTACAGGGAAGGGGCAGCTGGCATGGGTGCTGATGGCAGGACACCTGCCCGCTTCACCATCTTCCCTCCCCGAGCCTCCAGCACTCCACCTGCCGGTTTGGTCAGCCTAGTCACCCCAATCTCAGCACCCTTCCCACCGCCATCCAGCATGGCTGTCCCGGGGCTGCAGGGGCTGGCCTGGCCTGGGCACACACCCCACCTGCCCTTTACCACCCTCTCTCCCAAGCCTCCGGCGCTCCACCTGCCAATTGGTCGGCCTGGCTGTCCCCACCTTGGCACCCTTCCCCCCAGCATGCTGCCCCAAGACTGCAGGGGCTGGAAGGGACGCACCTCGCCCGCATCGGTCCCGTACCTGGTCCGCCACCACACTTTTACCACTGCGTAGCTTCTCCACTCCATGCACAAGCCCGCCGCACCCCACGTGCTCACGGCCTACTGGTACCAGCAAAAAGCAATCCCTCCCCAAAAGTAAATCCTAGCACTTACTTCAGAGCCCAAAAGAAAGTAAGGCCAGGTAGAATAAGCATGGCTGATATTGAAGCCGATATTTTTTTTTTGCCCAATAACAATATTTTCAGATAGAGTAGAGGGAAGAATCAGAATTTTTTGTTATCTATGATTGTCTTCCATTGGGTAATATCTATTTAGTATTTGTACATTAACGCTTCAAGAAATACTGTATTTAACCTGTGTTTACAGGGGCCATCCAGTAAAACTGGAACATCTGGCAAACATTTAAACATTAAACTATTGGACTTCCAGTGGCTCCGCTGGCGTCGCCACAGCCTCCTTTGGAGGCTCCGTTCTCCTGGGTTTGTTAAGCCGCAAAAACAGCGAACATCAGCTGTTTTTTGCGGTGAAAAATCCCCCCTTCGGGAGAAGAAGGGGTGAAGAGCATCGAGCGAGGGTTGAGCTCCTCTAAAAAACCCCTGAAAAAGTTTTCAGGGGGTAAGAGTGAGAGCTCCCCAGGCGCTCGAAGACGTTCCTGCTCTGAGACGCTTCTGTCGGCTGACAGAAAAAGACGCCGCGACCATTCCTGCTTTAAATAAATACTCAAGAGAGACCTGCATGCAGGCGGAGTGAATACAGGAGTTCTTTATTGCAAGTATTTCTTTATTTTTTACTTCTGATCACATATTCCTACAATCAACATAATGTATTCAAGATGGCGATCGCTTTCACTGTAAAGAGAAAGTGACCCGAAAGTGAAAGTGGAAAAAAATTTTTTTAAGCGCAACGTTCGAGCGATCGCTAAGAGAGTTTAGATTTATATTTTAAAATCCTACAAAGTGTAATTAAAGAAGATAAGAAGAGGAAATATGTTGGCAATATATTTGTAAGGACTTTTTTTTACTTGAAGCAACTTTTTAAAAGTGGACTGAATATAGAATGGCCACCAGACAAACAAAAATAGTTTCTTCAAAGGTGGCAGTATCTTCTCCGGCTCAGCCCTCTAAATTACCAGTAAGTAGCTTTTCTGCTCCATCTTCTTCAATATCTACAGAGTCTCAAGCCCCTCAGCCTTCTCAATCTCCTCCAGAAATGTTTGCTATGAAAGATTTACAGGATGCATTATCAACAATGACTGACAATTTAGAGAAAAAATTGGATAAATTGGAGGAAAAGATTGAGAAAAAGATTGAGGAACAAGGCCAAGGAGTAACTGATGAACTGGAGAAAATTAAAGAAACAATTCAGACCCACAATATGGAAATAAGAGAAGATATTGTGGAAGCTTTTAAGGGGATCTGGGAGAGCGTTGAAGAGAAGGTGGAAGGGGTTGAGCAACAAACTGAGGGACAACTTGCTGAGATGAAAAGTGATATACAAGACCATGCACTTATGGTGCAATATAATCAGATGATGTCGGCTATTAGAATTAGGGGGCTGAAGGAGGTACCAAATGAGAATCAGGATGACTTGAGAAGAATTTTTGAAGAAGCTTTGGCACAATTTTTAGAAGATGCTGTACAAAACTTTTCTTGGCAGATTGATAGAATCTATAGAGTTAATTCATGGATTGCAAGACAAAGAAATTTACCTAGAGATGTAGTGATTTATTTCGTTACAAGGAAATTCAGAAATCATGTTCTTACAATATCCTATAATAAGAAATTAAGTGTTGCTGGTCAGGAGGTTGTGGTTTTGAAGGAGATCCCTCCGAAGATGTTAAGAGCAAGGAAAGATAATGCATTTTTGATGGTCGAGCTTAAAGCACGTGCTTTATAATTTAGATGGGAGGTTCCAGCTGGACTGTCATTATTTTATCACGGTAACAGATATCGCTTGAATTCTGTCTGGAAAGCAAAAGAATTTTTTGAGAATGTGCTGAAGGCTGGTAGACCCCCATCTCCAACATCAAAAAGTACAGATTTATTACAAGAAAGAGAAGAGTTAAAACAACAACCACAGTTCGCGTCACAGCCCCCTACAGCAACAGGAGTTGATAAAGGAGCTTCAATGGAGTTGCTCACTCGGAGCATTGATATCTTTCAGCCTTTGGAAGTAGAAAAGCCTAAAGATCAAAGGCAAACAAGAGCGACTACTAAAAGTATGGAACAACAAGAAAAGCAACAAATAGGACGTACAATTACAAGTCTGGAAGCCATGGGAGCTCGACCAAAGAAGAAAACAGATGAAAAAGTTGATTTGGTCTTGCAAAAGCTTTCTAAAGCTGGTCATGTCAAATAAATATTTGACATGGAATGTTAATGGTTTAAATTCTCCACAGAAAAGGAAGAAGATATTTCATTACTTGGTTCAATGTAAAAATGATATAATTTGTCTACAAGAAACACACATTAGAAATACTGACCAGAAATATTTAATAAACAATAAGTTAGGCACACATTTTGTAGCAGCGACTGCTGAGAAGAAGAATGGAATTGTTATTTATGTTAAAAATCATATAAGAGCTAAATTAATAGAATCAGATACATAAGGTAGATATTTAGCAATTGAAATTTTAAAAGATGGTAAGAAAGTTCTTTTGATGGGCATATATGCATCAAATCAACAACAAGGAAAATTTTATAAGTTAATACATAAAAAGTTAATACAATTTGACTACAGGTCTTGTATTTTAATGGGAGATTGGAATGGTGTTATAGATATCGGTTTAGATAAAAAGAAGACATTACCAATTCCTCAAACACGTTCCATGTTGCCTAAATCTTTTTTTAATATAAAGGATGACTTTGATTTGATTGATATATGGAGAGAAAGACATGGTAAAAAGCAAGAATTTACCTTTTTTTCTGATAGACATCAATCATTTTCTAGAATTGACTTCATATTAACTTCGAGTGACTTTACTTCTAGATTAAAGAAGGTGAAAATCCTACCCAAAGTTTTATCATATCATAATCTGGTTTGGATGGAATTAATGGTTGGTCAGACTCCTAGAAGATCTTGGAGACTTAATGAAAATTTGTTTAAATATGATACAAATGTGAATGAATGTAAAAATGTTATAAAAGAATTTTTTATGCTAAATCTCCATAAGGACACAACGATAGAAATGGTATGGGATGCTAGCAAAGCATATACGCGCGGGGTCTTAATTGATATGAATAAAAGGTATAGACGCAAACAGGAGGAAAAAAGGAAGGAGTTAGAGGAGGAAATAAGAAAGAAAGAGCAATTATTAATAAAGAGACCAGATGATAAAAATATTAAAGAGGGGATTAAGATTTTACAGAAACAATTTGATTTGTTGATGACCGACCAAGTTGCTAGGAATATACAATATGCTAAACATAATACATTTTTTAACTCTAATAAACCTGGCAGATACCGGTAGTTGGCTTACACATTAAGGAAAAAACAAAAATCCCGCATAATTGATAAAATAGAATATAAAGGGAAGGAGGTTTTTCAACAAGAAATTATCAAAAAAGCATTTTTAGAATTTTACTCCAAGTTATATGCTGAGGAGAAGATACAAGGGAATGAGATAGATTTTTTTTGCAAAATGAAAATGTATTGACAATCACCAATGAACAAAGGGATAGGTTAAATGCATTGATTACATCAGAAGAAATAATTTCAGTGATTAAACAGCTAAAGATGGGAAAATCTCCTGGGACTGATGGGCTAACGGCAATTTATTATAAGTATCTTCAAATGGAAATGGTGGAACCTCTTAGAGAGTTATTTGTTCATATACAAGAGGGTGGTCAGGTTCCACCCTCATGGAAAACTGCCTATGTTTCTTTAATTCCCAAAGAGGGAAGAGATAATGTTCAACCAGAAAATTTTAGACCTATCTCACTGTTGAATACGGATTATAAGATCTTTGCAAAAATTATGGCTAATAGATTAATGACAGTTTTACAACAAATAATTCATTCAGACCAAACTGGTTTTTTACAAGGCAGACAGATGAAAACTAATGTTAGACAACTCATTAATATACTAGAATACCTGGAAAAGCACATCCAGGTGCCTGCAGTTCTTATGTTTTTGGATGCGGAAAAAGCTTTTGATAGATTGAATTGGTTGTTTTTGAAAAAATTAATTGTTAGGATGGGAATGGGGGATCAGTTTATTAACTCTATATCGGCAGTTTATCAGAAACAAACAGGTCAGATTATTGTGAATGGGCATTTAACAGATTCATTTAATATAGAGAAAGGTACTAGACAAGGATGTCCTTTATCTCCATTGTGGTTTGTTTTAACTTTAGAGGTTTTATTGAATAGGATAAGAGTTGCAGATGATTTAAAAGGTATACAGATTAGACAACATGATTACAGACTATGTGCTTTTGCTGATGATTTGCTTGTGACATTGACTCAACCATTGCAGTCAGCTCAGAGTTTGATGGAGATAATTAAAAATTATGGTAGGGTATCTGGTTTTAAATTAAATATATCTAAGACAAAGATGCTAGTTAAAAATTTAGATTGTAATTCAAAACAAGACTTGGAAAGAATAACGGGTTGTGAGATAGTTAAGAAAGTTAAATATTTAGGTATTGATATTGAAGCTTCTAATGGGAAGCTATATAAAAACAATTATGAAGTTTTGTGGAATAAGACACAAATAGAATTGGATAAATGGAAAAAATTACAATTATCTATGTTGGGTAGGACAGCGGCAGTTAAAATGAATGTATTGCCAAAATTTTTATTTCTTTTTCAAATGTTACCTATACTTAAAAAAGATGCGAATTTGGAGGAGTGGCAGAAGGGTATTAACAGATTTATTTGGAATGGCAAGAAACCGAGGGTCAAATTAAAAATTATTCAGGATATAAGGGAAAGAGGTGGTTTGAAAATGCCCAATTTTAAGTTGTATTACCATGCTGCTGTTTTAGTAGCGATAAGTGATTGGGTTAATTTGACTAAAGACAGAATACTGAATATTGAAGGGTATGGTCTATTATATGGCTTGCATGCATATTTAGTTTATGATAAAAAGGTGGATAGGAGTTTCAAAGAGCACCTGTTGAGAAGTGCTCTACTGCGTGTCTGGAAAAACTATCAGTATAAATTAAATGAAAAGATTCCTCTCTGGACAGTTCCCAGACACGCAATAGAGAACATAAATAGACTACAAGTTCAAGATGTGGTGCCCTATGAGAAACTCCTAATTAAAGAAGGGAATTTGTTATTACTGAAGTCCTTGAATATGTTAAGGGAAGAAGGAATAGTTCATACTTGGTTTCCATATGCACAACTACAGACTAGATCAGCGGTTCTCAACCTATGGGTCGCGACCCCATTTGGGGTCGCGAGACCATTTCACCGGGGTCGCCAAGCAATGCTGTCCGCCATTTTTTTTTTCCCCAATACTGTCCGACATTTTTTTTTTCCTTTTCCTTAGTTACGCTACTTTCTATTGGCTTTTGAACGCAAATAGACTCTATTCAAGAGACTTTTCTATTGGCGTTCAAAAGCCAATATAAACTAAGGAAGTTTCGGTTTCGGAGCACATGGGAGAGAGCGAGACAGAGAACAAGCGGTAGGAAGCGAGAGAGAACAAGCGGCAGGAAGCAAGAGAGAACAAGCAAAAACCGTAAGTTTTGCCTGCTGTTGAGCTTCCTCTGCTTGGCTGCCTGCCGTCCGTCCTGCTCCCCCTACCCATCTGCCCGTTCTCTGCCCGTTCTCCTCACCCGTCGTCCTCCGCCCCTTCTCCACCGGTTCTCGCCCGTCGGCCTCGGCCCATTTTCCGCCGCCCGTTCTCACCCGTCGGCTCCGCCCCTTCTCCGCAGCCCATTCTCCGGTTCTCGCCCATCAGCCCATTTTCCGCCGCCCGTTCTCACCCGTCGGCTCCGCCCCTTCTCCGCAGCCCATTCTCCGGTTCTCGCCCATCAGCCCATTTTCCGCCGCCCGTTCTCACCCGTCGGCTCCGCCCCTTCTCCGCAGCCCCTTCTCCGGTTCTCGCCCATCAGCCCATTTTCCGCCGCCCGTTCTCACCCGTCGGCTCCGCCCCTTCTCCGCAGCCCCTTCTCCGGTTCTCGCCCGTCGGCCCATTTTCCGCCGCCCGTTCTCACCCGTCGGCTCCGCCCCTTCTCCGCAGCCCCTTCTCCGGTTCTCGCCCGTCGGCCCATTTCCCGCCGCCCGTTCTCACCCGTCGGCTCCGCCCCTTCTCCGCAGCCCCTTCTCCGGTTCTCGCCCGTCGGCCCATTTTCTGCCGCCCGTTCTCACCCGTCGGCTCCGCCCCTTCTCCGCAGCCCATTCTCCGGTTCTCGCCCGTCGGCCCATTTTCTGCCGCCCGTTCTCACCCGTCGGCTCCGCCCCTTCTCCGCAGCCCATTCTCCGGTTCTCGCCCATCAGCCCATTTTCCGCCGCCCGTTCTCACCCGTCGGCTCCGCCCCTTCTCCGCAGCCCATTCTCCGGTTCTCGCCCATCAGCCCATTTTCCGCCGCCCGTTCTCACCCGTCGGCTCCGCCCCTTCTCCGCAGCCCATTCTCCGGTTCTCGCCCATCAGCCCATTTTCCGCCGCCCGTTCTCACCCGTCGGCTCCGCCCCTTCTCCGCAGCCCATTCTCCGGTTCTCGCCCATCAGCCCATTTTCCGCCGCCCGTTCTCACCCGTCGGCTCCGCCCCTTCTCCGCAGCCCATTCTCCGGTTCTCGCCCATCAGCCCATTTTCCGCCGCCCGTTCTCACCCGTCGGCTCCGCCCCTTCTCCGCAGCCCATTCTCCGGTTCTCGCCCATCAGCCCATTTTCCGCCGCCCGTTCTCACCCGTCGGCTCCGCCCCTTCTCCGCAGCCCATTCTCCGGTTCTCGCCCATCAGCCCATTTTCCGCCGCCCGTTCTCACCCGTCGGCTCCGCCCCTTCTCCGCAGCCCATTCTCCGGTTCTCGCCCATCAGCCCATTTTCCGCCGCCCGTTCTCACCCGTCGGCTCCGCCCCTTCTCCGCAGCCCATTGTCGCCCTCCCTGTCCATTTGCCACCGTCTGCCTGGACTGGAGGGAGAGGGAGAGGGAGAGAGAGAAAGAAAAAAGAGAAAGAAAGAGGGGGAGAGGAAAGAGAAAAAAGATTGAGAAAAGAAAGAGAAAGAAGAGAAAGTGGAAAGAAAGGAGAAAGAGAGGAAAGAAAGAGAGGAAAGAGGATAAAAGAGACAGAGGGCCCGCGCGCGCGCGCGCGAGAGAGAGAGAGAGGCGTGAGGGACGCAGCGGGCGCGGTCGGTGCTGCTGCGGCTGCTTCTCCGTTTCCCTCAGGCGCGCGCGGCGGGGCTGCTCCGGCCCGTCTCCCGGCCTGCGAGGCGATGGCGGACGAGGAGCTGGAGGCGCTACGCAAGCAGAAGCTGGCCGAGCTGCAGGCCAAACATGGGGATCCTTCCAGTGAAATTGCACAACAAGAATCAAAACAGAGGGGAGGGAAGGATGGTAAGAGATGGTAAGAGTAGAACACTGTTCTACTACACCAGTGTTTCTCAACCTTGACAATTTTAAGGCATGTGGACTTCAATTCCCAGAAATCCACAGCCAGCAAAAAAGAAAAAAAAAAGAGACAGAAAAAGAAAGTTAGAGGAAAGAGGGAAAGAGGAAAGAGAATGGAAAGAAAGAGAGAGGAAAGTGACAGAGAAAGACCCTTTTGACATTTAAAATGAAGATAACACTGCAGACATCCTTCTTTTTAACCTTTATTTTATACACACACACACGCACACACACACACACACACACACACACACACACACATTAAAGGTAAAAAAGGATATCTGCAGTGTTATCTTCATTTTAGATATCAAAAGGGTTTTTCAGCCCCAGTGATTTGTTTTCGGTGGGAAATGGGTCCAAGTGGCTCTTTGAGTGTTTTGGAAAAACACTACCCCTGGGGTGGGTGGACTCCCACATGCTATTAATTTTGTTAGCAAATGGGAGGGGTGGGGTGAACAAAGTGGCTTCATTCATTCATTTATTGCACAATAAAATTGTTTGAAACCAACATTTTGTGCTATTCTAATGCACAACTGCACAAACATACATGTAATCACATCTGGGCTACAAAAATTTGGTTAAAGCATTCTTGTTTGCTGATATTTATTTCCTTTTATAAACTGCTTTGATTCTTCCATTTATTGTGGTTTAATACTTCCATTTATTTCCTTTTATTCCCTTAAAACTAGTTTGAATCTTCCATTTGTTGCCATTTATTCTCTTAAAACGGATTTAATTGTTTTGTTTATTTCTGACCCATGAAACCTATAACCTCCATGCCATTTCTCACTCTTCTTATTCCTTTCTGCTTTGCTTTTTATTCCCTCTCTTTCATATATTTTCTTTCATCTTCGCTGAAAGAAAATCCCTCCAGGTCCCCACTATAATCTATGGTTCAAATGAAAGCAGCCTGTTCTTAAATATCATATACTAACTTTCTGTAAATTTTGGTCCCACATGTAAAGGCAGGGTAAACATGCATTAAAATACATGCATTAAAATACATGCAGCATTAATGGTGGCCAGGGCTGTCTTTCTTGCCACGCCCACTTGGTGGCCACGCCCACTTGGTGGCCACGCCCACTTGGCGGCCACGCCCACTTGGCGGCCACGCCCACTATGGTTGGGGGTCACGACAACATGAGGAACTGTATTATGGGGTCACGGCATTAGAAAGGTTGAGAACCACTGGACTAGATGGAAAAAAGATTTTAAGACGGGTTTTTCTTTAACAGATGAAAATTTAATTAAACAAGTTAGAGACCAAAGGTCTATGCATATTAAAAGATTGTATAATGTATTGATAGAAATTGATTCTGAAACTGAATTAGTTAAGGATTGTATGATAAAGTAGGGACAAAATTTTGGACAACCAATCATGATGGAAACTTGGGAGAGGATCTGGGTGAAAAATGTAAGATTTACACAAGCACAACATTTAAGAGAAAATTTTTATAAAATGTTTTATAGATGGTATCTGGATCCGAAAAAGCTATCATATATGTACCCTAATTTACAATCTAAGTGTTGGAGATGTGAATGTATGGACACTACTTATTTTCATGTATGGTGGACTTGTAGAAAAATCAAGGCCTTTTGGATAAAAATATGGTGGATACTTCAAAATATTTTGAAAAAACGTATTGAATTTTCACCACAGTTGTTTTTGTTAGGTATTATAAAAGACTGCATCACCATAGAGACGAACTTAATTTTGAACTTGATTACAGCAGCAAGACTGTTGGTGGGACAGTATTGGAAGAAGCCAGAATTACCATCTATCGAAGAATGGACGTTGAAAGTAATAAACTTGGCAGAAATGGCTAAAATATCTGCATATTTGAAGGATCACTCAAATGAAAAATATATGTTGGACTGGAAAAAATGGATAGATTATATACAAGAGAAATATCAATCTAAGAAATTGTATTTAGCATATAATTAAATACTTATATGTTGGATTGAAAAATATAGTTAAATTTTCAATAGAACATATAATAATTTGGTGTAGTTTAGTGGGTTTTCTTGTGTTTTTACCCTGTATTCACTCTGGGAAGTCGGGGGGGGGGTAGGTGGGTGGGTGGGGTTTTATATTTTTCTCAACTGTAACATGGTATTGGTATTATATATGAATGATATATTTTTTTGATAAAAGATGGGTTGCTCGGGCGGCGCCTTGGCACATCTGAGGGGGCAGAGTTTGAGGAGTGAAAGTTGGTGGGAAGTAGGGAGGTGGTAGGAGGAGGGAAGAGAGAGAGGGAGGTAGTGAGGGTTGGGGGATAGAAGTTAAGGGAGGTAGGACAAGGGGGATGTGGTGGGGGGGTGCCGTCGAGCAATACCCATAGTTACTTTGGTATTTTAGTTAAGTTTTTATGCTTTGTTTTTAGGTTGGAAAAAGTTGTAAACGATTTTATTCAGTTGAGTTGTTTTTTATATTGGAATTATTTTTGTTATACTTATAATTATAAAATTAATAAAAAAAATTTACAAAATTTTTTTTAAAAACTATTTATATCCTCTGACTTTCAGTCAGTATCAGAGCAGTACTGGAACTTCAGAACGTCCTACCTGTTTTGTTCTTCCAACTTGGCTAAGAGCTCCAACTCATCCGGGCTCAAGTTCTCGGAATCGGAAGTAGGGGAACATGCAGGCATGGAGTTGACAGAAGAAAGTGCTTCATGGGAAGAAGAGTCAGGGCTGACCGCTGGACTTGCCATCTCCAGCAATTTGAGAGTCACAGGAATGTTCATTTAGAAAGTATTCGGAGACAATGATCAAGAAAGTTAAGGAATCACCTGTAAAAGATAACAGAGTACATAAAACTGTGCTTTCCTCATGGACCAATCTCCTAATAAGATAATAATCTCAACCTTGTTGGCCTTCCAGAGGGCTGTGAAGACCTGATTTCTTCTTCCTAGGCCTTATGGTCAGGATGTTAATGGAGTACTGGCATGGCTATGGCTACATTTGATATATATGTGATTTTTTGGGTGGCCTTGACCCAGTTGCTTTTTAATAGATTTCTACCATTTGATTGTTCTTCTGTTTCTGTTCATCATCCAGACTTTTCTGGGTAGACAGCAATATACATTTGCTAAATAAAGAAATGAACACAGACTTTCTGACTTGTTCAAGCCTTGTAAATAATTAATTTTACTTGGTGTTTACCTTATTTATTTTGTTGAATTGGTTGGTCATTTAGTGGCTTTCGCTATGTGTCATTCACAGGGATTCTGCTTTAGGTAACTCAAAACAGTACCCTTACATTTTACAATGCCTTTTAGATGCTTAGCTCTCTTAGTTTTAGAGAAATCTGTTTCTTTGTTAAACATTTTCTTAGTTGCCCAGTATCACCACACTGACATTCAGCCACTGTCCTGTACTTGCAGGCATACTGCTCCACCAAAAAAGTACAAAGAAAGAAGCAAGGGGACTTGAAGGTCTAACTGGTGTGCAATGCAGAAAAAATGCAGACTAGGTTATCTAACTTAGTGATCCCCAACCTTTCCTGCTCGGCGTACCGGCAGAGGGGGGAGGGGGAGAGGGGTTGGTTTTGTGCGCGCACACCGCTTTCACAAATGCAGCTTCATGCATGCTCATCCACCACTTCCATGGCCCGGATTCCAATGGGCTGTGGCCAGCACCAGGGTTTGGAGACCCCTGATCTTACTCATAGCACATAAATTTATTGAAATTTAGCATTCGGTATTATTTCTGTTCAGTCACACAACTGTTATTAAGAGGCCAACTTCCTAACACAAAAATACAGAGAACATTTACTTCATAACTCCCGTAAATCCTTAGACTTAAGAACATAAATCTAGTAGTTTGGAACAACTATCAATAGTTTTGATATAAGATATGATGAAAAATTATCTTTTATTTTTCTATATAAAGATAAAATGATGTATATAAACATTTGATGGTGAGGATGTCTGAAAAAAATAAATCCACACAGCAGTATTTTTAAACACTGATTAATATTCCGCTTTTCCTTCACGTTGGTATTCCCACACCTTCAATAATTTTGTCTTATTCCAAAGAAATAAGATTACCAACCTAATCCAAAAAGAAACCCCCACTAAAATCCAAGACAGAGAAAACGGCAAAGCCCTCCTCCCATACATAAAAGGCACCACAGACAGAATCAGCAAGATCCTCCACAAACACAACATCAAGACAGCATTCTGCACAAACAGAAAAATATCCACCATCCTAAGAAACCCCAAAGACAAAATTGAGTTAGAAAATCAAGGAGTATATGAAATCCCATGCACCGCTTGCCCCACCACATACATTGGACAAACCAACAGAAGAATAAGTGCACGCATAGAAGAACACAAGAACTCAGCCAAAAAAGAGGAACCAACTTCTTCCCTAGTCCAACACCTTAAAGCCACAGGACATGAAATTGACTTCAAAAAGAGCAGAACTATTGCCAAAACTGAACACTTTAATAACAGAATAATCAGAGAAGCTATCGAGATAGAAAAATGCCCACACAGCATGAATAAACGAGATGATACCTCCTGCCTACCAGCCATTTGGAAACTCGCCCTTATTGACAAACGAATCCCTAACACAAAGAATGACACCAGACCCACACTCACGAAAACCACACAAGATATCACCACCACACATCCACGCAAAAAGCAAACGCAAACCCACACCGATGATGAGGCATGACCACAAACCAGAAGCCAGACCACACCTGCATCATTAGCCACTTTAAACCCCTCCAATCCATACATGAAGCAAACTGACACCCACCATGAAGATGAAGCACAACCATGAACACGAAGCCAAACAACAGCAACGCAGCTCACCATCTCAAATCACCCTGCAACTCAGACTAACCTGAGCACAACAAAGCCCCCACCCAAACAGAACCCTCCCCCAGCCAATCAGAGCACAGCCAACCCCCATCCAATCAGAGCACAGCCGAGCCCCTAACCAATCAGAACACAACCAAGCTCCCACCCAATCAGTTCATACCCCCACTGGCAGTTAAAAGGAAGAAACAGCTACGATCACACATTACTCCTAGAAGCACAAAGCCGAAAACACCAGCCTGAAGATGACGAATGGGACTTCGTCGAAACGTTGCCAAGACACTTCCAATTTTACGCGGGAGAAAACCTGAATAACCAAAGACCTACATACAAACACCCGCAAAAACCTCAGAAAACACACCAACACACACACATATATATATATGTGTGTGTGTGTGTGTTATATATGTACATTATGTACAATTTGTACACTGAGAGCTTATGCACCAGAGACAAATTCCTTGTGTGTTCAATCACACTTGGCAGAACAATCTAAGCAGAACAAAATGCTTGAATCAATACATTTCATAATTTATAATCTCAATATGCAATATGTTTAACTAACTATAGGTACTGTAGCAAAAAGAGATTGGCAAGGGGGTTGAGGAAAACGCAATGTCCCATATTTATGCTAGGTGTTTTGAGGCGGGCAGTAATTAAATCTCCGTTGAAAAAAAACCATTGTGGATCCCAAACAGAGAATTGTTGTCTGGTGATTCATATTGCTTTTGAGTAGATTTCTGAATGTTAACAACTTGAGATATATTCTTGGCAGTACAGAGATATAAGTAAAATTGCTATGGTCTAGAGCAGGGGTAGGCAACCTTGGCTCAGGAATGCTGGCTCAGGAATTCTGGGAGTTGAAGTCCACGAGTCATAAAAGAGCCAAGGTTGCCTACCCCTGCTCTAGAGGAAACTGAAAACATAGAAGATATACGTGACACTAGATAATTGTTTATTGTTTTATTTATTTTTGATGTTTATTGGTTTACATTGTTCCTTGTGATCTCTTCCTTTGTTAATATACAATGAAGAGATATATAGTGAAATTTTGCATTACAAAACTCAACTGACTGTGGCACAGGGCAAACGCTTAGGGAAAAAAATCAAACAATTTTAATATAAAGAGTCAATAGTTTTACTGAGTCTGCTGAGCTGCTGTATAGAATTTATAGGGCCTCATCAAACTGCCTTTCTGCAGAACTTACACTTTTTTAAAAAAAAACATTTTATTGATTTTATGATTTTAACAATAGATGCTTAAAACACACCGTGGTGATTGGGTAAACAAAAATTCCAGAATAAAAACATACATAAACAGCTCAACTTAATACATTCACTTTCATCTTTCTATTTCCCTCTCCCACACAAGACAAAAAACCAAAAACATATAAATTTAATATATTTCATTTCTGTCATAAATTTCTGTTAAACCTATTTTAAGACTTTGTCAATTTCATTCCAAACTCTCCCCGATACATATACCATGATATTTATAAGGTGTTATCATACATTCTTTTACATTCATATATACAGTACTTTTAATGAAATGAGGTAAATACCTACACGTAACTTTTGGTGTTGCTCGCCCATTTCCCCTTTCGCCGCATCCACACTCTTTCTTCTCTACCTTCTTTCTCCCTTTCTTCTCTTCCCACTTCCCTCTTCCCCCACCCCTCTCCTTCCCTTTCTCTCCACTTCTCCTCTTCTCCAACCTTCCTAGTTCCTTCTCCCTTCCTTCACTCTTTCTTCCCTCTCATTCCTCTTCAGATGCAGTTCAGGGGTAATGTCCGAGCAACTCCTCTCTCCAAATTTCCCTACATTAATACTTCTATCTCAGTAAATATTTACTGATTTTTCCCATCTTTCCCCAAAAGCTTAAGACACAACATAGTGATCAGGATGTCCAATCATTCAACGACAAAGTCATATAAATGAAGCTCAAATTGAATATGGTATTGCTTATTAAAATTTATACAATTACAAAAGTCATCAAACACATGCAATTATAATCTACATCCTGTTTTTAGGCTATACTCCTTACAGTTGTCATACTCCAACTACATTTTAGTAAGTATATAATTGTGATTTCAGGTAGCCTTAATACACAATCGTTCATTGAGACAGATTTCCCACCCCCCTTATCACGAATAACTCTTTCTCTCTCTCTATTACGACATAGTTATCATATTTAAAATAATAATATAGGTCCAACAAATACAGTTCTTTTTTTTCTTTTAAATATATTCTATCACTTTATCAATCTACATCTATAAAAAAATCTTTTTAAGGCCTTGATAAAGTTTATATCTTCAAATACTTGTCAATTATAATATCAGGCAATTCTCCTCTTTCATTCGTAATTAAATCTATTAGAGAATTAAATTCTCTTTCTTTTTTCCTTTTTTTACTAGATATCTCTTTTTTTTAAACAACCAAAACTATCTTCTACATTATCAAATTAAAAAAGGAAAGTAACAATGTCTCTTTTTCCCTTTTCTCCTGAAATTCACCCCACAGCAGTCAAATAGTAAAATAGTAAAAGAAAAACAACCACACACACAAAAATTAATCCTTTTCTTTTTGGCTCTTCTTTCCACATATAGGCAGCCGCCGCTTTCTTAATAAAGGAAAATAGAAACTCTTACAGGAAAGATCAGGATAGCGAGGGAAGGAAAGGTCTCACCCGGATTCACCACGGTGAGAACTTACACTTTTATAAGGTATTTCAGATCAACCTAATTCCACTCTCCTGTCCAATTTTGTTGTTTAAATTATAAAGAATGTTTAGGGGCAAAGGGATAGGATACAAATCATGTAAATTAAAATCAAATGAAGAACAGTGACAACTGAGAAATGCAGTTGTTGGCAGACTGTAGTCAAAAAGACAAAAAATGAAGCTTCTTGGTTAAATCTATCATTTTCCTCCAGTGAATTGGCAATTGCTGTTTCAAACCCTTTTAGTTTCAAAAGTAGGTCTCACCCTAGAACAGTGTTTCTCAACCTTGACAATTTTAAGGCATGTGGACTTCAACTCCCAGAATTCCACATGCCTTAAAATTGTCAAGGTTGAGAAACACTGCCCTAGAACCTAGTACCCTTAATCTCCCAGTCTGGCTTCCATTGTAATGATAGAATTTAAGAAATTAGAGGCACAGGTTAAATTAGACAAAGCTATCAGATGGGATGATATTCCTGCTGAACTTTCAAAATTAATATTCACTGATGGGCACTAATTTTAGCAGCCTTTTTTTTCTGCCATTGATTCCTTGCTGTAGTTTCAAAAGTCTGACAATTACTATTACCAGTTCCCAGGTATAATAAAGGTTTCTGTGAAGACCTTAGCAATTATCATTTCATTAATCTGCTACATGTAACCAGCAAACTATATTCAATAAAGTTTTGTTTTGCAGTTGGCTGGGGGGGGGTGTCTAAGAAAAATCCACGAACCTGTTAGTGTTAGAACTGGCAAATCTAAAACTGACCACTGCCTGAATTTCAACAGAATTCAGAAAAATACTGTGCCAACCTTCATGAGGCCTTTCATGCTGCCTTTATTGATCTTGAATTTGTCTTTGAGCCCATCCCAAATGACAAATTGGAAAAAGCTAGAAATTTCAGTCTTAGATCAAAGGCTTTATTTTCAGATATGAAAACTACACAGACAGTTTTCTTAAGGTTGGTTGAAATGCTTAAGGACATTTAACACAAAACATCTCTGAAAATAAGTGAATGAAAGATTTATTATAAAGTATTTATTTCTCTAGAAGCAACAATCTTACAAAGCAGATTGTCTAAGTGAGGTAAGCTGATATATTGTCCATAAGGTCTAGCCCTCTTAGCTCTGTATGATCAACATCACTCCAGGCATTAAGTTTTGCTGGAATCAAAATCAAAAGTTGCAGCCTTTTTTCATTTCTTATGACATCTGTTATATATACAAAAGTCAAAGACTTTATAAAACATACAGTCCGTAGAATACTGGTAAACAATTACATTAGCAGAACTGCTGTTATGCAATCAGAAATCCAACTAAAATTTTCATCCCATCCTATTTTTATTGATATGTTCTCAAGGCACCAAAGTGACTTTTCTTGAATCTATTTAAATGTCTTACCCTCTGCAGTTATGCAAGATAAATCTGATAGTATCCTATGAGACATGTCCATGCTTTTCTTGATCTGCAGAGCCAATGGCACGTGAACTACACAAGGACTCCCAAATTTATTCACAACACCTCTTTTTAACGAAATGCCCATGTAGAAAATTTTTGTGTTAAATATCTTAGATTTAAGATGAAAAAAATCTGTCTCTGGAACTTGGGCCTTAGGTCACAAATAGTATTAGAGATGCTACAAAAGTGTGTCTCTATGTTTAGACTTAACTTCATGATTGTCTATTTTTCAATGCCTTTCTCTTTTTCCATTTCAAAGCTTGCTCCTGTACCTTTATGCATTCTTTCTATCTTCTATATATTTGGTTGAATTAAGTAAACTGAATCTACATTTTAATGTTGGTAATGTAAATTCTTAATTTAATGTAATGTATAATCTATAGCAGTGGTTCTCAACCTTCCTAATGCCGCGACCCTTTAATACAGTTCCTCATGTTGTGGTGGCCCCCAACTATAAAATTATTTTCGTTGCTACTTCATAACTGTAATTTTGCCACTGTTATAAATCGTAATGTAAATATCTGATATACAGGGTGTATTTTCATTGTTACGAATTGAACATTTAAAGCATAGTGATTAATCACAAAAACAATATAGCAAAGCTCACTGAAGAAGCTTACTCTTCCTTGCTCAAAAACGTTGGGAGGGAGGGAAGGGGAAGGAAGGAAGGAAGGAAGATTGAAGGGGAAAGGAAGGAGATGGAGAAGGAAGGAGATTGAAGGGGAAAGGAAGGAAGGAAAGAGAAAGAGATTGAAGGGTTGGAGATGGAGATGAAAGGAAGGAAGGAAGGAGAGAGATTGAAGGGGAAGGGATGGAGAAGGAAGGAAGGAAGGAAGGAAGATTGAAGGGGAAGGGAAAGAAATGGATGGAAGGAAGGAAGAAGGGAAGGAAGGATTGATCTTTGGAGAGTCATGTTTTCCCAGAATGAACTGCAACTCCCAGCATTCCCCACTCTTCCACAGTACTTTTTAGGGCTGCTGGAGAAGGTAGCCTGATGGAGAGCCAAGCGGCGGCACCTCTGGGGCCTCAGAAGCCACGCGGAGGATCCGCGCACCTCGGAGCCACCGGCCACCCTCTCGCGCCCGCCAACCTGGAGCCCCCCATCCTCATCCCGGCACCTCTTGCTCTCTCCCAGGCACCCCACCGGGACTTGCCTGCCCCTCCAGCCTCCTGAGCGTCATCGCAGTGGTGGGGTCACGGGAGCCCCTTTCCACCCCGCGCAGCCCTTCGCTGCCACAATCCTTCCCCGACTCGTTGCACATGAGAGGGGCGTGGCCTGAGTGCCAGCTCCCATTTGGAAGCACCGCTTCTCCCCTCCTGGCCCGGCCGGCCCGCCTCCGACGCAAATGCGGGCATTGCTGCCACCTCGCCCTCTTCCCTGCCACCTGGCTGCTTCCAAGGCCAGGAGCCCGGCAAGCCGGGAAGGAGCCGCTCCTGCCCGCCAGCCCCAGGGCCGCGCCGGTCGCCAGAGGGTTGAGGCAGCCTCCGACGGCGAGGGAGGCAGACCGGGCGGCGCAGGGGAAGCTCCAGTGCAGCGCGGAGGGCGGTGGAGTGTGACCGGGCAACCAGGAGACATGGCGACTGGCTCGGCACCGCAGCTCAGCTCAGTCAGCAGCGGCGGCAGCAGCGGAGCAGCCCAGCGGCAGCGCCAGACCTGGCTCGGCTCGCCCGCCCACGCAGCTGAGCCGGCCTGGAGCGGCATCGGGCATGTGCATTATGGCGCTGCGGTGGCAGGAGCAGGTGCTATTGGAGAAGGGCACCCTGGAGGCGGAGGAGCCGGCGGAGGAGAGCGGCGGTGGCGGCGGCCAGATAGAGGAGCGGTGTCTCGGTTCCTAAGACCATCAGAAATATGTATTTTCCAATGGTCTTAGGCGACCCCGTGAAAGCGTCGTTCGACCCCCAAAAGGGTCGCGATCCACAGGTTGAGAACCGCTCATCTAGAGAGCTATTGATTTAGTGCAGGGGTAGGCAATCCAAAACACTCAAAGAGCCACTTGGACCCGTTTCCCACCGAAAACAAAACACTGGGAGCCGCAAAACGCTTTTGATATCTAAAATGAAGCTAACACTGCATATATCTTTTTTAACCTTTATTATAGGTATAGGTGTGTGTATATATGTGTGTATGTATGTATGTATGTATGTATATTTGTTTTCTGAGGTTTTCACGGGTGTTTGTATGTAGGTCTTTGGTTATTCGGGTTTTCTCCTGCGTAAAATTGGAAGTGTCTTGGCGACATTTTGACAAAGTCCCATTCGTCATCTTCAGGCTGGTGTTTTCAGCTTCGTGCTTCTAGGAGCAATATCACAATGGTGTTTTCGGCACGAAGCCAAAAACACCAGTCTGAAGATGATGAATGGGACTTTGTCAAAACGTTGCCAAGACACTTCCAATTTTACGCAGGACAAAACCCGAATAACCAAAGACCTACACACACACACACACACACACACACACACACACACATGTTAAAAAGGATATATGCAGTGTTATCTTCATTTTAGATGTCAAAAGAGTCTCTCTGGCTTCAAGCTGTTCTCCAACAAGATCAGGGGTAGGCAACCTCAGCTCTCTTATGACTCATGGACTTCAACTCCCAGAATTCCTGAGTCAGCATAGCTGGGCTAGCTAGCTCTCTCCTGCCCTTCCTGTTTCCTGCAGAGATGTAGCAAAGGGAGGAGCTCCACCCAATAAGATTTTCAGCTCCTCGGAGAACACCGTGAGTCCACTCTCTTTTTTCCACACACACACACACACACACACACACACACACACACACAGAGAGAGAGAGAGAGAGAGAGAGAGAGAGAGAGAGAGAGAGAGAGAGAAGGGAAGGCAAGGCAAGTGCCTCTCTCTGTCTCTGTCTGCAAATGGCAGAGGAGGCTGGGAGCCGCAGGGGAAGGCTCCCCTGGAGCCGCAGGTTGCCGACCTGTGGTCTAGTGATTAAGGCTAGAAACTAGGAAACTGAGTTTTAGTCCTGCCTGCATGAAAGCTGGCAGGGTGACTTTGGGCCAATCACTTTCACTCAGCCTATGACATCAGGCTTGGGAACAAGCCAATCCGTCAAATCCTGTTGCAACCAATGAATGAATATTCGGTTGATCCCTCAAAACAAACCCTGCACTTGAAGAAAAAAATGATCTGCTGACAGATCAAATGCCAAAAAAAAATGTATTGTTGTTCTAATATATACAAACCTGACTATAAGAGCTGCATTTTGCAACATTCCGTTCATGGGCCTCCTTGTTGCATTAAAACCAAGAAATAAATATATTTATCTCTCTATACGTGACCTATATTAGTGACCTTTCTTCAAGAAATCTACATATTCAGTTTTAATACTGTTTCATTTCACAATAGTTGTTCACGGTTTGTAGATTTTGAGTCATAAAATTAAGACTAGAAAAAAATAATTTTTAAAATGCCAACAAATTATCTATAGTCATTTTATTATCGCTCTCTAAAAATCTTTGATACAATCACTTCCAGAAGTCAAAAATCAGTACATACCACTGACACTCTTTCACACTAGAACACGCTAGAGTCAGATGTTTATATGTCTTAAAGTTTTTTCTATTATATCTCTTTTCTATTATATCAAGGAAGTAAAAAGTAAAGTATGTGAGGGCTGGTGTTCTTATAAGCATTTGTATACTTAATTTTTGTGTATTATTAATATTAGAGCAGAGGATTAGAGGAATCCTCATTAGAGGGAATAGGGAAATATATCATTATCAGGCTTTCTTTGCATTCCCCTTTTATACATTTCAATCTTTAATACCGGTATATATCTACATTTTCTTGGAGCATCCAGGAGAAACCAGAACGGGCTTGCTGGCTCCCAAACAGTGAAATCATTTTGTGGCTAGACAAGAAGTCTGACTAATAAGAGAAAATTTTCATTAACATTAGTCAGTCCTTTCTGATCTAATTATGACACAACAAAACTGCTGTTTATCATGGTATTTGTGTGAAATCCAAGAAGTAAAATTTATAAAGCAAATCCAAGGTCCAATATTTGCTCAACTGTACTACTCAGTTAAGAGCAGCTCCAGTGAAAAAAATGCAGGATGAAAAAAAAATAGTATGAAGGTCTTACGACTGAAAAAGATAAATTTCATATACATAAGATCTCATCCTCTTATAGCCGTTTTCAGCAGATTTCAGTGAAGCACTTGAGAATTACAAACAAGTCTACAATATTATACAATGGATTCTGAATGTGGTTTTTGAGCCTGTGGATTTGGTTTTTGTTTTGCCATTATTAAGGTATTAGAGTATGTGGGAATTTGATTTCCTTTTTTATGTTCCAAGTAAGCATAATTTAAATAACAGTATTGAACAACATTAATTTTGTTGTAATAGACTAAATAATCATATCCCAAGCTGTAATATTAAGTTATTTTGTAACAGAAGAAAGTCTCATTCAAATACTAATACTATTTAACTACAAATAGTCATGTAACAATTGTGACTATCACCATATAAAACATTTCTCCCTTAAAGTTATTGAAAAGCAGGCATTTTCTTCTTAATTCATAAAGACTATGAAGCCAACAGGGTGACTTTGGGCCAGCCACTCTCTCTCAGCCCAATCTATCTCAAAGTGCTGTTTCTATAGGGGAACAAGATGCAGGAGTATTTAGTATGTTCATTACCTTGGGCTATATATAAAAAGGTGAGAAAAAAATCTAATAATAACATAGAGATGAATTGGAACCAATTTCTATTCAGCTGATGTTTTTAGACTAGTGAGACTTCAGACAAGTAACAGAAAACATGAATGACAATATAGGAAGCATACAGTCAATATTGGAAATAAAACCTCGCATTTTATATGCGGTATTGTGGAATTCGATTTTTTTTCTAAAATGCTTGTTTATCAGAGACATATCATGCTTCACAAAGGATCTCTGATCTCATTTTCAGTTCAACTTGAGCCATGATTCTAAAACTCCTGAATTCAGTAATAAATAGGTTAAGTATTAAATTTTAAGTATTTCTGAAGACAGATTCCAAATAATCATTCACTCTTACACTAGTGAATTATAGCGGAGATTAGAAAGCAATGTTTTTTACACCAGCAGTTCTTAAATTGGGTGCATGGACTATTGAGAAACCATGAATGATCCTCAGAGAGGTTATGAACCAGACGCAAAACAACAGCAACATAAACCATTCTTTTTTTTCAATTTCTTTCCCATTACTTTGAAAAACATATTTGGGGAAATTTTGTATTTAGGTCTAATTAAATGATTAAGGCATTGTTTTACTCCAAAATATAGAATACACTAGATCAGGAGTTCTCAACCTTGGCAACTTTAAGACTTGTGGAACCCCTGAACTAGATATATAATTATCACTGCCATGTTATGATGTCTTAAATTGTTTCCTGCTAATAAAAGTTAAAGAAAAAGTAGTTCGCCATTATGAACATTTGTTACTCAATCAAGTCAATGTGAATATTAAGGAAAAACTGCAGATTTTTCAAAAGCTCACCGATTTTTTTTAATGCCAAACTAATATCATTTTATACTTATGGGTACTTGAAGTTAAGGTGGCAAGGAAATACCATTTATTTACAGTTTAACATAAATTGTTCATATAGATTAATTTGTATTTTCCTGAAGAAGTGTGTGACCACAGCTTTCATTAGATTCTCAGAAGGATCTGTGAATGCAGAAAGGTTAAGAAACTCTGGTTTACATCATAACTAGCTCAGATATAAGACAATTCTACCATTAAAAAAACTAAGCTAAGGATTTCTAAATAAAATAGAGGTGAAGAAGACATCCTGATCTATGATTGTTTTCAATAATCATCCACTACATTGGTAGCCATCTGACAAAGATTTTTACAGATAGTTAACCATGTCCAGCAACCAGAATTATAATTCTTTTCAATAATTGTTTTTTCAGTATATGCCATTGAACAAAAGTCTATACCCATGAATAGATTAATTCTTCTTTCTTTTGACAGACGTTGTTTGGAAACAGTTCCCCTTTGTTTGGGCTTCAACTAGCTAAAAGCAAATGTCTATTAATATTAGAAAGATTCCTGCTAATCTTTGATGGTAGGGTACCTCAATGTTCAATTTCTGTTAAAAAGTTTAAGTATCCTTCAGGTTACGCTCAACTTCTGTAACTCTCTGGGCATGATTATGATGTTTTCCTGGTAGTAATGTAAGAGTGGTTTGCTCTTTTCAAAAACTTTTCAAGTTCAGTTTACAACTTGAATATTTTTATGACTTTCCATCTAAAGCTGCAAATCTATATTCAATAGATCTGGTTGTGGATAAAGAATCTCTGAGGAATGAATTAATACAGGAACAAGGCAATTCACAACCAAATGATGCTGTAATCATCCTAGTTTCAGCCATGAAAGCTGCTTGAATTTTTATACAAAGACTGAATAGACGATATTACAATTTAACATTTCCAAAATCAACTGTTAGTATTTAGATACGTAATACATTTCATTTTCACATGCGTCTCTATTTAAATGAATATTCATATATTAGAACATGCATGTACACCATTTATTTCAATTGAGCTTGAACATTTTTATAAATTAATTTATTAAAATATACTACCAATCATCTTCACTTAGTAAAACATGAAACAGCATGGTTTATAAACACTGTTTTCAACCATTACAAAATACAGAGGTCATCATAACATACCACGGTTAAAAATGGCCAGATGTAGTTTGTGTGTTTGGACAAATGTTTAACTGTAGATTAGCCATGTTGTCACTTGTAGCAAGAAACAGCAAGAACTAACAACAGTAAAATATAAGATAGAATTATTTTATGTTTACATTTGGTCCTCTTATGCTATTATATTATTCCCAAATGAAGCTCTCCAGAATCAAAGGCATGACCAACTATGAAATGTGGCTACAGTTTGACACACTATAGACATTTTGTGTATAATCTTATGTCAAACCAATAGAAATGTCGAGCCTTCATCTCTGGGCCCACTACATACAAATATTAACCAGACCAATCCCTGGCTTCACCAGCCAAGTTCAATAACATACTGCCAATTCCTGAACTCAATTTCTAACCATCCTTTTAAAGGATTCAATCAAACTCTTTCAAACTATGATTTCTCATTTGAAAAAAAACTATAGCAAATAAACTTCTCTGTATTGATCATTTTGCACAAATTATTGGCATTAACACTAAAGTCAAATGTGTGTGGTAATCTTTCAATAAAAAGGAGTTGGTAATATGTTGTACAAAAATTGTATCAAGAGAACAAATGTCTTGTATTTCTTCTATCTTGTTTCCTAAAACTAATTTCAGTAAAAAAATATTAATAACTAGACAATGTATAAGCATCTATTTTGAGTGTAACACCAACCTAAAATTAGTGTTCACAAAACCTTTGAAACTGAATTTAATAGAAAGACTAAAATTAAAATATTTCTTTAGATCAAAAAATTGCCGCAATTTTAGTCTACAGAATTCAAGAAATGATATTTTTCTCCCATTAGACGTAAGAATTTGGCTGCTTTATTGGATTCGTGTGGGTAATCTTCTCTTACCCACACGAACCCAATAACATTTCCTAAAAGTTGTCAACAATAAAATCTTAATAATAAAGAAGATAGCTTTCACTATCCTTGGACAGGAGAGAAGATTCCTCTGTCCACTCATTTCAAAGGAAAACAAAAGGAACTAAAATTGCAATACTAAATATAAAAAATTGTAAATGCCAAACATTTTTAGGTTTAAAAAAAAAAGGTTCTTAATGCATCTGAACTTGTGTTGACTCACACAGGGTATTATGGAGGAATGTAAAAACCTTCAGGTTAGATCCAACCAAAGGTTAGAGACCAATGGTATGTCCAAATCTATCCCAAGCAGGATATAAGCATAACAGCACCTTTTTGCTTATGCTTCCTATTCAAGGACCTGAATATTAGAGGTAAAATACTAGGATAATCTTATTTTCCACAAACAGACTTAAACCTCGGATCAACAGGACGCACCTTATCTACCTTCCAACGTTTCTTAGTCCCAATGTTCATTTAGAAAAGAGCTTTAATGATATATGCAGAAAGTAACTGAACACGGTGGAGCAACACCGTTTACATTCAGAGTGCATGATGATTCTCATAATTACTGACCTAACTAGCGGGGTGGGGGGTGGGGGGGGAGAAAGGCTACCATTCCTGAGTTGGCAGACAGCAGGAAATGACAAATCCCTCCTTTAGGGGTGGCCGAGGCCCCCTCTTGAGGACAGGGGAATTACTGGGTTCGGGAGAACCCGGCTTGTCCCTTCTTCGGGGTGGGAAAATGATCTACTGGGAGAAAAGCCTGGCTTTTTTTTTCCCCAGGGAAAACTCCCAAGCAAGGCGTGGAAACCAATATAGACAATCAGGAGGTCCCAATCCGGGCAGGCCAAATACCCCCCCCACTCCGAGACAAACCGGGGCCCTACCCTCGGGCTGAAAGCAGGGCAAGAGTTAACGGGCACAAGGAGACCCGGCTCCCTGAAGGAGATTTTCTCCACCGGGAAGAGAAGGGATGGACAGCAAACGGCGGCTGAAAGAGGAAAGCGTTTCGCCCTCTTTGCAGCAAGGGATTCCTGCGCTAGTCAGCTAGGAGAAGCAGGGAGGGAAGCGGGGGGGGGGGAAGCCTAGCGCCCTCGCCCTCCTACCTGCGCGGCCGGCGTTGCCATTTCGACTCCTTCCCTTCAAGGAGGCGGCGGTCCTAAGCCATCGGGCCTGACCTCCACGACCACCGCCTCCCCCACTACCGGCGCGGTAGAGAGAACCGCGCCAGTGACCGCAGCGGCCATGGAGGAGCCGGAGCTGCTGCGGACAGCGGCGGAAAAAGACCAACCACCGGAACCGCCGCCGCCGCCGCCTCCCGCGGCTATCCCAATTCACTCCCCTATTGATGGGCAGCGAACTCCGCCCTCTGCTCCACATCCTTTGCTCCGACTGGCCAATTAGGATCCGGGCCCCTGCCTCTCGGTTCCCTCCTACCTGGCCACATTCTCCAATAGGGATTCAGCTTTCGCCAAGGCACCGGATCCTGGTCCCGCCCCCTCTAGATTCCTCCGTTCACAGAGCAAAGGCAAGGAGATTAAGGCACTCGCGTCCCCAGGCGCCGCGGCGATTGAGGAAGGAAAACCTGAGAGGGGCGGGAATATTAACCCCACCTTTCCGTCTTCCACCAATAGGACCGCGGAAAGGAGCAACAGACAGTTCTTTCCACCTGTCCTGGTTTTATAAAGCAAATGGGGCGGGGGAAGTTATTACTCCCTTTGAGCTCAGAAGTAATAACGGGCGCGGGAATGTGGAGCGTCTGAAAGAGGATAAAAAGCCCAGCACTATGGGTTTTGAGAAACATAAAAGGGGATTTTGGGGGGATGATCTCTGAAAGATAAGACGATACAGATGTCGAAATATAAGGAAGAGGGAACAGTCCGGAGAAGGGAGGAAAATATTCTCGTTTCCCGAGAGTTCAGCTATGGGATTTACCAGTGTCTGCAAGAATGTACGGGAATGACAAACCGACCAGCCAATGAAATTTAAGAACAGGCGCCTCTTCAGGAAATCGACGTCTAAAATTGCAGGATTACCCCGCCCTTCTCTCTGCACCGAACCTCGAGTCTATTTTATGTTCGGGCGTTTCTCGCAGGAGATAAATGACAATATTTCGATCAATATCGAAACATATAGATTGCAAACTCTTAAGAAGGGGAAAATACTTCCCTAAATAAATGCAGTAGAATACATATAATATTTTGAAATATATTGCTGTAATGTAGCTGCACAAATTTAAACGACGTTTTAGTGATGGCAAGGAGCTGCTTTCTGCATCTGCTGCAGTTAAAGGATCCTTCGGGTTGTGTAGTATAGATGGGGTAGTCCCAACATTTTTTCCCTTCGCTGACCGATACAATACGTGCACTGTATATGGTGCTGAGACGGAAACGAGGACCTTCTGCAGGCGAAGGATGTTCTCTTACCCCTCTTTAGAAAGAGATTGGCAGAGCTGCTGCCCATTGCTGCCACCAGGTTGTCGATGGGGTCGCGACAATTGCATTTAAATCAGTGTTTCTCAACCTTGACAATTTTAAGGCATGTGGACTTCAACTCCCAGAATTCCACAAATAGTCCACATGCCTTAAAATTGTCAAGGTTGAGAAACACTGATTTAAATAGTTAAGTGCTTTCGCCAGCAAGGTGTATGCAACTCTTGGAAGCTGCACATTTCTTTTCCTGGGATCACACTTCTGCGCCTAGTTCAAGGTATTAAAATACTGTTACTTATCAATTTCCACAAGTCTTCTCAATTGGGACTGTAGTTTTATGTGTTTTATCTCCAAAAGTCAATCACTAGTTCAGACGCTTTTGAAATATTTTATTTATTCGATATATTAAAAATATCTCAGTTTCTTAATGAAAATACATTACTTAATTTGATTATTTTATTGTGTTTTATTTCTTTTAATGACATTTGTAAGGTTTGGAGCACGCCTTAGTTGAGAATTTCTTATAATACTTTTTAATCTAGAACAGTGGTTCTCAACCTTTTTCAGGTTGAGACCCCACTTGCTCTGCCCATGTGTGGTGTGACCCTGGTGTGCGTGCGCAGGCGCGCGCAGGCGCGCGCAGGCGCACGCACGCGACGGGCTGATCCACGCATGTGCGGTGCGCACGCAACCCCCCAAAAAATGGCGGCCTGCGACGGGCCGATCCGCGCATGCGTGGCGCGCCCGTGACGGCCCGAACTGCGACGGGCTGAACCGGGCATGCATAACCAAAAAAACAAAAAACAAAAAAACAAAATGGCAGCTCGCGGTGTCCGGCGACCCCTGCGAAATGGTCGTTCGACCCCAAATGGTTGAGAACCACTGATCTAGAAGCTGTGTAAATTTAGCTACCAATCTGTCGTGCTGTGTGTTGCATGCAACTTTTCCTGCTACTGATAAGGATTGTATATCTGTTTTTAGCACCCTTTGCCCAATATGCCATTGCACAGGATCAGCTACAGCAGCTTTATTCCCAACATACCCACTGTTTACAGTGTGTTGACACTTGGGTGCCACAATCTGGTTTATTTACGAATATATGCCCAACTAGATTACCACAGAGCAGCAATCTAAAACATGTTCTCCAGTTTTCAGCTTTCCAATTTAACGGGACTATGACTTTATCCTCCTCAGGCAACACAACCACTACCGTAGCTATGTTGGCTGAGGATGGTAGAGTGATATTCAACCCATCTGGAGGTCACCAGATTGGTAAAATTGTAGAACAGCTCATTCCAAACTATCTGGCTACTACACTTTGTTTGTTTTGCCAAATGCAATAAAGTTACACGCTTCAGACCCTGAGAAATTGTTAGTTATCAGGACAGATTTTATCAGAACAGTTTTTGGCAGGATAATTAATTGGGTTACATAAAGCACTAATGTAAATGTTTATGTTATCAAGCATTTCTGCAAGGTTGTTAGTATAGATGCGTAGGCATGAAAACATTGCCATGAGGGAAAAGTTGGAGCCAAATGTTATTTATTTATTTATTTATTTATTTATTTATTTATTTATTCATTCATTCATTTATTTATTTTACATATTTTTGAATTACACATCTCAGGGAGAGATTCTCACTACTAAAATATTGACTTCCAGGGATAAGGAATGGCGAGCTAACACATCTTCGAAGGAGCAATGCACTAGAGCCAAGACTGAGGGACGGCGATGAATCTCTGCAGCCAAGGAGAGTATGAGAGATCACCTACTTGTGCTCCACATATCTGCTCCTTGGAAGGAAAGCTAGGAGACAAGGAAAATCATTAAGCTCCCAATTGCAGCAGAGTCCCCTATACCAACACCAGGTTCATCAAACCTCACTTTTGGAATATAACTTTTAAAATTAAAAGAGATCTTCCAAACAACAAGTTTGGAAAAACTTCCTTTACTCCAGAAAGGGAAAAATTAACAATTTAAAGATTTAAATATATAAAGATAATGGCAAAAAGCTAGATTAGAATTTAATCCAAGAAAATTTTAAATAAACTAAGGGACCAGACAAATTTGAAATATTTGACTTAATAGTTGAAATATTATTTTTGCTATAGGTGTTATAGGAAAATTCATATAATTTCAAATAAATAAAAACAAAACAGTACTTTCATGGGAACAGAAATCACAGGAAAGAGATGGCGTATTCTTATAGGTAGGCTGGTTTTTTTTTAAACAAGCAAAAGAAATTTGAGACAGATTTTCTGATACAGTAATAGGACACTAGAAGGGCCTAAAGACCTCAGATGGGGTGTGTGTGTGTGAATGAAGAAAATTGTTTACTTTTGAATTCAATAAATATCAGTGACATTTGATAAAGATATTACATGGGAGACAAGTCAAAGAAGTTTTGAAGAAACGGGAAAGAAGCACACGGCTGTAATAACAATATCATCTATATCAGTGATGGTGAACCTTTTAGAGACCGAGTGCCCAAAACCCGCCTGTTACCCCCTGCCCTGCGCACCCCCGCTCCGTGCCCTCCCGCTGGGCCACCCACTGCTTCCACGGCCCACTGCAGCAGATTGCCCAATCGGCCCTGCAGCGCCATGGCAGCCACGCCCTCTGCTCACACCCCGCAGCATCATCTGCGCACAATGGAGCATGAGGGCGGAGTCTTGTCCCTGCTGCCCAGCTGCCATGTGCTTGACTGTGCTGCTCCGTGTGGGCTGCACCCGGGGGCGACTCTCTGAGGGGGCTGCTCTGAGGAGGGGCCATGGGGGGAGGTGGGACTGGGGGAATGGCAGGCTCTGAGTGCCACCTCTGGCATGTGTGACATAGGTTTGCCTCCACTGACCTATATGAATACATAATTCAAAAAGATTCTAAAGAAGAAATGAAAGATATGAAGGAGAATACTGTAAGCTGGGAGAATTTGGAAGAATTTACAGACTGACAGGTTGAAGAGGTTGAACAAGTAACTGATGCAGAAATACTGAAAAATAAAATTGAAATTGTGTAAGTCAGAAATGAAAACTAAAGTAGAAATGCAAACAATAAGCCAAGAAAAATGACCTGGGTCATTTTGACCCATTATGGGATTTACAAAAGAAGGTTGTTGAAGCTATAAAAAAAACTCTACACAAAGAGAAAGAAAATTTGGATGGAGATCAAACCCTATGGCAGCATCTTAATGAAGTAAAGATTAACATTGTTAGGCGCAAAAAAAGGAACATAAAATTAACCCATTTGATTAAGAATATATTTTTATAAAACATTAGTACTCTTTATGGACTTTTTCCTGATGGTGGATTTTTGCATTTTGCATTTTTCTTTTCCCTATTTTTTAATTTCAACTTGTATTCCACTGTTAAAATCTTAATTAAAAGTTTTATTTTTTTAAAGAAACTTTCAGAGGAAGTAGGGAAGCAATAAGGATCTATATTGACAGCTTCTATAATGGCACAATTAAAATCCTTTTTCGTGTATTCCCTATGGGAAGGGTCCAAACTATACCCTTGCTTGTTGATCTTAGCAGGAGAGAGTCAGTACAGTATGTTGCATAAAGGGTGGGGTGGGGTGAATACTTAGCAATCTCAACCAACCACCCTCAGAACTTGCAGTCATAGACGGAAAAAGAAAGTCACTTTTGTATTGTATCAACGAATCTGCTTATGCTATAAGAGGTTAGGTTATAGGTTCAACTTCATTTGTTGATGGGGGTGGGAGTCCACCTTCAAGTCTATGTTGATTCCTGTTGACTGCTTGGACAAGTCCTTGCATTTTTCTTCTCAAGATTTTTGGAAGTGGTTTGCCCTTGCCTGAGACATGGACTAGCCCTAGGTCACCCATCAGACATTATGCCCAAGGTAGGAGTAGAACTCACAATCTCCCACTTTCTAATCTGGTGCCTTTATCACTACACCAGACTGGCTTAACCTAATTTTAGGAGAAGAAAAATACTTCGAAAGATGCTATCCCAAATCTCCCTTTTAAAATGCAGAAACTTAGAATTCTAGCCAAATCTCCAAGCAAAGGTATTTGTGTCTGTATGACAAAATAGGATGCCTTTTCTCCACATACTGTACAGGAATAACACAAAAGATATCATTAGGATCCCAAGTGCCTGCATGCTAAAAGGGAGAGGAGTAAGCAATTTATTTATATACACAAGGTCCTCTGACTGCTCTTTATTCAGATGTTTGAATCTGTACCCTCACACATGCAGAACCTCTGTTTTGATCATATTTTCTAAATGGACCTATTTCTGTATTTCAACTGCCCTGTAGAAGTCTTGTTAATTGCCCTATATTTTAAAAGAAAGATATGCCTTTTATGAGAAATGCCACACACAAAGATGTGTACGGTTACCTTCTCATCTTCCCCCTTTTTGCAGTTAATTTGGGCAACTGTGTAAGGATAAACAACGCCTTGTGCCTCCTACAGATGAAAATTGCCAACTGCGTTTCAAAAAATGTTACTATAACATTCAAAATACAAAGGATATCTACCATCTACCTACCGTATATCTCCTTTTCCTTGTTTTGTAATGATATCAGTTATATTCTTTGGAGTGTGGCATTTTACTAGAAATGCACACACTTAAGTTGTTTTCAATCAGTATTCTCTAGAATATCTATGCAAGGCAGATTTTTGTTATTGGCGTAACTTGCTAGTTTTGGAAAATAAATAGAACATTTGGATTTTGTCATCTCATTTGGATCCTTGTGACATTTTAGAGTGTTTCTACCACATTTGTTAGATTTACAGAGTTTAAAGAAAATCTTTACTAGAAATTTTTATTTATTTTATTAGAATAAACATAATTTTGCAAACAGTATTTCCAACCTCAAATTAAAAATCATCATCATCACAGTTGGAAGGGACTTGGAAGTCTTTTAGTCCAATCCCCTGCCCAAGCAGGATACCCTATACAATATAGTTGAGGCTAGACGCGAGGAGTGGGGGGAAAAAGGCTTACTAACTCAGACGTTTTCAAAGACTAATACTTAGTATTGTATACCAGGTGTCATGATGATTGCTGCATAATAGGTTTTTATGTTCAATGTTGATTGTTTTAATAAAAGAATTTTTATAAAAAAAAAAAACCTCCAGTGACGAAGCACCCACAACCCCTGAAGGCAAGCTGTTCCACTGGTTGATTGTTCTCACTGTCAGGAAGATATTTGCATTCTGCTTTTTAAATTAGTGGTTGATTAAATTGAACATCTAAAAGGGATTGCCGAGCATTCCAATTTAAGGAAAGAAGAATGGGAGAAGAAAAGAAGAAAGTGTCTTAAATATCTTCCTGGTGTATCCAAGTTATTTTCCATTTCTTGTACAGTTTCTTGTTGCTTTGTTGCTCCCTCACAGCAAGGGCACGATCAAGTGGAGAAGGCAGGAACAGAGAGGACATGAAATATAGAATCTTTTTCCTCTTTATTCTGCAGACACCTCCTCCTTTTAAAGCATAGGCTGTAATGCCACCTCTCTTCATATTTTGGCCCATAATCCCATTTCTCCATATACTGTATAAAATGATTGCTGCAGATTTTATTCCACTAGTCATAACCAACTATAGGGGGCGATGCTCATCTCCATTTCAAGGCCATTGAGCCAGCGCTGACCAAAGATGTTTCCGCAGTTATGTGGCCAATAGGATGTCACAGAGCGCTCTTACTTTCTCACCGAAAATGATACCTATTTATCTACTTGCATTTGCATGCTTTCAAATTGCTAGGTTGGCAGGAGCTCTGGTGAAAACGGGAGCTCATCCCATCACATAGTGCTCAGTCTCGAACCTAGGCTGTCAGCGCTGACAAGCCCAGCTTCTTAACAGCTGAGCCATCACATCGCCCTGTTGGCATAAGGCATGCTTATATCAATCTTGTTTGTGATTAACTAGGGGCAGTCAAAAGGAGGGTGTCTTTATGCTACCAAGACTAAACACAGAATCATACTGTTGACATCAATTGTTTGGTAAAGCAGAACTTTACAGGGTATAATAGCATGAATTAGCAATGTACTATTTGTAAAGCAAGACAGCAAAGCCAGGGTGAAAAGACCCAAAGAAACAAGTTTTTCAAGCTTGGCAATTTTAAGAGGTATGGACTTCAACTCCCAGAATTCCCTGGCCAGCTCCTCTTTGTCTTTACTTCTCTTAAAGTTGCTAAGATTGAGAAACACTGTTCTACCTTACAAGCTCAGCCATACTAGTAGTGGTATGTTTTAAGGTTCAAAATGAAATTTAGAGCAATGAATGGTTACAAATGATAACAAAAAATAAAACTAGTTAAATTTATAATAAGGGACATTGCACAAAATTATAGGAAATCAAAGTATACAACACTGACAAAATGCCATTGAAAAAGATGAATGGAATTATACAGTATATCAGATACTGGAAAAGGTAATTTTCTGCCTATCTGATTAAGTAAATGCTGTACTACTTAGAGATGTGAAGGTTGATGAGAAACATTAGGATGGATTCCTACTGTATTTACAATGGCTACCACATTTTAAGAAGGCTGAAAATAAATCCGTGGGGATTCAGAGGAAAGCTTAAAGGATTATCAAGAAATGTGAATACCTAGCAGGATAGGTTTAAATTTCAGAAAAGAAAATGGATCATAAATAATGGAACAGAATTTCTTATTTTTACAACTTTGGACAGAAGTGGTGTATGAAAAGATATTTATAATTGCAGGTTTTTATAACTGGAGAACAGTATGCACAGATTTTGTTTATGGTAGGCTGTCTCTAAATGTGGTATGTTGTGTCCAGTATTCTCACTGATCTAAAACTAAGATCATGCATATGAGATTGCACTAGTGAAAAAAAGATAATCAGGATATTTCTGATACATTCCATACCAGCAAAATGGTTATAGTTCTCATCAATTTTATGAACATAAGAAGCTGACGCTTACTTAGTAAAGCTTTTTGTTCCCATAGCTAATAGGGATACTTGCAATCTAGGATCTTGGATGGAATTTTTCTCCATCAATTGATCATCTTAACTGAATATGCTAGGGATTATGTCTGCTTAAAAGAAGATAGCCTGTTAGTCAGCTACAAATTAAAGGTACTTCACCAAGTACAACTTGCTTTTGAACAAAAGCTCCCTTGTGCCCCCTGTTAGAAGCTAGTTTTGTTTTGCTTGGAAGAGAACCAATTTTAAACATAGCTATAGAAATTAACGCATCTTTACTAGGTAGAACAAAAGGGCATTTGGCAGAATAGAAATAGCTACTTTGGATACTATTCAAGTAATGGCTTTTCTGATGCAACACTGATAAGTCACAGTATCTGTTTCCTATGGAGGCAATCCTGAAGTACTAAAGAATAGAGCTTGCACTTACCAATGGGCAGCTGTGAAATGATAGCTGTTAGGAGCAACAACATGCATCGTCTCAACTGCTACCCTTAGTAATTGTCTGTATACAAGAGACTTGTGGGAAATTAAAGTAAACTAATATGATAACATTGAAGAATTCTAACAGAATCAAGTCACTCAAATATACTAGCTATCATTACCCTGTAGATGGTGCACCATACTTTCTAATAGTTGTAGCTCAGGCAGAGAAATTTAGTTCAGTTATTTTGATGCCTTTCTGATAATCTCTTCCAAACCAATTATGACCAAGTTGGATTTGAAGATTCCTGCTTGACTCCTATCTTTGGCATGAATTCATTGTGAGGCTTTAAACAAATTCTTACTCTCTGTCTCAAATCAGAGAAATACTAACCATTTCACAAGCTGTCTACAGAACTAGGGATTTTTTAGTTTCAGTCTTGATGTTTTCTTATCTACAGTAAATAAAAAAGAATTTCTTTTATTACCTTCTTTGCATGCACGATCATTACGTTTATAAGCAATAATTTAACCACTTCAGTATCAGATAGAGCAGTCTACTTATATGTGCTGTTATCTTCTTTCTATAGAAGACCTGTAAACTTTCAAAGACAATTTACTACATTTCCCGGAAAGGCAACACTGACTTTGGCAAAATCTCCACTAGAAACATCTTAGCATCACCCAGCCATTGTTGAAGCATTGTAAAGCCTTGCATCCATATTCTGATTTCAGCACAACTATAGCTGAATCACCCTGGAAAATATTTCAAGTCAGTATTGGGCATTCTGCCTTAGCTAAGATTTCTAAGTAAAGATGCTGTTTCATACTTGAGACTGGCTGAGAGTCATGCTAAACCCTTTTCTTTCATTCAGTTATCCATTCACATTTCATCTTTGTTTTACGGATTCACTATGTGGGCTCACAATGGAGCTGAGACAGGGACACAGAGGGTAGAACATATTTAGTTTATAGTTTATACTCTTTCATTTCAGAGCCAAGCTGTAAGAGTTTTCTCCTCGTTGATTTCAATAAAACAGCCCCTAGAAGCCTCCCAAGAAAGAAGAACTCTTGAGACAGACATTATCTCAAAAGAACTTTTATTAGGGGCTAGTAATAGCAGGGATGGCAAAGCGAGATCTGGGGAAGAACCCACACAAATAACATATTAAAAGCAATTTTATTACTCCTCCCCCCAGAGTACTAGTGCCCCTTTGAAATCCAGCCAATCCACAGGTGTCATAGTGTTTTGGTAAGTGGCTCCATTGGTGCATTCTTCAAGGTCTCTCTCACTTTCATTTCCTTCTGGCTCTAAGCACCAACCATCACCTCCCTGATAAGGGAGATGCATTCCTTCTCCTGGGGGAAGGGCACAGTAGCAAGACAGTGAAAGGCAACACACAGCTTCCCCCATCCCAAAAGAATGGCAGGCCCCAAAGAATGGTTACATAGGCAAGCAAAGCATAGAAAGGGAAAAGGGAAATAAATACATTTCTTTGGGGACCCTGACAGCACCTCTACCCCAATGAATACCCAGACACATTACCATGACAGAGCATATAATAAGGAATAAGTCAACATCCAATTCCAGCACAAAACTGCCAGTATATAAACTGCATATAGGAAAGTCAGAACTCAAACAATACGAGTTTGTGATATGTAGATATATTTCAGGGAGAGAAATTATAATATTATGATCTGTGAGCTTCTTGCAAGGGAGACACTTTCCTAAAGTTTCTAAGACATGAATGGGTTAGTATAAGTACTGACAAGAATTGAGATCCATGTTTTGAGTTTTGTGAATAAGAGGTTGATACAATCTTTTTCAAGAGTTACTTAGGCTCACATCATAATAGGGTTCCATCATCAAATCTTAGAACTTCTTAACTGCATTGCTGCTCGCCTGTTTCTTGCTTGCTTTTTACTTCAGTTTTAGGTGTCTCATGTCTCTTAATCATTGCTATTTAGGTCCACTCTCCCATAGATCAATCATACAGAATCTGTTCCTTAAAATATTGTGATTGTGTCATGCTTCTGACAGACAGAGGCGAATAAAGCAGAACTCCGAGGTTTACAAGTTCCTCAAAGTACATGTTTATTAGTTAGAAAGTATCAGCATGGTCAAGAGTGAAACTAAATTTGGATATACAAGCAACAATTTCCCAATACAAAGTTAAATGTCCCATCTTCAAAAGCTATGTAAGCAACTGTGATCCCCAATATGATTATTTGGCAGGCTTTTTATGAAACGCCCAGTCCCTATTCTTGGGAGCAGCCAATGACCTTGGTTCCCATGGGACAAAAGATTATTTTGACTAGTGAAGCACCTGGGCACCCACCCTACCTCCATTCTATGTAGCAACCTAGAATGAGAAGGAAAATGGCTGCAGCCATGCTCATTTGTAGAGTTGACAGACTGTATATTTTCTTGTTTATAACTTGCTGGCAAGTGTTCATAATCTATTCCACTATTTGCATCTAGAAGTACCCTGACTGGCTTACAACCCTTTATCTCCTGTTTCCTATTATATAGTTTGCTTGATTCTATTGTTGTATATCAGATGATGCCTGTGTGCTGAATCTGTAGTTTATATTAAAGAGGTGTACCCAATGAACAATGAACAGCTTCCCCCATCCCAAAAGAATGGCAGGCCCCAAAGAATGGTTACATAGGCAAGCAAAACATAGAAAGGGAAAAGGGGAAAGCATAGAAAGGGAAAAGGGAAACAAATACATTTCTTTGGGGACCCTGACAGCACCTCTACCTCAATGAGTATCCAGACACATTACCATGATAGAGCATATAATAAGGAATAAGTCAACATCCAATTCCAGCACATAACTGCCAGCATATAAACCGCATATAGGAAAGTCAGAACTCAAACAATAAGAGTTTGTGATATGATATGCAGTTATATTTCAGGGAGAGAAATTATAATATTATGATCTGTGAGTTCTTGCAAGAGAGACACTTTCCTAAAGTTTCTAAGACATGAATGGGTTAGTATAAGTACTGACAAGAATTGAGATCCATGTTTTGAGTTTTGTGAATAAGAGGTTGACTCAATCTTTTTCAAGAGTTACTTAGGCTCACATCATAATAGGGTCCTATCATCAAATCTTAGAACTTCTTAACTGCATTGCTGCTCGCCTGTTTCTTGCTTGCTTTTTACTTCAATTTTAGGTGTCTCATGTCTCTTAATCATTGCTATTCAGGTCCACTCTCCCATAGATTCATCATAGAGAATCTGTTCCTTAAAATATTGTGACTGTGTCATGGTTCTGACAGACAGAGGCAAATAAAGCAGAGCTCTGAGGTTTACATGTTCCTCAAAGTACATGTTTATTAGTTACAAAGTATCAGCATGGTCAAGAGTAAAACTAAGTTTGGATATACAAGCAACAATTTCCCAATACAAAGTTAAATGTCCCATCTTCAAAAGCTATGTAAGCAACTGTGATCCCCAATATGATTATTTGGCGGACTTTTTATGAAACGCCCAGTCCCTATTCTTGGGAGCAGCCAATGACCTTGGTTCCCATGGGATAAAAGATTATTTTGACTAGCGAAGCACCTGGGCACCCACCCTACCTCCATTCTATGTAGCAACCTAGAATGAGAAGGAAAATGGCTGCAGCCATGCTCATTTGTAGAGTTGACAGACTGCATATTTTCTTGTTTATAACTTGCTGGCAAGTGTTCATAATCTATTCCACTATTTGCATCTAGAAGTACCCTGATTGGCTTACAATCCTTTATCTCCTGTTTCCTATTATATAGTTTGCTTGATTCTATTGTTGTATATCAGATGATGCCTGTGTGCTGAATCTGTAGTTTATATTGAAGAGGTGTAACCAATGAACAAATAGTTTGCTTTTTCTTCTCCACAACTGTGTTTATCCAATCCAAACCTTGCTATGATTCCAGTTACCATCATTGCTTCAATTTCTGTATTTCTAAATAACTTGTTTTTCTTGATGTGGCATCTCATTCATTTTACAGTTTGCCATGGCATTCTTTGATGTCTTCCTCCATTACATTGTAGCAGATTATTACGTTCATGTGCAATGTTGATATTTTTACAAGATAGTCACCAATTCCAATCAACATAATTCCACCATTTATTGGTTTAGATAATAGAGAATAAGAAGTATGATCTTCACAGAAATAGGCAAGAAACATTACCTAGGCAAAAGAGTCTGAAACATTTTTTAAAAATTGTAGAACCACGTGTAAAATTTGGAAGTGGCTAAGGCAGACATTTTCTTAATTTGCTGAATTATAGGAAGAAGGAGGAGGTACAGCACGATTCATCTTTCAAAATTCTGTTATTATAGCCAATCCCAATAAAAGTAGTTTTAGCTTCTTGTGGAGTTGATTTCCTTAATCAAGTCTGCTTAGTGGGGCTGACATCCATCTTTATGCATCCATTAGTATAATAATATATATATACACAAAATAAAGTTAAATTTATATATGCAAAGTTCAACCACTGAAGTTCACATATATGCCAGCACAATAGCTAGCTTTAAAATTAAAAAAAAATTCTTGCTGGTACTTTTCTATTTTAATAACTTTCAGATTTCCCCTTTATCATTAATGTTAAAATAGTACAAATGCTAAGTGGTTTGGTTAGCATATAAAAAGTTGTTATCAACAGATTTGCATAGATATTTTGACACGCAAAGAGTTGAAACTCTGACTCCCCTTTAATGTCTACGGAGATTCTCAGTGATCCAGGTCATGGTTGTCCCAAAGGTGCTTTTTCAAGAAGCAACTGGACTTTCTTGGGGTTTGTTTTTTTTAAAAGACATTTTGCTTGTCATCCAAGAAATTTCTTCAGGTCTGACTGGATGGTAGGGAATGGGAGGATTTATATTCTTGCACATAGCCAAAATGTGGCCTTTGCTGTCTTCAAAAGAGTAGCTTTTGTCTTTTACATGCAGATGGACTCCCAGTTTGGACAAAGAGGAATGCTAGTTTGAAAGAGGGATCAAAGAGGCCATCTGTGTCAAAACTGAATAGTCCTGTCTCAACAGAGGGGGAGGGATACGACATCATCTATCTCCAGTCTACAACAGAGAGTCCTTTCAGCAGTTCCAAGAAGGCTCCACATCTATTTGTACTACTCAGGTGACCCTGAGAACACAGATAAACCTCCAAGTGGCCTCAATGATTCTCTGAGAGAATGCAAATGATCAGATGTCTGCAAGGAATATAAATCTTTCCATTCCCCATTATTCAGTCAGACCTGAAGAAGCTTCTTGGATGAGAAGTGAAATGTCTTCAAAGAAAAACAAAAGAGTCCAGTTGCCTCTTGAAAAAGCTCCTTTTGGATATAAGTTTCCATTTCCTGTAAGTTCTGAGCAGGTTGGTGTAGTGTATTTTGCATACTGTGATGTTGCATAGCAGATGGGTTCTGCGATCTCTTTCTGCACAGCAGTAACTATGGATGTTACCTTTACAAATTACATTAAAAACCCAATAATGATATACCTATCTTTTCTTTAAAACTAGGCTATAGTACTCTTGGGAATAAACCATAGCTCTGGACCTGATTTGTATTTTATTTATTCTATTATTTATAAACTTATTTTTTCATCTGTGAAAATACTCATTTCAGGAATAGACTCCAAATATGACACTATTTTCAAATTTGTGTTAGCGAGAGTGGCTTAAGATTCTGGCAATGACTTTGCAGCAGTATATCCTAAGATGCGATATAAGATGCATTAGTACTATAGATCCATTTCATTATTGGAATTGTGCCAGCATAATTTATAACTATAAATAGGAATAAAGAATAAAAAGTATACATACAGGACAATAAAGATGTGAATGGGAAAGAGACTTAATCTCTTAGGTCAGCGGTTCTCAACCTTTTTCAGGCTGAGACCCCACCTGTGCCGCCCATACGCGGCACGACCCCAACCCGCACCACGCATGTGCGGCACGATGGGCCGAACCGCGCATGTGCGGCGCGATGGGCCGAACTGCACATGCGCAGCACAACGGGGGCGAACTGCGCATGCATGGCGCACGCGACGGGCGAACGACAACCCGATCCACGCATGCGCAGCACAACAAGGCGAACTGCGCATGTGCGGCGCGCGCAACGGGCCGAACGACGACCCGATCCGTGCATGCGCAGCACAACGGGCCGAACTGCGCATGCGCAGTGCAACCGGGCCAGCCGGCTCCAGACCAGGCCGGCCTCGCCTCTCACCGCTGCCTCAGAGACTCCAGCAGGCACACCGAGGAGCGGTCCGGAGCAGGCGGGCGCAAAGCTGCCTCCTTCCCGCTCCGCTCCACCATGCAGTGCAACCGGGCCGCTCGCCTCCCACCGCTGCCTCAGAGACTCCGGCAGGCACACCGAGGAGCGGTCCGGAGCAGGCGGGCGCAAAGCTGCCTCCTTCCCGCTCCACTCCGCCACGTCCCAGGCCTGGCCTCCTCCTCGCCCTCCGGCAGCTGGCCAAGTGGTCGGGGCAGCCGGACCTCGAGGTGGGCCCGCACTTCACCGAAACTGGCCCGGCTGTGGCGAGAGGTGCCCGGCGGCCCGAGAGAAGCAAAAGGCGCCCGGCAGCCGCCTTTGGCGTCCAGGTCGCAGCGCTCCGCCTGCCTGGCTCATCCGGGACTCCCGCGCCTTCCGCAGGGCCGACAGTAGCCGCAGGTAGGTAGGCGGGCGGCAGGACTAGGGAGCCCACTCAGGCCAGCTTGCTCTCGGCGCCAGTCCCGCTCAGGCCGGGCCGGGCCGGCCAGCTGGGTGGGGGACATCTGGCCAGGCTCCCCAGCTCCCTCCCCGGCTCGGCCTCCCCCCACACCCGGCACGGACTCACCAGGTAGTTCATCTTGCCGGTCCGCTGGCTGGGCGCCTTACCACCTGCTTCGGCCGCTGCGGCTGAGCGAGGGAGGGAGGGAGCGAGCAGTGCCGAGCCAGAGCCAGGCAGGCAGGCAGCCCCCATGCGCCTGGCCGCCACCCTGCGGCGCCTGGGAGGAGGAAGGGGAGCAGGAGCCCCGCCACCCCCATTGGCCGCCGCGGAGAAAAGGGGGCGGCGCTGGCGAGGGCCGGCCGGGGAGGAGGGCAAGGAGAGGCATGACGGGCCAGACGAGCCGGGCACGTGGAGCGCTGTGACCTGGATGCCGGTCTGGAGCACGGACTTGGGGACCGGAGGCGGCTGCTGGGCGCCTTTCGCTTCTCTCAGGCCGCCGGGCGCCTCTCGCCACAGCCGGGCCGGTCTCGGTGAAGTGCGGGCCCGCCTCGAGGTCTGGCTGCCCCGACCGCTTGGCCAGCTGCCGGAGGGCGAGGAGGAGGCCGGGCCTGGGACATGGCAGAGCAGAGTGGGAAGGAGGCAGCTTTGCGCCCGCCTGCTCCGGACCACTCCTCGGTGTGCCTGCCGGAGTCTCTGAGGCAGCGGTGGGAGGTGAGCGGCCCGGTTGCACTGCGCATGCGCAGTTCAGCCCGTTGTGCTGCGCATGCGCAGATCGGGTCATCGCGCACATCGTACATGTGCGGTTGGGCCCGTCGCATGCAAACTGCGCATGCGCCGGCTGAAAAAAATGAAAAAAATGGAAAAAAATGGCAGACGACAGCTTTTGGCGACCCCCGTGAAATGGTCGTTCGACCCCAAATGGGGTCGCGACCCATAGGTTGAGAACCGCTGTCTTAGGTGGTCTTTTTACTGCACGAAATTGTATTTTGAAAAAGAGGCTGTATTAGTTAAAAATATCCAAAACATTCCTCTCCTCCTGCTTCATCTACATGGTCATAATAGCATCTAATTAAAATTTGAAATCAACTATTAGTGATTAAAAACACTTCAGAGAAAAAGCCCACAAAACAGACCATTCTGATGATTAGAAACGCTTCCTCAAATTTCATAGTGTCAACTTGCAAGTTGGCTAGGACTTATGGGACTTAATACATCTGGATGGCACCAGCTTAAGGAAAGCAGTTTGAAAGTCTCTTCTTTTACTGATTGCTTTGCTCAGAGCATGGCATAGAATCCAAACCCCATTATTCTAATTTTATTTCAAGAGTAATCAAATGTCAAATCACAGAATATTGAAACATTCCGCTGAGATGAGACTCCTTTACTAAACCAAGTGAGCCAAAATATATTAAACAATTGTTTGTGTTCTCTCTTTGGTACCTATAAGGATCTCCCTTTTTCATATCCCTTTGATGTATCTATTAATATACTAATGATTCTGCAGAATCTTTCTTGTGTAATAAGCATAGAATCTTCTGATGAGAACCAATTCAAGAAATGTTGCTGACTGACCAAGCTACTTTTGTACTTGAGGCAGAAAATATATTTTCCTCTCTGGGGAAATATAATAATAATGAGGATGATTCCAGTCCCTGCTTCAGCACCATACAGTGATACTAAAGAGGAAGTGGTATACATAAGCAAGTAGCAGACAACAATTGGTGCAGAGTTCCTTAATCCTTTAGCTGTGCTCCTGTCTTCTGCTAAAAACAAAAGTTGTTGTTATGAAATTGAACCTGTACCCATTTGTTGTCTTCTGGACTGTTTGTTTTATTGTTGTTTAATTTTTTGCATTCATTGCATCAGGAAATTCTGATGGAAACAGTTGCAGTCACTGTCATTCCCTTTTCTAATGGAATGCCTTGGACAAATTTGAAGATCAAGTAAACATGATCTGTAGTAGTAATATGACTCTAGCTTCATACTCCTGCCCAGGTTAGAATAAAATTGTACGTGTTCAGTGGAATCACAGTCTAAACAAAATCTAATGTCAAACACAGAGAATTCAAGAGAGAGACAGGCAACAGGTTGATCAAGGCTAGTAAGACATCATGCTTGAAACCAACACTCTGAATTTCTCCAGTAGAATATTTCCTACTCATTGAATCTTATTTATAATTAGTTCATTAGCCATGAAGGATTAAATTTATTTAAATTTAAACAATTAAAGCACTCTTTCCCAACTACATTTCCCAGATTGAGTGGTGACTCCCCTATATTTTAATATGAAAAAAATATTGCACGCAGCCTAAGGGAATAGGAATATTCAAAGCAGCTTAAGAGTACTTCCAAGGGAAACATTAATATAAGCATATTTATTGATTGTTTTAAAGTCACATTTGTCCCAGTAAAAATAAAGTTGTTCAATCATTCAGTCACTCAGAATTTTTCAGGATTTACATACATACATAAGAATTTTGATTGTAATAATAAAATCCAATGCAAACTAAGCTTAAAGAAAAGAGAATAGAAAGAAGTAAAAAGTGCAAGAAAAAACAGAAAGAGAGAAGAAAAAGAAAGTAGGACTATATTAAGGAGAGAGAAAAAAATAGATAAAGAGATAACTTCCAATCTTCATCACAAGTATAAACAAATTTAGTTATTCTTCATTCTCCTCTAAGGTTACAAACATCTATCTCTTCATCCCATTACCCATCTGTATCAATAAACAAAACCACAAAACATCACCTTTTCAGTCCTGATGTCAGAAGAAAGTCTGTAAAGAGTTGCCAGAGGTAACCAAGTATCTCGTTTAACCTTGTGAATAAATCAACATTATATTCCTCCCCTTTGCTTCTAACAATCTTAAACTTTAGTTCATTCAAATATTGTTGTAAGATGGGATTTCTCTTCATCTCTTCTTCTTTATCCCATCACACAGAATTCAAGAGTTTAACAAACCACTTTTGTACTGTATATATAAAGCCTCAGCCAATTTCTTTTGTAGATTCAGTAAAGCATCCTTTTTAAGAATCATTCTCTTGGCCTGTTAGTTATAAATCCACTTCTAATGTCATCTCTATCTTGTCAGTTAAAATTTGTTCTACATAATTTCTTCAATAACATCATAGTCTATCTATAGAAACAGTTATCATTACTGATATAGTTGATATTGTGGCTAATATTTTCTGATTCTACTCTTCAAACAATTTTCACAATTAGAATTTTTTGAAAGTTCTAACAGTGGTTCTCAACCTTTTTCAGGTTGAGACCCCACTTGCCCCGTCCATGCGCGGCGCGACCCCGGTGTGCTGGGCCGATCCACGCATGTGCGGTGCGCGCGACGAAAAAAAACAAAATGGTGGACTGCGACGGGCTGATCTGCGCATGCGCGGTGCACGCGCTCGATGGCCCGAACCGCGCATGCGCGGCGCGCGCGACGAAACAAAAAAATAAATGGCGGACCGCGGTGTCCGGCGACCCCCGCAAAACGGTCATTCGACTCCAAATGGGGTCGCGACCCATAGGTTGAGAACCGCTGTTCTAACAGGTTTGTTGTTTGCAAGGTTTGTTAATCTTTCTTCTATTAAAAAAATAGTCCTTTCTAGATTACAGTCTTTTAAATAATTGCTTCTTGAATACTTGTAAGCACATACTTGTACCAACAGTGATAGTACTGAATCACCTTGTCCCTTGGTGACTTCTTTTTCAATTGTCTTAAATTTTTCCAAGCATGAAAGTCTTCTCCAGTGAAGTTTTAGCTTCAAGTGCTTCCAGCAAGCAATTGGGTTTTACTTCTTCTAGTATTAAATTAATTTGTTCTTGCAGTTCAAGGTGTTTTCAACCATATTCTCCAGCATAATTCAAAGGCATAAATTTTCAGCTTTTCTAATGGTCTAACTTAATAATTTTTCACATGTAGCAGATCTCGCTACAGGCATCCTGAGAGAGAGAGAGAGAGAGAGAGAGAGAAAGGGAGAGAGAAAGAGAAGGAGGGAGAGGGAGAGGGAGAGGGAGAGGGAGAGGGAGAGGGAGAGGGAGAGGGAGAGGGAGAGAGAGATATCATCTTTTACATCAGAAAGTTCCAGATCTTTTTCCAACAGAAGTCTTCCATTATTCTTCCTTTAAAATTAAGCTTTATTGTTATGAAAATAAATAAGTCATATTTACTTGTCCTCTCATGGCACCCAAAACCAGCTGCCTAAAATGGCTACTTTAGGCTGTCCTGTGAAATGACCAGCTTTGACACTTCACCTTACAAAGGAGGACATGGTAAATATGCTTAGATGATGAGTCATTAATTTTTGCACTGATCTACTTTCAAACGAAAAATTCTAGAAAAGGCGTATGCAACAATACAATGCAATAATTTCTTTCAGAAACAAGAAAGTAGAAATTTCTCACCAATCATTCAGGACAAGAAGATTAACAATGCAGGAAGAACTTCAGACACCTAGAAGAAGAGGTATGGCAGGTAGAAGATACACATACCCAGGAAGAGGTTAATTTTTTTTTATCTTCTACTGGAACTAATTCTAACATAATAAGATTGAAAAGATGAAGGCCATTTATGCTGTTGTCATAGGAAATACAATATTTTGGTAACTGATTCTGAGCCAATTGATTGAGAAAAAGATTAATGTACCACTTCCATAGACCTGTCTTTGTGCCTCAAAAAAAATTTTTTTTCCATTTTATTTCAGAAGTGAGTATTATTTAATTTTATGTTTCTTAAGAGTTCCAGAATGGGAAATTTGTATTTGTAATTTGTGGGTACAATAATTAAATGCTAAGATCTATATATTTTAAAAAACAGCTGTACATTTGGGGAAGGGAAATATATTTTTTGTTTGGAACATTTCTAATTTGATGGCTACCTAGATGGCATTTCAATCCAAGTGAGATAAAATTGTATAAAATCTGCATAGCTTATAGATACTAAAGTTAACTGTCGCTCATGGTCAGCTTTTGAACAAACCAAGCAATTTTACCTGAATAAACACTCTAATCTTTAAAACAGACTAATTTTTAGTGGCCATGGCTGCCTTTTCCCTATCTTTCCTTTTGCTCAACTTTCTCTATTACTAATTCTCATCTTTTCCAATTGATTATTTTATAGATTGTCATATTTTTTGGTTGATGAATAGGAAGTATATTTTATTATGGACCACGATGGGCATTGCCTTTGTGCTACTCCTAGCCCTTTTCTCCCAGAGCCTCAGAAATGGTAAGTTTGATTAGAAAGAAGCAATTTTCCATTAGGATACATTATCCACTTTGCATATCCTGCTGCATTCTGGGGACTAGAGATAGCAACAAAAGAAAAGAAGTTATTGAATTGAGAAACTTCTATTTAATGTGTGAAGTGTATCTCTAGATAATTATTTGAAGCACCTTAAAAACTACCACATTGACATATATTATGTCAATAAACATTTATGTGAGGGATCCTTACTGCTCTCTGAGCTTTGTGATGATGTTACCTAGTTTGGGTAATGAAACATCTGCAATGTTTCATTATTTCAATCCTGAGCTGCAAATGTTTATTGAAACATTTATGTCTCTGGCTTTAGTAAGTATTCAAAATGTCACAAAATGTTACTTTTGCTGCAACCATTTAACACAGTTGTTCCCTCTGGAAATTGATACTGGAAATTGTGGCTATGGAACAATATTCACATAATAGTAATTGCATAATTAGTTCATGTTAAAATATGTTGGTGTATGTTAAGATAAAAGACTGAGCTATCCCTTATCTTCGCCTTCATATAAACCGCTTATGAGAGTCACTAATTATTCTTATTACTTAATTGGAGAACAAAGGAGTCCAAGTATAACTTCTCTTGGTGTATTTTGTATCATGTACCCCACTATCATGTACCCCAGTACTGTATATTTTAATGATTTCAATGCTATTTTAATTTTGGCCATCTTTAAAACAATTTGGTAATGAGAAATTAAATAATGGAATTAGAAGTTGCTTTGTTTTTTTAATGCCAACATTTTTTCTGTTGATACATTTTTAAAAAATGATATGATATTTGATACTGTGATATTTGTTTGCAGTTTAGTTCCAATTAATTAGCCTTTATGTCTCTTATTTTTATTTATGATATTATCAATCAAATGTACATAAGCCTGAGATTTTCTGTACACAAAGGATTAAATATTTCATTTATTCATCCATCTATCCATAAATGAATAAATGACTAGGATTCAGGCAAGACTGTTATCTCCTGGATACAGAAATTCCTTGCTTTTCCAGCCAAATATTTTTAATCCAGACAGCTATTAAAGCATAAAGCTCAATACAGACTATAGAAGCTATTGCCAGACAAGAAAAAGACACAGTATCTGAGAGAGTATAAACCCTCACAAAACTGCATATCTTGGTACATAAAGTCAAGATCATGGCTTTCTCATTCTGATTACTAATGAGAAAAATATACATGACTTGTAAATCTGTATGATTTGCGCTCCAATAATTAGACAGTCCTGTAGTTGCATCAAAATTACATATGAATCTTGTCTGTTTATTCAGTATGCCAAATCCTTACTGATCTGAATTACAAATTGAAGCCAAAATATGAGAGTTTCTTACACAATCTTGTCCCAATTGTTTCATTTAAGTAAAATATTTTCTTTATTTCCCAAAACTGTCTATGGTGCTGAATGCACATTTCCAAAGACAGATGGTTCAAAAACCCACCTGCTGTGACCTCTGTTATGAAAGATCTTTAAGGTAGAAGGCTGAAGAAAAAAAAATCCTTTTTCTCATTCCAAAAAAAAAAAAAAAAAGCCCAGGCATATTCTGTTTATTTTGTTATTTGCTCATTTGAAAGCTCCTTCTCAAAATCTTAGTTCTGTAGAAATTGTTGAAGAATGTGGAGTAATCAGAGATGGATGTCTATGGAGATTCTCAGTCATCCAGGTCATAGTTATCCCAAAGATGCTTTTTCACAAGGCAACTGGACTTCCTTGTTTTTCTTTGACGACGTTTAGCTTTTCATCCAACACGCTTCTTCAGTTCTTCAGAGCTGAAGAAACTTCTTGGATGAGAAGCAAAATGTCTGCAAAGAAAAAGTCCAGTTGCCTCGTAAAAAGCACCTTTGGTATAATCAGTGATGGCTCATTCATTTCATGTTAAGGTCATTTTTATGATTAAATTTGAGTGCCCCTTGCTAGAAGTGTGCAAAGTGGAGAAAAGGTTTGATATTCAAACTATTAGTTTTTTCCTTCTGTCTAGAGTCAGAAATCTCCGAAGATATCAACAAGCAGAACAGAAAATTATCATTATTATATAATAGTAAGTTTTTCTCTTATATTTCTTAAACAAATTGTTTGACCCAATTCTCTTTTTCCTTTTTGTTGTGAAGAATCCTGTAGTATTAGATACTACATTTGAAAAATATGTACATAAATAAAGTTATCAGCATGGCTCTTGAAAAAAACACCAGAAAACATTGAATCACTGCAAGAATTGCAAGATGGAGACCTTTTATCTGCAGGGATTAGCAGTCCACAATTATATAATTCAGATGACAGGTGCCCCTCTTTTATTGATTACCATATAATTTGGAATATAGAAAGTTAGGAGTGGGTGCTCCATGTATAATCTCAATCAAGGGAGCAAGTCCTTTTCTGAATCATAATCTGCATTGAACAGCATTTCTACCATTCTCTAATTCTGTGAATCCAGTGTGCAGCTACAGGAAAATGAAGGGGAACTAGACAAAAAAAACCCAAGTGCTTGCGTACTGGAGTGACCCAGGCCACTACTCCCGTGGCATTTTCTAGAGCCCCCCAGACATTGTGGTGTCAATATTACAGTAACAAATCAGATTCCCTGCTGCCTCAGTGATAGTGAATAACTCGATATGCACCAGCGAAGATCTTGTCTAATACTGAACTGTTCATTGGGAGGTTCCTCATTCAAATCTTCCTTCATTCCTGAAAGGATAAAGGAAAGAATCATAAGACAGCCTTTCTCAGAAAGCCCTAATGTAGAAACGAATAACAACATTTTGAGTTGTTAGACATGACACGTGGCGTTTGCCTGCAATGAGCATGAAAGCAGTGTACCATTGTTTATTAGTGTTCATAGTCATGAGCTTAGGTTCAGATTTTTTATTTAAGTTTCAACAAAGGACAAAATACAAAAAAAAAAAGGAGTGAAGGAAAAATAAGGTTAAAGAAAAAGCAAAATCAGGCCTGCAAAAGAAAGAAAAAGAAGAAAAGGGAGGGAAAAAAGAAGAAAAAAGAGGGAAAAGGGGAAAAAAAAGAAGAATAATTTCAAATTTTGTTTGGTACAGATACTGCTATAAATACATTAACTTCTTACTCAAAAATTGAAAATCCGAAAATTAAATGTTCATTTCATTCAATTTCTAGCAAGAAGTCCAATAGTTTGTTTCCAAGTAGAAACCAAGTTAGACAAAGTGTTTTCTTTAATAGTCACTTTCACCATCTCAGCCAGTTCCATTAGCTTCATTATCCACTCTTCCAGTGTAGAAATTTGTAAACCGTTTTATCTCTTTACAAAAGTCTTGCTGGGCAATTATTAGCACTCTTAGACAGGGAAACCCACTGACTAGTGGTATGAAGTTGTAATTTAAAACATCTCAAAGATAGCAAGTTAAGGAGAACTATTTTAGGGTAATAGGGAAAAATTTGAAAAGAGAGAATGTCTTCAAATGTGTTTGTACAGTACTTGGTGGCTTCATAACAATCTGTTTTGAGATTCATCACAAATGATGGACCAGGATATTCCAGTAAATGAAGACAGACCCTCTCAGTCAAGGGCCTCAGATATGTTTTGGAGGAGAAATCTTAAAATTCGGAGGCATTATGACTGAGAACTCCAGGAATCGTGATCCCAACATATCTAACAGTTATCAGGTTGGGAATTACTGCTGGTCTTGAAATTTTTTTGCACTACAAGCTTGATTTTGGATGCTCCTGCCTTTTCTGAATCTAGCTGTATACCTGGTCACTTGCATTCCATCTGTTGTTGAAGTTTGGATTGGAAAAAATTAACCATTATATTCCTAGCAAATGAAATAAATGTAATCGTTGGATGTTGTGAGCAATGTTTTGTAATTACAGTTTTTTTTTTATTCTGGAATAAAAACCAGTCTTTTCTAGTCTCTTGGCCACTGCTGCATTTTTCATACTTGCTTTCAAACTTCAAGTTATGTGTTAAGATTGTAATATTTTAAATAGGGCTTCTAGTATTTCATCAGCTTTTGCAGCTTTGTTTTCGCAGTATTCTCTAAACCCTGTTTAATCTTATTTCCCAGAATGTTTGGCTTTAGTTTTTTTCATGCACCTTACAAGATAGTTCAGGACATGAAATTTTGTACTAAAATGTACAAGTAACTCTAGGTTTAATAGAGTAGCAGGCGTAGCTGTTTGAAAGGATGTTATGAACTGTTATAATGAAATTCATTGTTGATTAGAGTGGCATCTTCTACTTACTTGTAATGACAAAACTGAATTTCAGATTCTGGAAAATTGGGTGAAATTGCTAATGATATCAAACAAGTGGGTGGAGAGTTAAGCACTTTCAAAGGTAAGGGATATTGTTCTTATTTACACTCTCAAATTATGCATAGTATTTGCACGTTATTCCTGAGCATCTACATAAAGGGATTCACATGCTGACATCTCTGCCAGATACCGTATGTGCAGACTTTTAATCAAAATCAGGGACCTCCTAAGAGATCTGTAAGTTTGTCCTTGGCCATTAATATGTTATTACTCTAATATTGCTATTTTTTGTTCTTTTTGTTGTTTCTGATGGCTTAAATCTTATGCTTACCATTCAGAGTCACAACTGGTAAGATGGGCAACTATTGAATGAATGAATGAATGAATGAATGAATGCCCCCTCAACTCTTTCAACCATGTCATTGTAATATAAAAATCTCGAGGGGCTAGGACAGAATCCTGTGGCTTTGCATTCAATTCTTCCTTCTAAACTGAGATAGAGCCATTAACAAGCACTCTTTAAATATAGCCATTCAGCCAACTAAATTGTTAGGTACAAAACCATTTAGCCTTCAAAAGTATCACTAACATCCTGAATTCAGATCAGAAGTATATGAGCAGCCACTATTCTTTCAAGCACCTTGATATACATTGCAAGAATTAACATTTTTTCTTAGTTTATTCATCAGTTTCACCATCCATTATTTGTCTTATAGTGTTTTAGCTTTCTTTATTTTATGTGATATTATTTGATTGTTGTATATTATTTTTATGTGATTCCAGGAAATTGATGGTGTTCCTGGAATCACATAAAACTAATAAAGCTTGTAACAGATACATTAAATAAGATCAACTGTCATGCATATGTATTGGTACAGACCCCTGAACTAATCATAACAGTATTATTGGACAGTGCTATATGTACTATATTGAGTCTTGCAATATATACTATAATATATAAAGTGTATTATCCTCATGCTACCTATAGGCATCTGGCTGACCACTGTGAGAACAGAATACTGGACTAGATGGACGTTTAATTTGTTCCAAGGAATTACTCTTTTTAACAAAGGTGTATATACCAGTAAAACATAAGATTATGTGAAAGAAGGATTTTCTAGGCTAGGGTGTCACTGTTACATTTATTTGCTATCTCTGGGAGTCTTCTCTGTTTCTCAGCTGTTTCTCAGAACTGGAGTTTGGCACCTTCTGTGCTGGAAACACTGGCAGAGCTCAAAAGAGAAAATGCTAGAATTGTCGAAGATGTGATGCAGATCCTGGACGCAGTACGTAACTTCACGGGTGAGTAGTTCATAGCCACAGAATAGGGTTGTGATAAACCAAGACAGGAAACAGGTTCTATGAAAATGACTGGAACTCTGCTTTATAGTATAGCAAGAGAATCTTTGAAATGTAAGCTGCCCAGAATCATTGACTGAGATGGACAGCTATAAAAATATGAATGAATGAATGAATGAATGAATGAATGAATGAATGAATGAATGAATGAGTGAGTGTCTTGAAAGCTTGGCTGGTTTTTTTTTAGTTCCTTCCATCTTAAACCCCGGGGAGTTAAGGAAAAGTCAGTTTGAGATATTTTTTATTGTTTTCTTCATTTCCTGGGCTTAAAAATGTTTTTGTTAATGTCAGAGCAGTTTCTGCAAGGTAATCTCTGTGGATACAGCTGCGACTGTATTGCATTTCCATCTCTCTTCTTTTCTCCCAGTTGGATAAAAAGAAATATCAGCCCTTTCACTTAACCATTTCACATTTTATTAATATAGGATGTGGATATAACGATGGCTACCACCTGATTTACTTTAAAGAAATTAGTCAGATTAATAGGAGGAAGATTTTGTAGTCTTAAGAACTAAATGGAAATCCCAGGCTATGTTTTCCAGTGACTCTCCCAGAGCTGATGGTGAGAGCTGCACAGTGTGCAAAGCTCAGCTAAGGAAGCCTCTGTCCACACAAATGATCATGCTGTTGGTGCTGCAACATGTGCCCCGGTGCCTTCTTTTGGGTCACTTGTTTGATCTTTTTCATACTGCTTTTATGAACGAGATGCCATCAGATATCTCTTATTCAGAAAGTCTCTCCCTTAAAATATCTATCTATCTATCTATCTATCTATCTATCTATCTATCTATCTATCTATCTATCTATCTATCTATCTATCTATCTATCTATCTATCTATCTATCTATCTATCTATCTATCTATCTATCTATCTATCTATCTATCTATCTACCTAACTACCTACCTACCTACCTACCTACCTACCTACCTACCTACCTACCTATCTATCTATCTATCTATCTATCTATCTATCTATCTATCTATCTATCTATCTATCTCACCTGTCTGTTTGCCTATCTGCCTGTCTCTAACGATGTTCTACTTCCAGCATCTACAAGATCTTGAAGAGTTACCTTAATGTTTTTGGCTCTTATTTTGTTTTCCAGGAATGCCCAACTATTGTTGACATCCTTTTTTTTTCTATTTGGTTTCAACTGACTTTAGACCAATGCCCACTCTTTTCACAGATACAACAATCTTTGCATGCTCCCATATTTTCCTTTTATTTGGATAGAAGCTAAAGTCTTGCTTACCCACTCACCTTTGTCTTTCAACTCAACCAGTTTTTTTATTTTTTTGAATTCCCAAGACATTTTTCCCTCTCTTTTTCCTGCCTCTCTACCTCCTTTCCAGTTGTTTTATTCTCTTTTTACAACAAGGTAGCTCTCTATACAACTCTTATCATCCTTTGGCTCGTTTCTAGGTGGTACTTTTGCATCCAAACTGTCCATTGGTGGGAAGTAAATGTAAAAGCTGCTCTAGTCTGATCTCCTCTATTGCGACCTCCTGGGTCTTGTTCTCTGGCCACAGCCATTTTCCATCCAGATTAGCATTTCTATAATGATATTTTAACCTAAGCATCAGGACTTCACTCTTTTGTCTAACTGTTCCAATCTTTCTTTTGGCTCAATATCCAGCTGAGGCTGTCCAAAGAAAGAGTAATGCCCTTGGCATCTACAGGAGCAGCAGTGCTCTCTGCCTCTCTCTTCCGGGCTAAAAAAGCACTCGCCTCACGCCAAGTCTCACCTCATTTTTCCAGCTGCTGCCACTTTTCCCATGGCCTCTTCTTCAGCAGGATTTTGGCTTTTCCTGCTGAGTGTTTGGCTTCTGTTTGTTCACTGTGACACCTGTGGCTACAGAGCTCCAAGGCACAATGTCCTCCTCTCTCTTTCCCCTCCACATCAAAGATATGAAAATATGGCTGTCTTCCAGTCTAAACATTTGGCTGATTGTGTGACAAAGCAGAATAATAACAATCTTTTCAGACTTGTCTAGGAAAAACCAAAATGTGGTCAGAACTCATGCCTGTTTTGCCTGGGCAAGCCCACAATAGCTTTGGCCAGGAAAAGTAGGGGCAAAATCTTGAGTGACTTGTGAATGTTGACTAAAGCCGTGGATTGATCTGTCTGTCTGTCTGTCTGTCTGTCTGTCTGTCTGTCTGTCTGTCTGTCTGTCTATCTATCTATCTATCTATCTATCAAATTCATCCTAATTACAGTAGCAGATGCTTTCTGCAAGCTGATGACTTCAACACAATACGTAGTAATACAGCGGTTCTCAACCTGTGGGTCGCGACCCCATTTGGGGTCGAATGACCATTTCACAGGGGTCGCCAAGCACCGCAGTCCGCCATTTTTTTTGGTCGGCCATTTTTTCCCCTATCGCGATGCGCCCCGTCGCGCCGCGCATGCGCGGTGTGGGCCCGCCATTTTTTTTGGGTCGGCCATTTTTTTCCCTATCGCAATGCGGGCCATCGCGCCGCGCATGCGTGATACACCCCGTTGCACCGTGCATGCGCAGTGCAGGCCCGCCATTTTTTTGGGGCGCGATGCGGGCCGGGGTCAAGCCCCAGAAAAGGTTGAGAACCGCTGTAGTAATACAATTTCCATATTCTTTCAATCATCTGCAGGTACGATCGCGAAATTCAGTATTTTTATCTATTATTTTCACTTTCAGAATCGAGAACTTTTTGATGGAGAACAGAGAAAAGTTAAAGATACATACCCCCTAGTAGTGCTGAGGAAAGTAAGGCTGAGCCAAGAAGGAATGGCATATCTTTTAGTAAAGGGTATTTTTATTTCTTGCTCAATCCTAACTCCAGTGAACTGTCATGAGTCTTTTATGAATTCATTCAATTAAGTTCTTCTTCCATTTTAGGCAATAAGGATCATATACCATTTGCCTTATTGCAAATCTATAGAAAAGTACAGAAGTTGCTACGGATGTATTACCTTGCATTACAAGTAGCCCTCGATTTGTAACAATTCATTTAGCGTCCATTTGAAATTACAATGGCACTGAAAAAAAGTGACTTATGACTATTTTTCACACTTACGACCATTGCAGTATCCCCATGGTCACCTGATTTACATTCGGACTCTTGACAAGTGGGTTCATATTTATGACGGTGGCAGTGTCCCCGGAGTCCCTTATGTGACCTTCTGACAAGCAAAGTCAATGGGGAAATCAGATTCACTTAACAACCACGTTACTAATTTAACAACTGCAATGATTCACTTAACAACTGTGGCAGGAAAGGTCATAAAATGGGGCAAAATTCATTTAACAACTGCCTTGCTTAGCAACAGAAATTTTGGGCTCAGTTGTGGTCATAAATCGAGGATTACCTGTACAGACACAAAAATAGTAGTATGGATCCCTGTATACATTGTAGCCATGAAATAATAAGCTGTCATCTTCTGTAAGTTTTATTCACATCATTTCAAAAGAGGACAAATGAAATGAATTAAATAGTCAAGCAGCATAAGGAAACTTTCAAACTTATCATAGAGAAGCCGCCCATAAAAACTATTTCACATTTTTTTTTTTGGTTTGGACTTGTATTTGATGTTTTATATACATTTTGTTAGCTGCTCCGAGTCTCCGGAGAGGAGCGGCATACAAGACTGAATAAAATAAATAAATAAAATAAATGTTGCAATTTTCTAGTTTGATGTTTATCTTCACAATAACAAAATGTTAAGATAGGGATCAAGCCAAAGAATTCCTTTCTGAGACACAGTGAATAAAATTCCACCAAAGAAACTAACACACAGGCCTCCCGTCTTACAAGATAAAAACTCTTCTGCTCCCCATCCTCTACTGCCAGGTTGGCCAGGGACAATGGGACCTGTAATCTAACCTATTGAGAGGGCTATGGAGTCCTACAAAGCACCCGAGTTGTATCTAATTCTGCCCCACCCTTTTGGACTATTTCAGAGGTATTATGTACAACCTGTCCAGCTCACTGGCTGCACTTTCGAAAGAGCTGCTACTTCTTTTCTTTTGAAAACAAACCATGGAAGACAGCTGAGCAGGCTTGTGAAAACGAAAGTGCTCACCTGGTTATTTTGAACTATGGGATAGAACAGGTACTATCGATTCTGCTTTTATCAAGACAAGGGGAGATACGGGGTGGGGGGAAAGTTTTTGACTTCCCAAAAGGCGATATTTGAGAAATATAATTTCATATGTACAGAACTCTGGCTGTAAACCTTATCAGAGATGCTCTGTTCTTATTTAAATACTGAAAGTAGCTTTCATTTCAGATTCAATTCAGCTTAGGTAATATTTTTCATGATTGCCTTGTTAAGCCTTTTTAATGTAGCTTTTCAGTTCTCATAAGCAGCCCTGTAAAAGGGGAGTGATAATTTTTTACTTTTTTGCCTGGGGAAATCCACTATGATTTTCTATCTAGCCCAGTGGTTCTCAACCTTTCTGAGGTTGAGACCCCACTTGCCCCGCCCATGCGCGCCGCGACCCCGACCCGGGGGCGTGCGCGTGTGTGCGCGCGCGCAAAAAAAATTTTTAAATTTTTTTTTTAAAAAAATGGCGGCCGCGACGGGCGGATCTGTGCATGCGCGGATCGGCCCGTCGCACGCACCACGCATGCGCACATCCGCCCGTCGCGGGCCGCCATTTTGTTTTTTTATTTTTTTAAAAAAAAATTAAAAAAAATCAAAAAAACAAAAACAAAATGGCGGCCGCGATGGGTGGATCTGCGCCTGCACAGATCGGCCCATCGCACATGCTGCACATGCGCGGATCCGCCCGTTGCGGTCCGCCATTTTGTTTTTATTTTATTTTATTTTTTTAAATTTTTTTAAATTTTTTTTTAATTTTTTTTCCTGGCGCGACGGGCGGATCTGAGCGTGCGCGGCGCGCACACGCCAAAAAAAATAAAAAAAATTAAAAAAAATTAAAAAAAATAAAAAAAATTTAAAAAAAATAAAAATAAAAAAACAAAATGGTGGCCGGCGGTGCCCGGCGACCCCCGCGAAATGGTGTCACGACCCCAAATGGGGTCACGACCCCAAGGTTGAGAACCACTGATCTAGCCTGAGGACCACAGGGGGTATGATTAATGATGTTCTGCTCTTACCAGAGTGAAATGTTTGGCTTTTTTGTATGTGCTTTGGGGAATGGGGAAAAATTATGGGTACAATTGGTGCTTTAAGTCTTGCAGAGCTTAAAACAAACTTTTTCTACCTTTCTTTCCTTCCCCAAAACACAAAAATAGCCTGGTGAAGCTTTAGCAGGGCTACTCAGATATTTTGGGGCCATAAGCGGTATGCTGGGGGGATCCTGTGGTCTACAATCATGGGGTTCTCTGTCCTGGATCTCAAAGAGCAAAACCAAGGGAAATGCTATAAAATAGCAAAACTGCTAAAGGAGCTGAGTTAAAACCTTGAATTGCATATTTAAAAACATATGGAATAAACATTCTCTTATTGCCTGTCTAAATGGTCTGATTGGTAGACCAGAGGATGATAGGCAGTGGAATTCCTAACTAGGTGCTGCTACAGGTGTTATAAATTTTACAGGTGCTAAATGTAATGACTTGTTGATCAAGTGTATTCTCTTTATGCCTTGATTATGTTTATCCTATCATAAATCAAAATTTCTAGTACATGATGAACATATTCCTACTTTTTATGGACAAAGCCATAACCTTTTCTCTTCTCTTTCTGGTAGAACTTTTTGATAAAACATATGAACAATGAGCAGGTGTCTTGGATAGGCTTGAGTGATGCTGACAAGGAAAACCAATGGATCTGGGTGGATAATACAACTTTATCTTTCTCGTAAGTAAATTTAATTATAATCCACTTAGTGGGAAAGTCAATTAAGGGTTTGCATAGATAATATCTCTTGGAAATTGAGATTTGTAGATCCCAGAATACTGTAGAAGTACCTCCCTAATATGCAGCAAGCCATAAAGGATCATGAAAAAAAATAGAGCAACTGTCCAAAAATAGAGCATCCTGTAGCAACAAATGACATGATTCCTTATATCTTACACTGTAAAGAGTATCTGGACAGAACAAGCAAAATCAAATGGATGAGAAGAGACCTTTGTCTGTTATCCATACATGTAACATCAGAACTGTAAAAATAGTTTCTTCATCCTCCAACTGACACTGAAAATATAGAACATTTCTGCACTAACAATTTATAGCATCAGCCAGTCATCACTGTGACTATACAAAGCCTGTTTTCATTAGTGATATACTGCCAGGTGGTGGCCAGATGATACATAAATAGGCATGGTGGAAGTGCTATCTCTCATGACAGTGATTTTGAACAGGACAGTGTGATTTTGACAAAATTAGAAAGCCTTTTTCTTGCAAAGAAACTTTACAAAATGGAAATTAATATCACCTTTAAATGTTTACATGTGTAGTGAATTCATAATATTTTCTTGAACAGTTCATTCTATTTGGAAGGTCTGTTTAAATCCCACATATATTTGTTTTGTTCTGTATACTGCATTTCCAGAAGTTGTGTAGCTCAGTAGTTAAACCCACTGGGCTAGGAACTGGGAGACTGCGAGTTCTAGTGCTGCTTTAGACATGCAGCCAACTGTATTACTTTGCAAATGAAGGCAAGTTTACATGTCCCAGGATAATGTTGCAGGATCCAATATGAGTCAGTCGCCGGGACCAGAGATTTAGTCTTCCAAGCTTTTGGATTCGTGCTCATCCCCATTCTCAGGGAACTTCTCTCTTTATGTGTGCACTGTGCTGTGCTACCGGTAGTGCATACTATTTAATGTAGTGCATGGTTGTGTGTGGCTTTTAGTTGTTAATTGGAGTGCTGATGGTTGGCTATTAAGTTGCTGGTTGTTGTTTCCTTGTGCTGGTGTGCCCTCGGCTCTTAAGTAACTTGTATGCTGTTGGTAAATCAGCACTCCTGTTGATTGACATGGGGCATATTTCCCAGGCCTCAAACATTTCCCTGGCTATTTTTGTGTCTGCAATCTTAGTAGCTGCGAAATTGAATGTGTGTTCTTGTTCATTGCAATGTGAGGCTACCAATGAGTTTGGGGCTTCTCATCTAACATTCACCCCATGTTTTGCAATCTGGTGGTTAGCTTCCTCCCTGTCTGTCCTATGTAATCAGGCAATCAAAAGTCAAAATGGACTTGAAGGCACCCACTCCCCAAAACTCTCCTATTCCACCGTACTTTCATAAACATTTTAGTATACTTTATATTAGCTCTTTTCTGAGGCTTCTAAACCCTCTGAAGGCCAAATGGAAAAGGAAAAATTGAAAAGGGACTGCCCTGCCTATTTAGATCAACACAAGTATTGGTTTTTGAGCTATTTTGTTAGGTGTATCCTATTTAAAAATAGATTATTTTTATCCAAGATTTAAGGACTAATATTTACAAAAAAGGGAAGAGGTTAAGTATTACCCAAGGGTTTGACATGAAATTCATTTGTAAGCATATCTTTCACTTTATGGAGAAAAACTTACTCAACAATGATACATTCTTGAGAAAAAAATTGTCCTGATGTCAGCATGTTTTTTTTAGATACTGATGTCAAGGAATTTTTTTTTTTTTTTTGCAGAAGGAAGCATGTTTTGTTTTTTATCTTCTTTTCTTCTTTTCATTTCCTCCTCAAACTTCTTGGAGCCTAAGTTAGATACACTGTACAAATTAATAAATGTGTATGTCTTGACATAACAGCAGTTCCTCTTTGCCTTTTTGAGAATTTTCTCTAAGTTTAGGATTTGATCCTTTGTCATGTGGATTTACACAAATACCCTCATTGGTATTTTTAAAAACTGGTGGGCAGGAAATTCATGACAAAACATAGAGTCCTGTTTGCATTCAAATGAATGGATGAAGACGTATCTCCCATTTTTCAACCTGGATAAAATTGAGGTTCTCAGGGGGAATGAAGAGCAGGGAATTTTGTACATTGTAGCTGTAGCCCATCTGGAGACTCTTGGGTTGACTGCCCTACATATCCTGGTTGATGTGGAGCAATCGGGACTCTGCACACAATTCCGAATGTAGTTTACACAATGACGTACGATACTTGCTGATTGGTTTCCCGTTACTGACAATAACTCTTTTGCTGCCACCATTAGCTCTTGGGGGAAAGGTGAACCCAATAATGCTGGATCGGGTGAAGACTGTGCTACCCTGCACTTCTCTGGGAAATGGAATGATGTCACCTGCTCTGAAAACAAAAACTGGATCTGTGAAAAGAAATGCTAGCCACGGTCCTCTCCATAGCAGCCTTTGCAAGCTTGAAAGAACCACTGGTATTATATTAGCCTGGAGGTCTACAAAATCATGTTCTTATGACCTTTTTAAAAAGGCTTAAAGGTGAGGACTTTGCAGAAGCATAGACCTTCCTCCTCCTCCCCCAGCTTGTGTGTGCTCTCATTTTGAATATTGACTGCATCTTTTGCATTTCTCTTGGGATTCACAAACATACTGAGTCATAGAGAAATAACTGTGTGCAAACAGGTCTTCCTTCCTTCTAAGCAAGGGAGCAGCTGCCTGAACTGCACCTGTGGTCATGCTTGCTATTGTGTCCCAAGGGAGTTGGATGTGCTGCTTGTGCATGGTTGCTCTGATATTTGCTACTTAATGTGAAAAGTCAGTATATGTTTTTATGCTATTATGATTTTGTGTATGCATGGGTGGTAGTGGTGGTGATGGTGGTGGTGGTGGTGGTGTCCAAGACTTCCTTCTTCTACATATATACGAGCAGTGTTGCTTTCATCCTGATAGAGTAACAGGTGGGGAAAAATATGCTGAGGTAAAACCACAGAAAAAATGCTTAACTTCTAGAGATTGCACATCTCTTCTCTCTCCTTCTCATTTCAGCCTCTGCTGAAGTTAAGTAGCAGCCTCACTCAGTGGATACTATTTTTAATCAGTATTTATCCTCAATAGTTGCAAATCAAATATCTTGGCATCAGCTGCCGAAACTGTGTTTTTTCTCAGGTATCCTCAAACAAGTTGCCCAGGCAATTCTCTCCTCTCAATTACTTTTTGTTTTACTCAGAAAATATGTACAAGTTTATAAACCAATAAACTAATTAAAGTGAAGAATTCATGTTGGTGAAAAATCATTAATGAATGAACGACAGATTTTACCTCAAGAAGGAATGATTAAACATCTGATCAAATACACTGTTTGGAAATCATATTTAATTTTTATTAAAATATAAATGTTATGTTAACTATATTAACCAATGTAAATTCAGTTTCTAATAGATGAAACTTGTGACTTAACTGAAGTCTCAAATTAATAAAAATTCAACCAGACAGCTCTTTTTATTCATTTATTCAATTTCTGTTATATGTGCCTGTAGCTGTCACCATTTATTACAGCATTTTGCACCAGTTCAAATTTTTGAATGCTCTTCAAGGAAAGAGCATGTACAGCATTTGCAGTAATCCAAGCGAGAGGTTACAAGGGCAGAAGTGATGGTGAGCAAGCCCTCCCAATCCAGGAATGGGTGCAACTGGGGCATTACTGGATGGTGCTTAGAGGCTCTCCCAGCCATAGCTGCCACCTGCTATAAGTCTAGGAGGACCCCCAGATTGTGTACTGTGTTTATCTGGGATAGTGCCACCTCATCCAGAATTAGAGATGGAAAAAACTGGTCTTTGAAGGGTCCAAATACCCACAACTGTTCCATCTTACTAGGGTTGAGTAGGAGCCCACTTTGCCCCATCCAGAAATGAACAGACTCTAGACACTGAAATAGGATGCCCACAGCATCCGTCAAGGAGCCTGGAGTAGAGATAGAAAGCTGAGTGTCATCTGTGGATCATCTGACCGAATGGCCTCATATAGATATTAAATAGGAGAGGAGAGAGAACCAAGCTCTGAGGCACCTCACAATGTAAGGACCATGGCCTGGATCTCTCCCTGCCTATCAACACCAACTGGAATTGATCCTGAAGGAAGGAGGAGAACCAGCACAACACAGTGCTACTCACCCCAATTCCCAGAGCTGGCTTAGGCCACTGAGAGTCAAGAAAAACCAGGATGGATGCAGTATCTCCATTCTGCTCCCACCAGACATCATCCATAGCGTGATCAATGTTGTGTTAGTCCCAGATCCTGGCCTGAACCCCAACTGAAAGGGGTTCACCCAGAATTCTTTGCAGCTGCCACACTCTCTCCACAAGCTTCCCTAAGAAGAGAAGATTATAAACTGGGGAAAAACTGTCCAGCTTGGTTGGGTTGAGCAATGGTACTTTGAGGAAGGGGTGCACCATCACGTCTTTAAGAGCTGATGGGGCCACGCTATCTTTCAAGAAGAAATTAACTACCATCCAGATCTAATCCTGTGTCCCCTCTAGCACAATTTTAATAAACCAGGAAGGGCATGGATCTAATACACAAGTGGCCGAAGTAGCATCTAAGAAGGCCTTGTCCACGTCTTCAGGTTCCATGGGCTCAAACTCTTCCCAGATCATCTTGGAGAACATAGCCCCCACTACCGCCACAGATTCTGCTTTAAAGCTGGAGTCCAACATAGAGCAAATGTGAGTCACTTTGTCTGCCAGATGTGCAGCATATTCCTCAAAGCAACCCTTTAGGTGAACTTCAGTATTACTCCCTCCAAGGAGGAACCAAGTCACCTGAAACAAGGCCACTGGGTGACTATCAGCAGATGCAACAAGGGCAAGGAAATAGAGATACAGTGTTCCATTGCCCACTCTTGTTGAACAGCACATAAGGAAAAGGATAATAAGGGAGCAGTTTTGGCTTACTTGGGTGGACTGGCTCCAATAGTTAAAGATGGATGTGTGTTTTCTGGCAGGAATTTGAGAGTGGGAATCTATCTCTTACAGCCAGTGCTTTTTTTCTAAAAAAAAAAAAAAAAAAAAAAAGGTGCCGGAATTCACACATGTCATGCAACCTGCCTTGCCTACCCTACAAGGTTCCATCCAAAAAGGTGCCAGAACTCTGTTCTGGGCGTTCTATGAGAAAAAAAGCCCTGCTTACAGCACACATATATTTAGCACATTTATGGCCTATGTTTAAGAATTCAAGCTTCCTGTCTGATTCCTATTTTATGCTCTAAAATGGGTTGGGCAATAAGATAAGAACTTGTTCTTGGCCTCCCCAAAAATTTTATAGCCAAATAAGGATTTGTATCTGGATGTGTCTCACCATTCTCCATACTAGTTCTGTGGTACATTTGATGGAAGCAGTCCTTGATCTTTTCTATCCACTGATATGACCGTATAATATGTATTACAGTCAGCGGTGGGATTCAGCCAGTTCACACCACGTCGGCAGAACCGGTAGCTAATTTTTTGTTGCCCAGGCCCAGAATGGACTTCTGGAAGTGGCATCCATACAGAGAATGGTTGTTCACATATTTGAATCCCACCACTGGTTCCAGTCAGTGTATGCAATTTAATAATCCAATTTCATTATTCAAAAGCCACAGTTGTTCTGTCTAGATTAATGTCTAAATTACAGTTCACATATCGTGCTAAGCTAAAATATTTGTTTTTCAATTAGCATGCTGCATAAACTAGCTACTGTGGTTTGTAAACTCTGGATTATGATTTACCATGTTTCCATCTTTTGGGGCATTACTGCAGGTTAATGTTTGTGAAAATAGCAAAAATGACAAGTTAATAAGAAGCATCTTGTTAACAATACCAAATAGTCAAACTTCTGACAGTATTTGCATAGTGGTACTCAAAATAGCTTTGCTGAAGTGAAATAACTGGAAGTAAGGGTTAGTGAACCCTGGTGAAGCTTTGACAACTGGAATATAGCAATAGAATACTTAATGCACCTAGAAGATTTGGAAACAGGTTTCTTCATTAAGATTCACACAGCCAGGAGGAATGGATTACAAGAATCAACATGCAAAAAGGCCAGCAGCTCAACTGCCAAATCGCAGGATAGCATCACAGCTAACAGGTAGGACCAGCCCTGATAGGACTGGACTGGAAGGCTAGATATAGTGCATTCCTACCACAAGTGGGATGCCAGATCAGCCTTCTCCAGATGCAAGGACCAATCCCTAGGACTCTCATGGCAACGCTGCTTGGGAGATCCAGAGGGTTAAATAGTTGTATCTTGTAAAAGTGGTGAGTCTGATGAAATCTGATGAGGACTGTTTACACTAGAATGTATACTAAAATAAAAGGTCCTGTAATGTACCAGAATAAGAGTAACATCTTGTGGCATTTCAAAAATGAAAATATGTTCCATATCATGATCCCTTATCCTGCTTTGACAGATAAGTATTTCCTAATCTCCTTTTAAGAATGGGATAAGCCATGGACGACTATGAGACAGGATATACAATTTTGCAGAAGAAAAAAAAACTAAAGTTGGTTGTCTATAGATGTCTCAAATTATTTTGCAACATGATTGCAAACTGTTGTCACATGCTATATGATCTGATTCCATTTTTGCCCATTAGTTTGTGCAGCATGTTAAGCAACTTATTTCTTTATTAGATTTTTACCCTGCCTATTACTTTATAGGTAACTTAAGGCAACAAACATACTTAATATTCCTTCCTCCTCTTATTTTCCCCACAGCAATAACCTTCTGAGGTGGGTTGGGCGGAGAGAGAGTGATTGACCCAAAGTCACCCAGTTGGCTTTGTTGCTGAAGGCAGAACTGCAACTCACTGTCTCCAGTTTCTAGGCCAGTAGCTTTACCACTACACTAAAGTGACACTCCTATGTGATCCCAATCCATATATTTACTATTTGGATAGATAAGATGACTTTCTATCCTTTGAGCTTCAGAAGAAAGTTGCTCAGTGCCTTTTCTAATAGAGGAAATGTCCATCCTGGTTTCCAGAAGCAAAATAACTAACTATTCCTTCTCTTCTCTTTTTGCTCTGATGTGCTTTTATTGGAGATGACTTTTCTTTCCTAAAAGGACAGTTGTAATAATGATACGTGGGCATGGGTGTGACATATCACTGGACCTAATACTGAAAATGGTTAGTTATACGTGTCTTAAAAGCATGTTTCAATTTCCCTCCGACAACTGTGTCACACCTGCTCGGTACTGATATTGTTTCAGTCACAGATACAGAATCCCCAACCAGCATGACTTTTTTCTCAAGCTTCCCACTATCAGATCGGTGGCTGTGACTTCAGGATGGTACACTAGCTATTTTACTAGCAGTTATGACACTGACAGGTTTTTCCTAAGTATTTGCTCTGTTGCTTGGAAAAACCACAATATTACACAAGAAGAGGCACTTCGTGGCCATAAAAAGGCAGTCTGCCCCATAACCACTTTATCTTACTCTTTCATCTCTTAACCCAAACACATTCAGTGTTAACAGCTCATTAATGTTCATTTGCAAAGAGGAAGAACTTGGTTTATCATAGGAAGCACCGCTAAACAGAATAAGGGGAATACTGGACATATTGCAGAACTAAGCAAAATATCTGTGAAAGTTCCAAATTGTGCTTTCATTTCTTATCTGATGATGAAGTAGTTTATCTCCTTCTTTCTCCAAAGAAATTATTATTTTTTTCACCCAGTAAGGCATCTCTATTTCAGGTAAGTGATCATGATCTCTAGCTCTTGCTTTTATCACTAAAATTTGTCGTTCCTTCCTTCATGTAAGATGAACACCAGCCAAAGAATTATGTCAATATGGATTTGAAACAAGATCCTATTTTTCCTTAAATGCAACTTACAGAAGAGCTTCTAAGAGAATAAGGATTGCATTGATGCAAATGCTATATTGCAAAGGGATTACATGCTCCCTCCAATTTTCCAAATGATCAGCTGTCCCACAGTCACCACTTACTAAGCTTTGCAAAGAGAAAATACTGGGGATCTAAGGCATTTACCATTTTTATTTTCTATTCTGGTATTATTGAGATTTTTACTTATGTTGTTTTTATCTCTTATTTATGACTCCTGAGTTTTTAGTGGATGTTTTAACTGTACGACCTATTGTATGCAAGCCACCAAGTGTCCTTCTGAATTGTGATGGGGAAAGTACGTGAAATAAATGAAGGCTTATTTACAAACAGATGTGCACAAAGAGGAGACGGGACACAAAGCAGATCTACAGTCTTGCCCCAAATCCCAGAAATCCTACACTAGAATTTTAGGAGAGAAATCTGAACAAAAGCCAAGCAAAGTGAGCAGCAGCAGCACCCCATCCCCTCCCCAATAGAGCATGGCTGGTTTGTCCATTGATGGCATTCGATTTGTAGGTTGCCTTCCCACTACAGATGGAGTGAGTGCCATTATAGAGTTCGGAGAGTTGACAGTATTATTAAAAAAGGATGAAAAGAGCTGTACAATGCAGAATGCTGGAATGGTCAGCCACCATGAAACATTTTTCTAATTTCTAATGATAAATAGCACAAAACTTAATTGAGAGATAGAATCGAGAGTTAGAAAACTTAAACTTAATCGAGAGACAGAAAATTCTGATTGTAGGATTTGAAATGTTTTTATCAAAGGAAAATATTTGTTTTGTTGTTTGTTTATCTTTTAATACAAGTACCTTAAATTAATATCTCTGGGGGGAAAAAAGTTGGTACCTAGCTACTGCATTCAAGTTCCATTCAATGCTGGACAGATTTGCAATCTTCTTTTTATGGGGGACAAGCACATTCTTAAAATGGTCCTCTGAACTTTTTGAACACAGAGAAAATATGCCTAGGAGAAAAAACTAATCTGGTTCCTTTGAGTTTAATTCTGGCACAGCTGGAAGGCACAAATTTGGGGAAAGCTACTGCGGTGTAATGTAAATCCAGATATTGATGCCTTTCTGGTATGCCCATACTTCTAAACAAATGTGGTCAAAGGAAATTGGCTGGCTGGAAGTTATGGAAATGGAAATCTAACACATTTAGAAGATTATACATCAGGAAGGCTACTTCGTAGAGTTGACATGATCTATGGAAGTCACTAAGAGTCTTTTTAATTGTGGGAGCCTAGAAATACATTAAATAAATAAATGCCGTTTAGCCTCTTCACGGGAAAGTACAGGTAATAACTCCTTCTTACAACAATTCATTTAGTGACCATTCAAAGTTACGGTGGCACTGAAAATGTGACTTATGACCATTTTTCACCTTTGTAGCATCCCCATAATTATGCAATCAAAATTCAGATGCTTGGCAACTAGTTCATGCTTAAGACTGTTGCTGTGTCCCAAGGTCATGTGATCATCTTTTGCGAACTTCTGACAACCAGATTCACTTAGCAACTGTCTTACTAACTTATCAACTGCAGTGATTCAATTAACAATCATGGCAATAAAGGTGGTAAAATGGAGCACAACTCACTTAACAGATGTCTCACTTAACGACAAATTTTGGGCTCAATTGTGGTCATAAGTTGAAGATTACCTGTAATACTGAGTTAAGACCGGAATGTATTGCAGGGCTGCAGTTATTTATTCACAATGACATCATTTTGTTGAGCAGCAATTCTATGTCAGATGATGTCTTTCTATACAGCTTCAGGAGATGGAATAGCCTGGCAGATGTTTTTGATATTTAATAGCCATGACCTGACTTGTTCAGTATTGCTGACACACAGGAATCACTGCAATGACAAACAGTAGTGGTGATAGTGAGACTCCTCGAAAGATTCCTCTCTTGATACTAACCTTCCCATCATCATTGACTAGCAACGACAGCGGTTCTCAACCTGTGGGTCGCGACCCCATTTGGGGTTGAACGACCATTTCACGGGGGTTGCCAAGCACCGCAGTCCGTCATTTTTTTTTTCGTCAGCCATTTTTTTTGGTTGGCCATTTTTTTCCTATCGCGATGCGCCCCGTCGCACCGTGCATGCGCGATGCACCCCGTTGCGCCGCACATGCGTGGTGCAGGCCCGCCATATTTTTTTTGGTCAGCCATTTTTTTGGGTCGGCCATTTTTTTTACTATCGCGATGTGGGCCGTCGCGCCGCGCATGCGCGATGCGGGCCCGCCATTTTTTTTTGCGCGATGCGGGCCGGGGTCGAGCCCCGGAAAAGGTTGAGAACCGCTGAGCAACGATGTGTCTTCTATTGTGCCGTTGAACTCTGCACAAAATTTCTGATGCTTCTACTAATACCTGGTATTTCTAGGTATTTTATTATCCAGTCACATTTTAGGAAGTTGAATGCCTTCTTGTAACTAATCCATGCTACATTGAAGCTGGTCATCCTTCTCTTGCAGTTTTCCAAAATCTTTTTGTCAATTAGGAACTGATATTTTGTTATTTTGCTGTTTGGGCAACTTCCTTTCTGCTCGGGCACAAGGAGTTTTTTTTTTTAACTAGATGCTGTTGGACTGCATCAGCTGTGACATCAGTTAGCATTTTGAAAGTTATTAGTAGGCAGGTTAATCAACCCTTTTGCTGGACCTTTCATTATCAGAGAGGTTTTGCCAGATGTTAACCAATCTTCAATTTCACCTTCTTTCAGTATTCTGTTAAACTGTTTGGCAGTGAGTAGGCGGAGGCCAGTCAGATGTTTCAACCAAAAACCATGCAGTTCATCTTCATCTGAGGCTGACCTATACTTCATCTTCCTTGCCTTTTTCTTTATCATTTCTGCTGTTATTACAAGTTCTTTCATTTCAGCTTCTTTTTTATTCTTGTTCATCTCTTTTAACTAAGCTGCATTCTTGTTTTATTTCTTTGAGTTGTCCAACAGCTGCACCCTGAACTACACTGTCTCTTCTTTGCTGACTAGTTCATTGGAATCTCTCAGCGGATGGACTGGTAAAAACATTACTGATTTGACTGAAGCTGGAGATTCTGCCTACAGTGTGCAATTAAAGTTTCATATCCGCTAATCTCCTTGGTTGTATTATTCAATTTCTATTTACTATTAGTATTTATTTTGGTTATTAGTTACTGCTTGATGCTTTGTTATTTTCAGTGCTTCCTTGATCTTCCTTGCGTTCAGCTGATATTTCTTGATTAGGCATTCTTTGGCCTTCAAGTTCTTCAGCTTCCTTTCATTTGTTCTAGCTTGCTTGCATCTGATCTTAGCATGCTCATCTTATTTTCCAGCCTGATCTTCCATTCTGGTAGTGCAGTGTTGGGCTTTTTTTCTTGTTTGTTGATTTTGCATTTGAAATCAGTCCAAGGTATTCAGTTATAACTGCAGCTATGCTTTCGATTGGTTGATTTGTTTCTTGCAATGAACTGGTGCTTTTATATGATATAACACTATTGGTATTATTATTATGTTGATGGAAAAATCTTCATCAGGGTCAAATCCAAGCCGGGAATAAACAACACATGCCAACTGCTTTAGAAAGAAGGTTGTAGTTTATTGAAGAGGAGAGCCAAACAGAAAGATGGCTCTGGAAAAAAGTGACCACATGTGTACCTTCTGGGGCTTTTGAGGTTGTTTTCTGTTCCTGTTTGAGGCTTTGTATTTCCTGTGTCATGTACTTTGACCTGAGTCTGAGTGTGCCCTTTTGGTATTGGTGGGTTAATCCTATTATGTCTCCTGTCTTAGAGTTTGGGTGGGGTATGTAGATTTTAAGGGTCTTTGTCTTCCTGATCTCTTCAGTTTTTAGCTGGAAGGCTCCAACCTTCCTGAATGGATTATTACATTTGCATTTCTAAAAGCTGGTTTCTGCTGAGTTGTCTGGCTCAGTGGGGGGAAGTTTCTGCCTTTTAAAAGATCTTCTCCATTATTCCTTTGGGGAAATATATTCTGCCTTTTTAATATTTCCAAAAATATTTCTTTCTCTGGATTCTTCCCATAAATACTTGTGCTAGCTGTTTCTTTGGAGCAAACTCCAATGCAAGCAATCTTATTATGTTGTTTTTCTTTTGTTTCAGATGCTCAGTTATTTTTTGTTTCAGTTCTTGTTTTTTTAGTTACAAGAACTTTATTGTTTCCAAGGAGAAGGCAGAGGGTGCCTTGTTTGGCAATGAAAGTAACTTCCTCTATCATCAAGAACCAGTTTGCCTCTATAGCCTGAGCTACCTCTGGCAAGGCTTTAATTTCTTTGCCCTGGGTAGATCTTTGCTGTTCTTTGCAATTCTGCTTCTGTAAATCCTTTGTTTCATATTATAATCATCATTGATCTACTAGCCTATGTTGTATTCTTTCTACATTTCTTCTTTTTAATTCTGGATCTTATTCTTTCCAGAACTGGTATATTCTTTTCAGATATCCTCTTCTCACTGAGATTGATTTCTAATAACAGGTCATTATTCCTTTGTTTTCAATCTTTGTATACTTGCAACAGGTAAACAACTTTTCTTCCAGTCGTCCTGCAGCTGCTAGGCCTGATTGCTTAGCCAGTAGCTTATTTGAGTCCTGTAGCCTATTTGTCACCAGATGTTCAGGAACTCCATGTTCCTTAATGTGGTCCTTGTTGACCCAGGTGATGACCAATCCAATATGGGTTTCTGTAAATTTTGTCTCACCCTATTGTTTATGGGAGAGACACACTTTGTCTGGCTGTTGTGATGACACCTGTCCAGTATGATTGAACCTCAGGCATAGCTGTCATTTTCCTCAGAGCATACAAGGTCCACAATCATATCAAGGTGTTATTATAATCTCCCTGGGAGATTATAATAATTATAATTATTATTTCTAATAAATCATCTGGATTTTTAGGAACATGCCTTGTTGTTTAGAGAACATTTAAAATGCAATTTCTACATGTTTATTTTATTAGAAGTATTTCTATGTCATTACATTCCAAAATAATTCTGAGTAAAGGCTGCTATGTGAATGGGATATATTCTCTAATAAATCCACCTAAGATTACATTTTAAATAAAATCTTTTATGATGGCCAAGTGCATAATTACATATGGAAAGGCTATATGGAATAGGGCGGCATAGAAATCGAATAAATAATAATAATAATAATAATAATAATATTACCTGTGACAAAAAAATATCAGCTCTCTAGCCACTATTTTAACCACAATCATGCATGAGCACACACAGTCACACATACAAAGGCAATTCGGAAATAAACCTCCATTTGGTTATCAATGACAGACACTCGCAGACACAGAACTTTTATTATACACATTACATACACATTACATTACATTATATTACTACAACATTACATTACTTTTTGACATAATTACCATTCAAATTGAGGCACTTGTCATAACGTCATACAAGGTTTGAAATTCCTTAGTAGTAGTCGCTTGGCGCCAAAACTGAGCTATGGGGGCGGGATCAAAAACATCCCAACGGAACTGCTTCAAAAGTTCTTGGATGCTTCTAGTGGTGTGTGGGCAAGCATTATTGTGAACCAACACCACACCGGACATGGTGCCATAGAAAATCCCACCAAATGTGAAGATGCCAAAGGAGTAGTGCTAGTGAAGTTCACGGAGCATGGTTCAACCATCACTTCAGAAGTCTACTGTGAAACGTTTTGAAAACTCAGATGAGCCATCCATAACAAGCGTTGGGGCACGCTGACTTCTGGTGTGGTGTTGGTTCTTGATAATGCTCGCCCACAAACCGCTAGACTTACCCAAGAACTTTTGAAGCAGTTCTGTTGGGACATTTTTGATCACCCCCCCATAGCCCAAATTTGGCGCCAAGCGACTACTACTAAGGAATTTCAAACCTTGTAAGATGTTATGACAAGTGCCTCAGTTTGAATGGCGATTATGTCAAAAAGCAATGTAATGTTGTAGTTTTCTAATATGTATAATAAAAGCTCTGTATCTGTGAGTGTCTGTCATTGATAACCAAATGGAGGTTTATTTCCGAATTGCCCTGGTACATATACACTGATGATACTAATTGTGGTGTCATGACACATACCTCAGAGAATATCAAATATTAAATAAGATTTTTTTCTTTGTGTCAATAGGTATTTATATGTCTGCTGGAGCATTGCCACCACTTCCTGTTCCCCCAAACGGTGAGTTACTATGATTATTTTGATTTCTCCATTCTTGGAGAGTATGCTAATTAGTTCAACTTTGTTTCCTCTTCCTCCTGATTAACAGATCAATTTTAGTCCCTTCTCCATCCAAACTACCATGATTTGGGCAGCTGGTTGCAGGAAAATGCAGTCTCTTCAAATTTTCATGGCACCAATATTATGTGGCTTCAACAATTCATTTCCTCATTCCACTAGCACAGTGGTTCTCAACCTTTCTAATGCCACGACCCCATAATACAGTTCCTCATGTTGTAGTGACCCCTAACCATAAAATTATTTTCGTTTCTACATCGCCGGGTGCTGGGGGTGTGACCAAGTGGGTGTGGCCACCAAGTGGGCATGGTCACCAAATGGGCGTGGCAAGAAAGACAGCTCCGGTCACCATTAATGCTGTGCCGCCGCTGCATGTATTTTAATGCATGTTTACCCTGCCTTTATATGTGGGACCAAAATTTACAGAAAGTTAGTAAATAATAGATAAGAACAGGCTGCTTTCATTTGAACCATAGATTATAGTGGGGATCTGGAGGGATTTTCTTTCAGTGAAGATAAAAGAAAGTATATGAAAGAGAGGGAATAAAAAGCAAAGCAGAAAGGAATAAGAAGAGTGAGAAATGGCATGGAGGTTATAGGTTTCGTGGATCAGAAATCAATAAAACAATTAAATCAGTTTTAAGAGAATAAATGGCAACAAATGAAAGATTCAAACTAGTTTTAAGGGAATAAAAGGAAATAAATGGAAGTATTAAACCACTTTAAACAATAAATTCCTCCCTTGTGGGGTCCCTCAGGGATCGGTCCTCTCCCCTCTGCTGTTTAATATCTACATGAAACCTCTGGGTGAGATCATCCGACAACATGGGGTGAGATATCATCAGTATGCTGATGATACCCAGCTTTACATCTCCACCCCGTGTCATTTCAGTGAAGCAGTGGAAGTGATGTGCCGATGTCTGGAGGCTGTTAGGGTTTGGATGGGTGCCAACAGGCTCAAACTCAACCCCGACAAGACGGAGTGGCTATGGGTTCTGCCTCCCAAAGATATTTCAATCTATCCGTCCATTACCCTGGGGGGGAGCTTTTGACCCCCTCAGAGAAGGTCCGCAACTTGGGCGTCCTCCTCGATCCACAGCTAAATTTGGAATATCATCTTTCGGCTGTGGCGAGGAGAACATTTGCCCAGGTTCGCCTGGTGCACCAGTTGCGGCCCTATTTGGACCGGGAGTCTCTTCTCACAGTCACTCATGCTCTTATCACCTCGAGGTTCGATTACTGCAATGCTCTCTACATGGGGCTACCTTTGAAAAATGTTCGGAGACTTCAGGTAATGCAGAATGCAGCCGCCCGAGCAGTGTTGGGCTTGCCTAGAAATGCCCACATTTCGGCATCACTCCGCGAGCTGCATTGGCTGCCAATTGGTCTCCGAACCCAATTCAAAGTGTTGGTTATGACCTATAAAGCCCTACATGGCATCGGACCAGGTTATTTACGGGACCGTCTGCTGCCTCATGAATCCCAGCGGCCGGTTAGGGCCCACAGAGTGGGCCTTCTCCAGGTCCCGTCAGCCAGACAGTGTCGCCTGGCGGGGCCTAGGGGAAGAGCCTTCTCTGTTGCGGCCCCGGCCCTCTGGAACCAACTTCCCCCAGAGATCCGTGTCGCCCCCACCCTCTCCGCCTTTCGTAAATTGCTTAAAACACACTTTTGCCGGCAGGCCTGGGGCAGCTAACATCTTGCCCCTAGCCAGTGTATGTTCGTGGAATGATTGGTTTTTTGTTTTTTGTTTTTTTAACTTAAGGGTTTTTTATATGTATGTAATTTCTATTATGCTGTGAGCCGCCCTGAGTTCTCCGGAATAGGGCAGCATAGAAATTAAATTAATAATAATAATAATAATAATAATAATAATAATAATAATAATAATAAATGGAAGAAGCAAAGCAGTTTAAAGGAAATAAATATCAGCAAACACAAATGCTTTAACCAAATTTTTGTAGCCCAGATGTGATAGCCTCCTCAGAGATTACATGCATATTTGTGCAGTTGTGCATTAGAATAGCACAAAATATTGGTTTCAAATAATTTTATTGTGCAATAAATGAATGAATAAACGAAGCAACTTTGTTCAACCCCCCCTCTCATTTGCTAACAAAGTTAATAGCATGTGGGAGTCCACCCACCCCAGGGTTAGGCAATCCAAAACACTCAAAGAGCCACTTGGACCCGTTTCCCACCGAAAACAAAACACTGGGAGCCGCAAAACCCTTTTGATATCTAAAATGAAGATAACACTGCAGATATCCTTTTTTACCCTTAACGTGTGTGTGTGTGTGTGTGTGTCTTTGTGTGTGTATATATAAAATAAAGGTTAAAAAAAAGGATATATGCAGTGTTATCTTCATTTTAGATGTCAAAAGGGTCTTTCTCTGTCACTTTCTTCTCTCTCTCTCTTTTCTTTCCTCTTTCCCTCTTTCCTCTAACTTTCTCTTTCTGTCTCTTTTATCCTCTTTCCTCTCTTTCTTTCCTCTCTCTTTCTCTTCTTTTTCCATTTTCTCTTTTCTCTTTCCTTTCTCTCTTTTCTCAATCTTTTTTCTCTTTCCTCTCCCCCTTTCTCTTTTTCCTTTCTCTCTCTCCCTTTCCTCTCTCCCTCTCTCTTTCCTCTCTCTCTTCCCTTTCTCTTTCCTCTTTCTCTTTCCTCTCTTTCTCTTTCCTCTAACGTTCTCTCTCTTTTCTCTTATTTCCCCTCTTTCTCTTTCCTTTCTCTTTCGTCTTCCTCTCATTTCTCTTTCTTTCTCTCTTTCCTCTAACTTTCTCTTGCTTTCCTCTCTTTCTTTTTCCTCTCTTTTCTCAATCTTTTTTCTCTTTCCTCTTTCATCTCCCTTTCTCTCTCTCCCTCTTTCCTTTTTCTCTTTCCTCTTTTTCTTTTTCCTCTAACTTTCTTTTTCCTCTCTCTCTCTTCTCTTTCTCTTTCCTCTTTCTCTTCTCTTCCTTTCATCTTTCTCTCTTTCCTCTTTCAATCTCTCTCCCTCTCCCTCTCCCTCCAGGTGAAGAGAGAGAGAGAGCGAAAGGCAGATGGTGCCAAATGGACAGGGAGGGCGAGCAGAATGGAAGGCAGAGGCTCCCAACCACCCCCCCATCTTCAGCCGAACGGGCGGCGAGGGCGAGCAGGATGGGAGGCCGCGGCTCCCAACCGCCCCCCATCTTCAGCCAAACGGGCAGCGAGGGCGAGCAGGACGGGAGGTGGCAGCTCCCAACCGCCCCCATCTTTAGCCGAACGGGCGGCGAGGGCGAGCAGGATGGGAGGCCGCGGCTCCCAACCACCCCCCCATCTTCAGCCAAACGGGCGGCGAGGGTGAGCAGGATGGGAGGCCGCGGCTCCCAACCGCCCCCCCATCTTCAGCCAAATGGGCGGCGAGGGCGAGCAGGATGGGAGGACGTGGCTCCCAACCGCCCCCCATTTTCAGCCAAATGGGCGGCGAGGGCGAGCATGACGGGAGGTGGCAGCTCCCAACCGCCCCCCATCTTCAGCCGAATGGGCGGTGAAGGCGAGCAGGAAGGGAGGCGGCTCCCAACCGCCGCCCATCTTCAGCCGAATGGGTGACGAGGGCGAGCAGGACGGGAAGCGGCGGCTCCAAGCCGACCCCCCATCTTCAGCCGAACGGGCGGTGAGGGCGAGCAGGACGGGAGGCGGCGGCTCCCAGCCGCCCCACCCATCTTCAGCCGAACGGGCGGAGAGGGCGAGCAGGACAGGAGGCGGCGGCTCCCAACCGCCCCCCATCTTGGCGGCGCCTCCCAACCGCCCCCCCATCTTCAGCTGAACGGGCGGCAAGGGCGAGCAGGATGGGAGGCGGCGACTCCCAACCGCCCCCCCATCTTCAGCTGAATGGGCGGTGAGGGCGAGCAGGATGGGAGGCCGCAGCTCCCAACCGCCCCCCCATCTTCAGCCGAATGGGCGGCGAGGGCGAGCAGGAAGGGAGGCGGCGGCTCCCAGCCGCCCCCCCCATCTTCAGCCGAACGGGCAGCGAGGGCGAGGATGGGAGGCGGCGGCTCCCAACCTCCCCACCCATCTTCAGCCGAACGGGCAGAGAAGGCGAGCAGGACAGGAGGCGGCGGCTCCCAACCGCCCCCCATCTTGGCGGCGGCTCCCAACCGCCCCCCCATCTTCAGCCGAACGGGCGGCAAGGGCGAGCAGGATGGGAGGTGGCGACTCCCAACCGCCCCCCATCTTCAGCTGAATGGGCGGCGAGGGCGAGCAGGACAGAAGGCGGTGGCTCCCAGCCGCTCCCCCCATCTTCAGACGAACCGGCAGCGAGGGCGAGCAGGATGGGAGGCAGAGGCTCCCAGCTGCCCCCCTCCATGTCCTCAGCCAAACAGATGGGGAGGGTGAGCAGGACGGACGGCAGCCAGCCAGCCTGGCTCGCCTGTGGCCTCGGTCCGTCTCTTCGCTGCTGCGTCTGCTGCCGGGAAAAATGCCCCGGCAGAAGCTGCCTTTGCCCAAAGGCTGGGAGGAAGCTCGCAACTATGATATTGACCACGCCACCAAAACATCACGTGGGACAGGTAAGGAAGGATGGACCGGAGGAGGCTGAGCCAGTGGGCTGGGGAGGAGCCTTACGGGAACATCGGCGGCCGCGGGGTGTTTTGTAGCCAGTGGGCCGGCTGCGAAATTGCAGGAAATGGGGGCAGGGTGTTCTGGGGCCACTGGGGTGTCCAGCGGCCAAGCAGAGGAAGCTCAGCAGCAGGCAAAACTTACTGTTTTTGATTGTTCTCTCTCGCTTTCTGCCACTTGTTCTCTGTCTCGCTTTCTGCCATGTGCTCCGAAACTGAAACTTCCTTAGTTTATATTGGTTTTCGAATGCCAATAGAATAGTGTCTCTTGAATAGACTCTATTCTATTGGCATTCAAAAGCCAATAGAATAAGCGGGAGTAGCATAACTAAGGAAAAGGGGGGGAAATGGCGGACTGCGTTGTTTGGCGACCCCCGTGAAATGGTCATTTGACCTCAAATGGGGTCGCGACCCACAGGTTGAGAACCGCTGCACTAGCAGCTTTGACTGATGACACATTTTCCAATGTTCAAATTGCCACATCTCCCCACTGTCAGTTGTTTGTGAGCAATTTTTATGGACAGGTTTGGAGCTCTTTTGAAAGATTGTTCAAAGATTTGCTTGATTTGCTTCCCTGCTCAGTGCTGCTATCTAAGACTGCGAAGACTGGGCAAGCAGGTAAGAGATAATTCTGAGATTCAATTCTGCAGCTCTTTTCAATTAAATAAAAATAGATTGCAAATTTCAATAGAACTTGCATATTAAAATAACAAAAAACTGAATTAAAGGTGGTTCAGCTTTTCTAATACATTTACCAGCAATGAAGTCATATTGGGTTGGCTGTGAATTGCTTTGTATTGTACTTAGAAAGATTAACAGTTAATCAACTTTTTTTCTCTTTAGATTCACCCAGTCATTTGGATGATGATGGTGATGATGATTATGATGATGGTAGTGCTGTAACAGTATCTTTACCTGTAAAAGAAATGGAAAAGAAAGAAGGTATTGGCTCTTTTAGTGCAGCCATAGTAATATTTGCTAAAGGGAGGAGGGTTTTATTTAATTAGCTTTAGAGGTGAAATGTTTTAGAGACTGTAGAGTTTCCAGAATTATTTAGACTTCATACCTAAATAGCTACTGATAACAATTTTTAAGGCTGCACAACACTTCTGATTTGAAGAGAAAGGTAATTTGGAGGGGTACTGAGGCTTGTCAAAATTTTCATAATTATTAAAAATCCCAAGAATCTCTTCGTCTTTCAACTAGCACCTGTATAAAAGTCAGACAAATACTACTGTGGCTTCTATAGCTTTGTGCTGCTCTACCTGAGTCTAAAACTTCCTGCCTTTCTGGAAAATTTTATAGGTTTCTTTCATAGTGTGTCTAGGGTCAAAATAGGTTTACTTAATTTTTAAATCACAAGCTTGTAAAAAGAAGGAATGTTTGCAGCTGGGTTCATTACAGTACTGCAATATTTTTTCCTAAAAGAAGCTTGCTCTTCAAAGCTACTATTTGCCCTTTAAAAAAAAAAAGGTGGTGGGGGGGGGAGAAAGTCATTGCTGACAACATTCTTTAGAACTCTGTAGTGGTTTGTTTATAAGTTCGTCTGCCTTATTTATTTGTTATAGTGTTATCTATCTTCCAATTTTTGCCTAAGAGCTTAAAGTAGTACATTGTGGAAACTGATTTTTTTTCTCATATTGGCAGGACTGCAGTTGGTTTGGATGAAAGACAGTGAATTGCATTATCAAACAGAAGCTATAGAAAGAAACACAGGACTGAAATAGGTTTTTAAAGCAATGCCTACTTTGGCTTTATCCCTTTATGTCAGTTTCAAATGTAAAACATTTTTTTTTAATATTTTGCTTCTATCTATGAAACTCAACCTTTTATTTAGTTCAAGAAATATGTCCCATTTTAGGTTAGGAGCACAAGCTTGTCTACATAAATTTGCATCTTTGTATTCCACAGAATTAATCGCTGCAGACTGAACCTTGTCATTAATCTTCTCTTCCACAGCTCCTTCCATCTGTAAACCAGCAAAAGAGAATAACTCTAGAAAGCTTCACATACTCATTCTTTATGCCCTAGTAGCCATAAGCTTTGCAATGTGGATTACTTACTTGTTCTTGGTCCTGGAGAAATGTAAGTGATTCCCGGTATCAATAGTATTGTCAGGAATTCCAAGGATGAGAACTGAGAACTTGTAACAGTGAAGAATTCCTTCAACAGTGAGCTACCATAAATGTACATTTTAGCTTCTCCATGGACTGACCTTTGGATCTCCTCAACAGGAAGAGATATAAGGCAGCCAGATGGTCTCTTAACCAGATTTGTTCCTTAAAACTGCTGCTAGTGACTGATTCTTGACTTCAACCTGCTCATTCCCCAGCTTTAACTCTCTCAATTGTTTTTAAAATACTTGATTAAAAATGTAGATTTCCAAAATAGTTCATTGGTTTTCAATTGGAGAAAAAAAATACTTTCTACTGGCAAAAATGCTCTCTTCCCAGTCAGTAAAAAATATTGCATCCATCCCAGTCATTTAATATCTGCCATTTTCTCCCCAGAATTCTCAGTCAGCTCACCATTTGGGGAGTTGCAGATCCATCATTATCTTTACATTGTCTATCCATTTTTTTTCTTGGTTAGGTGATAGGAGTGGTTTACTACTGACATCTCTGCACAGTGTAAATGATCTTTTAGTCATTACTAAAGTGATTATCTTTCTCCAACAATTTCCAATATTGTTCCTACCCAAGATGGCCTGCTTGTTTTAACTGGGTATCTGGATGTTTTACTGGATACCATAGATGACTTTGCAGGGTCTTCACATATACTTACACACTATGTATGTTTGTATAGTACTCAGTATGTATATATAATACACTTTCAAAAGGAGCTGTGATTTTTCATAGGATTGTGTGGCTTAGCTTAACATATACAATGATAATTTTAATTCTGTAAAATTTCCAAACAAAGATTATTTTGGATTGCAGTAAAAAGCAAAAATTCCACATTTTGTCTCATTTTCTTCTTCAGACTCAGAAATTTCACAGAAGATAGAGAACTTAAACCTAAACTACTCGGAGAAGTTTGCAAAAAGTAAGCACTACGCTTTTAAATATTTATATGTATTTAATTATCTTGTGAATTGGACAAAAAACAAATTAGATGGCACTTTTAATATGAAGTTGCTAATGGGTCTCACCTGCTGCAGGCCCCCAGCTGCTAAGGGCCATAATCACTCTCTATAAGTATATTCACCTTCTTTTCTGCTATGATTCTGCCTCTAGTTGCTGTTTGTGTGCACAGTCACACATTAATCACTGCTTTACCTTCATCTTCTAGTACTAGACGTTTTTTTTAAAGAAGGAACTATCTTCTAAAGTATCTTGGATCTTATCTATTTTACAGTATAATCCTTCCTTTGTTTGATCTTTAAATTAATTACTATGTGTCCAGTGATGTTCTTTAACATACCAATTTGAGATCATAACCTCCTTCTGAATGTGTAGATTTTTTTGGAAGAGTCTGTTCGTTTCCCCATGTCTTTCTATCTTTGATGATTTTATATATGTGACTCCTGAGACCTTTGCAGTTCTTGGCTTTGTTTTCTCTTTTCTTCTTGGCAAATTTTATTGTTTGTTCTGACATTCAGTTTACTTTGTTTTGTGACCTTTGGAAGTCTCTTTTCATGTGCATCCTTAACAACATCTTTGACTTCATTCCATACTTATTCTGCTTTCATATTAATTAGGTTCAGGACTTCAAAGTGATTCCTGATGATCACCTAGATAGGATATGATGGCAATGTGCTCAAGATCATATAGGGGAAACTGATTGGCTTTGTTCTTTTGCTTTAATTTGAATTGGAACTTGCTCAAGAGCAGTTCATGATCTGTTCCCAGGAGTGCCTAACCACATATTTGTTATTATAATTACGTTCTTCTACTTTCTTTTATTAATAATATAGTCAGTTTGATTTCTGAGTTTTCTATCTGGTGATATCCATGCATATAGGCATAGGACACCAAGGATCAAATTAGATAGCAATTTTAGGGTGAAGTTGCTAATAGACCCCAACTGCTAAAGACCACATCTATTCTGTCCTTGAAGCCTGGTCTTCATAGCTTCAGTGGCCGCTGTCTCCACTGGTTGCTGTTTAATGTCAGGTAGGTCTGTAATAAGGCTACCCTTATCCATGATACAATATAATCATGGGTGACAGTGTCAATTTGGCATATATCACTGGCTTGATGCAGAAGGAAGCTCCCCTTTCAGAAATGTGGCCACTTTTCAGCCATTACATCAGCCAAGACTCTGGGGTAGAAATAGGGCTATGGCCATTGCCATCCAGGAGACTGTGGAGGCTTCCAGGTCTCTGTTTCACAGATAAGTGGATTTGGAACTCTGTTTGGGAAGTTGGGCCATAGGAATCAGATGGAATGGCTACTTGTGTATCCAACTCTCTGCTATGGAGCAACCTCCCTTCTAGAGGTGCTTGATTCTGGTGGCAGAGTTTCCCAGGCTTATGATAGGGGATTTCAATCTGCTTTTGCTTAGCCCAAAGTTGGAGGCAGCTCAGGAATTCTTGACCACCATGGAACTGAGCTGGGCAATAGAAGACCTATTTTAATGACATCTCTGTTAGCACTTTGATTTGTCTTTTAGTGACGAAAGACCTGGATTATGTCAAAACAACACAATTGATGGCTAAAAAATACACAAGCAACAGGCTCACTGAAACTGAGGACATTTTAGGTAAGACACCTCTAAAAAAGTTCTAGATCTGGATTCTTCTAAATGAGAAGTGAATCATCCTGGTTGGAAAATGTGAATATTAGAAATGGGCAGGAAGGCAAGGAAAATCATATAACAAACATATTTTCAGCCACAAAGTTTCCCTTGCTGTTTAACACTGTATTGGGGAAGAACCAGATTCTGTCCAGGTTGGTTCTGAACATCTGAAATTTATCAGGTAAGCATTAATTTCAGTTTATGTTTAGAGGAAGCAAAGGTGCCTAGACAAGGCCTTTATGAATATGGAGAGCAGAATTGGTTAGCACTACTCTTTTCATACATTATTTGTAGGTCCTTTTTGAGGGGGGTGGTGTTCTTTCAGGCAATATGTTGCTGTCCATGATGTATTTCAAAACTGTAAAAAGATGTGTCTGTCTTAGCCTCCTTATTAGAATACAGCCAGAAAATGCAGGAAATTTGTATGCAGTATTCAAAAACAGAAAAAAACAACAGAAAAAAACAGCTTCCATAGACTACAGCATGGTGTCAAACTCACGACGTCACACGATGCGTCTGAGACGTATCGCAACTTTTCCCCATTGCTGGCAATGGGGTGGGCACGGTTTTGGCGTGACGCATCCGACACCCCTGGACTACAGTGACAAGTATTTAGTGTGATCATCCCTTATACTTGAGCAACAGCAGACAACTGGCTCCCATAAACCTAAATTGAATGGAGGTCTAAGTACTGTTATTACTAACCCCACTATGTGTCATACTATTTCATGCCAAAATGACTGCTGTGCAAAAAGTTCTATTACAACAAGTTTGTGCAACACATGCTTGAGCATTACATACAGTACACACATGTTGTATGAGTGTAATTCATTGGAAGCTTGCTAATAAGACCAACTTTCAATTACATCATTCCAGTCAAAATACCAGAGATCACAGAATCTGACAGACATCCTGCAAAAGCATATTTTTGCATCAGCAAGGCCACTCTTAAACAAACAAATTGGATATTTAAGATGTGATATTCAGGACCAAAAAATAATCATGGATGGTTATTAAAACTTTTCTAAAACAATAAAATGAGTAGTGGCCTAAGACTTTTGCACGGTACTGTATGTGCTCTGCTTACTTAAACTGTTAATTTCATATGCCTATGTGATCTCAGCAATTTCAAAACACCATTGAAGACTAATAGAGGCTTCTGTCATATTTCCTTGTAGAATCCATCTGCAGCCAAGGAAACATCACAATTGTTTCTTCATGCCCCAATAGTTGGAAGCGTCAAGGGAAATACTGTTATTACTTTTCAATTGAAAAAACAAACTGGACTAACGCCTTGTGGAATTGTATTGAATATAAGGCATATCTGGTTAGCGTTTTATCTGATGAAGAACAGGTAAGTCCTCCCATATAGATAATTCTGGTAATAAATCAAGATAAAAAATATTTTAGAAGCTCCCAACACTGAACTTTTCTGGCAGAGAGCTCTGGTGTTCCTGGGTTCTGTTGGAGCCATTCTCCCAATTTAGGAGTCACAGCCACAAACATTCCTATTATCACTATTTTTTTGTTTCCCAGGCCCAGAATGGACTTCCGGAAGCAGCATCTACACAGAGAACTCATTGTTCACATATTTGAATCCCACCAGTGCACTGGGACCACATTGGCTTTTACTTTCCACATCCTCTCTAGTTATTCTTTCAAGCCCTGGTACTTTTCCAGCTTCTGTGACTCTGTAATGGAGGGGGTTGTAGTGATGTTCCAGCTTCAGCTGTTGGCTGCACGTCCTGTTGTTCTTCTCTCATATGTTTCATATATCTGCTACTTTAATAGCATTCCATCATTTCCAGGTTCTCTTATCTCATTTATCTATGATTTGTTCCAGTAGCCCACTTATCATCAGATATACAGATATAGATACTTCTGAATAGTATTATTTATTTGAAGGATATAACAGAAATATTTTAAAAAATTAAAAGCAAGAATTAATTTTCTTTAAAAACCCTTGATTTTCTGTTCAGCCAGAAATGTCTGTTCAGTCTTACAGACAGTAACAAGGTCAATGAAACTGGGAAGATATTTTTGAGTCTAAACTATGGAACCATTTCTAATTTTCATTAGGCATTATTATATTGAATTATATTGAATACTCTTACAGATTACCTTAAAGTGTCTCGTTTGAAAACAATCCAGACACTTCAGTAAGTCTAGTTTTAGCAAGATTGTTAATTGTGACTAATATGATACTATTGATTTTTGCCATGTGCACTGCTATCCAGTCCATTTCCTGACCTGGTTCAAGTACTGATGTTAACCGTTAAAACGTTAAATGTTCTGGGATTGTTTGTTTGCTACCTCCCACATATATTTAATATGAACACCTATACTTGCTATATTCATTTTGAGAAGCATACATTTATGGTCTGGGTGAGTTCTTAGTAGGCTTTCACAAAGGTGGCATGCCAAAGAGTGTTTGGCAATTATTTGTAATCATTTTAATACAAAATGAAAGCTTTTTTTAAAAAAAAGTTCTTCATATTGCTGTTACCAGTTTTACATTAATATTATTCTATTTCTGGCCTTATTCTGTTTCAGGTTCTCTTTTATTTTAGTAATCTTAGGATTTTTTTTGTTATTTCATCAGTATAATAATAGAATGTAGAACACTGAATCAGAGGTCTGAAGGGACTTCAGAGGTCTTCTAGTCCAACTCCCTGATTATACTACCACGGTCAAATAGTTGTCTAGTCTGTTTTGAAAACTCCAGTGACGGAGCATCCAGAACCCAGGGTTAACTATTCATTAATTGTTCTCATTGTTAGAATTTTTTTTCTTACTTCTACTGTGTTTTCCTGAAAGTAAGATTTATCCCGAAAATAAGCCCTTGTTTTGGGGCGAGGTGCATGTCAAAAAATCAAGCTAGGGTGGGGGTGGGGTGGGTGAAGCTGCCCCACATGCCCCACACTCACTTACCATTGCAGTCAGGTCTCCCATGAATCGACACCTGCCTTGCCATGCCAGCCCACTTCTTCTGCAGCTGAAAGAAATGCCTCTGCAGCGGAAAATGGAGCTCCAGCCTGCATGTTGCCGTCACAGGCCTTCCTGAAAGGCCTCTGCAGCTGAGAACCGAGCTACTGATTCAATCCATAGCTTGGTTCTCAGTTGCAGAGGCCTTTCCGGAAGGCCTCTGATGGTGAAATGCAGGCTGGAGCTGCATTCTCAGCTGCAGAGGTATGTCCTTCAGCTGCAGAAGTGGGCCAGCTGGGTGGGGCTGTCAGTGCCACCACGAGATGAGACTGTGGAAAAGACACACCCCGAAAATAAGACCTGGTGCCTCTTTTGGAGGCAAAAAAATAAAATAAAAATAAGACTGGTTCTTATTTTTGGGGAAACATGGTAAGTTATATCTCTCTTTAACAAGCTTCTACCCATTACTTTTTGTCCTGCCCTCTGGTGCTTTGGAGATTAAGTCTGCAATCCCCTCTAGCAGTATAAAGCAGCTTTATCACTTCTCGTGATCTTGATGTCATCCCTCTATTAATGCAGTCCAGGATTGCACTGGCCTTTGGGCAGCTATTTTTACTGCCTAAGTGCAGACCTTACTTTTCTTACCATTGAACTGCATCTTGCTGGATAGACTCCAATGCTCATGTCTGTCAAGATCTTTTTGAGTCTTAAGTCTGTCTTCCGAAGTGTTAGCAATTCCCCCCAGCTTCGTGTCATCTGCAAATCTGATGAGTTCCTTTCTATCCCCTTGTCTAGATCATTAATGAAGATATTGAAAAGTACTGAGCCCAAGACAGAACCTTGAGGTACCCCACTGCTGACTTCCCTCCATATTGATGCAGTTCCATTAAGGTCGACATGCTGGGTGTGGTTGGTCAGCCAATTGTGAACCCATCTGGTGGTGGTGCTGTCTATCCCATATTTTTCTATCTTGTCAAGAAGCAAGCTGTGGTTACTGTGTCAAATGCCTTACTGAAGTCCATGTTTACTATATCCAAAAGTTTAGTTACTTTATCAAAGAAGGATATAAGGTTTATCTGTCATGATCTGTTTTTGACAAATCTATGCTGGCTTCTAGTAATCTTCTTGTTCATTTTTAGGTGCTCACAGATTCTATGCTTGATGATCTTCGCCAGGATTTTCCCAAGTATTTATGTCAAGCTGATTGGCCTATACTTTTTTGTTTCAGGGTTTTCTGAAAAATTACCTCAGTATAGTTGACAATTATTGGTTGGGTATGAATGATTTAGAAGGACAGTGGAAGTGGGAAGATAGCAGTATGCTAGTTGGAACGAGGTGAGTATATTTTGGATGTTTTTCTTTTTTTTTCTTTTTTAAGCCCCATGTTTCAGAAAACCAAGGAGCTCAAAATTCTAAAAAAAGAGAATCTAAAAATATAATTGCACACAATCTGTATGAGGAAAAAATGTAGGACAGCAGGAAACTTGGGGCTACACAATTTTTAAAAAAAGGATGTATAAAGGAGATAGAAGGGAGACTATGAGTGATGTGGAACTGCAGAGATGGTGTGTGAAATCTAAAACTCAGAATGAATTCTGGTTGGTGAAAAGTGCCCAGAATTATAAGTGTGCCCTTAGAAATATTCAAAACAATATCAAAAATGGCAAAATACCTACAGTTAGCATAGCTACTTGGTATTTTTTCTTGACCCACAAAAGATGTGTTCCACCATGAAACAGTGAAGACAAAATAACAAATCAGGATGAAAGATTGAGATTGAAATGTGGCCAGGGAATACCAGAATATCTGTTTCCTTTGAATGAGCTTGAACCTTCTGGTTCAAACGAATATCATCTTTAGTCTGTTTGAAAAATCCTAGAGTAGAAAGGAAATGCAAAATGACTGCAGAACAAACACTGCTAAGTCCTTGGTCCTCTTTGGTTATTTGTTTGCAGAGATTTCATTAACCAACTAGGTAACATCATCCAATGTTAATGAGATTTTTTCCTTATCTGTGTGTGTGTGTGTGTGTGTGTGTGTGTGTGTGTGCTTGCACACTTATGTGTATCAGTGCTGGTGGGGATGTGATTGATTAGGGTATTATTTTCTTCTTGTCTTTCAGTGTTAATCCATGCTTTTATGGATGTTGGTTGCTGGATTGGATATGTTTTGCCCTCTTTTGTTTCCTTCTTAGCTTTATATTGTGTCTTTATTTCTATCCGTTTATTGATGGCTGATTTGTCTGTATGCCAAGCTTCCAATATTTTCCTAGTGTTTTTGGTTTTGACTTTGTCTAGGACGCCCACATTATTTCCCATACTTGATAAAATCCACTTTCCCCAATAAAACAAGCCCTATCTTTCAGTTAGATGAGGTTCAGTAAGTTTGTGTACACAATGTCCAGCAAATTTCCCATGTGTTGACCATTTTTGCTTGATTTTTGGAAGCCAGGTCAAAATTTGTAAATGCCAGGTACCTGTCCTTGCATCCCTTCTGTCATTTTGATTCTTGAGAGAACAGTGGGAAATACTTTTTAAGTTGCTGAATATCCCATCTCCTCCCCAGAACTGTAGGGATTCTGGCCATATGAGCTACATAATTAGCAAACTCATCCGTACAAAACATTTCCACTTATATTGTATTCCATATGTCATTAATACCATGCTAAGATGAAGATGAAAAAATACTAGGTCATAATCTCAATGTAGAATGCAGGAAAAATATAGCAAATTCATAAAAATATAGACAATTGTATGTTAATATTAAATATTCTGGGTTTGTTTTTTTTTTAGTTTTTGGAATCAAGGAGAGCCAAGCAAGGATGTCAACAAGAACTGTGGGATCATGCATTCCAATGGGACATGGGCATCTGCTGTGTGTTCTGTTCACAATAGGTGGATTTGCAAAAAGAATTTGATCTGCTGAAACAATTCTTTAAGCTGTGTGCTCCTGATACAGGAGTTATACAATCTGTTATGTGCTGAAGATGCTTAGTAGCTAGACAGAAGTTACCATCTTCTTATCATTCATATTGTGACACACAATTCCATATTTGCCCATATCAAAATGTATAGATAATTGTGTGATGAAATATTCCTTCTCTGCAGTTGATCCGTATTTCCCAGAGCTCGCATAATCATCCATATAAAACTTGAGGGCAGGGAAACAGGTATACTTTCCTCTAATTCCTACATAAATAGCAAAAATAAGACATGTTAAATTCATGTATTAATAGAGTAGGCACTTTGACCCATAGAAACACTGTCAATTCCTGCCCTCCAATGACCCATACTCATAATGGGGCATTCTGACGGAGAACGTATACCCAGTGTTTTTAAAACGGTGCAGCCACAATCCTAATTATTCATGAATGCCACATGATATGTCAATGAATGTCACATGAATGTCAATGAATGTCACATGAATGTCAAGGCAATGAACACATTGGTTTCAGGAAAATTCCCCACAACAAAACACTCATAGTTAATACTAAGAAAGTATGATTCCTTGCATAAAAACCAGGAGAAAACCTTCAGAACTGGAAATGCTCAGGCTGCCCAAAAAGCCACTCATTAGCTCGTTCTCCAAACTTTAGATGTGGGTGAAATATTGAAGATTTTAAGAATTGCAGCATTCCCCCCCCACTTCCTTAATTATAAAAGTTTTAGCCTCTAGGGTCACATAGATTTTCCTTTTGCCTCACTCACACAAGCACTCATTAAGCTGCTCCTCAGGCTCATTTGCAAGCTGGTAATGAAAGTGGAGTGGGGAATGCAAGATGCAATTTTTGGAGGTGCGTATTTAAATATATTCTCAAGACAGGAAAAAAAAGTGGAGCGTTGGTTGCCAACTTGGGCACCTTGCAAATCTGTAGACATTAGCATCCAAAATTCTTTGCAATGGTCTTGCAGACTGGGGAATTCAAGAAACCATACAGTTTGAGGAAAGGTTGATGTAAAGCAGACCCAAAAGAAAGGAGATTGTACAGTACAAATATTTTTACTTTCTGTTCTACTCTACTCTCAAATGCTAGTAATGACCAGTCTATTATTTTTTTAGAATAGAATAGAATAGAATAGAATAGAATAGAATAGAATAGAATAGAATAGAATAGAATAGAATAGAAGCTGGAAGGGACATTGGAGGTCTTCTAGTCCAGCCCCCTGCTCAAGAAGGAGAACCTATACCGTCTCAGACAAGTGATTGTCTAGCCTCTTCTTAAAAATCTCCAATGATGGAGCTCCCACGATTTCTGGGGGTAAGCTGTTCCACTGGTTAATTGTTTAGAAAGCAATGCAAATCAAAGCAATAATAATATTGAATGGGAGTAATTCTTTTAGTTTAAACATACTATTAGGTTTTTCTCTCTCTACATAGATAGCAGCTCAATGGTAAGATACATTGTTGCTGAGAAAGAAAAGCAAATTTACTTTCAAAATCCCCATTGTATGAATGTTTTCATAATTTTGCATAGGAAATATGCAAGTCACTTGATTTCTTATAGTCAGGCTTTGTCTCCTTATACTTTCCTATGCATATTCTGAAACTGTTTCTTTCTCAATAGTTTAATAGAGCAATTCATTCTTTCATAGTATTTTTAAATTAACCATTTAGCTTTTACTTCACATTTGATAAAAAAGGCCATTCAACTAATATGTGAGTTGATTTAAAGAGTATTATCTTTTTGTAACAAAGGTTCATGCCAAATCAATTCAAACAATCTATTCTCATATATATTTACTTAGAACTAAATCTTAGTTCAGTGCAACTAACTCTTAAATAAAAGTGTTCTGTTTATTTGGAAATAAATAGTATTGGGAGAGATTATGCTATAAAACTACAGTGTTTAACAGCTCTGTCACAGAACAATATAATTATGCTCCCCAAAGTTCCATTCCAATTTTATGGAACACGAAGATTTTAGTTAATTGCATTCTTATTCCACAGAACCTAAATAAGTACTGTAACTGCAACACACCATATATAAGTATTTAATCTTTGAATGTCTATTGAAGAAACAAAATATAACAGTTGGCACTTTCAGGCCTCCAGGCACAGGACGGATTTATCAGGTGTTCTAAATTCACTCCAGATCTGGATCAGAATATAAGGATTTACCACATAAGAATATGCATTTAATATGCATTTAATCAAAATGATTCTTGTTGGTTTCACAACCAAGTTTCTGGAATGCACTTTTAGATAATTTTCCTACTCTAAGAGGTTCTCTACATTAATATCCTTAATTTAAAAACAGGTATCTCCAGAAAGCAGTCCAACAAATTAACTAGGTAATAGCTCCATTATCTATTACCGAACTCTATATAAATCAGATATTTCAGTGCTTTTTTTCTAAAAAAAAAAAGGGTGCCAGAAATCACACATGTCATACAACCCGCCTTGCCTACCCTACAAGGTTTCATCCAAAAAAGGTGCCAGAACTCCGTTCTGAGCGTTCTATGAGGAAAAAAAAGCCCTGATTATAATTAGCCTGAGCAAGGCTGTCCTTCCCTAATCCTCAAGTCCAGCTGCAGTAATGGACAGAAGCAAGAATTAGTGATAAGCAAATAAAATGAATTATATCAGCCTTTGTAGAACACTCAACTTTCCTTCATATATCATGAACTTGCAACTTGACTCTGTATGCACCTGAAGGTTTCATTTTCAACTAGGTAGGTTGAGTTGTTGCTTGCCTCCAACACTGTGCATTTAATAAAGTAAGATTTCACTCCAAACAAAAGGTGTGATTTTCATTACTCCAACCTATGTAACAAATTCCTCCCAACAAATCTCTTCTACTTTACCAAGAAGCAATCACTAATCCCATGGATAACCTGCAGACTATCTCTGTCACTTGCTTTTTCGCTCTCACTAGTTTATCTTTGTTATCTTGCTCACATATCTATTTCATTCTATGTCTGTCTGTCTGTCTGTCTTCTAGTGTTTTTCTTAATTGCTGGTCTGTCTCTCATGCTTGCTTATTTGTCTCTTGCTTTCTCTCAATAGAAAACTGGTTGATGTGGAGAGAAGTAATAATGAAATAACCTGAAGGCAATGAAGTTGTATAACTACCAGGAAATGCAGCATTGCTGCCATCTAGCTGCTCACATTTTAAAACAAAAATTTCCAAACTAACTACTACTAAATCCAGCTTTCCCCAATTTATGCCTATCAGAATTTTTGAACTAGAACCCCCAGAATTCAATGCCAGCATAGTATTTATCTAGCACTCCACATTGTTTGTGCACAAGTTTTAACCACAATGAATATTGTACACCCTATTCTTTATGAACATCGAGTAGCAATTACAGTGTCATTGTAGTATAGGGTAGTGATTAAAATTAAGAACTAGGGTTGGATCAAGTTCTTTCTCAACCATGTAAATGCAGTGAACAACTTTGGGCCCACTCTCTAAAGTCAACTTGCTTCACAGAATTGTTATTATGGGAAGAAAATTGAACGAGACTGATATGCATGACCCCCTGAGTTTCTTGTGGAAAGGTTGGATATAAATCTAACAAAAAAGCAAACCAACCAACGAGGAACTGATTCTGTCATAGTGAGATCTCACATACAAAAAGGGACTCCAGTATAGATTCTACTAAGATTGGAGATCATGATTTAAGAAGTACCATAAGAGATTGACTTGCAAGAAGGTGTGGGATAAGATGTTACTCTATTTAGAGTAACTGAATCATGGATACTATTGTAGATGCAAAAGCAAGTAGGAGACAGGGCACACAACTAGAACAATCACACACCATGATGGTAAATTTGGGCAAGAAAATATTCAAGTGGTTTTTCCAAGAAGAAATCTTGGCATATTTCCAAATCTCTCACAGAAATTGATTATGGAAGCAAAAATTGCATAGTTGCACTTTTTTCAAATGCTTGTAAAAGTGAATTGTTTATGGGAACTATTTCAGTTTCTATTTCACCAGAAGAATGAATGGCAAGAATAGAAACCAAAAGTCAGTTCATCATTTTCAGCATTTCTTTTGGTTCATTTTAAAGTCTATTACCCATTTTTCTTTCTTTCCTGATGTTTGCAGCTCTAGAAATCATAAAAAACAGGTAGATGTATATGACAAACTTGTAGCATGCCATTGTATTACATTTCACCCCTTCTTCAGGTGGTTCTCTTAACATTCTGTAGTTTAGCTTTCTCTAAACATATCCCTCTGACATATATTGGGCCTTTGGCCTTGCAGGTTGAAAATCCCATTATATACAAACCTTATTGTGTCTCTTTAGTTAATCCCTGCAGACAATCAGGAGAAAGCTAATCTGAACCAACAGTTATCCCTGTGTCATGGTCAGAACATTTCTTAGTGAAATTTATACTGTCATAAGTTTCCCCTTCAGTCAGGTGGAAAATCTATTATGAGTGCTCATCCCTGGGCACCAATGGATTCCAGAGGATTGGAAAATTTCTTGCTGGTATGGTTGGTGCTCCTGTCAATGCCCTTGTTGTTGGGTGGAATACTGAATTATCCTAGGACACAATTGCTCCTCTTCCTGCTCATAGAGCCCAAGCAGCACCATGGTATATGTGAGGACTATGAAGCCCATGGGGTGATAGCTAGAGTACAAACTGTCAAGAAAAACTCATGGCAAATGCTATCAAACACAGCTTAGATTCCATTTATAAGTGAGGGTTACAAAGATATTTTTCTTCTCTTCCTAAATTTGTTTAGTGCTGAGATGATATTAATATTTTAGGTCCCATATCAAGTAATATAGTTCATATTGTATTATGTAAATTTTTATGTTTGTTTTATAAAATGCTGGGTTTTCATTGTTTTTCTGCTGGTTTTATATTTATTTTTTAAGTACAACAAATTTCTCTCAGATTTTTTAGAATTGTTTTGGCATTCTGGATATTTGAAAGACATCTAATGAAAGACTATCAAATAGATACATAAATAATATCTATGGATTATCTGTGGTCCAGATTTGACCATCTGAAATATTAAGTAGATTAACATTTATTTGATGCAGTGGAACTACATGGGAATAGTTAAGCTGGATGGCACACTGTCAGAGAAGAGTCAGAAGCAAACAATCACATCGGTCATGAATATTAGCAAGATTATTACTGCTGATTACTGTGTAGATAGTAAAAAGACACTCAAGAATGTATAAAGGTACTTCAAATGAATGTTGGGAATGTAAATGTAAAGAAGGAAAATTTTATCATTAATGGTGGACATGTAACAAAGCAAATAAATATTGGATTAGAATTCACATCTTAAAAAAAGATTCCTAAAGTGAATATAAAGGGAAAACCAGAGACTTTCTTTAGGCTTAATGAATAAAGAATTTGAAAAAAAATAATGGAACTTTGATATGTTGACAGCAGCAAGAATATTTTATGCATAGAAATGGAAGGATACCTTGAATCCCACAGTAGATGAAAAAGTTGATGGAGTTAGTAGAGATGGTGAAATTGACTGCTTTGATTAAAGAAAAGAATATAATTAATTTTGTTTCTACTTGGAAACCACTTTTGGACTTTGTGCTTGAGTTGGAAAAAAATGAAACTTTGATTCTGGGTTTTGCTGATTAGATAGTTTTGTTATATAGTAGAAATGGGTAATATATATTATTGTGTAAAAATAAAAAGTCAAGGTTGTATGTTATTCTCTTATTCTACTGTGTCAAAAAGAATCAGAAGTCAATGTTTTTCTTTTTCTTTTCCCCTTTATCCTACACTTTCTCCTCTTCCCCTTTTCCTCCCCTATTTCCCCATTATTTTCATTTTTCTTTGTATTTTATATTTTGATAGAATAATAAAAACAAAGTGTCAGACACTCCAAGTCTTATGTAAACTTGGGATTTTAGGGAAATTTTCAGTGCTTGAGATGAATGATTCTCAAAATGTACCCAGTTGCCAAATGTTTGGGGATTTCTGATCTTACTTATGACTAATCCTCAATATTTACTATTAGTTGGCCGGAGCCTTTATAAAGGATATTTGAAGAACAGCTTGCCTTCCAGAGTTGTAGATGTTCCATCGCTAGAGGTTTTCTAGAAAATATTAGACAACCAGTTATGCTAGATGGATTCCTGCCTTGGCAGAGGACTGGAATAGACCTCCCAGGTCCCATTCAACTCTATGATCTATGAATTAAATGCTAACTGCAATCACAGGAAATACTATTGGAGCATTTTAGCTTCCTTAAAGGAAACTAGATTCATTTTGTGACTATATCAAAAAATGTTTTTACTCTCTAAGTTTCTCAATGTTCAACACAATTGCACAAAACATTCCCCTCCTCCCTGTTTCTATGGTGGATTTAGGCTGCAACTGTATACGTACTTACTTGAGATTAATAAGCAAAGACTATATTTTTGAATAAGTATGCCAGAGTTTGTGTTCCCTGCACTGTAGCAATAGTCAATGTTTTTAAGCTGGTGGAAATAATTTGAATTTTAAGACCATGTCACATGTGACCTTACAGAGGTTACTGTGAAGGTTTGTTTGTTAACAAAATGGCTTCCAAAACGGGCATAACTGATCACAAAGTACTTCTTATTTTGAGCCCCATGGCAGAATTCCCCAATCTTTCCAGCTTTGCAAACTGGCACAGGGAAGGAGAGGGGATGGTTCCACATAAGTGGCAGGCCCGTGGGCGCGCACGCATACATGCCCACTCCTCGCACAAATGGAACACATGGGCAACCTCATTCCGAAAGGCTCAACGCCAGTCGGTTGGGGACCCCTGCCCTGCGGCATTCTGAAAGCTGAAACTAGAAGCTTGTGCTTTGCTGTGCAATATGTCAGCTTGCCAAATATCATTATATATTAACTAAAATAATTTGCAAAACGTTTGGTTCAGAAAAGTGCCTATATGAGGAAACACTACCTGCCTGGCCATATATTTTACCTTGACCATAAATCCAAGACTAAAAGGAATAAAAAGTACAGGTAGTCCTTGACTTACAATAGTTCATTTAGTGACCATTTGAAGTTACAACAGCACTGAAAAAAGTGACTTATGACTGTTTTTCACACTGACTGTTGCAGCAACCCAATGGTCACTTGATGAAAATTCAGACACTTGGCAACTGACTCATATCTTTGATGGTTAAAGTGTCCTGGAGTCATGTGATCACCTTTTGCAACCTTCTGACAAGCAAAAAGAGCGCACAGGGTTGGCCTCCTCCGGGTCCCGTCAGCGAAACAATGTTGTCTGGCGGGCCGTAGGGGGAGGGCTTTCTCTGTTGTGGCGCCCGCCCTCTGGAACCAACTGCCTCCTGAAGTCCGCGTTTCTCCGACTCTCCCGGCCTTCCAGAAAAATCTAAAAACTCATCTTTGCCAGCAGGCCTGGGGATGATTGTAGTTGATTGTTGAATTGAATGTGTGTTTTACTGGGTGTTTTTTAGATATCGTTGTTTGGGTTTTTTATTGTAATTTTATTGTTATATATATGTTGTTAGCCGCTCCGAGTCCCCGGAGAGGAACCCAAATAAATAAATAAATAAAAAATAAATGAGAAAGCCCGATTAACAACCGTGTTACAAACTTAACAACTGCAGTGATCCACTTAATAACTGTGGCATGAAAGGTGGTAAAGTGGATCAAAATTCATTTAACTGCCTCGCTTAACAACAGAAATTTTGGGCTCAATTGTGATTGTAAGTGGAGGGCTACCTGTATTTTATGTCTGGCATGTTCCTTGATCTTACTTTCTAATGTCTATATATCTGGGAAGGGGATACAGAATAAATTAAAGCTTTTAAATGATACAGTTATAGCTGAGTTGTTGAGACTTTGCAGATAAGAAGAAAGATTCTTCATAGGAAGCAATCTTATGCCAGACAGCAAATATGACCATCTGTTATTGTATAATATTTAATTTCTCTGACCTCTAGGCTCAAGTTGTCCCATTCAGGTAGGTAAAACTATTGATTTTATCATCAGTTGTAATACATTAGCATGTGCTGTCCAGTTCTGCTCTGCTCTGTTTTATTTTGTGCCAATGTTTAACTTTTATTCTAGTCTGTGACTGTAATAAAGATTGACTGATATAAGTAGACTAGAGGTTTCTAATAGTAATTTTATTAAAAATTGCAATCGCGGTTATAAAAATCTAAAGCAAACTAAAGGAAAAAGTAAAATAGAAAGTTCAGAAAAGGAAAAAAAATAGAAAATAAAGAAAAATAGTAAAGAAAAGGAATATACAAAAAACGATATCCCATTTCATCACAAGTATAAACAATTTTAGTCCAGTGTAACCTCTTTTTCTTATAGTTTGTCACTTTTAAATCCACTTTCACATCAATCTCAGAATTGTTTGATAAAAACATTCCTCTTCCATAACATTTTTAAAACACAGTCTAGAAGCTAACACAATTAACTCCTGGCTCTATGGTAAAAAAATATCCTTCAAATGTCCAGTGTTAAAATACTTTGCTCCATTCTGTATTAGTAAATCAAATTTAAGTGTTCTTCTCCTTTAATTTTAACCTTTCATTCCTTCTAGTTCCCTCTAGTGCCCAACCTTCAAAGTCCCATCCGATTAATTTTTTTACATGAATTCAAAACAAAAATATTTTCCTATAGGAAGAATTGTTTTAATTAATTCCAAAACTTATTTCAAATCCTCCTGGACCCTTAATCTGTTTGTAACTTTCCAAAAGCAAAGCTCTAGTAACCCTTTTGCTATTTATTCCCTCCCCTATTTTTAAAAAAGTCTATAAACTTGTATTTAAAACTTCTTTTGCTAAGAATTGAAGAAAACTTACTTGGTGTCTTTAGATTTATCTATCCAGACTTCCGGTTCTGGAATGCTGCGACGCCGGTCACGCCTGGAAACTTCTCTCCAGGCTGTCCGGAGTTTCCTTCGCCGGTAGACCCCCTAGGGGATCGAAAGTCACCCTGGAGGGGCAACCACCGAGGAGGAGGCCAGTTGGTAGATAGGGGAGGGCGGCAGCTTCCCCCGAGTCTCCAGCTTCTCCTTAGGGCCGACGGAGCAAAGATTGGCCTGCCGATCACCCTGCTGCACCAGCCGAAGTCACATCGTCATCTAAGTGTTAACGACCCACCGCGGATGATCCGGGTGAGATCCCCTTTGTTCCTCTTCACACCCCTGCTGTTTTTGCCTGTAGAAGCTGTTTGTGCTATTATTTCACCGTCTGGAGAAAGCGGCTTTAGTAATTGTGGGAACAAACGTGTTTTACAAAAAGGACAGAAAAAAATAAATAAATATTCATTTAAAGACTATATTCTATTCCTACTTACATTGTGAGGTAGAAAAAACTTTTTGTGCTTTTTGGAGCGGTACTATATGGGCAGAGTATTTCTTTTTCTATTCTCCCTTTAAAGATAGAAAAAAGGAAAAAAAATGGTGTTTGAAGGAGTCTTTGTAGCTCACTGAGGACACCTACTGGCCAAAATTTAATATTGGATTGTTTATTTGGAGATGAGACAGCTTTGGCCTTCAAACTGTTTTTCAAGAAAAAAGATAATTTGAGTCAGCTGTGTGATCTGTGGGGGTGGATAATGTTCAACTGTTCAACTGTAACCTTCACTAAAAAGGAAAAGGATTTTTCTTCAACTATCACTAAAATGGAGAAGCCTCAATCACATTTAAACTGTACACTTATACTGGAAAAGATCTATGAGGCTAAAGAAGAAATATGTACTACAATAAAAGAGGCTACTACAGAACTAAAAGCCAGAATTTCTACTTTAAAACTTAAAACTGACTCCCTGATTACACTTGACTACTCTACAAAACAGATTATACAAGAAGAGGTTTTAACTGAGGATAAGGAGAATCTTATTTTGCCTTACAAGCAAGACCAGGAAAAGCAAAAACCGAACTTTAGACTTCTGAAGCAATGAGGCTTTATGGACAAGAGAAACAGAGGATTAAATCGGAGATCAAGTTGATAGGGATCATAAAAGATAAAATATAACAGACATATAGTTGAGGCTGGAAGTGAGGAGTAAAGAATATTTACTAAACCAGATGTGTACAAAGATTAATACCTAGTGTTATATGTAGTGTTCTATGATGATTGATTATTAATATGATCTTACATTTAATGTTTAACTACTACCTCAGGACCTATTGTTAGGGATCATAGAGAAAAAAAAATGTAACAGGTATATAATAGAGGATTGAAGTGAGGAGTGAAGAATGTTTACCAAACCAGACGTCTACAAAGAATAATACGTAGTGTTGTATATCAGATGCCATGATGTTTGATGCATACAAAGATTTTATGTACAATGCTGATTGTTTTAATAAAGGGAATTTTTAAATTAAAAAAAAGATGGTTTATATCAAATCAAGTGATACTACAAGCAACAAAAAGAGACTTTTTATCTGGAAGGGAAGTCCTGTTATGGAAACCCACTTGGCAAAAGAGAAAAGCTAGAATAAGATTTAAAAATGAAAATGAAAATTTCTTAAATTGGATTAAAGGCAACCTAGAACTATGGACTGATCTAAGGACTGAGATTTTGAGTTTGAAGTAAAAAGATGTCTTACAGTTGGTCTGAATCAATAATTAATTGAGTGTTAATTACATATTGAAATGATTTAAGATCCGATATTAATTTGTTAACTTAAAGAGATTGATTAAGTGAAGGATTAGATATTTAGAGAACAGTTTGATAAATATATACATTTAGATGTGTCTAGGATAGATTACTATGTTTGTTTAATGACGAGATATTTTTCTGTATAAGGGATTAAAGACAATTTAGAATACTAGGAATGTTCCTTTTAGAATGTTAGGTTTATTTTATGAAAATTATGATGTAATGGAATGACAAAAACTGAAGAGAGGCTTCAGATTTGAAGTACTAATAGTTAATTGAAATTTAATACGATGATATGATTTTCTGATGATATGGATGTCATTAGTTATGATAATTAACTGGAGACTTAAACTTTGCTTAATGGAATTACATGATTTAAGGTATGATATTTTTTTCTTTAGCTTGAAGAGATGGATCAGCTGATAGACTTGATAGGTATATAATAGATTAATATTTTGCTCTAAATAAGGGAGATTAATGGAAGAAGAAACGAATAAGATTTTGATAAAATTAAGAAAGTAAAATATATGTGGAAGGGATATTTGAACTGAAAATGTTTTTATTTAAAGTTAATTTGATTATGGTAGAAATGGATGAAGCTTAAAAACAGGCTCAGGTTGAATACAATTAAGCTAGAATTGGATATTCTAAATATACTATGCTATTTGAGGGAAAAAGAGAGGGAATATTTGATGTATTGATTATATTATGTACGGTATATATGTCTTGTTTTAAGATGTTTGATTACCCCAGCACGGTGTGTCCTGAACATGTTCCTTTAAAAATTTAAAAAAACCAATAAAATTTGTTTTTTTAAAAAAAGATTTATCAACCCACAGGTTCCTAATAGCTGACAAGCAGATAACAAGAAATTTCCAGAAATGATTGGAAAAAGAAGTATGCAAACCCAGTATTCTTTTAAAGGCACCAACCATGGTTTAAGCAACATGGTTATTCCCTAGTCTCCCAGAGTTCTAAACACACCAGAATTTTTTGTTTTGTGGTCTCTTTGTGAGAAGCACCTGTTTGGAGCACTTGTAGGTAATCTTAAATCCTTTCATTCAGAAAGGAATTACAAAGAGCTGGTCTACTCACCAGCTTTTCATTCCATAGTCATTCACAATTTCTTTCCTGGAAGTCCATTGCAGGTGAGATGGTTCCATAGATCACAAAATTAAGTAAGGCACCATATTTGGAAGTGGTGGTGGGACGGGGGGGGGAATCAATTTTTAAAAAATCCTTTTTGTGGTGGTGGTGATTGCTAATGACATGGTTTTCCTAGGGCAGGGGTAGGCAACCTTGGCTCTTTTATGACTCGTGGACTTCAACTCCCAGAATTCCTGAGCCAGCATGGCTGTCCTAGGATGTCAAAACAATAATTACCAGTGCATCCAAGGTAGCAATTGCTCATATATTTTTAATAAGATGAAATATTGCAGCGTATCAATTATCTTCCAATGACCTTCTTCCAAAAGAAATTTAACCCTTATATGAATTGCATCCCCATACCTCTGAAATGAGAAATGAGATGACACAACACTAAAACAGCTTTTAATTAAATTATTTTATAATTCTGGGGAATAGTGCTTGGGATTCTGATTTATTGTAATAATTTATTTTAAAGCTTTTGAGTCTAGATATTTGAATTATGATAGCTCATTGCATTACCTATCTGAAATCAATGTCTCAGCTGTGTATGTTTTATGTTTTGCTTTGTATTTCTTTTTTGTTTCCATTCACTCTCTCTGCATCCTGAAACCCCAATAGTTTGATCACTGTAGTCTAGTATTCTACAATACTAACCTTTTGCTTCAAATGACTGCAATATTAATAGTATTGATTAAAATGGGACAAACTGTCAAAAGTGTTTTGCTCTTTCCTTCTACAGTAAATGCACCTTTCTTAAAAAAGTGAAAAGTCCAGAAAATGGAAGTACTATAATTACTTAAAGAAAGTAATGAGGAAAACATTTCAGGAGAGAAATTAGGTGGCGGCCCTCAGCATATCAGGAATAGGATTTCAACCACCAATCCGCTTTTACCTTAGGCAATAATTTCTTAGTTATGTATTACTACAGGTCAATGTAGAGGTGAAGGAAGATCTCTGAAATCTGCTGATAAACATTAGAGATGGGCTCAATTTTGTCCTATGGTATTTTTCACTCCAATGAACTCCAATGGAACAAACCTTAACATTGATTATCCAATTTGATCTTGAGTTTTTCAAAGTTTGGGATTTACTTCTGGCTGTATAATTTCTTGAACTAGGCATGCTATGGATTAAAAATAATAAACACCACTCCCAACTGTTTCTAGCATAATCGACTCAGGGTAGTGATGCTGAAGAAAAATACAGAGAAATATCAAAGAAACAGAAACAGTCAAATAATTATTTATCTTATGGAATTAGACTGATCATTAAGGACCATAAAATCATGCATGGGATAGAAAAGGTGGATAGAGAAAAATTCTTTTCTCTATCACACAATAACAGGACAAGGGGGCACTCCCTAAAGCTCATAGCTAAGAAAGTGAGGACAAATAAAGGAAAATATTTCTTCACCCAGAGGGTCGTTGATTTATGGAATTCACTTCCAGAAGGGGTCGTGACAGCTGTAAGCCTTGAAAGCTTCAAGGCAGGGCTAGATAGATTCATGGATGCCAAGTGTATCGGTGGTTATTAAAACGGATGTCCATGTGCCGCCTCTATGTTGGTTGAGGCAGGCAGGATTCCCTTGAGTATCATTTGTTGGGGGTCAAGGGAAAGGGAGGGTTTTGCCTTCTCTTTCTGCTCAAGATCCCCATGTACAATTGGTGGGCCACTGTGTGACACAGAATGCTGGACTCGATGGGCTTTGGCCTGATTCAGCATGGCTCTTCTTATGTTCTTATGTTATGTTCTTATTATTTATCAATTGATTGATTATAGCTACTACTGGGAAGCAAGTGGCCATAAGAGAAGGAACAAATGATGCAGAGTAATGCCATCACAAACCATCACCACAACAAAATAATGCTTGTGATGTTTGATACAACTTTTATTTTTAACAGAACAATTTCTAAAGTAATTTCATGGAGAAGATAGGTGGGATAAAAGTTTTAGTTTTTTTCTTAATGCAGCAGGCTTCTTCTGTATGGGTAGCCTTTTGCATTCATATACCCGAGTATCATTTCAACAAAGCATTAAAAATCCAATATAGTAAGAGTGACTGCAATACTTCCATCAGGACATAGTTTTGATAGATAAGAAGTTTCTTGACCTGACAAGAAAGATGACAGATAGCTGCTGCTGAGAAAGGCAACCGATGCAGTTTGAAGAGGTACACAGTTATGCAGTGAGCAAGACAAGCAGAAGACAATGCAAGTAGCAGCATCAGAACAAATCAAGCCAATAAATGATGAACATGAAGGAATTGCAACTGCAACATGGCAGAGCAAATGACAGCAATGAAGAAGATAAAGGAGGAGGGGGCAGTTACAATACAACTTACTGGCGTTGCCATTGATTTCACGAGGGGGGCCAGCTCTGGGAATAAATTATTATGAAAACGAACAGCTTAGAAATATTTTGAAAATAAACAAAATCAACTTGAAATTGAGGTTGTAAGATTGCAAGGATATGCTGTAAAAGAAGACTGAAACCTGATGAAAACCTAAATAGGATCGTAGATATACTGGTACTCTGGTTGGCTATCTGTAGCTCAGAAGCAATCTAGCTTCACAGAGCCTGCTTTTTCAACCCAGTATTTCATTCTTAATCTATCGTGTGGGTGACAGCAAAAACAGGTGAATTTCCCGGAAGTGAAAACTGCTAAAAATCCAATGATGGCCAAGGTTTGTGATGGGACAGCATAAAAATATCTTTCGACAGATGTCTAAGTTGATAGCAGTGTGTAGAATCACAGTGAAATATTCTATGAGAAGGATATTAGCCTTTATATACATTTACATGTGGAAATATTAACACCAGAAAAAGAAAGACTGTGCAAAGATAGAAAAATTCCAAATTATAATTCATTTGCTATGAAATTTGTTCCAAAATAATGTGTCATTAAAATAGAAGGGTTTCTTTTTCATTTTTTCCCTTTGAATTCTATTTCAATAGTTTGCTGTACATGTTATGTAGGGGAGTGTGATCTTTTTGTAGACAGGGACTACACTTTTTATAAAGTACTTCTGCGTTTTCAAGGGTCACAGTTGGATACAACTGTAACATTTTTCAGATGGTGGGGCTGAAATATTTGTTGCTCTGGGAGAAGGTCAGTGACGTTATAAGCATATTCAGCCAAGCAGAAACCTAATACCCAAATTTTATTTGTATGGAAAAAATTAATAATTATGCTACTGAAAATCCACAATTTTCCAATATATTTGGTTCAATCATCTAGGAGAGCTCCAAAATCACAAAAATAGGACTTCTCCCTAAAGACTGAGTTGATTATATAAAAGAAGCCTTGTGGGGATATTACCCTAGAACAGCATCTTTCTAGGTAAGTTGGATTACTGATATGGAAAATCTAGGACTTGAAGGCTATTATCTGAAGGGCATTAAGTCAAGAAAAGTCTGTTTGGGTAGCATTGCATGGGAAAAGGCATATATCTCAAAATTGACAATCAGTATTACCTAACTGCTTAAAAACTGAAGTCCCTTTTGAAAGTCTAATTGTGACTTCACTCACCTAGACCCTAACTGACAGTGCCTGTTATTAAATATTACAGAAAAAAAAATCTAGTTTGAGAAGCAATCCATAAAAAAATACATACTAATATAACAAGAGAGGTAAAGGATGCAATTATTTCAGGAAATGTCCACAAACAAAAAATAGTACATTTCTACTTTATTGAAATAAAAAATTAAAACATTTCTAATACCTACCAAATTGAAGAAAACACCACCTACTCAATAACATATTTCCTGGGATCAAATTCACACACGAAGAGGAAACAGACAACAGACTCCCATTCCTTGACATTGACATAAGGAGACTAGACAACGGAGAACTGTAATCCTACATCTACTGTAAACCCACATACACAGACAAGATCCTCAGCTTTGCAAGCAACCACCCCACCGCACACAAAAGAAGCTGTGTCCAGACCCTCTTCAGAAGGGCCAGGATGCACTGCATCCAGGGATGGGATTCAGCCAGTTCGCACCACTTCGGCAGAACAGGCAGCTAATTTTTTGTTGCCCAGGCCCAGAATGGACTTCCAGAAGCGGCATCCACACAGAGAACCAGTTGTTCACATATATGAATCCCACCACTGACTGCATCACAATACTAAGAAAAGCAGAAAAGAAACAGCTGCTTGATATCTTTTTCCGTAACAGCTATCCAAAAAACTTCGTACTCCGACACACAGCACCCAAACCACAACACAGCACATAGCCAACTACCATGCAAAAACTAACCCTACCATACACAAAAGAGCTGTCTGAAATGACAGCCAGAATTCTCCAACTCCTAGGAATAGCAATAGCCCGCAAACCCACAGCCATACTCCGCCAGGAATTATCCAAAACCGAAGACAAGATACAGAAGGATGAAAGAAACAATGTAATCTACAAAATCAACTGTAATCATTGCAACCAATTCTAAGTGGGACAAACATCACATCAATTAAAAACCAGGATCCACGAACACCGACTGGCAATCATCCCAAATCCTTAATTTCTACTCACACTGACACCAAACAGCACCAGTTTGATTGGAGCAACACAAAAATTATTGGCCACGCCATGCTCATGAGTTCATCAAAGCCTGGCACTCCACAAGCATTTCCATCAATAGACACATTGACCTACAACCAGCCTACAAACCCTCAGAATCCAAATCAATCGCACAATCAACAGGAGACAGTACTGACCCTCAACCCATGCAAGCCCTCCCACCAGCAGTTCACCTCCCAATGACCCTGACCTCCCCATCACAAGACCCATCACAAGACTCACTGATGACTTACACTTGACCCATCCCAAGACCCATCTCAAGACCCATCTCAAGACCCTTACTTGACAAACCACCACCTGAAGCCCTTATAAACAGAAGAACACTGACACTGACATCCCCTAAACTCCACTGAAGATGTTACCTAGCCTGGTAACAAAACATCTGGAAACTAATTCACAAGCTCGGAGAACGAACCTTCACCCTCATCCTGTACCCGAGTTACAGATACTCATCACTGTTGCAAGGAGAGCTACCCTAATGAATTAACTAACACCTTAATGTATTAGATTTACAACAAATCTAATCATTCATATCTGTTCACAGTCCTATATTGATGAAAGAACAATAAAGATCTGACTAAAATTATAACCCATCTATATTGCAGTTATGGGGAGAATGCCAATTCCCTTTGCCAGTTTTAACTATATGCCATTCGGAAGCTGAGAGTGGAAAAATCCATCCCTCGAAAAGGACTTCTCCTACTGATATATTGCATTACATAACAGATATTATGGCTGGATTTTGCAGGAGCCTTTCTCCCTCTCCAGATATTTTAAATCTTCTCATTGGCCTTAGTTCTGTGCTAGTCTTGGTTACAAATATCACCGGAAACAACGGCTCTAGGATAATGAGCCATAACTGCATCCATGATCAGAGCTTTCCACTCGACTGTGATTCACTCCAAAATAATCTTTCTCCCCTTAAGGAACAAACTGTGCATAATGATTGCGTGTTCAAAAGTAAACCTCTTTAAGTTCAGCGGGACTTGCTTACAAGGAGCTGCGTCTAGGATTATGCCTAAACACCGCAGCTCCCTGCAATGGGGCCCGCGAGAATCTTCCCCGGCGGTCAGCTCCACTGCATGCAACAAGTCTAGCTGTTTCCAACCCCCCCCCTCTCCTCACAGGTGGAGGCCACAGGCAACTGTAGCAAAACACAAACGGCGCACGTAACGCGTCCTCCTTTAAGACGGCCGCTGTTCCCTTTTCCAAAGGAAAAGGAGATAAAGCGCGGAGGGAAAGGACGCTTAAAGGACGCAGCGGCGCACCTCCACTGCAACCACCGCCGCGGCACAGGGTCATTTATGCCTCTTACCCTTTCCCGCGGCATTTGAGGGGAAATAAAGGCAACCATTCCCTCCGCCCTCCCACAGAGGTTGAGGATAAAGTCTGCCCATCACCAATCACCCGTGTCTCGCCCAGTGGGTCCAGCCCTGCCTGGGGCCCGCCAGCCTCCGGTAGGTGAATTGCCGTTCGGGGTTTGTTGACGGTACAAATAATTGCGGGCGGGCTCCTCCTGTCAGGAATTGGGAGAAAGCAAGCGTGAATGGCCACGTGCGAGGGGGAGGAGGAATCGGCGGCGCAACCAAAAGGGCAGAAAGAGGGACGGGCTCGCCGAGGGTCTGTGTCGTTTTCGGAGCGGCTGTCCCTCGGAGCTTTCCTTGCCTGCCCGGACAAAGAGCGAGCCGCGGGGCGTGGCGTTGGCACCGGCTGGTCGGCAGGAGGGGGCCTTAATCGCAAGGGACTCTCCCCGGCGGGTGTGGTTGCACCCCCAAAAGTGGATGGGCACAGGTTGTTCCTCGCCCTCCCGTTCCCTTCTCCTCTCACGTCGGAGTCGCCCTGAGAACTGCTCTTCCCTCCTTCCTCTCTAGGCTGATTCCGTGCTAGCCTGGCATCCAGGTTACCACCGTGCCCCGAGGTCGGCTTTAGGCGAAGTCTCACCGGGCACCCATTTTCCATCCTATTGCCGCCGCCGCCGCCTCCTCCTCCTCCTGGTGTAACGGATTAAGAATGCGTCCCAATTTCTTGGCAGGACACCTGGCAGGGAACGAGGACAGGCAAAGCTGGCAGCATTAACTCTTCCCTGGCTGTCAACACGAGTATCTGAAGAAAGGCAGGTGAGTGTGTGGCACCCCTGGGCACCTTAACGGAATGGAAGTGGCTGGGCTGAGACTCGGGAAGAATGCTCTGTAACTCCATGGGTTTGCCCTCCTGCTTCTGGCAAAGGAAATCTTACCTGGGTGAGGTCCACTCCTCCAGCAACCTAAGAAGGAACACAGCACCTTGATGCAGGGGAGGGGAATACCTGATGGTGTGTGTGTGTGTGTGTGTGTGTGTGTGTGTGAGGGAGGGAATGCCTGAGAGAAGAATGCTGTGCTAGAGGTTTCCCTGTGGTCAAACAGTGGGCATGAAGAGTAGGGAGAAGATTTTAACTACATCTGCGTTTTGATTAGATGGAGATCTAAATGAAACCTCAATAGTCTGATTGCATTCTAATATTTTTAATTTAGCTGTTCTCTCTTGAATCTATTTTGTCAAATGTTGCAAGCAGTTATTCTCATCCCCTAGAGGGAAACATGTCACTTAACCCTGGAGAGGACTGTCTTCTGAATCATGTTGGAATGGACACACAAAAATATGGGACAACCTCCAACATAGCTTTCTATTCTTTTAATAGCTGTCTAAAACTGCCATGATGCTCCTCCCACTCTATATCTTATATATTTAGTGTCAAGCAGTGAATCAGATGTGGGTACAAGGCTGTTGGGATCTACCATCTCTTCCCTCAAACTTGGAAAATAAGTCTGATCTTTCCATTGCCTTTTATTTTGCCTGCCTCTCCACCTGACACATTTGTTCTGCTTTTAGGGAATCATGGACTGCAGATAAAAATAACTTGGTATTTCTATTACTCTGTCTGCTCCAAGGAACAGATGCCTTCAGGAGACACAGTATATGCCATTTCCAACTATCCCTTGGGTGTTTTGTTTCTGTGTAATAGGAACAGTCAGAAAATCAGGGAACTGCCAGCTCAGCCTCCAGCTTAGATCTCTTTGGCCTTTGGTATTGGGAGATTGGCTATGTCCATAATGCAAGAGCAGCAGGCACTTCAACATCAACCAGTATAAGAATGGCACTATGGCAAAGCATTTGATGCTTTTATCTTCCCAATGCTTGTTTTTTTACCTTACAGTTTTATTCATTATTTTTGAAGAGGTCTTCTCTTCCTTACTCTCTGATTTTCATGATTGTGCTCTTGATAAAGACCAGTTCTAGCAAACAAAAGCAATACTAGAGAATTGGTGGATTTGGCAGGCTGATGAAGAGTAGTTCCTTTTCTAAGGTTTGTCTTTGGCATTGAAAATAACATTAGCTAGGGATTAAAAATAATGTTATGCAACTTTCAGATATAGGTGTGGACTTAAAATTCAGCCTGGCTATTATTGAGAATTCTGACATTTGAAATGCATACATGCCCCTTTGGAAAATATTAAATTAGAGCATTTACACTAAGTCAGGGGGCACCTAAAGATGTTAAGTAAAACAATTGACAATCTGTGGTAACAGACTAAACCATAAAACCTGACTTACAAATAACAACAATTCAGTCCACACAATATGCTAAATTAAACAAGCTACATCATGCCTTAGTAGAAAATGTGTATTTCGTTGCATTGAGCTAATCTCCATCTAGCTATTAACCCAGCCCAATTCTGCTTAGCTTTTCAAGATCATCCCCAAACAGCTAATAAAGTTTGCTATAAGGAGAAATCATTTTAAGTAAGACTGCAGTTACAGGAACACTTTATAGAGACAATGTATAATTTCAGCAGGACATTTCTAAATATCCATTGAATTGTGCTTCATAAAAGTGAGCTTATAATGTCCCTACTTCAGGTACAGTCATCAGTCAAAAACTCCTTAGTTGGCTTCAGACAATTTCTCCACTGCCACCGTACCCTATCCTATTCTACAATAATATGGGCTAGAGTTTCTAGCCTAATATACAATATTACAAAGATTATTTACACATTGAATATTGTTTTCATTTAAAAAATAGAAACCAATAAAAGAATATTCTACAAATGATGGTAAGAAAGGATAGTTCCCAATCTCAGTAACACTGCATGGGGTGGGAAGGGGGAGGAAGACTGTCCTTTCTCTTTCCTTACTTTCTGGGTATTGGAGCTCCGACATATCTGAGAGGCGCTAATTTTGGGGAAAATGCTGTATGGCTCATAGGGTAAATACTGGTCCTTGAACACTGCCAGAGCATTTTTTTCTCTTTATAAAATATTAGTCTTGTGCTCTAAATATCTGGAAAAATCCCTTTTGTATAAAAATTATACTTTAGGAATATTTCAGGATGCTGAAGAAGCAAAACTTTCTGAAGAAACATTTAAAAATGATTTGATAGAGAGGAAGACTATCTGGAAATATTCCCCTCAACTTTATAAGAACTTTATCTTATTTTTACTAAATTTATATGCCACTAATCTCACTCTCCAAGAATGCAGCCCGTATACCTGTTTTAGTTCTCTTTGCTTCGTACATTACCTGCTGATTCCTCTGTCTGAGAAGCAATAGATACATTTTATGTAATTATATCAAAATATGACTGGACATGCACACAAGGATATTTTTCTGCGGAGAATTGGATAGTGAAGCAAAACATGAAGTTGCTGGGAAAAGCCCAGGGGATTCGTTATGGCACAGCTGCTGAGAGAGCCAATAGGGGAGATGTCAGCGGTTTCCTTTAATGGGATGAAATGCTGTAGAGGAATGCTAATTGGGCAGACCTTCAGAATATGTAGTGACAACTACTTCCCCCACAGAAGTAATTAATAATTATGGTTTGGCTCATGAGCCCATGTTCTAGGCTTAGCCTACTGCTGAAAGAGTTGTTTCTGTACTCTTGCGGGGGGGGGGGGAGGTTCTGAAGTTACTTTAGAAATATAAAGTCTATTGCAAGAAAAAGGAGAGAAACTTAACATCATTTTTCTAGGCACTCGTTGGTAATAGAACAATAATCTTTGCAATATTTTTGCTTTATTTCCTATGAAGTTGTGGGATAGTTTAGATTTCCTTTGCAAATATTCTGCCTGGGGAATATTACTGAAACAGCTTATGAACATGATGACCTGCTTCCCCCCACCCCTCTTTAAGCATCCTTGGATAAAACTTTATATCTAAAGCAATTCACAGTATTCTTTTCTTATAAATATTTTATTAATTTTCTAATCATGAGTACTTAATATTAACAATGTGTTGTCTGGGTCCATTGGTAATTCAGTGGTACATATTAACTTTCTCAGTCTAGTTCCAATACTACACCATCCACTGCTTCCTTGATCCTCTCTTCTTCTGGTGGTATGCATTTTTCCACACTGGGCAAATACAATTCTTGTTACTGTTAATACATATACAATTAAATATAGACATCTTCATCACATTTTTCTGGTATTATACATAATGTCGATAGTGTCAGTTTATAATATCTTTTCTAGCCAGAACATATCTCAATTGCATTTTCACTTAAAATCAATTTGTTCAATCAATATCCTGTTTTTCCCGCTTTTTAAAACTTTTAATTTCCCATCAATGTTCAAAATATCTCTATTGCTTATAATTTTCTCATAATACATTATATTTGGGTAACCAAAACCTATTACTATTACTACTACTCTGGTAAGAACAGCTAACACCATCGAAATGGAGTAGCTATAATCGTAAACGATCTTGTAAATAAATGCATCAAGTCCTTTATTCCTATATCCAATAGAGTGATGATGATCCAAATAAATAGTACTCCAGTAAATATGAATGTTATACAAGGTTACGCTCCCACAGCTGACAGTGATGAGGAGGATTTAGAGAAGTTCTACAAAGATATAAGCAGTAAAAATACTGCATACAATACTCAGGGGGGGGATTTCAATGCAAAAGTGGGAGAAGGAAGTGATGCTCCTGTAGTTGGAAACTTTGGCTTAGGAACCAGAAATGGTAGATGTGACAGGTTTGTAGACTTCTGCAAGGAACATAGGCAATGTGTGATGGATACTTTTTTTCAAGTTGCCAAAAAGACATCTCTACACTTGGAGATCACCAGATACACGAAATAATATAGTAAGGAACCAAACTGACTATTTTACAGTAAACAAAAGATTTAGAAATGCAGTAAAGTCAGTAAAGACATACCCAGGTGCGGATGTACCATCCAATCATAATCTACTACTTGCCAAAGTCCAGCTGAAACTAAAAAGGATGAAAAACCCAAATCCTGCTAAACCAGGAATTGACAGAGACTTCATCATTAAACATGGAGGTAAGATAAAAGAAGAACTAGAAAATCATTTAAGAGAAACCAACAACCTGAATGATGAAGATGTAGAAGTGAACTGGAATAAATTTAAAAATGCAATAGTAGAGGTAACAAATTCAAAACAGAGAGAGAGGTACCACAAGAAACAACAGTAGATGACAGAGGAAATTCTTCATCTCATGGATGAAAGAAGATAAAAATAAAAACAAAGAAAAATACAATGAATTGCAGAAAACAATTAGAAGAAAAATTTGACTGGCAAAAAAAAAATGGTTTGCAAAGAGATGCAAGGAAATAGAAGAGACAGAACGTATGCATGATAATTTCAATTTACACAAAAAAGTGAAAGAAACATCAGGCCTCTACAAAAAGAAAACCAACAACTTAGTTGGCAAAGAGGGGGAAATTATCTTAGATGAGGACAAAAAACTAAAAAGATGGAAGGAATATATTGAAGAATTTTTTGAAGACACTAGGGATGTTATAGATATGGGAAGTATAACAACTGGACCAAACATCACTTTGGAGGAAGTTGAACATGCAATAAAAATAGCAAAAACAAGAAAAGCCACAGAACCTGATGATATCCCAGTAGAAATTTTAAAATTGTTGGAAGACAATGGGAGGAATTTTTTACTGCAGCTCTTCAGTCAAATATATGAAACAGGAAAGATACCAAATGATTGACTAAAATCAACCTTTCTGACAATCCCCAAAAATAAATGCAAAGAAGTGTACTGAATACAGAACAATAAGCTTAATGAGTCATGCCCTGAAAATATCCCTGAGAATAATTCACACAAGAATATACAACAAAATTGAGGAGTGTCTAGGTAACACACAATTTGGTTTCAGAAACAAGCTTGGCACACGAGATGCGCTATTCAGCATTCAAGTTCTTCTACAGCGTTGTAGAGATGTCAACCACAGTGTTTACATGTGCTTCATTGATTTTGAAAAAGCATTTGATAAAATAAGACACAGCAAACTATTAGAAATTCTGAAACAAGGGGGACTAGATGACAAAGACATCCAAATCATAAAGAATCTATACTGCATCAGGTAGCAAATGTGAGACTAGGCCAAAAATACTCAGCTGATGCAGAAATACGAAAAGGGGTCAGACAGGGATGTATTCTGTCTCCACTTTGTTCAATATCTACTCTGAGTCAATCTTCAACGAGGCACTGGAGAACAACGATGCTGGCATCAAAGTAAATGGTGTTTGGATCAACAATTTAAGATATGCTGACGATACAGTTCTGCTTGCCAGTAAGCATGAAGACCTTCAGCTCCTCATCAATAGAGTCACAGAAATATCTGAAAAATACGGCTTGAAGCTTAAAAACCAAGATCATGGTCATCAGCAATCAACCCACTAATTTACCACCAATAAATTCAGAAGAAATACCATTAGAAAAAGTTGAAAGGATCACGCATCTCGGTTCTAATTTACATGAAAGCTGGGATATGACCACTGAAGTAAAGACAAAGCTCGAACAGCATTCTTCAAAATGAAAAAGGTCTTCTGCGGTCACAACATAAGCTTAAGATTGGAAATCAGGCTTGTCAGATGTTATATTTTTTCTCTCTGACAGAAGGCCACCTGAAGAGACTAGAAGCATTTGAAATGTGGAATTACAGGTGGCTGTTACGTATAAGCTGGGTTGACAAGATCAGAAATGAGGAGGTGATAAGCTGCCTGGGAAAGCCAAGGGAAATAATCAAAACAATTAAAAAAACAAAAGTTAGAATGTTTCGGACATGTGATGTGACACCCAGAAAAATACGGCATACTCCATTTAATCCCCCAGGGAAAGATTAAAGGCAAACGAGGTCCAGGCAGAAGAACATCATGGCTTCAAAATCTAAGAAACTGGTTTGGACAAACTCAGCAGCACTTTTTCATGCAGCTGCTGATAAAAACAGGATCGCCAACATGACGCCAATGTCCAATAACGGATATGACACAAGAAGAAGAAGAACCAAAAGCTTCCCTTATTCAAATCCTTTTAGAATTTTCATATTTCCTATCTCATAACAAAGTATAATATTCTAGTTACAAATCCTATCCTTCTAATTATAATAATACTTTTATTTCTAACACTTATCTATTTTCTTAACCATATTCAAATATCTGTTTAATAGTATAATATCCCATCTAATAGGTCAAAACCTTTGTTTTCTTCAGTCTTACTCTAGCTTTCTTCTTTTGCCAAATAACTTTCCAAGTCAAATAACTTTCCAAGTAATTCTTCCTCTGTTTTTGTATATATTGTTTGGAATGAGGAAGAGAATTTGATTGAAGTATTTTTGGAAGAACGCTCAATCCATTTATATTCATTAAACAGCCGCCATCCTTCTCCTTCAGTTTTTCTTTTCATTTTTTCTTTGTCAATATTCAGCATTTCTCCTAACAGCTTTGTCATCCGTTCGATCAGCTCTTCTTCCTTATCCTCAAATGTGTTCTGAGATCTTGACAAGTAAGATATCTTTTCCATTTCTGGTGTTATCACTGCATTTTCTAATTTTTCATTTGTCTGTATCTGTCTGTTAATTCTTTCCTTTAGGTCCTCCATCTTTGGATCTGTTTCCTCTAATTTTCCTTCTGTTTTCTGGGTTACTAGTTCCTTCTTTGTAGTCATTGTCTGGATTTGTAAGTTTAGGTTAGAAAATTGTTCTTTTATCTCATTTGTGTTATTTTTAGTCTCATCATGAAATAAAACAATTGTCTCTTGGATTGATTTCAACATAGAATTTCTTTCTGAGATTCATTAACATTTTCTTGTTGGTATATCAAGCTGGGGGCTTCAGTGATAAGTGTTAAATATGTTTTTTTTACCATTTGAGGCTAAGTATGGAACACCAATTTTGTTTTTGTATATAGTCTTTTGATTAGGCGTAATGGGTGTAGGAAGACGCGACTCCGTCTTCGATTTCACCCCACTGGTGAAAGGATCAAAAGTCGCCCCACAGAGGTGACGAAGAAGGAGAGTACTCTCGTCGATCCCGCGGAGGGGTGGTCGCCCTTCCGCTGGATCCGAGGAAGCCCTCCAAACCGGCGGGGGAAAGACTGGCTAATTTGTGTAGCCAGTAAGAAGCTGCTGACAACTGAAGATAAGTACTAACCAGCAATTTTTGAGCAACATAGATGGAACTGGGTGAGAGTTTATCCTCTTTTTATGACCTTAATACTACTTTCCTGGAAAAAAGAATGCCCAAAGCAAAGAATCTTCCCTGATGAGAGAGGGAAGCGAAGTTTTTGCCCCACTCCCTTAGGAAAAGAAAAGTGGTGAATTAATTGCTTTGGGGGAAAATAGAGAAAACTACAAGATCAATTTGGAATTAATAGAGATATATAGCTTTGAAATTGGGGACTAAAAGTACCTTTGAGACTTTTTTTTAGAAAAGATATTTGAAAGTCTGTAAAATAGGCTTGGATTTGGAAAGCTGGAAAATGGTGTCAGAGACATCTAGTGGCAAATCATAGCACTACAATTTATTATGCTTAAAGGAAACTTGGCTTGAAGCCAGGACTTAGACAAGACTCTTTGTTGTTCCTGGAAACTTTCACTTTTGCAGACTGCAGCTGGGGAAAGGGAAAAAAAACCTCTTGGGCTGCTTATCTGTGTTGGGTATCCTATTGGACTATAAAGCAGTTCATAGTATTCTGATATTAATCTGATCAGCTGGTTGCCATACAATGGTTAAGTGCTGTTTTACAGGTTATAGTGTTTTATGCTAGATCTCTTCTGTGTGACATACTAAGCCAGTGAACCTTTTAGAGACCGGGTGCCCAAAAACTGGCCCTGCCCCTGCCCCACCCCCTGCCCTGCCCCCATTCCACCCCCCATCCCCCACCCCGCCTGCCCGCAGGGCCACTCACCGCCTCCAGGGCTCACTGCAGATCGCCTAGGCAGCCCAGCAGCACTATGGCGGTGACGTCCTCTGCCCATGCCCTGTAGCATCAACTGTGCATGATGGGGTGTGAGGGCAGAGTCTTGTCTATGCTGTCTGCCTGCCATGTCCTTGGCTGTGCTGCTCCGGTGGGCCACGCTCAGGGGCGACTCTCCTTCAGGGGGGCTGCTGGAAAGGAGGGGGTCATGGGGGAGGGGAGGTTGGGGCAATGGCATGTGTGCCCATAGAGAGGGCTCCGAGTGCTACCTCTGGCACCTGTGCCATAGGTTCGCCACCACTGTACTAAGCCATATTTATTGTAGTTGGCCTTAATATGGCATCTAAATCATGAATCAAATTATGGTAATTATTATTTAATTACAGCCAATACTTAATGACATTTTGAATGTGAGTTTATTTTAGCTATGATCTGATAATCCAATGTCAGACTAATAATTAGTTTTGGTTCAATAACTACTAGTTTGGAAAATATGGTAAGAAATAGGATTGACCACAAGTGAATTTACGTCTGCAACATCATCTCTGCTGTTCTTGGTTTCTTTGTTTTTCACATGTGCCTGTGGATCACACATTTACTTCTCCTGTACAGAACTTTGATTTTGAAAAAAAAGGCTAGGCCATCTTTTACTTTGCATATAGTCATTTAAGGCTTAAAGTGCCAACTGTTGCAAAAATTGAAATATTTGGCCTCCCTAGAGGAGGAGGAATGAGCTGCTATTTCTGTGGCTGGATCTATTTGAAGTTTAGTGCAACCATGTTTTTTTTTTACTTCTTCAACCATGGTTTATTTAATGTCACAAATAGAATGTTATTAATGTGTTCCGAAGTAGCTACTTGGAACTGCATTTTACAAGTGAGAAAATACCCTATCCTGTTGTTATATTTTAGAAAGTGCTATGTTAAAAATTTAGACTTGTAGCCCAGGTTTGGTACGTTTGGAGGTGTTATGGCAATGCCTCGATTGATAATACATTCTAAGTGTCAAAACTACCTATTCTATATTTAATATTATATTTTGCCAAAATTACATGTGTTAGGAAGAATTATTGTGGGATGTCATCCTTATAAAATGAAGTTTGCTAAGTCTCATCAGTTGTTTGAAAAATGAAATTGTATATAAAACTGATTGTTAGGATTTACATATAATAGTTAAGATGTCTCATAATAGGAATAAGCGTGGGAGAATAACCCTTGAAGACCGTGGCGTATTGTTGCTGCCACTGCCAGAATATTATTTATAAACCATGTATTCTCGAACACTGAATAACTTTCTTTAGAGGCCTATGTTGTAACAGTCTGTTTCTGTCAAAGAGCCCTTGACAAGCTGGTCTTACACGTACATACAACACTCAACTGTATTGTTATTTGTACTTTGATCAAATTCTTAATTTTATGTTATAAAATTGGAACAGAGGGATCAAATCTGGACTCAAAGATCTGGGTAACCAATACTGTAGATGGCAGTAAAGAAATACAGAAAACCAATCTTTATGCTAATTAGTAGTCATCTGATTTTTGTACCATTGTAATAGCGTTTCTAATTGTTCATTAGCAAGTGATTTATACTTAGTAATTTATACTCTATTAAATGGCTAGAAATACATTTTGCTAGTACTTATTGCATCAATTTGCATAACTTCTCATTTCACTGTGGTGACTAGTTGACGTATATAGGATAAATTAAACGAAGTCAATTAGTAAGAAAAATAAGGAAAGTAATGATGGCCAAGGAAAAACTTAACTCCAAGAATAAGAAAAGCAAACTCATTGTGATGTGCTCACCTAATATTCCAACCTCCTGCTCAGGGGAACAGCGTTCTTCAAAGACTTCTGAAACCCCAAAAGTGCAGAGCTCTAGAAATCTTAGGAAGAGGGCAGTGTTGTAGCAGGGACTATTTAAATAGACAGGCTTCAGAGCATGCTCATTCTTGCTGGATGTAATGGGATGGGCAGAAACAAACAGAGACAGGTAGTTCTACAAATGACTTGGTCCAATGTCATATTTGGCATTATAGATGATAAGTAATACCTTGAATTGCACTTGGAAGCCAACTGAGAGCCTGTATAGCTCATGAAGCAGGGGTGTAATATAGACTGTTAATAGTTAATAATTAATTCCAAAATTGTGTTGAAAGTTTCATTCCAATTTTATATGGACCTTTGGTTCATTTATAACTTTCTAAGATCAAAATCCCATTTAGTTTTTTTGCTGTTTAAATCAGATTTTTTTTAAATTCTTAAACTTATGATTAAAATTTCATTCAGGATTGAAGGTAGATTCATCTGACATTTTCAGGTTTATCATTCCAAAAGTCTCTCACAGCTTAGAAGTAATTAGCGAGCAATTTCTGAAAGTGATTAGAAAGTGAGGTTTGTAAGTTAATGTCTTTTAAATCCTTCATCATGGTTGTGAGCAAAATTTCTTTCTTATTTAAAACATATAGTGATCCATTTTTCAACCAACTTTGGGTGGCTCCCAATCAAAAATTAAAAGGCATATAAAATCATTTTTTAAAAAAGTGAAAAAAGTAAGGTTCTACATTTAGGCAAGAAAAACCAAATGTACAGGTACAGTATAGGGGGTACCTTGCTCAATAGTAGTAACTGTGAGAGGGATCTCGGAGTCCTAGTGGACAATCATTTAAATATGAGCCAGCAGTGTGCTGCAGCTGCCAAAAAAGCCAACACAGTGCTAGGCTGCATTAACAGAGGGACAGAATGAAGATCATGTGAAGGGTTAATACCACTTTACAATGCCTTGGTAAGGCCACACTTGGAATACTGCATTCAGTTTTGGTCACCACGATGTAAAAAAGATGTTGAGACTCTAGAAAGAGTACAGAGAAGAGCAACAAAGATGAGTAGGGGACTGGAAGCTAAAATATATAAGGAAGAGTTGCTGGAATTGGGTATGTCTAGTTTAACAAAAAGAAGGACGAGGGGAGACATGATAGCAGTGTTTCAATATCTCAGGGGCTGCCACAAAGAAGAGGGAGTCAAGCTATTTTCCAAGGCGCCCGAAGGCAAGACAAGAAGCAACGGGTGGAAACTAACCAAAGAGAGAAGCAACCTAGAACTAAGGAGAAACTTCCTGACAGTTAGAACAATTAACCAGTGGAACAACCTGCCTCCAGAAGCGGTGAATGCTCCAACACTGGCAGTTGTTAAGAAGAGACTGGACAGCCATTTGTCTGAAATGGTATAGGGTTTCCTGCCTGAGCAGGGGGTTGAACTAGATGTCCTCCAAGGTCCCTTCCAACTTTATCATCATCATTATTATTATAAAATCATAAAACTTAACCAATTCATACAATGTAAACAAAAATCTGGTGCCAAAACAATTTTAATGTGTAATCATTTAATCTTCTTCCAAAGCTTAGGAAAAAAAGCCAGGTCTTTAAAGATACTTAATCCTTTCATTTTCTGGCACTCAAACCTGAGAAAACAGTTGTCCTGTGGTGGTCTTCTGAGGAGCAACTGTCCCGAGCACAAATGGGCAATCTCCTGTCCTCTCCTTATCCAGAGATGTGCCAAGGAACTGGTCTATTCACTAATTCTTTGGTCTTTGCTGTGGTCCTCAGCTCTTTGAGTTTACTGGAAGATCCTAAAACAATTTAATTGCTGATCAAAGTTTCAGTCAAAATACTAAAGTTCAAAGCATAATCTTAACATCAGATCTGTTATAAATTCTTCAATTGTTGCAATATCTTTTTATAGGTAGTATACATTTTTGTTACATTTTTGCAGTGCAAAATAAGGCTCAAATATCTGCAACAAGATTTTAAAGTTCTGCGACAGGACTTTAAAGATATCTTCTTCATCCATGAACGTACTTTATTATTCAGGGCATCCAGCTAGGAAGAATGCTATTTTCTGCATGCCTTATTTGTTGTGGCCAATTGCACATGTGATAGAAATATTTGTTGAAAGCATTGCCATTGGCTTTCCTCATTACCTGTCAACTTCAGTTCTGGTCATACCCTCAGAACATCCATTTTTATTTTTAGGCTGTCACTCTACTCAACTAACACCAAAGAAGATACTATTCTTTAATGGCTTCTGAGCAATGCTGTAATTGACTTTCTAGCTCTCTGCTGACTCTTGGTGTTTTGACTGTGCAATAATAAATTTTCTTCTTTTAATAAGCTACCAAAATTTTGGTTTTCTTAATGCTCAATCTGAAGCTGTAGGATCTCATCATTGCTGCATAGGCATTCCCTTTATCTTCTAATATTAGGAGCTGCTTGTTTACGAGGATGCCACGACAGAACAAGTGAATTGATTGTGTTCATTAAGAAACCACTTGGTCTGAACTGTGACCTAGAACAAAAATGAAGTTAGTATCTTGTGAGGAACACGTCATTATTCCCCATATCATGGGGAGATTGAACTTTTAGTTCCTTGTAATAAACAGCAACTTTTAGTTCCTTGTAATAAACAGCAACTTATGAAACCTTCTGCTGCTTGTATTACACAAACAAACTTACCGGTAAGTGTGTCCATAACTTCTAAAATTGCTGCATCTTGGACCAGGGTGAAGGTACTGAATGGTTTTTAAGGACAGTCCAATGTGTAGAGTAAGTTGCAGTGAGATGGCATAAACAACAGAAAGTAAAGACTCCTGCTCCAGAAATTATTACAACTGGCGCACAAGGCATAATAGTGTAAAGAGTGGATTCAAATACAACAAATATGCAAGAAAAATGGAACAAATACAGTACCCTAAAAAATGACTGCTAGTCTGAATCATATTTATTTCGTTACTGGTTCCAAAACAAGGTTTAATTTGTTGCTTTAAATCTGAATTGTAGTCATGTTAATATAGATGTAATCATTATACCTGGACTGTAATAGAAGAAAATTTCAACTATTTCCTTTTTTTTCATCTTTGTTTAATTTAGATTTTTATAATTTTTAAAACTTGTATTGCATTGTATTTTGTTTGAATTATTTATGCTCCTCTGTAGTTGAAAGAAAGTTAATGGAAAGTATTTTTTTAAAGTTTCTTTTCCGGAAAAAGAAATGAAGTAATATTAACATAGAACTTATATGTCTGCATAGTTTAGAGCTTACTCTCTAAACGCTATGTCCAGCAATGGCAGTATATAAATACATAAATTAGAAATAGTACTCAAAAAATGCTTTTGAGCTATAATAAGTTAAGAGCTAATGAAAAAAAGATCTGTGGACATTTTTGCCTTCTTATTCTTTAGGAATATCAGTCACAGAAATTCTGGCTAAATTCTATGTAATGTTTTATCCAGAATGTTTTATCCAGTGTTATATATTATAAAGAGGCATCTTAATTGCTCTGTGCAAAGTAATAATAACAAAAGCACTTGCTTTTCAACACAAAGCTTTTCTGTATTGCTGTATCTAGCTCTTCCAGTCTTTTACACAATCCTTTCACACAAGCTCTTCACTTCTTTTCTTCTCTTCATCGTGTAAATGTTGTTTTGCTTCCTCCTAATAGTGTATTTTATTAGCTAATATATATATATGGCATACAAACTGTTCAGGGTTTATTTGAGTATGTGCCAAGAACTTATATCTTATGCTACAGCTGGAACCTGATAACAATGTTTGCTTAGGTGTTGTTCATACTCTATTTTCATGATCTCAAATTTATTTCCTGCCCCTCCCTCTGGTTATTTCTCTGCTGTTGCTGTTCATGACATTTTCATTCTTCCTTTAAACATAAACATGTTTGCAAATCAAATACAGAAGATTAAAATTAAGCTGATTCTGGGGAGCAAGGAGTAGACTAAACCCTTTCCTTATAATCAGGGTTTCATTTTGATTAGCTGAATGATAAGATATAGAAGAGAGAAACATGTTAATTAGATAAATAGGACAGTTGTGAAAACACAAATTTGATCATGTAAATTGAATTTACTCTTTTTATACTGCTTTAGAGTAAATACCAGTTCAAGGTAGTTCACAAATAAAATCCTAAAACAATTTGAAGTCGAATTCATAATAACAATAGTATAAGAATATTCAATTTCAAACCAGCAATAAAATAAGAAAAATGTTTGGAATTTAAATTAAAGAATGAAGACAAGAGTTGTAATTCAGATAAAAGTCCATTTGTGAAAGTGAGATTATTTAAGGATTTCTTTTCAAACAAAACTTAATAAAAAGATGTCAGATGTATATGTAAGAGAACACTACATATCTACAGAAATGCACATGATCAAAGATAAAATCTCTCCAGAATATATATGGGTCAATATAAAAGAGAAAAAAAGTGCCATTGCCTGTATATTACAGGCCACCCAACTAATCAGAAGAAATATATGAACTCTTTGCCAACCAGTTAACAAATGTATATAGAAAGCATACCACGGTAGTAATGGGAGACTTCATCTATCCAGATATCAACTGGGAGACAAACTCTGCAGCAAGCAGGAGATCAAACAGATTCCTAACCAATCTAGCCAACAACTTTGTCACCCAAAAGATGGATGAGGAAACTAGACGTAAAGTTATACTGGACTTAATTCTTACTAATAGAGAAGAAGTGATACAGGGAGTTGAAATTGCCAGAACCTTGGGCGAAAGTGACCACATCATACTGGAATTTAATATAATGCAAACACTAGCAATAGAAAACAATCCAATCAGTGTCTTGAACTTCAAAAGAGCTGACTTTAACAAACTCAGAGAAAACCTAGGAAAGATCCCATGGGTGAAAATCCTAAAGGGGAAAACAACCCAAGAAGCATAGGAAACTCTGAAAAATGCAATCATAAAAACCCAGACCAGCACAATACCACTGAAAAGAAAAACAAGAAATTCAAGAAGAAACCAACATGGCTGCACAAAGATCTCTCTGACAAACTGAAAGACAAAAAGGACAAATATAAAAAATGGAAAGAGAGGCACATAACTAAGGCTGATTATCATCAGACAACCAGAACATGCGAAGATGAAGTCAGGAAAGCAAAGGCTCAGAACGAACAAAGACTTGCAACAGAAATCAAGGATAATAAAAAAAAGTTTCATCCAACACATTAACAATAAGAGAAAGTCAAGGAAACTATAGGTCCACTAAAGAGAGAAGTTGGCAAGGAAATAACAGGCAACAGGGAGAAAGCAGAGCGGCTTAACTCATACTTTGCATCAGTCTTCACACAAAAAGAAACTACAGCCCAACATATCAAAAAAACCACTGTGAAAGACAAACTAGAAACAAAAATTAAAATAAGCAAGAAAATGGTAAGAGAACACCTATCCGACCTTGACGAATATAAATCACCGGGACGTGACAGATTACATCCCAGAGTTTTGAAGGAGCTGGCAGATGTTATCTCAGAACCATTGCACCACATCTTTCATAAACCTGGAGCACCGGGGAAGTACCTGAGGATTGGAAAAGGGATGATGTGGTTCCCATCTTCAAGAAAGGGAAAAAAACAGACCCAGGAAACTACCAATCAGTTTAACATCAATACTTGGGAAGATCCTAGAAAAGATAATCAAAAAACAGATGTGCGAACAACTAGAAGCAAACAAAGTTATAATTAGCAGCCAGCATGGGTTTGTTAAAAACAGATCATGCCAAACCAATCTTATTTCATTCTTTGATAAAGTGACTAAACTAGTAGACCAGCGAAATGCTGTGGACGTAGTATACTTAAATTTCAGTAAGGCCTTTGATAAAGTAGACCACAACCTACTCCTTGGTAAGCTAGAAAAAGGTAGAATAGACAACATCACCACCAGATGGATCTGTAGTCCTCAATGGCACTACATCCATATGGAAAGAAGTAAGCAGTGGGGTACCACAAGGTTCTGTCTTGGGCCCAGTACTCTTCAACATCTTCATAAATAACTTAGACAAGGGAATTGAAGGGGAACTCATCAAATTCGCAGATGACACCAAACTGTCAGGAGTAGCCAACATCCCAGAAGACAAACTCAGGATCCCAAAAGATCTTGACAAATTTGAACAATGGGCCCTATCCAACAAAATGAGTTTCAATATGGAGAAAAGCAAAGTCTTACACTTGGGCAGGAAAATCAAAGGTTTCGAGTACAGATTGGGTGAAACCTGTCAGGAACTCTTACATGCACAAACAGAATGCTTCAACCTCCAATAGTTTCACCCTAAAGCAGCCATGGCAATTTTACCGTGTGAAAAGTCTGATGCACATCATCAACCATTCAATTGCTATTACAGATATATAACCTCTGGATCAGTCTGGCTGATCACTTATTGGCTACTTAAAGCCAGTATACTGTAGGTATATCCCCTTCCCTCCAGTTCAGTCTTCTAAGGACATTCTGATTAAGACAGTGGGAAAGTCAAGTTCTTTAAATTTTCTCCCCATCCGTGCTTGGATGCCATAATCCATCTGAGTAGCAGCTAACTGATGGTAGCAATGGTGATTCTACATAGAGAGATTGAGACTGATATATGTTAGCTACTTTTGAATGCCTGTTTCACATTGCCCCAGAATAGTGTTATTTAGGAATAGCACTAAATTCCTATCCAAACACAGTCTACCTGTCAAATGATATTAAATGATAGCCAGGAACCCTCTCAGTACATTCACTGGAAACACTAGAACAAATTTTGACAGGTGGCTAAATCCTTTGATCTTGCCATCTGTCAGAACTCATCTCCTGCTCAGACCCATCCTATGCTAAAGAAAATGAAGAGGATGTTTCTCTCCAGCTAGTGATATGTGTGGGACAGGAGGAAAACAAAGCCAGAAGAACTCATCAATCTGATCCTTAACATGTCCTGCACACTGTAAACAGAGATCACACCATTTGTGATCTCTGTTTACAGTGATTTGTTGACATCATGCATGTGACAGGTTAAAGATTTGCTGTAGAACAGTAGCAAATGTTATACAGGTATAGTTTTCTTCTGGTTCAAGAACTGGTGAATAATACTTTATCTTGGCTATGAAGAAGATCTTATAGTCTCCAGATTAGTGAATTCAGGTGGGGATCCCTGGTAATTTCATGGGCACATCCATGTAGAGGGTTTGTTTTTTTAGTAATAAATTATTTGCTATTGTGCTTTCCAGCCTTGGTTTCATGGGGATCTTCTATACAAATACAAACCAGATCTACTTGTGGCTAATGTTTAATGAGTCAGCTAGGTGTTGCCATTTAGATGAGATGTTTAGTTGCTGAGTTAGAATTTCTACTTCTCTTTCAATGATGTTTCAGGATGGGACTCAGCAGAATGAGAGTAAAGTAAGGAAAGAATTAGGAAAGTGAAATCCATGAGATTTATACATACAAGGTTCCAATACTATGTCATACTAATTTCTGGTAATGATATTTTTCTTAAATGAATAAAGTATAATAGTGAAATAGGCAGCTCCAAACTGTCAAAGTCATATTTTAATCAACTTGTAGAGTTATAACTGTAGAGGTTCCTCAAAAAAAATTCTCTATCCTAAATAATCCAATTTCTTTTTCATATAATGAAAAATAGATGTGATGTAGTAGAACTAACTAGGGATGACCCATTATCCTGAACTAAGTTGATTTTTCTTCTAAAAAGTTGGTTTTCTTCTCTTTCTTTCTACTATTTTATTATTTATTGATAGAGACTGGTGGCAATATCAATTCAGTAATGTTGTGCAAATGCACTTAAACTTTAAGTTTAGGATCCATTGTTGGGTTTATTTAGCTATTGTACAGGAAATCTTAAGAATTCAAGCATTATGAAGTGGTATATAAGTCTAAGTGCTATTGCTATATTGTATTTAATTTTAGTTATTGTGTATAATTTTTCCAGGGGTATGAATAAAGTAGAAGAATGAAAACACCATGCCATCAGCGCTGATGACAAAACTCAGATTATCCTCAGTCCTTTTGTTCTGTCCTCATTTCTCCCTTTCTTCCCCTCTATACACCCTGTCCAGCACCAAACAGTTATTCGACCTTTTTCTATCCAAAACTTAACTTACTAAAAGCCAAGGTAATACTATTTAGAAATGCAAACAATGTCCTGCTTAGTAAAAGCAATATTATTATTTACCCTGACATGAAAATTGCCTGATCTTATTTACTGACATATATAGAAATGGGTCATTTTTGGCTCTTAAAAAATAAAATTTTAAAGCAGTTTTGGAAGCTAAGAAGGGTTCAGTACACTGTATACTTGGAATGGGGAAATTGAAAAAGCATCCTGCAAAAAGATAACGGCAACCCACTTCCACATTTTGCCAAGACAAATTTTTTGGAAGTATTCAGATTGTCACTAAAAATAACAAAAAAGCCTGAAGAATATTTTACCGTAGTTTTAAAACAGCTGAAGTTTCGATGGGATTGTTCTGGGTGAACCATTCTAAACAGACAACCATAATTTTGTGCCAGCATATACAGATAGATCTGTGTAATTTATTCTATCATTTCCTGTTGTGTTTTATCTTTTCAGATAAAGGCAGCCAGCCAGGCAGAATTTTGTGGTTTCTGTTCACATGGCGAGGCGCGCTGTGATCCGTTCATCCCTGTTGTCCCCTCCCAGTTACTATGAAGCGGTACATGATGGGCGTGGACCTACAAGTCCTGAGTATCCTTTCTTTAGTGGCTGGTACCACTACTTGGGTCAGGAACCTCTTTCATACAAGCGACGTGGAGGCATTGTGGATCAACGTGATATCATCATGGCCCATCAGGCCCACAAAATCCACAACACACCACAGGCAAAGCGGAAGGAGTGGGAGTGAGTATGGATATATTTCATTATCTGATTCCCATCTGTCACTGGGCTTCTCCTTTATAGGCCAAAGCCATACAGCAGGAATTTTATTGTCTCCTTCCCTCTGTCCCTAAACAATATATAGTTTGGGGTTAAGCAAACATGTATGTGGCTGGGATGCATATTTGAAATCTTGAGAGCATAAAAATGCTTTAATAAATGGTCTGCCATGTTTTACAGGGGCAGTATTCAAATATCCAATTATTTTGGATTGGAAAGGAAAGTGAAAGATTGTTCTGCATCAATCTCTGTCTCCAAAGATGCTCTTTACAAAGTGAATTTATTTTTGTTTTCTCTTTAAATAGTGATTAATCATATTTATTTTTAAGGAAGGTCCATATGGGCTTAGGCATTTTTATAAAACAAGACAAGCTGTTCTTTAAAAAGTTTACAAGATCTTTAAATGAAATTGAATCAGTTGGGTAGGGAATCTACGAGCCACTAGAAAAAGGGATATGCACAAATGAACTCAAGTGTCACACTGACCACTCTTATTCTAGTGATATTCTTCAGGCATTTTATTTCTCTCTCCAAAGTCCTAATCCTTCCATTCAGTTTAATTGTCTTGACATCCGTTATATCCCTCCCTTGTTTCATCTTTCTTTAGTTGTAGTTACAAGCACTCCATATTTCCTATCAATACTACAGGTGATGAAATCTCCTGTCTATTAATATATTGCCCATGGAATCTGTATTGAGAGTACTGTTTACTATTAATATTTTTACTGAGTCTCATAGTTTTTGCAATGTTGTGTTTATATAGTTTTGATCTTTGACAGCAATTATAAAGAAACAAGACAATCCTATCAACTGAAATAGGTGCACAACAGTAATTGGAGAATTTATCTTGGTCTAACTGACCTTATCCTGAAAAGTGAACAAACTCTTTCATCTTCTCTGTGTTATGGGTTATATAGTGTTGTGTTGGGGAAAAATGTCTCATAATTTTAAAGGAAAAACCAGGCTGCAATTTCACAATATTCTATTTATAGTTTCTGTACTCTCATGACCTGCTAGCAAAAAGTGCCATCATATACTTCCAACTCAGCAGACAGTTCTATTCATTTCAACTGTGTTGACCCACAAGAAACCAGGAATAAGATTGTCACTGAAAATGTGTGTGTTTTCCTGCAATACATCAAATCTATTTCTACTAGTTCAAATACATATTTACTCTCTTACTTATAACTCATGGTTATTGGGTTTCTGAAGAAGTGTTTCAATGATTAACAAGGTAATAAGAAATTCTGCTGTACCAATTGCCAAAATAAATCAGTTTATAATATGCCCCAAGAATGAGGCTTTCTATCTGTGTTCATTCACAGATTAGAGAATAACCATAAGAATGTAAGAGGGATACACATAAAAGAAATGTGGAAAAGGGCAGACAATTGAGGAATTATCAGATACATGTTCTTCAAAGAAATAAATAAATTTAATCTCTTCGGATTAGAAAAACTGAACAGAAATGCAAGAAACATTTAATATATACTTGAACATAACTTTCAGATTAAAAGTAATTGATTTGTGTACAGGCCATTTTGCAGGACAATATTGATTCACATTTTATTTTAATAAATGTAACCAAGCTTACAAGTCTATTCTGTTTTAGGTTGTTCTTGCATACCAGTTCAGCATAAATTTTTGTTCTCTCAAGGAACCTGAATATTTAGAAAGGTCACAGCTGTAAGGTCAACTGCAGGTCAACTGTTTATTTAATATGTAATATTTTAGGTCATTTTTTTAGTAAACCTAAGAATACAATAAACTCATCTGATAAATATATATAGAACAGTGCATTATAACTATAGAGAAACTCTTGTTTGTGGGGGAGGGAAGGGACAGAAATTATATATACACTTCTTTATTTACAATGGTATTTAATATAGACTGTGGCCTTAGCTTAACAAATTATACATATACAATTCTGCAAAGACAATTTCAAGTGGGAATTTTTACTGTGTTTCACTCCCTCTCTCACACATACAGTTTCTTCCTGTGCTTTCTCTTCCAGACTTACTTCTATTCTAAGGAAGAGATTGGAGGAGGAAAAAATAAGTATTTTCTGCCTTTCTTGGATCCCAGCACCTTTGTCAAGTTGCATTTGCTGACCTCTGGTCTGTCTCCAAAAACTGCAGTCCTTTCCACCAGTCAGTTTGCTCAGCAGATTGCTGTCTTGCATTCTGCTTGCTCTCCAGCTGGTTTCCTCCTCCTTAATAGATGCAATATCACTTTTCTATATCATATAAAAACAACTCTAGAAATGATCAACAATCTCCATCATTATTTAATGCTTCTTATCTTTTATATGTTTGCAGCTACAAAACTATATGTTTCTCTATAACTATGTGATACTAAGCCTGATTTTTGCCCCCTCCAGGGGAAAAAAAGTTTACCCTTGAGATCATTACATTATTCCATGTCTATCAGGACAACACAGTTTACCACTACAGATAAATAAATAGAGTGTATGCACATACACACGCGCGCGCACATACACACACACACACACACACACACAGATTGTGTCTCTGTGTGTGTGAGAGAAAAAATGGGAATACCCTATTAGTTCTCTCTGGAGCAGCGGTTCTCAACCTTTTCCGGGGTTTCGACCCCGGCCCGCATCGTGCATGCGCAGCGCGACGGGCGCATCTCGCATGTGCCGCACAATGGGTACATTGCGCATGTGCGGCGCGATGGGATGGGCGCATCGCGCATGCGTGATGCGACAGGACGGGCGCACCGTGCATGCGCAGCGCGATGGGTGCATCGTGCATGTGCGGCGCGACGGGATGGGCGCATTGCGCATGTGCGGCACGACGGGCGCATCGTGCATGCGCAGTGCGATGGGCGCATCGCGCATGCGCGGTGCGATGGCCCACATTGCAAAGGGGAAAAAAAATGGTGGACCCCAAAAAAAAATGGCCGACCCCCAAAAAAATGGCGGGCCCACATCGCGCATGCGCAGTGCGACGGCCCGCATCGCTTATGGGAAAAAAATGGCGGACAAAAAAAAATGGCCGACCAAAAAAAAAATGGCCGACCAAAAAAAAAATGGCCGACCAAAAAAAAAATGGCGGGCCCGCATCGCACATGCACGGCGCAACGGCCCGCATTGCAAAGGGGAAAAAATGGCGGACCAAAAAAATATGTAAAAAAATGGCCGACCAAAAAAAAAAAGGCGGACTGCGGTGTTTGGCGACCCCCGTGAAATGGTCATTCAACCCCAAATGGGGTTGCAACCCACAGGTTGAGAACTGCTGCTCTGGAGTGTCTTTGCTCCCCCCCCAATCTTGCTGCACTCTCAAAGTTGAAACAAATCAGTGCTTGCCAGTGCTATGAAGGCTTGCTGTTCTTTAAAGCCTGAATATTTAAAAATGTCAGAAAAAACAAGATTGTTTTCAGTCCCCAACTTCTTACAACTATGGAGCCTTAAGCCAGATGAACATAACATTCAGGCTCTGTTCCAGAGTTTTGCTGAAAATTGCTCCTTTCTGAGGTTTTCTTGCTACCTTCCCATCAGATGTAATTAACTATTACAAGCAGGTTAAAAAACAAATAAGAGCTGTGCAGGAAGTAAGGTAACTCGAGTATAGAAAGACAAGATGTACATCACATGCATATATGCATACATAATTGCATTTTTGCAGAAAATTGGTGTGGGAAGAGATTATTATACATCAAGTTCTTGTAGTTGCCTTTTTCCCAAAATAAAGGCAGCCAAATTTAGTGTGCATGTATAAATTCATAACTAGTGTGTGGAAATGTGTGACTGACTTTTTCTAACCCAGGGAGATTTCCCTGACTGATTTGTTATTGACTGATGTCAAAAGATGAGGGCTAGGAATCCAGTCTTGTATCTTAGATCTTGGGAATCAATTGTACAGCAATCTCCCCATGTCAGCTAAAAGCCCCAAGTTAATATTGGTGCTGGTATTTCCCAACACCCCCACTCTTCCTCATTTTCTTTCCAAGTCATTTCCCTTTTTTGCTGCCTCTAAGAAATTGCAGCTTGTTGCCTTGGAAACAGTGATATCTGTAGCAAAGGATGTTACTTTTATTGAGGGCTCAACTGCTTTGTTGAGGATAGGCAGATTTAGGATTGAAATAAGGGCACCCCTCATACACTGGGAAGAGATTTTTTTTTCTTTTTTGCATTAATATAAGATTCAGCTGGCTCTGGAAAAGCTGCTATGAAAACAATTGTGATGTTAGCATTTTGCAGCTACTGCATGGAAGTGACTTCCATATGTGAAAGGGAATTCACAAAGATCATGAATGAAAATTTAGAGAAAATAATGATTTTCTCTCTGCAGTGCCTCTCTGTGGAGAATCCGTAAGCTTTGTCTCACACAAATCTAAAATTAATGGTGGCTTTGAAATTGCAGATCAACAGTTCCCTGAGCACTTTTTTACGTGTGCAGATAAAAATGAGTTATGCTTATGTAATGTATTTAATAAACCAGTGTTTGAGCATGTTATACCTGGGAGAACATGGTGTTTCTAATTTATTTTCTACAAATGTTCCAGACAGACAAATGCAAAGTAGTAGGGACACTCATCAATTAAAATGTTAGAATGAGATGTAATCTAGGAGGAAGGGGGGCTATCTTCATACACCATTGCTGAACCCCAAGATCACATAAATTTGCCTTTGGTAGCAAACAATTTATGAATTTGTTATGAGAAATTTATACAATCTAAAATGTTTAGTACATAATGCAACTTAAATATCAAAGTAACACACTGTAAAATGTCAGTTGATAATTAAGCAAAAAGTAAAATGGCAAGAGAGTTCTTCGGGTTGTATGTGCATGTTAGATTGTATTTTATAGAGCTGCACTTTTATTTCTTAGTGAAATTGATTACGCTAAAGCCCCAGGTAGTCCTAAGAAGGAATTGACATATCCATTGGTTTTCATCTGGAAATATCTTCTAAGATCACTTTTTTTAAAATCTCCTTTTCAGATCAGATTTTGATCTGAGTTTGGTAAGAGTGATACAAGAGGACAGGACTAGGCTGATGTTTCAGATCAAGTTTATAATGGCAATTCTAGACCCATTTTGTTTGTATGTCTAGAATGCCAACTGGAAGTCCAACAAAATCTTGTTTCTCCTAGTCAAAACTCAGAATGGTTATCAAAATCAGAAGGAACTCTGTTTCTGTTTTTTTCTTTAAAAAAAAGAGAGTCCCAAATGTGCTTTTTCAGGAGGCAATTGGACTTTCTTTTTTTTTCTTTGAAGACATTTTGCTTCTTATTCAAGAAGCTTCTTCAGCTCTGACTGGATGGTGGAAAAATGGAAGGATTTATATTCCTTGCAGATAGCTGGTCATTTGCATTCTTTTAGAGCAGGGGTGACAAACTCGCAACATCACGTGACGTGTTGCGATATATCGTGAATTTCTTTGCCATTGCTGGCAATGGGGTGGACGTGGTTTCACCATGAGGCATCCGTCCCGTGGGCGGCAGTTTGACACCCCTGCTATAGTGAGTCGTTGAGGCCATTTGGAGGTTTATCTGTGTCCTCAGGGTCACCTGAGTAGTCCAAATGTGTGTGGAGCCTTCTTGGCTGCAGGATGTTTTCTGCCCTGTGTCTCTTCACTGTTGAAGACAGGCGCAGGCTGTTGGGGATGAGTCTGTGTTGTCTGCATCTCAAATTGAAGCTCAAATGATTCCTGTAGTGTACAATGTTTTCTGGAAATCCGTTTATACTCCCACATCATTCGAAGGGTGTTCATCCCAAAGTGCATAGCTAAATGTCTGTGGAGATTCTCAGTCATCCAGGTCATAGTTGTCCCAAAGGTGCCTTTTCAGGAGGCAACTGGACTTTCTTGTTTTTCTTTGTGGATATTTCGCTTCTCATCCAAGAAGCTTCTTCAGCTCTGACTGGATGATGGGGAATGGAAGGATTCCCCACCATCCAGTAAGAGCCGAAGAAGCTTCTTGGATGAGAAGCGAAATGTCTTCAAAGAAAAAACAAACAAAAAACAACAACAAGAAAGCATCTTTGGGACAACCATGACCTGGATGACTGAGAATCTCCATAGACACTTAAAAAGAGAACTAAAGGGTCTACAGCTCTTAATGTTCTAATGATATTAACATGCAATATTTTGTGGCAGTGTTCTCTCTGCATCACCCTCTGGAACATTGGACTATACATCCTATCATGTCTGGTCAGAACAAATGTTGTGATTAAGAACAATGGAAGCTGTAGTTAACATTCAGGCTGGACAGAGATGGCATTGGTCACATCTTGGATGACCTCTGGTGGTAGCACAATGAGGGTAGTGTGCGTGTCCATCCTTGCTCTTTTTAACCTCTCAGTGGCTTTCAATACCACTGATCATAGTATCCTTCTAGAACAGCTCTGGAGCTAGAATTGGGCAGCTTGGTATTGTGATGGTTCTCCTGTTTTCTCTAGAGTCAGCTCCAGTTTGTGTTGATAGAGGGGAGAGGTCCAGGCTACAACCCCTTCTTTGTGGGGGTGCCACAGGGCTTGGTCTTCCCCCCCACTCCTGCTTAACGTCTGCATGAGGCCACTGGGTGAGATCATTCAATAGCTTGGAGTGAGGTATCGCCAATATGTTGATAATATCCAGCCTTAAATCTTCACTCTGTGAGGGTTATTTGTTTTCCAAGGACTGGACACACTATAGCATAGAGTAGCACAGCTGTTGCCTTGGGTTCACTTCACCCTCCTAGGTTTTACAAATTGACGTAGCAATGTAAAGTTTTTAATGCTCGGTCTTTAAAACAAAAGTCTCAAAGTTTGAAAAGTAGCATACATCCTTTGCCTCCCTCCTAAGTGCTTCCACTTGTTAGGATTAAGGACCGCTCCTCTTCTGGTTGCTACAAAGTTCATATCCAAGCTCTAAGCCAAGCTGAGGGGTTCTTGGTGCTCTCTGAGCTTGATTGTTTCATTACTCAAATTAGGTAACATCAGTGCTAGGAAGAAGAGCAGTTTGCTCTCAGTTTATATTCTGGTGGCTTGCCCTGTCAGTGTTAGTGGAAGTGGTCTTGGTGGTTCTTTACTTGGGCTGTTTACTGTTAGTTTGTTTGGCAGTTGCTTGATTGGGGCATTGTTTGTTTGTTGGGGCTGTTGGATCTTTTGGTTTACTTAGGATGTTTTAGAGGGCTTTAGTTGGTTTGTATGCTATGATGTCCCTATCCTTCTTGGCTATCCTTCTCAGCAGAACCTATGATGGCAAATTAGAAAAAAGAAGTTTACCCCAAAATCACCCATACGAATCAAGTGTAATAACCCAAGCTCCCACAGGAGAAGCTGTGTAAGAACTCTATTTAGATGAGCACAAGCACACTGCTGCAACCCTGAACAACAGAAAAAGGAAACAGATCATCTATACAACATTTTCCAACAAAAGGGATATCCTCACAACTTCATCAAAAAGTACCAGACTACTCAACCCAATATCGCATAACCATCACAAGCTGTAAAAAGGACAACACTGTCATACATAAAAAAAACATCTCAGAAACCGTCACCAACAGACTATTACAGCCATAGAGCATCACTGTAGCACACACATCTTTCATTGTTTTAATCTCATTTTGTTAAATGTTTTATTGTAGGTTTTACTATGCACTGCCCAGAATTATTTTGTATGAGATGAGCAACCATTTAACTTTGATAAATAAATAAAGCAAACATGATTACACAGTCTCCAAGTCCAGATGCATTGGATTACAACTTCCAGGATTCTCAGCCAGCCTGAATGAATTTCATGTTGATTGGTGATACGTCCAAAACATCTTGGGGACTGTAGATTATGAAAGTCCTGCTTAGATTTTTTTTCTATTTTTTTTTCATTTTCATCTTGTTCTAGGACAATTTCCTGTAAATCCAGTGGATGGCACTCATATCCTCTGCACAAACTGTTTTGTAAAAAGGTATTTTTCAACTGATACAGAAAACCATTAAAATAATATAGTGTGCAGGTTTTTGCTTTCCTGAAAGAAGTCTAATAGGCTGCTTTTAGTTTGTTGAGTATGGTATTAAGGACTTTTCTTTCCACAATTTCATCTCAATATAAACATGATATTGTTCTCTACAATACAAAGAAACAAAATCTTATAATACAGAGAGAATTACCTAGTTTTCAAGACAGATATAAGTCAATTTATTATATACTGCCTCACTTTTTAAAAATAAGAAATCATCCCTCCGTTTTTACACTTAAATGGATTAAATCATATATTTTATAAAAACATTAATGATGTTTGATCCTTGCAATGTTTTCTAATAATTTTTATTTCCAATGGGACAAGTAATGAAAATGGAGTTGCTCTCTTGTACTAAGGATATCTTCATACATATATATGTTCAGGAGAGAACAGAGGTTCAGAAAAGCACATGGATAAGCCTCAAGAAGATGAAAAATCTATTTCAGTGACCCTGGGGAAAGTAGTCAGCAGCTGAAGCCAGAATTTTGTGGTGCAACTGGTGATTGAAGCTGTGCTGACAATAACTATGGCTATTATTGTGCCCAATAATACCCAAACTTCCACATTTTGAGTATTCTTCAGCTATGTGTGCTATGACGTCCAGAATTTTCCAGCCCAACATGGCCTTTTCTGAGAATGCAGGAAGCCTGGATTCCTTTACTTGGGGAATGCCCTGATTGGGGAAGACTTTACTAAGCAAATAAATACGGTAAATCACAGTTCACAACCACAATCACTAGGTCTATACAAGACACTGCCTGAAAACCGAACAATCTGGATTATGGTTTATGTTAATGAATTAGCACCATCAAAGCTGACACCAACCAGAGCATAGAAAAACTGAAAGAAGCAGTGCAAGATCAGAATCTGTGGCAAGACCTGGCCCGTAGAATTGCCAAGAGTTGGACACAACTGAATGGAGAAAATCATCATCGTAATGAATTAGGCCTAAGAATAAATATTAACATAGATTGTTTGAATGGTTACTTTGTTCCAGAATACACCTTTATTTTGTGCTTTGCTATTTTCTTCTTTTTATGCTAAAGTTAGATTATGCTTCTATCTAAGACTATCCCCATTAACTATGTTATGGATTTCATTAGGTTGAAAAATTATTAATTTAATGGCAATATAACTGATCTGGGATAGCTGATATCAAACCATTTCTTTTTCTGTACAAAATATATGCCTAGTGCCTTTTCTGCCCTATGGTTAAGGTTCAGGATTGTTAAATTTTCAAGGCAGACAAAACAAAACAGTTCTGTTGATCTTGGTATAAAAAAAAAGAGAACAGAGTTAAGCAGCTTTTATGGTGAAACAAAAATGCAAAGCTCATAGATTTTTGTGGTAGTTCTTAATTAACCTAAACAGTACAGCTGATAAAAAAATTAAGGCATGGAGAGAAGAGAGAATACCCTTGCTCTCTTATTTTTGTTTCAATTTACAGATTTTCAGTGAGTCATTTTTGATTAAAATATTATCAATTCTGAAGATCCTTTATCTAACAGCTAGGATTTTATAAATTAATGATAGTACTGAAGTTTGCTAAACCTGTGGCTTGAGGCAACTCCTATTGCCTTAGGCAATGTGCCAGAATTGGACTTCCCTTTGAATCATAATGTGATAATCTCAAGTACATGACACATTATCATTATCATTCAAAAGAAATGTAATTATTTCTAAGGTCTATGTACTATAATCCAGTAATTCCCTCTGTCTGTGATTCCCAAATGATAATTTGAAATGTAGTGCTGTCTTTTTAAACACTTGCTACTTGACCTTTTATATCTGGAAAAGCTTGATTGAACACAAAACACAAAATCTACTGCTGAGCTATGGACTCTTTAGATCATTTTAATGTTAAAGAAGGTTTACCTTTCACATTAGAAGTTAGGCTCAATACTTCAATAGCATGAGGATCGGCTGCTCAAAACAGCGCTAAACAAAACACTTTATTTTTATTGCACAATTGACATCTTCTGGTTAAGATTTCGAGTGATATTCCTAAATACGTAGCTTGACAGATACTTTGTGTTTTCCGGTATGTAATTACTAAGGCTGATGAGGCAAAAGTGAACAGTTTCCAGGCTAGAGAAAACTGTTACATAAACAGTTTTCAGATGCCTCCCAAAGCTATTAAGAGACTGGCCATTCAGTAACTCTGAGGAACAAGAGGAAAAAGTCTAGACTTTTAAACCTGGGGTGTGTGTGTGTGTGTGTGTGTGTGTGTGTGTGTGTGTGTGTGTGTGTGTGTGTGTGAGAGAGAGAGAGAGAGAGAGAGAGAGAGAGAGAGAGTATGTATGTGTATATGAAGGGATTTTTTTGTATTCCAATGGATAATTAACTATTGTTTAAGATTTTACTGTGTTCTTATTTGCAGTAAGGATTATATATACCAGCAAAGTCATGTCTGAGAGTTTTCAGTAATCAAGCCAAGTGCTGAATGAGGGATTTGGTGTCTAGAGAACCAAAATTTATGACTAGAAGCTCTTGTAAAGCCTGTATTGTATGCCTGTAGAAGAGAAAAGAAAAGCTGGGTTTAAACATAAGATATGTTATGTTTGTGTTAACAATGATTTGGGAATAGCTGTACTCACATAATGCAAACCAAATAAATTACATTTTGACTTAATGTAATGTACGGACCCAGCCACTGAGTGGTGACCCAGTTTGCTTGAGTTCTTTGTACATTGATTCAAATTTGGGTATCTGCTGCAAAATTGAAATTCTACTTATTATTGCCTTTACATTATATGATAGCTTTTCTAAATGGTGTTTTAACCAGATGCCAGATGCAGATTCCATGGCTTAAGACTAAATAAAAGGAGATTATGTGTAGCAACAATATTTTCTATAGAATATTGGTGTCAACACTGCAACAATCTTTCTTGGTTGAAGCCATTTTTGCTTTGTTTTCGGTTGCCACAGTACTGGGACAGGGGATGAGTGGTTTTAAGGTTAGACTAAAAAATAAATTGTCCCATGGGAACCAAGGTTATTACTGCCTGACATCAGCCTCACAACTAAATGCAGCTTAATTTAAAGTATAATTTTTTTCCAGTTGCTACTTACAGCTGGGAAACATGGACTCAGGAAAAGACAGATAGGAGAAGGGAGGACGCCTTTGAACTGTGGTGCTGGAGGTGACTATTATGCATCCCATGGACTGCAAAAATAACAAAAGTTCTAAACCAAACCTCACCCAAAATATCACTTGAAACTAAGATTACCAAACAGAGGCTGTCATGCTTCAGTCATGCTTCAGTCATGTCATGAAAAGTCAATTATGCTGAGAATGATCAGCAGAAAAAGGAGAAAGGGCTGCCCTAGCACCCACTAACTGGACACTATAAAAGATAACACTGAGATGACCATGGCGTATCTGAAGGAGACAGTATGAGACAGAGGGGCATGGAGCATGTTGATCCATAGAGTGGCCGAGGGTCAAACACAACTGAATGGCTGACGACAACAACACTCAATGAGAGCAACAGTTCCAAAAGAAAGCCTACTGCAGACTAAGCATTGCATGAATTGCATGAATCTATAAGAAGAATTTCAACATCTTTTCAGATCTATAACTTATCAGTATTACTTTATTCCATATTTTCTATATTAAAAGTCATCCCTCCCAGCCTCAGTATATTTTAGTGCAGCATTTAAAGGGCTGTGTTTGTTGCATGAATTCAGCAGCCTAGTTCCCTTTGTAGCCCAAGGAAAGTAACAAAATAAAACTCTGTTATCTAAAATTTCTGATATCAGCATCATAGCCCATTGGACAATCCTTTAAGCTGTTTTTAATTAAAGGTATATGAACTTGATGTTCCAAACTCATATAGTTAAAGTTAAATAGTATTTTATGGAACAAAGAGATTACATAGTCTTCATATAGTGAAAAATATTGATGATAAAGAGGAGGAGGATGGTGGTTATAGGTAGGTAGGTAGGTAGATAGATAGATAGATAGATGCAATATGAGACAATGCTGCATCAAAGGCATGAATGGAAATATTTTAAGTCCCTGAGTCTGTGCCACAATTTAATAGTCCTTCCTATTGGTTAAAACTATGGCTTAATACAATGTGTGAACTATTATAATCAGAAAGAGTGAAATAGCCATGCACATAAACTAAATTTCTTAAGGTATGCCAAGCTTCTCATCAGAACATGGCAGCAAATTGAGCAGAAGATTCTCAGATACATCTCATTTAGATTAGAAGCATCATCATGGATAAAAATGAAGCATTATACACATGATTTGTCATCTCCAGTTCAAACACCTAAGTGTTTGTACTGGTAGCTCTTGGTTTAAACACTAGGCTTTTTCAGTAAAATGGCCGATCATTTAGCTGTGCCAACCGTAAGTCATAAGATTATCTAAGCAAGCAGACCCACTGTGGAAGATTCAGTGAGATTTTTTTTTTACCTCTATTTTCTTTTTTTTTCCTGTGAAAAGTTTTTTCCCCTGGAACTATTCCCCTTTTTGTTGAAGTGGCATTTTAAATGGGGGGGGGGGAGGAGAAGCTTAAGAAAAGGATGAAACCTATTTTTGTTTTAATGGCTGATTCTATTTTTGAATACTTTGGAACCCCCCAAAATTTTCTTTTAGAGAGACTTAAGAGGCTATCCATTTGGAGAGTATTATTTTTTCTTATTTTTTATGTTTTCCGAAAAGACTGATTATTCGATTAACTTTGAGTACTCGTTGGGGGACATCTTCTGCTGAAACTACGTATCGCCCTTGCTATTTTTTTTCTTTTCTCTTGGAATTTGCATAAAGGAAATAGACTAAGAAACTTGGGAGGAGATGGATATTGAATGACTGTGTTTAAATCTAGTCTCCCCCAAAAAGAGAATGTCTTCAAATGTGATAAAAATGGAGGAAACCCGTTCAGACTCTACTTATAAATATATTTTGGATAAAATCTTAGCAAGCACGGAGATGATAATTGCTTGTAAAAAGGAGATTTCTTTACATTGACAAAGTCAAGCACAAGCTTTAAGTGAAACCTTAGTTTGTATTCAAAAGACTTGCTCTCAGCTTACTGAGATGGAAGAAGCAAATGTACAGTTGGATTTGCAATCGATACCGGGAATAAGCCTTGATATAAATGGTCAGATGACCTATAATATGGAAATGGAGGAGCTTACTTCGGAAGGTCAGCTGATTTGCAAATACCATTTGACTTTCTGAGAGAGGAAAAAACTATTGGAAGAAGAGCAAAACTTGACCATACCAAAAAAAGGATTCCAACTAAAGTTCATGTAACATTGAAAAAGATGGGAAATTACGTTTTGGCACGAGCTTTTCAGAATGACTATAACTCTTATACCAGCCTAAGAAAATGGATAATGGGAGATCTCTTGCTCCTATGCACAGTGTGGCAGGAGACAATGGGAGAGCTATTTGCAGAACTAGAGACTTGACTATGGAAACCTATTTGGAATAGAAGGAAACCCAGAATAAGATATAAATATTAAATTTGAGATGATAATTATGGATGGTAAAGGTTTTATAGCAATTTGGAACTGTTTTGGATTTGGTTTGTGCTAAATGGGAGGCTATTATGAAATGATTTAGAATTTAATATTGAAGTATAGCAAGAATATGTGTTCTTTTGTGTGTGTGTATGTTTTTCTTTCTTTCCCCCCCCATTTGTGGTTTTTGTTTTGGAATGAGATGGAATTAATAATTGGAGAATTATTGAAAAAGAATAGAAATATAGTTGAGAAATGTAGGAATTCAGTTTTGAAGCTAATATCTTTAAATAAGAGAAATTTGGGGGCCCTGAAATACTTAAGTAATTAGGTTAGCTTAAATTTAAATAGTTGAAAAAATTAATAAAGTTTAAAACAGGATCTTTGGGATAGATAAGGAGCTTTCATAAAAGATTATTGACTAATGAAATTTATATCTGGCAATATACTTAATGAAAATCTGTGTTAGAAATGTACTATTGAGATTCCAATAATTTAAATAGATAGAGAGCGTTGGTTTTGATTTAAGCATTTAATTTATATATAGCGACATATTAAAGAATGAATTGGCTATAGGAGTGTATTAATTTGATTATTATATTGATATTGAGTGGTTGAAAGTTTTTATTGATTAAGGAAATTTATATTTAGATATATTAATGAATGAATTTATTTGAATTTTAATTGATTATAATTTCTACATAGATAGAGAGGGACGTTTTAAGAAATATTGTGTGAATTGTATACATATAATGTTATTGTTTTCTCTTTGTAATTGACCACCATATCTCCATTCTTAAGCTTCTGTTGGTGTAAAATGGAAAAATAATAAAAATTGTTTAAAAAAAAACACATTAGGCTTTTTCCTTCTGTTTTCTAACTTAATACATAATTGACCACTCTCTTGACTGTCTTCAGAGTCAGCTAGACTATGTTGATGGAATGGTTCTCTCTATCTTAGAAATTGCTGATTGCCACCTTGCCAGATTCAAGTGTTGCAAGGTATGCTAAGCAATAGAAGGAAAAGAATGTTTAATTTTGTTTGAGCCAGTCTTTGTTCTCCACCAGCATTCAGAAATAATGTAGAAAATGCAATAATGTTATGGTACCACATAGTCAGATTTTGGTCATACGACATTACTAAGATCAAACAAAATCCATATACAGTCTTCAATTTGAATCAGTAAAGGATGGTTATACATATTGTGAGGCAGCCTTTAATTTTTTAATTATAAACCACCCAGAGATGCTGTGAAGTCATGTAGTCTTGACATTGTAATAATAAATATTCAGATTTCTCCCTACAGAAGTGTACAATAAACATAGGTATGAAACAAATTTATTCTTCCATCTCATCATAGCTGACCCACAGATCCTTCTATCCTGACAGAATGAGTCCTTTATTTCAGTAAAAGTAAACAAACTTGTTGATTTCTGCTGACTCTATAATTATTTATTGAGTTTTAGGGCTAGAGAGTCTTTAACACTAATAAGAATCCCACAAGTGACACTTAAATCTCAGTTATCTTCCCCACCACTTTTAATATTGTAGCTTCTAATTTTACTTTTTGGGAAAAGTGAACCATAACAAATCTAAAAACCACCACATTTTATTTTAAGAGGTAGGAAAAATGGTTTTATGGGTCAAGCATTCATGGATTCATACCACATTGGCTTATCATTTTAAACACCATGAAGTTATAATTTTACTATGAAAAAAGGAATAAACATGCATGTTAACAAACAGATGTAGGCAATATCTGTTTAAAGATTGCACTAAACCAAGGTTGTTTTATTATAGATTGCTAAACAAGCAATAACTGCTTAAATTCATAAGCTCATCAACATATACCATGATACATAAAACATGGATTTCATACAGCATGTTAAGCCAACATTATTTTATGGCTTTGTGTGATATATAAACAGATCCAAAGAATAAATTGTTGATGGTGTTTGAAATACAATTGGCAATGGAAATTTGATTACTGTAGGGAAAGTGATGAAGATAATGATGCTGTTGCTGTGATAATAAGGGATTGAGAGGAAGGAGTAAACAGTAATAGCAGATTGATTTCTTACCTGAATATTAATATAATATTATAGAAAACTATTAGTCTTAAGTGCTTGATTCCAGATCATTCAGATATCCTGCCAGTGTAGGAAAAGGGGTGCCTGACTAAACTAAACCTGTTGCTTTCTAAGTGATCAAACTAGTAGACCAGCGAAACGCAGTGGACATAGTATACCTAGATTTCAGTAAGGCCTTTGACAAAGTGGACCACAACCTACTCCTTGGTAAGCTAGAAAAAGGTGGAATAGACAACATCACCACCAGATGGATCTGTAGTCCTCAATGGTACTACATCCACATGGAGAGAAGTAAGCAGTGGGGTACCACAAGGTTCCGTCTTGGGCCCAGTACTCTTCAACATCTTCATAAATGACTTAGACAAGGGAATTGAAGGGGAACTCATCAAATTTGCAAATGACAACAAACTGGCAGGAGTTTGTCAGAAGACAAACTCCAGGATCCCAAAAGATCTTGACAAATTTGAACAATGGGCCCTATCCAACAAAATGAGTTTCAATATGGAGAAAAGCAAAGTCTTACACTTGGGCAGGAAAAACCAAAGGAACAAATACAGATTGGGCAAGACCTAGCTTAAAAATAGTAACTGTGAGAGGGACCTTGGAGTCCTAGTGGATGATCACTTAACTATGAGCCAGCAATGTGCAGCAGCAACCAAAAAAGCTAATACAGTTCTGGGTTGTATAAACAGGCACAGAATCAAGTTCATGCGAAGTATTAGTAATCTTTATAAAGCCCTAGTAAGACCACACCTCGAATACTGCAGCCAATTTTGGTCACCATACCACAAAAACGATTTGAGAGTTTGGAAAAAATTCAGAGAAAAGCAAGTAAGATGATCAAAGGCCTGGAGACCAAAACATAAGAAGAATGGCTGCAGAACTTGGGTTTGGCTAGTCTAAAGAAAAGAAGAAATAAGAGAGACATGATAGCAGTATTCCAGTATCTGAGGGGCTGTCACAAGGAAGAGGGGGTCAGGTTGTTCACCAGAGCACCAGAGGGAAGGATGAGAAACAATGGTTGGAAACTCCCAGAAATCGTGGGAGCTCCATCAATGGAGATTTTTAAGAAGGGACTAGACATTCACCTGTCTGAGATGTTATAAGTTCTCCTTCTTGAGCAGGGGACTGGACTAGAAGACCTCCAAGGTCCCTTCCAGTTCTATTCTATTCTATTCTATTCTATTCTATTCTATTCTATTCTATTCTATTCTATTCTATTCTATTCTATTCTATTCTATAGATAACTAAAATTTAGAAAAGTAACCCTGTTTTATTTATAAAAAAAGGACAAGCTACAGGTAGTCCTTGACTTACAATCACAATTGAGCCCAAAATTTCTGTTGCTAAGTGAGATAGTTGTTAAGTGAATTTTGCACTATTTTATGACCTTTTTTGCCACAGTTGTTAAGGGAATCACTTCAGTTATTAAGTAAGTGCATGGCCGTTAATTGAATCTGGCTTCCCCATTTACTTTGCTTGTCAAAAGGTCACATAAGGCGATTATATGACCCCAGGACACTGCAACCATCATAAATGTGAGTTGCCAAGTGTTAGAATTTTGATCACAGGACCATGGAGACTGCAACAGTCATAAGTATGGAAAATACTCATAAGTTTTTTCACTGCCGTTGTAACTTCAAACAGTTACTACCGTAAATGAATTGTAAGTTGACGATCATTGCTAGTTTTTGTTTAAGTACTTTCATCTATTTTTTTAATTGGTCTCATAACTTTTTTCTAGGAATGATCTTTGATTTTTGTCCTCAAAGAAAGTAATTCAGAATAAAAAAGGAAGTAGATGAATGCACATTTTATACAGTAATGCATAGACATGGAATCAAAGAATAAATCAAACTCTTCACTAAAAAGCAGGTGATAAAAGTACTTGATGCAGTAAGAACATTGGACCAACAATTGTAATTGTTCACAATATATTTTAGAGAATTGGTTTTAAGCCACTGGGAAGTTGGGGACTGGTTTGTTTTTACTGCTTCTTTTAATGTTTTTTACTACTACTACCCAGAGGTATGATACATAAGTACCAGTGTGAGTTTCATAAATAAATAAATGTCCCATGATGCTGTAGAAATATTAGTTTAGCTGGAAATCATTCAAGTTTGGAGCAATTGATAGTGTTTGATTTTTGCCAGCTGTATTGAAATATGTTATTCAGTGTAAACTGAAAGGTACATTTGTGTCCACACATTCAAAACTACCATCTTTTTGTGGAAGGTTTGAAAATTATGAGACTGGAGGAAAAATAATCTCACCTACAATATGCTTTGAAATGAGAATTTACTCATGAAATATTAGGTGACTTTCCAAAATAATTTTTCTCTTGTTAGTACATTTTTAAACAATCTGTTAGTTTCCCAATGTACAGACAAAGCTTTCCTTTCTTCCTCCCTTCCTCTCTCCCTTCCTTCTTTCTCTCAGATACATGTATTCTTTCTTCCCTCCACATTTTTTAAAATATCAAAAACTAATTCAGTAAGGCAATCTTTTTTTCACTGCTTGGATCATCTAACCATTTTCTATACTGAAAATGTTTTTACATCTAGAGAATAATCTCTGTTCATAAAAAGTTGTAACATTTAA